>HG992183.1:4225314-5693648 GCA_905220545.2 Melitaea athalia | reverse complement strand
ACACCCACGGGAAGAGAGGGGGAGGCTAAATTCTTTGCCGTAGCCACACAGCAATTGCAATAGCCAACTACGTATACAATCTTTAAAGTTCTATTGAGGTTGTAATCTTAACTGAAACGATTAGTCTCCTTGTTTCCTTCTCCTTTTATCACGCGTGCATTTTTAGCAGTATTGAAAGCCATTAACTTATTAATGAACTAGCGACCCGCCCCGGCTTCGCACGGTTGCAAAAACTATCAGTGTTCCTCTACTATATTATGCACGTATTATACATTAGTTTTAAAGATCTAAGCATACAGACAGCGGGAAGCGACTTTGTTTTATACTATCTATACTAATATAATAAAGCTGAAGAGTTTGTTTGTTTGATTGTTTGTTTGTTTGATTGTTTGTTTGTTTGTTTATTTGAACGCGCTAATCTCAGGATCTACTGGTCCGATTTGAAAAATTCTTTCAGTGTTAGATAGCCCATTTATCGAGGAAGGCTATAGGCTATATATCATCACGCTAAGACCAATAGGAGCGGAGTCCACGCCGACGAAGTCGCGCGCAGAAGCTAGTGTAATGATAAAACTCTTCACCTATATTACAATTTGTTCTAATAACTATCGATTAACTTATAAATCACTTAATCGTTTTTACCGTATAATGAAATAAAATGGTCGTGTTAATATTATTTTTTACTGTATATGTATTGCAATAAGTTTACCACCAAACGACGCTTTTGCATGTAGGTATTGCATGAAAATAATCAAGTGTTTACCGACTTATCGCTACATGCAATAGGCATAATTTAGAATATGTATTCGCCTTCTCCTACATGGGGAAGAGGCCTATGCCCAACAGTGGGATATTACAGGCTGAATCGAAGAATATGTATGATCTTGTCTAGATTAAATTATATTTATAATACTTTTGTAACAACTGACTGAATTTTTTTGCTGTGGTGTTATTGTAATTTAACTTTTAATTGTTGTTTTAACGTGTTATTTTATTTCATTACAAATGTGTTATAGATTACGTTATTTTAATTTTCTTAATAACTAAGTTTTTCCAATCCAAATCTTGTTTTATTTGATTGATTGACTATTGATTAGTTGAACCAAATCTTTTTTTTTTTAAATTAGTTCTGCTCATAAAATTGATATTCAAAGATAGGAGCAATTCCATCAACAATACTATATGCAATTAGGTATTAAGACAGTAATAATCTTTATATTTTCTCATGTAACCATTTCACTTATGGTCTAAGATCCGAGAAGCTAAATTTTCCCTCATCTGTTAATTAGACGAAACAATTTGTTATAGGCTTATTTCAATATTGTGAATTTATAAAAACAACCTCTGCCACCATAAGCCTGCTGCAAATTTTTTTTAAATCTTTTCCCTCTCATGTTAATTACACGTAGTAAGCTAAAACCGTTAATATTTTACATTATATACCTGACTTTAGTAGGCAGCCATCTCTATGATTGCTACACTTACCTGCAGCCAGGTCAGTAACCTCAGTCAGCAGTAACCTGGTTGCAGGTAAGCAAAGCAATCATGAAGGTTTTAGCTTACTACATGTAATTAACATGAGAGGGAAAAGATAATAAATTTTTTTTAAGTATTATTATTTGCAGCTGGCTTTATAAATTCACAATATTAAAATCAGCCTATAAACAATTGTTTCATCTAATTGACAGATGAGGGAATATTTTGTTATATCCCGGATCTTAGACCATTACATCTACATGACATTTTAACACAATATGGAAAGATTATGTAAAAACTTAATTGTTAAAGTTAAAACTAATATTATACTCGATACAATGGAATACACGCAATAGTTTTACTTATTAAATATTATTTTAATTACTAGGTATAAAAACTTTAAAAGCCTATGGTGTGCGTGACTTTTTTACAATGATAATTATCTCTTTAAGTTTTAAAATAATATATTTTTGAAACCGAACTCTTTGCGGTAAAGAATGTTACGGAAATTAGTTAACCATTTTTTTTACGTGAATAAAATGGTATAACGGCTTACCAGCTTATTGACACAGATGTTCGTTCCATATTATATAACTACGATGTTATTATGGACTATAATTGTGATATGATTTCCGGAGAGTAAAAATATAGATTGTTATAACTTCATGGATTTTTAGAAAAAAAAATCAAAAAAAAAATCAGAAGATGTATATTATATACATAGATGATGATAACCTATAGATGTTAAAAAATGCAAAAACATAAATACTATGGTAATAGCACTTTACGATTTTATTCCCCGGGGGCGTCGATAAGTATTTTAATATGTATCAATCAAACAGCGGCCTAAGTAAACTCTTACAAAGTAATACAGGTTTTTTATATACTATAATTAATAAATACCTTTGATTACACAGAAGAATGTGTACATTGTTCGCTATACATAATATTTCCTATCTTTTGCTCACCTTTCGATGAAAACAAGTATATAGGTATATTTCATTATCACAAAACACTTAGGTAAGTGTTTAAAAAAAGTATAATTTAACCTTACGATGCTCTCCAGGATATTTTTAAAAGGAAACTCGACAAAGGATAAAGCCAGCTTTGTAAATACGCAAGGGGAAAGCTTGGGGTCCGAATGTTTTATGTATGGAGTTTATAAGATCAGCAAGATGTAATGTTACTTCTTCAAATATATAGATGTACACCTACGGTCTAATGTATACAATGGAACAAAGTGAATTATCTTCACATAAATTTGTTCATACTTATAAGAATGTGTGTGTGTTCTTAATAAACTATGTGCGTATATACCTGTCAGAACACACACTCGCAAAATAACATGTTAATCTTTTTTTTGAAAAACAATGCTATTAATTTTACAAATCAACGTAAAAATTTGTAGAACAGACATTGTTTTATTTAAAACGCTTATTTCATAAATGCGGTCTTGTAAATGTCTTCTAAATATATTGAAACGATTTCTTCATATTTTTATAATTTACTTGGCACAAGAAATATCCACTAGTAAATAAAAACTTTTCTAAACTTATGGAACGAAGTACATTGTTAAAAGTATTTTATTGTGATATTAAAAAAGGACTATCCGTGCGCTGAAAATATTTGCCAAGCAGAATATTTATTGCATCATCTTGAGACTTCCGAGTCTACTAACTACTTGAATACAGTCAACGTTAAAAAAAAAGATATAAAAAATTCTATACCATTAACATTTTAGCTTTAAAACAAACAAAAAAACTCTCTCTTTCTAAATTCATTCTAGACTTTTGAATAACTTATAAGTTTAAAACAAAATTAAGGATTGCACTCAAAGTTTAAAAGATAAATAAAAAAGTAGTTTTTTCATTACTATAAAATGTTGTAGTCCTAGTTTAAGCAAAAGTTTCTAATCGAATTATTAAAATGTTAATAACTTCTTCTTTTCATGAATAAATTAGAATGTATCATAAATTTAAATGAAGATGACTATAAAATTCATAAGTTTTCTATCTTTCTATCTACATATAGTTTATATAACAAATTAGATCAATGATTACTTGTGTTATTATACTAAGTATATCTCGAAATATTTGACGTTTAGGTTCTAATTGTAATTCTAAAAATACATACATACTTAATTAGACACATAAATACATAATTATTTTTATGTGCAATATGTATTAAAATTCGACGACGTCGACTGAACCGACCGAAGACGCCGCGTTGCACTGGATTGCGATTGGCTGTTGCACGGGCGGTTGCGGGTTCGATTCCCGCACACGACAACATTTGTATTGGCCATACAGATGTTTGCCGTGGTCTGGGTGTTTGTGCAGTCCTTATGGGTTACCCCGCCGTGCCTCGGAGAGCACGTTAAGCCGTCGGTCCCGGTTGTTATCATGTACACCTGATAGCGATCGTTACTCATAGTAGGGAATATATCCGCCAACCCGCATTGGAGCAGCGTGGTGGATTAAGCTCCGATCCTTCTCCTACATGGAGAAGAGGCCTATGCCCAACAGTGGGATATTACAGGCTATATCGATGTATTAAAATAATAAATAAGAATTAAAACGAGTACAACAGTTAAAATAAAAGCCACAAATTATATATTTGTACACAAAATAAATGTAATGACTTCATTCGAATAAATATTATAGCGTGAACTAGGAAAACGAATAAAAATAACTTTTTATAGGAAGCTGTTTGATCGAGATATTTTATGATACCAATTTTGTAATAAAATTCACGCTTCGAGAGATATTTGCAATAAATCTCTAGCACTAACATGTGGCTTCAAAACAATTTTCGCATTGGTATTTTCGATAGTAAATTTTAATGACCAATATATCAGACAATTTCACTTGACCTTTTTATTTTTTGTGGTACTTCAGCTTAAATTGGTGAGATCTCGAACTTACTTCAGTTTGAAGTAGTACTTATCCCACCAAACACATAAATGTGAAAAATGACAGCCAAGTTCAATAATAAGAATATGTTGTTTGTGGACTTCGCCGAAAAAAGTATTGAGATCTAAATGAGCGCCAAGTTCTACAGAAAATATTAAATTAAGCTAAAGATTTCACTTTGCCAGTTTTCACTAATAATTCATCTTTTATTTGGCTAATAGCTTTTTAATGTTGTTTTTATGTAAAAACTAGCCAAGTGAAATCTTTAGCTTAATTTAATATTTTCTGTAGAACTTGGTGCTCATTTAGATCTCAATACTTTTTTCGGCGAAGTCCACAAACAACATATTCTTATTATTGAACTTGGCTGTCATTTTTCACATTTATGTGTTTGGTGGGATATCATTACTTTTTGTAGAGATATTTATTTGAAATTTATTCTTTTTTCTTGCTCATTCTGTTAACGGATTCGATGTCGGAGACCAATAGGTTCCTCAGATATCGATTTTGAAAGCAATCGGTCAAATAACTAAAAAGTTCAAGATGGCGGCTACTTTTTCTCATTCTGTTAATGGATTCGATGTCGGAGACCAATCGGATCCTCAGATATCGATTTTGAAAGCAATCGGTCGAATAACTAAAAAGTTCAAGATGGCCGGCTACTTTTTCTCATTCTGTTATCAGATTCATTTTCTGAGACCAACCATGTACGCAGATATCGATTTTGAAAGCAATCGGATGAATAATTACAAGTTTTTTGTATAGGGACACTCTTTATTTTTTGACTTCATTTTATTTTTATACTTGTTTTATATATCAAATGTATCAATTCATATTTTGTGCAAGTTTCAAATATCCACTTATAACGGTTCAGACGCTACAATTAAAAAACGTTTTTTTTTTTGTATGGGGGCCCCCTCTATTTTTTAACTTTCTTTTGTTTTCAGATTTTTTCCTGCGCTTACACGTAATTACCGAGCTAGATGCCAAATTTCGACTTCCTAGGTCATCTGGAAGTGGGTTAGGTTTTTGATAAGTCAGTCAGTCAGTGGAAAATTTGCGACTTTTGAACCTTCATATTTTTGTAACCATTTCAACTAGGTTAATGAAATTTGGGGTTCTAGTTGTCCTTATGGATATAAATAAATATATGCAATTTGATCTGTTTCTGTTGAATAGATTTTGAGTTATGGAGGGGTCAAAAGTCGCTCGAAATGGTTCGTGTAAATATACACACGGCGCTGAGTCGCCAGTTCTTTTGCTTGAACTTGGCTTGACACGCTGCCGCGTGTCTCGATTGGAGTTTACTTCTTAAGAAACGATGTAATTCTGTGTTACGAAAAAAATATGACGAGTGAAACCATGAAATACACAAGTAGCCGCAACCAAAAAAGTATGTTTGTAATGCAACGTACGGGACCTGGTATTTTTTTTTTTTTTGGAATATGTTCAAGGGTGTCCCCTGAATGTAAATCCAAGTTGGTGCAGCGGTGCTGGGCCCGCATCAGCCGCCATCTTGGAAAACGCGTTTTATCGAATATCTCGCGAACCGCGCATCGTACGACAACAAATGTAGAAATTATTATTGTAGATAATAATATTTGCCATCTTTTTTGTTTGAAACTTTTTTTTTTGTTTAACGTATTGGTTGTTAATTATAGCGCTCCAAACTTGTACAAGTTTTTAGCGCTCCAACTTGTATAAGTTTGGAGCGCTATAATTAACAACCTACGCGTTAAACAAAAAAAAGTTTCAACGTCCCGTACGTTGCAAAAAAAAACCCGGTTACTGGGCTAATGTTAACAAAAATATATTAGAAACTATTCTTTTACAACTTATGACAGCGACACACTTTATCAGTTTTCTTTAGTTAGATTGACACTATTTATCATTGTCAACGTTTATAGGCAAAGGTGACACGATAGAAATTGAGTATTGAGGATGGGAGGTTTGAAAGTGATAGGTCTTCTTAACAAACTTCAAAAAAGAGGCACTCGAATCAATAACTATCAAAGCAAAGTATGTGTTCTCAACTATTACTGTTTTTTTTGGATTTGTTATATGTGTAGACATACTCAAACATTTGTACTGGCCATACAGATGTTTGCCATGGTCTGATTGTTATCATGTAGACCTGATAGTGACCGTTACTCATAGTAAGGAATATATCTGCCAACCCGCATTGGAGCAGCGTGGTGGATTAAGCTCTGATCCTTCTTCTAAATTAAGAAAGAGGCCTATGCTCAACAGTGAGATATTACAGGCTAAAGTATAGTGAAGTCATACTAAATAAAAACAAATAAAAAATAATTCTTCAATTATATCCCAAGAAAGTTATTTGTTGAGCAGTCCGTTACATGATAATTATAAACATTTATGTTGTGTTCGATAAATCAATCAATGATGATTTATTTCCAAGAACATAAATAATTATTATTTACAAGTTCTGTAATAACAATTTGCATACAACTTTAACCGCTGATACGTTATCATCAATATAATTGTTGACTTGTTATTAAAATTACTTACGTGAATGATAAAAGTAAATCTGAATTAATTAATTATTAAAGACAATAATTTTGTTATTGTTACATTAAATTATGAGTTAGTTAGTAATAATTATTTATTATTCACAATTCAGTCATACTTACAATTTAAGACATTTTAAATTAAAAATCAATTGAATTCTCTTTGAATTAGTTAATTATTTTTGTCTAGAAATTAATTCTGAGTTATGGTTTTACATTCCAGTACGACATACGTTGTTCGTAGTCTGTTATTAATTAAAAATAAACTATATAAAATATATACTTTTCCTTTCCACACAAAATTCACAGAACATTTTCAACTAATAATGCTATAAGTCTTCGGAAAGGCTCCGTATAATTTGAGAGTTTTTCGAAATGCAATGCAAAATAGCCATTATTACCGAAACATAAAAGCTAACTGCTGTGCAAAATGTCGATTCATGAATTGTTTCTCCACTCACAAAAGGCATAAATACACATGTGATATCGGAATCGGTGAATTTATGTAGATTCCGTTTTACATTAGAAATTGCTGAAACTATAATTTGCTTTGTGCATTATATATATAATAGTAATAAAGTGTTATCGTCATCAATCATATTAATCTTTTTTTAATGAAATGTGGGGTTTGAAATGCGCTTTTGTATAAAGTTGACTAACTTTCAACTTTAACGTTTCGTCTATATATATAAATAAAAAACCTCTGTGTGGTTTTATGAAACCACGGTAAAAGTGAAACTTTTGCACGCCATCTATGTTTTAATAGGTAACTTACATCAGCTGTATGTTGTCATTAGTGTCTTAGTTCTAGGAAATGTTAAGAGATGGCCGACCGTCATGCGACATGCGATACGCAGACGCAAAAGTTTGAGACGATGTAATAAAAGTTTCACTTTAAAAATGGATCGCTAAATGTGTTGCTATCGATCAACTTGCGAACGGCTTGACCAATATTCATATAACTCTTTTTTTTTTCATTTGTATTACTTGGCTTTTACTGAATGAAAAATTAAGTGAATTGCGCAGAAAAGTCGAAAATTTTAGACAACATAACAATTATATATCCTCTGGCCCGCTGGATCTTCGTAAAATTGACAGTGTAAGCTGGATGAGGATTGAGGATTGCGGTCTGCGGAAAACTGGAATGTCTGGCGCGAACTTAGGCAAGGCCTATGTCAAGGACTATTGAAATTTTTTGGGAGACACTACAACATCTGTCATGTCAGTTAATAGATTATAGTAACAAAGTCAAAATTAATCATCATTGTACTTAAATGAAATTTCAAAATGATTTTACCGTAGGTACTATCACTTACCCCCGGCTGTTATTATGTCATCAATAATTTGAGTAATGCGTTTTCATATGCATTAACCTATGATATATTTCGAATCTCTCGAATTTACTCTTTTAATTCGTTTTATTTTTATTTTTTGTGTTACCCACACGTGAGGAAATTATAAATATTTTAAATTATATCAAAATTTTGCTCCCGCTGGATCGAAAAATTTTGATATTATTTAAAATGTTTACCCTTTTTGTACTTGACCTCTTTTGAACTATGATGACGATATAACGCTATTAAAATAATTAGCAAAATAATTTCATTAGTTAGTAATTACGAAACGGTTTTTAATTAAAGGGTAAATTGAATGTTGTTGTTGATATTAATACACTTTTATATAACATATAAATGGATATTAAATTGCTAATTACGCTTATTTTATAAGCCACTCTTATTACTCTTATACCTTTATGTATCTGTCATTGCATAGAGCAGTGTAGTAGACCAACTTTTTAATGGATAAATAAGACCAACTTCTCAAGGATAGAAAGTCTCATTTTACAGAATATACAAAGTACACAATTGTTCCAGTAAATATTCATTATTAGTTTAATACTGGCTGTTATGTTAATACCTTTGTATAAAAGAAAATTAACATCATAGAACTACAAAGAAAAGTTTTTTTTCTTTAATTTATTTAGGGACTTTTATACGCAAGTACATGTCAGTCCCATCGTGACCTTATACTAACTATACCATCAGATGAGACTTATGAGCCTGAACAGTATAATAGCCTCATTAGAAGTTGGGTGCGCGAGTATACCATGAAACATTCCAGAATCTAATCTATTCAAATTCATAAGTCTCATAATGGTATCTCTGCCAGATTGAAATCGTATGCATTCAATTAGCAAATGATGTACATCTTCGAAAAAGAAAAGTTGATTGAGAAAAATCTCTACGTATTCACATTGTCTTAAAGTTAGCGTTTGTTCTCGTTTCACTGAAACAAACATCGCTGAACATCTTCAAAAGGAAGCGTTACAAGAATTTATAAAAGGTAAAACAGTTTTCTATACTTTTATATTCAATTGTGAATTGGAAGTCGAGATGATTCTCTTTAACGAGAGTTTAAAAACAAGAACTTTAGGGACTTAGTTGTTTACTGTATTCGTGAACATTACGCGAACTTCGTTTAAAATGTTGAAATGACGACACATTAGCGCAACGTTCACGGTGTTGGATTACGGCTGTTGCGTTGGCGGTTGCGAGTTCGATACCCGCACATGGCATACATTTGTACTGGCCATGTGCGGGGTGTGGGGGAGTGGCGCCCGCTTTGTTTTCAGGCTCCAATTAAGAGACCAAATATATAACCCTGTCAAAATCTACTAAAATTAACTAATATTAGTACAAGCTATACTGAGATTTCATAATTTCACGTTGTTTTAGAAGCTCAAGTTATCATAACGATCTCCTATAAAGTTTACGTGAGCTCTGAAAAAAATGGTGAACTGTTTTTAGCAACGCACTCTAAAAACAGTCACGTGCCGATCATTTTGCAATGCTTATCTAAAAGCTAACTAAGCTATTTGCCTCGTTAAGTGTACAAACTTTAAATTTTGCCAAAATCATGAGTCCTGAAAATCTTGTGTCAAATTTTTTTTAAACTTTTTTGACACAATACTTTTCTCAACAGTGAAAATACCACCGAGAAAAATATGCATTTTTATACGTAGTAAAAACCTAGCAAAATAATTTAAAAAAAAGCCATTCATATATCGGAGTGTGAGATAATGGAACAATGAGATTAGATGGTACCATAGACATTTCTTTAAATGAGATCTTTTAATGAGATTATTTACTAAACGAGATCGTCATAGTAAATAGAACTATAACTGTCTTAACAACACCACTTTAACAAGCTTATATCTTTCCTTATTATTATTACGGTACGTTGATAAATTCTCGCTACTCAATTTGAAACCAATTATCCCTAATGGGTTGCGCTGATATTTTGCAAACACGTTTGGTTTTACGGAGAGTGTATGATTAGCTTCGTTACGACTCATAAACGTTGTGGATTTTTTTACCTTACTTTTGAAATGGGTCTTCTTGGATGCTTACACGACAGGTTTTGTGAGTGTTGTACGAAAAATGTAATTACTATGTCAGGTGTATTAAAATGAAAAATATTTATTTTATGGGTGAAAAGTTAATTATTTCTATCAGAAATTTTAATAGATAGTAATACAAATACAAATGGGAAACAGTTTTATTCGTCTATTTTTATCATTTGAAGTTATAAAATATTTTTTTAATGATATTGATATTCGCTTCAGCCTGTAATATCCCACTGCTGGGCATAGCCCTCTTTCCCCATGTAGGAGAAGGATCAGAGCTTAATTCACCACGCTGCTCCAATGCGGGTTGGCGGATATATTCCCTACTATGAGTAGCGATCGCTATCATGTGTACATTATAACAACTGGGACCGACAGCTTAACTTGCTCTCCGAGTCACAGTGGGGAGATCCACAAGGACTAAAAACCAGACCTATTAATATTGATTAAACAGGAAATAAATCTTAATATATATAAATCTCGTGTCACAATGTTTGTCCTCAATGGACTCCTAAACCACTTAACCGATTTTAATCTTTGCACACCGTGTGTAGTTTGATCCAACTTGAAAGATAGGCTATATTTTATTTTGGTATATGTAATTATTATATTTAAGAAAAAAAAGGCGGTACGAAGTTCGCCAGGTCAGCTAGTATTTTTATAAACACAAGTATCCACTCGGAGCGGGAATCGAACCGGCGACCGTCGGTGTTTAGGTGCCGCACGCACCATTACACAAGAGCAGTCGATATTGATATTAACGTAATTTTCTCGAACAAAATATTCCAAATCTAGTGTATACATAAAGAATTATAAAATTTATTTTACCTATTTACATACGGATAAGCAAAGTCGTTAAAAATGTCAGTTATAAATTAATTCAGCTAGAATCAGATACGCGATTTATTTTTACAGCTGACTATAAACCAAAGCTTTACCTTCATGCTTATGGTTCAGTCAAATTTATTAATCCACAATGTGAAACTACCGTCGTCGTGCCAAATGTGAAGAGTTAAAACAAAACGAATAGATTTAACCACAGATTACAAAAAGAACTTCTTTCTTCAATCTGTGGATTTAACGCTTCTTCTTTATTTCCAGAATTAATAAAAAAGTTATTAAAATTGCAGTCAATAAAAATTGTTAATAATATTTGACGATCACGATCACGATTCAGCCTGTAATATCCCACTGTTGGGCATAGGCCTCTTCCCCATGTAGGAGAAGGATCGGAGCTCATCTAATCCATCACGCCGCTCCAATGCGGGTTGGCGGATATAATAATATTTACTGTTAAAAAAAATTCAACAGAATGGGTTTGCTTCAAATTAGATATATTACACAATTTATACATATATTACCGGTAATTATGTAGCAAAAAATATACTGTAGTGTATTTAATGTTATCACTAAAATAACTATTTTAATAAAATAATATTTTATGTTTCAAAATACTCGTATACACACATATAGACACTATTATTACTATTATTAATACTTTTGTTATATACACGCAAAAACATATGTCGTAAATAATGCACATAATATTGATGTCAATCATATCATAAAAAGTAAGTTTTAAAGATTATTGTCCAGTTGAATTTAGATAATTTTTATTATTTGTATGATACTCGTAGAGTTTATATAACAAAAAATTCTAGAATACATATAATTTGTTTCACGACGAATTAATTTATTCATTTATTCCAATTTTGAAGTAGTAAAAGAGTACCTATACAAATACTTTTTTTACAGAAATTGCATCAAATGTACTACATAAACATAAACAGTAGGCAAGCTATAAATTGCTAATCTCATTTCGAGGTAGATTGGAATGAATGTTTGGAACCAATACTTGGAGCCAATATTTAGTGGCCGGAGACGGGTTTTTATTACCTTTTTATATTTTTCTAATACGTTTAAAAATATAATAAGAAGGGGTCGAACGCCGCTTTCACCAGCTCTTATGACTTTTTAAAGGCAATGCAAATTGCTTTTCGTTATTCAAAGTGTTTTTATTGAAAATTACATTTATTTATAATAATAACAATAATACCATCTTCTCTTATCTCAAAACTAAGTCAGAATATCAGTTCATGATCAAAGCTAGAGTTCTCGAGTTAGCGTTCAACTTGGACTGTGTAGTTGAGAGATGTAGCTCTAAGTTTAAAGGTAGCTTTACTTGATTCAGAACAGGTAACTATTTGTTGACTTATACTTGTTTTATGTTGTTACGTTATGTTGGATTTTAGTGTAATTTTCTTTATTTATATATTTTGATTTATTTATTTACAAAGCATTATACAGAAAATAACAATTTTACAGTTATAACAAATCACAGGTTTACAGTTTTAGTACAGGTTTTTATTCATTTACATACATTTTTCCGACGCATTGTCGATCACAGCACTGCCCCCTTGAGCCAAGTTGACCCCCTTGAGCCAACTTGACAATCTACAATCGATAGAGCTTTTAGAAAACGACTTTTCGACGAACGCTAGTGTCACTCCTATACATTTGTTAGTTTTCTAATAGCGTTATCGATTGCAGATTGTCAACTTTGCTAGTGGTCTAAGATCCGGAATATAACAAAATTTCCCCTAAATAATAATACTTAAAAAAAAAAAAAATTTTAAGGTTACTGCTGACTGAGGTTACTGACCTGGCTGCAGGTAAGTGTAGCAATCATAGAGATGGCTGCCTACTACAGTCAGGTATTTATTGTAAAATATTAACGGTTTTAGCTTACTACATGTAATTAACATGAGAGGGAAAAGATAAAATAAAAAAAAAATTGCAGCAGGCTTATGGTGGCAGAGGTTGTTTTTATAAATTCACAATATTGAAATAAGCCTATAAAAAATTGTTTCATCTAATTAACAGATGAGGGAAGATTTAGCTTCTCGGATCTTACACCATAGGGGGGCTGGTTATTGCGCTGGCGGTCGCGGGCTCGATCCCCGCTCACGACAGACATTTGTATTGGCCATTTAGATGTTTGTCGTGGTCTGGGTGTTTGTGCTTGTGCATTGTGTGTGTTTCCGGGCGCCCGACACAGGAGAAAGTCCTACTGGGGCCGTTGAGTGTGAAGCGTTTATTTATTTATTATTTATTTTAATTTTTTCTATCAATGTCTATATTCTGGAGCCAGTGGTAGCTTCACAATAATTATTATAATTTAAATTTGTAAAGCGACTAGGCAAAAGTGCTTTTTGAAGCCTGTTTGATTTAGATAAAGTTTTGATTTGATTCGCCCAATCCAATAATTGACATGGCTAAATCTTGCTAAACAAATAATAAAGTTTACCTTTAATAAGATTTCAGTAAAATATTACGCTTATCCTTGATATTGTTTGATATTTACTAGTTTATAAATTTTGAAATATCTATTGCATGTTGTTTATACTTTTATTAACCTTATATTAAATTACCTCTGTCCATATTTTTTTTACAAAGTAATCACCAACATATCATATACTAAAACCTTCCCAGAAACACGCAGCATCTTATTGTATAAGTATTAGGTATTCCGGTCGGTTCAGTAGTTTTCGCAGTATAAGCGAACAAAAAACGGGCTCTCCATTTACTCCTCCTCTCTCCATCTTTACTCTCCATTACTATAGATTTTGTAAAAATCAAAGCTAAAACCGTACTAACATTATGTATCGGTCTATAAGATTGTATATTATATTTTGGACGCTATATTCTAGCTCTAAGCAACGCTACACAGATGAGTGACCCAGTTTCCAGCTCATAGATACGTTAGATATTACTATTTTGGCGCACTGTTAGGAAGCATGAGTGCAATTGTTATACCGTTAAATATTGCCAAGATGCACAATATTAGAAATCTTTTTTTTTTGACGATATTTAGTAGTCACATCAGCTTATTAAGAATACCAATAATATTTTTAATCTGTGGCATTATATTACACAGCCTTATTAGAAGGTATTAGTTTTTAATAACGCAGTATATAAATACTCAATTTTCAGGCTGTCTGACGCTCACCTGCACTTCAAATGAACGTTTTCATAAAAATACAATATAGCACTGCAGCTATTAGACCATGTAATATAGAAAACGATAGTTGTTAAGAATAAAAGTTTTTCAGGGTAGATAACCGTTGGAACTTTATGTTAATAAACCTTTGACTTTTAGCACCTGTTGGGACAAGCATAGTATAAATACTTAAGGAATCAATATTATACGTTTTTAACCAGCTTCAAGAAAAGGAAGAGGTTCTCAATTCGATTGTATTTTTTTTTGTATGTTACCTCAGAATTTTTGGCTGGGCGGACCGATTTTGATGTTTTTTATTTAATCGAATGGTGGTGGGTGTCATTTAGTCTCATATAAATTTAATTGAGATCTGACAAGCACTTTTTTAACTTATCGCTAATTATGAGTTTTTACTTGACTACTTTTTCTTCGATCTAATGAACCGATTTCAATAATTCTTTTTTTAATCGGAAGCTGATGCTTGTCATATGAGTGATCGTGATATTTATTGTGATAGTTATATCTACTAATGTGTATTTACTTGACTATTTTTTCGTGTACCAACGTTGTATTACTGGTCGATGTAAGTGAAGACGATTTTATTATTGTTTATTATACAAGCAAACATAATTAATATTAATATTGCATATCGTCAGTGAGTGGGGGTGATAGACGTGCGAGTAAGTACGCGAACTTGTGGCTCGACGAGCTTTTTCGCCTGTGTGTCACCCTAAGTACGCGTACTTTAAAACCGCCGAGTAAGTTCGTTGGCGATCCGACAAGTTTGAAATTTTGCTCGTAACCTGCCTCCGCTCGCACGTGTGGCAGCACTGCGAGCCGCGAGCCGCCATTTTTGACCGACTTCCAAAAAAGGAGGAGGTTCTCAATTCGATTTTATTTTATTTTATTTTTTATTTTTATGTATGTTAACTCAGAACTTTTGACTAGGTGGATCGATTTTGATATTTTTTAATTTAATAGAAAGATGGTACGTGTCATGTGGTCTCATTTAGATTTAATTTATATCTAACAAGTACTTTTCAAATTGTATGTATCTAATAATGCGTATTTACTTGACTATTTTTTCGTCGACTTACGTTGTCTTATACTAAAAGTTATGCACTTTTCAGGGTGTACCGACTTTAATGATTCTTATTTTAGTCAAAATATTATGCTTATCATGTGGTTCCATTTAAATCGAGATTTTACAAGTACTTTTTGAGTTATCTATACTAATATATAAAGCTGTAGAGTTTGTTTGTTTGATTGTTTGTTTGTTTGTTTGTTTGTTTGTTTGAACGCGGTAATCTCTGGTTCTACTGGGCCGATTTGAAAAATTCTTTCAGTGTTAGATAGCCCATTTATCGAGGAAGGCTATAGGCTATGTATCATCACGCTATGACCAATAGGAGCGGAGTCCACGCCGACGAAGTCGCGCGCAGAAGCTAGTATCTAATAATGCGTTTTACTTGACTGTGTTTTCGTCACCCTACGTTGTATTATACCTTATAACTCTTTGCTGGGTGCATCGATTTTGATGTTTGTTGTATAAATCAAAAGCTAATGGAGTAGTAAACTTGTCATGTGGTCCCATTTAAATATAATTAATAATAACATATAATAAGTACTTTTTTAAATTGAACTTTGATAACGCGTATTAACTTAACTACGAGTATTTTTTCGTCTGTGTTACTTGTCGATGTAATTGAAGTCGGTTTTTTTTCTTTTTTGTGAGAAAACACAATTTTGTTTCGCCAGTCAGTGGACGCGCAACGCTTGTATCGTAGGTATTTGCAGTTTTTGTTACTTTTGATTGAGAAATTTCTGAAAATGAATGTTTTTAAAATGTAATACGATACAATTTCCAAATAATACAAAGCTTCTGCTGTCGACGACATCGCAATACAGAATGAGTAAGCTCCACGTGTGTCACCGACGTCGAGCCGAGTAAGTTCGCGAGCTTAAAAACCGCGTACTTTAAGTTCGTACTTTAAGTTAATAGTAAAACTTAACAGTAAGTTAAAAGTAGTAAAAGTAGTATGTAGTCTTAACAGTAGTCTACTTATTAATTGTAGGTTTTTTTTCTACTATTATTATAATTAAGTTTTATTTGTATACAGAACTTGTATTACGAGTATATTGGAGTTTTTAATTTGAAGCGCCATCTTTTGTCGATTAGGCGATTTATTTGAAACGGATACTTCTTCTACTACTACTAACTTCTTAACACGAACTACATAGTTAACATATGATGACATGAAAATTTAATGTGACTTCAATAAACTGTGTCTGCTAGGTCATTAAAAATAAATAGCTATTATACTTAGTACATAAAATGTATGTACACACTTACCCCTACATTACTGTTGATACAGTAGTTATTAACTCGCTAAACTAGCATTTTAATAGTCGATTAGTACATTATTTGCTACTTTGTACTTTATGTTTTAAAGAATAGAGTCGGTGATTGTAAATAACGGGTTTTCAGTTAAATTGATGGTTCATTTTACATAGCATAAAGGACATTAAAAGCTTTTATTGGTTATTTGGAAAAGGTAAAAGAATATAATATGTAACCTAATGTTTGCTACAGTAAACAAACCATATAAATATTCATTGCTTTTATGCCGATTGTTTGTTTTAGTTTTCCATATATGTATCTGAATTAATATATACCTATGACACAAAACATTTTGTGCGTGCATAAGTCATTTTAGTAGAAAGTGCGAAGCCTAAGGTATTAAATGCGTCAGGTTACAACCTGACTTAGGCTTTTGCTGCTTGATATCGATATCTGTATTTATGGTAACAAGAGCCTAAGTAAATAAGCGATTGTATGCATAATATGCGTTATGTATTTAAATCAAAATAGAAGGTGCTGAGTCTCTGATACTATTATGTCACGTTTGACTACTATATTAATCGGCACGTATAGAGTAAAAACGTATTTAACGCACTAAAAAGAAATGATATTTTTTCATAAAGTTTGTTTTTTCAAAAAATTTCAAATTTTGCGTAAGAGCTTATCCATATTACGGCAATGCGGTGCCATTATTTTGGTATATGTTGTTTACACGATAAAGCGTCGCTGCGATGTGATTCAACGTACTTCAGTGATAATTAAATGCTTTTGTGATTCAACAGATTTCAGTTACAGTTTCATATGACACGAATTCGAGTTGAATAACTACTCAGCATTTCAGTGTCGCCGTCAGGCGCAATGCTGTTATTGTAATAAATTATGGTTTCAGACAGTTTGCTTATTGATGAAGGTATTTAGGCTGTAAAACAACCACGCATAGGATCACTTTGTTTCATAGGATCTGTTTACAAAAGTGTCAAACAGTCTAAAAAATCTAAACTTGTACCAAACCCGTATACCGTATACCATCTTACAATAAATCCATAAAAATAAAATATCCATTAAAAAACAGTCAGGTAATACCTAATCTCTTAGCTACACTTTATAAATATTATATCATTCAATCGAAAAAACGAAAAATAATAATCGGTCTCAATTACATCGCCAAGTAGTACAACGTAAGATAGTCGTTAAAACAGTCAATTAAATACGCATTATTACGGATGATTTACAAAGACCTCGTCGGATGTTGATCAAATTTAAATGGGACCACATTAAAGCACAAGCTTTTGATTAAAAAAAGAATTGTCAAAATCGGTTCACACAGTAAAAAGTTGTGAGATAACCCTCACAGAAAATACAGACAAATTGAGAACCTTCTCTTTTTTGAAGTCGATTTAAAAGTACGGCTGCCCGAATTCAAAAACGTATAGGAATTTTTTTTCGAAATCGAATTTTTTGCATTTTTCGTTCTAATGGAGTCGTGTGAACATGAATCGATTTATATTCCAAAAATTTAATTTTTGTCACTTACTGTCTTTTGGAATTGGGCAGCCGAGTAAATCTAGTTAGAATACAATAATATAACGTTTCCATTGACCATGTTTGATTAAATTTCAAGTCCGAAGGTAGTATGGCAACAAAAGCCGGAACTAATAATGACAAGCCGAAGGAGAGATTAAAGAATACGTTAAAGATTTATTTTCGCCAGGCATTCCGTATTGAAGTCTGGAACTATGAAATTAAAAGGCACATCAAATTTTATTATTGTCGTAAAACGGGATAATTTCACTTGCATGTCAGAACTATTTTCGCATAAGTCGCACGCGAAAAGTTAAAAATTCGCTTACCATTGTTTTTTTATCATGAAAAATAACTAAGGCATGACCGTAGTAATATATCATCATAGTCATAAATATTGCACAACATGTAATACGTGTCACCGGAAAAATGTTACTAGTGAAAGTACGAACATGAGGCTTCCTTGACGGGTTTACTCACTCTTATTTTCGATGTACCTATATGAAATGATATTTGTGGTTCCGCTTCTATCTGTTTGGCGTCTGTAAATCATACTGTAATATTTTATAGCATATACCTAGGTGGGTACCTACTACCTACCTACCTACTTCAATAGACTGGCTTACAAAACTTATGCAACGAAAAAAAGTCAGCTTCAAGATTAACGAATTGTAATAATGTAGAATTTCGAGATTAACGTGTTATTTAATAACTTTCTTTTATTATTTCACTTTTAATTTAGTTCACGCGTTCCAATACACGATAAGATAATCACTAACCAAACAATTTTAAGTTCAATAAATTTAATTAATTTTGAAAGAAATTAAATTTTAAAATTATTTAGATTGACAAAAATACCTATTAAACGATCCCAAAAGGCAAGTGAGATTAGGTTGACCGATATTTAGTTTGGTTTAGGGTTTTACATAAATGAATATTTTAAGCCATTAATATTCGATTAATTTTATAATAAATTTGTTGATGTATTCAGTTGGATAATTTTGTAAAGGGAAATTTGATTTGGCATTTTACAAAGCTTTGCTGAAGACAATTCTAATATGCCTTCGGCGTTGTAATAGATCTCGACAAAAAGATAAACTTCCATTTAATGTACCTATGTATGTTAGCTATACTATTTTGAAACGATTTAATTGATTTCTTTATATATGAAATAATATTCTCAAGAGCCTCAGGATACATGACAAAAGGATAAATAAATTTACCGATAAGATTTATATTGAAAACATAATTGTGTTTGCTGGCAAACGAAAAAGACCGACAAGAATTACATCGACAAGTAATCCAACGCAGGTAGACGAAAAAATAGTCAAGTAAATACGCGTTATCAAAAATTACCCAAAAATAGTCATCTCCATGAAATTTAAATGAAACTATGGCCAGCTATCGATTAAAAAAAGAATCATCGAAATCGGTCCACCTGATAAAAAGTTATGAGGTGTAATAAATACAACGACCGTCTACGAAAAAATGGTCAAGTAAATACGCATTATTAGAGATTACTCAAAAAGTACTTGTTAGATCTCAATTAAATTTTAATGGGACCTAATAAATTAAAAGAAAAACCTTTCGATTAAAAGAAATCGGTCCACTCCGCCATAAGTTCTGAGGTAACATACATAAAGAAATAAGAAAATACAATCGAATTAAGAACGTCTTCCTTTTTTTGGAAGTCGGCTAAAAATCTGTAAGCTAAACAGGCAATGGGCAGGCCATGTTGTTAGAAGAATCGGCAACAGATGGGGAAGAAGGGTCTTCGAATGGTGACCACATTTTGTCAAAAGGAGCAGAGGCTGCCCTCCAACCAGGTGGACTGACGATCTAAAGAAGATAACGGGAAGCCGCTGGATTCAGATGACGCAGGATCGGACGGAGGGGGGAACATAATGGGAGGCCTACCTTCAGCAGTGGAAAGTGCGTACAAAGTACACATGTCACAAGTGAAACTTCTTTGCCAAAGTAATTAAAAAAAAACTAATTAAAATAAATGAATTTAATATACAAAAAATAGTAATTTAAAAAAAGAAACAAAAAAAAATTAAAGTCCAACGTCGGCAACGCGGTGTTCCCAGGTGGTCACCCGTCTAAGTACTGATCGTTTCTCACGTTACCGTGTTAGCGGTCGCTGAAATTTTACCCCTCATGTGCCCAAAGAAGTTTCACTTTAAGAATCTTGTATCTACTTTGTAATACATTCATAATAATGTTATACAGCCTGTTCCGCTTGGGTTATTATTGTTTGTTCGCTCAAATAACCTACAACCATTTATTTTAATTAGTGTGTACGGTTTATGTATTACTAGCGACCCGCCCCGGCTTCGCACGGTTGCAAAAACTATCAGTGTTCCTCTACTATATTATGCATGTATTATACATATAAACCTTCCTCTGGGATCACTCTATTTACTAAAGAAAACCGCATCAAAATCACACAGACAGCGACACAGGACAGACAGACAGCGGGAAGCGACTTTGTTTTATAATATGTAGTGATTGCTGTTATACTCACAAAACCCTCAAGATAAAGGAGATAAAATAAACTTTCTATTATCTGTTTTGTAAAACACAATTATAGTAATGTTATACCAGTAATTTTAGCTGCGATTTTCTTTAATAACTTAGCGAAGATTCAGTTCAACTGGGTATCCGTTTATTGAATATTATTTATTGTATTATTGTCAGAGAATGCTTCGACTAAAATGCCTGAGCTGGTATATTTTATTCTCGCGAGGGAAAATCTGAATAGCGTCGGATTTTTGCAGTGAATTAAAAATACTCGACGAAAATGCTTTTTGCTATTAAATTCTCTCGTTTATCTTGATCGTATAAAGAATAATGCAATCAGTGGCTTTTCATTACATGCATATACTCGCAAATAAAATAAATCACTGGAATATATATAACAATAAATAATTGCGAATTTCGCCTGGTCCGCTAGTATTATTGATAAAACGTGTTTGTTAATTAAAATACGCAATGCACACTAACACAATGTAAACATACAATTATTTTAAAAGTAAATACATAACTATACATAATATCATAACTATATATGTACACAAATGTACTAAAATGTTTTTGCCCATACGCTATACAACAAACACTTCACTCAATTTATTGCATCTTTTAGGAAATAATTTAGTTGTGCCCAGTCATCTCTAAAAACTTACTGAATCGAAACAAAAACTTTATTCGCTTGGTATATCGTGTAGCAACTTTAAAAGTGCTCATGAGTTATTAGATTTATGAACAGACGTCAAATAAACATACGTTACTTTCATTCTTTTCTTTACCACAAAAGAAAAGAAAATAAATTTTCTGTGTACAAAAGCCACTTCTTCTATTACCTAAAACTATAGAAGTATGGCTTAATTTACTAGCTTTTTTTAATTAGGTACATATTATCTATACTTTCTTAATATATAAAGCTGAAGAGTTTGTTTGTTTGGTTGTTTGTTTGTTTGTTTGTTTGTTTGTTTGTTTGAACGCGGTAATCTCTGGAACTAATGGGCCGATTTGAAAAATTCTTTCAGTGTTAGATAGCCCATTTATCGAGGAACGCTATAGGCTATGTATCATCACGCTAAGACCAATAGGAGCGGAGTCCACGCCGACGAAGTCGCGCGCAGAAGCTAGTTCATTCTATAGAATCAGTGTTAAACTAGATTAAATAATAACTTAAATGATTATTATTTATAATTTCATTTCTCTGAGTTTTCTTCTGTTTAATAAAAAGAAATTAGAATTTAATTTTAAAATTTAAATACTTGTAACGAAATGTTCGTGTTATAATATTAATTATGCATTGCATACTTTTATTTTAATTAGTTTCAGCGATGTAAATTCAAATTCATGGAGATTTTGGTTTGTTGGTGTCTGCGCTGCCTTTATGGAGGGAGTGGGGGAGGGATATAGTAGGGATAGGGCACTCTAGTTGGACACATCACCATATATATAGATTGCTTTTTTGTACTTGATTGAATTCTGAATTAAATGCGCTTTAACTATTTATTTATTTTTCTAGACGAAAAATAATTATGGCACGAAATTGCGTTTTTACTAAAGTTATTTAAAAAAAACTAGTAAAGATACCTATAACATTAAATCAATAAAAAAATAAGTGTAGTAAACTGAAATACTTATATCAGGTAACAGAAAAACCATTTGTAATTTACATATTTTTACAGGTTTTTATTTAACTTGCAATCTATGTATGTATGTATGAATGTATGTTTCTTCGGGTGAAATATCGCAACTTAATTTTGAAGCAGATATCTTCAACCAATTGAGCTGATGTATACAAGTACAAAAAGCTTGTTTTAAAAAAAATGTTTTTACTTTTAATTTATTAATAATGCGTGTATAAAAATGACACCCAGACACGTGTTAAGAATCAAATACATGACCTTGTAGCCAGAAGACACTGTCAACAGCATTAACTGTATAGTCAAAAAGTAATTATTTAAATTTTTTAGAATATTTTCTTAGATTCGTTTTTATTATGTGTTTGTCTAAAAATATGAAATAAATAACTTCAAGACGTTGATTGTATTATATATCTAATCTTATTGAATGTACGGTCGGCCAAGAAAGTGGTGTACCAGTTTTCATTTAGTTTCCCTGTCATCGAAAATTACAACAAGGTTTGTTATTAAAATATATTAGGTACTGAAAGAGACGTAAAATAATGACCTAATTGATAAGTATTCATACGTCAACAATTGACATTTTGTCAAATACATTTAAGTAATTTCTATTATTATTTTCCTCTAAAATCGATATATTTTCCGTGCTATTTTTCACTCAACTGCTTATAAATATCATCTTCAATGCCTGCCAACTTGACCATTGCCGAAAGAGCACAAATACCTAATTGCCCAATTCAATGAGGGATGCAGTATCAGTGTGAAATCGCGAAATTTGAATTTATCGATACGCTGTGTCTGGTTTTGGATTCGTCGTGAAGGAGAAGTGAGAAGTTTGTTGAATCGCAGAAGAAGTGGTCGCCGGCCTGCATTCTCCAATAACGACAGATAATTCATGAGACGGGAATATGAAATCAATGCTTTTAAGCCGACATAACATTTTGCGAAGATGTTCGATGTGAGGGCCCAAACAATAAGGAACATTACATGGGGTTGCACCACAGGCATTACGCCAAAAAATATATTTGACGGATGCTCAAAGACTTGCTCGTCTGAACTTCGCCAGAGAGCACTTAGATTTTGATTGGTCTAATACAGTTTTTTGTGATGAAAAAACGTTTAAATCCAGTCAGCATGGACGTCTTCACTTTTGGCGATATAATTCAATACGGTATAGAGATGATCATATAATCCCAAAGAGAGAATCAGGTTGAATTTTCGTAAATATTTGGGGCTGGATAAGTGCGGATGGTGTAGGAGAAGTGTGCTCTCTACCTCCTCGAGCGACAGCAGTAAATTATATCGACGTGCTTCAGAGTGCAATGCTACCGACAGTCCATAATGTTTACCTGGAGAACGAAGTGCCACAATTTGATTTTGTTCAAGATAATTGTTCAATTCATAATGCGAGGATCGTAAGAGCCTGGTTTCGTTCAAACACTGACCTAAGGATAATTCCGTGGCCTTCAAGATCACCGGACCTCAACCCGATAGAAAATATTTGGGGCCTTATTGTCCAAATATGGTCGCATCAAAATGAAAAAAACCAAACAAGCTATTATTAGTCACTGTAATTCTATTTGGGAGGAAATGCGGGGAACCGATATTTGCTCACGGCTTGTTTGTTCAATGAGGTCTCGTCTTTTAGAGTTTATAGAGGCCAATGCCGGTTACACCCGTTTCCAATTTTTAAATTTTTCCAACCTCTTCTAAATGTGAATATGACTATGTTTATGTTTATGTTTTTTACATTAAGTATTTTAACAGCGATTGTGGATATTTAATAAAAGGATAAATTTATTTTTAGCTTTTCTTTCTGACAATAAGTATAATAAAATCTTTTCCTGAAATAAACTGTTTTATTAAACGCATATTGAAATTACAAGTTTACAGAAATTGTAGGTATATTTTTATGGACTTGCCTTGTGCCTTTACAGTTTTATGTATACTAGTGCCCACTAGTAATAAATATGGTAGAATTCGACCTCTGGGCGACCGCCCAGAGGTCGAAATACGACCATAATTAAAAATTTTAATTACAGTAAATTAAATAATTATGATAATAAAGAACCTTTTTAAAAAAAATTCAACTTGACTACAGACTTTAACAATCAACAAATAGTATAATATGCGTGTGTGAGTGCTGTAGTGTGTGTAATGCTTTTTTTATTAATTTAATGTATATTTATAATTTTAAGAAAATATTAGCATTCCGCAGGCATTCCGCACTCCTTCTTGTCATTGGTTCCATAGCAACGTAGCTGTCACGCTATAAACAGTAATAATCGTTATCAATAATCAGATAAAGACGGCAATAGAAGTTGTCAGATCGATCTGCAAGCGAAACTAATATTTATCACCTATGAATCTGCAAGCGGCATTCAACCTTAGGGTGGTACACCACTTTCTTGGCCGACGGTACAACTACTGATACAAAGAAATAGAAGTATTTAGACCTTTTTAGACCTCTTTAGTCTTTTGACGCCGCGTCGTCGGCGCAACGGTCACAGCACTGGTTTGTGTAAGGCTGTTGCGCTGGCGGTTGCTTGTGGGTCTCCCCAGCGTGCCTCCGAGAGAACGTTAAGCCGTCGGTCCCGGTTGTTATCATGTACACCTGATAGCGATCGTTACTCATAGTAGGAATATATCCGTCAACCCGCATTGGAGCAGCGTGGTGGATTAAGCTCTGATCCTTCTCCTACATGGGAAAAGAGGCCTATGCCCAACAGTGGGATATTACAGGCTGAAGCGCGTTAGACCTTTTTAGTCAAGTCTTTGTCTAGAACAAGTAAAATACCTAAATACCCTTACATTGCTAAGACATGTATGTGTTGTAATAATTCGTGGTAAGTTGAAAAGGGCCTTCATTACGACATTCCGTACGCTTCTAGCATTGCGGTCCAGACGCGTACAAATTTTTGTGTTCTTGTTAAATTTTTGATGTTTATCTCTGTTATTTTTACTATGTAAACTGTTTTCGGTATTTTTATATTTTTTTTTCAGAGATATTTCGATGAATAAGTATTATAAGCTACACTTTTTGATATATAAAATTATTCCATAGTCATGATTTTTGCTTCTCTACTATAATTTGTAGTGTTTTACTGTCTTACTATATTTTTATTAATTTATTATAAACAAACAATAAAAAATGTTTTTCTTTTACAACATCGTAATGATGACACTATTGAAATATTCGATTTAAAATATTGACGTCAGGAATCCTGATATCTAGTTCTATTTCTTGTCTAATTCTTAATTTCAATTAATTTGGTTTAAATTAATTTTAAATATAATTTAATTTTGCTATTAAAACGTTTCAATAGCAACAGAGAGCACAATAATGGTCTGTCGTTCAACCTCGAAGGAATTACGCGACAAAAAGCTCTTGTATTTATAATCAACTTGGCAGAGTGTACTATGAATACGTAGTTAAAATTAATCTCAAAATATTAATTTAATGAAGTAAAAAGGATTATTGTGACAATAAATATATTACTATGTTCAATTTATAGATAATATAAAACAATTTTGCCCTATATCAACCTTAATGTATCATCCCAGTTGGAGAAGTAATATGATTTCTATTGCATCGTCTCCAACGTAACCGTGGATAAAAGAATGCTTCATGATGTAATAAATCTTTTGAAAGGCAGCGGAGAACTAATTTCAAACGGACTTAAGTGATAGTATGAGCACTGTATATTATGGTTTTTTGGTTTTTTATATCAGTAATTTGATGATGGTAAATAATTAGACCTAGTTTAGTTCTTTTATGGGGGTGGTCACACCCAGATCGAAATGAAATAAATGTGAAAAAAAAAACTGTTGTGGCATTTTATGAGTAAGAGAACTAAAGTCAACTGATTGACTAGTTATAAAAGATTTTGATGCTTACAGTTTGATATACAGCGAAAATTGCAAAATAGGTATTAATTAATTAACATTTTTATTGGTCTAAGATCCGAGAAGGTAAATCTTCCCTCATCTGTTAATTAGATGAAACAATTTTTTATAGGCTTATTTCAATATTGTGAATTTGTAAAAAAAACCTCTGCCACCAGAAGCCTGCTGCATTTTTTTTTTTTTATCTTTTCCCTCACATGTTAATTACACGTAGTAAGCTAAAACCGTTAATATTTTACATTATATACCTGACTGTAGTAGGCAGCCATCTCTATGATTGCTACACTTACCTGCAGCCAGGTCAGTAACCTCAGTCAGCAGTAACCTGGCTGCAGGTAAGTATAGCAATCGTAGAGGTGGGTGCCTACTATAGTCAGGATTATAATGTAAAATATTGACGGTTTTAGCTTACTACATGTAATTAACATGAGAGGTAAAAGATTTTTTAGAAGAAAAAATTTTTTTTTTTAAGTATTATTATTTACAGCAGGCTTATGGTGGCAGAGGTTGTTTTTATAAATTCACAATATTGAAATCAGCCTATAAAAAATTGTTTCATCTAATTAACAGATGAGGGAAGATTTGTTATATTCCGGATCTTAGACCAATAACATTTTAGAAACTGAAGTACCTTATATCGGTATTTGAAATTAGATAAGGTCGACCTTTTAAGATGTCAAGACAAATTTACTTGACAAGATATTTAATTACTAATTACATCTCAGGCTTCTTAAATTACAGAGGCGATAATATTTTTTGAAGCTTAAGTTTTCGACCACTTAATTGTAAATTTCACATATGTAAGGTCACATCTAGAAAGAAGGAAAGAAAGAAATCTTATTCATTGGCCATACATAAAGAGTATACAAATAACAATGAAGAACATCTGTGTTGTCTTGTTCTAGAAATTTGTGTTTGTGGATGAGTTTTTATCCCAACGGGAACCGTTAAGTATAAATCAAAGTAGATAAACTTATTTCAGACTTATAACAGTAATATAGGTGAAAATATTAACAAGCCAAAACATCTTTGGTAAACTTTAGTAAGCCATTAGATTATTCAATACTAGCATCCACAGACAGTATGCAGTATAATCCGTGTTCGAGTTAATCTTGCAAAATAACTGATAAATTCTGCGATGAATTCCATTCAACTTTATCAAAGAGTTACCGATTTCCCGCCAAACGTTTTAGTATAATTATAATGTATAGAAATAGTTCAATATATTTTGTCTATACAAGGTAAATGGGGCTTACTTGATTAAATGAGCCTGAATGCTAACTGTAGCTATATTTAAAAACTAGCTTGTGCGCGCGACTTCGTCCCCGTGGAATAGGACCACCCGATTTTGAAACATTCTTCATTAGTGCTACGCTCCTATTGGTCTTAGCGTGATGATACATAGCCTATAGCCTTCCTCGATAAATGGGCTATCTAACACTGAAAGAATTTTTCAAATCGGCCCAGTAGAACCAGAGATTATCGCGTTCAAACAAAAAAACAAACAATCAAACAAACAAACTCTTCAGCTTTATATATTAGTATTAGTATAGATATCGATTATTACTACGTACCTATGTCACGTTATATTGAAGTAATAAATATAAAAAGTCATAAAACCACAGTAAACTTACGCTCAGTTTTGGAAATGATCACAATACACAAGCTAAAACGCCACGGCCATAGCATACATCTTTATGGCATATGTAAGTATACAAATATTTGTCACACAGCAGGATAGAACACGCTAGCAGCGCAGCAGCCATCAGTGAATCACTGCCCAAAAGCGCCGTTTAGAAACAAATAATACTTAAATAATACATTTAAGTTGATCACTTGTTATCTGAGAATTATGTTCAAAAACATTATAAAAGAAACCGGAATGCCATCTTTTCGGAAAGGAATTTTCCATTAAAACCGTCAGACGTCAGAACGCATTGAGATGTTCGTCGGATGCGCAATGACTTAACTAGACAATATATGGACAGTCTTTTAATCGGATTTGCCTGAAATAATCCGTTTCAAGATTTAATGGAGATCGATGGTTGTTGTCAAAACCTTATCGCTGTTGAATCGTTTGCGATATTTGATATTTAGACGATGTCCGGATGGTGAAAATGGGGTACGGTGTTGAGAATAATAAATAGGAGGATGAAAAGACACGGATTAACACACATTATGTTAGTTTTCATTTCACGGTATCGGATTTAGGCAAGTAGGTAAACCCACCGGGTACTACTAGCAGGAAATTGGTCATACATTTTTTTTATTTTCAAGTACGCATTTCCGAGTACTTTTGAATTGCTATTTAACTATAATTTATAATCAATAAAGATTTATCATCGACTCAGAAAGCTTATCCTGTTGAAAAGAGACGAAAAAAAACTGAAATACCACCCCTTCATTTATTAATGAACTATTTTATGAAATATAAATTTAATTCAAAGATCTATGATAGAAAAGTATTTGGAAAATCCAAAACTGCACGCCTCTACGCATTCCTTTTAAAACTATTGTTTGAAGCTTAAACTTAGCAGCGCCCTCTAGTAGCTTGTTTAGGAACTAATGATCGACCACACAACGACATAAGTCCTCGGCCCATCGGGCCGAAAACAAATTACCCGGCAGTGGATACTGCCAGAGGAAAGGCCCGGGTAAGCAGGCATAGCCTGGATGCCCGTACCCAGACAGGCCCTGCGACCTGCCAGGAAGAACCACACACACGACATAAGTTCAATGACACAAAATTCTGCGTTATCACTGAATCACATAAGTTATATTTTAATTGGAGAAAAGTAAACAGCCAAAATAGTTTAGTACACGCAGACGAAGCCGCGATCGGAAGGCTAGTCTATTTGTTATTATTTGCATAAAAGCCCTTCAAAGTAAAGCATTCTTAGTATTGAAATTGTGTTGATCAAGTTTATCCACATTATAAGAAGACTTATTACCAAATTCTTCGTTTACGTTCCTAGCATTTTAGTATTGTTCTGAAAGGTTGCGTAATTCATTTGTTTTTCCTCGCAAAATAATGAATGCAATTTAAAATAAACGAAACTAAATTGAAGTGAAATGAATAAGACTGTTACTGCTGATTGATGTTTATGTAGAAAGCAGATGATGAATCCGCCATACTATACAGGTTTACATTTATAGCATTCGTGTTCTATCTCTATCTCTATATATATAAAAATGAATCGCTGAATGTGTTGCTAAGCGCAAATCTCAAAATCAGCTGAACTGATTTCACTAAATTTTTTTTTATAATATTCCTTGAAGTACGAGGATGGTTGTTAAGTAGAGAAAAATTTAAAAAAATTCCCTGAAAAAGTCGAAAAACAACACTTTTCTATATTTTGATACAAAAGAAGTTTAAGTGTTAGTGGAGGAGTTTCGGGAAGGATAAGTATTAATCTATATTAAGTATAATTAAGTTCGCAAGGTCAGCTAGTATACAATAAGGAAAGGTGACTGACTGAGTGACTAGCTAACACATATTACAAAACAACTAAAACCGCTTAAGTTAGCACTTTATAGACTTACACATAGATTTTACTTGCTTGTCGTGAATCTTAATACAATAATAATTTTTTTTTTAATTTTACCCTTTAAAAAGTATAAAGCAGGGGGTTGAAGTTTGTATGAATTCCATTCTTTTGTTGAAGTAAGCTACGTAAAGAGAAATATATTTTTAAATTAGAATGTATAGTTATATATATTATAATCTATGTTTGAGCAAAATCACAGTAAATAGCTACCTACTCAGACATTACCATATTTATTTTCATAGATAATTCGTGCCTTCTGTTATTTAGTCGTGAAGGTTTTTATTTAAAAGTTTCGCGCATTGAAAATGAAAATAATTTTGAAAAAAACAATTAACATTCAAGTATTCCTGAGACTAAATAACGCCTGAATAACGCTTTTGTATAAAAATTTGTGCTTCTCCTCAATCAAAGATTGAGCGATGTTGTAATGAAAAGGCTTCAGTACTTTTCCCTAATGAAAAAGGAGGCCTTTGGTATGTACAGTGGTGCTTATGGGAAGTTATAGTGTACCATATATTATAGAGTTAAATATAAACCTTAATCTTAAAGGCCGCGTTTTGATAATAATAATATATGATTGCATTTAAAAAAAAATTTTTTTGTTGTATTATATGTAAAAAAAATTCTATACACATACTCGTATTTGTTACTCAATTTTTATATTCCCGTTATTAATTATGGCACAAACATTTAAAAAAATCAAAGATTCTTATTAAAAAAATACCAAAAATTATATCTATAATAATAATATATAAAGCCGAAGAGTTTGTTTGTTTGGTTGTTTGTTTCTTTGTTTGTTTGTTTGAACGCGGTAATCTCTGGAACTACTGGGCCGATTTGAAAAATTCTTTCAGTGTTAGATAGCCCATTTATCGAGGAAGGCTATAGGCTATGTATCATCACGCTAAGACCAATAGGAGCGGAGTCCACGCCGACGAAGTCGCGCGCAGAAGCTAGTTCCAATATAAAATCTATTAAATAATTTTGAGCTAAAATATAAAAATTTTGTGCAAAGTTAAAATGTCATATCTTAGCTCTAAACTATGAGAACTGTAATTCCATTACTGTCTTTTCGATCAAACAATAAAACCGTAATCGAACAAAAACAAACAAACCTATTTTAAGTAAAACTTCAATAAAAATGTAATAACTTCTAATAAATAAAGTTTCATCTTTCAAATATTTACAAGTTACGAGTGGAAAGTTTTCCTAAATTTTTCCGCAGTTGCGTATACAAAAACTATTTAATACAGTGGAGCGATCTCGGAAATTCGAGAGATCAAATAAAAGTTTTTGTTTCTTCGTAAAACACGCAAAAACTCATTTTAACTTACAAGTAAACCAAAGTTACTTCAGATAAATAAGGAAAATGAAACTAAGACTGAAGTAGGACGATTTCTGAAAAATATGATAAAAATGTGCAAGTCATTACTGTATCCATAATTTCATTTATTTATTTATACTTATATTTACTAAGGGATACACACAAGTAACTAACTACTAACTACTACTAAGGGATAACAAAGTTCCCCTACCACCTTGGAACTTAAAAGTCGATCGATGGCGGGATAGCCATCCAACTGCTGCCTTTTAAATACACACGGGCAGCAGCGTCTTCGGCGCTACAAAGCCGGCTGGCTTTGTAGCACCGAAGACCCCGTTTGCCCAGCGTGGTGACGACGGGCAAATGACATGAGTTCACGCCATTTTTGGCGCGAACTTGGGGAGGCCTATGTCTAGCAGTAGGTAGACTGCGATAGGCTGAAGTGATTTAGAATTACATTAAAGAAGATAACAACAACATTCTAACTTAAAAATACGGTTTTATCACTAATGGTGTTCTCCGACTTCTATGATTAAAGAAAATATTAATAACATGACACAACAAAGTAAACGAAACAAATATATGAATAAGTATTTAATTTTATTTTGTATAAGAATTACCAAAATCTCACATGTATACAATTATATACCTTATATTATAGTCTACTAGCGACCCGCTCCGGCTTCGCACGGGTGCAATGCTGATACTAAATATAAAATATAAAATAAATATTTGCAGTCTAAGCGCAAAAAATGTGTTTATTTACGACATCACATTAGAAAACTTTAAAACTATCAGTGTTCCTCTACTATATTATGCATGTATTATACATATAAACCTTCCTCTGGAACACTCTATTTACTAAAGAAAACCGCATCATAATCCGTTGCGTAGTTTTAAAGATCTAAGCATATATACAGACAGACAGCGGGAAGAGACTTTGTTTTATAATATGTAGTGATGATAAAATAAAATACGTAGCCAGTGTAATATGAGCCGCACTTTCAAAGAGTTCTGTACATTTCACGCTTAAAGTTATTTGAATTTAATACCGATTATGATGTGACATGAATCACAAAAAAAAATATGTCAATGAATTATTTCATTTCGACTACATTTTAATAAATTATTATAATTAAGTAGATATTTTGAATTTCACTCCTTTTCCCCAAGGGAAATTCGGGACAAAAATTACCCAGTGTTCTTATTATAATAATAACTCAGAATTCATTCCTAACGTTGAGTAAATTAATTTAGTAGTTTTTACAAGTTGGTGACCAAAATTAGTATTGCCTATAGCCTTCCTCAGTAAGTATGTTACATATATCCAACACAAAAATAATGTTTCAATTTGAACCAGTAGTTCCTGAGGTTATCGCGTTCAAGTTAACAAACAAACTATTCCGATTATTTATAATATTAGTATAGATATGAACAAAAATGTACAAAATTAAATTACACATATTTATGCACAACCTTTCAATTTACGAAGGACAGGATTCCTTTTTATGTAGATTTTATTTAATACCCCAGTTGCAAGCATGTAAATATTAAAAAGGTCCTAAAATGTGGTCGATCGTAGATACAGTGTGCTTAAAACGGAAGCCTAGTTTCATTTCCAACAGTAAAGAATAAATAATTGAGCATTTCGTTCCAAACTGCCGTCACTTGAACTAGGCCAAGACCGAGATATACATATCTGAAGTTCTATGAAGCAACAATAAACGATAGAATTAACTAAAAATACTTTACAAGTACTTAAATCTCGCGACAAGATTTTATATCATAATTATATATTATAAGGACGTTATAGTAATATGTTGATAGCAGTACTGTTGTAAGTAGAAGTCCCGAGAGTCGGAACAGTTATATTTTAGAGAAAGTCTCCATGAGGTATACCGGAAATCAAACTTTTTAAAAGTAGTTGCATTGAGTCAATCGACCGTCGCGACAACTACTCGTATGTTTTCGGAACTGAACGTAATTTATTTTAGGTCAGATACAGATTTTCTTTTGACAAAAACACCTGTTTTATTCAGCTTGAAATTCATTATTTGGATAAATACCTTTCGTTATTTTAATTAAAAGTGTAAAATATATAGATGGATATATATGTATACATGCAAGCTCTCATCATTATGGAACTAAACGCGGCTTTTTTAAAGCAAGAATGTACTCGTCATTATAAAAACTTTATTTATTTTTTTAGATATAAGAATTATACATTTACGCTATAAATTAAGAATTTAAGAAGAATTTTATTTATTAATTTTCTTAATGCTATATTTGTTACAGCCTTACAGTTGGCAAGTAAATTATACAGTTCAAATAAGGTCGTTACAATTGGAGGCACTCAAAACGTACGCGAATGTTGATGTGAGTCTGATGCCTATGCTAGGTATCAAAATACCTGTATTACAGGTCATCTGCAGTCTCGCACCACCCCGGACCACTGGGCATACTGATCGCACTTTGACAAAAACTTAATATCTATGAAAGGCTTACTACTTCTAATGTTATAACTTATAACCCATTTGATTGCATTGTGTATGTGTGCGTGGGTGTATCTACGTGTGTATGTGAGTATCTCTCTCTCTCTCTGTGTGTGTGTGTGTGTGTGTGTGTGTGTGTGTGTGAGTGAGTGAGCGTGCGTGTGTGTGTATGTGAATGAGTGTGAGTATTTGTTTGTATGAACGAGTGATACGTACTGATCGCTTATGCATGTGTGAGCATCCCATGTCAACCACCAGCGCAACTGAACATTATAATTGTGGATTGTTTAATTTATCATTGAATTAATTCTTCAGTTTTATCATAATTAAGATCCAACAACAATCCTGTAACCTTCAATTTACACCCATGCTTTGTAAGCGGGTATATGTCTAGCAAAGCGTTAATTCTATTATAAAGATATTATAATAGAATTAACGCTTATATTTACATGATGTCGTTTTTACTGGTTTACGTAAGAAATGTTGTCTACTACAAGCCTTAGGTTACAATACAAACAGTTTACATACAAATTTCCAAGAAAAGGTAAATTACTCATAATCATAAGTTACCTCAACCATGTTAGTTCTACAAAATCCGGAGAAATTCTTACGTTACTTCGTTACTTTAAATAGTAAAATTGTGACCGAGTAACAGAATAATTCAAAATTAAATTTAACCTATAGGTATCTGAACCGATAACAACTCAGCATAGGGATGAAGTTAAACTTTGTTAAATAACAATTTGTAACGGCTCAGAATAATAAAATTGGGTATTACATAACAACTTTGTAGGTATATGCATTATAAGTAAATCTTGTATCGGCAAATCGTTCCTATGATTTAAATATTTATTTGTAAATGCCACGAACAATAATAGAATGTAAAACAGTAGATATTTACGAATTAGTCACGTAAATAATTAAGAAGGTACTCCTATTTTAAGGCTAAAATATAAAAACACATATATCTTAATATATTACAAAATCTTGTGTTTAGTGATAATACTCGGTTTAAGTATGAAGTAAGTAACAATAGTAAGTAAAGAAAACAAAAAAAAATATTCCGCGCTATCTTACTTGTTTTGGTATTTTTCTTTACTGAAAACAATTCTAACTATTAACTAATATGTCTAATTAATACAAAAGTCATGACTATGGACAATACACATGAGTTCACGCCATTTTTAGTGTGAACATGTGGAGGCCTATGTACAGCAGTGGACTGCGATAAGCTGAAGTGATCTAAATTTTTATAAAAAATTTCCGGGCTTATGCAAACACTGCAACCACTAGCAATAATCAGTTTTTATGAGTGCTGCACCAATGTTCTAGTTTCAGGACTGTCTACTGTCTATTTTATCATTAAGTACCCCAAAGAGTATTCAGCGCATTCGCTCAAAATATAACCATAAAAAATCCCTTGTACGAAAATAGCATTGAGTCAATCGACCGTCGCGACAACTACTCGTATGTTTTCGGAACTGAACATAATTTATTTTAGGTCAAATACAGATTTTCTTTTGACAAAAACACCTGTTTTATTCAGCTTGAAATTCATTATTTGGATAAATACCCGCCAACCCGCATTGGAGCAGCGTGGTGTATTAAGCTCCGATCCTTCTCCTACATGGGGAAGAGGCCTATGCCCAGCAGTGGGATATTACAGGCTGAATCGTGATCGTGATCGTGACGAAAATAGACTTAATTTAATACACAATTTTACCTTCACTCTAGCCCTTTGTAAATAAAATCTGAACATAGCCAACTATTTATAAATATAAAGCACATAACATGTGAGGTAAGTCATACATGACATGTAATGGACACATCAAAGACAGAAGCGGAACGTTTTCCAACGCTTAACGTATCGATTGCATGAATTAAATATGATAACTACTGGTTACACGGAAAATTATATTGATTTATCTTTTTTTTTTTTTTTTTGAATCAAATATGTAACGTACTTAGTAGCCACAACTTTATTTTAACTTTTCATTGCAAAATTATATGGTACAAAAGCTTGTTTTAAAATTTAATGTAAGTTTATGACCTACAAGAGAGGATATTTGTAGGTGAAAAAAAAATCGAATGCATTTAAAAGTTGAAAAACAATTAAACTTCACTTAAATTAGCATAGGAAAGAAGTTGATACAATATTTTGTTATAATTATAGAAGTCACAAAGTTTATTTATACAGTTACACAATAGTGCATTCGGGGTGTACCTAATATTTGTACATGAATTATGTATATATATATATATACATTAATATATTTTACATCTCTCATTTTCGGTAAGTAGGTTCTTATTACCTCCAAATGGTGCTTGTAGGTGACTAATTAGCGCTCTAGGGTAATAATGTAGCTGGAAAAGCCCCAGAGGGTAAATAATTAAAAACACTTCTTTCTTTCAAAAAGTTATCTAATCATCATACTGGCAATAGACATCATGCATTCAGCCCAATGACCAAAAAGATCGCTTTGCTATTCAGCCTTGTCTTCGTGTGAGTATAATAGTCATCAATTTTAAATATCGAACGGCGAAGCTCAATTTCGATCTTGAAAAAAAAATTAAAATGTTTTATTCTTTTAATGCCGGTTTTTTTCTACTAAAGGAGCAATCGACCATTTGTGTAAAAAAATAATAATAATAAGGACCCAATTGCGTACAAGGCATAGTCGAAGATCAAATACAAATTTTTATCTATCTCAAATGGACGCAAAATTGTTTGTTGCTAAAATGAACCAGAAAATCGTTTGACGTGAATTCAACAGTTATGTCAAAAAATATTACTTTTCTTCAATACGCTTCAGCCTGTAACATCCCACTGTTGGGCATAGGCCTCTTTCCCGATGTAGGAGAAGGATCAGAGCTTAATCCACCACGCTGCTCCAATGCGGGTTTGCAGATATATTCCCTACTATGAGTAACGATCGCTATCAGATGTACATGATAACAACCGGGACCGACAGCTTAACGTGCTCTCCGAGGCACGAGACCTAAAACCACTAACAATCATACCGGAAATAAATATTTGTATAGACACAAATATCCACTCCGAGCGGGAATGGAACCCGCGACCGTCGGTGTTTAGGCTCTGCCGACACCGCACACGCACCATTACACAAAAGCGGTTTATTTAAATATTTTAATTTTACTATCCACTTTCATTTTAATTCAATTTATTCATTCGTTCATTTCGTAAAATAGGTTTTATCTCTTTTTTTTTTGAATGAAAATGATAAATCAATCATTTAAAAACATCGAATCCGTTCTATTAAAAACAAGAAATTTAATTATGTTAATTCATGCATAGTAAAGTTACTTGACATTGACATGTAGAAGAGTTATTAAAAATTGAAAAGTTTTCTTGACCTTTTCGTTAAATCATGCATTTATTATTCACATAGAATATCATTAATTGCAGTAAAGAATTAATTATTCTAAACTATATAAATCAAAGTTAAAAATGTTGTTTGATTGTCGGTTAATTTAAATATTTAATTTAGATTTTTATACTTATGTTTAAAAAATTGTTCTTGCGTTAGTAAGACTTGATTAAAGGATTAACTACCTATAAAGAAAAAACCCGCATAGTTATTGAAAAAATATAACACTCTTTTAAGTATGTATTCGTTTTTATACTAAGTAAATCAGAATTTCGTAATTCTCACGTATTTTTGAGACACGAAGCCAGACATTGGCCTTTTATTCTAATCAGTTTTACGTCTTAAAAAGCGAACAGAAGCACTAGAATCTAGTTTCATATTACGAAAATAGTTTTGACAAAACAAACCAAAAAATTAATAAAAAATAAAATCAAATATCAAGCACTTTCATACACACAGTAATAATTTATGAGGTAACACACATAAAAAATGCACTCAAATTGAGAACCTCCTCTTTTATTGAAGTTGGCTAAAAATATATTGAACACCTTTACATCACATCATTCCATATCGATACGTTTTCTGAATATTAAATAAATTGTAAAGGTCACACCGAACGTTGCGTGACTGTTAGAAACTCGATAATATTACTCTAATATCATATTCTGTAATAACCTTTTGTTATGATTGTTTTGTATTATTTAAACAAATTTAAAACGGGGTTAATTTATTATCTTAAATAAATAGCAAAGTAAAAATATTACGTATTTGTATAAGACTAGTGATCACCCAGAGGTCGAAATTCGACCATAATTAAAAATTAAAATTAAAGAAAACCAAAAAAATATGAAAATACCTTTTGAAAGAATCTCCTCATATTTTTTTTTCATACCGGGGGCCTTATATGAAAATCGATTCTTAAGGAGTAAAGTCCAAATACTTATAATTCAAATATATATATTTTGATATATATCAGATATTTTGCCTGATTTATATGATTGGTATATAATATATTTTGTAAGTCCAGACTAATTTTATATATCTTCAAAGATTTCCAGAAAACTCTAAGCTTAGAAGTATGATTTGGGTTTAGAAGAAAATTAATCGTTTGACTTATTATTAGGAATTAATTTAAGTTCAACATTATATATAATAAGAAATATTAGATCCCCAAACACATAATGAAAATTCATTTAAATGAATAAAGAAATTACATTTAATATTTTTGGTATAAACAGTGGCGCCGACGTCGTTTGTCTTTGGCGTTCATGTTAGAAGGTAATAAACAAAAATTTACGAGTAAACACATAAAAATAGTTTGAAAGTATTTAAAACACGACTATTTGCTAAACTACACTGACTAAGTGAAACAAAGTTTTTAAGAGACGCTATAGATATTATAAACATCTATTACAATCTTGGGTGGGGTACAAGAAACGTTATCGGAAAAGCATTTGTTATTTAGATTTTTATCAGGTTTTTAACTACAAAAATATTTTATTATCATGTTTAATCTACGTAATAAATTGTTTGTTAATTAGTGTATAACTAATTATTGATAAAAAGTAACATAAAATATTTAAATAAATATCTAGTGCTTTTCGTTACATAAGAATTAATTTTACTGAAATAGACTTCCTAAAATCATAGTTAATGTTTTAACATAGGAGATTGCCAATTCTTATCTAATAATACCTACTGTACTTAATAATTGCGTTCAAGTTACTTGAGTGTTTTATCCATGATGATGGTTTATATAATTAGGCTTACATATAAAAATATAATCCAAATATTACAAGATTATTATTTTTCGTTCCCGTGTCCATGAAAACAATCATTTACTATAAAACAGTTGAAACACCTTTCACGTTTTTACTCTCTTTTTGCAGAAATTTATTCAGCATATTCGCTTTTTATACATATAGTCCAGTCATTTGGTAGTTTTACCTGGAAAGTTTTAGTGAAAGTGAGGATACGAGGTGGCAAAGTGAAAATTCGAAAAGAGCACGTCGAAATCTATAAAATCACCAATTTTCAAAACTACCGGAAAACTTTCCAGGTAACCCCCTTTTTGAGCACCAAATGACTGTACTAATATTGAAATGATCATAATTAAAATTCGACTGTATTAATTAATGTAAATAACGAAAATTATTCGTTTGATACCGATAATTTGACCCAAAAATATTACCATATACAAACATTGTTCGCCTGAGTTACTTTATTACAATATCGTAATTAGGCTCACGTTTCCATTACTTTTAAAAGAGTAGAGTTCAATGACCGCTTTTATTATTGTACATTATTTTGTTACCGTTATAGGACATTTTTATATATTTTATTGATTTTGAAATAATTTGGAATGGGTGGCCTTCTGGTCGAAATTCATATGCTTTAATTCAAGTTCGTCTATAAGATGTATATTACCATCGGTTTGCGTAAAAATCACGTCGCGTATTTTTACACTTAACCTTATATATGGTATCTTATAGACGACAGAATCACTTACCTATATTTTACGAAAATAAAAGATATTATATTTAATTCTCAACAGAACCTTAAATCGCGCTTTAATTGAATATTACATCGCTTTCATCATTTTCATCTTCAGCCTGTTATCTCCCACTGCTGGGCTTAGGCATCTTTCCCTATATAGGAGAAGGATCAGAGCTTAATCCACCACGCTGCTCCAATGCGCGTTGGCGGATATATTCCATACTATATATACTATGAGTAATTATCGCTGTCAGGTGTACATGATAATAGCCTCTCTGAGGTAAGATGGGGAGACACGGACAGACATCCAAACCGGAAAGAATTTTTTATACAAATACAAATATCCATCCTGGGCGGGAATTGTACCCGCAAACCGTCGGTGCTTTAGGTGACTACACGCATCTCTGCACTAGAGCGGTATCTTTTTAATACCTAATGTAGTAATAAATATATATACATCGAAACTGGGAATCGAACTCAGAACTTCATTAGCAGAAAGTACTTGAACTGCGTCAACGGGTATGTCTAACATAACAATTAAGAAAATACGTTAATTATCTCCCTTAAATAAACAATGTACCTCAAATATTTACAAGTCATGGAGGTCTTTGTCTCTTTATAAAACAATCCTAATTTGAAAGCGAAACGTTGATTGATTACCAGACCTTCTGTTACTGACAACTGAATGCGAAATCAAGCGATCATGAAAACATTTTATAACAACATTTATAAGTAAATCCACCTAAATAGAATTGAAATAAGTAATATTATAGAAAGGAAAAATATTTCGGTATTTACCTTTTTTTATTCAGAGAAAATTAGTATGGTCTAAGATCCGGGATATAACAAAATATTCCCTCATCTGTTAATTAGACGAAACAATTTTTTATAGACTGATTTCAATATTGTGAATTTATAAAAACAATTTCTGCCACCATAAGCCTGCTGCAAATTTTATTTTTTATTTTTTATCTTTTCCCTCTCATGTTAATTACATGTAATAAGCTAAAACCATTAATATTTTACATTATATACCTGACTGTAATTGGCACCCATCTCTATGATTGCTATACTTACCTGCAGCCAGGTTACTGCTGACTGAGGTTACTGACATTACACTGAAATTCACAATATTGAAATCAGCCTATAAAAATTGTTTCATCTAATTAACAGATGAGGGAATATTTAGCTATCTCGGATCTTAGACCAATAGTTGCATTACAATAAATTAAAGGCAATCGTTTAGGTGTTGCAAGTCTAGTAATGTTTATGTACTTTTGTACCAAGGCTATCCGTCACTTTGATATCCCAGTCATCTATAATTTGTATCCAGCCTGATCTTGTGCAGATCGTCCGTCCAGCAAGCAGGAAAATGCCCAATACTAGTTTCTGAGACACAACTCTTCACTTCCGTTAAAAGGTTGGTAAGAGTGGAAAAAAAATGGTCAAGGGAAACTCAGATTTAATTCACAAAATTATTCTTAGTGCTTGTAATACCTACTACCTCGGTTGGGCCATAACATTTATGTGCCTACCTATGTTGGGACATAGCTAGCAGCAGAGTGTACAGTTAGACCCTAAACAAAACCGATAGACAAGTGGTTCTTATTAAACAAATTAAGAGTAAAAAGCATAAAACAAAATATTACACGGAAAAAGTTTAAATATCACACGAGAAAAATTTAGCAGTATACAATCAAAAGTTACAGGAACACAATACGTAGTGACCAGAAACTTTGAACTATATCCTGAAAACCAATTAATTCCCAGTCAACCATTGCCTCATATGAATTTTCCATCGTAATATTCACAGGAATTGTGCGTGATTATTCATAATTTTCTCAATTCCTTTGCAGTGAAGAACTTTTTTAGAGGTATTTTTACGGTCGTTTGATTTACAATGGATGGTCTCAGGTGTATTTCGGTGAATGTTTTACGTTACATTTTTACGACTTCGTAACGTATAAAGGCCTTGTCTTTTCAGCGTTGTTCATGTTCATTGTCAAAATGTCAATATCAAAAGAGACTTGGTTACTTTATGACTGATTCAAAACTCTTTTTGGCGCATAATTTTGTAGTGAATTTTTGAACTAACATGATAAATTTTCTATTTTAAAAATAGAATATAAATCAAAATAAATAAGGTTTTCACTTCTGTTAGTGCCACACCGTAATTTTTAAACAGATTATTTTGTATACCTGTATGTAATACAAAAAAGTGATCTTCAGTTGATTTTTTAAATATTAGACTGATTATAATTTATGTTTAAAATAATATAAATATACAATTTAACCCTACTGATGGCTTTAGTTGTACCGAAAATATAACAGAATATTCGAAATTAGTTTTAAATACAAAAGATTTAAAAAAATCAAAGAACATCATCAATCATCGTTGACACAATTCTCCTACAATTAAACGTAAACGAATCAGAGAATACTCGAAAATATTAACTGCCTATGAGTTTTTTTAATGGACAGAGGAATAAAATTACTATTGGAATGCAAAGAAGTTATTTGCTGAACTAGACTCAAGCTATAAAGTAAAAATCCGTATGTATATACGGGATGCATATCCCTGTATACACTTTGTAACCTCACTAATTTATTTGAGTTTGCTTGGTTTCAAGGCGCATCTACGCCATGTACTTATTATGTGTTAACAATCTTTTGAAACTGTTCTGGTGATAATTGTCATCATCATCAGTCATCAGTTCAGCCTATTGCAGTCCACTGCTGGACATAGGCCTCCCCAAGTTTGCGCCAGACATCCCGGTTTTCCGCAATCCTCATCCAGCCTACACCGTGTTTCGTGTTTTTCGTGTGCGTGTCGCATGTCGCGTGGTGGTCGGCCATCTCTTATCATTTTCTAGAACTAAGACACTAATGACAACATACAGCTGATGTAAGTTACCTATTAAAACATAGATGGCGTGCAAAGAATATTTAAAAAGTTTCACCATTACCGTGGTTTCATAAAACCACACAGAGATTTTTTATTATAATTTTAATTAAATATAACCTAACAGTAATAATATTTTAATAATCACTAAATAGTAATAATTGAAACCACTTTAAATTTAAAACTACTTATTTAATCACTTTTTTTTAATGTGATAACGTCTTATAAATCGATGAACACCGGCTGCACGCACGAAAAAGTGTCACGTTCCGTCTGAGCCTGAGCGCGCAAGCGAGAGCGCTGAACAAGCGATAGAGAGGCACGATCGGTCCATAGACCAGTGCTTTTAGAGTTTAAAAATATTGAAAACCAAAGAAATTTATAGTAGAATGAAACACATTGCAAAAGAAAGAAAATACAACTAAAATGATAGGAAAAATAAATTACGGTCAATTATTTGATGTCAAAGAACTACATAGCCAGTAAATTGTTTAAAAATGAATACCTATGAGTTTATATGTAAGCATAAGTACAGCTAAGTGAACCTGACATATACAGGGTGTTCTTCTGCGAGACAGTAATGTCCCAGAAGGAGGCCGACGAGCGGGTGAGAGAGGAGGCCGCCGACGTGGCTTCCACCCGCGGGCGACGAATGGGGGTGCGTAGGAGGCGCTACTTAATGCGCTTCCAGTAACGCCCCTGTGCCCGTGTCGGGCCGGGATGGGAACCCGGTCCTGCTAGACACGGCGTCGTCGGGACTGTTCAGAGGTGAGCCGGACAGTCCCCATGGAGGAGAAGTCTGGCCTTTTCGCCGAGGCCAGCCTGTCGCTGGAGGGATCCTGTTGCCTGCAGATCCGGGACCCTCCAAGTATAGCGGGTGAAGGCTCCCGCAGGGGGTTTAGTGCGGTAGTAGCACCCCAAATGCTAAGTCCGACATACGGTCTAGGACTGCCTACCCGGGCGTCATGGATATCACCCGTAAATGGGTTACCCTACGATATCAAAAAAAAAAAAAAAATACAGGTTGTTAGGGGAATGGTTAGCCATAGAGGTATGTTGGGTAGGGGGGGTAATTTGGAACCTATTTAGGCTAACTTACCTATATGCAAAGTGTTACGGATTTTTTTTATGATTTTTTTTTCAAAAGTGCCGAAAATTAGTGATTTGACCATCATATATTTTTTGTTTATTGATATATCAACGCCATTTTGTTTTTTGTTTTGATCATCAACATTACGCGTGTAAAATAAATGTGATTTAATTAAGAAAACATCTACAAAAAAAATTATGGGCTAAAGAAATCTTGACAGAGACAAAAAGTAGATCAAACCTTCAAGTTTAGGTATAAATTAAAAAAAAATTAAAGCCTCCAGACAATTTAAAATAATTTAAAAAATTACTCTAGTTAACACTGTTTTAAATAATATTACTTTCATTCACCTACCTTACTTACTTTTTTTTAAATGATGAAATAACGAAATGGTTTCTACCTGAACCCACACTCTACGCTGACAATTATAACAATTTGTTATTACACATGGCGATATGTCCCTGTACAGCACATGGTAAACTAGGTAAGTTAGCCTAAATAGGTTTCAAATAACCCCCCTTACCCAACATACCTCTATGGCTAACCATTCCCCTAACAACCTGTATATATCTTATATACATATAAAATTCTCGTATCACAATGTTAGTTACCATACTCCTGCGAAACGGCTGGACCGATTTTTATGAAATTTTGAGTGCATATCGGGTAGGTCTGACAATCGGCCAACAGGGGATCCCAGCGGGGGATTAAGTGGGGTAATAACATATATGGCAAAACAACGTTTGCTGGGTCAGCTAGTATATATATGTACTATACATTATATATATAGTAAGTGTTAACAGTTAATTCTGCAGTTACTTTTCAACAGCAAAGTATAACAGTTCAAAACTTCAAATATTTCCATTCATCAATGTCAAAGTCACGAAAGTTGTAAGTTATGTTTTGGCACTTGCATTACTACGTGTAGAACCAAAAGCTATGGGAAAAGCAAATCTCTAATACCAAAGAATTATTATAATATTTTAGCATAAAATAATACAAAACTGTCTCATCGTATCATAAATCTTAAGTTAATTTAAAATAAAATAAAAAATTGTTTAATTAGAAATAGTTCAAATGCAAAATAAAAAAATATATCTGAGCCTTGTATACGAGCCTATTTTTTATATGTTAAGTTAGATTAAATGTAAATAAATTAAACACACACACACACCCACATATATATATACAGTTCGTATCTACCTTATTTTTAACGTATGAAATGAAAAAAAAACCTGTCATAATAAAATACAAAAAAAATATGTATATCGAAAAGACATCCAAACTTCATTAAAAATACCAATTAACGTGTCAAGACCAAAACGGATCCAAATAATTAATTAATCAGTGTCCTGACGCTTTTTTACTTAAATAATAAAATCGGCAGACAGTCACTATCGCTTTTAATATTACTTTAAACAATAAACTTTTAAATAAAATATTGTCATAACCATAATTATTTATTTATTATATTTACAGAAAAAAAATACAATTGATGTGACAAACAAAAAAAAAGATTAAAAATGTTGAAAATGTTATTTCAATATTTAAATTGAAAATTTTGTTTTAAGTTAAGATATTTCATGTGTCTGACAAAAATTAAATTAGATTTTAAATCAAAATCAATTTATTTATTACAAAAAGAAAAAGAAATAAATTTTCAATATTTACGTTAGAAATAAAAAACAGATCAAACGGACTCGAAAGGCTTAAATAAAATAAAAAGGCTTAAATGTTCATGTTATTAAATGTTTAAATATTTTATTATTAATTATTGTCTTAAGTAAAAATAAATACTTACTTTTGTCTTCACTTCTGACTCTACCTTCATTTTTCAATAGACCTAAAAATCCCTCACTCATTTTATAGGTTATTTAAATTATCGAAAACAATTTTTTTTAACTTTATAACTTTTTTAAATCGATCTAAACGACTCACTTTGTTTTAAATTAAATAAATAAATCACAGTTAATAATTTAACAAAAATAAAAAATAAACAAACTTAATAAATAAAGTAGTTTTAAAAATATAAATATTGAGCTCTTGCGTATTATATTTCGTAGCACACGCGCTACGTACGCGACGTGCGGCTACGCCAGTCTACGTCGTAGCACTGACTGCATGAATACAATCCTCGTGCAAGTACTACAAATAAGTGACTTAAGTATTGTGATTTATATTTTATATACATTTGATGAACTTGAGATAGGATATAAGAAACTTTAAATTGGTTACACAACTAAATTTTATCTCATTACTACTACCTAAAAAAGAGCGTAGATCGATATACTTAACGTAATTGGACATAGGTAAATGGGATATAATATCCCTTTATTCATAACTAGCTTCTGCGCGAGACTTCGTCGGCGTGGACTCCGCTCCTATTGGTCTTAGCGTGATGATACATAGCCTATAGCCTTCCTCGATAAATGGGCTATCTAACAGTGAAAGAATTTTTCAAATCGGCCCAGTAGTTCCAGAGATTACCGCGTTCAAACAAACAAACAAACATACAAACAAACAAACAAACAAACAACCAAACAAACAAACTCTTCAGCTTTATATACTACTATAGATTTTGCAAATATCGTAACCTTTTTTATTAAAATAGCTTGTAATTTTTAATGACGAGATGATCTAAATTTAAAAATTAAAATTTTTGTTTAAAAAAAAAGAAATACTAAATTTCAACATATTGTATTCCATTTTCAAATTTTTAAATATGTGTGTTTTTGCTGTACAATAAATTTAATAATACTCTAGTATGAACAGCTATCTTGAGAAAGTTTGAGTTGAGCCAATGGCGCAATGGTCACAACGACTGACAGTAGCACTAGTGGTCGCAGGTTTCTTTGGTTTTACATTGTGTGTGTATTTATACGGACACGTGATTTTATCGTACTAGGGGCTGTCGAATATGAGGTTTTCATTTATTTATCATTAAAGAGTTACATGTTCTTCTTAATGTTAATGTTGCATGTTCCTTTGATTGGTTATTTATTAACTATTTTGATAATATGTACCTTGTTTCTTTATGACTTTGACTGATAAAAGAAATAGTTGACGTAATATTTAAGCCGCTTACAACGTTGATATCTGTACACAATCAAGACATCTGTAAGACTGTCGGCCACAGCGTTGTTTGTCAAGTAATACCTCAGCCGAAATAAAACGGCATTATACGAGTAATTATTTAAAAAAAAAATCTTGTTTGACAAACTTTTTTTATCTTCTCTTTAAACGTGTAAGACGTAGTTTGATGAAAACGCAATATTTTTCAAGTAAGCAATATTTTTACAACTTTGATCCTCTATAACAGCAGTGGTCGGCAACCTTTGGGCAGGCAAGAGCCACAAGGTGGCAAAATAAACTAAAGGCGGGTGCACTTATGATATTAACCCTAGATGATATACGTATAATTGATCATTATATAACACTAGCTTCTGCGCGCGACTTCGTCGGCGTGGACTCCGCTCCTGTTGGTCTTAGCATGATGATATATAGCCTATAGCCTTCCTCGATAAGTGGGCTATCTAACACTGAAAGAATTTTTCAAATCGGACCAGTAGATCCTGAGATTAGCGCGTTCAGACAAACAAACAAACAAACAATCAAACAAACAAACTCTTCAGCTTTATTATATTAGTATAGATACGGAGTTGTTAACGTTGTCATTACGAACTCGTACACGTAATGCTTACATTATGTTTATACGTAGTTTTCGGCCCGCAGGCCGCACGTTGCCGACCGCAGCTCTACAGGTATCACCTTTTTTTACTTAACCTTTAACCTTATACTAAGCATCGCATCGTATGGGTTTGACAATACCATTCCAATATCCTTTCCTAATTTGATATTTCGTACCAATTCGAATCCCAGCTTTATTATGACACTAGCCGACCCGTGCCCACTTCGTTGGGCGTTATAATCCATTTCACATAAGAAGGGTACGGTGAAATTTGATATGTTCCAATACACTCTCACTATTTTCAGCAAATCAGATAAATATAAATGTTTTAAAATCACCAAATAATTTCTAAGGCAAATAATAATGCTTGATTAGATTGAATTGTTGACACGGCACGTCAGAGGGCGCAGGTTCAAATACTGCTGATTTAAAATCTTTATATATTTTTATCTTTTTCCTTTTATCTTGTCACTCCTGAATAGTGTAGCTTTCTGTTAGCGAAAGAATTTTCATGATCGGATCAGTATTTGCGAAGATTACCCCGTATATACAAACAAAGTTATAAACTTTACCTCTTTATAATATTAGTATAGATTTAAATCATGGAATATACTGGAAATATAACGACTAAATTGTTGTACGAATTTTAATTTTTGACCGAATTCAAAAAAGGAGGATGTTACTCAATTCGAACGTATATATATATATTTTATGTATGTTGGGGGATAACTTCGTCGTTTATGAACCGATTGTGATAAATATTCTTATTATCCGAACTTAAAAAAAAAAAAAAAAAAAAAAAAAAAAAAAAAAAAAAAAAAAAAAAAAAAAAAAAAAAAAAAAAAAAAAAAAAAATTGTTAGTTTCCATCATATTAAACTGATAGTTTTAAATTAAGTTAGTGGTCTAATGATTAGGTAAAATAGCTATTGTACCTTTGTATACAATAAAATTAAACATACAATATGTTTACGTAATTGTTTGGAAATTCCGAACGTATATGTATATACATATCTACATATACATTTATTTCAGTTTGTGCGTATTGATAAATGTACGAATTTCTCTATAAGTATATCTATCTATTTTTTTTTTTATTTTTTTTTACGTTTAGATGCGCTCTTAACCCTGCAGTGCTTGCGTGGATTACATATGTCCATCCATACAAAATCGATTATTTCTAAAAATCGGTTATCGTTAGTTTTCCGGTACTTTCAAATAAATATTCCAGCACCATCCTCCGCACAGTACGAGTTAAGACTCGGAGCTAAGGCTTCGCCTCCGCTTGGTTGTGACACAGAATCTCCGCAACAAGGTGACCTTGGGTGGATTGAGGTTAGGGTCGGCTAGGCGCTTGCGATGCTTCTGGTATTGCAGGCGTCTGTAGTCTCTGTAGGCTACGGTAATCGTTTACCATCATGTGAGCCGTAAGCTTGTTTGCTGACTTAATTGAATAAAAAAATAACAACTCTTTTTTAACAGTTTAGGTTTTGATTTTCTGGATAATATTTATTTCCAGTAAAATGAAAAGTTTGTAACAACTCACAATTTATTGATAACAATAAAATAAAAATTTATGTTTCTAACATTACTGCACGTATTTATATCAATAGTGTCTTGAAGATAAACACCCAGGCTTACAATTTAATTGGCAGTTCAACTTGGACGCGATAACGAGAGAAACAGGGCTTAAAACTCGTAAAAAGGCATAGGAAAAAAAGCCTTATAAAGCAAGCTATTTCATTTATAAAAGAAAAAAACAACATGATTTGGGGAATTCAATTTAACACAAATACAACACAAAAAAAATTCTGTATAATAAAATTGATATTATTTTATTGTCTACATCTAATTAAAACAAAAAATATAACTCCAAAAATTAATATAAAATGTGGCATAACAATAAACTTTGGTTTAACTAAATATTTTTTTGCTCACTTATTACATGAAAGGAAAATACAATAGGTACCTATAACAACTTAACAGAAAATGCGGAACATAGTAGTTTGGCAGCCGTATCACTACCAATCGATTTAATATTTTCAAAACGTATTTCATCATAGTTTAATACTAGCTTCTGCGCGCGACTTCGTCGGCGTGGACTCCGCTCCTATTGGTCTTAGCGTGATGATACATAGCCTATAGCCTTCCTCGATAAATGGCCTATCTAACACTGAAAGAATTTTTCAAATCGGCCCAGTAGAACCAGAGATTACCGCGTTCAAACAAACAAACAAACAAACAAACAATCAAACAAACTCTTCAGCTTTATATATTAGTATAGATTACACCATTAATTTTTAAATACTTTTTCGCAATACTGTAAACTTCTAAATTCTTATTTTTTTATTCTTAACACTATGAATCTAAGCAGTTTATTAATTTGAATAATGTTTGTTTAAAATAGTTTATTTCATTTTATACGTGTTTACGAACATAGTACACTTTAATTTTAAAGGTTGTTATATTCGGAGTATAGTGATTTATCAAGTGATATTTTTTATATTTAGTCAGCATTAAATCAACTATTAAATTGTAAAACTAAAATGCAAAATATTTTCTTGCAATAAATCCAATGGCAACTCTCGTTCTACTAAAAAAAATTAAAGTTTCTCGTTATAGTTAAAAAACAACATTTGTTTAGTTTTTTTTTTTTTTAATTATTTTTTTAATTTCAATTCATAATGCCAGGGTAGCAAAAAGGTAATTCAGAATAATAATAAGTCTATTTACTCGTATATATTTATAATCTAATATGCAAAAAGGCTATATATTTTTACTAATTTACTTTAAAAAGTATGCTATTCAAGGTTGCTGATTTCTAAATACCTGTACGATAGTGCTTCAACCTATCTTTTAAAGTTGGTTTCAGTTCCGTTTGGCATAGTATCAATAAACTAGCTATCTCGCTTGTATTCCAAGTGGATATATTTTACTGTTTGTCTATTCCATGAGTTGTGGGGTGATATTTAATAATCTGTTACTTCTAAATTGCGACTTTATATCGGTAAAAAATGAACCGTTGAGTCCACGAAGTATAGATATGAGTCTATTAGTTTCATTGTCTATCGAGTTATACATTTCCTCATTTTTATTTATTTTTAGTTCGCTAGCTAGTTTAGTTAAATTTTAAATTAGTTTAGTTAAATTTTTAATTCCCAAGGAGGGTTGATGTCAGGCAGGCGGCCGGTCGTAAAAAATAATATTATGCCAAATCACTTACAACATGAGTCTGAGGAAGAGAAGAACATGTTGTGCCGACCCTATATAAATAGGATAAGGGCAGGGAGATGATGAGCTAGTTTAGTTAAATTTACTTACAATTATTTAGTAATTTTAATTCGTTTAGATAATAAGTCGTCCGGTGATACTTAGTATTTATTTAGCAATTTTAATTAGTTAATTAGATAAAGAGTCGTCCGGTGACCATGGCATCTGTAACGTCACCGAAATATCGAAGAACTCAAAATAGTAATTGTGGTATGTCTCGTTTCAAGGAAGAAAGAAAAAAAACGTACGTGTCACAATAACCCTTAAGGGGATTATCTGGGCAAGTTTTTATCCCAAATATTAATGTACCCTAAAGTATTATATCTTTGACGTAAATGTAATATTTTTTACACACATTTAATTCGATATCTATAATTTGTCTCGTAAGCTATGAATACTACTTCTAAATCTCTATTTAAATATACATATTTTCACTCATATTTGAACTTTATTTGTAAATTAGTTTTTAGGTCACTAGGGATTAGCTTTTAAATAATTAAATTAAAAATGATGTTTCATTAGTTTTGCTAACGTAGTACACGAGTATACCTACATAAATATACCGTATAATAATTCTTATAAATAAACATTACAACATTATTTAAGATAAAGATTTTAAGATATGCAGATAATATAAAGATTATTACATTATTTTACAAATCATTCAATAATATAACCTCATAATATACTATTACACACTCACTCTCACGACTATATGTACCTACTTCTGTAGTGAAGAAGGAAGGTAAAAACAAATTCGAGAAACATCGATAAAACTGAGTTATATTTTTAACGAGAGAAAAATAAATCTGCTCATTTAATAGAATTTAGTGAGTTTTCACTTATCAACTAATAAAAATTACAATTTCCACTCAAATAAATGACCATTGCAGTTTCATTCGGTTTAAATTTCGATAAATATCATATTGATAAAAATATAAAATAAAAATAAAAGGGTTTGTAACAGATAACGTATTTACAAGAGAATAGTTAAAAGTTAAAAAAATATGTACATTTCATAGAAAAATAAAAACTACCAAAAGACACGCACGAAACGACGTGGTTATAATTATATTTTATAATATAATAAAGAATATGAACTAATACTACGTGAACAGCGAACGCAATGTCATGGGACATGATCAGAATACATTAAATAGTTAATACCTATCGGCCTAAAATGTCACGTTAATTCACGTCACGTGACTAGTGTCTTACTGCTCGCGATATGTAACATCACTTCTCGTCACGTCGTGTCACAATCCTGTTGTCCCATGCGAGCTAACCCACCTCAAAATAGCAAGAAGTATGCATTTTTTTTTTTTTGTTAAATTACAATTCAAACTGCTGCCTCTAGTGATAGTAGAGGAGACGTGGAACATCGACCTTCACCGATCTGATAGCTCGATGAGACATATTTCAATTATCAAATATAATTTATAAACAAATATGCCTATGATAACTTGCCTATCGAAAAGTGGTCAAGGCTATTTTTTTTTTGTTTTTGCAGCAAGCCTATATGATTGGTTTTGTAATTACAATATCTTACCTCTGATATCAATTCGATTCGAACAGATCGATGTAGTATCGAATATAGGTATATATTGACCTACCTGTTCACATCTACTTGGCAGGTAGCCATGACCAAAAATAAGTAGGCAAGCCTACCTGGGCATATTCTGTGTGTTAAAAACTATCAATTGAGATAAAACTCATTCGGTTATCATATGAGTGAAGGTGATGAAAAAAAATTAATTAAAATTAATTAAATTAAAAGTAGCTATGACCACTTTTCAATAGGCAAGTTATCATAGGCATATTTGTTCATAAATAATATTTGATAAAAAATATGTCTCATCGAGTTATCAGATCGGTGAAGGTCGCTCTTCCACGTCTCTTAGACCATGAGGGAATTAACGTAGTTCATTAGTATACCTACCAGCTTAACTAATATCGTAAAAGAAATGAATTAATTTTGTGACTTTATTTTAGAATTCAATTAGTTTTTCAATATAGTTTTTTTTTGTATGAAAGGTAAGTGACGGGGGAGTGTTTTTAGACATGTTTGATGAAAATCGGTTGTGTCGTTTAAAAGTTGTGGGGGTGAAAGTGGGGAAGAATAACCGAATGTCTGCAAATATAATCGAGTGGGGTCTCAAATGAAAGCGCATCACGTGCACATTACAAAATAATATGTTCAATGAAAATCGGTTGAGCCCTGAAAAAACTATGGGGGTAAAAGTGGGCAATATACCCGATATCTGCAAATATAAATGAGGATGGAAATCCGAATGTTAGCAAATTTACCCAAGTAGGGTCGCAAATGAAATAGCATCACATGCACTTCACAAAATTAATAATAAAAATAAATTAATGGTACTTATAAAAAGTATAAAGTAAAAATTAAATTAAAAATTAATAAAACCCCCGACACAACAACCTGAGTTCCCTTTAAAAAGTAAAAAATAATAAAAGAAACTCAATATTAACGTAGGTACCTAAGTATGTACGAGTATTAATAATTCTAAAAAAAATACATCGCGTTGGGGGACCGCTCCAAACCTAACAAATAGTAAAATATCACGTGTATTTATTTTCCGTCAAACGCGTGATTTCTAAACCGAAAAGCGGCGTGTAGTGTGACCTTGACTCGCCGTTGCCAGGCAACGAACGTATTTTAAAATATTATTCTATTTTTAATTATATTATTTTAAGATTCTTTGTAGGTACTAAAAATACACGTGATTTTTGAAGGGAATTGGGGGGTAGTCTAAAACCTCACCACGTATCACCAAGGGGGAGGGAGGGGTTAAAAAATGTGATTAATGGACAGCCCCTTACTCACGACAGGTACATACACTGCTTGAAAGCATTATTATTTAGCTGTGATCTTTTGTAAGGTCCTCCAGATTTTGAGCCGGATATTTCCTGCTGTATCCTATCCTATCTCATAATCTCAGTTAAATGGTTGCATCAGATAATATAACAAAAAAGTAATAATTAATTAATATCATATAAAGTTTAAGAATTAAATCAAATCAGATCATAATATTATCATCACTATATAAGTTTCACAATTGGTAGAAATTGGTACGCATAAATATTGATTCAACAATATCATAAAAAAATACAGCTACACAACAATAAAACACAACTACTTTGTCGTAGTGGGTGCCGTTGAGTATGAGGCGTTTATTTTTATTAATTAACTAGCTGCTGTGCCCGCGACTTCGTCCGCGTGGAATTTAACAAAAAAGTTATTGTTCAGTTTGCAGTTATAAAAAAAATCGAAATTAAAAGTAGCCTAAGTTACTCCTTATTATATCAGCTATCTGCCAGTGAAAGTCCCGTCAAAATCAGTCCAGCCGTTTCAGAGATTAGCCGGAACAAACAGAAAGACAGACAGACAGACAGACAAAAATTGTAAAAAATGTTATTTTGGTAGATACATGTTCCGTGTATAGATCCATATGGATTTAGTAAAAAGTGGTTATTTTAATATTAAAAACAGACACTCCAATTTTATTTATTAGTATATAGATATAGATTATTCGAAAAACAACTTTCAATATTTTTATTGGAAAATTTATAAGTGGCCTACTTTACGAACAAGAAACGAAATTTACCCTAACGAGGTCTAACGCGTAACATTTAGGATGAAAAGTCAACGGTTTGAACAGATGTTGGTTCTAGTTTTTCTGTGTTGTTAGCGTGTACCCCAGTTTTTATTACAGAGTAATTTCAACCAGAGGTTTACTGTCTTTTTTCCGTACTAAAATTTAGTGTCTACCTCTTTTTTTATTTTGTCTCCAAGAAAATTAGTCACCTTAGCTCCGACATCGTATTGAGGTTATTAAAGTACGGAGTCAATCCTTGGGAGTCTTTTTATGGTTTCATATAATTAGTCTAGAGAAAATTAAATCCTAATCCGGGCCAAAATACTACTTTATTACTAGGAGAAATTATAATGTAAAGAAATTGATAGGTGAATATATTTTAAGCGGAGAAAATGTAAGAGCCAAAATCGTGTAAACCACGCTGACGAAGCTGCGACCAGAAAACTTATTTTTAATATTTTAGTTGATCGTGTAATAAATATGGCACCATACCAGAAGACTGCATCGTTTATGTAACGTTACTAAAGGTTGATTTTTTTTTTTTTGATCATATGGAGTTACGCCAACATACATTTGGCAATCCGCAAGGGAAATAAATGCGTTTTAAACAAAATATAAGAAAAGAATGATTTTAAAGGGAATGTAGTAGTAGTGAATTAGATAATTAATCTTTATTATGAATTCATTAGTAATATAGCTATTTAGATAAGCCGCTGACACTGCCACATGCCGCCATATTGAATTATTGATGACGCCATATACTTTTTTTATTATACTTAACTGAACTATTAAGATCCAAATTATAATATTGTTAATGTTAAGGCTTTCGTGAGCTTTCCACTACTGCTCATAATAAATGTTTGTATAGGGTATATACATGTTTATTGTGGCAATTGTCTGTATTTCCAGTCCCCAGACACAGGATTTCGTCTTACTGGGCGCATTAAATGTGACCCGTTTATTCATTTCTTTGTGCGTACCCATGAAGCTACCAAAGGATTTATAATGTAGATTCTACTGAGTAAATGTGGAAAGAAACTCAAAAGTTACTCTTTATTATTAACTAGCTTCTGCGCGCGACTTCGTCGGCGTGGACTCCGCTCCTATTGGTCTTAGCGTGATGATACATAGCCTATAGCCTTCCTCGATAAATGGGCTATCTAACAGTGAAAGAATTTTTCAAATCGGCCCAGTAGATCCAGAGATTACCGCGTTCAAACAAACAAACGAACAAACAAACAACCAAACAAACAAACAACCAAACAAACAAACAAACTCTTTAGCTTTATATATTAGTATAGATTCACGATTCTGCTTGTAACATCCCACTGTTGTAGGCCTCTTTCTCTCTCTGCGGGTTGGCGGATTCCCTACTATGAGTAACGATCAGGTATTTATGATAACAATCGGGACTGACAACTCAGTTTCCTCTAAGAGACACGGTGGGGACCTCCACAAGGACAGACATCCAAACCAGAAATAAAATTTAGTACAAATACAAATATCCCTCCCGAGCGGGAATCGAACCCGCAAATCTTCTATGTTTTAGGCTTCTATATAGATGCACCACTGCTCCAGATCATGTGTTAAAAAAATTAATTGATCGTTTTAAAATTATAAATTTAGTTAGAGGAATCTAAACGTTAATTTAATTTTGTATTGAATTATGTGTTTTAACCGTTAAATAATTTTGTCGTAATTTTAGTTTTAATTTAATGCCAATTATACCGTGCCTCGGAGAGCACGTTAAGCCGTCGGTCCCGGTTGCTATCATGTACACCTGATAGCGATCGTTACTCATAGTAGGAAATATATATTTGGGTTGTCTGGAACAAATGGCTAAATAGCCATAAGTCCGCCCATTGTACTTCACAGTCTGTAAATGATATGTGTAGTTGTGATGTACAATAAAAGTATAAATAAATAAATAAATAAAATAAAACCATTTGTGAAATTTTATTATATACTTTTTCATAGAACGGAAAAATCCTTTGCGAATTAATTAACTAATAAAGAAAATACCACGTGTTCATTTATTTAAATTATCGTAAACTCATTTTATAGTCACGTTTAAGCTTACGCAAACCACTATGTAACGTATTTGACTTGAAGTAGTATAAAATCTTAAACATTAATATTTCAATTTGATGAATTTCAACAGATGTTGATGATATAGTAATTAAGTAATATTTTAGCGAGGCAGAACGAAATATATGTACTCATGAAACTTGAGAAAATTTGTTGATTAGGAGTTGACGTACATTATTGTCTATTTTTTAAAATATAACGGGTACATACCACGATATGGATTTTAGTGATTGTTTGTCGATATTTCGGAGCAGTTACATGGTCCGTGGTCACGACGAGACTGCTGTGGAGCGATGTGCCAGCTGTCATCCATCACGGGCAGTATCTTTCTACCCCCCGTCTAGTTCTTTTTAAGCCTACCTCACCATTCACTTTAGACACAGACTCCCGGCAACCCACACTAACTAAGTCACTTTTTTGTTTTGTTTGTAACCGGTTATTATTTTTATTGTTTTCGACAAACAATCACTAAAATCTATATCGTGGTATGTACCCTTTATATTTAAAAAAAATAGACTATGTTTGAAAACCGCGAGTGTCTAAGTTTAAAAAAGTTAATTACGTAAATTATTGTTTATTTTCAAACGAAAAAAAAAGGAACTTTAATTGACATCGACAAGTAAACGACGACAACGTATAAAATCAATAACTAGATAACTACTCACCAGATACGCTCAAATTTAAATTACCTATTAAAAGTTATGAGGAAACACAGATAAAAAATAATATTGTCGAATTCTGAGAACCTGTTCTTTTTTTAGGGTTCCGTACCCAAAGGGTATAAACGGGACCCTATTACTAAGACTTCGCTGTCCGTCCGTCCGTCCGTCCATCCGTCCGTCCGTCTGTCACCAGGCTGTATCTCAAGAACGGCGATAGCTAGACAGGTGAAATTTTCACAAATTATGTATTTCTGTTGCCGCTATAACAACAAATACTAAAAACAAAATAAAATAAATATTTAAGGGGGGCGATAATTATTTAATTATTTATTACTCTCCAACCAGCCATCTATTAGAAATTTGGAAAACTTCGTTGATAGACTAATAAGTTTTCCAATAGCGGCATAGATGGCGTTACAATTAAATAAATGTTTTACAGAAAATTTACTTATATTTAGTTTATTCAATGGTACGGAACCCTTCGTGCGCGAGTCCGACTCGCACTTGGCCGATTTTATTGATATCCGTTAAATATGATGACCAGTGGTTGTGGTGAAGTAAGATAGAGAGTTAGGAATATAGGAAATCATGACATTTTTTGTAATTAATGGTTGAAAAAGTCACTAAAACATTGATATGAATAAATATGTTTTTTTAATACCTAAGGCGTTCCAAATTCTGCAGACCTATTATAAAAGTAATAACTTGGGTATCCTTTATAAGTTCTCTTTAACAAAAAATATTTTCTTTAAATAATAACGATTAACTGTCCTACGAACCTTTATACGAACACCACTGTCGGTATTAGACCATACATCACACGCAACGTAAAAGGGAAGGACATATCCGGGACATATAAAACCTTTTTTCAGTATATTGGGGTAGAGATCTTAATCTGTGGAGATCTATTTGTGTTATCCGGGGCTCTCTCGCTGTGAATTTTATTTCTTCTCGTTTGTGATTTCCACTTGCGTTATGTTGAACGTTTTGTTAAATTGTTTTATTTTTGTGCGAGATATATTGATGCGTTCAAATATAGAATAGAATATACTTTATTGCACACCACTTATGAAAGATGTACATAAAACAGTTATTTAAACAGTACCTGGGTGACCGAGCCTAGCTCGGTAGTCGGTATTTTTAGTATTTTTTTTGTTTTGTTTTTTTTTCTCGGTATTTTTATATTTTATTTTTATTTAAATAAAAAATAACGAGTGCAATTAGAAAAAAAGGAAAAAAATTATGGCTTGCAGACGTGGATTTGAACCTTGGTCTTCTCGGTTGAACCCGTCTGATTTCTCACCTGAGCTATTATAACCTTAATGACAATTGTGAAAATTACCTTCCTATTCTAGCGATATTTTAGCCATTTTTTCATTGCCTAAAAACAGGGATAAAACTAAATTTTCTAAAAATGAATCCTAGCTAGATCAATTTATCGCCCCCGAAATCTCCTGTATACTGAATTTCATGAAAATCGTTGGAGCCGATTCCGAGATTCAGATTCTATAATATATATATATATATATATATATATATATATATATATATATACAGGGTGTTAGGGGAATGGTTAGCCATAGAGGTATGTTGGGTAGGGAGGGTCATTTGGAACCTATCTAGGCTAACTTACCTATATGCAAAGTGTTACGGATTTTTTTTTATGATTATTTTTTCATTTTTCGAAAAAAGTGCCGAAAATTAGTGATTTGACCATCATATCTTTTTTGTTTATTGATATATGTGTGCTTTTATATAAATCGCAAGTCCGCCCCCACATGGAGTACTGCTCTCACCTCTGGGCGGGAGCACCGGCATACCAGCTTGGTCCTCTCGACTCGGTTCAAAAGAGAGCTGTGAGAATTGTCGACGATCCAATACTGACGAGCGATATTGAGCCCTTAAGTCTAAGAAGAGATCTTGCATCCCTTTGCGTGCTCTATCGTTTGTACAATGGGTTGTGTTCCGAAGAATTGTTCGAGATGATGCCCACGGCCACTTTTTACCATCGCACCGCTCGCCATCGACAGGGAATTCATGCTCACACATTGCAGCCCAAATGGTCCCGTACAGTTCGGTTTCAGAGGAACCTCCTCCCACGGACCATTCGGCTGTGGAATGAACTCCCTGCCGAGGTTTTCCCACAATGCTACAGTATGGGGTCCTTCAAGAAGGGAGTAAATAGGTTTTTGAAGGGTCGGCAACGCGCATGTGATGCCCCTGGTGTTGCAGGCGTCCATAGGCTACGGTAGCCGCTTACCATCAGGCGGGCCGTATGCTTGATTGCTACCGTCGTGGTATAAAAAAAAAAAAAAAAAAAAAAAAAAAAATATCAACGCCATTTCTTTTTTGTTCTGATCATCAATACATTGCGCATGTAAAATAAATGTGATTTAATTTAGAAAACATCTACAAAAAAAATTATGGGCCAAAGAAATCTTGACAGAGACAAAAAGTAAATCAAACCTTCAGGTTTAGGTATAAATAAAAAAAAATAAAGCGTCCAGACAATTTAAAATAATTTAAAAAATTACTCTAGTTAACACTGTTTTAAATAATATTACTTTCATTCACCGACCTTACTTACTTTTTTTTTAATGATGAAATAACGAAGTGGTTTCTACCTGAACCCGCACTCTACGCTGACAATTATAACAATAATTGTTATTACGCAGGGCGGTATGTCCCTGTATAGCACATGGTAAACTACCATCTTGACTTTGGCGACATGTTGGCGCAGCGGTCACAGCACTGGCTGATGCGCTGGCGGTCGCGCGTTCGATTCCCGCTCACGGCAGATATTTGTATTGGTCATGTAGATGTTTGTCGTGGTCTGGGCATTTGTGCTTGTGTATTGTGTGTGTTTCCGGACCCCCGACACAGGACACCTGTATATATATATATATATATATATATATATATATATATATATATATATATACAAGAATTGCTCGTTTAATAGTATAAGATAGAGTTAGTAATGTACAAAGGCGGTCTTATCGCTTAAAATATTATTATGTTGTGCTAGAGAATTATTGTATGCCTTTTTAGGCGAAAATAATTCTATAATATAATGATAATTTCCTAATAACAGCCAAAAGTTAAAATCATTATCGTGGTAGTACCTCGAACTTAAAGAAGATCACAGCTAAATAACACTGTTTTCAAGCAGCGTTGTGTTCCTGTTGGTGAGTAAGGTTACCAGAGCTCCTGGTGGGAGCTGCGGATGGGGTCGGCAACGCGCTTGCGATGCTTCTGGTGTTGCAGACGTGTATAGGCTACGGTTATCGCTTACCATAAGGTGAGCCGTACGCTTGTTTGCCGATCTAGTTACATTTAAAAAAATATATTTACATGATAATCTTCCTATAAATATTTTTACTAATCATATATTTGTATATTAACTATCAAATTTTACAATTTTATTATAATTCATAACTTAAGAATTAATTATTCACAGATAGGACCTATAGACAGAAAAAAATTAATACAAAAAGCGAATAATGAACGAAAACTGACGTTCTCCTCTGTTACACTTGGTCTTTTTCTTTTTTTTTTTTTTTTTGGATATCGCAGGGTAACCCATTTACGGGTGATATCCGGGACGCCCGGGTAGGCCGTCCTAGACCGTATGTCGGACTCAGCAATTGGGGGTGCCACTACCGCACTAAACCCCCTGCGGGAGCCTTCAGCCCCTTTTATTGGAGGGTCCTGGATCTGCAGGCAACAGGATCCCTTCAGCGACAGGCTGGCTTCGGCGAAAAGGCCAGACTTCTCCTCCATGGGGACTGTCCGGCTCACCTCTGAACAGTCCCGACGACGCCGTGTCTAGCAGGACCAGGTTCCCATCCCGGCCCGACACGGGACATGTTACACTTGGTCTGTATTAAGATATTTATTTTTTATGTTTATGATTACCGTTTTGTTCGTAGTTGTGAATTTATTATTAATCCAAGGACTAAGACTTTGTAAAGTGGGAGGGTTTTTGTGTACGTGCATCAAACAATTGTTTTTAGTTGTTGTTGTTGTAGAGATTCGCCTTATGACGAAAGTATATTGGACGAAAACAATTCATAGTCCAATTTAATATTACAAGTATTAAGTTATAAGTAAATAATTGTGTTTGCTCGCAAACGAAAAAAAACCGACTTCAATTACATCGACAAGTAATACAACGTAATAAGACGAAAAAATAGTCAAGTAAATACGCGCTATTAAAGATTACTCAAAAAGTTGTAATCAGTTTTCGATCTAATTTAAACAAGACTACAAGACAAGTATTAGCTTTCGATTAAAGTAAGAATCATCGAAATCGGTATACCGAGTAAAAAGTTATGCGGTATAATATAACGTAGGTCGACGAAAAAGTAGTCACGTAAATACGCATTATTAGATATAACTCTAAAAGTACTTGTTAGATCTCAATTAAATTAAAATGGGACCACATGACACGCAACACCTTTCAATTAATTGATCGAAATCGGTCCACCCAGTCAAAAGTTCTGAGCTAACATACATAAAAAAAAAAAACATACGTGTCGAATTGAGAACCTCCTCCTTTTTTGGAAGTCGGTTGAAAAGTAATAAAACCTAACCGAATAGGCGGTCGTCCCGGTTGTTATCATATACACGTCCTGATAGCGATCGTTACTCATAGTAGGAAATATATTCGCCAATCCGTATTGAAGCAGCGTGGTGGAATAAGCTCTGATCCTTCTCCTACATGGGGAAAGAGGCCTATGCCCAGCAGTGGGATGTTATAGGCTGAAGCGCGTAAGCGCGAATAAACGATTTAGTAAAATCTTATTATACTATTAAACGAGCAATTCTTGTATATATATATATATATATTTTCTGAATCTCGGAATCGGCTCCAACGATTTTCGTGAAATTTAGTATGCAGGGGATTTCGGAGGCGAAAAATTGATCTAGCTAGGATTCATTTTAAAAAAATGTCATTTTATCCCTGTTTTTAAGTAATGAAAAAATATCATTAGAATACGAAGCTTAATTTCACTACGCGTCAACATAGCTTTAATGGCGTAATTAGGAAATCGGCGGGCGTCAAATCGTGTTGACCCGGGTTCGAATCTCAGTCTCCAGATTAATCTATTTTCTATTTTTTTTTTAATTTCACTCGTGATTTATTATTTAAATAACATTAAAATATAAAAATACCGAGAAAAAAACAAAACAAAAAATAAAATGAAAATACCGAGCTAGGCTCGGTCACCCAGGTACTATTACTTAATTAGAACAATATTCAGTGGACAATGCTATCAACATTAATTTCAAGTTATATTATATGATCAAATTTAAAAAAAATTAAAAAAGTTCAAATAGAATTCTAAACAAGAGTTCAAAGTGAATCCGTTATGAGCTAATTATCTATGGCTTTCAGAGACTTTTTTATTCGATCGAGTATGAGCCCCGCTACTGTGGTGCGTTGATTAGATTTTGATCCGTCTTTTATATACATTCCTACGCTTTGTTGAAGCTCGGAATTTAATTATATGTAAAACTTGAAACCTTGCACTACATTTTATCAAAATATTAATCTCGTTCAAAGCATATAATCGATTAGCCAGTTGGCGCAGTTTGCAGTGACCCTGCATTCTGGTCTCAAGTCTGGATAAATATATGATATTATTTATACGGATATTATTTACTAGCTTCTGCGCGCGACTTCGTCGGCGTGGACTCCGCTTCTATTGGTCTTAGCGTGATGATACATAGCCTATAGCCTTCCTCGATAAATGGGCTATCTAACAGTGAAAGAATTTTTCAAATCGGCCCGGTAGTTCCAGAGATTACCGCGCTCAAACAAACAAACAAACAAACAATCAAACAAACAAACTCTTCAGCTTTATATATTAGTATAGATATGTGTATTATTTATATGTATCTATATTTATAAAAGAAAGTGTGTGTGTGTGTGCAATTTACACACGGCACAAGTGAAACTTCTAAAAAGTAGCCAACAAGAGATTTTTTCACCGATAATATGAAATACTGTGTAATGTATTTTATCTTACTATCTAAGTTGAACTATATTTTTTGTTATTTGTTCAGTTATGTAAAAGAGACACCAGATATCGTAAAATAGCTCATAAAACTTTCAATGAGAGTTAAGACATGTATGAAATCATCAGTGCTATCCTGGCATCTTTGCTTAAATTCAAAATAACTCTGCGAAACCGCGTGAACGAACTAATAGCATATACAATAATAGTAATTGCCATTACGGAAGCATAACGACTGCGTTCATCAAAATTTAATTTTAGAGAACCTTGAATTTACGCCCATAGAATATTTTGGCGGACCAGGGTTTGGGCGCACCTGCTTCATTAATATAGGTATGATACATGTGCGCCAGATGAATGGGATACCTTTTGAGAATACTGTTTAACTACCTTAAACTTTAAATTATTAATTTAATTTATATTTGTTTATTATGAGTGTTATAACAATAACATATCTATTTGCATATATTTTTTGCATTTTTGTATTGTTGTTTGAAATGTTCTCAGCTGTTTAACAAGTTGCCAATTTATTTAAAGCTTTTTTATAGTGTTGATGCGTTACAAAAAAAAATTGTGTGTGCTTATGTACGCACATAAGAAGTTATACTTCATTGGCTAGCTAACTTCAGGATGTCGGTTTTTTCGTGACGGTGTGCGCATCGTAAAAATTTACGCTCATCATTTTTCCGTTAATCCGTTATAACTTCAAAAATAACCATAGCTTCGAACACCGGCGACTAATATAACTATTGCTTGCGTCTAAATTATTTGTATTTTAGTCTCATTTTTAATTAAATTTAAATTTGTGTGAGTTTGAGTGATTTCACTTTTTCCTCTAAATGTCCTTTATTTGCCAAAAAAAACTACGTGAGTAATAGGTACATGAGTCTAAAAAGAAAACAAACCCATGGGTAAATGACCTCCAGCACAGCAGTTGTTAGATATTCAGGATTTACCTGAAAAGGTTTCATCTCTCTCACTAACGACTATAATATTTTTCAAAAACTTATCAGTTTTTATCTGAATTGAAAGCTAAGTCGACGTTTGTTACGACCTACAGATCCTATTCTGACATCTCAGTTTATTCTTTATAATCCATACTAATATTATAAATGCGAAAGTATCTCTGTCTGTCTGTCTGTCTGTCTGTCGCGCAATCACGCCAAAACTACTGAACAGATTTAAATAAAATTTGGTATACAGATAGTCTAGAGTCTGAGAAAGGACATAGACTACTTTTTACTGCGAATAAAATGGTGTAAGGGGTTGAAAGGTGGGAATGAAAATTTGTATGGAACTATGTTCGGGTTTCGTAACTGTCAAACATTTAATGTTCATCCCGTCGATATGGTAAACTCTCCGATAAAATTAAAGAACGTATTTAAATAAAGGTTTGGAATCGACAACATATATCCACAATATACGGATAGTGGCGTATTTTACATTTTAAAAATGTATAATAATGTCAGCAATGAAAACGGATTGACATAATATATATTGGTTGTCAAATATAAAACGTAGTGGTTATATACTCTTTGGTCAAATATTTATGCGTGCGTTCAGAATTTTTTTTGTGTAGTTTTCCCTCAAATCAACGCAGGTGAAACCGCGGGGCACAGCTAGTATACATAAATAATAGTCAGCAGTGATTAACAGATAAATGTAAATTTGAATATTTATGTAAGAGTCTACTTCGCATTGTGAGAAGTGTTTGTCTTGGAAGCAGCTGTAGCCGTCTCAGACACTACTAGAACTGCAAACTGATCTATTCCATAATATATAGGTACATGTTCATATATTCAAGTACCAATATCCAATATGGCGTCTCAATTTGACATTCAATAATTGGGCATCATGTTGTGCTATACAGAATGATATTATCTATACAACATCAACTTTACACAAACATATTCACATGTACACGACGGTTCACTTCGTGTTAAATTTAATTATGTTGTAGGTTGACCTTTTGTTTAGTGATGTGTTTATAGAAAGCTAAATATTGTATTATATTTTATTTTATTCGTTACTGGGTTTAATAGTTACAGAATGGTATGATGAGGATACTATTTCGTTCACCTAAGCGTCCGTTGTCTGTCACTACTACTACTGTGAACTAGTTTGACTAAAGACAGTACTTCATGCATTGGACAAAAATATGTGATATTTTCAAAACTATACAGATACTTATCAAGATAAAATTTTAAAAAAGTTTTTGATTCACAAAAATTAAGTCTTGTAATATGTAATAATGTATAGATGTCGTTAATACTAGCTCCATTTTAAAAATAGTTTCGATGTGAAATATGATAGGATTTATGTTACGAACAAAGCTTTACTATTTAGTTTGATTTTATTCCTTTTCTGCATATCATCGGCCACGAAATTCGAAGATTTTGTCTTTTATTCTTGTATTTCAAGCACTTATCAGATTGTCCTTTTTTAAATCCATCCTTTCCATATGGTATAGATTTTATCACTATTGTATTACCAGTTGTAAATTTTTTTATTGTGGTCGAAATGTACCAAATCGAGAATTTTCGATGTGAATGAGCGGCTTATAACGGCTTAGCGGAAAACTGTAAATCGTAGATCATACATAGCATACGCATGTGGATTATTTGAAAAGACGTAACAAAATGACTGTAACAACTATTGTACTGACTTTTTTATATTTAAATAAAAATAGATATGTTTTGCATACATTGGAGTAATAATCACGGTTATGAGTTATAGCACATTAACGTACAATTTTATCACTATAAAAGTCGTAAACTCTGGATTATTTAAACCTAATTATTCGTTAACATTTCGGTACTTTTTACCCGACTGCCAAGGAAGGGTTATGTTTTTCGCGCGTATCTTGTATGTATGTATGTATGTAATATTCTTAATAACCTCATTTCTCTAGAACCGCTGAACGGATTTGCATAATTGAGATATCGTTAGATTTGTCTTAGCAGCCCAAGTGTTCTTAGATAGGTGACATTAAAAAAAAACAAACATGGCGGCTGTGCGAAGCCATTGTAGTTAATGAAGAAATAAATTTTTTTTAGAATACTATAGTATGGGTATCAAATTAAAGGGCTCAATACAAGAATTTCAAAAATGTATATTATGATTATTATTACCGTAATAATAATAAAGAAATACAATAAGAAAGTTTAAAAAATGTTGACTTTGCTCTTTCCGTTTTTACGCAGGCGGGTTTTTTGTTTTCTTTTAATTATATTACTTGTTTGCACTACTAATCGAAGGTCCGACTCCAATATTGGCTATAAACGGCACATCAATTTACTTACACTAACAATATGAAACATCCATTGTTTGCGACATTGTACATACAAATACAAAATGTGTGTTAGACTGTTTCTTTATGCTATGTATAAAATGAATAGTGCTGTTATAACTCGATAAAATTACTGCAAAACTATTACGCTTATTTCCCTAATTAAAAGGAAACTTTAACCAACAATAGCATCTGTACTAACCGCTACATAAATAGACTTCAGCACACCTGAAAATGTTGACTTGGATAATCTTATTATAAGAAATGTATAGTAAACTACATGCTCGGCGCAATTGCGAATGCAAAGAGGGACGTTGGGAGGCCTTTGCTTCGTTTTAAAGACTGCGCCAAGCGCGATATGGTGGCTTTTAACATAAACCACAATAACTGGGAAAAATTAGCCGAGAACAGAGACCAATGGCGTAAGAGCGTGAAGGAAGGTCAAAAACACTATGATGTAGCCTGGTTTGGACTCTTATCGAACAGGAGAATCAAAAAACATCAAAACAGCGACAATTATGACACTAGCGCATCTTTTCCCTGTTCGGTGTGTGGTAGAGTCTGCCGCTCCCGTATCGGCTTGTACAGCCATCAGAAAAATGCTCTTCAGGCATTGTTTAAATCGTCTGTAATAGACGTAAAGGCCTATGATGATAGTAAACTAGCTGTTCCCCGCGGTTTCACACGCGTTAAATTAAGGGAAAAATAGTCCATAGCCTTCCTCGCTAAATTGGCTATCCAACACAAAACGATTTTTATCATTCCAACCAGTAGTTTCTGAAATAAGCGCGTTTAAACAAACAAACTTTTCAGCTTTATAATATTTTTGCTGCGATTTTTTTTAACTGCGCTATATCCTAAGATATTCATTGAAATCGAATTATGTAAAGGGCAATTTTGTTTTAAATTAAATACTTGTGATGAATAACGTATTTTTTTTAATAAGGATTAATATCATGTTTATAGAAACACCTTCGGAAATAATGCATTATTTTAGAACAAATTTGTTTAGCATAAAAAAGGTTATAGTAAGCCAACCTTAAAAGATAGACATAAATATGTTGTCACGAAGTTTTTTTAAATTTTTTAAGGGGAACAATTCTGTCATACATGATTTTTGCAAAACTTTACCTGTTTGCGCAGTGCACGCAGCGGAAGCTCTTTTTGAAATATTCTTTATTGTTGCTTCGCTCCTATTGGTCTTAACGTGATGATATGTAGCCTATAGCCTTCCTCGATAAATGGGCTATCTAACGCTGAAAGTATTTTTTTATCGGACCAGTAGTTCCTAAGATTAGCGCGTTCAAATAAATAAACAAACTCTTCAGCTTTATAATATTAGTATAGATATACCTACTTACTGCAAAAATAATAACATTAATGAATACAACCATTTTGTCGTTTGTCATCCAATAATAATAACCTACAAGGAGACCAGTTTCGCCATACGACATAACCCTTACTTCCGTATCATTAATAGTAAACGAATAAAGATTATGACAACTTAACAATAAAAATGCTGCTAAAGTTGACCATAAAAATGTTCAGTTTATATTACCATTTTAATGTGTACCATGGATGGTTTCTTTTAATGCACTCCACTCTCATTCTAATCGATGTTTTTAACTAGTGATGTAAATAGTCATTTTAAAATAGTGACATTGTTCTTAAGTCATCGCTAAAGCTAAATTAAGCCAATAGTAAATAGTAATTGTACTCCATCAATTTCACAAGCCAAGTATAAACTCTTTTAATACACGCAATTCATGATCTAGAATTAATTAAAAAAATTATTAAAATTTGTATACCGCCCGTGTGTCGCATATAAAACATTCAAATGTGTTAATCTTGTTTTCTCAAAATAGTTTTATAAGTGAATTGTATTCTTTTTTTTTTTTTTTGAGAAATAAATTCTTAAACCACAAACCATAAATTTAAATGTTTAATTTTATTAAATTTAAAATTTTACAAAAGTTTTGGCCAACTCTTCGTTGATATTATAGCGGAAAAAAATTATTTGTTAATATCTACTATTCCTGTTTTGTCGGCCGTAATATGTTTTCTAGCCTACAACATTTGTCAATAAATAGTCTACATAGGGCAAAAAAAATCTGAATCTTATAAACTTAAAGATGAACTTGTTCGAAGAAACTAACGAACTAATCCATTTTTTTAATATTAGAATGGGTGAGTAAGTTATAACTGATTTCGAATCTTTTGAGTTTCAGGAATAACAAGTATCAATCGTACTCAATTCTCGTCACTATTTAAAATCGTTATGAAGTTTACGATTCTATTTAGATGCCATAAAATGGCGGTTATACTACGACAACTCGAAAGACATTTCCATTAAAAATTTATTGAAACTATTTACGACCACCATTTCCTAATTCAAATTAATATTTTAGTCCAAAATTTAAAACGTTTCTTTAAATTATATTCTTATTCAAATAATAAAGCTGAAGTGGTGTGTTTTGGGATTCATATGGCATTATTTCATCAGATTTTTTTGTATCACTAGGAGTATTATAGACGCATTGCCAATCTCTACTGTCAACACAGCACACAATTAGAACCTCTGGCTACGTGACTCATAATAAGACCACAACTCTTGAAAAATAGAATTTTACATAATCTAATGTTGAGGTACTTCTTCAGTCGGGCTTCACCAGATTTGGATTAAGATGAAAATTAAAAGCTATTAAATTTTAAACTGTCTTTCATAAAAGCAGGATAATAACCATAAATGACAATCATACTAACAAGAAACGATAACTAATGTGCTTGAGACCATGAGGGATACCTATTCCTCATAAACTTTTTAAGTTAATTGAATATAAGGTGTGAAAAATTGACTAGGTTACAAGAACGAAGAGCGCTTTATAATTATAAAATGTTTGAGTAAATGAATACATCCAGAATTCGGCCTTTACTGTTACTACGATTCCGAAAATATAATGACAAATAATAACGAAATACAAACAGATAAATCAAGAAATTTTTACACATAAAAATTGTGCTTATTTAGATATTCTTAAAGAGGATAATACCGGATAAGGATGAACAGTTATTTTTTTATGTTACAAATATCCTAAACTTCTTTTCTCATTATATATTTTATTCATATTTACTACATTTGGTTTAAACAAGATAAGTAAAACCTCTACGAAATAATAAAAAATATTCACATAAATTTTTAGTTGGAATTCGTTACTTTTAAAAGCAGATTCTACGGAAGTGACCTATTTAATTTTTTACTATATTCTCACTGCGTAAAGCTGCCTCGTGCCGCAAATATTACGCATGTATTTGTATCTAAGTTCGTAGATTTTAATAGTAACAAAATAAGTAATGATAACATATTTACTAACTAATAATAAAACATCTTTGAAAATAGAGATGTATCGATAAAATACCGTGACGCCCCGACGGACGTTTGGCCCGAAACCAAGAAATCCTGAGTGACGTCGGCTATGTTGGCGTCAGACTTTTTAAAAACACTGAGCTTCAGTTCTTCCTCCGTTAGATATAATACTTGACACAAAACACTACTTTTCAAATATGGAATGGGTCAGAAATACCCTATTTAGGCAACGCGCTTGCGACGCATCTGGTGTTACGTGCATCTATAGGTAAGCTGTGGTAATTGCTTACCATCAGGTGAGCTGTACGCTTGTTTGCCGACCTAGATGTATAAAAAAACTTGTCTTTAATCATAAATTTTGTGTTTGGTGGATATATTCTGATATATGGAGCAATGATAATAGTTTTATTTTATATGACAAGAGTGGTAAATAAGCGTACAGATCACCTGATAATACGTGACCCTCTTCAGAAGCTCTGGCTACGTCACTCAATACAGGAATCTTACACTACTTAAGAGAAGAATTATTCGGCCCTGATCATCTGTAAAGTCGAGGTACTTCCCCAGTTAAGCCGCTGCTTGATTTTGAGCTGAACATTTCTTGCTGTGCTACCTAAGTTAAATATTAATTAATTGTTTTATTTCTTCTTTAAAAAGAACTCGAATAAATAGCAGGATGTGTAAACGCTAATACAGTACAATAAAGTGCAGTACACAAAAAGTAACTAAAATAAATTTAGTATCATACAAAAGCAAACTGCGGCAAACGGAAGTAAAACACGTTTGTCAACGTGGAGTTTTTGGCGCGAATAGAACTGAGTTCAGATAGTTTATTTACCGTGTCGCAGTAACTCGTACCTATATGTATACAAATAGATACTTAAAAATTTTACATTTTGTCCTAGTTGTGGACATTTAACAGTTTAAATTTTCAGTTGATGAATATTAACTGGCGTTATTTTATTTAAGTTAAAAATTTATCGTAGCCAAGTTAATAGAACAGAGATATAATTCCAATTATATAATGTTCTACTTTTTTAAGCCATGGCAAAATTTATATTAGGTCACTTCTGAATGCTTTTTGCCTTATTATAACAATGGAATAGGTATAGTAAATTTTTTTGTGGTTTCATAAATTAAATATTAAAAACTAAATTGGTATTTGTGATTACACCCTCGTAGGCTTAACCAAATTAAAAGATTTCAAAAGGGTTATTATATTACTTGAACTTTTACAAAGGTCATTAAACTAGCTAACTTTTTGGTGTCAATTTTGTCATTCTAATCAACAAAAAGATCGAGGTAAACAGTAACAATATTCCTGTAATACTTGCATTTAAGTTTTTAGCTCGTTTTAATTGTATACAATGTATAGAGAATATCCTCTCACCAGCTATGCACGTCTCTTGTTTCTCGTTTACTGTACGTTTGGCCTTATATATCTACCGTGATTAAGTGAAACTTTTATTACATCGTCTCAAACTTTTTCGTGTGCGTAGGTATCGCATGTTGTTTTGACGGTCGGCCACTTAGTAGACACTAATGACAACATACAGCTGATGTTAGTTACCTTTAGTTTGCATAGATGGCGTGCATTATCTTAATACTATTTTATTTCAGTACCTCGAAAAAAAGTTTCACTTTTACCGTGGTCTCATAAACACAGAGATTTTTTTTATTTTATTTAATTGTATATCAATTTACATACTACTCTTCTTTGTTAATAACAGTAGAACTTAAAAACTGCATTCAGTTCGACATAGTCGAACTATGACTCAAATATATGCTGTCTAACCTGCTAGAAATCATTTTCATAATCGTGCGGTCTCGAACATCCTTGATGCGATACATTTAAATTATTACCACCAGACATCACTCTGGTTTAGGTAGGCGCCTAAACTCTGATGGTTAGTAATAATGATAAAGATGACTAATTGTGTTTGCTAGCAAACAAAAAAAACCGACTTCAATTATATCGACAAGTAATACAACGTAAGTAGATGAAAAAATTCACAAACGCACTAGTCGTCACTACGATTTTCGAGGGTTCCCCTCGATTTTATCTGATATTCCATCATCAAATCCTGGTTTCCTTATCATGGTACCAAACTTGGGATATCTCCTTTCCAACAAAAAAATAATTATCAAAATCGGTTCATGAACACACACCAAACCGTACAGTATAGAGCTCTGTGGCAACGAAGTATGGATCATATTTGGCCACGTCCGTAACAGTCATAACTTTCAAGGTACAAAAGGAAATCGATATCCATTTTTAAACCATAAGCGTTGTGTTGCTAATTACAGACTTATATGTGTGAGTTATCAATTTAGTCATAATATCATCACATAAGAATAATTTTACTAGCGAAGTATTAAAAAAAACTTCTTACTGAAAGAAATTGTTTTCATACGAATATAGCGACAAAAAAATACAACAAAGCAAAGTCTAAAAGCAGCAGTCATTCCGAAAACATTTTTTCTCTCGTTCCTTTTATGTTATTCACTCTAGGTACACACCAGAATGGTTCCATTAGTATTTAATATTTTTTTTAAGTAAATTATATTATCATGTTTGGCCTAAATAAATATTTGAAATCAAAATTGTTCTCTGAACAGACCCTTTCTGTATGCACGGTCTTAAATAATCTAGTAATTACTAGTTCTAGTAGGTCAGGTTTTATATATCAGGTAGGACTTGTATTATTTAACGTTATCTATCTATCTATGAGGAAGGAGGAACTTAAAATCTTTTCTATTAAATGAGTAGAAAACATAAAAAATCATTACAAGTCGTCTTGGCCTTATTAAACAACGGTAGTGGATTTTTAAATTCGGTTTTTTTTTAGTGTATTTAGTACTAATAATTTATTATGAATGTTTTTTTTTGAGCTTAGCCAAACATTATTTATTTATTGATTTAGGATTTGTTTATCAAATATAATTATTATTTTGACCCTAAAGAATAAAATTAAATCAAAGTTCATTCAAGCGGAAAAATTTTCTGCATTACAATATTAGTATAGACAGAAACAAAGGTCTAAAGCGTGAACCGCGACAACCAATTTGTAAAAAGGTCCCAGATGAATATAAAATATATGTCATTTCCCAGATCCTGTCTGACAGACATTATAAAAGAAGCGCACTTAAGCGCCTTTCTTATGCAAGACAATGCTGGCCCACGTACAGCCAGATAAGTGTTTGCTTATTTTAGAGAACTGAGAAGTCGGTATCACACACATGGAGTGGCCAGCACGCAGCGCCGAATTAAACCCCATTGAACGTACATGAGACTGTAATATCTACATATTTTTGTACCTGAATGTACATTTATTAATACATAATATTTTGTAACCGATCGTACTTTAATAAACTAGTTAGTACTATATATCTATAAATATTTTGTTCTTAAGTTGTGAATTGTAAATATGTATAATGTTTAATGAAAAATTTTATATTAAAAAAAACTTTAATGTTAAAATTGATAATAAATAACACTTAGTAGCTATCAGATTATGAGTAAAGTGCAGAGAGTCAAGAGTTGGTTGTTTACTTTTCTCATAATATTGTTCATTGTTTTCATTGTTTATTGTTCTAATTTATAATGATCCTCCAAGTTAGTCCGTTGCAAGAGTCCGTTAAGACAGTACATAGCTAATATTAATGAGCCATAAGCTGCCTCTATAAGTCTACATTATAAATATGCTTCGATACAAGACGTCATGCTGCTGGTTGCCATTTAAAAACCCCTTCCGATCACCCGAATATTACAGGACGAACTGGGACGACGTGTAGGTTAGCGGAATTCTTCGCCAATCACGCTACATGAAATGAAAGAAGCTCTAATGGAGGAAAGGTATAAATACCAAATATTTGGCAACATCGACATAGCCTCAAAAAACCTAGTAGAAAGTATGCCAAATCGCATAACAAAAGTATTGCGAGCTCGCGGAGGCAACACAAAGCACTAAAATGCGTGAAAAAGACTCATCTATAACTAATCTACATTTACGAAAATACTAGAAAAACTACGTATTTTATTTTTATTACATTTATTATAAAAAAAAAGACTTGAATTCATTTTTTCATTTTCATTTAAGCACAATAAATTATTCTTTAATTTTGTCTTTATTTCATAAAGCTAGGTCAGGTACTTTTGAAGATATTGAAGATTTTCTAACCGACCCTTTTACTTTGCCTTCCATTGTATTTCAATAAGATTTTATTACATTTTTAGTTAGCAATACTAAGACTCTTTAGTTCCTAATCTCTTATTATTAACTGGCTTTTAGATAAAAATAAAACATACAAAATATCACGATCACGATTGAGCCTGTACTATCCCACAGCTGGGCATAGGCTTCCTCCCTATGTAGGAGAAGGATACAAAATATACTTTCGATCAATCGAACTCCCTAACTTCAGAAAAAACCCGCCTAAATATGTACACGCCTAAGTTTCGAAGGACAGCAAAAAATCTAATATCGAATAAAAAAAGAAATTTTTCAATAAAAAATTATTGAAAAATTTCTTTTTTTATTCGTTGTTGTCAGAATAAGGATAGCATGTAAAGAAAATTCTAAAATACAGTATCGGCGTATTCACGAAAAAGATTGCGGTACAAAATTCGCCGGGTCAGTTACAATTACATGCCGGTTTGAATGTTTAAATCGATTCCACAGTAAACTACAATTTAATGTCTAGTTACTGTTGAACTAGTGTTTTAGTGCTTTGATAATGTCTAGGTCCGAGTAGCGGACAAAGCAGTTGTCATTCAATATGAAAAATTATCGATTAACGTTTCGCATTCACTTCGGGTAAGATAAATGTTTAATAAGTACTATGCAGTAAAATCTCCTATTTGCCCTACAGCTGGAAATAATTCTCTAATGTTAGAAATACCTGCAGGTCTATTGTGCAGATATTGCTGCAGTGCTGTTGACTTTCGTTCCGCAATTTTTTGTTTTTGTGAATATATCGATTTTTAAAAGACATAACATTTCGCGTTAATCTCTATATATATAAAAATGAATCGCTGAATGTGTTGCTAAGCGCAAATCTCGAGAGCGGCAGAACCGATTTCGCTAATTCTTTTTTTATAATATTTCTTTAAGAACGAGGATGGTTTTTACAGAGAGAAAATTTTTAAAAAATCCCTGAAAAAGTTTAAAAACAACACTTTTCTGTATTCCCATAAAAAAGATTCGTAATAATACTTAAAAGTCAATTTGAACTTTAATACCATACCATAACGTTTAAGTGTTAGTGGAGGGGTTCCGAAATAAATAATCGACTGTTAGGCGGTACGAAGTTCGCCGGGTCAGCTAGTAATAAATAAAAATTAAAAGAAGAGACTGACATTTTTAGCTGTAACTTAAACAATTACTAAATAAAAAAACCTGTTCGTGTTTCAAATTTGAAATATACAAAAAAAAACAACTACTTTATTTTAATAATGTCAAGCAAAGTAAAGACATTTTGTCCAAAATGTTAATAAAAGGGCCACGAGAAGCGCTGTCGTGCCTTCATCGACGTGGCTTAATCTGCCCCGCACTTGGCGTTTTAATAAGAGTCCTTAACAACCAGCACTTACTGCCCCAAGCATCTCTAAGTACACTAATTTATTCGTAATTTATACAATACCCACTTCACTCTTCGACCACAAACTGCCGAACTTCACGTAATTTCAATATTATTAAAAAATAAATACTTCAAGATTTTATTAACAAACTTGTTTTAAAATCACTTTCGTGATTTTGATTTAATTTGTTATAAGTTTATTTATCGTATTATATTATTAATAAATAATAATAAATAGCCTTTGCTTGTACTCAATAAAAAATATAATTATAACAATCAAAGAAAAAATACGTATAAGAAGGAGGTCCTATCGCTATAACAGCGATCTTTTGCAAACAAACTTTCGATATAATTATGTACATAGGACAAGGGCATAAGAAATACATTATAAAAAGATGTAGGGTGTATAAGCAGTGCAAACTTAGCACCTCATCTATGGAATTTTGGGTCGAAAATGACCTTAATCGATAGGTCTACGTTAGGTCCGTATAGGTCCACTAAATTTGTCATTAGGTCCGCTATAGTTTTTTGATAAATATTTTTTTTAATTTAGGTAAAAAAAAATGCAATTTTAGCACCCCAACCAAGGATTTTTAAAATCAAAATGACCCTGATCGATAGGTCTACGTTAGGTCCTATATACATTTTTTTTTACTTGTACCAAGGTTGGCTGGTATTATATGACAACATTATTACAACAACATTATGGCCTCCTTTAGTAAACCCTCGTGTAAATGTCCAATAAATTAGGTATTAAAAATAACAAAATTAATAAGTACTAATTGATATTTAATTCACGGGACGCATTTGAGACACACAAGCAGTGTATATAAAGAAAACATCTGATGGTACAGCGAAGTTGGGAAGTAGTAAAGTTTAAACATTTGTCTTGTACTCGACGATGCAGTGTAAAATCATAAATAAGTAGGTATACGTACTCGGGAAAAGTTTTAAAATATACATTTACATCTTGACGAGACGACTTGAAACGACTGCAACAAATGGGACAATTCTTTTTTTGAAGTGAAACTTCTTTAGGCGCATGAGGGGTACAATTTGAGTGACCGGTAACGAGGCAGCGTCATGACTAACGATTGTAAAAAAATGTATCTATTACTATTTAGTTAATTATCCGAGCGTTTGTATTGTAAATGCTGTGCCCATCTGTAATTGCGGGTACACGAACATCTTAACTAAATGTATGTACGCTAGATAGTTTGCTGTGTACCCTGCGTTGATGAGCCTTGAATAAATAAAATAAAATAAAATAAAAAATAAAAATGACGTTCCGTACTTGGATGGGTGACCGCCTGAGAACACCGCGTGACGTTGGCTTTTTGTTTTTTTTTTCAACTAGTTTTTTTTGTATTTTAAATTAGTTTTTTTAATTACTTTTAGTTTTTGAAGATTCACTTCTGACATGTGTACTTTGTACGCACGCAATTTTTTTTGTTCGTTATTATAATTACAAAATTTAAATATTCGTGAAAAAATATATTGCGATACGAAGTTCGCCGGGTCAACGTCATCTTACATAGTTTCACTATGTACAGTCGCTACCAAACAAATGAAATACACGTCTAAGAATCAATAATTTATATTAAGCCTTGAAAGTAAGTTTATAGTTGCTCGTCACGTGATACACTTGCGTCTGTTCTTACATTTCTGTGGTCTGTGGTTCTTACTTATTTCTTTGGTTTTAGAGAGGTCTTTGCCCGATGCATTTTCTAAACCCTGAAAATCGCAAACCTATCAGTAGATAAATAGTCTGTAGCCTGAGGGAACAATAAGTATTCAAATACATTTTCGTTATCAGTAAAAGGATATTAAATATAAATAACATAGTATATATGTAATATAAAAATAAATTAATGTAGTCATCTACGTAAATAACAATGAATGTTGCTAAACATAAAAGATGAGAACGTCTTGGGCTTTTAATATTTTGTTTTTAAGTTTTTTACAACTTTGTAGAAGGTTCTTACGGTATAAAAATTTAAAAATTGCTCTGAAAATTGGAAATTTTGAACTTCACGTGTTTGATATTTTGCGACAGGCTGACGTATGTCGAGCGGATCAGCTAGTTAGTAATATAACCAAAACTAGAAAAATTATGTTAGCGATAATCTTAAATCTAAGAAATAACTAAACGGAGATAATTTTTGGTAATAATTTCAATTCTTATAGAACTTCTATAGAAATTTTCATCCGACATGACATTCTTTTGAGGGTACAATTTTCTGAAAAATAATATCTAGTTACTAAAAATTAATTTTTATCTTAAAGAATAACGGAATTTTTATAACGGTCATCACCTAATTGTTAACCATTGGGAGTTTAAAAAAATTCTTCGTCCTACAATCTCAAATCAAAATCTTGAGTGTGTGTTAAATCCACAGTTAAATCTAAAATAAAATAAATATTTAATCTGTAATGTAAAATAGACAGTAAAATAAGACTAAAATTTTACTAATACCACATCAAAAGGCAAATCTCTATTCAAGTATGCAATAAATAACACATAAAAACAACAACATTGAAAAAAAATTGCATACAAGCATCTAAAAATCCTGTATTCTTTTTTGTTTTTTCTCTAAACAATGTTCCAGAATAATCTCGCTTTTCTTTAATGAAAAATATGTGGATATTTTGAAGATAAAACGATATCTTGGGGCTTCCAAAATACCCAGACTTTGACCTTACAAACAGATGTCGGTTTTCTGTATTTTCGCACGAAAATCGATCTTAACTGTAATTTATTAAGAATTATATTTGTATCTCAAATAAAGGTGTGTAAAAATGTGAATTATTGTACGGACTTTGAGTTGAACATATCGGATTGAACGGAAATTTATCTTAGTATTCGCTTTATCTATATGAACACAAAAATTCGAAACATTTGCAGTTTGCTGTGTCATTGAACTTTGTATCTTTTTGAAACATATGTTTATAGAAAAAAAAAAACAGTGTAAACATTAATACGTACAATTTTGATTAGTCGTTACAGTAGTAGGCCGTCATTAGTACTGACACGGCACGTCAGAGGTGCGGGTTCAAATCGCGCTGGATCGAAAAATTTTTATTTGATTTAAAATGTTTATAATTTTCTCATGTGTGGGCACAAAAATAAAAATAATACGCACAATTTTATTAATATTATTTTAATATATAAGTATAATGAAAAAACCGTTACTATGTTTGTTTATTAGTTTTAAGAAATAATCTAATAATTTATTTTTGAAAATTACTTAACACAAGCGATAAAAAAAATTGTAAACTATTTGCCACAAGGACAGTGAAAAATTCTGCCGACACTATTTAAAACTGGAACAAAAAATAATGAGTCTCTTTTTCAGAGCCGTCATTGCACAATACCTACATGTCAGTCATTGAAAAAATCTATCCAGAACTATGTAGACATGAGAACTATACATATGTGGCAAACCTTTTGGTCATGCCTTACTTTCGACTTTTCAACAATCACGTCATATTAATCCAATGCCAACATAATTATTATAAAAATGTTTGATCAAACGTCAAGTTTGACAAACGGTCTGGTCGTCTACAGCAAGTAGCAGCCTGTAGCAAAATGTACGGCCATTAGTCTTGACCACAGTACGTGCCGTTTCCTAAGTAGCGAAATGAAACTAATTAAAGGAGCTTATCTCTTGCTTTCATCTTAATTATTAAAGTAAGTGGTCCGTTGAACCTTGAAATACTTAATGATTAAGATGATAGTAATTTAATGGTATTGATTAATCTTATACTATTAAACGAGCAATTCTTGTATATATATATATATAATCTGAATCTCGGAATCGGCTCCAACGATTTTCGTGAAATTTAGTATGCAGGGGATTTCGGGAGCGAAAAATTGATCTAGCTAGGATTCATTTTAGAAAAATGTCGTTTTATCCCTGTTTTTAGGCAATGAAAAAATATAATTAGAATACGAAGCTTAATTTCACCGATGTCAACATAGCTGTACTAGCTTAATTAGGGAATCGGCTGGTGTCGAATCGTGTTGACCCGGATTCAAATCTCAGTCTCCAGATTATTATTTTTTCTTTTTTTTTATATTTCACTCGTGATTTATTCTTTAAATAAAATTAAAAATACCGAGAAAAAAAAAACAAAAAAATAAATAAAAATACCGAGCTAGGCTCGGTCACCCAGGTACTATAGATGTAAATAAAAATGTATCATCGTTTATACGCATATAATTACCGAGCGACTGCATGAAACTGAATATTTCCGTTCGTTTGCGTTCGTTACTGTCATAAAGTTTGTAAAAAATAAATAAAAAAAGACATATTTGCTTGGTCAGCTAGTTTTCAAAGAAGCACCATAATTTGTATTTTCGTTGAAATATAATATAGTAAAAAATAATTGACCGTAAAATACGCTAAATAGCTCGGTTTTATAGAGCGTATACTGAAATGGGAGCTAAAATTGAATCCGTTTGTTTTAGTTGAAGGAATTACACGTATAATTAAGAAACGGCTAGAGTTTCTCTATGTAACGAACGTGAGCAACATTAGGAACACTTTATTATGATTCATTTAGAAGTTGTTTTGAAATTTCGTTCAAGTAATATATTTTAAATTTAATATGACTACGCGATGTTACAAAATCATTGGGTTGTCTGGAAGAAATGGCTAAATAGCCATAAGTCCACCCATTGCACTTCACAGTCTGTAAATGTCTTTAAATGTGTTTAATGTTTAAAATGTAGTTGTGGTGTACAATAAAGTGTAAATAAATAAAATAAAATCTAGAATCCAAATAATTCCTAGCTCTGGGTTCTTAAATTACTGATAATAAAAAAGTTTTGTACTGTAATAGCTTTTATAAATCTCTCTACAAGGCAGATCCTTTTTTTCTATTAAGGAGATACGAGTATATTGAAATAGGCTTCACCATGTTCAGCAGCGAAGAGCACCTGTCTGTATCTTTCTCGTTGGGGTACACTCGACGGTCCCAAATTCACTCGATCGAGCCTTTCACATCAGAGCGTGACAGATCAGCCTAACCTACGAAAAACATTTGTATGTGGTGCGCCAAAAGAAATTTTCACTTCAAAAAGGCGTAAAAAAGTGTCCTATTTTAAACACGTACTTCCTGAACCATGACACCGTCCCCACATATCCGAACTATCGTGAAACAATTTAAACATTTTTCATAGCCACCGACGACCCTGCATTTTTTCCTGACCTTCTAATGGAAATTGTTATTCGCGTTGTTAGTGACTTTTATATTACAGTACCATAGGATTCTTTACGTTGACCCAGCATACCGTGCCTATGTTTTTATATGCTAATATAAAGTGAAACGCAAAGGGTTAACTAGTTCATTGAAGTTTTTTTCAAGTTTACAGAAGGATAAACCATGTTGAAATACTCTATCTGAATATTCCCAATGGAATGTAAAATATGAAATATAAAACAGCAATAAAGCTGGGGAGTAAACCACTTACAGACGACCTTAAATATTTAGTAAGTGGTACAAATATTTTGCTAAATTGTTTAATTAAGTATATTTTAGTAAGAGAATTTAAAATAAATATCTTAAACTTTGCAAAACTTGTATATTTTTTTATTAATTATCCAAACTATACATTACATCATAAAGTTACTATATTATCTAAATATCAAATAAAAGTTAAAATTATAAATGTTGTTTATATTTCAATTGAAACCACAAAATTTTGTAACTAAACCTAATATATTAAAGATATTATATATTTACATACCTATATAAGTACACAGGTACGATTTGTATTCCAATTTTGAATACCTCCATAGTTAAACGAATTTTATTTTTTCTGCCAGTATTACATAAAATTCAACACATGAATATTCATACCAACACTAGAAAAATGTAGCGCCACTTTAGCTGCACGCATGTCATTAAAAATATAGCTAGATCTATTAGATTATAGTTTAATATCAAGTTTGTTGACCCTTATCAGGCAGGCAGCCGTGACTGACAGTAAAATCATAAACACTATAGTGATGTTTTTCTCAGCAATAGGAACAATACAATCAAAAAACCCTCTGATACATTTTTAATATTTTAAGAACCTTGAATGTTTTATATTGCTATTTTATTATTAAAATATCACTCTTTTTTATTTTATACCAAGTATTTTTGATTATTTTGTTACCTTTAATATTTTGCAGCGTAAAAATACTAAAGATACAACAAAACCTTTTATACTCGATAATTACAATTGGATATTCTAACCAGCCAAAAATAACCAAAAATTGCCTTTATGGGAATATCATTCATTATTTAAACAGAAAGTCGTAGCTTGATGTCGCATAGCCCGTAATTTTCCTTTAAAACTATCAATACTATCTGATTTCTCCACATGAAATTATGTGGACAAATCAGAACCCATAACAAAGAACCGTTAGCTTTCTTATTACTTTCAGTTTTTATTAAAAATACGATAAATTATTGGTGTGCATAATATAATCAGAATAAATGACACATTAAAAATGTTATTATATACAAAAGCTAATATTAAAACACCGTCGAAATAAATAATAGCGGCTGCATTTTCACGCTTATCTACAACAATTAACATCAATTTCTTTTTCAAAAAAAAACTGAGCTTATTGTCATTATAGTATCGGTACTCCGTTGAAATAAATGAGAAAACACAATTTTTTCAACAGGACCATTCTAACTGCGTTAAAAAAGTTTTTAACAAGCACTTTATAAAACAGTCATCTCATTCTTAGACCCTTGGCTGTCATGACAAATTCATTGGAAGGGACAAATTATGTACGAAGATTCGCACAATCATGGTATTTAACCTTTTGTAATGCGGTTCGGGGACGTGCAATAGGTATCGTCCCTTTTACTCATCTCGTTTTACAGGTCTCCAGGATTTTGATTAATGATACTTGACTTTAAGCGATCATTAGTCTTCTACACTGCCTTAAAATATTTTATGTCGTATTTGTATCTGTTATTAGATAATTATAAAGAGATCGCTCTTTAGCGGTAAGACCGCTTTTTGTTGATTTATTTTTTATTTTTTATCTCTTGCATGTTTTATGTTACATGTGTTGTTTCTAGTTGTACAATAAAGTATATTTGTATTTGTATTTGAATATTGTCTCTTGTACACAATCATCGTCACAATCATATTATCATAACCAGGTTGAGGAAAAAGGTCATTACGTCTACTGCCTTATATTGGCAGCATTGGTCGTAAACATTATACCCAAGCTGGTGTGATACTGGAAACTATCTGTGAAACACCATTTCAAGATGGTAGAAAAAGTCTCTGAAACCTCGGTCTGTCATTCAGTGACATCATCGTCTTACACTTGAATTTTTTGCCATAAACTTAATACAAGTGATGCATGTTCAAACATTAAGCGATTTTAGTTTAAAAATTCTAAAAAAAGTTGACATATGAAAGTATAGATTTGTGGAAGATGTTAAAGTTAAGTATATCCAGAGCAAAATATATCGTGTAAGAAATTTGAAATTCCTAATCATTGTACAATTTATTAAATTATATATAAATAATATATATTTCTATTCCCTTTTTTATGCTAAAAGACCGTCACTATTCCTTTAGCGTTGTACAACTTTTTCACATCGTAAAGAAAAATGTGACGATGAAGTAGTCAGATTTTTTCATGTTTTAATAGCGGGAATGTTCTGGTCTTGTGTTGTTAAGGCTTTATGCACTATCTCATAATTCTTCTGCTATTTTTGTCAGAAAGATAGAGAGCAAAACAAAAACAACCGTTACATTTTATTTTTCTGCGAAAGTTTTTTAAACAATATTAAAACGCTTTATTCAAATAAACGATTTTCATTCATATAATACTAGCTGTGCCCCGCGGTTACACCCGCGTTAATTTGAGGAAAATCATAGCTATAGCCTTTCCTAATTTCAAGTTTGTAGGTGTAATTTTCATTGGACTTCATACAAACTATCATCCCCTGTTTTAACTCCAAAAGGGGGTTGATTTCTCAAAATACATTATTAGTACACCTCAACATCATCTATAGAGCATACATTTTGAATTTCAAGTCTCTTACTTCAAAAACATAGGACTTTCATACAAACTTCCAACCCCCGTTTAACCCCCTTAGGGGTGGAATTTCGTAAAACCCGTTCTTAGCTGACCTCTGCTCGGCGAAAGAAATATTCCTACCAAAATTCAAGTCTCTACGCCTTATGGTTTCAGAGATATCGTGATGAGTCAATGGGTGGGTAACTCTTTTATATATATAGATTTAAAATAATTATTGAGATGATAATGCACCTGGAACCTGGCTTTAAACGACTTATAGCTCTTAACGAACTTTTATCATTTTTTCAACCCCTAATGCAGGGAACAGTTTTGCTAAGGTACTTTAGAGATACGTGGAGTGTTCGATAAACTTAGAAGTAAAATTGTATTACGCGTACAAATTGCCTGTTTCGTAATTAAAACAAAGAAGAAGCTCGAGCGTAACTTTCTAAATAACTCTTTCAAGTGTTTACAGAATAAGCCCACTCGTGACTGCTACAAGGGAACTTCAACAGTTGAATAACAATTACTTGTTTTGCTATGTGTAACGCTCTCGAAGGTTTTCAGAAGAGTTTTCTTAAGTTCTGAAGGATTATTTCAGCTATTTGCTTCAACATACAATGAAATAAATATTTTGAAGTAACATTTTTTTGGCCTGTAATTGCATCGGTTATAATTTTTAGTGGCATTATAAACGAACTTTTAATCAATTTTAACCAAATTTTAATCAATGCTATGAGGAAATAAAGATACGAAAGAGTAAGAAATATTATTCTCAGAGTCTAAAAAAGCCTTATTGGAAAAATGCTCAGCCTTACAGAAGATAACAGATGTTCATGTGGCTTATCTATACTAATATAATAAAGCTGAAGAGTTTGTTTGTTTGATTGATTGTTTGTTTGTTTGTTTGTTTGAACGCGCTAATCTCAGGATCTACTGGTCCGATTTGAAAAATCCTTTCAGTGTTAGATAGCCCATTTATCGAGGAAGGCTATAGGCTATATATTATCACGCTAAGACCAATAGGAGCGGAGTCTACGCCGACGAAGTCGCGCGCAGAAGCTAGTCATAATTATAAAATAATAAATACTAAAAAACTTTTTGTGTTATAATTAGTATAGAAATATAGATTAGGATCACGATGTATTATGTATGCATATAAAGTAAATCTGTGTCACATTTCACGCAACCGAGAAACAGATGTAAGGCTTGTAGTAAATCAGCTGCCGCGAGCAGCTTTATCGCGACGTGCGGCACTCGCAGCTGTCTTTTAGAGCTCCGTACGTCTTGTTTACAGCTTAATTTCCTTTCATAAGATATCTTATTAAGATAAAGAACTATGATATGAACGTGCTTAGATAAAAAGACAAAGGCTAATACTTAAGCTACGATAACATAACTATCAAGATCTACATTTTAAAATTCATAAATGTTTCAAAATCCTACAGGTCTAATAGACATTTTAGGATTTATAGATACATCCACCATCATGCCATAAAAAGGTTTAGTGTAGGACATCGTTGCACAGTGCGTACAGTTATGAAATATTAGTTAACATAATTGTGTTTGCTCGCAAACGAAAAAAAACCGACTTCAATGACATCGACAAGTAATACAACGTAATAAGACGAAAAAATAGTTAGGTAAATACGCGCTATTAAAGATTACTCAAAAAGTTGTAATCAGATCTCGATCTAATTTAAACAAGACTACATGACAAGTATCAGCTTTCGATTAAAGTAAGAATCATCAAAATCGATACACCGAGTAAAAAGTTATGCGGTATAATACAACGTAGGTCGACGAAAAAGTAGTCAAGTAAATACGCATTATTAGGTATAACTCTAAAAGTACTTGTCAGATCTCAATTAAATTAAAATGGGACCACATGACACGCAAAACCTTTCAAGTAAAACAAAATTGATCGAAATCGGTCAACCCAGTCAAAAGTTCTGAGCGAACATACATAAAAAAATAATAATAAAAAAAATACAGTCGAATTGAGAACCTCTTCCTTTTTTGGAAGTCGGTTAAAAAACGATATCTTCATAAAAAGTATTAACATACTACATAATATGAATCCAACGAGTAATTACCTATTAACCAAAAATGTAGAGTCATGTTTTAATTAAATAAAACGAGATACACCCTAATTTGTGTCATAGGTAATTCTCTATGGAATTTTATACATATAAATGGCTAATGCGCCCCCAATGCATCAAACTAATATTTTTCATGTGTAGCCTGTATTATACATGTATGATGTTATACTTTTTTATAAGAAAAGTCGATTTATAATAAAAAGATCTAAAACTTGTTTATAAGAAAAGTCGGTCACTTCACCCTGTCGCAATCAGCCACTGGACGTATCCTGCCCTAGTGCGTGTCATACATATTGTTAGTCCGCAAACCTCAACCACACTCCAGCCGTCTATCATGCTCGAATCATTGATCCAAAGGGATGCTTGGTGAGAGCTTGAGGAGGCTTATTTCCAGCAGTAGACTGCGATAGTCTTAAGCGTGTTTTCATCAAATGAATAAATGATTTGATAAAAAACTTTACAAACTAAGCAAATTTTATAAAATAATTACAAATTATGTATATCAACTTCTAACTTCAAACAACACAACTTCACAATAAGATGTTTAACCAATGGATAACAGAACTTAGTTGGTATAAGCTCTCTCTGCTTACACTCTCGAATACTAACTTACGATTTGTAGCTGAGCATTAAGCCTTCCGAAACTTATGCACATACTCGTACGTGCAATGATATTATATGTATGTTAATAGATGCTGGTATGTGCTGGTATTGTGTAGGTATACTGTATAGTATTGATTGTACAACTCTACGTTCGTACGCTCGTTACGATGAAGATAATATTGCCAAATGATTTAGTTTAAGTCTGCTATACAATTTCGTTTTAGTTACGCTTTATAGGTACTTACCTGTATTTATTCAATCCTTTGGAATTACTTAAAACTACCTACTTAATATAGGTAGGTATACCAACCTTAATCAAATTATTAAAAAAAGTGTTGGTAAAATACTATATCAAAGAGATAAAAAAAAAATATATGTGAAAAAGTAAATCAATTCGGTCTTGAAAATCTCTTCAAAATCTTATAATCTCTTCAGCTCCAGATTTCGTACTATAATTGATGAAGTCGACGGAGCAGTCGCATTTCCGAGCTCGAAGATAAGAAAGTTTAATAAATGTTGACAACTCGTTCATTGTCTTGACTTTTTAATGCTTTTCTTTCTTCGCTTTCTTATGAATTATATAGAATATAACGTAAAATATATTTTATGTACTTGACATGTATACAAACAAAGATTTGAATGTCTTTGTCTTCCGTATATTGCTGTAGCTTAGATAATATTTAAATGTTCATAAGAATAAATATTCTTTACAATTATAACCTCAAAAACTAAATCCAATTTTTGATTTTTTTTTAAATTTTATGTTTCATTTATATTTATATTGTTTTTATTTTGTATCAACTGTAAAAAAAGATAATAATAAAAATAAAAAAAAACGATTTCCATATATTTGTTATTGATGATAGCCATTCGATCAGTTGCATTCATTTTACAATTTAACAAAAAATATTAAGTCTTTTTGCCCCAGCTTTTTTTTATTAAAAAAACCAGTCAAAGTAAATAGATACGAAGCCACAAACCGCGTGGTCGGTACGCAATTACTTTGCGCTCATTTCAGCTCGACTTGTTTCGAGAAGATTTTGATATTTTAAGCGGATCTACGTCAACATTTTTCGGTTAAATACTCTTGAAAACGTAAATATTGGTTTAGTAGTATTTTACTATCAAATACCAGATTTGACTCCCGGTTTACGTCAAAGCTTCGACAATTATCTAATTAATTGCGTTTTTGTTACTTTTCGCAGTCTATGACTTAGGTACTGTTTTAGTCTACCTAATCTTTCTTATCAAATTGCTCTTTAGATAAATATGTTCACACATACATGTATAGGTATAACTTTAACAAAAACATTTTGATTACTAATCAATTAAACTGTGTTGAGTAGATGGTATTATAAAACTACTTAAAGACGCTTATTTATATTATCTAAAAAGATAGAAAAAATATTTTTCTGTAATCTGTAAACAGTATTTATTAATTAGGAAAACATAAACAAACTCTTCAGAAATTTTACCACATTTTTTTAATCAATAATTATTTTTTCTATTTTAGACTATTTATATCTTTATACTACATCAAAAATTTTAGTTTAAGATTTATTACTAACACTAATACTAATGATTTGAGTGAATCTTCAAAAGACCCTTCAATTTAGTTGAATATTGTCCTATCAAAGACAGTCGTCTGTTTTAAGATAACAAGTTCTTAAGTCGATTCAATACCTATTCGGATATCATCTCAATTATAATTAATTGAAACTTAATATAATATAAAAAAAAAAAATTTAATATAGTTAACAAATGATGTCAATGACAACATATTGTGAAGCGAACAGCCTCGTAACAATCGATGTGGCATATTAATTATTGTGTGGTATATGAAATATATCATTATTTTAAGATAATATTATATAACTCGAGTTACTCAAATTTAGAATTTGTCATCCATTGTCGTTGTAAGCTATTAGCATTTTTAATAATTCAAATAATGTAATTATACTAATAGTTTTGACTTTTTTTTTAAATTAAACAATTTAGAAAGAAGAAGTCGCTCTCTAAACATAAAACGTACAAGTACTTTAACTCACTTTTAATTTTTTGTTAATAAAAAAGCATAATACATTTCTAGCTGTTTTATTACATGAAAAATGACCACTATCGTAGGCAATTTATGTGGAAGGCGTATGGATGGATATGTCTAAAATAAATAAATAAACGTAAGTTCCTAAGATAAGTAACTTAACACTTATTTTATAGGTAACAGCTGACTGATATAGCTACATTTTTTTTCGATAAACATACATAAAAATAATGCATATATAAATAAATATATATATCATACAACCAGAGTCGGGACGGGAATCGTACCCACAACACTCGGATCAGAAAGCAGGGTGGCTACATGTCACAAATAGTAAACAACCACAGCCTGTTGGCGACAATAGCAACGTCAAATAAACTATTAAGTGACACATAGTAATATATATCATATACCATTTCAAAAATTGCAATCAACTTTGCAATTGCCGTAGAAAACGTCAACGGAAATCAACTCGTTTAGAAACCAAGGAAATAGGTTGGTTAACGAGCGGGACAGAAATAGTATTAGGCGTATAATATTGAAAAATTATAGCAACACGATACAAAATTATATAATTAAAAATTGCAAATTACACATCAAATGAATAAATCACCAGAAGTATCGCACGTGCGTTGCTGATCCTATCTCCGATTCCCCCCAGGAGCTCTGGTCACCTTACTCAACAACGAAGGAACACAACACTGCTTGAAAATAGTATAATTTAGCTGTGATCTTTTGTAAGGTCGAGGTACTAACCTCAGTCGGGCAGCTCCATATTTTGAGCAGAAAATTTCCTGCTGTGCCCTACCTCAATTATATCTTACAATAGCAGTCTTACAATGGTCACTGACCCCTATAGAACCAGACGTATTTGTGGTGAAAAAGCCTACAATAAAGTTTTATCCAGCATTATGTTTAAGATATGGATATCTTCAGCCAATACAAAATCTATACTAATATAATAAAGCTGAAGAGTTTGTTTGTTTGATTGTTTGTTTGTTTGTTTGTTTGAACGCGCTAATCTCAGGATCTACTGGTCCGATTTGAAAAATACTTTCAGTATTAGATAGCCCATTTATCCAGAAAGGCTATAGGCTATATATCATCACGCTAAGATCAATAGGAGCGGAGTCCACGCCGACGAAGTCGCGCGTAGAAGCTAGTTAATAGATATATCCTTTAAAGTCATAAGCTTTTTAATAACAAGGCACTCGACAACAACGACAAGGCAGTCGAAGACAGAAAAACAATGGAAAAAGATTGTTACAGGTTATTCGATTTTATCATTCATAGGAGAGTCAATGCTTTTCTTTAAAAAAAATTACAGCTGGATGTTTTGTTCTTGTGAATATATCTTACTCCCTTCTAACTTCCTCCCTTCACATACCATTTGGCTAGTATGGTTTCGAATGCGGGATGTGCGTGTTTAGTTCACATTAGCAATATAGTTAGACCGGTAAAGATACTCGTACATTTAGAGTTGAGTGAAATTTCAAGCGATTGATGATTATTAAGATTTTTAAAATCATTTATTTAAATTGGTAGAAACCTACTTAACTAACTGAAAATTGAAAAGGATATTTAGAAATTAAAATTAGTTGTTTGAGTCTTCATCTTGCAATAGATTACTTTTTTATTTATTTAAAGCAACAATTCGACGCTTTTACTTTTTACGATGTAATAGCGGAGTTTCTTACCGACTCTTCTGTGCAGAATCTACATTTGTAATCGGTGGTAGCTTGACATAAAACAACAATACAAAAGTGAACATTAATATATAATCTTAATATTCTTATTATTAACTTTATATAGACTTTTAACCAAAGTGCCGTATGAAAATCTGTCTTTAGAAATTAACATTTTAATAGAACATGAATTTTTTTAAAGTCTTATTGATCGTAATGCAGACTAAGACAGGCTGTCTGTAACGCTGTACTACTTTATTAGCTTAATAAGTTACAAGATGGAAGATAGGATTAATATTTGTAATAAACAACTATATTTTTAGTTTGGAGAATATTGTTGCCACTTCTAGAGCAATAATTTTAATACGAAAGAAGAAACAATTCTCACAAAAAGTTTAAGGCGCTTAAACTGTGTAAATATTGTATCAGTACCTACTAACAATAAGCCCAATAGAAAAACGTACCAAATTAAGGTTCGTATCGTACTTTTTATATAAAGAATGTTTTCTAACAGTGGAATATATTTGGTAAAATATAGGTATATGAAGCAATATTACTCAGACGACAAATAAGACAGAACGTGAATCTGAAACCAGAAAACTAGAACAAAAGGCGTAAAATTTTTGAATAGCACCATTGCATGTAAAATTTATATCAACAATTTTAAACTATTAACAATTTATCTATTGCATTTTGATTACACACACAAATATAAGATACAAACACAGATATAAGATTACACACACAAATGTGAGATAAACATGAACAAGAAACTGTCTGTAAAAGGAATTTTGTAAGACTATTCATTAAATTTAATATAATTGTTTAAATTTGAAATCAACAAAAAATAAAAGGACAATACATACATTAATACAAATAAACGCTTCGATTAAACCGTTGGTAAAGCGGAAAATAAGATAAACCCAAACATAAATAAAATGAGAATGTTTTTAAAATTTAATATACAACGAAACAGATAAGAGATTCGGGCTTGAGAAAATTTCTTACTTTATATTCGTTACAAAAGGGCCAACTAAGATGTACGAGCCTCAAGAGACGAGGCGATTTAAAAGGAAAAAGATTGAATGCTAAGGATTTTTGCATACTGGTATCATAATACACCAGGATGTCTTGACATATCCTTACGATACTAATTGCAATTATAATATTATCGGCATACCTCGAGCTATAGGTAAGCATATTGTTACGATAATTTATTAGTGCTTATAAATTGACACTAAAATTATGACAACAATGGATACACAACATGTGCTGTGTGGTTACGGCACTAAAGAATGTAGCCACCCCCTCTCTTCCCGTGGGTGTCGTAAGAGGCGACTAAGGGATAACACAGTTCCACTACCACCTTGGAACTTAAAAAGCCGACGGATGGCGGGATAACCATTCATGCTGGCTTTGAAATATACAGGCCGAAGACGGGCGACAAAGCCAGCCCTGCGGTCACCAACCCGCCTGCCCAGCGTGGTGACTATGGGCAAAACACATGAGTTTCGCAACATAATATCGGGCGCGAACTTGTGGAGGCCTATGTCCAACAGTGGCCTGCCTCAGCAAATCAACATTCCTCGAGTAACAGAAATTTTAGTACTACGACTAATCATCATTAAAATGTTATTGTCTACAACTAAAAGTTTATTGCTATAATAAGTATATGTTGTAAATTTTTGAGTTAACTTCTTAAGAATCGATTTTCATATAAGGCCCCCGGTATGAAAAAATATGAGGAGTAAAATCTACTGAACGAATGACCTCGTTACGTTTTTGTGCGCTATCTATCTGCTACGACGTTTACGACGGTTACGACGGTATCGGTTACGAGTTACGACGTTTTCTAATAATGCCATCGATGATTCATTTATTTACTTACCATTTGATATGGTATTAATCTCTTTCTTAGACTATAAAGTATTTTTGTGCATATTTAGAGATTCGATCTGAAGAAGTAAACTCCAGTAGTGCGTCGGAGCTGACGCACACACTTTTTTTTATTTGTTTCATAAAATTATTACTGAGGACAGGCCCTAAAACTGCTGGAAAAATCAGTGCCGTTCCGCAGACAATCGCCAAATTAAATGTTCATTAATCCTTCGTTGGCATTTAAAAATTGTCTGCTATAATGATATCTATTTTTTTCAATCAAGTGCTTCAATCTAATAAACACATCCAAACATTTTTTTCGTTTCAAATGAGAACAACTCGTATAAACAATATTATTAGGAGCAAAGGCAAAACTAGTGAAAACAATTATTAGTAAAAAAGTTCGTCCTTGAAGGGTATAAAGTAAGAAAACACTTGCATTTGTTTTTATTGTGATGTAATAGATATATTTCTATATACATTCACTTAAGACATATTTGCGTGAAGCTCAAGTTACGGAAACTCCCCAGAATTGAGATACATTATGCCGTTCATACAAACGTAGTGTTAAGAAACTCCTCTTGAAATAGACTCAAAGTGACACGATAAAGCCTTCGACAAAGCTTTCATGATTACTTTCGGTCTGAGCTCTTAACATAATGTGCTTTTGAGCTATCTTTGTATAGCAATATATTGTAACGTTTATTTGAACTAGAACTGGGAGGCTTTACTTTTTATTTATTATATTTATGAATTGTATTAAGTACCTAATGAAAATTATTTTAATTGTTTAAAGTTGAATTATAATAACTTACCTATATGTAAAATGTATGTATGTATGTTGTATGTTAAAGTAGCTATTTCGGTCAGCTGTAATAACACAAGTATTAAGTTGCTTACCTTACTTACGACAATGTGTGTATGTTATAGATATTTTTTATTGTTCTTTGTTATATACGATGATAAAGATAATTCAACACTCTTAGTCAGGATAAAAAAAATGTTTAATGATATAATGGGATTATCGTACAAATATTACTTGACAAATATTTTTATCATTCATTTTGATTTTTTAGCAAATAAAGTCAACCATCGTTTGTGGTACATTTTATTTCACCCTAAAAAGGAACCATTGATTACTTTAGGTTTCAGATATATCAATATTCAATACACTCTTCTATAAAAAACACTCATTTTTTATGTTGCAATACAGTCTCTTATTAATATCTACAAACTCTTTATCTATCTTGTCTTACTCTAATACTTTTTTAATACAATTTGGATAGCAAACGAGTGTACGGTCCACCTGAAGGAATGTGCTTTTTCCGTAGCCTATGGAAACCTACAATACTTGTGAATCTTAAGTGCGTTACCGGAATGTCCCCACATCTTTCCCAGAAGCTCTGACTACCTTAGTAACCACAGGAACACTTGGTCTAAGATCCGGAATATAACAAAATCTTCCCTCATCTGTTAATTAGATGAAACAATTTTTTATAGGCTGATTTCAATATTGTGAATTTATAAAAACAACCTCTGCCACCATAAGCCTGCTGCAAATAATAATACTTAAAAAAAAAATTTTTTTCTTCTAAAAAATCTTTTCCCTCTCATGTTAATTACATGTAGTAAGCTAAAACCGTCAATATTTTACATTATATACCTGACTATAGTAGGCACCCATCTCTATGATTGCTATACTTACCTGCAGCCAGGTTACTCTGACTGAGGTTACTGACCTGGCTGCAGGTAAGTGTAGCAATCATAGCGATGGCTGCCTACTACAGTCAGGTATATAATGTAAAATATTAACGGTTTTAGCTTACTACATGTAATTAACATGAGAGGGAAAAGATTAAAAAAAAAAAAAATTTGCAGCAGGCTTATGGTGGCAGAGGTTGTTTTTATAAATTCACAATATTGAAATAAGGCTATAAAAAATTGTTTCATCTAATTAACAGATGAGGGAAGATTTACCTTCTCGGATCTTAGACCAACTATGCTACTTGTGGGCAGCTTTATGTGGCTATGAATTTTTTTGAAGTGAAACTTCTTTAGAATCGTTGTGATTTCAAACCGGATGCAACGGAAAAACGACAGAAAAGGGCGCGCCGCGCCACGGCCGCAGCGCTTTGTAAATCTATGTAAATAATTTTAAATTAGTTTGCCAAAGAAGTTTCACTTCTGACCTCTGTACTTTGTACGCATGCAATTTTTTTTTTTAATGTCGTGATACTTTACCATTTCGTTTGCTGCAAATTTAGAGGAAGATGTATCTTGAAAACGTTATGTACGAGTGCTGAAAACATACTTTGAACACTATACTAAAACTATTTATATAGATTTAAAGCATAAAATCTCTATTCAAAAAGTAATTTATGAAAATACAAAATTTTATATTAATATATGAACGAAGATTTAAAACAAATGTTTATATATAATAACTAAGACACTTATATAATAATATTACACGTGAATAAGATTAACTAGTGAACAACGCTTATGTTATAAGTCCCACCGGAACGATTAGGTCTATACAACCCGCAACTAAACAAAGACATGTCATAACACGAGGCCTAATCTCCACATTAAAGATTCTAATTTTCCTTCGTCATTTTCGTATCTCGCTAAAACACGCAAAAGTTTGTTATGAACTCCAAAAGTTCCCCAACTTTTTTGAGTTAACTAGGGACAACAAGAATAAGTAAACACGTAACAACAAAACACACATAACACAGTTCCACTACCACCTTGGATCTTATAAAGCCGACGGATGGCGGGATAACCATCCATGCTGGCTTTGAAATACACAGGCCAAAGACGGGCAGCAGCGTCTTCGGTGCGACAAAGCCAGCCCTGCGGTCACCAACCCGCCTGCCCAGCGTGATGACTATGGGCAAAACACATGAATTCGCGTCATAATGTCGGGCGCGAACTTGTGGACGCCTATGTCCAACAGTGGACTGTGATAGGCTGTAGTGGTGGTGGTGGTAACAACAAAATAAATTATAGCTTAAAAAAACTAAAAAAAAACACGCTTTAATAGCAAACGAACTAAAAAGTAGAAAATAATTAAGTGAAAAAGCGTGGGGTGCTTGGAATCGAATTTGAGGATCATTTTACTAGTTACTAAGCACCCCACGCTTTATCACTTAATTATTTTCTACTTTTTAGTCCGATTGCTATTAAAGCGTGTTTTTTTTTGTTTTTTTTTTAACTATAATTTATTTTCTGAATTATTAGTGTCAAGACAATTTAAAAAAAGCGTGTTATATTGTATTGTCATCGGCCCTTGACCCCTGTACTCCAAGTTAATCAGACTCCTAGAAGTAGGTGAAAATGAAGTTCAAAGATTCCGTTACATATATACATACAGGTCAAGCTAATAAAAGCGTGTTAATCTATACTAATATATAAAGCTGAAGAGTTTGTTTGTTTGGTTGTTTGTTTGTTTGTTTGTTTGTTTGTTTGTTTGTTTGAACGTGGTAATCTCTGGAACTACTGGGCCGATTTGAAAAATTCTTTCAGTGTTAGATAGCCCATTTATCGAGGAAGGCTATAGACTAATTTTTTTTTTCCAATTAACGCGTGTGAAACCGCGGGGCACAGCTAGTAATAATATAAAGATACTGCAAACTTATTAGATATTTTATAGTATATTCATATTTTATTACAAAAAAGCAGTTGATTTATTTCATCGCGTCAATTTAAACAAATCACCGATTAACATGTAACAAAGTTTTCATACTTTAGTCATATTGTAAGAAATTAATTGTAAAAATTACCTATATCTGGTTTGGATTTCTGTCCTTGTGGGTCTCCTCGCCGTGCCTCAGAGAGCACGTTAAGCTGTCGGTCAGGGTTGTCATCATAAATACCTGATAGCGATAATTACTCATAGTATTCAATATATCCACCAACCCGCAGCAACCGAGCAGCGTGGTGGATTAAGCTCTAATCCTTCTCCTACATTGAGAAAGAGGCATATGCCCAAGCGTGGGATCTTACAGGCTTAATCATATGTTATCGAGTCTACTTTACTGAACTGTATCAACTTCTTATCTTTAATCTGTATTAGTAAAATAAAATTTCGCACAGATATGCAGCTTTGCTAACTTAAAATATTGGCTATATTTTGTTTTGATTAATGACTGCCATATTTTATTCCAAAATAAAAAAAATATTATAAATGGTGATACTAAGTTCGCAAGGTCAGCTAGTCTCTATATATAAAAATTTCGTGTCACGATGTATGTTCCAGATAAACTCCGAAACTGCTGAAACAATTTTTATCAAATTTTGTAAGCATCTGCAATTTGGCCGAACTTGGGAGCTGGAATTTGTAGTTTTTATCTCAATTCGACCCAGTAGGTGGCGCTGCTATCGGTATGTAAGCAATCAAATTTGGTAGCTATTTTCCGGGCAGGACAACGTCTGCGGGGTCCGCTAGTTATATATAAATACTAGCTTCTGCTTATAATAATAGCTCTTCTTCGCGCGACTTCGTCCGCGTGGAATAGGAGCAATTCTGTATATGACATAATATACATGATTTTTATTACCACTAAAAGAATTTTCAAATCGAACCAGTAGATCCTGAGATTAACGCGTTTAAACCAACAAACAAACAATCAAACAAACAAACAATCAAACAAACAAACTCTTCAGTCCAGCACATCAAATCCCGATAAAATCGGTCCAGCCGTTTCAAAAATTAGCCGGAACAAACTGACAGAGAGACAGACAAAAATTATAAAAAATGTTATTTTAGTAAATGTACCTACTGTGTATACATCGATATGCATTTAGTAAAAACGGCTATTTTAATATTACAAGCAGACAATCCAATTTTATTTATTTGTATAAATTATATATAAGGTAATTATTTTACATACATAATTTAGTTTGTATGTATCTTTATAAAATAAAATTTTCCTTGTAGTATTTTATGCACCAACTCAGTTGTTTATAACACATATAATACATAACTGATGCCTTGTCTTGCCTGACAATTGGTCAATTATGAGACCGCTATTGCACATTTGTTATGAATATTTTAAAATAATTATGTTCTATAGATTTGAAACAAATAAAAATAGAATCCATGTAGTAGTTAAAAATATCAAAATATCTTTTCAAAATTGGTGAATAAAATAAATGAATAAATGCTTTACACGCAATCACACTGTACCGGTAGTCAGGAAACATATTTAATACACAAGTACAAAAACTGAGACCACGACAAACTATCTATATGGGCAAAACAAGAATACTATGAGCGGGGATCGAACCTACGACCGCAAGAGCAAAACCCGGTACTGTGACCCTCTGCCAACATTTCGTCGTCAAAATATATACTTAATTAATTCATTCATTCATTAAATTTGATTGCCAGCATTGATAGATCACAGCGTGAGAGAGTATTTGTATGTACATTTATGCAAGAATATTGTTACCTGGCCAAGGATATTTTTAATTATACTCATGAGAAGATTTAGTAATTAATCCGGATAATATGTATTATACGTGTGTACGTGGATAATTGAAGACCCGGATAATCTTACTTTTTATCCCTCTGTTCCCACTAAATCAGGACTTATGCGGGTAAGGTAATGCTGTAAAAGGTTGTTAACGTCAGAACTTTTTAAAAACTACTAAATTTTAACACAAATTCGTGGCTGGTTTAGCGTATTCGTTTGATATGCTTTAATTCCAATCTAAGGCTGAAAAATAAACAATATTTTTAAGAACCTTATTTTTTCATCATCATCCTCCTTTTCAAAAAAAGAACAAAACTATTAGGGAATATTTATTTTGTCTAAAAGTTTTGTTTATAGCTTCTTGTGATATATCATATTTGTTATACTAAAGTTCGTTCAAATGTTGACGACAAGATATTTGTAACGTTTTGTTTAATTTTATTTTCATAATATGTTAAAATTTTATTTTAATATTAGATATATTGAAATACAAGAAATTGTTTATTTTGTATGATACAAAAATCGTTTATTAAAGTTTAAAATGACAGAGCTACTGAGAATGTGCTGCTATAACAACTGGAATAGAATCGGCAACAGAGTTGTGACTCTCCTTGTGTTTCAACCATCCATAGGCTACAGTAAACACTTATCATCAGTGGAAACGACCGCTTATTTGCCACCCTAGTAGTTTAAAAATAAATTGTAAAAAGTCCTGCCTTTATGCTTCAGGTTTACTTGTACTAAACTATGGTCTTATATAACTTAACAGTCTCTCAGGCTTATTTTCAACGTTCAGCCTTCCTTATGATAGGTACCATTTAATATTAATAAGAAATTTTCTCGTTAAAATGTTTCGTATTGTCGACTAAAGATTAACGAAGTATTACGGAAATTATAACAACGTGGTGGCGACGGCGGTTTCTTGCTTACGAAGCTAATTTACAGCGCTTAATTGCTGCAAAGGAACGTAAATGAAAATCTATACTAGTACAATAAAACTCAAGAAAATGCTTATTTAATTCATTAAAGTAATACTTATTTAAACGTGCTCTACTTTTTCGATATTACAAAAAAAATCAATTTAAAAGAATTTTATACCTTTTCGTCAACAAAAAAATAATTGTACCAGTATGATCTGAACTACTTTATTATAAAACACTTATCAAATCTTAAAATAGTTGAATTGATGAGAGAAAATTAATGATAAGGAGAGGAGAAAGAGGCCTATGCCCAGCAGTTGGATGTTACAGGCTGAATCAAAAAAAAATCTAATGTAAAGTCATCTCTCATTAGATCATTATTTATCTCGTCATCTCAGTACTAACATAATATGATGTATTAAAAAAATACAGTTAATTTTTGGAATACATAGGTACTTAGGTGGGTAGGTAATACGAGGCCTAAGCGGCGCGGTGAAATATTGAATTAGTTTAAAAACTTTTTCCTTTGATAAGGATAAAATTCTTACTTTCTAATTTATGATTTATTCAAGTGGACTTAAAGCCATTAAGCAAACTGAAAGAAATAAAGGAAAAGTCGATGTTCATTTTCTCCTCAATTGAAAAAAAATATATACCTATTACTAAGCGAAAAATTATTTTATGTTGCCTCTAAAGCTAAGGAATGTTTATTTGGTTTAATTAGGTTTAATTAATAGTTAAATATTTTAAACAAAACCAATTTTTTATTTAGGTGTGTTTAACAAAAAAAGTCTTAAAAATTTGAGTTCTTAAATGTACATAGTATTCTTTTACATGCTATAAAACATACATAATATGTCAGGATGTTAATCATTATAATTATCAACTTCGAAAAATGTTGAAACTGAGTTTCTAAGAGTGAACTCTCGAATCGATTTTCATATAAGGGCCCCGGTATGAAAAAAATATGAGGAGTAAAATCTACTGAACGAATGACCTCGTTACGTTTTTATGTGCCATCTATACGTTGGCGTTATTTGATTCCTTTATTTACCATTTGATATGGTATTAATCTTTTTCCTAGACTAATAACTCTTTTTGGGCCTATTTAGACAGTCGATTTAAAGGAGAAAATTCCAGTCTTAGGAGATGACACACACACTTTTTTTTCTAGCTTCCCTGTTTCATTATTTCTCTTTTCGGTGTAACCGTTCTCAAGAGATGCACTTGCTAAACAGAGTACATTTTAGTAAGTATCTATATATATATATCTATATATATATATCTATATATATATATATATATATATATATATATATATATATATATATATATAAATCAATGCCACTTTTCGTTGTAATTTTATAACTCAAGAACGGGCTCACCTATCCAAACCAAATGTTCAGGCTTTGTTCGGACTATTTAGTAGATGGTTTATGTGAAGTTTGGACAAAATCGGTCGAGCGGTTCATCATTTATCACGTTTTTTGTAACAAAGGAGGATCATTTTGTTAATGCGGATTTTGCTGTCAAATTGAAACTTTTTTCAGTGTTGACAGTACAAGCATGTTGTTATGTCATTCATTTCTGTCATTTCATTTTGGACGTGCTTCGATTAAAGCAAATTATAATAAGACAAAAAACCCAGGGATATAGTATATCACAAAAATAATTAACGCCCAACGCTACGGCACGGGATGGCTAGTTATTTATAAAAATGAACGCAACCTGAAAATCACCTAATTATATAAATGGCATTATACGTGTAACAAATACGTCATGTTTCTTTGGTAAAAAAATAAAAGAAAAGTCATAACATAGATCTATGTTATGACTTTTCTTTTATTGGTCTACAAAACAAAACGAGAACCAAGATATTTTATTACTTACTTTATCATTTTTATGGATTTTAAAACATATGAATAATTACGTTTCTCATGACGCAGATACAACATACGTGTATATCATTTACAACAACTTGAAATTGCCTACAAGAACTAATTACAGAAATAAAGAAACAAAAAAAAATTATTAGTAACTAGCTTCTGCTCGCGGCTTCGTCCGCGTGGAATAGGGACAATTCTATCATACATGATTCTTTCGAAACTATAACTGTTTACACAGCGCACGCAGCGGAAGCTCTCAAAATACCCCGATTTTGAAACATTCTTCATTGGTGCTCCACTCCTATTTAGGGTAAATATTTGAAAATGTGCATATTGGCATAGTTATGGAGATGAAGAAAAAAATGTGATGAAAATGATTCTTTATATGATTTTTGTAATCTCAGGGACTTTCTTTTTAAGATAGTATCGAAGGGCATGTCCTAAAATATATACTTTTTGCATAATAGACAATTCAAAATTCATACGAACGGTAGTGATAAATATGGATAATTGGTAATTAGGTCACTTAAGAGTAATGAGTTGTTTTCGAATGGTAATTATGAAAAAAATAAAAAATAGTTGATATTAAGATATAAAAGCTTTATTGAAATGAAAAACAGTTACTAAAACAAAAATTAAAGTTTCTTTTCTATAATGACAATTATGAAAATCAGTTACTAAACAATCATTAGAAAAACGTAGGCAACATGCCTTAAAAACATAAAATAAAAAAAATAAACATTTTCCAATAGAATTGTAAATATTTTTATAAGAAATAATAAAATCAGTGTCTAATACAATAAAGTGGAAAACAAATAAAACTCTTCTCATTGAAAATAAAAACAATTTTTGAACGGTCTTAAAGTTAAAGTTTGAGATCAATATTATTACTATAGTAATTATTAAAGCATTAGAAACGTTGTACCATATTATATGATACCTCAGTCATCACAACATCATCACATCAGCCTATTGCAGTACACTACTGGACATAGGCCTCCCCAAGTTCGCGCCAGACATCCCGGTTTTCCGCAATCCTCATCGTAGATCGTCGGTCCAACGGGCCGGAGGACGTCCCACACTGCGTTTGCCAAGACGCGGTCTCCACTCCAGGACACGTCTGCTCCAACGGCCATCGGTCCTGCGACACAAGTGACCACCCCACTGCCAATTCAACTTGTTAATTCTGTGGGCTATGCGGTTACTTTCATTCTCTCGCGGATAGCCTCATTTCTAATTCTATCTTTGAGAGAAACCCCAAGTATAGCCCGTTCCATTGCACGTTGAGCGACTTTAAACTTGTGGACCAGTCCCTTCGTCAGTGTCCACGTCTCGGCTCCGTATGTTAAAACAGGCAGGACGCACTGTTCGAAGACTTTTGTTTTCAAGCATTGCGGAATCGTCGAAGTGAAGACTTGACGAAGCCTGCCAAACGCTGCCCAGCCCAACCGAATCCTCCTATCGGCCTCCTTCTCGAAGTTGTTGCAGCCTATTTGGATGGTATGGCTTAGGTAAATATAGTCCTGGACAACTTCGAGAAGGGTACCATCTACCGATATCGGTCTCGGTATGACTTGGTTGTTAAACATAGCTTTCGTTTTGTCCAAGTTCATACCGAGACCGACTCGTCCAGAGGAATCGTTTAGGCCGGCCAGCATTTAGCCTAGTTCATCCAATGTCTCCGCAAAGATGACAATATCGTCGGCAAAACGAAGGTGAGAGATGTATTCGCCGTTGACGTTGATGTCTCGTTCCCCCCAATCCAAGGTCATAAAGACATCCGCGCAGTGGTAAACAGTTTCGGTGATATGACATCACCCTGTCTTACACCACGCGGGAGGAAAATTGGTCAGAGTCGAAGGCTTTCTCGTAGTCCACAAATGCCATACACAGCATCTGATTATATTCTTCTGTCCTTTCAATAATCTGCCAAACAGTATGGATGTGGTCTACGGTGCTGTAGCCATTTCGAAACCCAACCTGCTCCGGTGGTTGAAATTCGTCGAGTTTTCTGGCGAGACGATTCGTAACGACCCTCGAAAAAAGCTTATAGACGTGGCTCAGAAGTGAGATCGGCCTGTAATTCTTTAGCAGAGACTTATCGCCTCTCTTAAAGAACAGTACCACCACACTCTTGGACCACGCCTCCGGCGTGGTACCTCGGTGGATAACGGCTTTAAAGCTCCCATTTTTAAGCTGCCTGAGCGCCGCACTAATCTCATATCTACTTCGATGTCCGGGATGTCCTCCGAATTGTGACATAACAATGGTGCACGTGGATCTTCGGTGTCCCATGGCTCGGGCTTGCGTGCGCTGGACGAGTACAACTGTCCATAAAATTTCTCGACCTCTTCTCGGATCTGAGGGCGAGAATTAACATAATACCAGATAATAATAGATTTTTAACATAATTACCATTTCTAAAAAAACTAATTACCATTCGCTTATGCGAACGGCAAATACCGGTAATGAGACAGGTGGTAAGTAGTATTTCTACTATTTTCTTAAATAAATCATTCTTTTGTTAGAAAATTTTAATTCTATTCTCAAAATCCAAAAGGTGTCACTAAAAGGACTACATAAAACACGTCATCAAAAATATGTAATTGATCACTTACCTAAAAAACAATAAATTGTGATTAGAAAATATTTTGACAAAAACACTACGAGGACGAGATAATCAAAATTAGCGCCAAAAAGACTGGTCTTTGACACTACCACTACACACGGTGTCCAAGCCCTGACTGGCGCCCGCACGGCTGTGTACTTTTGGATTGGAATATTCCAGTTTTTATATGAAAAATCATTACAAAATATTTTGAAATGGTAATTAGTAGGTTATCGATGGACATTTTTTAACTGATCTTATTTTTAATAATTTATGTTCTTTGCGTGTTATAGCATGATTTTATGTGTTCATTAACAACTTAAGTTTATGAATATTTAACCAAAAGTGTAATCTTCAAGAAGGATTTAACACTTTTAGGATAATTATTGATTGAAAATGGGACACGGACGGTAATTAGATTTTGGCACTTTGATTTGTAATATCTCTTAACTTAATTTATAAATAAGATTTTTAGTTATCGCACCATATTTGGGATACTTTTTTACATAAGAAATAATTCAAAAAAAGTAAAAATAAAAACGCTGTATCCGTTCTTTATCAACCGCCGCGCGATTTGCACATTTTCAAATATTTACCCATTAGTCTTAGCGTGATGATATATAGCCTTCCTCGATAAATGGGCTATCTAACATTGAAATAATTTTTGAAATCGAACCAGTAGTTCCTGAGATTAGCGCGTTCAAACAAACAAACAAACTGTTCAACTTTATAATATTAGTATAGATTGGTTGTACGCGATAGTATGAAATGATCCTATAATAAAATGATCTCATACTTAGAGATGCCACTACACAATTCAATCAGTTCCCTTTCACAGCATTAGAAGCATTTTGATTAACGTTTGAGTAGGTGCACCATTAGAACGCGACTTAAATATGATACCATATAAATATAAACTTAATATTTTATTTAACCGATTTTTAGTCTAATTCCTCATAAGTTTTATAGTTTATTTCATACTCTTTAACTGAGGTAGGGCGCAGCAGGAAATTTCCTCCTTGAAAAAGAGGTAGTAGCTCGACCTTACAGGAGATCACAGCTAAATAATACTGTTTTCTAGCAGAGTTGTGTTCCTGTTGGTGAGTAAGGTGACCAGAGCTCCTGGGGGGAACTGGGGATGGGGTCGGCAACGCGCTTGCGATGCTTCTGGTGTTGCAGACGTCTATAAGTCACGTATTACCATCAGGTGAGCCGTACGCTTGTTTGCCGATCAAGTTACATATAAAAAAAACTCAACAACGGAGAATTTTCGATGTCCGATGAATTAACCAAAATATATGGATATTATTGTACTTATATCTATTATTCTAGAATGAATTACATAGTTGTAAATTTTAAGCTTTTGACGTCACTAACACTGATTTATATGTCAAATGAGATATTTATTATGTTGGAAAAGTTAATATGGCATTCACGCCCCATAAACACGTAAATTACTCAGTAATCAATAAATTCAATACGTCAATAATTCTTTCCGTTTAACTAATGACAGTTATGATAAGCACGTGCTAACAAAACTGATAAATAAAACATGTGATTACAATTACCACACAAATAAATACATATTTAACTTCTACAAACATAAAATGAAAACAATAAAATTTCAAATCATCTCCAACTTGAAATTTGGTATGAAAAATAAATACACACAAATAAATACATATTTAACTTCTACAAACATAAAATGAAAACAATAAAATTTCAAATCATCTCCAACTTGAAATTTGGTAGGAATATTCCTTTCGCCGAGTAGAGGTCAGCTAAGAACGGATTTTACGAAATTCCACCCACAAGAGCGGGGGTTAATAACATATATAGCAAAACAACTTTTGCGGGGTCAGCTAGTATAATGTATATATATAAAAGAGATTTCCACCCATATATTGACTCATCACGATATCTCTGGAAACATAAGGCGTAGACTTGAAATTTGGTAGGAATATTCCTTTTCCCGAGTAGAGGTCAGCTAAGAACGGGTTTTACGAAATTCCAACCATAAGAGGGGGTTGCGGGGGTTGCATATATGGTAATACAACGTTTGCGCGTTCAGCTATATAATAATATATAAGACTAATAATGCGTTTATCAGACAAGACCCATACGATGAAAAACAATATACCTACACAATAGCCATATTCCAGGGAGAAAATCAATTAGAGTTTTTTTTTTCAGGAACTGGATTTAATATAGAAATACCTATTTCCAGTAAAACCATGCCGTTTTTCTCTTTAATGAGAAATGTTGTAGGCTATAAAACAACATATTATGACCCACAGTAACTGGCGAATCATTAACATTTACGCCGGTAAAATCGCTTAAAATGTGCGGTATCTATAAACTTATATTGCTAGGAAATAATTCTTATAGTTAATGCCCTAATAGTAAATTTATTTATTATTTGTTTATTTTCTCAATTTCGTATATTATTTGCTAAATTCGACAAAGTCAAAATTATTTTTGGTTCAATTTTGATCAACAATGTTGATCATCAACATTCTATGTAAATTTTACTTTTAAAAACTAACAAACTTTTGAACGATTTGTCAACGACCGGCATATATGGACACACTTTGAACCAAGATTGGTCACTGACCACATTTATGAATGGGTCTACATGCGCATACGCACGTTTGTAGTTCATAGAAAGTGAAGTTAAAAATATTTAGGAGAGCGAACGTGACTCCGTGCATGCGTTATTTCGTATGGAACCAAATGCAAAATGCAGTTGGTTCTTGTAACCTTGGTTATCAGTTTATATCTATATTAATTGGTCACTGACCATTATGAATACCATTTATGAATGGGTCTACATGCGCATACGCACATTTGTAGTTCATAGAAAGTGAAGTTAAAAATATTTAGGAGAGTGAACGTGACTCCGTGCATGCGTTATTTCGTATGGAACCAAAAGCAAAATGCAGTTGGTTTTTGTAACCTTGGTTATCAGGTTACTAATAACATAAAGCTGAACAGTATATTTGTTTGTTTAAACGAGCTAATCTTAGGGACTACTGGTTCGAATTAAAAAACGATTTATATGTTGAATAGTCCATTTACCGAAAAAGGCTATAGGCTACATAACATTCTACGACCAATAGGAACTGAGCAATAATAAGAAATGTTACGAAAACGAGAAAAAATGTTCTTTTTTGGGAGCTTCCGTTGCGTGCTGCATAAACTGTTAAAGCTACCCAAAAATTAAGTATGATGGAATTGATAGCCATCAAAAGTTCTAAAAAAAGGTCCGCGACAACATGTTAGGTTTATATCAGGGGCGTAGCTACCGCCGTATCAGCCGTATCAATGATACGGGGCCCCCGGGCTACAGGGGCCCCCAACGTGTATAAACAAAAATAAATAAATAGTAAAATGTTATCCACGATGTTAATTAATTTCGTGCTTTCCGGGAAAAAAACATATCAAATAACTGTCATACGTGCCTATAGAGTTTTCACTTCAGAAATTACAAAAATCAAAAATAAAAGATTGTTTAATCACAGAGATTGACGACACGTTGGCGCAGCGGTTACAGCACTGGCTGTTGCGCTGTCAGTCGCGGGTTCGATTCTCGCTCACGACAGACATTTGTATTGGCCATATAGATGTTTGTCGTGGTATGGGCGTTTGTGCTTCTGTATTGTGTGTGTTTCCGGACCCCCGACACAGGAGAAAATACTGGGGGCTGTTGAGTGTGAAGCGTTGAATGTGAAACTTAATTTCTTTTTTTAACCGACTTCCAAAAAAGGAGGAGGTTCTCAATTCGACTGTATTTTTTTTATGTATGTTAACTCAGAACTTTTGACTGGGTGGACCGATTAGGATCAATTTTGTTTTAATTGAAAGGTGTTGCGTGTCATGTGGCCCCATAAAAATTTAATTGAGATCTGACAAGTACTTTTAGAGTTATATCTAATAATGCGTATTTACTTGACTACTTTTTCGCCAACCTACGTTGTATTATACCGCATAACTTTTTACTCGGTGTACCGATTTTGATGATTCTTACTTTAATGGAAAGCTAATACTTGTCATGTAGTCTTTGTTGTTTAAATTAGATCAAGATCTGATTACAACTTTTTGAGTAATCTTTAATAGCGCCGCGTATTTACTTGACTATTTTTTCGTCTTATTACGTTGTATTACTTGTCGATGTAATTGAAGTCGGTTTTTTTTCGTTTGCGAGCAAACACAATTATTTGAGTTAAGTGTTCGTCTAAAACCTGAGTTATATGTTCCAAGTATTACAACCTGAGAAACTCCTACCTTCTTCAAATGAAGTGATAAAAAACACTTCCGGAAAACTGTCGGCTAAATACAGTAAAGACATCTCAATCAACCTTTATGAACAATTAATTGGTCTGAAAACATTTTTAAAGTCCGAAATTGAAAAAAAAATCATTCCATTGTACGGTTATCAGACTTGTCACTATTGTCTATAGAGACAGAAATTTTAGAAAAACTGAAATCATCTGTAAATATAGATGATTTAATAAATCAATTTGCCGAAAAAAAGGCTACAAAAGTGCATAGGTATATTTAATTTTAATTGTTTGAATAGCTCAATTTTTAGGAAGATATGATAAGTTATTATTATTATCAAAGCTTTATTATTATTATAATTATCTCATCAGCATGTAATATCCCACTGCTGGGCACAGGCTTCTTTCCCCATGTGGAACAGGAACACATTCTACATGTAGGAGAAGGACCAGAGCTTAATTCACCACGCTGCTCCAATGCGGGTTGGCCGATATATTCCCTACTATAAGTAACGACGATCGTTATCAGGTATACATGATAACAACCGGGACCGACGGCTTAACGTGTTCTCCGAGGCACGGTGGGGAGACCCAAAAGAACTGCACAAACACCCAGACCACGGCAAACATCTGTATGGCCAATACAAATGTTTATCGTGTGCGGGGATCGAACCCGCAACCGCCAGCGCAACGGCCACAAACCAGTGCTGCGACCATTGCGCCAACGCATCAATAAATATTTATTTTCATTTAATTCAAGCAGTTTTGTTTCTTTAGTGAGAAATCTTTACTCTTCGTTAGGGCCCCCTAACTAAATTTGATACAGGGCCCCTCAAAAGCACGCTACGCCACTGGTTTATATTTTAAGTTTAACTCATTACACTCATTATAAATATCCGAATCATATATTCCATATTAATGTTAGCTTTTTATTAACCATAATATTTTTTTTTTGGAAATTAATGTCATTGTAATATGACAATTCAAATAGCTATTAAAGCCTACTGGACTAAAAAGAGTATTTTTCTTAATGCCTAAAATTTAAACAGTTGTTGATTGAAATATTTTTATATGACCCTAATCTATTAGAACATCTCAATGTACAAAATTTTATAAAATAAAAATTAAAAACTGAACTTTGATCAGTCAGCATTAACCGTCATCGTCAGCTCAAATTGCAAGGCTAAAACTCTTGAAGCGTAAAGCACAAGGTAATTCGAACTTTGAGATATTCGTATTTTTTTAAAACAATTTTGATGAAGTCAGTCAGTTTTTAAATACACATAAAATTTTTACGACAATGGTGTGCTAGCGGTCGCTGGTTCAATTCCCATAAACGAAATTTTTTTGTAGATGCTATAAAAAGTTTTGCCGTGATCTGGACATTTGTGCAGGTATATTTATTATTAGAATTATAATAATAAATAATTTAATACTAATTTAATCGAATAGTCATAAACTCATAATACTATTCGATTCTTTAAATATATATACCTATAACTGTTATGAATATAATGTTTTTTACATTGATGAGGATAACATCGTTTTAAAAAGTTTACACAAAAATAATTTCAGTAGTAAGTTATCATTCTTTTCTTATATACAACTAGCTTCTGCGCGCGACTTCGTCGGAGTGGACCCCGCTCCTATTAGTCTTAGCGTAATGATATATAGCCTATAGACTTCCTCGATAAATGGGCTATCTAACACTGAAAGAATTTTTCAAATCGGACCAGTAGATCCTGAGATTAGCGCGTTCAAACAAACAAACAAACAAACAAACAAACAAACAAACAATCAAACAAACTCTTCAGCTTTATTATATTAGTATAGATGTATTCATATAATGTGTAAATAAATAATGATTCAAACAACTTACAATTAGTTCGTACCATCTTAGTACACGTGGACGTGACTAACGGCACATGATCTTATAACCGTAATTAAATAAAATCCCCTTTACTTGCTACAAATTTAATATCAAAAATACTTCCTTGTTTAAAATTGCGATCAAAACCCTTAAAAATAATTAGATCTTATGACCTTTCAGACTTACTTAGACCTAATAAAAAAAATGTTTTAATTATCATTTTGTTTATGTTTGGACAATTCTTCAGAGGCGACCTTCTAACTTCTCAGACCTTTACGTATTATTATTTTCATATTTTTAAATTGTGCATTCTAAGGATTTTCTAGACCAAATAGTACGACCACATCGAGAGTCTTTCAAAAAAAAATCAAAAAAATGTAGGCTTCTGAAGAACCTTGAATCGCCATTTTTACAAGTTAAAATTGTATTTGTTTTTAATAAATTAATTATTATATTTCAATTATAATTAATTTAAATATATTATTGCAGGTGTAAGCAGGATGAGGATTGCGGAAAACCGGGATGTCTGGCGCGAACTTGGGGAGGCCGGTGTCCAGCAGTGGACTGCAATAGGCTGAATTGACTGACTGACTGACTGAAATTAATTATAGTTAATGTAAAACTATCACTGACTAGATAGATTTTGCAGATACTAATCGGCAAGAAACTCCGAATTTTAAAAGTCAGTCTCCTGTGCTTCCATTAATTATATTTTAGAGGGATTATAGGTAGACATTTGAAATTTTCATAAGTAGGTATACTTTGTCCATTTAAACTACACATAAAAAATAAGGGTTATCCGGGGACAGCCCTTAAAACAAATAGGAAGCGTATAGGAGCTAACAAGCTGTATCGATAAACATTACAGTTGTACGAAACCCTTAAGGAGTCTAAGGCCGACTTGTATGTATTATTATTTGTTTTAATATTTATATTCATAAATATTTACAGGAATTGTCTTTGATCCCATTTGTATCCTTAATTCAGCTTAATAACTAAGATGACAAGATATTTGTCAGAAACAAACCTACTCGAGGACCATTATTGTAATGCGAGAGGTTAATCTTCATCATTAGGGCCTATTACTGGGTGCAAAGTTGAAATAACGGTATAATAAATTGAAAAGCACTTTCTTTGTTATTATTCAGTGACATATAAGAAAAGATAGGTCTCCTTAAAAATTGTAAATTGTATGCTAAAAAGTCTGAAATCCGTGAATAAATTTCTACTAAGAAATATATATGTGAAACAATATGTAAATATATTTTTCATGTTTATTATTTAATCTAATCTAATTTAATAGATATCTTTTTTTTAATTTTCTTTACTTCTTTATGTTTTTTTTTTACTACCGCTATGGTGACTAAAAATTGCACGGTCTATCTGATGGTAGGCGGTACCATGGGCGTACCCACAGTGGGGCAAGGTGAGGCATTTGCTCCACACTAATTCGAAGCTAATAAATAACTTTAAATACGAAGAAAGTTTAAGGGTAGATTTAGCTAAAACTTCCGCAAGCTGTTTTCGAAATAGTGTAGATAATGAAGGTAAATGGAAAGTTGCAGTAAATGTAAAAAAATTCAAATTTTGCTACTTATTGAGTTTTTACATTTATTTGCCCCACCCTCACAAAACTTTTGGTACGCCCATGTTCGGTACGGTAACCTGCAGAAGTTTAACAAATGCTTACCCACGCTTTCATTACAAAGCATCCTTAGGAGCTTTGGCTATCTTTACTAGCTATTCAGCTATTTCAAGAAGTAGCAATATTATTTAGCTGTAATCTTTTATAAAGTTTCAACACTTCTGCAGTGGGAACTGATTCTAATTTTGAGGCTTTTTTAAGTTTTTAAAGGATTTCAAAAGTGAAATGATTATTAAATACTTACCCACATGTATGTGGAGTACTTTCAGAGTTTATTGATTTCAAACTAAGAAACATACGAACAAATTATACATTTATTACTTTTTATATCTTAATAATCCAAACATTCCCTTAAAATAAACTACTATAGACGTTAGCTAGGGAATAAATAAATAAAAATCTTATAATGTACACACACGGTCGTCTGCTCCTACGGTAAGCAACTTAATGCTTGTGTTATAGGTAACAGCCAACTGTTATAGCTAAATATTTTTTGTGAATATAAACATAGATAAAATACAAATATCACACCCACACTCAGGCGGGAACCGAACGCGCAAACCGCAGAGCAAAGGAGGGCCACTACAAACTGCGCCAACGGGCTAGTCAACTTGCCATTTTCTATCAATGTGGTACCGTTAGTCTTAGAGTATATAACGAAAAGCTTCAAATTAACTTACCAATATTTATATTAACAGAAACATGTTACTTCTTTACAACATTAACTTTTCAACTAAACAAGACACAACACTCTTACTTTATTACATGTGTGTGTATTTTTTAGTCTTCTCTACTTTTAAAACATAATATTATATGTATTTCATAATATTACTATCAATAAAATAATAATTGTACAACTTTATTACCAAATTATAGGTATGTTGTTATGATTATTGTGTCGAGCGCTGATGGTACTTTATTTATCGCCCAGGAGCGGTGAAGTCTTGCAATAATTGCGCGTCATTGGAGCGATAGATCACGTATATTATTAATTTATTACACTTGCATTAGCAATTAAGATATTTTACTACTTCTAGCAATCTTAAATATGAATTATTCAATGTTGTGTGTCAATAGAATAATGAAGTTTTTATGGTTGATAATTATGCGAAGAATTTGAATTTTCAATTTGTACGACTAAATGTAACGTAATTAAATAATGTTGTGTAACTACATGTACATAAAACTTGCGGATTATAATTTCAATTTAATTTATATATTTTAATACAACAGTATTTAATTATTTTTTTATATAAATAGCACATATTTCGAAAATCATCACAAGAACAGTTTCCAATGATAGTTAACACATATAGGCTAGTAAAAATAGACGTTTTTTTTGGTCAACCTCGCACTAAATTTCCGATCTAATTTTAGTTTTTTATTAGGTTAAGGGTCACTTGCTGACCATAAAAACATAAAATGCTGACAGATCCAGGTGGAGCTTCGATCGCAATCTTAAAGAAAAGTTTTTGGCCGATATCTCGAAAACTATCAACTTAAGGGCAAAAATTATTTGAATCTTTTTTGTAGACAGTAAAATTTTGCATCTTTTATTTCCAGTAAACTTTTTTGTAAAACTTACCGTTTACGATTTATGGCCCATTTAATGAACCCGTTTTTCATTTTTGGCCAATAACTCTTCAAATATTTGATTAATTAATAAAATGCACCTATCCATTTTTTAAGATCACTTTATTTTCTACAACTTTTGTTTAAAACGTTTTTTTCTAATGTCCATACTTTTTGAGTTATAAAATGTTTAATTTAGAAATGCCGGCGCTCTGCGGGTGACGCGGCAGTTAGTTGTACGAAATATAATAAAAAAATAAATAAAAAAAATACTATTGCAGGTAAGGAAATGTGCTATCAATTTTTAAGTACATAAATAAGCGGGTTATTTTTTTTTTAATTTGTTTGTTGAATTTGTACCATTATATTCTATGCGTACCTTGAAATTTTCGACTTTACGCCCGGTAGTCCAACATTAAACGTTTTATAACTCAAAAAGTATGGACATTAGAAAAAAAAGTTTTAAGCAAAAGTTGTAGAGAATAAAGTGATCTTTAAAAATGGATAGATGCATTTTATTGATTAATCCAATATTTGAAGAGTTATTGGCCAAAAATGAAAAACGGGTTCATTAAATGGGCCATAAATCGTAAACGGTAAGTTTTACAAAAAAGTTTACAGGAAATAAAAGATGCGAAATTTTATTGTCTACAAAAAAGATTTAAATAACATTTGCCCTAAAGTTGATAGTTTTCGAGATATCAGCCAAAAACTTTTCTTTAAGATTGCGATCGAAGCTCCACCTGGATCTGTCAGCATTTTATGTTTTTATGGTCAGCAAGTGACCCTTAACCTAATAAAAAACTCAAATTGGATCGGAAATTTAGTGCGAGGTTAAATGCTTTATTGACTGGCCTAATAATACCTAAGTACCTACGTGGCGTAGATGCGCCTTACGAAACCATGAATTAATGAAATTACAGAGAGTGTGAAAATTATTCAATTTACCGATTACATTAAAAATAATAATAATAAATAACAATTGTGTCGACCAATAATAAATTAAGATTATTAACTATAAATATTTAGATTATAAACATTTTAAAATTTAAATTAAAAATGATTACAAAATTATAGTAATAATTATACTTAATTTCAATTAAGATTACCGTTAGATAAAATACTTTTAATTAATGTGCATCTTAAACTCTTCTAACTATAACGTTATATTATAATTATTGGTAATCATAGTAATTTTCATTACTTTAATGTTTTTTTTTTTGTGCACCCAAGAAAGCATTCAAACGTATAAAAGTATAATTGTGTTTGCTCGCAAACGAAAAAAAAGCGACTTCGATTACATCGACAAGTAATACAACGTAATAAGACGAAAAAATAGTCAAGTAAATACGCGCTATTAAAGATTATTCAAAAAGTTGTTATCAGTTTTCGATCTAATTTAAACAAGACTACAAGACAAGTATTAGCTTTCGATTAAAGTAAGAATCATCGAAATCGGTACACCGAGTAAAAAGTTATGCGGTATAATATAACGTAGGTCGACGAAAAAGTAGTCACGTAAATACGCATTATTAGATATAACTATAAAAGTACTTGTCAGATCTCAATAAAATTAAAATGGGACCACATGACACGCAACACCTTTCAATTAAAACAAAATTGATCGAAATCGGTCCACCCAGTCAAAAGTTCTGAGCTAACATACATAAAAAAAAAAAAAAAAAAAAAAAAAAAAAAAAAAAAAAAAAAAAACATACGTGTCGAATTGAGAACCTCCTCCTTTTTTGGAAGTCGCTTAAAAAGAGAGATTTCTTGCAGCTGGTTCTTTGATATGATCTCTTTGTACAAATGTATGAAGTTGCAGAGATATTTATAATTCTAGAAATTAATATTTCACTAATGTTTGCGATTTTAATTAAGTTTTAAAACCCTTAATTTTTACCGGAATTTCAAATATTGTATTATTAAATTAAAAAATAATTTATAAAATTTGCATTAAAGTTTTTGTTTGATTTCGATCGATTTCGATTCAGCCTGTAATATCCAACTGCTGGGCATAGTCAGAGCTTAATCCACCACGCTGCTACACGGCGGATATATTCCTTACTATGAGTAAAGATCGCTATCAGGTGTATATATTATATAATAACAACTGGGACCTCCGAAGCACGGTGAGGAGGTACAAGGACAGACATCCAAACTGGAATTAAATATTTGTACAAATACAAATATCCATCCCGAGCGGGAATCGAACCCGGAAACCGATGTTTAGGCACGTACATGGCGCACGCAACCACTACACCAGAGCGGAAGATTGTTTGTTTTTTTGTTATATTTTGCATAATCGTGAAAAATCGCTTTGAAAATATTCGTACTTATTTATAAAACACTACTCAATTTTTTATGATAATTATGTTTTATAAAATGTACCTACATCGTGTGTAGGTACTCGTATGTATGAATGTATGAGGATGTACCAAAATCAAATGATCAATATAAATTAATACAGCACCGGTATTCAGTTAAATTGCCGAGTCTTAAATCCTTGGAAGCAATTCATTCAATATTCTAAATTGTAAACAAAGACGGTCGTCCAAAGTCCAAATGAGTGATGCTGCGGTGCAAAGTGTATATCAATGTTTTATTGATATTTATTTAAAGTAATGCTACAAATTAACACGTGACAAATCGTTTTGTATAGAATCATCATCATCACATCAGCCTATCGCAGTCCACTGCTGGACGTAAGCTTCCCCAAATTCGTGCCAGACATCCCGGTTTCCCGCAATCCTCGTCCAAATTCAAGCGGCAATATTACGTAGATCGTGTGTCTAGCGGGCTGGACGACGTCCCACACTGCGCTAGCCAAGACGCGGTCTCTACTCCATAACACGTATGCTTACAGGTGACCATGTGTCTAGCGGGCTGGACGACGTCCCACACTGCGCTAGCCAAGACGCAGTCTCTACTCCATAACACGTATGCTTACAGGTGTCCAGCCCACTGTCACTTCAACTTGGTATTTTTTTCGGAGGCATATATTCAGAACGCACCACAACAGCTGGTGGTTGCTACCGGTGTAAAACCTAGTAACCACTGAGACATTGCTGAATATTTGCCTTTTATCCGCTGTAATGATAATCTAGATATGTCTATCGCCTTTGGGGCTTCTTCTCGGAAAAGAAGTTTATAAAAGAGAGCTTCTCCGCTTAGAGGAAGTTGATAAGCATCTGCCCCCTGTGATTCCTGCGCCCCAATCTGTGTGGTCCGATTATCGATTCGTCGCGTATAGCTCAAGTATAAGATAGACAGTCCTTGTAACGACAGTGATTTTTATTTGTCTACAAGCTTCCTATTAATCTTATACTAATATATAAAGCTGAAGAGTTTGTTTGTTTGTTTGTTTGATTGTTTGTTTGTTTGTTTGTTTGTTTGAACGCGCTAATCTCAGGATCTACTGGTCCGATTTGAAAAATTCTTTCAGTGTTAGATAGCCCATTTATCGAGGAAGGCTATAGGCTATAGGCTATATATATCATTACGCTAAGACCAATAGGAGCGGAGTCCACGCCGACGAAGTCGCGCGCAGAAGCTAGTTTAATCATAAAGCAATTAGAAATAATCATGTCACTACCTCTCAAAACATATAGGTATAGGTCAGAATTACCTTTATCAATCTTTGTACAATATATTTATTTATTTATTTTGACTACGCTTATCTGGGTTTTTATTTTATATATTTCCTTAATGTCATTTATTATTATTACACTTATTAACCGACTTCAAAAAAGGAGGAGGTTACTCAATTCGACCGTATATAATTATATATATTTTTTATGTATGTTCGGGGATAACTTCGTCGTTTATGAACCGATTTTGATAATTCTTTTTTCGTTGGAAAGGAAATATCCCAACTTAGGTACCATGATAAGGAAACCAGGGTCTGATGATAGGATCCCAGTGAAATCGAGGGGAACCCTCTAAAATCGTAGTGACGACTAGTGCGTTTGTTAATTTATTTATTATTTATTACTTGCTGATGCAATCGAAGTCGGTTTTTTTCGTTTGCTAGCAAACACAATTACAAATATTTATTTCTGTGATTTCCATTCCAACAATAACTGCACACTTCTTAAGCACTTTTACTTATTCTGTACCCAAAGTTCTTTGGAAGGGATCATTTTTTTGAACTTATTTCTTTCTTTATTACAAAGTTGCTAAAGAAAAAAATGTGTATAAAAGATCTATTTTTTTCATAGTAGTGTTCACTTAAAACTTAAAATTATTATTATGAGTATGGCCTTAGAATAATAACGATTATAACTTATTGTTTGCCACGATATGGTAACGTTAAGGTATGTGATTGACATGAAATCATTTACATTCAACACTTATTCATTAATGAAATGAAAATTAATAACTATAGTTTATGTTAACTTCGAACATATTCTAAGAAAATAATGTCAAATAAAACTTATTACTTGTGTATTGTTTTACTGAAACGTGCGCAAAAGCATTTTTCATTTCACCTCAATCAATATTTCAATGTTTAAAAAAATAATGTAAGTATGATTACAAATATTTGACCATTTTAAATGTTTCACAGTTTACATTAAATAAACTTTAATTAAAATTCTAAGGAAATCACCACGTAATGACGTAACATACTTTTGATGTATAAAAGCAATTACACAATCAAAAATAATAGTTATAATAATATCGATCAACATCATACATACATATAAATCAAGCCTCGTTCCCGTAGGTGTAGGCAGAGACCACTTTTTTCCACTTGCTATATATCTATCCTTACATACTTGTTTCGCTTCGTCCACTTTCATTATTCCTTTCATACATGCTCTTTGGTTTAGGGTACTCTTGACCTGGCCTTTTTTCAAGACGTCTCTGATCTGGTCTTGAAACGTCCGCCTAGGTCTACTCCTTCCAACACTTCCATTCACACTCGCCTTATACACTTTTTTCGTCAATCGTTCTTCGTTCATTCTCTCAACATGGCCATCATCAACTAAAACAAAATTAAAATTAAAAATTAATTAAACAATATCAATACAAACAATTATTATATAATGCCAAATTGTTAAAAGTTCATTAGTCGCCCGAAATATAGTACCATTTTAGTTTTGTCCCCTCCTATTATGTGATCTATCTGCAAAAAAATCTACACAATAGTGATTTAAGGAGTATAGTACATTCATCATCATCTCCCTGCCCTTATCCTATTTATATAGGGTCGGCACAACATGTTCTCCTCTTCCTCAGACTCATGTTGTAAGTGATTTGGCATGTTATTTTTTACGACCGGCCGCCTGCCTGACATCAACCCTCCTTGGGAATGCATAGTAAAATGTAATAGTAAGGAGTATAGTACATTACAGTAGTAAATATAATAATTATATTACTCTTATTACTTATAATTATTATACTCTGTAAGCGGTGGAACGGACATCACTATAACCGCATGGCGCATGCCGCATACGCAGCTCGACACTAGCACTGCAAACTCGTGTGAAGGACTGTACTTATCGTTCTATATAAGTTCATTATTACATCGTAAATAAATATAGATTTTGAAAAAAAATGTAATGTACTGTTAGTCAGTTAGTGCAGTGTAAGTTTTAAATACAGTGAGTTTAATATTGTGTAAAAATGTCTACAAATGTGATGGTGCGTCAATGTTTGTGAGTATTTATTATTTTTGTTTAAATATTTTATTAACGTAATTTTATTCACAAACTTCTAAAAAATACATTTTTGATTAACCATAACGTCTATACAAAAGTTATTATTAACCGTATCCAATTTTTTTTTTTTTTTTTTGATCTACCGTTTATTTTAAATTAAGCTTTTATTATCTTTGTTAAGGCAAACAAACCGATTGTTTAGGTCTTTGTTTTAACAATTCGATACATATTATTAAATTATGAGCGTAATTACATATTATTAATTAAATTATTAAAAACAAATATAAATATTTTTTGAAGTGAAACTTCTTTAGGCGCATGAGGGGTAAAATTTAAGCGACCGCTAACGCAGCAACGCGTCACGCGTTCAGTACTTGGATGGGTGACCACCTGCGAACACCCGTGACGTTGGCTTTTTGTTTTTTTCTCAATTTGTTTTTTTTTTAATTGGTTTTTTTGAATTAGTTTTTTTTTTTTATTAGTTTGTCAAAGGAGTTTCACTTCTGACATGACTGTGTACTTTGTACGCACGCAATTTTTTTATTTTAAAATGTAAACAGTCTATCAACTCTTAAATTTAAAAGTACCTTGTGACGCATGTGCGACCAGTTATTTTGCGCGTGACCCGTTCACGTTTCTTTCAATCAGAATAAATTTACATACATATCAAAGTCTATATTTACGATTTGTATTAAATATCCCACCCGGTTTCTCATACGTTATATTTAATAAACAAATAGTGACAATAATTCGTTTCAGAGTAGTGGCTTTATAATATAAACTTCGCCTTTCAACTACATATAGGTACCTGAGTCTAATGTACAAATAATTTAGTTCAATATTGGCCTTGTAATATCTGAGATAAACTTAAAATTTAAACACACAAACAATACACACCAACTTCATATCATGTGATCATGATTCGTTATTTATTTCGTTTGAATAATTATGCTCTATTTTGTAATTAACTTTTTACTTACACGTACCTGTATATAAGTTATCGATAGTTTTTGTTTTTATTTTAAGTGCGAAGATAAATTTTCCTTTTACAAAGACAATGAAAATTGTCTGCTTCGAGAATAAAAATGAGTCTTCATTTTTACAAAAAAAATCTATTTATTCTTTAAATACTTATTACTACCTAGTGCTTAAATGTGGAAGAACTAAATAGACAGTAATAAGTAACTTAAATAAATTTAATTTATTAATATTAAAAAAGTATTATGGAACGTTTTATTAACATGGCGTCCTTCTGTTTAGGGTCTCATAAAGAGATACATACCATAACCGAAATTATACGTGAAAAAAATTAAGCAATAGTTCAGTACAGCTCATTACTATGTAAGTTTAAAATCGAAAAAAATTAAAAAATATATATATTGAGAAGATATGGGAAAACATAAGGTACCTACATACGAGGGTTTTTTTAATAAATAAATATAAAACATAATTATCTACAACACACACACACACGGTCGTCTGTTCCTAAAGTAAGCAACTCAATGCTTGTTTTATAGGTAGGTAACAGCCGACTGGTATAGCTACATTTTTTTTTGTTTCGATAAACATACATATAAATACTACATATATAAATAAATATATATTACACCCAGACTCGGGGTGGGAATCGAACCCACAACCCCCGGAGCAGAAAGCAGGGTCACTACAAACTGCGCATGCATGCATATCTGACAAGTCATTGAACTTTTCAAATTATTTGCATCTTTAGATTTTAAAGAAATAATGTTAATAATATGGCGCAATGTTCGAATATTACGGTTTATTTATGTCAAAAATAAATTTAAGTGAAATAAAAACCGTATTCTTTTGACAAACCCGTTTCAAACAGTATGAGAAAATAATATTAAATAAATAAAAATTAAATTTCAAAGAGAATGCGGATGTTTAAGGTAACCCACATTTTTATTAATAATAGTTGCTAAAAATAATACAAATTTAAAAACGTTATTATTATGCTACATTCTTTTATTTAATATATTAATTATTTACTATATTATTATTAGGAGTTTTATCGTTTTTTATTAATCATTAAAGCATAAAGTGCATTTATACTTAGTTAATTGAGCTACAAGTAGCCAAGTTAGTCTTTCACAATTGGCAAAATTATAGCTTATTCTATTAAAGCAGATCTGGTAAACTTCCAACCGCCATCTCTTTTGTGAACATATACATTTTTTAAATTTACTTTTGTACAAACTTTGACCTAAAAATAAAGAACAGAAAAAAAACAATTATACAATATGGTGCACTTTTGCAGAAGTTATGCGTATATTTACGATTACTTTTATTTATATAACAGTTTACATGGACTGTAATATTTTACTACTTGTATACAAAACAGTATCAAAAATAATCTAAAGAATAGTACCAAATAAATTATACACTTAAAAGCAACGCAGTAACATCACTATGCCAACCTTTTAAGCAAATACTTTTACATTTTAGTTACAAAACTAAACTATTAAACTTTTGATATGAATTGACAAAAATATAGCGAAATCATAAAAAAATAATAACACCTACTCATAGTTATGCATAACCCCAGACCTCCGTGTTAGATTAGTACACGTGCTGTTCCGCTGACTATGCATTGCCACCGGGCAGCTCATAGAATTAACTCGGAGAGACAAAACATAGATAAGTATTAAATAATTCCTGGACTTGTTTTTGAAGAGACATTAATGTAGGTACCTAATAAAATACTGTGTGAGAATCAGAAATATACCAGCCTTCAAACCGGCAACCTGTTTCTCATTTATTTTTATTAAAAAACCCTTTGTCCAAAAGGGAAAGACTTGACTACCTTCCTTTCTTGAACTCCACTAAAAACAAAACATGTACTCGTTTATGTATATTTTTTTTTAATAAAACAATTTGTGGTAGTGGAGAGTAGTGGAGACCAGAAAGCTAAATGTGGATTTTCTCGAGCGTCGTGGGACCTATTTGATTGTATCTATTGAAAAAATTTGGCGCTGAAAAAGAAATAAAACATAATTATAATTATGGGAGAACGAGTCAGTCACAAAGAAACAAGTACTCAAGCACGTTAGATATAAATAGTATATTATACGCTCTACGATTAGTCTACGGGTTTGCATGCTGTATGTGACCTTACGAAGGGATATAATTTTGTTTTTCGAACCGTCAGGTTAAGGAATTTCTTCCACATAATTGTCACAGATTTTGGGTCAGTACGGCGAGAACATCCACAATCGATTTTTTTTTTACTAATCAGCTGATCTGATCAGCTGCTATCGGTTTACTAATCGGAACTAGGTACTTTACGAGGTACAAGGCGACCGCCATTATTGAATTCTGATGCGCTCGAGTCACTCCCGAAATCTCCGGTCGGGCTCCCCTACCATTGTCTATATAAGGCAATAGAAACCAAAATAGAGTAGGTAAGCTTAAATGAAACACAAGAAGCTGCACTTCGAGCACGGCAATTTTTCAACAAAAACTAACTTTACCAATATAAAACATTAAGATTTGTAATCTTATGTCAAGACTTTAATGTAACTTTATTACCTAAACAATAAGGTACATAATTTATGAACGCACAATATCTGACTTTTAATTGTTTTACTTATCCTTGAACTTGGCTGCATCAGACTTCGTATCCAGTTAGCATTCATTGTGAACCACATTCTACGTAGCGCATGTCTAAATATAACTCAACGAACGATATTCATCCTTATTTCATGATAATAAGATTGTTATTGGTGTTACTATTTTGTTCAACGTTGCGCTTTTAAATTGACTTCCGAAATAAAAACTGCATAAAACTCGCTCCGAGAATAACGAGTCTTGTTTACTAAAGTAAATATGTGCTTGAATTGCTTAATCTCAAATTGTATATAACGGTAATTATTTCTCGTAGAGATAATTTTAGTGTCAATGATTAGATAGTATTTTTATGTTAGTTATGAGCGAGTGTCGAAAAATAAGTTGTTTGTAAGCTAATTTAACTAACTACAGTAAATGCAAAATAAAAAATAATTCCTTTACAAATCAAGTAAAAGTAATAAATAATAATACTACTTATACAATATGAATATACCTACTTATATTTTAATAAAGCTTTATTTATTTGCCTTAATGATTTTTATTTGCAGTCCTCTCAAACAACTGGAGAATGGAGATAGAGAACCCACTTTTGATAACACTAGTATTTCAGTAGCTTTGACTAAAAGATCGGCCATTTCTTAGAAAAGAAATGGCTGATCTTTCTGTTTAATCTAAATTAATCTTAGTTTAACACTTTTAAACTATTCTATTAACCACACAAAAATCTTTTGTACGTGTGTATTATATTAACTATATTTATTGTCTTTGTTTATATCCTATAAATAAAAAAATGAATAATGTATTAGGACATAGCTATATCAACTACGCCTTTAACTTCACAGTTATACGTGCTAAAAATTATAATTACAAATGCGAAAATAAAAGCCATAAATATCACAATACAGTTGGTAAATTGAATCATAACTATTTCTCTTGTATGTCTCTAACTGTTTCTTTATGTCTCCTACAGTCTTTCCCGTCCATCCCGACGGCATCTCTCGACATCGTCAGTGAGGAGGACCTCGACCTCGCCGCAGCGCAGGAATGTCGCTGCTCCAGCAATTGCCGCTAATTACAAGAAATTCAGCGACATTCCTGGACCACTAGCTTTGCCTATTCTACGACACCATGCTCATGTCCTGCCGAGAATCGGTAAGTTCTATAAATAATACTGTATAGAACTATTAACCAGTATGAAACGATTAAAACAACTTATTATTTCATAAAATACTTAAATCGAATTTCGAACTAATTTACGTACACTTCCAATACTTATTTGAGTTTTAATTGTTGAAATGGAAAACAATATAAAGAACAATATATTTTTAATTAAATTATAAAATTAAGTAACACAAAAATGGTTATGACACACATCATATTACGAATAGATAAGGAAATTTAAGTAACAACATAGATTTATTGATTTTAAAGAACGGATAAATAAATAAAAAACTCTTGGTATTGTTTGTCTACAAACACATATGTAATTATATGTATATCTAACTATAGGTATATAAAAAAACAACAACAGTAATAAATTCTTAATCTACTGTAGTTGATCTAATGACTGCAATTAAGATGCATGTACTATGAAGTTAATTGGCATAATTATATCGTCTTATATAATGCTAAAAAAAGTTTTACTGGAAACCAAACAAAATGAATAAATGAATGAAATAAAAAGACATTTTAAACGGTCAATGCCGAAATTCGAAATTTTATTATTACGACTACTAACAAAAAGCGTTAGGTGCGAATAGAAAACTCATACAAAACAAGAACGTTTGAAAACTACAAAGTTAACTAAAAGGTGTGAATGGAACTACTTCGAAAAAAAATAATAATTTTAATATTGTACTTGTTCCATTGGATTATTCGGTTTCTGTTAGTTCTAACATTATCAAAATATAAACTTTATTTTTACTTCAAGTAAAATTATAGCTAAGTTTAATTCGTTTTTAACGTATCGTAAAACGAGTGAACGATAGAGCATTAAATGTTTAAATGATTCGATTATGATTAAATCACGATTCAACTAATCGCAATTGACGATCAAAACTAATTTTTGCATGTTAATAAAATTTATCGAATAATGGCAATACTGTTTGAAATATATGCTCAATATAAATTTAAATAAATCCACTAAAGTTTACATAAATTGACAAATAAACTACGAATTGGTTAAAATTATTATTGCAATCAAAATATTAATCAATGTTAAAGATCATTTCGATTAAAATTTAAATGAATCTTACTCATTTTCATACTTTCAGTACTACGTTATTTGCATACAATTAGGTACGATTTTCAATTATTTTCGAAACAAGAATATAAAGACGCCAAAAAAGAACTAAATAAGTAAAGAATAATACATATCTACCTATTACCTACATTCATAGCTTGAACAAAGTATTTTATATCGTTTACTAGGATTAACTGTTCGAATTCGTTAATTTTGTGTAGCTTTCAATCATTTTGTGTATAAACTGAATATACAAATGTGTAGATATATAGTGAGCCTAGAACAAACTACTTTGTCCTAAGGTTAACAATATACCAGTTTACTAAAGGTTGGATAATACGGACCCTGCGATAAAACGGTTTGTCCTAGGACAAATTAGTTCGCCCGAAACCAAATTTACCGGTAGCGTATAGCGTACCTGATATATAAAATATATGTATATTAAAAGTAATATGCGAAATACAAAAAGCGACCCATACATAAAACGCAGTCATACGAATAACTTTACATTTTTACTATTAAAAGAAATACTCACGTACCTAAATCTAAAATTATTGCCATTTTAGAAATATATTTTTTTAAATATGTTTAAATTATCTATTTTGTAATTATTTATTTATAGGTACGATTTCTTGCTAAGCGCACTGCATATTATTTGACTCATTATTATCTATAGAATTCAAAAGTTTCATAATTAACGTATATTGACAATAATTGTTAAAAAACGACCTTAAATAAATAAATTTAAAAAAAAAATTCTTTTAGTATTAAAAAGCCATAATATATTTATTTATTTTTTTTTAATAAATAAAACGAGCTATAAAATATTATTCTATAGGTGCGTATTTATAGTAGCGATACAGTAGCGTAAATAATTCAATCACAATTATTCAATACAAGATTTACTCTCTCGAAATCTAAAAATAGACTAGTAAACATGAGATTTAGAGAAAGTTGCGCACAATGATTAATGTTCTAACTCCTAAAACTGGTTCCGTACAGACTTCCCGTACTGTCTAGACACGATAGAGCTCTGTGAATTAATAACTGATCTCTATCTAAAAACCTCAAACTTCTAACCAATGATTACTTTCAGTGAACAATGATTGTAGTTTTAAATGGTTTTTGGTTCATCGTACTAATCGTTAATTTTTTTTTAAAGTTCGGAATGTAAAAAGAAGTTTTTAAATGTTTTATGTATATTATTTGTTGAATACATACGTACATGTTGTTTCAATCTATGTTTATTACGTCTGTTAAACACATACACACATATTGTTTGTAATTTTATTACAGGTTATAAATATTCTATCAACGCTACATTTTATTTTGCTTTGTATTATCAATGTGCTCCCATATGTAGTTATTCGAAATCGTATTCTTTAAATGAAACATTGTATGACACCAATGTCAACAGCTGTGCAAAAAGGTAACTTAATCTATTCTGACGGCTATCCTGAAATTACCATACATTATGCTGAAAGTCGAAGGTATAAACTATAAGTCTCAGCTACACTTGGTCGAACCCTAAACATCCTTGTGTCTTTTGTCTACAAATGTCTCATTTATGAAAGAGTATTATTTGAAGATTATGAACTATTGGATAACAATTATACATTTCTCAAAATAAATTCCAAACAAGTTTTCGCACAATGTATTCATTACCTGAGCACTGACAACAAAATCTTTTTTTTTTACAATTCCAATCGTTACTTCCAAGTAATGCTGCATTTTGGGATTTTCTGTTTTAAACGTAAACGAGTGGCTTTTGTTCCAATATTACATTCCCAAAATTGAAAACTTAAAACTGTAGAAACAATATAAAGTTTTTAGATTTAAATAAAGCCAAATAAACGTACCTCCTTCTCCTACATTGAAAAAGAGGCCTTTGCCCAGCTGTAGGATGTATGTACAGGCTGAATGCGAAAAAATCGTAGGTACGAGGCGATTGCGTAGAACGAAACCACTTGTAGCCGCCAACTAAGTTTACTACTCCCCTAGTCCTACAATTTTCCAGTTATCTTATTCGTTATTCCTTGTATACGTTGGAATTAAGCATTCGTTTTTTTGAAACCATATATAGTGAATCCACCAATTTTCAATCTGTTTTAAATTCTACACAGCTTAGTATCGCAATTTTTTGTCTATTCTCTTAACAATCTTGCCACTTCAACCTTCATGGAAACATGTCAATTTATGGTACAACTAGCCGACCCGCGCCCACTTCGTTGGGCGTTAATTATCTTTGTGATGCAATTATGTTGTGTAGTTCTTAGTACTGTTTTATTAGGTTCATTGTTTAGAATTCGACGCATAAAATCGTAATAATATCGTGTATTTATTATTTTAAATTACAGAACCAAATAATTATAAATAAAATGTTGCTCCAACGCCATCTATCAAAAAGCGAAAAAACTTCGTCGTCGGTAGTGTAAAATAAGACAAAATAAAATAAATAGCGACGATGGCGTTAGTTTCTCTGTCATTTTGATAATATATTTTAGTATTTTTCTTATTTACTGATTTTTTTTGTACAATTACAATAAAATATAGCCTATGTCACTCCTGAATAGTGTAGCTTTTTGTTAGATAAAGAATTATCATGATCGGATCAGTATTTGCGAAGATTACCCCAAACAAAGATATTTAGATTAGATACAAACAAAGTTATAAACTTTATCTCTTTATAATATTAGTATAGATAACAAAGTATCGAAATATCCCTACATAATATTCAACTGTTCATTATGCGAAGTTCTCGTACCAAGGTGGGTGCATGACGTCTTCCTACTGATTATTCAATCGAGCGCAAAACGGATGAGAACCATTACAGCACTATGTGAATATGTTTCCGACACGCATTTGGTTTTAAATTATATTTTACTATGTTTATATTTTGAATCGCATTTTATTTATAACTAGCTTCTGCGCGCGACTTCGTCCGCGTGGAATAGGACCAATTCTGTCATACATGATTTGTGCGGAACTTTAATCGTTTACGCAGCGGAAGCTCTCAAAAGGAAAAAAACCCCGATTTTGAAACATTCTTCATTGGTGCTACGCTCCTATTGGTCTCAACGTGATGATATATAGCCTATAGCCTTCCTTGATAAATGGGCTATCTAACACTGAAAGAATGTTTCAAATCGGACCAGTAGATCCTGAGATTAGCGCGTTCAAACAAACAAACAATCAAACAAACAAACGCTTCAGCTTTATTCTATTAAGTATAGATGAATTTATTTTATATTCATTGTAGAATGACAGTCGAGTACTGTAGAATTATTATCAGGATCCAGTCGGTCAGTTATAGCAGTGCAAACTTAGCACCTCATCGATGGAATTTTGGGTCGAAAATGACCTTAATCGATAGGTCTACGTTAGGTCCGTATAGGTCCACTAAATTTTTCGTTAGGTCCGGTATAGTTTTTTAATAAATAATTTTTTAAATTTAGGTTAAAAAAAATGCAATTTTAGCACCCCATCCACGGATTTTTTAAAACCAAAATGACCTTAATCGATAGGTCTACGTTAGGTCCGTATAGGTCCACAATAATTTTTGTTAGGTCCCCTATAGTTTTTTAATAAATAATTTTTTTTTAATTTTGGTAAAAAAAAATATGCAATTTTAGCACCCCATCTAAGGATTTTTGAAATTAAAATTACCTTAATCGATAGTTCTACGTTAGGTCCGTATAGGTCCAGTAAATTTTTCGTTAGATCCGCTATAGTTTTTTAATAAATATTTTTTTTTAATTTAGGTAAAGAAAAAGCAATTTTAGCACCCCATCCAAGGATTTTTAAAATCAAAATGACCTTAATCGATAGGTCTACGTTAGGTCCGTATAGGTCCACAATAATTTTTGTTAGGTCCCTTATAGTTATTTAATAAATAATTTTTTTAAATTTGTTAAATAAAATATGCAATTTTAGCACCCCATCTAAGGATTTTTGAAATCAAAATTACCTTAATCGATAAGTCTACGTTAGGTCCGTATAGGTCCACGAAATTTTTCGTTAAGTCCTCTTTAGTGTTTTTATAAATAATTTTTAAAATTTTGGAAAAAAAATTCGTAGTTTAGCAGCTAAAAAACTATAGGAGACCTAACAAAAATTATTGTGCCTATAGCCTTCCTCGATAAATGGGCTATCTAACACTGAAAGAATTTTTCAAATCGGCGCAGTAGTTTTAGAGATTACCGCGTTCAAACAAACAAACAAACAAACAAACAAACAAACAAACAAACAAACAAACAAACAAACAAACAAACAAACTCTTCAGCTTTATATATTAGTATAGATAAATAAAAATCTTTGACAAACACACGGTCGTCTGTACTTAAGGTAGGTAACTTAATTACTGTGTTATAGGTAACAGCCGACTGAAATAAATACATATTTTAGCACATATATAAATTAATTAATTTTAAATCCAGACTCAGGGTGGGAATCGAACCGACAATCCCCGAAACAAAAAGCAAGATCACTGCAAATCTATTGAAGCAGCAAATCAAATCAAAAATTACTTTTGATTGTCATTTAACAAATTAAAATTATATTTGTTTATTTAAATTAACAAGCAGGCTAAAGTTATTGCCGATCTAAGGATAGTAACAAAATGAAAACTATGTACCTACGTAAGAAATTCGTAGAGTATCGTTGTCTATATTGTTTCTATTTATACATTAACATTAAGTTACATATCGTAAATTTGTTACTGTTTATTGATTTTTCAAGAATATAAAACAAGCATTTCATTTAAGGGTAGGTATTTTTATTTGCGTTTCCTGGTTTCTCAAAACTTTTGTTTTTAAATATTGCTCACAGCTTTGATTTCTATCGTCTGGACATAATTGGAACGATTATTTTAAAGATTTTATTAAAATACTAGCTGTGCCCGCAACTTCGTTCGCGTGGAATTAAAAAAAAAATATTGTTCAGTTCGGAGAGTTACAAAATAAATTAATTTCTAAAATAAAAGTAGCCTAAGTTACTCCTTATGACATCATTACATCAGCTATCTGCAAGTGAAAATCCCGTCAAAATCAGTCCAGCCGTTTCAGAGATTAGCCGGAACAAACAGACAGACAGACAAAAATTGTAAAAAATATTATTTTGGTATATATTATGTACCATGTATACATCCATATGCATTTAGTAAAAAGGGGGTTATTTCAATATTACAGACTCTTCAACTTCAGCCGGGCTGCTCCATATTTTGAGCAGGAAATTTTCTGCTGTGCCCTACCTCAGTTAATATGTATATGTATTTAATAATATATTTCAAAACTTTTAGATTTTCCACATAGATACTATTTTAAAACAACGTGTTACCTTACTAATATAATTCATTATGATACAAAACCTTAAAAAGTAAAGGGTATAATCAAAACAATTTCGAGGTCAAGAAAAAAAATGAATGCGACAAACATTTTCCGAATCAGAGCAAAAAATACCTATTTAAACATATATAAAATTCAGCTTAATAAATTACCATACATAAAATTAATTTCCTATATCTCTAAAATTGTATCCAAATTGGCTTAATATCAGCAACTATTAGGTATTACTATTACTACAATAAAATAAAGCACCGCAAATCGCAATGCATTATGTTCGTGTTAACCATTTGGTAAAGCTTGCTACAGTTTGTGTTCATTTAAATATTAATACTTTATGTTTCAATAAATCAATTGCAAATGCAATACTCGTAATATCACAATAATAATAGATTAAAGGATCACGTGTCATTTATTTCTAAGAACTAAACATAATTATCTTAATAAATTATCCTTAGTAACGTATGTGTAACCTTAAAACTTTTATTATCATCCCACGTTATCGTGATCAGACCAAATTGAAAGCATCTACCGAACGCGTGCTTGCCTAGCCAGTTCAAAAATTGCATCATATAAATATTTTAATATAAAGTTTGCTGCTCATACCTAAACTTAATTTGCATATGTTACGAAATATTATAAATAATTTGAAACTATAAAAAGCTTGCATAAAAATTCGTCAATAAATAATTAATTATATAGTATTAATCACGATTCCATTCTTATTTATTTTGATGCTTATTTTATTGTGTGATGTTTATGGTTACTGCTCAATATCAGTGAGTCATAAAATGATACTTTTATTTCATACTACCCTATAACCTTGCTGAATAAATAGGCTATATAATGCAAAAAATAAAAATCCTTCAAATTAGACTGAAACAATACATTAGATCAACCTTTTTGATATGTTAGGTAAAAATTTTGTTACAGACGACAAAATCATAAGCTTTGTGTATTTTTAAGTATTTATCGAATTAAAGCAATGTTATACCAGTGTGTTTACTGGACAAATGTTTGTCCAAGCCAGTTGTCGGTCTAAGTTGTTTGTATTTGTGTTTTGTCTTACCAAAGCTTTGAGTTTATCCCAGCTGAAGATGTCGGGTGTGTCGAGCTGTTTGTTATTATGAACTGTAAATAGATACTTCAACAATGTTGTCTAAAAATCAGTATCCACCTGTATCCCTATTTGTTGTTTTGACGACGTGACAACGTTTAAAGTAATGTAAAAAATCGCTGTAATTAAATGTTTTGTTATAATATTTTAAAGATGTTCTTCGACCTCTAAGTTACCATATTTCTTCACATTTCATAAAACAGTCATATTTGTCGATTGTATAAACACATACATTTTTTTTGTAAAAAAAAATCTTATGATCTTAAAACTTAAAATTATATGTACAGTACATCTAACAAGCTAATTTATCTTCAGGATGTTTCCATCACACGGTGGGCCTGGGACTGCTGGAAGGTCTGCGTGAACGCTACGGAGACCTGGTCCGCCTCGCTAAAGGCAACAGGTCTCGTCCTGTTCTCTACGTCTTCGACCCCGAGCTAATGCGAGAGGTACGTATGGCAAATTCATTTATATCAAAGGTTATTTAATATTTACGTAATTTTTTTTTACTACAGCCTACTTCACATATTGAAAAAGCAATTCATTTTGCTCAATTCCGAACATATCGTATTCGTGAACTAAACGCGTTGTTTCCTAAGACTTCGCTGTCTGTCCGTCCGTCCGTCTGTCACCAGGCTTTATCTCAAAAACGGCGACAGCTAGACAGTTGAAATTTTTACAAATTATGTATTTCATGTACATTTTCATGATGATATATATGTCGCAGATCAGAAGTAGGTACGAGAAGAACGGACGGATGACAGAACTACTAAGTATTAAATGGACTCACCGAGCGGGGCCGGATCTATCGCGTGGCGGAGAGACAACTCAGAGGCAGTGCCCGGGAGTTGCGACCCGAGTCTAGGTTTAAGACGGCCGTCTTTATAATGCGCATTAACGCTCGCCTCCACTGCTCGAGTTGCCCACAATATAATGTAACAATTAATTCGTGTACACAAACTAACCCTTACAAGAGTCGAGGTTAAACTACTAGCAGGATACACAAGTGCACCGCGCCACACCAGAGCCAAGACTGCCTGAGCTGCGGTTGCATCGGTCTTTTATGCACGAAGGAATGACTCGAATAATAGAATGAGTGAGGGTAGATGAATAATAATAACAACACAGGTACCGTCATTAATAACTATCTGTATTGACTCTCCGACACGGCCATCCTGACAAGTCACACGTCCCCGTGTGATGCCGTAAAAAGCAAAAAGGTACTGCGATATCAAAGTTTCGTCTCGGCCTATCCTGACCCACACTTAACCAAGGATAAAGCGATAGTACAACCACTTTTTGTTGACACACCATACAACCATACGCCAATCTACCATTAAATCAAAATTGACCAATCGTTTTGGTATAAACATTACTCCATTATTGCTTTCCACATATTAGTCACCACTGTCACCTAAATCGAGTGACAGCAGCTCATGCCACCTCCATCGAGTGACGATAACCAACCAAAAGAGTCGCTACTGTCACCTAAATCGAGCGACAGTAGCTCATGCCACCTCCATCGAGTGACGATAACCACTAAGTCGCCACTGTCACCTAAATCGAGCGACAGCAGCTCATGCCACCTCCATCGAGTGACGATAACCAACCAAAAGAGTCGCTAGTGTCACCTAAATCGAGCGACAGTAGCTCATGCCACCTCCATTGAGTGACGATAACCACATGTATTGCCTCCATCGAGCAATACAATCAAAACATGTTTCCATGCCACCTCCATCGAGTGACGAGATTGCCTCCATCGAGCAATACAACCAAAACATGTTTCTCATGCCACCTCCATCGAGTGACGATATTGCCTCCATTGAGCAATACAATCAAAACATGTTTCCATGCCACCTCCATCGAGTGACGATATTGCCTCCATCGAGCAATACAACCAAAACATGTTTCTCATGCCACCTCCATCGAGTGACGATATTGCTTCCATTGAGCAATTCAATCAAAACATATTTCCATGTCACTTCCATCGAGTGACGATATTGCCTCTATCGAGCAATACAACTAAAACATGTTTCTCATGCCACCTCCATCGAGTGACGATATTGCTTCCATTGAGCAATTCAATCAAAACATATTTCCATGTCACTTCCATCGAGTGACGATATTGCCTCCATCGAGCAATACAACTAAAACATGTTTCTCATGCCACCTCCATCGAGTGACGATATTGCCTCCATTGAACAATACAATCGAAACATGTTTCCATGCCACCTCCATCGAGTGACGATATTGCCTCCATCGAGCAATACAACCAAAACATGTTTCTCATGCCACCTCCATCGAGTGACGATATTGCTTCCATCGAGCAATACAATCAAAAGATGTTTCCATGCCACCTCCATCGAGTGACGATATTGCCTCCATCGAGCAATACAATCAAAACATGTTTCTCATGCCACCTCCATCGAGTGACGATAACCACTAAAGTCGCCACTGTCACCTAAATCGAGCGACAGCAGCTCATGCCACCTCCATCGAGTGACGATAACCAACTAAAAGAGTCGCTACTGTCACCTAAATCGAGCGACAGTAGCTCATGCCACCTACATCGAGTGACGATAACCACTAAAGTCGCCACTGTCACCTAAATCGAGTGACAGCAGCTCATGCCACCTCCATCAAGTGACGATAACCAACCAAAAGAGTCGCTACTGTCACCTAAATCGAGCGACAGTAGCTCACGGCCCGACTGCCTCAGCAGCTAGTGACAACTACTATTGCCACACATATCGTCATCACCTCATGTGATACGACCAACATATATCGTCATCACCTCATGTGATACGACCAAATTAGCATCAACAACATTAAACAAATCTAATTCAGCAGCTACATCAGTAAGAGGAATCCTTCGTAAACGATCGTGAACATACCTATAGGTTCTATTATTATTTCAAGAACTTTACAATAATCTGAATCATAAATGTCGTTAAACCAATTGTAACTAATCACTTCACATAATTACCACAGCCATGTACCATCGACGTCATCACAACCAAAAGTATAAACCGTACGTCTACTTCTACAACAAGTTACAACCAAAAATCCTCGAGTAAAGACCTCTAACACCACGGCTCTCTACACGAAGAGCAATCACAGTACATGTGTCAGTCACGTACTTCTCAGTACACTTATCCACCGAACGGATCGCCCGTGTCAGTCACCCCTGCGACTACACGCTACGCTCTCAACAGACCAGACCACGACCTCCGCCAGAGTTAAACGCACGCCGCGCACCCTGGACTCTTGGGTTGCCCCAAGAGACAATTCTACCGGGCTACGACTACGAATAACTATACTGGTACGGTTGAACACATTAAGGTCGATAGAGTCATTCACTCGAGTCTTTCCATCTACTTAAACTTGAACATCATCATTATCAACAAGATCATAAACTTCATCAACATCGTCTGGTACATGACGTGTTAGCATTTTCTTTAACCTTTCGTGAGCAAATTTGTAGGTACGTTTACAATTTAAAGCTTTAAGGGTATACCGATTACCTTCGAGAACTTCTATTACGCGAAAAGGGCCTCGATACTTCAGATCAAGATTCGTTTGATTACGCTCCTCATTTTGTAACAAAACAAACTTTAACAGTTACCTACAACGACTACCATAATGGGCCCATGATTGTACCAAGGTGTTATAAATTAACCTTCTGTAATTTAAACTTTTTTAAACAGAACAACTAAATAACTTTTAAACAGTTTAAACAAATCAATCAAAGGTAGAAAAAGACTGAAAACCCTCGATACTACACAAAAATACTCGTTACAGAGGGTAATCGGAAATACTCAAACTAAAACGATATTAACACTTTATTACCAACAAGTGGGTAACCACAAAAACTTAACGCAAATATAACTGTCCAGAGTCATGTACCAACGTCAATCAAACTTTCAATAACCAAACTCATTTTCCACGACACTAACAACTATGTAAGCCACCCTTTCACGACTTCACAAGCCAACCAGCAATTACAATTGCTCCACAATCCACGTGTATCCCTCGTATATCATCCTCTTGATGACTACACACTACAGTCTTTAGAGTGCTTACATCAGTTTTCTGTCACATCACTAAGATGTTCACCATTATGATCGTTATCCACATTAAACTCAATTAGTACACGACCTTCTGGCATCTTCCTTAATCGAATTTGTAAGAAAAAACAAAGTATCGCTCGTCTATCCTGACAAAATCGCGACGGCTCGTACTAAGATTACGCTCACGATCTGACATTGTAACTGAATCGAAACAAAAACTGAATCGCAAAATCTATTAACAAAATTAAACACCACACAACTACCTACGTATCACAATAAAACTAAATTCAACAAATAAACCGGTAAATCGAATTACGCAATCGAACACTGAACAAAAATCACTTGTACACCGATAAGAATACAACAAAACAACTGTCCTATCAGAAACTTCACGCTCCCTCGGCACTACAATAAACAACACAAAAATATCCGTTACTGAGGGTAATCGGAAATACTCAAGCTGAGGCGATATTAAAACGTTATCACAAACAAGTGGGTAGCCACAAAAACTTAACAAACAACCTAAATACCATGACTACGCTCGCGACATTGAATATTTTAACTTATCAGTTTAAATGATGTCGACTCGACTTGCTCTTCGATCGCACGATAATTTAACGGGACTACGCGAACGCGATACTCGTGGCATCGTGAAATAAATTACTCACTATAGTAACACTCTTAGTGGGCACGAGAACAGTATCCCACTTCTGATGTCGCAGATCAGAAGTAGGTACGAGAAGAACGGACGGATGACAGAACTACTAAGTATTAAATGGACTCACCGAGCGGGGCCGGATCTATCGCGTGGCGGAGAGACAACTCAGAGGCAGTGCCCGGGAGTTGCGACCCGAGTCTAGGTTTAAGACGGCCGTCTTTATAATGCGCATTAACGCTCGCCTCCACTGCCCGAGTTGCCCACAATATAATGTAACAATTAATTCGTGTACACAAACTAACCCTTACAAGAGTCGAGGTTAAACTACTAGCAGGATACACAAGTGCACCGCGCCACACCAGAGCCAAGACTGCCTGAGCTGCGGTTGCATCGGTCTTTTATGCACGAAGGAATGACTCGAATAATAGAATGAGTGAGGGTAGATGAATAATAATAACAACACAGGTACCGTCATTAATAACTATCTGTATTGACTCTCCGACATATATATATATGAAACTATTAACATACAACATCATGATTTCATGATGTTGTATGTCAATAGTTTACATCAATTATTTATTATTTAAGGAACAATTGTTTTAACTGTTTAATTGCTGTGTTACTTTACTTTGTGTTTTTGTTTTTTTTTTGTCATGAATTGTCAACTGTTTGTTTTAATTATCTGTGGAAACTTGATTGATTTGTGTTGTTCTTATATTGTTTTTATCTAAGAGTATTGTAATAATTGTTTGTTTCCCAAATAAAGTAAAAATAAAATAAAAAAATAAGTAAAAATAAAATAAAATTTCTGTTGCCGCTATAACAACAAATACTAAAAACAAAATAAAATAAATATTTATGGGGGGCTCCCATACAACAAACGCGATTTTTTTTTTTTGAAATTTGTTTACCTACTGTTGTTTACGTTGTCAATGGTACGGAACCCTTCGTGCGCGAGTCCGACTCGCACTTGGCCGATTTTATTTTTAAATCGGTACACTCAGTAAAAAGTTATAACATACGAACAATAAAAAAACACAGTCGAATAGAAATCCTCCTCCTTTTTAATGTCGGTTAAAAACCATATACAGTAAAATTCAGTTGTACACTATTTTATTCTCACAAACATTATCTTGTCATAGCCACAACAATGTTACATTAATACAATATCTACTTGAAAACGTAACAAATTAATACGAAGTGAACGTAATAAGAAAGCGTGCGAATTTAAAATACCAAGTGACGTAAAATTAAGATAATTACTTATAATTATTGTGTTTGCTCGCAAACGAAAAAAAAACCGACTTCAATTACATCGACAAGTAATACAACGTAATAAGACGAAAAAATAGTCAAGTAAATACGCGCTATTAAAGATTACTCAAAAAGTTATAATCAGTTTTCGATCTAATTTAAACAAGACTACAAGACAAGTATTAGCTTTCGATTAAAGTAAGAATCATCGAAATCGGTACACCGAGTAAAAAGTTATGCGGTATAATATAACGTAGGTCGACGAAAAAGTAGTGACGTCAATACGCATTATTAGATATAACTCTAAAAGTACTTGTCAGATCTCAATTAAATTAAAATGGGACCACATGACACGCAACACCTTTCAATTAAAACAAAATTGATCGAAATCGGTCCACCCAGTCAAAAGTTCTGAGCTAACATACATACGTGTCGAATTGAGAACCTCCTCCTTTTTTGGAAGTCGGTTAAAAAGATACACTTATGGTTAACTTGAACAACGTGGTAGTGATTGTATTAGCGAAAAAAAAATTTTTCAAATAAAATACCTACTTGTGTTCATTACAGTGATAAAGAATTTCCATTATTTAAGAAAATTTTAAAAAAGAAAATTTCTGGAAGTCGCGTGCAATATATAGACATTTTTATTTATAAGTTCTATGTTTTGTAGTAACATTTTTCTATTTAATGAAGATAAATTACGTTATTTAACAACCCTAGCGTAAATCACACAGCAGAGAGAAGAAGAGCCACATCTCACTAAATTTAACCGAATTAATTGATCTTTCGTAAGAAGACACCGTTTAACCTCATGTTACTTTACCACGGTGTATTTTTCGTACACCGTTCTAGGTACTGTTCGAAATTATAGTAATTAGGTTCTGGGTACTATTCAAAATTCTAGTAATTAGTACTAGGACCAACAGTCCGGTCAGGTTGCCCAGGGTTTTAGAGAATTAGGTTAACAGATAAAACTAATTCATTGTATATTTCATGTTTTTTACTAGGCCGATGGCTCAGTATGCAGTGACTTTGCTTTGTATAATAACCGACTGTTAACTAAAACTAGTACAAATTTGCCTATTTTGAAAAGACTACAACGTGTATGATAACAATAAGGGTGAGGCCAAACGAGCGTAATTTTGTGAGTTGTGATTCTCACCCTTAATGTGTTAGGGAATGTACCCAAACAGTACTATTTACTATTAATCTGCGCCCATACTACGTGAACCGTTCGGGGTGGAATGGGTCTTTTAAAATACCACGCTTGGTCACAGGGGTGTGGTCTTAGGTTTTCGTCACGTAGTCAAAAATCTCTAGAAAAATTTCATGCTTTTTCTAGCTATATTCAAATATGGCACTTTTATGGTACTTGTGTTAATAAAAACAAAGGTCTATTTGCAAAAAATTATTTAAGCCATATTTCTGAATTACTACGTGAAAACTTGGGGGCGGTCTTAGCAAATAGGTACTACGGGCAAAGGGGTTAAAAAATTGTAAAATCAGATCACGTAGGATAGGAATGTTCCCTTATATACATACCAAATGTTTTATTTATTATGTACCTACCAAATATTTTATATATTACCTATGTACCTAGACATGAAACCTAGCTAGATAGATTTTATTTATTCGCGTAAACCCTCACATTGCATTTTTTTTATTTCCTGTCCCTTTAATGGAAATTATTTAAATAATTTTTGAGAACGTAATAACACGTTAAAATATATGTGTATATAAATTAATATTGTTCGTTCAATAAGACTTACAAAGTACCTAATTTAAACATTTTTACATCTTACTTATTTCAGTTAACCTTATTTTATTTCAACAAATGACAAAACGCTTTTCCAAATAATTCGGTTATACAAAAAACAATTACCTAATATTATTTAAATAATTTTTGAGAACGTAATAACACGTTAAAAATATATGCGTATATAAATTAATATTGTTCGTTCAATAAGACTTACAAAGTAATTTAAACATTTTTACATCTTCATTATTTCAGTTAACCTTATTTTATTTCAACAAATGACAAAACGCTTTTCCAAATAATTCGGTTATACAAAAAACAATTACCTAATATTATTTAAATAATTTTTGAGAACGTAATAACACGTTAAAAATATATGCGTATATAAATTAATATTGTTCGTTCAATAAGACTTACAAAGTAATTTAAACATTTTTACATCTTCATTATTTCAGTTAACCTTATTTTATTTCAACAAATGACAAAACGCTTTTCCAAATAATTCGGTTATACAAAAAACAATTACCTAGTAATAAAACAGCTAAGTCCAGTAGACGACAAAAATGTGAATCAAAGAAATGAACGTAGCGTGATAGCGTCTATGCGAAATCTGATTTTAGAAAGTTATTCTAAGTAGGTAATGTTTAAAATTCGCAATATCGAGGTCATATTTGACTTACAATATATGCTTATTTTTTATGCAAATTTAAATAGAATTAATACTAAAGCGTAATAGTAGGTATACTTTACAACAATCACCACTAGACATCTATCACTTTATATACCTACATACATATTAACTGAGGTAGAGCATAGCAGAAAATTTACTTCTCAAAATATGGAGCAGCCCGACTGGGGTAGTACCTCGACCTTACAGAAGACCACAGCTAAACAATACTGTTTTCAAGCAGTATTGTGTTTCTGTTGGTGAGTAAGGTGACCAAAGCTCCTGGGGGGATTGGGGATAGGGTCGGCAATGCGCTTGCAATGCTTCTAGTGTTGCAGGCGTCTGTAAGCTACGGTAATCGCTTACCATCAGGTGAGCCGCACGCTTGTTTGCCAACCTACTTGGTTATTTTTGTTTCTTAATCTTTAAAATGTGGTACAGATGTTTTCAAATGTTAAATCGTGTGAATCGAATTTGACGTGATAATTTGAGACTATGTATAAATTTTTCAATTATGTTTGTACGGTTAACCGAACCCATAACCGTCGAATCTTATACTATTAAACGAGCAATTCTTGTATATATATATATATATATATTTTCTGAATCTCGGAATCGGCTCCAACGATTTTCGTGAAATTTAGTATGCAGGGGATTTCGGGGGCGAAAAATTGATCTAGCTAGGATTCATTTAAAAAAAATGTCGTTTTATCCCTGTTTTTAGGCAATGAAAAAATATCATTAGAATACGAAGCTTAATTTCACCGTTATGATTATAGCTGTAATGGCGTAATTAGGAAGTTGGCTGGTGTCGAATCGTGTTAACCCGGGTTCCAATCTCAGTCTCCAGATAAATTTTTTTTCTTTTTTTTTTAATTTCACTCGTGATTTATTATTTAAATAACATTAAAATATAAAAATACCGAGCAAAAAAAAAACGAAAAAAAAGAAAATACCGAGCAAGGCTCGGTCACCCAGGTACTAATTATAATTTATCATATCGACACCTCCGAGGAATACTACGCCAGAAACATCTATAATAATTTGTTTATACCTAATTCAATTATAATAAATCGTTAATGAATCAAATATAATAAATTTGTCGGGTTATATAAACTCCTAGTAGTATTAGCGAAATATTGTGATTTATTTCACCTTAAAAAGTAGAAAATACCTAAAATTCTCAGAAAATAAGCTTTAGAGATAAGTTACAAAAATTTGAAAACATCTGTACCAAATCTTAAAGATTAAGAAACAAAAATATCTTAGTCAATATTTGTATTATGTCCAGTGTCACTGAAATGTGTGAAATAGCTGGCCTAGCTACGTCATTTTATCTATATGTCCTTTGTACAAAAGATACTCTACACCAGTGATGTAACGGATAGCAGTTTGGCCGGATACCGGATAGCCGGATATCCGGCCAACCGCGTGGCCGGATAGCCGGATATCCGGCCGCCGGATATCCGGCGGAACTTAGCTGTTTGGTGAAATTTAACAAAGTTTGCCAAAATCTATCTTTCAGCACCTTGCAGCAGTGTGTACAGCGAAAGACTTTTTTCTGAAGCTGGCCTTATTTATGAAGAGAAGCGAAACCGCTTGCTACCTCTCAATGCAGCGAAATTAGTATTTATTCACCATAATTTGCACATAGTGCAGTATGAGTACTAATTAATTCATTTTCTTTCTATTATAGTCCAGTCAAGTTACGGCTGAAAATGGGTTAAAAAACATTAAATACCACAGTTTGGGGATTATGGTGAATCGATAGGGGTGTGTATTATGAACTTAAATTCCAATTTGAGGGGTTCTCCGAAGGTCAGCTCAAGGTCATTTCGATGAAAACGCGTTTAATTCGATATCTCGAGAACGGTTAGTGTTAGGCAAAAAATTGTAAATACCTTTTCTCTTTTCAATTAAATTTACTAACTCTTTTATCTGAAACTTTTTTTTGTATCATCAATAATTTTTAAATTATTACTTCCGAAAGGCAAAAATTTTACTTTTTTTCTCTCTATTTTTCATATTTCGCCATTTTCTCCCCAACTGTTCAATTTTATGAAATTTTACCCAGTGTCAAAGTTGCAGATCCTTTAATTATGAACAACTTTTTCTTCAAACTTTTTTTTCTAACACCAATATCTTCGGAGTTATACCTTACTTTACCGAGCGAGATCCGCCCCAATGTCGCAATATTATCGACATCAGTAACTTACCTGTATAAAAAGGTAAATCGATTAAATTAATTAAAATTATACTTCATTTAAATATTAAATATTGTAATTATTCAAATATCATTTAAATGTTGTACTTCTTCAATTTGGGTATTTTTTATTTTATTCAATGGGATAATAATGTGAATAAGGATTAGAAAAAGAAGAAAATGAATAATGAAAACTGTTTCACACATTTACTCATGGAAAATATATCAGACAATTCGTAAAATTAAGGAGAAAAATGGCGGCATACGATTTGTTCAAGAAAAAAAATTATGGTCTAATTATATTATTGTTGAATAATTATTTGTTAATACAATTTATTAAAAACTTTTAGGCAATATTATTATTGATAATTATTGTTTTTTATGGCATGCCAAATGTTGCTGAATTTTTCCACATTTTTATTGAACATATTTTTATAATGATAGAAAAATAATTAATTCTAGCTTAATAGCGATCGTTATTCATAGGGAATATATCCGCCAACCCGCATTGGAGTAACGTGGTGGATTAAGCTCTGATCCTTCTCCTATATAGGGGAAGAGGCCTATGCCCAAAAGTGGGATATTACAGTCTGAAAAAAAAATTGAATTACTATCCGGTATCCGGCCGGATACTGAATTACTATCCGGTATCCGGCCGGATAGTGAAAACAAGGCCGGATAGGCCGGATACCGGATAGTTGCCGGATATCCGTTTCATCTCTACTCTACACACACTAACACTTTTAAATACTTTTTATGAAATTTCTGTAAACTTACATAGTATTATCATGGAAAATGATCTAATACGATATGTTTAGCGCAATAGCCAATTAATGTGCACATTACGTCAACAAGCCGTTGTTTATAAAGCCTACCTAGGTTTGTGTATTAAATATTTATATTTAGTTCTGTTATATGAAGCAAAATAGTTACTAAGATCAAGGCATAAAAGAGATAGATGCAAACTGCTCTAAGAAACGTAAAATAGATTAAACAGGGTAAACTAAAGTTATTTTATATGTGTATTGCATTTCTATATGTATAGCATTTTAATTTAATTTTTTTATAACTTATCAAAAAATGACAGACAAAATATGACCGACCCATAGTATAGATTAAAAATAAATAAAACGTGTAACAATTTTTTCATCGACACAAAAAAGTACATAATATAAATTCATCTATTTTTTACTGTCTTGCGTACATATCTTATTCGTTTTAATTAATATGCAAAACAGCTGAAAGTAAGAATCAAGCTGCTATGTATTCTACATAGTAAATAAAATAAAATTTGGTTAATGTATTGTTTTTATTAAACTTTGTGATGAATGTACCATGTATCAATATCTTTTAAGAGTCTCCTTTACTTCGTTAAGTTAAATAATATATTAAAAGTAAGGTTAATAATTTTTAATGTACATTTTTTTAGAGAAACAAAATTAAGAACCATACGTATTCAATGTATCACCATGTTTTTTACATGACATACCTACACATTATTATGAAGTCAGACACGACACGTAAATTGAATTTCAATTAATTTCGGTATATTTACGAGGCAACAGTATGTACTTAATATATCCGGCTTAGAGGTTATTTAACCAAATGTTCATGTGCTCATTGAAATTTGATTCTTACCAACAAATCTTATAATCTTTTTTTTAAATGTATAATTCCGATTTCGAATAAAATTTCATAGATTAACGTAAAATATCGTTACCTATCTTATTACTTTAGATGTAATAGTGAATCTTAAGGCTTACACACAGTGCCGCTGACATTCCTCTGCGCCGGCTTTGTCGCACAAACGACTCGCAGGCATTACAATTACTGTTGCCGCGGCATTTGCCGTCACAGTTGATGCCGCTCGGCAGAAAGCCAGCGGCACTGCCGCCGGCACTGTGTGTAGCACCGTGTAGCAGCCTTTAGAAAAATATTTTTGCAGTGAAACTTCTTTAGGCGCATGAGGGGTAAAACTTGAGCGACCGGTAACGCGGCAGCGTCATGACGGTCAGTACTTGGATGGGCGACCGCCTGGGAACACCGCGTGACATTGGCTTTTTGTTTTCTCAATTATTATATTTTTTTAATTTTAAATTCGTTTTTTTAATTAGTTTTTTGAAGTGAAACTTCTTTAGGCGCATGAGGGGTAAAATTTGAGCGACCGGCATGACCGTCCGGCCTGACTTGGATGGGTAACCGCCTGGGAACAACAATTCGTTTTTAAATTCGTTTTTTTAATTTGTTTCCCAAAGAAGTTTCACTTCTGACATGTGTACTTTGTACGCACGCAATTTTTTATTAATTTTTTTTTAAATTAGTTTGCCAAAGAAGTTTCACTTAATTTTTTTAATGAGTTTCTGTAGTCTTAACATTAATTCCCAAGTATCAAAACCGACCTGATTATTAGAAGCAGCTGTATTTTAGCCTCAAAGATACATCATACAATATATTTTCTAATGCTTTTACAGTTCACAATTTCGTCTGCTTAATTATTTGTTAATTTATAAATTATAAATATCAGCATTAATTTATTTTTAGAACATTTCGTCTTGCAGTTGAAAGAAATAAATATTTAGTTCGTGAAAACATCATTTGTCAGCGAAATATCTGTTCAAAGCCGTCACAATCAAAATTAAAATAACAAAATGAAACAATTTAACAGACAAAGTTATATTTGAAATGAAATAAATCTAACAGCGCTATGTCAAAGCTACAGAAATCATACATAATACTTAAATCATGGAACGAAATCAAACTTAATTGCTCCGAAATGGCTTCGCAATTGAAAAACACAAAACGGAATCATTAACCGACTTCAAAAAAAGGAAGAGATACTCAATCCGACTGTATTTTTTAATGTATGTTACCTCAGTTACTGGATGGACCGATTTCGATGTTTTTTTTTTAAATCAAAAGGTAGCGCGTGTCATGTGGTCCCATTTAAATTTAATTGAGACCTGTCAAGTAATTTTTCAGTTATCACTAATATTGCATTATTTTCATCTATCTACGTTGTAGGAATTACTTGTCGATGTAATTGAAGTCGATTATTTTCGGTTGCGAGCAAACACAATTATTTTAATCACTATCATCTCCACTTTGAAATCACAACAAATTTTCACCAATCATTCTTGTTATTAAAATAAATGTCCTACATTAAGTTTTGCGACCAAGTTATTGTTTATCTAGTAAAAGATAAATGAATCATTATTATTATACTGTTTTGCGTTATCATCAAAACGTAATATTATCATGTTTATTTAATTAAAGTTAAATAAACGTAATCGATTTTACTAGAACTTTACATTTCAGTTAGTAGGCTTGTCTCATGTCTGTTTGGTATATTGTATGGGCATGTATTTTTTTATATAATTATATTGACGGACATATTTTGTCAAAATGGACTGAAGCCTAATATTAAACCGACTTAAAAAAGTATTTATTTATTTTACTCTTTTTGCACACCAATACACAAAAGAACAATACATATAATTTATAACAATCAACTTGCATCAGTTGCAACAGGCGGCCCGCTAATACAGCGATCTCTTCCAGGCAACCAAAGTAGGTTCTCTATTAGATTGTATTTTTTACATGTGGATCGCACAGTTTTATAATGAGTGCACCGATTATAATTTGATTTAAACTTGAACGAGATTTAACGAATAGTTTTGAGTTACCCCTAATATTAATAATAATGTTTGATATACAACACAATTACGTAAATAGCTAAAAATTCAACGTACCTAACTTTTCAACAACCAATGAATACAAATACTTGAAAATGTCCTATCTTTAGCCATAAAACGATATTTGCCGAGTTTATTTGTTATGGACTTTGTTCTTGACAAACTTGTTTATCACAAATTGACGTAATAAGAGGTCATGTTTGTGTACATAATATAAGATTGATTGTAATAACGGTCTACTTTAGTGTATTTATTATAGTGCACTGATCAATAGCGGCATTTAACCGATTTAGTCCGATTTAACGACATTTTAATGAATGTTTATAACACTTGCTCTAAAGAAAAAGTATTTGTTTTTAAAACAATCTTCTTTTTATTTTATCCTCGCCGGGATGAATAAATCACTTCAGCCTATCGCAGTCCACTGCTGGACATATGTAGGCCTACGCAAGTTCACGTCAAAAACGGCGTGAATTCATGTGTTTTGCCCATAGTCACCAGTCACCACGCTGGGCAGGCGGGTTGGTGACCGCAATTCTGACTTTGTCGCACCGAAGACGCTGCTGCACGTCTTCGGCCTGCGTATTTCAAAGCCAGCAGTTGGATGGTTATCCCGCCATCGGTCGGCTATTTAAGTTCCAAGATAGTAGTGGAACTGTGTTATCCCTTAGTCGTATTTTACGACCACAGGAAGAGAGGGGTTTTTCTATATTCTATACTGCCCTATATTCTATACTTCTAACCACACAGCGCATGAATGAGCTTAGATAAATTTATATGCAAAAACATGTAAAGGTATATTACATACTCGTAACTTATTAATATTATAAACTATAGGTACTTTTTTTTAATAAAATGATAAAATTTATGCCTATTCTCAGCATCCGAATGGAATCCGAGAGTAGTTTTAACTTCTGATTAATAATTATTTTACTGTAAAATGACGATGTTTGCGCTTGTAACGAGTCGTTACAAGTTACTAACGACGTACTAAAATTCCACCGATTTGTATATAAATACAGTAACTAAAGTTAAACCAATACAGTAGAACGTTTTATCAATAAATTTGTTAACAAATACTTAGAGATAGACAGATATATAAATAAAGACAATATAAAACTTATTATTTACTTTGTGCGTAATTATTGCTCGTCTGTTGATAAACAGACATTAGTTACAAATGAGTGCTACTAAAATATTTACAATTCTAAAAATATCACGACAATAAAAGTTCGTCAACCTCACAACAACAGCAACAAACAAAGACGATATCAGTTTGAATAGTGAATGACACAGATACCTAATATCGCTAATACTTTTTTTAAATTACAAGTGCAAAATGAACGAAACTTGCAAATGAACGTTTTTTTTTTTATGGTACTATGGTACGTGGTCGACAAGCAAGCGTACGGCTCACCTGATGGTAAGTGATTACCGTACCTTATAGACGCCTGCAACACCGGAAGCGTCACAAGTGCGTTGCCGACTCTATCCCCAATCCCCCCCCCCTCCCAGGAGAATTTCCCTCTCTCTCCCTCTTAATCGGGCCCATCATCCAGTAACCCGTTGTAGAGCGCGCACTACGTAAGACCGAGTATTACCTTTTAATGAAAAAATTCAATGACATCGCAAATGAAATGAGTTCTAAATATCTAAATAGATACGACTATAGTATTTGAAATTGTTAAGTTAATTCGTCTACAAAGGTCTATCTCAACTTTTCTATCAGTGATAATATATTAACAACTCACACTCTAGAAGTCTAGACTTTGAAATACACATTGAGAAGTCTAAATAAATCATTTAGACATACGCCTAGCCTAGCTTTACTTTCAGTGATTTCTTCCAGAGTAAAACACGATAAGGAATACATTAGAAATACATCAGGTACTTGAATAGTCCAAATATAACTTGCATTTGGAATATTATTCGTGAATTTAAAGTCAAAAATTGTTTGTAGTTTTTTATTGTTTAACTTTTAATTGAGGGACACAGCAGGAAATATCCTGTTCAATATGTGAGGAAGTACATACCTCGATCTTACAGAAGATCACAGCTTAATAATACTGCTTACAAATAATGTTGCGTTCCTAGGAAGGGGGCGAAGTAGCCAGAGGTTTTGGGGAGATTCAGGGCTAAAATCGGCATTGCAGGTATCCATAGGCTACGGTATCGTCTTACTGTTTGGTTTGCCACCATTTAAAATAAACTCATTACATATATAAAATTAATAAATAGTTAGGACCCATTTAAATATATTTTCAAAGGTATTGTAAACAATATTAAAATATCAATACATCAACTGCTACGTGCTAATCGCTACCAATGCCAATGCACTGAAGCTATCTCTCTGATTTACGTCCCATTGTTCGTCCGAAACTGTGATGCATTTACACGTGACATACAACAAATTATCATAGAATTTTTGTTGGACAAAATTCGTTATTTAATGGGTTGAAATAGAATTATACATTGTATTGTTTGAATGTTTTTCCTACAATTATTTTGTATAATGGCTTTCAACGTTGACAACAAAGAATTCTCTGTTGTCAACTATAAATTACAGGTTGTCAACATTGACTACTTAATTATTTGAATTAAGCTTGTGCGAAATTTAATTTTAACGTTTAAATATTATTTTTTACTTTGACGGTAACATAAATTTAGACATACAAGTTGCGCCTCGTGGTTTCCGCGTAATTTGATATCCCGTGAAAATTTCGAGCTAAGAAGAAACCTATGAGTTATCCTTTGTGTTATATAGAGCTATCTACTTACTATTTTTATTACAAACAGTTTAGTAGCTTTCATGTAAATATATAACAAAAGTCCATCCGTCTATCCTCACAAACGTCCTCATTTATTGACAATGGGACGACGCGTTGGCGCAGCGATCGCAACACTGGCTGTTGCGCTGTAGGTCGCGGGTTGGATCCCCGCTTACTACAAACATTTGTATTTGCCATATAGATGTTTGTCGTGGTCTGGGCGTTTGTGCTTGTGTGTTGTTTGACCCCCGACACAGAAGAAAATCCTACTGGAGGCCGTTGAGTGTGAAGCATTTATTTATAATAGGTACTAGTACTACTAGTATTTTAGTACGTATAAATGATGCAGTTGTCTGTAAAAATATTCTAAATATGAATAATCCAACTTCCTTTTTAATTGCGTATGACTTTGTTTAAATAATTTCTTGATATAGTGATCAAGTTAATATGTATAACATATTGTCCACAGGTATATGAGGGCAACACAACTGAGCCTCCACAATGGTTAGGATCACCTTTAACTGAACAAAGGAAGATTGCAGGGACACAGTGTCCTATGGAAAGGTAAACATTAATGCGTCTAAAAATATTAACCAGCAAGATTTATTTGTTTTAGTTTAACTTATCTATTATACTAGCTTCTGCGCGCGACTTCGTCGGCGTGGACTCCGCTCCTATTGGTCTTAGCGTGATGACACATAGCCTATAGCCTTCCTCGATAAATGGGCTATCTAACACTGAAAGAATTTTTCAAATCGGCCCAGTAGTTCCAGAGATTACCGCGTTCAAACAAACAAACAAACAAACAAACAAACAAACAAACAAACAACCAAACAAACAAACTTTTCAGCTTTATATATTAGTATAGATTTCACTTCATTGATTAGGAATAATTTCAAGTGATTTAGGAATATGCGTAATGTATATTAAAAGAAGATAAAATGGTTATAATATATACTCTGTACGAAAAACCTAAGCCTTAAAAATAGACAATAGTCTAAGTTTGTCTAAGTAAGGCTATGACTAACGTCAAAACATATTGCCTTGAATTTGATATCCACATCACCACATACTGTAATTGATCATCGATGCGTTATTAACATCATGTCCCTTATAAATGAAATATAAAACAGATTTCCACCTATACGAGTATATTGACTCATCACGATATCTCTGGAACCATAAGGCGTAGAGACTTGAAATTTGGTAGGAATATTCCTATTACCGAATATTCCTTTCACCGAGTAGAGGTCAGCTAAGAACGGATTTCACGAAATTCCACCCACAAGAAGGGGTTGCGGGGGGTTAATCACATACATGACAAAACAACGTTTGCGGGGTCAGCTAGTAAATGAATATAGAGGCATATACATACATGAGTATAATTAGTAAATATCTTTACAGTTACGAAACCAAAGCAATTTGGGCAGGTATAAAGACACTGCTTCAAGATGGAGCTCTTCTGAGAAACTATGACAAGGCCTTCGATGATATTGCCACTGACGCAACACTGAGGTGAGCATAAAGCTGAAAAACTACGATATCATATATTTAGAAATATTATAATTTTTATTACTTCTTTCATTAATTTCCGTTTAATTATAAAAATATGCAAACTATTAGCAATTTAAAAAAAAAACAAAATTGAAATAAAAACGTAAATACTTTACAGCATAAATAAAGATAATAAATTCGGCGTTAGTACAAACGAATGAAAAAAGTTTCCAAAACCGTAAGTTGTCTGGAAGAGATCGCTACTAATTGTAAGCGATAAGACTGCCCTATTATGCTTTTATTGTATTTAATTAAGTTTTTCTTTACGTAATAAAAATTTCTATTTTTCAAATGCGCAATAAAGATTTTTTATTATTGATAGTGAATAAACACTTAATAATTTCATTTACCTAAGGTTGTCTATGAGAAATTGCTTAAAGTAATAAGACCGCCTTTGCATGTTGTCTGTGTGTGCCTTTCTTTTTTTTATGTGTAAATAATGTGTATCTAATTTGTGTACAATATCGTAATGAAAAAAATTAATAAGAGATAATTTGTTTAGACTCGGTGAACTGAGGCACGTTGAAAACGCCCTGAACGAAGAGTTCGGAACGGAGATATATCGTTGGGCGATAGAAACCATCGGATGTATGTTGTTTGGCATTCGTTTGGGTTGTCTAGATGGTCCTGTACACGTTCCCACCGAAGAGAATAGGTAAGTATTTAATATGCTTTACCTTTATATAAATTGAATAAAAAAAATTTTATTCATAATTATATGATTCTTAAACATAAATTTTACTAATAGTATTAGTAATATTATTCGAAACTAATTGTGTTTTCTCGCAAACGAAAAAAACTGACTTCAAATTATATCGACAAGTAATGCAACAAGCAAGCAACATGCAGTCAAGTAAATACGCGTTAGCAAATATTACTCAAAATTCAAAGATCATATCTCGATCAAATTTTATCGAGACCACAAGACAAGCATCAGCTTTCGATTAAAATAATAATCATCGAAATCGGTACATCGAGTATAAAGTTATAAGGTATAATACGACGTAGGTACGTCGACGAAAAAATGGTCAAGTAAATACGCATTATTAGATATAACTCAAAAAGTACTTGTCAGATCTCAATTAAATTTAAATGGAACCACATGACAAGCATCACCTTTCGATTAACATAAAATAATCGAAATCGGTCCACCCAGTCAAACAGTCTGAGGTAACGTGCATTAAAAAATACAGTCTAATTGAGATCCTCCTTTTTGGAGTCGGTTGATAAGATAAAAGTTAAATAAAAACTTTTATTACTTGTCATTGTGTCCATTAATTATTACTAATACTGCTGAAATTTGGTAGGGAAGTGGACAAAAGGTGCCAATCAAAGAACCAAATTATAAATACTTTACTACTATACTACTTTCTTGAAGCGCACGGCTAAGGAATGGAACTCGTTGCCCGCGTCTGTGTTTCCCGAACGATACAATCTGGGTGCCTTCAAGACCAGAGTGAATAGGCTGTTATTAGGCAGGCATGCTCCACCTTCGACCGCATCGTCACTTAACATCAGGTGAGATTGCGGTCAAATGCCTGTCTATTTAGACATAAAAAAAAAATTAATGCGACGTTTCCATCTATATTTGATCTTCATCAGGCATCTGGATTACAACTGACTCTTGCACTTTGTGCTTTTGTGCTGTGTGGCTACGGCACTAAAGAATGTAGCCACCCCCTCTCTTCCCGTGGGTGTCGTAAGAGGCGACTAAGGGATAACACAGTTCCACTACCAACATGGAACTTAAAAAGCCGACGGATGGCGGGATAACCATCCACGCTGGCTTTGAAATACACAGGCCGTTGACGGGCAGCAGCGTCTTCGGTGCGACAAAGTCAGCCCTGCGGTCACCAACCCGCCTGCCCAGCGTGGTCACTATGGGCAAAACACATGAGTTCGCGTCATAATGTCGGGCGCGAACTTGTGAAGGCCTATGTCCAACAGTGGACAGTGATAGGCTGTAGTGTGTGTGTGTGTGTTTCACTTTGTTGTAATCCAGATGCCTGATGAAGATCAAATATAGATCGAAACGTCGCATGAATTTATAATTTGGTTCTTTGATTGGCACCCTTTGTCCACTTCCCTACTAAATTTCAGCAGTATGTTAAATATTAAATAAAAACAATCCTTACTTAAAATCGCGATAGCTTAACAATAAAAGACATTAGCTATAATTGTATATACACGTAGGTATATGGAATTTATAGCGATTATTAATTTATCAAATGGAACCCTGTATGTGTTTCAATGTTGTAATATCAACAGACACTGATCTTTGTCAACTTTAAAAATTTGAAAAGAATAAATCGCTAAATGGCTACCAATTCTAAAACAATGGATATTTATAGTTTAGGTAATGGAATAAGTAGTTAGTAGTAATCTACACACATTAAATTGTTTCTGAAATCAAATACACTACAACGACGTAAAAAAGCTTACGGTTATCATTGAAAGATAAATAAAACCCATTTATTACATCAATCAATCATCGCATCTTAAGTTAAGAGTTTCCAAGAGCTGTGATATTCTTTGGTATACCTGAGGGTGTGCTGTAAAATCGATTACCGTCAAGTTTAGAAGAGCAAAGTTCTGTATATATACCTATGTACCTACATTTATGGTTGCGTCCTTGACAATGTCACTGTGTGCTATTCGTATATCCATTAAGGCCATTAGGATAAAAGTAAGTTATATTTATGCTGAAGTAGCATAGGCTGTAAAGTTGACAATTATACCCCGTCCGGCGACTAATGATCTTTTTGACAGCCCACGCCTATAAATTACAGTTGTTTTTTTTTCGGAATAACGTACTAAAATTGTACTGTATTGTCATACTTTATTGACGATTTGATTGATTGAGTCGAGTACCCTGTGCATAACAAACAACCACAGACTATGAAACAGTTCTTGAAATAATAAATCGATAATAAATCGATCATATGATAAAAATAATTTTACGTCATGTGATTATTGTTTCTATAAATTTAATAAAAAAAAGTAATAAAAATGGTATCTTATGACTCCAAGATTGATTATTTGCATGGAATTAAGTCGAAATCTTGAAATTTAATAGCAAACCAAGAATAAAGAGCAATATCTCTGTTAATTCATTTATTTATTATTTCTATATTTCATTTATAATTAAAAAAACTAATAAACGCATAAATAAATAATATTTTTAAACTAAATGTATTTAATTAAATCGATTGAAAGTTCTTCTTAAATAAAATCGATTATTATTTCGAATCGAATAAATAACGTGTGAGGCAGTCACTAATGTCAAAATTTCTTGAAGTGTCAAAAAGATCATTAGTCGCCGGACGGGGTATAACTAAATCTATATTACATTTCAACCGATTTCAAAGGAAGTTTTCAATTTGATTGTGTGGTGTTTTTTTTTTTTTTTTTATTGAATCCAAACACAATAATTATTAACTACAATAATTATTAACTACAATAATTGTGTGATGTATATTATCTCTATATATATAAAAATGAATCGCTGAATGTGTTGCTAAGCACAAATCTCGAGAGTGGCTGACGCTAATTCTTTTTTTATAATATTCCTTGAAGTACGAGGATGGTTCTTACGGAGAGAAATTTTTTAAAAATTCCCTGAAAAAGTCTAAAAAAACAATTTTCTATATTCCCATACAAAAGATTCGTAATCATACTTAAAAGTTAATTTGAACTTTAATACCATACCATAAATTTTAAGTGTTAGTGGAGGTGTTCCGGGAAGGATAAGTATTAAAAAAAAATAAAGAATCGACTGTTAGGCTTTACGAAGTTCGCCGGGTGAGCTAGTTATTAATATAATATACAATAATATTAATAATAATAATTTCTTTGATAATGCGTGAAACTTCTTTATGCACGCTTGAATTGTAGAGTAAGCTGGTGAATGCGTGACGAGAGCGTTACGAACGGAAGTTGAGAGGGAGATGTAAGTTAGTGAAAATGGAAAGAGAGAGAGTTACGTTTCGTGAGTTTTACTTGAGTCGTGTGCTCTAAAGCACCCTCGTTTTTTTTTAATTATAGGAGACCAGAAAAGACATCAATGGACGATGAAATTCAAGATCTCTGTTCCCTCTCCAAGCGTTGTCTCACAGAACTGACGCCCGCTGAAAAATTTGTGAGATGTTCGCTCGAAATAGCAAACGAGAGCTACTTGGTACGGAGCGAACGCACCTTGAAACCAGAGTCGAAACCCTTTAACGATGCCTTGAAAGCTATCGATAGCCATTATAGGTGAGTTTTAGTAACGTGAGAAGTAGAGTAAAGTGAGAAAATTTGTAAAAATACAGGCAAGATAATGAAAAGAAAAAGTCTACTTGTGTAAACATTGTACTTACATGAATATTCAATCCTACTGTTTTTAATAATAAATCGATAAATGTATTGCTAATAAAGCGCAAAACTCGTGAACGGCTCGACCGATTCGGTTTTTTTTTTGTAATACTTTTTATAAGGCTCTTAAAAATAAGAAATAAAGAAAATTAGACAGCACCGTTGGATAATTTCAAAAAACGTTACGATTATTTCAACTTTGCGTTTAACAATTCGCAAGACAGAATAACGTTTAGTAATAAATATCAGTTTCTATACCCCCGATAATACTTATGTAATTGTCTGCGGTAATCAACAGTTTACAGATAAACTCATATGACATCTGGTTGACTCGAGTTGCGTGAATTATATGTACCCTAACCACAACTGCGTATCATATAACTCTGCATACATACATAATACATTAAATATATCTTTATATATCATTAATAATCATAATACATAATATCTACGTAATAATTCTGCAATACAATATAATGATTGCATAGAATTCTCACACACAGCTAAAGCTATGCTATGTTTTCTGTCTATGGAGTTTTTTTATATGTATTTGAAAAAAAATTTTTGTATTACACACATCCAATTCTAGATGTTTAAAATTAGAATAAAGTAACGAATACGGTACGAAAGGAAAAAGTTCTTTAAAACGAAGACATTTTTAATCAGCCCAAATATACATAATTTTAGGTATATTTTAATTAATTAAAAATTATTTTTATCTTTTTTGTTCAAAAAGTTACCATTTCAATTCAGTTTATATAAATCACAGTCAGAGTAAAAAATCAGACCGTGTTTAAACCAACTTTTTTTTTCAGTTTGACAGACGATTTCCTTCTCAAAGCGTTGAACGAACTGAACAACGATCAGCTAAGGCCTGAACAAGAACTTCTAGATAAACTGAGGCCATTGGAGAGGCGGATTCTGCCTGTAGCTGCTGATGTATTCCTGGCTGGAGTAGATCCTGTATGTTATAAAGGATAATACGACCATTTTTAATTAAAACAAAAAATTACAAATTTTATTTAATTTACTATTTTTTTTAATTTTACTATTACTTAACTTAAATATTATTTAAGTTTTGTACGTATAATAAATTGTTAAATAAATAAATAAAATGTCTTACCGATTCACAATAACTCAAAAATGTACATAATATAAAAGTGGTATATGTACCTTTTGGTTAAAGTAGGGTAAATTATGCAAAACATGTTTAAAATTGAAGGTATTATAAATAAATCAAGCATAACTGAAATACTAGTCATAAATACGATACTTTAAATTTTTTTTATTTATAAAATGACTAGCTGTGACCCGCGGTTTCAAACCCATTCATTTAAGGAGAAAACGTACCGAAATTAACATACACCCTATTATATATTTTTCAATTTGAACCTGTACTTCCTGAGATTAGTGTGTTCAAACAAACAAACATTTTACAAGGCTACCTATATGTTATTATTACCTTTCCAGCTTGCCCAAACAGCCGTAAGCATGTTCTACCAGCTCTCATTACACGCGGCTCGCCAACAGAGAGCTCACGATGAAGTGGTCTGGGCTAAAGCCTCTAGAGATGAGGGTCTGGACATACAAGAATTACCTTACGTATCTTCATGCGCAAGAGAGGCGATGAGGCTGTACCCAGCCACTGGAGGAGTTGTTAGAAGGAGTACAGAAGAATTGGTCGTTGGTGGTTATGAAGTTCCTGCTGGTGTGAGTATATTTTGTTTATAATATTAGTTTTAATTTCGTTTTAGCAACAAATAAAATTTAATATTCCTGGCTTTATTTCCTTTTTAAATATGACTTTTCCCAGTTTCTGATTGTGCAAGTAGTAAGTAGTTTGTAAGAAACAAAACTTTCGCTTGGCTAAAAGAGATTGAATTAAGCCTACCTATTGTACAATTTAATGATTTATTTTACAATCAATAAATAATATTATCCCCCAACCCGCAGTGAAGCAACGTGGTGGATTCAGATCCAATCCTTCACCTATATGGAGAAAGAGGCCTATGCCCAGCATTGGGATATTACAGGCTGAATCTTGGAATAAATAGTTTCTCATATAATATTGTTTTGTTCTAATCTAGACTCATAAATTATATGAAACTGTCTTAAATATTTACAGTTGTTTAATTTATTTGACAGGTCGACATAGTCCTCGCACACGGCGTGACCAGCAAATTAGAAAATGAATGGGGTCGTGCCAAGTCTTTTATACCAGATCGCTGGTGTAGTCAGGCTTGGGAGCCTCTCAGAGCATCAAGGGCTCATCCAACTGCCTCGATGCCCTTCGGACAGACCTGCCCAGCAACTGGCATTGTTGGCAAAATGCTTTCCAGCTTGGCAACTAGGATTTTAGACAAGTATAGGCTAGAATGGCATGGACCAAACCCAAATATTGTTACGACCGGAGTTAACAAACTACAACCGCCTTACTATTTTGTACTACAAAATGCGGCTTAGTTTGATCTACTGGAATAGTTCCGCCAGTAACTGGTATATTTGATGTTAGCTTTGGCAGCTACACCAATAAGTGTACGTATAAAGTAACTAATGCTTATAATTCTGTGCCTGAAAGTAGTTGCCAAACTTGTCAATTATGCCAAATCTGGCATAAGTATTTTTGAACAATGAATAAAGAATAAAAAGTGTTGTTTTGAAAAGTGTGATATATGTGAATAATATGTGATATATTCCAGATAATAGTGCGTTTGCTTGATTTTTTTTATTCGTATGATAACTAAAATATAATTAGAATAAATGAATATTAATACAATTATTAACAATCACGTAAAAATGTAAAAATATAAATAAATTTTTATATTTTTTTTATTTTCATTGTTATATAATGAAATAAGTAATGCAGTAACAACAGATATTAATAAATGTATTAAAAAGTTACTCAAATATCAAAATATTATTAAGTTACTAAAAATAAAAAAACAGTATTTCAAAAAAAATTGGCTAAAAATCTCATGTATCATCACTTAAATATAGAAAAAGATGTTATAAAGTAAAAATTGTTTTATTAAAAAAATAGTGTACCTACATTTGTAAACTCGAATAATGTAATGTAAAAAAATGTATCATTATTCCATTGTTTCATTTCATTAATTTTTATTTAAATAAACGATCAATTTAATGTTTTTGGTACTTTTCATTTATCTTATATTAAATAGAGATAAACCTTTATTAAATATTAAATTATATTTCAGTAGAAAAATATACACCGTTTGTCAGAACCTCTAGGGTCTGAAAACATTTCAAAATAAAGGTTCTATAAAAAAAACAAGTGAGTTTTTTTTTTCAAATGGGAGCCGTAGAACATCCTGTCTTTCTACAAAACCTTCCATTTCAAATACAAAGTAGAACATAATTTTATTTCAACGGAGGTTGTTGGTTCCAGCCAAAAAAATAATTTAATAAAGTTAATTTAAAACTAGTTTTATGCTAAAAAATCAAAAATAACACTGAAGGGTGATTAATTGATTATACAAATTTGATTGAGACAGGCCTAATAAATTTGATTGAGAATGTCCCAATACTGAGTAAAATCTCTTACTTCTATATAGGTACTACTAACTATTGCAGTTTTACGGAAAATTTTCCTATTTAATGGTAAGAACAAACAAACAGACCAAAAAGAGACGATCAAGATAACCTGCGTATTTATACCCACGTTGAGATATGCAATTACTGTAATTGTTCTTAAGATTACCAATAAAATATCTGACAGAAAATGTGTTCTTTAAGGGTGAAATAGAAATTATCTAGAATTATCTTTTATCTATTGGATACTGTTATACGTCAGATGAATTTATCAACAACCACTTAAACAGGCCCAAAAGTTCACCTGATTGTAAGCGATTACCTTAGCTTATAGACGTCTGTAACACCAGAAGCATCGCAAGCACGTTGCCGACCCCATCCTCAATTCCCCCAGGAGCTCTGGTCACTTTACTTACCAACAGAAACACAACGCTGCTTGAAAGCAGTATTATTTAGCTGTGATCTTCTGTAAGGTCGAGGAGACCCCAGTCGGGCTGATCCATATTTTGAGCAGGAAATTTCCTGCTGTGCCCTACCTCAGTAAGCTTTTTAATATTACAGCATCAATAGCGCATTCCCAGCCAGACCATAGAAGGTCCTAAAAATAACAAGAATTCAGAGTTCATACTTCATATATCATAAGAAAGAACCCAGTAATTAAAGCATAACTTGTAGATATTAAATGCTATCATAACGACATGTCGTCGTTCTCGAGGGTCGAGCACAAATAAACGTTAATGTACCGAAAACGATCTGCACCAGTCGTTACAGCGCTTCCTTATGAGGTCTTCCTCTTTCGAGGCGATGTATCTTTGTATAAAGAACTCTTTTTATCTTTGCAAGCTTAAGAAATGTTGCAAACTTTTAAATTGTTTAGAAGAAAACTTGTTTCTATAGATAATTTGCTTTTGTGGCAATTTTCGTAAAATTTATGACGACGATAGTTTAGACCTATTAGTTTTTAAACCATTAGTCTAGAGCTAGACTGTTCAGAGAAGATTATATATATATATATATATATATATTTAATCTCTTATACACACACGGTCGTCTGCATATTACACCCAGACTCAGGCGGGAATCGAAACCGTAACCCGAGAAAGCAGGTCCACTACAAACTGCGCCAACGGGCTAGTCAGTATTGAGAAAAGTCTTAAAAAAACCTGAATGTTTTTAGGATTTTTCTGAGACACTAACGCCAATCCACTGTAGAATTACGTAGCGGATTAAATTTTGATAATATATCATTGTAATATTTTGGATATCATCGTTTCACAATCCATGCATAAAAATCATTAAATTATGACCTTACCCTTATTGCTGAACAAAATAGATGGCTTAAGTAAGTTATCCAGTAAACTTTAAAACGCGCCAGATGAAAATATGGGTATATTAACACGCCAGGCATTTTACCCACTAAGTAATAATATATCAACCCATAAATAAAAACAAAAGCTTTATACTCAAAATTCCCGAGAAGTTGGAATGTGAATCCTGTATCGGGAGTCCGTAAGTAAACACAACTGAAACACAAACGCCCAGACCACTACAAACATTTGCATGGCCTATACAAATATTTGTAATGTGCGGGGCGGGGATCGAAACTCCAACCATTAGCACATCGGCCAGTATCGTCAATAAATAAATTGATGTATTGAACAGACTACAAAAAAAAAATCTAAAACTTTTACGTTTTTTGATTGATTTCCAACGTCAGTGAAGTGTAGGGAACAAAACAAATGACAGTCGCAATAAATGCCGTACATAAAGTTATTGATAGTGACCGTAAGTTTAAAAACTTATAAAAGAATTCTGACAAAAGTACGAAGACAAATATCACGACTATGAAGCATGCAGATTAGTATTACTAACTAATACTTAAATGTATTCTTAAACGAATAATAAAACACATTTCACGTACCCGTAATGCGCAACGCCTTGTAATTTAAGCGCCTATTCATACAGCATTATTCATAATGGGAATTAGACCAATGCTAGTCACGTCCGCTGGATGTTCAGCCTTGATTGTAGATGATGAACAAGCCATAGGTTCTCTTTATGTATTAGGTAGTCGTTACGTAATAGCTTACGTAATAGCTTCAATTATTATTTTAGTAAAACAATATTTTTAATTCGTCAAAATGAAACAACTTTTTCGGATTTTGTCGGGATTTATTAAGTTTTTTAGATGCTCGATGTTTCGGATACCTTATAGGCTTATAGCAACCATGGTCACCATGCACAACGAAAAAATTGTTTCATTATATATAATGAGTGAAATTCGCTCAAACAAACTTCGCTTAAAGCTTTTGTTACTTTATACTGACAATATTCATTTATTATTGCTATAACTAGTATTGCATAATTTTATTAAATAATAATAATACACACATACAATTAAAATATCGGAACAAATAACTTATTAATTATTCAAAAAGCAATAAAATATTTTACGGAAAAAAGTGTAAAAACTTCGCGATATTACTAAAAATATATAGGTAATTTGAATACCCATTTCGAACTGGTGGCCGTTGGTGTTTAATAACTTTCACACTATTATGACAAAAATAATCATAAAAACTACTTACTATACACTGCGCTACTATTAGACTTCTAAAGCACAGCTTTCACTTAACTAGGTGTTAAGCTATTATACTAAATAAATATGCTATTATTATTTTGCAGAACTGCGCAGCAAAGTTTGCTACTTAAACGCGTGTGTAAAGACGATAAAACTGTAGTTCGTAAATAATAAAGAACGGCTAAAGAACCTCGCATACAATGTAACTGAACTTTTGTTAAAACTTTATAATTAAAATTAAAATAACCAATACATATTACATACACATAAATACGCACGTACGCACGTACACACGCACGCACACAGGCACGCAAGCATGCACGCACAATTGAAAATAAATACTTTTGAAATTATTACAATACTAGCTTCTGCGCGCGACTTCGTCGGCGTGGACTCCGCTCCTATTGGTCTTAGCGTGATGATATATAGCCTATAGCCTTCCTCGATAAATGGGCTATCTAACACTGAAAGAATTTTTCAAATCGGACCAGTAGATTCTGAGATTAGCGCGTTCAAACAAACAAACAAACAAACAAACAAACAAACAAACAAACTCTTCAGCTTTATTATATTAGTATAGATAAGGAATTATTTTACAAACAAAAAAAACTTAATTAATATAAGAGATATCTGAGAACAGAGATGTTCCAATAAATAGAAGAGGGTCCACACCCAAGACAACAGATCGTAGACTCAATACGGACAAACACCACTAATTTTTTTCATACTTTAATATTTATCTACGTGGTGATAGAGGACGAAACATACATGTCTTAGGAAATTTCTGACACATCTTCAAATGCATTGGCGAACGCCGAAACACAGTTAAACAATATATGAGTAGGTATATTATGGATTCTTCGAATATAGAGGATTTAGCTCCAGTCTATTAGAATATAGAATTGCCTCTATAATGGTTTTTCTCGTTGCGCTGTTTGCACAAGTAAATTAAGCAATCAAGCATCTAAACAGCTAGACCTTACTGTATGTACCTACTCGTTTGAAAAACTATTAAAACTTATTTTATTAATGATTTTTATGCGCATATTTGTCAACTAATGAATAGTTCTATAAAAAAGTAACGCTAAAATTCTTTATTCATTTAATTTATTTAAAAAACCTTGTATACTACTTATTTCTTATTTCATCACTCATGCACTAGTTTGACCTAATTTGTAATAAATAATATAGGTACAAATAAACATAAAAGTAAATACATGGGGAAAGAGGCCCATGGCTAACAGTGGGATATTTTCAGTCAGGGGTTTTTTATGTGTGTGTTACCTCAGAACTTTTTACAAGGTGGACTGATTACTATGTTTCTTTTTAACCGACTTCCAAAAACGGAGGAGGTTCTCAGTTCGATCTTTAAAAAAAAGGAAAGGTGTTGCATGTCATGTAGTTCCATTTAAAAATTGATAATCCAAATTACATCTTTGTGCCGTTTGCAGTCGAAACACTTGGACCTTGGAGTAGCAGTGCAAAAAAATTCTTAAATGAGATAACTCCTCGCCTTATTGCCTCCACTGGTGACAAGAGGGCTGGTGCATTTTTTGCCCAGAGAATCGGCATAGCGATTCAACGGGGAAATGCTGCCAGCATTCTTGGCACAATTCCACGCGGACATGATTTGTATCAAAACTATCTGTAAATATTTAGTTCTTAAGTTGTGACTTGTAAATATGTATAATGTTTAATAAACTAATATTTTGTATTGAGATCTGACAAGTGCTTTTAGAGTTATATCTAATAATGCATATTTACTTGACTACTTTTTCGTCGACCTACGTTGATGTACGTAGAACTTTTTGTACGCACAACTTTTTACTCGGTTTACCGATTTTGATGATTCTTACTTTAATCGAAAGCTTGTAGTCTTGTTTAAATTAAATCGAGATCTGATTACAACTTTTTGAGTAATCTTTAATAGCGCGTATTTACTTGACTATTTTTTCGTCTTATTGCGTTGTATTACTTGTCGATGTAGGTAATTGAAGTCGGTTTTGCAACCAAACACAATTATTATACCACTAGTGTCGTAAACATACATAGATACGGACCGCTTGATGGTAAGCAGTTATTCTTGTCTATGGATGCCACCAACAACGCCAGAAAGACGTTACGAGTGGATTCAGTTTAGTTCAGTTATTTAAAATAATTTCAAATAACTAGTGATTTCAATCATATTAATTCAGATGCGCTTGTGATTAATTGTAAATTTGTCATTACAAAAGTCTCAAACATTTTACAATTGTCTGATTCAGGGATATTTTGAAACCTTATGAAAAAAATATCGCTGCATGAATATACTTCCCACTCATCCGCCATGATTTATGTAGATTTCCTGAATTCTGACGTAATGTATCTTTCACAAAAATGTTTGATATGGCATATCATCCCGTTGTAACGTATAAAGGGACACATTAGTCCAACAAATGAACCCTTGATACTCTTAGAATTAATGGCACTTGTGTGTGGGTTCAAGAATACAAATGGGCATTATTTAGAGCTTATTTATTACGTCTTCAAAGAATAAGTGGACTAATTACGTGAAGTAGGTGATTTGTGGTCTTGACCGTTACTTTATTTGTATGTAGGTACCTATATTAATGTAGTAAGAATTATTAGTCACCCAAAAGACTCAAAGATAAGTTTAACAAAAATAATGTTCAACTTAATTCTTTGTTATATGGCTTTAGTCATATCAATTAGACACAATTTATTTCACCACTGTCATGTTGGATGGAAAAAAATAGTGGAGGTCTTTCACTGTGGTAAATTTTATTCTAAACAATTGATTGATTAGTTTAGTGGACAAAAACAGTTTTTTTTTTTCTTATTTGACTTTTATAAACGCTTTCAATTCAATGGATAATGCCTTTGTTAAAATGAATGCGTACTAAGCGATGCGTCAAATTATTAAGGACTTCTACTTCAGAGGCTATTCGAAAGTATAATATCAATAAAAAGCTGAATAAATAAAACTTTGTAAATATTAAGATTTGATAACAGATTCAATTAAAATATCAATTAACCTCTTTTGCACTTATAAAATAATGAAATAGAGGAGAGTTTGCTTTCATAAATCGACCCGATTTTAACTTTCAGGCCTCGTTTACGGAGACGCGGAGCGTAGTGCGTAGCGTGTAGTGTGGCGGAACGCACTAAATTCAAACCGACGGTGCCGTAGAATAACGTTACATGTGAATATAGTACGAAATCAATTTTATTTAATAATTTACTTCAGGAGTCGAAGATCTATCTATACATGCAAAAAAAATAATTTTACGACCAATAGATTCTGAGGCGAACAACGTCCCATGTGTTTGTGTCTCCGTATTATAACGAACTAGATGCATATGTGACGGAGCTCGCGGCCGAGGGTAGCACGCGTTGGCCGTGCCAAAGTCACTTGTTACGTTGTTGAGTGGAAAACGAGCTTGTGCGCACGAGTTACCGCATTCGCCGATGATAAAGTTATTTTTCTTAAATAGTATTCATAATTAGTACTAAAACATGTCCAAATATAATAACAGATCTAATAAAATCCTTGATTTGGTGAAAAACAACTGTAAAAATTCGGAAGAAGAATTTGATAGTGGAAAGATATCTGGTTATAACAAGGAAATTTCGAATTATCACGGTAAGTTAATCTTATTCCTTATTAATATGTATAACAAAATTGCATTTTAACGATTGTTTTATATTCTATGGTGGTTTATTTTAATTTACATAACTAACGCCAAACTTCGCGTTTCATATTCATATGTGACGTTATTTAATGGAGATTAGTCTTTACATTGTTTCTTACAAAAATGCTCTTGCAAATTAAATTAAATTGTAAAAGACATCTTTGACTACTAATGGAAAACTTAATTTGTTGATATTAAAGTATGAGATACAAGTAGTGATATGTCGTTTTATCACGGACATATTCTGACGTTTTTGAGTTATATGTGAAGATAGAACGTTCTTTTGCGGAAATCCTGATGTAATATGTGAAGATAGAACGTTCTTTTGCGGAAAACTGATGTAATATGTAACATTGGTACGTTTTTTCTTCCAGAAAAATACTGTAATTTGGTTTAAATTGCTTTTTTCTTAATTAAATTATCAATTTATTCGTATTTAAATAAAATTGTTTTCTTTTATTTTTGTAATTTTTATATTTTATATTATTTTTTTAGTTTCAAAGACACCTGTAAGCCCATCATCATCACCATTACATCCGGGTTCAGAAAACATTGATTTAGAGCTAAAAGACGTATTAGTCAGTCAGTTCAGCCTATTGTAGTTCACTGCTGGACATACCCTCCCCAAGTTTGCGCCAGACATCCCGGTTTTCCGCAATCCTCCATGAAGACTACACCGGCAATCTTACGTAGATCGTCGGTCCAACGGGCCATAGGACGTCCCACACTGCGTTTGCCAAGACGCGGTCTCCACTCCAGGACCCGTCTGCTCCAACAGCCATCGGTCCTGCGACACAGATGACCAGCCCACTGCCACTTAAACTTGCTAATTCTGTGGGCTATGTCGATTACTTTCGCTCACGGATAGTCTCATTTCTAATCCTATCTTTGAAAGAAACCCCAAGCATAGCCCCTTCCATTGCACGTTGAGCGACTTTAAACTAGTAGATCAGTCCATCAGTGTTCATGTCTCGGCTCCGTATGTCAACACAACCAGGACGCATTGCTCGAAGACTTTTGTCTTCAAGCATTGTGGAATCTTCGAAGGCAAGACTCGACGAAGCCTGCAAAACGCCGCCCAGCCCAAACAAATCATCCTATCAGCTTCCTTCTCGAGTTGTTTCGACCTGGTTGAATGGTGTGGCCAAGGTAGACATAATCCTGAACAACTTCGAAAAGGATACCGTCAACCGATACCGGTCTCGGTATCACTTGGTTGTTAAACATAACTTTCGTTTTATCTAAGTTCATACCGAGACCGACTTGTCGGGAGGACTCGTTTAGGCCGGCCAGCATTCGGCCTAGCTCATCCGACGTCTCCACAAAGATTACGAAATCGTCGGTAAAACGAAGGTGCGAGATTAATTCGCCGTTGACGTTGATGCCTCGTTCCTCTCAATCCAAGGTCTTAAAGACATCCTCCAGCGCAGTGGTAAACAGTTTCGGTGATATTACATCTCCCTGTCTTACCCCACGCCGCGCCGGAGGAAAATGATCAGCCTGCTCCGGTGGATGGAATTCGTCGAGTCTTCTGGCGAGACGATTCGTAACAACCCTTGAAAACAGCTTTTAGACGTGGCTCAAAAGTGAGATTGGTCTGTGATTCTTCAAAAAGACTTGTCGCCTCTCTTAAAGAAGCACCATCATACTCCTGGACAACGCCTCCGGGGTGGTACCTCGGTGGATGACGGCGTTAAAAAGTTTATATTTCTATTCTGCTCAATCAGAGATCTCTCTCGTATTTGAGCAGCGGAGGTCTCGGCGTACAAGTTTCCGTATCCTCTTAGACTAAGCTTTCTGTTCTGGCGAAGCTGCTTGGGCAGCGGGCAACTCGCACCTGCGCCGCATCAGATCCAAGGCTTCGGGAGAAAGTTTAGACTGCTTCTTTGACTACCTCGGCGGAAAGTGTTTGCGACCCAGTGTACACACCATCTTCACCATGTTGTCGGTCATCTCGTCCACGTCGCCAGCGAATAGAATCGGTTTCGGAGTTCCAGTTGGAACTGCTCAGAGCCACATAGTATTTGGAGCAGCGTAGGTTGGAGAGTAGATTTCATCAAGCGGGTATTCAGAGTGCCCCGTAATAGCCGGTGGTCGCTGCTGGTGTTAACCGGTACTAATTATAATAAATACAAAGAAAGAACAAAATGTGATGTTGGAGACTGATAATTTTAGTATTTTAAGTGAGTTTACGAAACGTTGATTGATTTAAAGAAGTGAAGATATTTTTTTATGTTTAATTATTATAAATTTGGTACTTTTAAAATAAAGGACTGATTTTGTTTTTAAAATGTTTTATTTTTAATCGATTTTATACAAAAAATAATAAATACTATTTATGACACGCTACTTATGAAAATGACTGCTCAAAATAAATCTGGAATATGCATATAGGACGAAATAACTAGCTTAAGTTTCATAAAAAAACGTTCCATTTGCATCTGGATCCTTAGAGCCTCCGGTGAATAACGTCACATGTGTAAATGTGACAGCAACAAGTCCATTATAAAACGTTATATATAAACATCGACCCTACTATCTTTCTAAATAAAACTGTTTTAAAATAATTAATAATACTGATAGATAATCACAGGCTTAATGTAAATTTTTCCAAAGTATAAAAGCGCCAGGTTTTTCCGTTTCCGAAATATAACAATTGAAAACTTTGAACGGCTCTACTGTAAAATGACTATTTTGCAGATAGTACGTTATTCTACGGCACCGTCGAAACGTAGGGCGTTATATGAGTGCGTTTACGGAGAAGCGATTTTACACGCGTTCATTTTCATACATTTTGACACACGCGAGAAGCTACGCCACACGCTACGCACTACGCTCCGCGTCTCCGTAAACGAGGCCTTAACAACATATTTATAAATATTATTTTACTCATTTATTCGCCGCAAAAAAGTCTTAATCTCAACACAGATTAACAACTTTTTATAAATTTTCGATAACAATCGCAACTACTTGGTTTAGATACACAATTTAAAAACTTTTCACCCACTAAACTCTTAACAACTGTAAGCAGTCGTTACTATATTATACTTAAATAAGAATATATAAACATTTATATATATAACCCGAAACGGCAACCAGTGTGATTTGAATTTTGAATCCTGTACCGGCGATTTAAAAACAAATAAAACAGACAAGACGTGATAAAGCCCAGACTACGACAAACATCTTTATGGCCTACACAAATAATTTATTGTCGTATGCGGGGTCTGAACTTGCGATCATTAGCACTTCCGTCAATTGCTGTGGTCACTGCTCCGACTTGACTTTGTTACTTATATTATAAGTAATAAGATTATTATTAATATATTGCCTAATCTAAGTGAGAAAAACCACTTTTCTTTTTTTTCTAAATTGATTGTTACAGACTAAAAATATCCAAAAGTGCAAAACCTATTCAGCCTTTCTTGAGTGATACACTCACCAAGGAGCGCAGCACTTAATTTTGTTTCATACAATACACGCTAGATAAATGACGATACTTATGGACTTAGGATTCAATTACATTTCTTTTTACGATTGCATAAAAAGTAGTAGGTACCTACTTAGGGGATTTTATTGTGATTGTGATGAGAGTGAGCTTTAAGCGTAAACTGACAGTAACTTAAATTCAATCAAAGTCATCTTAAAGTATCTTACTTTAAGCGGACAAAAATATTGGAATAGGTACCTACTCTCTCTTCAGAGAAGGCAGCAGACAAAAGTTGACTGTTTTAGATGGTATAAAGGTACAAAAGGTATGTAAAAATACAAAAAAATAAACCTGCCGTTTGCTATTAAATTGTATACATACAAATAGGCTTAACAACTTAGTTAAGGAAATCCTGAATCCAATTAACTTATTCGTAAAACCAACATGGCGTATGAATCCGAGAAAATTGTTTAAACTCTCAAAGCGTGTGTGTATTTTGCACCAATTTATACAAATACGACAAAGATGGTAATTAACTTTCAACCTCGTCTATTCTGTGGCGTAGTGATATCCTTCATTGTTATATTTCAACAGCCTTGAATGAACTAAATTTACAGACATTTCTAGATTTCCCAGGGGTCTGGGGTCGTAGCCGTGAATTGGAGACAATGTAAGATACAAGCATTTTGTTTTACTTGCAAAACTACTCGTACAGAACGAAGACTACAGCCATCAGTTCAATTTTTTTACGAATATGTTATAAGACACAAGTACTATTTTTTATGTGCACTGTGACTAGATCACTTTAACGCTTTAGTCATGGTTTAAAGTTTTCAACAAAAAGTCGTTTTTTTTTTATTACAGTAAACAACATAACCTCTCTTAATTGTCTGTGCTTTTTCCAGTCATCATACATTATTTTCTTACTATTACAGGTAAATAATTAGATATTTGTGGTCAACAGACTTCCGAGTAAAACTAGGACATGTCCCGATCCCGAAAACGTACGGTGTTTATCTGTTACATTTTTTAGGTCCTTTTTCTTTTAATTTTATTTGCAACAGAATGTCATAATCTGGGAACATATGAGACTACATAATTAAGCCGCAGCTAAAGCCTATAATCAGACTCATGTTGAAAAAAATTGTCTCAAAAATTGATTCACAAATATAATGTTACCTACTGATGTGTCGAGATATTTAGGTACACTCACAATTACGCTCGAATAAAAAACCTACATAGACAGGAGAAATAAATAAAGCAAAAAAAAAAAATCGAGTTAGCAACTTCCCCTGTGTCGTTAGAGATGTACGTCACTAAGTCCACACATTGTGTGGACTTAGTGACGCTGTATTTCATGCAAGATATTACTATTTTTGTACTAAAACACAGTTTATATATTATTTTCAAACGAGTAACTGCGGAGTTTATTGCCGATTCTTCTCTGCAGAATCTACATTCCGAATCGGTGGTAGCTTCACTTTAAAAAACTAATTAATCACCATAATTTTTTGTAAATTGACGATTCGAAAGTGCTCATGGGGCCTATTTGAATAAAGTTATTAATTGTTATTTTGATTTTGTTCATTATTTAATAAATTTTTATTATGAATAATAGAAGACATTTCTATTTTAACATTGAAATAACACTCTTAAATCATAAAATGTATCCTCAATGTAAAGATACCTTTTCAACATATAGGTACCTACATTAAAAAAAGCATGACATTTCCTTACAAATAAAATTCGAAAAAAGAACGAAGAGAACTTAAATTTTTATTATTTGAAGATTGCACTCAAAATTCAACTACATTACTACATTTACAAACTCTCACTTCACAGACGTTTCCATATTTCCCGAGGGGCGAAGCATAGCCATGAATTTGTGACAATATTACATTCTAAAAGCGTTTGTTTTCCCATTATATTTATGAAAAAACTTGCCTATGTTTTCTCATTCACTTCGTCTGACACCTTTTTAAATGATACTAATTAAATACAAAATAATAGATGCTTTCCAATTACACAAAAAGCGATGCTGTGTAACGCAGTATTCGACAAAGCGCTTTCCATTAACGATACTGTCGAACACATATAGTAATTATAATTATACACTGTTCGACACTCGAAAAATAACGAGCTTGCTTTAGACCGAACTACAAACTACTTTGAAGTAAAACTTCTTTATCTTTATCAATAGACCTACACAGCTGTGTCTTAGATGTACGAAACATGGTGTATGGCTGGGGATTGATGCATTTTCTAAATCAAAGTATGCGGATTGTTTAATTTATTTGTTTTTATAAAGCAGAGACTTAGTATATTCTACAAGCATTCATGTTCTAGATATTTAGAAACAAATTTTAAAGTTTTTTCTTCACTCCAACGAAACGACATTTTTGCGGTAATTAACTAATAAACTCGACTAAATCGACATCATCATCGTGTTCGGACTTGTTTAGCCAGTGCGCCAGTGAGCGCGGATGCGTGGAGGGAGGTGCTACTCGCCCGATAAAAATAGAATAAAATGGATCGACTCGACTAAATTCCTTACTAAATATTACTCGAGTAAATTTTTGGTGTTCAGACACGTTTAGCTACTAAATTACTCGCTAGTCGACTAAAATACTAGCCTAATGCAAACTAGGCATATGAGATTATAATTCTACTCGTATTAATTTGATTAAGTTTGATCTAATATTATATCAAGATGAAATCACTGCAAGTCGGTCAAGCGGCCTGCAACTAGTAGGGTAATTTGTCGGTCAATTAATTGTAAGTCAAGCTACTGATCGAACAACTAGTCTACAGACTAGTCAGGCATACTGACGGGTAACCACTCGGGGAACTAAACGAGCACTTGTCGTTAATCGAACGACTGCATAACTGAACCAAATAAAGATAAATTACATGCCTAAGAAGCTTCGCGACTAGACGATAACACTGTTTGACTAGCTGTTCAACTACTTCCTCGAAATTATTAGTTGATCAGTTAATTGCTGGAGTTGTTGCTAAATTACTTGTTAAAATAAATTTCTTGACTAATAAATCACTGACTATCCATTCACCCATAAGTGACTACGATTACTCACTTAATTAGTAGCTTGACTACCTGCTATTGACTTTGCTATTTACGTATTTCAGATAATTAGACGTACTTTGCTGAGTATTATCGTTTTTTTTATATTTAATTTATGTAGTTAAACTTAAGGAATTACCTTATAAAAAAAACTTAAACGAAACTACTTTTTTGTTTGCAATATTGTCAAATCGTTGTATAATTCTATTAAAATGCAATTTAATAATTAATTGGAAAAGTAAAACTTCATAATGGCGACCTTCAATCATAAAGGAAATATAGGTATATGTACTTCGGGTATGGAATAACACACTCAACTTACTATAGTATGTATATTTTCATTTAATATAAAAATTATAGATATCCTATGTATTTACAGGTAAGTAAATGGCAAACAACGTATAAGATCCAACAGAATTAAAAGTTATATCACAGTTTACGAAAATCCATTCAAGTTCGTATTCTGTGTTACATTTTCATACAAATAAAATCTATACAAGTTAATACTGTGAAGCGAAACATGAAGACTGGACAATTTACGGAAGCACTCGATAACTTTGTCGACACTAGCCACCGTGATAAACGTTTTATCTATTTTACTCTTTGGTAATTGTTAATTCTGACAAATAATTCACACTGTTTATTGGAGTTTACTCCTTAAGAATCGATTTTCATATAAGGCTACCCGGTATGAAAAAAATATGAGGAGTGAAATCTACTGAACGAATGACCTCGTTACGTTTCTCGTAACGCCATCTATCGCGTAAAGTCTAAAGGTGTTAAGGTGCGTACGGATTGCGCGTTCCTGTGTTACGCGTAGTTGGGAAACACTGTCCACGCGTACATTGGATACGCGTACAGCTCCTGTACGGACCGCCGCGAACCTGTACGCGAGGTCAATCGATCCAGAGCGCTCCGCGAGCCCCAGTCATTCGCCAAAAAATAATAATAATATAAATTAAAAAAAAGAGAAACAAACGGAAACCTAGATGGTGGATGAAAAAATTGTATCGTGAAAGATTACAGTGTGGAAATAGGCTAATGGAAGATATAAATTATGAAGAAAGTTGGGACAAAAATTTTGTGAGAATGAGTTTGCAAGATTTTGAAACAATTCTTGAAAAGGTAGAACCTAGTAGAGAGACTCGGTGAAATTCATAAAGTTGAATCAATCTGATAATATTTTCATTATTGAAACTCGAAGAACACGCGTTTTTATTCATTTTGCCGTCCAAATATAGCGTAGCCGGCCGCGTGAGTCCTCTTTGACGCGCGACCAAAAACCGACCGACGATGGCTCGCGCTGCGAGTTGGCTCGCGCGGAACGCGTACCCTAGACTAGAGTGAACGCGTAGCTGCAGGTAAGGACTAGGCGTTCCGAATACGCGTAAACTGAGTACGCGTACCAGGGTACGCGCAATCCGTACGCACCTTAACGACGTTAATAGCGCCATCTCGTCGTAACGTATAATCGATAGATGGCGTTATTTGATTTGTTTATTTACGTACATAAATAAACGAATTAAAAAGATTAATCTTTTTCTTAGACTAGTAAGCCTTTTTTGTGCCTATTTAGACAGTCAATCTGAAGGAGCAAACTCCAGTCGTGCGAGGGAGCTGACACACACACTTTTTTAATTTAATTTCTGAAAAAAAAAATATTGAGTGAGGGTGGACTAGTCATCAACAAGTTATAGTAATTCAGACTTGAAATGTTGAATTAATTCCTATCACAGACTAGACAAATAAATTTAGAATTAAAAAAATTAATTTTAATAGGGAAAATTCAGTTTTAAAATTCTTTGAGATAAATGAAAAATAAATATCATTTCAGCTTTGATTTTATACATTTTTGTCGTGATGACGGTATAAATAAACTGACCATTTTATTTAAATATGGGTAAATTATAATACATTGGTATACAAAAACTAATTAAAACCAAATGTTAACAATTGCTAAATATATTTGAAGAATCTTGTATTCACCATTTTTAAAATCTGTGGTATATAAGTGTTAGATGTACATAAAAACCGTTAAATATAAATTAAGTCAGATCTATAATAAAAAAATATTGAATTTCGATTGCACATTTCTTAATTCAGAAAGCCCACCACAAAGCAGGATAAAATCAAAATCTATTTACTTACAAAGCTAATTCGAAGAGGCCATTTAAATAAAATAAAAAAACTATTAAACTTAAATGCGTATACGGTCCGACATTTTAACGTACCAACGAAATTTTTATTCATATCATTTCGTTTGTGCAATCTTTTCATACAAGCGTCACCAGTTCCCAAAGATTGTACAGTTAATTACAAAAAACGCTTCCGGAGCCGTTACAAAAATCCATGATATGTACAATAGATTACACTAGTACCTTACCTCAAATACTCTTACACTAATTTACACAGAATTCTACTGTCTTTTTACACACCGATCGCTCCCGATATTAAATGCTCTAAATTTTAGAGCATTCGCCTAAATCGAACTATATTACACTAGGCTCATTTCATCCGTTTATTATCGTTTATTGCCATGAAATAAGTAGATAGTACTCTCTCAACTAAGCTAAGACGATCTACTACGAATCGGATAATAAAACAAAAATTAAGGCTCTATTGTAAGGCTGTCGACTGACGTCTATTAAATAAAGCTCTCCGATCTATTGGTTTGGAATCTAATTTAAGCTTAGAACAATTTAATATTAAATCTAGTATCTCCAGTCTATACTTAAGATTGGCTCACGATATTGGACCTTTTGTTTCGCTACGTCGAGTAGGAAACCAGGGGATTCAAACAAGATGATTAGCGATTAACAAATTCGTCTGTCGAGTCGTGGAACTATCATAACTTAAGTCCGGCTCTTATATCCAAAACGATTCGTTATGCTAACGAACCGTTTATTTACATTACTATTCGATAACTTCACATCATTTAATACATTTTTACAAATTCAATAATCGCTTAACCCACACACTCTGCCTAAACGTTACGGACGATTGGTCAACTTTCCTGGTAGGTGAACGGAACTACGTTATAGTCTTTGAATGAATTATTTCTTGAGCCAGGCGAGCACGTCGCCGGGGTCCGTGGCTCAGTCGAGCTGCTGCACCTGCACCACGGACGAGGGCGGCGGGATGGAGATCTCGTACTTTATGAGCCCCGTGCCCCGCCCCGTCGATACCATCAAACCGCTCACTTCTTTCAAGTCGCCACTGAAATAGAATATATTTATATTACAATTGTGAAGCTTAATTAATGTCCGTAAAACATATCTCGGTTTCTTGTTATTTTTACGTTTGTAAATTTATTGAATAACATTTTTTTGCGTGTGGTGCTTTAAGGTCCAGTAAGATGGGTTCGGGCGTGTCTACGTACACGTGTCGCTTGTGTCTACGTACACGTGTCGCTTGTGTGTATCTACGAGCACGTGTCGCTTGTGTGTGTGCGTGTGTCTACGTACACGTGTCGCTTGTGTGTATCTACGAGCACGTGTCGCTTGTGTGTGTGCGTGTCTGCGTACACGTGCCGCTTGGGCGTGTGTCTACGTACACGTGTCGCTTGTGTGTATCTACGAGCACGTGTCGCTTGTGTGTGTGCGTGTGTCTACGTACACGTGTCGCCTGTGTGTGTCTACGTACACGTGTCGCTTGTGTGTATCTACGAGCACGTGTCGCTTGTGTGTGTGCGTGTGTCTACGTACACGTGTCGCCTGTGTGTGTCTACGTACACGTGTCGCCTGTGTGTGTCTACGTACACGTGTCGCCTGTGTGTGTCTACGTACACGTGTCGCTTGTGCGTGTGTCTACGTACACGTGTCGCCTGTGTGTGTCTACGTACACGTGTCGCCTGTGTGTGTCTACGTACACGTGTCGCTTGTGCGCGAGCTGCCCGGCGAGCGGCTTGACGTCGCGCGACACGAGCAGCGGCGAGCCGAGCAGCGTGCGCCGGCCCGCCACCGTGCCCACCACTATCTGGTTGCCGATCACCTGACCCGACCTGTTCGTGACCTGGGAAACAAGGAGAGACTTAAATATCATTCATGTTTATTAGGTTTTTTTTTGTGTTTGTGCTGTGTGGTTACGGCACTAAAGAATGTAGCCACCCCCTCTCTTCCCGTGGGTGTCGTAAGAGGCGACTAAGGGATAGCACAGTTCCACTACCACCTTGGAACTTAAAAAGCCGACGGATGGCAGGATTACCATCCATGCTGGCTTTGAAATACACAGGCCAAAGACGGGTAGCAGCGTCTTCGGTTCGACAAAGCCAGCCCTGCGGTCACCAACCCGCCTGCCCAGCGTGGTGACTATGAGAAAAACACATGAGTTCGCGTCATAATGTCGGGCGCGAACTTGTGGAGGCCTATGTCCAACAGTGGACTGTGATAGGCTGTAGTGGTGGTGGTAGGTTTTTTTTTATGATACTAGGATGGCTCTGTTTCTAGACTATGAATAGTAATAACTAATCTATCGAGAAAATTTTGGTAGTTAACAATCGTTTAACTTGTTGAAAAATTAAGTTTATGTCCAACAGGAATTAAGTATTTATAGTGTTTAAAATACACCATAATTTTTTCAAATTAAAAAATAAATATTCAAAACTTGTGGACTAGACTTAAAGAAATATAATAAAATTATTACACGTATAATAAACGCGTGTTGGAGTGGACTTTGCGGCTCTCGTATGCTTAAACTATTGATTTTACAAAAAAAAGGTTACTACAAAAATTGTAGGAATTTTTTTCTAGTTTAATTTATGACATAACTATTTTTATCGTAAAATGAGTTGTAACGGAGTTATTCTCAAAAAACTGTATTTGAGCGCCATTTTTCCAATATGGCGGCACGAGCGGCAAAGATACGAGGTGGAAAAGGTCGAAATCTAGAAAAATTACCAATTTTCAAAACTCCCAGAAAACTTTCCAGGTAACCACCTTTTTGAGCACCAAATGACTGTACTATATGTTCTTAGTGAGACATAAAGGGGACAATTTGAATCATTTTTTTGTTTCATGCTACGCTGTTATTCTTGTAATTGTTTCTGTACCGTTCTCCAAATAAATAAATAAGTTTGCAGATCACATGTGCCAACCTATTAAACAGAAGAGAGATTTGTCATAATATATCATTCATGTTCACTAAGTTCGTTATAAGACGAAAGTACGAGAGTATTGCCCACCAGATGGTATGCAGTTAGTAACTGAATCCAAGTCTAAAATCGTAAGTAGTGAAGTAGTCCAAAATCGACAGTAACTGCCAGTTACTGTCGATTTTGGACGTCTACGATGCCAGGAAGATTGAAAGCATGACTACGAGTAGGAACAGAAGGAACACAATAGTTCTTGAGAGCAGTACTATTTGGCTGTGATCTCCTGTAAGGTTGAAGTACTTCCCCAGATGGGCTTATCTCAATAAATTTTATATGACTAGGTCGGCAAACAAGCGTATGGCCCACCAGATGGTAAGCGTTTAGAGTAGTCTATGGGCGACTGGAACACCAGAAGCATCGCAAGCGCATCATATGCGCATTGCCAAGATCCTCTCGAGCCTCCCCAGCTCTGGCCACCTTTGTAACCAGAAACACAACGCTACTTGAGAGCAGTATTATTTGGCTATGACCTGTAAAATGGAGGTACTTTCCCATATGCTGCTCAGCCCTACCTCAATGAATTTTATATGAATAGGTCGATAAACCACCTGGTGCTGAGCTGTTAATGTAGACTATAGACGACTGCAACACCAGAACTCACGTCACTTAACGACTGTTCTTCTTCTTCTTCTTCTTTTATTTTTTGCATAAGATAGCCATTTGCGACATTCTGCCAGTGTCAAGTATATATTAATATAAAAATAAAAAGCGCACTTGAAATTTTAATTTTGAATTATTTTGTTGTCCGAAAATTATATAAATATTTTAATTATAAAAATATATAATTTATTTGTGGTGTTAGAACAATTAAGGAGTAAAATAATAAATATTTATTAACGACTGTTATTCTGTACTTATATTCTTTATATTGTCAGTTATTGTAGAAATTAAACTAACCACTTGTATGTGCGTCGGTTGCTGATGATCCTGCTGATCCATTTCTAGACTATTCTGATGCTGAACTTGCTGATGCTGCTGTTGCTGTTGTTGTTGCTGTTGTTGTTGCACTTGTTGCTGCGCTTGCTGCGCGACCTGCTGCGCTGCTTGTTGTGCCGCTTGCTGTGCGGCTTGTTGTTGCGCTTGTTGTGTCGCTTGTTGCTGCGCTTGCGACTAGAATAATTGTAGTATTGTAAATTATTAAAACATATTTTTTTAGTGTTAGGAGCGTTCAATTATTACGTAACGCAAATTTTAAAGATTTTTGTCCCCCCCCCCCCTAGCCCCCATGTAACGCGCGGTAACGTTTTCCTGTACACCCCTCCCCTCCCCATAAATCTTACGTAACACGCAACTGACCATTTTTACCCAAAAGTCACAACTATGTTGCACAAACTAACCGAAAATTCGCTAAATTACTTTTATTATTGTTTTAATCACGTTTGCGGTAGTAATCAATAAATAAAACAATAGATTTTAATACCCGTTTTTTTAATTAAATAAAAAACAGTGTTACGTAACGCGTTGTTCGAAAATTGTAACGCATCGTAACGTTTAACAAGACCCCCCTTCCCCCCAAATTGGCGTTACGTAATACTTGAATGCCCCCTTAGTTGGAATTATGATTCTGTAAATTTAAAAAATAATTGCCAAAATGTATGTTGTTTTGTTGTTGGTTTGTTGATTAGCTTATTGTGTTACTTGTTGCTGTGCTTGTGACTAGAAGTAGAATTGTTGTAGCTTAATTAATGATATACTCATTTTTTAGTAGAATTATGAGTCTATATTTGAAAAAAAGAATTGTTAAATGTATATTATATGTGCATAAATTTCGAACGATCGCAATAAATTGTGTTAATCTTTTTTTACTGTGTTCGTTATTGTCAGTCAAAGTGTCAACATTAAATTAAAATAAGTTAAAAATCAAAGAATATTCACGAAAAAAAAATATAACAGTAACTAGTTCGCCAGGCCAGTTACTTGTTTATATACTTTCATAGAAAAAAATATATATATTTACATTTCTGGGAGGCAGATCCATGTGTTGTCGTTGATGTAACATCAAGTGGTTTTTCTGGAAGAATGCTTTTCCGCATTGGTCGCAAACATGCGTTCTTAACGTACAACTACCGTCGGGATGTCTGAAAAAAATCATATTATTGTAAGACTCTTCATTGTATTTAAATATAATTATTTGAAAATCATTTATATTATTTTTATACCTCCTATGATGTGCTAATAAACCGTGTTTCGCCGCAAATCCTTTTCCGCAGTCGACACAAAAGTGTAACTTAGGCCGAGGAGTAGATATGTGATTCTGCAAACAGTAAATAACATTTTACTTTTACCACAACCACAAAAAAATACGATTTTTACCAATATTACTACATTATTATTAAATGTTAGTAATTTTTATGTTATAATAATAATTTGTTGAAAGAATCTGATTTCCTTTTTCGATAAAAACTCACCGTTGCAATTACCTGTGTATGAACAACATTGTTTGGATTCGACGATATAATTTGAATAGGTTGGTCTGAAACAAAAACAAAATTTATATTACTAAAAAAATCATTCATATACCAAATCATTATGTTACACAAAAACTGAGATTTTCGTGTGTCATATGTTATATAATTGTGTTTGCAACTTTGCACGCAAACGAAAAAAAACCGACTCTTGACCGACTCGAAAAGACTGACAAGTATGTCAGATCTCCATAATCGCTTAAAAACACTAGAATTGAGAAGGTTCTCCTCAATTGGAAGTCAGTTAAAAACACAGTAATTTAACATGTTCAATTGGTTCAGCAGCAGCATTGCGGTCGTACAGCGGTACACTCCTGTACTGTACTGTACTGTACTGTACTGTACTGTACAGCAGAAAACAGTCACCAGTACTCACTGTGCGAGGCGTGCGTGGCGTGCTGCGCGGCGGCCACGAGGCCGGGCTGCAGCGCGGCGGTGAGCGCGCACAGGTCCGTCACGCACGTGCGGTCGTGCAGCGGTACACTCCTGTACTGTACTGTACTGTACTGTACAGCAGACAACAGTCACCAGTACTCACTGTGAGAGGCGTGCGTGGCGTGCTGCGCGGCGGCCACGAGGCCGGGCTGCAGCGCGGCGGTGAGCGCGCACAGGTCCGTCACGCACGTGCGGTCGTGCAGCGGTACACTCCTGTACTGTACTGTACTGTACAGCAGACAACAGTCACCAGTACTCACTGTGCGAGGCGTGCGTGGCGTGCTGCGCGGCGGCCACGAGGCCGGGCTGCAGCGCGGCGGTGAGCGCGCACAGGTCCGTCACGCACGTGCGGTCGTGCAGCGGTACACTCCTGTACTGTACTGTACTGTACTGTACAGCAGACAACAGTCACCAGTACTCACTGTGCGAGGCGTGCGTGGCGTGCTGCGCGGCGGCCACGAGGCCGGGCTGCAGCGCGGCGGTGAGCGCGCACAGGTCCGTCACGCACGTGCGGTCGTGCAGCGGTACACTCCTGTACTGTACTGTACTGTACTGTACAGCAGACAACAGTCACCAGTACTCACTGTGCGAGGCGTGCGTGGCGTGCTGCGCGGCGGCCACGAGGCCGGGCTGTAGCGCGGCGGTGAGCGCGCACAGGTCCGTCACGCACGTGCGGTCGTGCAGCGGTACACTCCTGTACTGTACTGTACTGTACTGTACAGCAGACAACAGTCACCAGTACTCACTGTGCGAGGCGTGCGTGGCGTGCTGCGCGGCGGCCACGAGGCCGGGCTGCAGCGCGGCGGTGAGCGCGCACAGGTCCGTCACGCACGTGCGGTCGTGCAGCGGTACACTCCTGTACTGTACTGTACTGTACTGTACAGCAGACAACAGTCACCAGTACTCACTGTGAGAGGCGTGCGTGGCGTGCTGCGCGGCGGCTACGAGGCCGGGCTGCAGCGCGGCGGTGAGCGCGCACAGGTCCGTCACGCACGTGCGGTCGTGCAGCGGTACACTCCTGTACTGTACTGTACTGTACTGTACAGCAGACAACAGTCACCAGTACTCACTGTGAGAGGCGTGCGTGGCGTGCTGCGCGGCGGCTACGAGGCCGGGCTGCAGCGCGGCGGTGAGCGCGCACAGGTCCGTCACGCACGTGCGGTCGTGCAGCGGTACACTCCTGTACTGTACTGTACTGTACTGTACAGCAGACAACAGTCACCAGTACTCACTGTGAGAGGCGTGCGTGGCGTGCTGCGCGGCGGCTACGAGGCCGGGCTGCAGCGCGGCGGTGAGCGCGCACAGGTCCGTCACGCACGTGCGGTCGTGCAGCGGTACACTCCTGTACTGTACTGTACTGTACTGTACTGTACAGCAGACAACAGTCACCAGTACTCACTGTGCGAGGCGTGCGTGGCGTGCTGCGCGGCGGCCACGAGGCCGGGCTGCAGCGCGGCGGTGAGCGCGCACAGGTCCGTCACGCACGTGCGGTCGTGCAGCGGTACACTCCTGTACTGTACTGTACTGTACAGCAGACAACAGTCACCAGTACTCACTGTGCGAGGCGTGCGTGGCGTGCTGCGCGGCGGCCACGAGGCCGGGCTGCAGCGCGGCGGTGAGCGCGCACAGGTCCGTCACGCACGTGCGGTCGTGCAGCGGTACACTCCTGTACTGTACTGTACTGTACTGTACAGCAGACAACAGTCACCAGTACTCACTGTGCGAGGCGTGCGTGGCGTGCTGCGCGGCGGCCACGAGGCCGGGCTGCAGCGCGGCGGTGAGCGCGCACAGGTCCGTCACGCACGTGCGGTCGTGCAGCGGTACACTCCTGTACTGTACTGTACTGTACAGCAGACAACAGTCACCAGTACTCACTGTGCGAGGCGTGCGTGGCGTGCTGCGCGGCGGCCACGAGGCCGGGCTGCAGCGCGGCGGTGAGCGCGCACAGGTCCGTCACGCACGTGCGGTCGTGCAGCGGTACACTCCTGTACTGTACTGTACTGTACAGCAGACAACAGTCACCAGTACTCACTGTGCGAGGCGTGCGTGGCGTGCTTCGCGGCGGCCACGAGGCCGGGCTGCAGCGCGGCGGTGAGCGCGCACAGGTCCGTCACGCACGTGCGGTCGTGCAGCGGTACACTCCTGTACTGTACTGTACTGTACTGTACAGCAGACAACAGTCACCAGTACTCACTGTGCGAGGCGTGCGTGGCGTGCTGCGCGGCGGCCACGAGGCCGGGCTGCAGCGCGGCGGTGAGCGCGCACAGGTCCGTCACGCACGTGCGGTCGTGCAGCGGTACACTCCTGTACTGTACTGTACTGTACAGCAGACAACAGTCACCAGTACTCACTGTGCGAGGCGTGCGTGGCGTGCTGCGCGGCGGCCACGAGGCCGGGCTGCAGCGCGGCGGTGAGCGCGCACAGGTCCGTCACGCACGTGCGGTCGTGCAGCGGTACACTCCTGTACTGTACTGTACTGTACAGCAGACAACAGTCACCAGTACTCACTGTGCGAGGCGTGCGTGGCGTGCTGCGCGGCGGCCACGAGGCCGGGCTGCAGCGCGGCGGTGAGCGCGCACAGGTCCGTCACGCACGTGCGGTCGCCCGCATGAAGACGCACGTGCAACGACAGCGCCTCCTGGAGAAAGACAAACTGAATTAGAGGCAGAATCTTGTAACTTTTAAAGGCTTTTGCGCGATGCTCAGCACTACCCCCCCCCTCCCTTCTCCTTTTACTCGCTATCTGAACGAGGTGGCTCAGAGAATAGCAATTTCGGAATGAACGTTAAGTTATAGCACGCGCTATTTTAGTTAAATCGTCATCCTTTAGACCAGTGTTCCGCAAACTTTTTGTGTTCAAGGTACACCTAGGAATAGGAAAATATTTTGGAGGTACACCACAAATAAAAAGTTATTTTTTAGGTAACATTAACCAGCATTTATTTATTAATCATCGAAACAATATTTACTATTAATCAATAACCGTAAACTCTATTTTTCCGAGGCACACCAATAAACGACCACGGCACACCAGTGTGCCGCGGTACACCCTTTGCGGAACACTGCTTTAGACCAGGGGTCGGCAACCTTTTGGCAGGCAAGAGCCACAAGGTGGCAAAATAAACTAAAGGCGGACCGCACTTATGATATTAACCCTAGATTCTACCTGATATATGTATAATTGGTCATTATATAACACACGGAATTAAATTTGTACACGTAATGCTTACATTGTGTTTATATGTATGCGCGGCCCGCGGGCCGCGCGTTGCCGACCGCTACTTTAGACTATTGAATAGGTTATAGGATGGCAGATCAAAGGTACAAGCTATTAGACAATGAACAAGCATTAATGGCCTCAAAGGCCACAAGAACCAGTTAATCAAAGCAAGATTAGAACACACCTTTGTATTGAAACAAGAACCACATTCTGGGCAAATATATCCAGGTGTCGCTTTCTCTGATAAAATTTGACCATCAGCACCAATGACCTGTAAAAATTTTATTTTATTAATTACTTTATTCTACATTATTATACTATCTACACATATAATAAAACGGTAGGAAAGTCAAAACTGTATGTACATTGAATATTTTTTTTAAATCATACTTGGGGTTTGATCTAAAATTGATACCGAAGCCAAAAATATAGTTTTTAGAATTTTTGTCTGTTTGTCTGTATGTATGTCCAGGATAAACTCAAAAAGTACTGCATGGATTTACTTCAAATTTAGCAGGAATATTATTATGAAGTCGGGTCAACATATAGGCTACATATTATCACGCTATCACCTATGGGGAACAAGCAGTGAACCTTTATTTGCTGTATAGCGTTTAAGCAGACGACGTCGCGGGCAGCAGCTAGTACACATTAAAGAGTACACTATTGGTACTAAGTGAGTTTCTACCAATCTTATTATTAGCTTTAGTTAATTTAAAAGAAACACTCACTTGCACTATTTGTGGTTTAAAGTCATCCTGTTTTATGACAGTAGTTTGTTGCTGTTGTTGCTGCTGCTGCTGTTGCTGTTGTTGTTGTTGCTGCTGTTGTTGTTGTTGTTGTTGTTGCTGCTGCTGCTGCTGTTGTTGTTGTTGCTGCTGCTGTTGTTGCTGTTGTTGCTGTTGCTGCTGCTGCTGTTGTTGTTGTTGCTGTTGAGCCTGTTGTTGCTGTTGACTTTGTTGATTTTGTGACGTACTAAGACAATGTCTCGCCAGTTTACAATGCTCTTGTAATTCCGCCTTACATTTGAAAGCATCCCCGCACTCTATACATGCTACCGCACCTTCTCCCGTGTGAATTCTAGTAAAACAAAAAAAAATTAATTAAACACTTATTTTATGTTAACATAAAATTATTGTAAGCGAAAGTTTTTAGAAATTATGTTAATAATTACATCAAGTCTACTCACTTCATATGGGCTACAAGTGTTCTTTTCTGCAAAAACTCTTTGCCACACACTGGACATGCGTGTGGTACTCGACCATGCACTCTTCCATGATTCACGAGTTGAAACTTTCTAGCGAATGCTACACCACAGTCAGGACATACAAATGGGGAAAGCGAACCATGAAATCGACTATGCATGACGAGATGTTCCTGTAATAGACAAATAAATTGTTATAGTTAATATTTTGAGTTCTTATCCTAAGGGGTGGACAAAATAACCCTTAAGATTCTCTAAATCTTTCTTGATTTTCACTTGGTGTAAAAATGTACCTTGAAACCGAAGCTGTCATATCAAATCAAATCTAAAATAACTTTATTCAAATAGGCCCCATGAGCACTTTCAAATCGTGATTTTACAAAAATTAAATTTAAGGTTATTAATTAGTTTTTTTTTTTAAAGTGAAACTACCATCGATTCGGAATGTAGATTCTGCAGAGAAGAATCGGCAAGAAACTCCGCAGTTACCCTTTTGAAAATAATATATAAACTGTGATTTATTAGCATATGGTAGCTTTTCCTTATAAATAACTACAACCCAACTATGAACTTTATGTACATAATTTTTCGTAATCAGGTTACTGGCATTTATTCTTCAGTCTTTTTTGAGCAGAACCACATCTATTGAATCTGGTAGTATAGACCGGGCGCTGGATGGAGTTGAGTATGCAAAATGTGAGGACCGCATTCGGTGAATGGTTTTGAACTCAGAAAAGCATGCAGATTATGATTCTGAATGTTGCCAGGAGCCATATTGGTCCAATTTTTTTTTACAGCCCATCCCCTTAGGCATGTAGTAAATGGACTGAACACTTGCTTTGATATCATTATAACGATTGTTTTAGTGAGAATATGCAATTTATTTTTATGATTACAGATACTTACAACCTGTCAAGTGAAAAAACAACAGGAAAATTAAAAATAAAAACAATAATTATTGATAAAAAAAATTATTTAACTCAAAAAAGCGAATTTTAATTAATTATAAATGAAAAAATGATAATTATCAATCTTTTTTATTCTGACAATCGTTATTTATGCATTTGCATAAAGAAATACAATCAATATGCAATTTCTTATAAAAGCAAGCCATTGTTTTACAATTGGATGCACATTTACACGGTTGATTCAACAATTCCGGCAGTGGTTGCTTGGTCATTTGTCGTGGGTACAAATTACTATCCTTCCTTTCATAGCCTAAGAACGTGTAATCAATTGTCTGTAGTTGAGTTTAGTCAGCATTTACCCATACATAATTATGTTTGTGCTGAGAAATTTTAAATTACTGCAAGTATCTTTTTGACGCTGTCGGTTTTTACAGGAAATCTCCAAAATCATAATTCGCTCTTGAAATTGAATATTACAAGTGTGGTAAGTGGTAAAAACACGCGGCAGTATATTTCAAATCTACCTAAAATATACTGCCGCATAATAATATATATATATATATATATATATATATATATATATATATATATATATATATATATATATATATATATATATATATATATATATAATATAATTACAAAAATTTACGTTCTTGATTACAATAAATACAATTTGACAGATATTATGATATATCAATAAAATACTTGGAATCAACTTTACGGAGTAAAGGTCGAATGATGAAAAATTTTATCATGTCAAATAAGCACACCAAAATCCCAACTGATTGTAATAATTTCTTTTCAAGCACTGAAAATAAGTTACAGCTAGTTCGATTTCTATGTAATGCTGTCCCCGGATATGTACAAATAAATGAAGATTGCGAGTTATATATTTGTGGAGGATAATCCCCAAAATGTTTCAAATTGCAAGGTTCTTTATTTTTTTTTAGTACCTGACCTGAATCCTAACCATTTAAAAACGGATTCAAGGATGTTTTGTCACATATTTCACGCAGTGACAATCAAACTTGGCATATCATAATCATTAGCGCTGATACAGATGTTTTCATACTCGGGTATTACTTCTGCAACAAGCTTGCACGGCTAGGCTGTTTAGGTTTATGGTTCGACGGTTCCTATAAGAAGAAATTCATTTCAGGCTGTCATTTGGCTGCTCAGTCCCGTGGACAATATATTTGTGGTTTTATTTGCTAGCATTACACACTCTGAATGGTTGCGATTCGACTAGCAGATTTGGTTCAAAAAAAAAATGCTTTAAAAGCTGCTTCGTTGGATTTTGTACAAGAAGCTCTGAAGCATTTCTGAAATATATACCTAAGTGTCTAACATCTAAAAGAATTGGAAAACATTTGCACCTATCTTTTAAAAAAAAAAAAAAAAAAACTCAATGGCTGATAAACTTCGGTATAAGTTATCTTCCCAAAATATCGGTTTTGCCTTAAATTTATTCAAAGTTATTTATTTGCACATCAGATGCTCTACATTTACATCTATTAACATATGTATGAGTAAATACTGACCAAACTCAACTACAGACAATTGATTACACGTTCTTAGGCTATGAAAGGAAGGATGGTTATTTGTACCCACGACAAATGACCAAGCAACCACTGCCGGAATTGTTGAATCAACCGTGTAAATGTGCATCCAATCGTAAAACAATGGCTTGATCTTATATGAAATTACATATTGATTGTATTTCTTCATGCAAATGCATAAATAACGATTGTCAGAATAAAAAAGATTGATAATTATCATTTTTTCATTTGTAATATATTCAAATTCCCTTTTTTTAATTAAATAATTTTTTTTTATCAATAATTATTGTTTTTATTTTTAATTTTCCTGTTGTTTTTTCACTTGACAGGCTGTAAGTATCTGTAATCATAAAAATCAATTGGATATTCTCACTAAAACAATCGTTATATTGATATCAAAGCATGTGTTCAGTCTATTTACTACATGTCTAAGGGGGGTGGGGTGTAAAAAAAAATGGACCAATATGGCTCCTGGCAACATTCAGAATCATAATCTGCATGCTTTTCTGAGTTCAAAACCATTCACCGAATGCGGTCCTCACATTTTGCACACTCAACTCCATCCAGCGCCTGGACTAGTATAATCTATACATATAATAAAATGGTAGAAAAGTCAAAACTGTACATTGAATATTTTTTTAAAAGAATACTTGGGGTGTGATCTACAATCGATACCGAAGCCAAAAATATAGTTTTTAGAATTTTTGTCTGTTTGTCTGTTTGTCTGTATGTATGTCCGGGATAAACTCAAAAAGTACTGCATGGATTTACTTCAAATTTGGCACGAATATTATTAAGAAGTCGGGTCAGAACATAGGCTATATATTATCACGCTATCACCTACGGGGAACGAGCAGTGAACCTTTATTTCTTCAAATGTATGTCCGGGATGAACTCAAAAAGTACTGCATGGATTTACTTCAAATTTGGCACGAATATTATTAAGAAGTCGGGTCAGAACATAGGCTACATATTATCACGCTATCACCTACGGGGAACGAGCAGTGAACGCACGCAGACGACGTCGCGGGCAGCAGCTAGTTCTTATTTATTTATTTATTTAAATAATTATTCTTTATATAGCATTACTTAAAATAATGTATAAGCATTCTGTTTTTTAAAATAAAATCATTTTTAATAAATAAATAGACATATATCTGAATACCTTTTGTGCAAAGCTTTCTCCACAATCAGTGCAAACATAGGGCCGCTCGCCAGCATGGTACTTGCTGTGGGTCACGAGATGCCTCTTGAGGGGGAAACCACGGCCACACTCACCGCAGACGAAAGGACGGTCACGACTGTGCACCTGGTCGAATTATAGATATTAATATATGCATATCAGTAGTTAATAGTTGACTATTTTAAGCTACAATGCAATAAAAAATTCGTAAAATATCACAAGGAGGAGGGCGTCGTAATGAGACATCACGTGTACTATTTGTAATTTTTCATTTGGACACAAGATTTCTAAACCAAACAAACAATCAACAAATACCCTGCAACCTTGATGTCTGTCTGGACAGTGTTTTCACAATCCTTAATTTTCCAAAATGTAATTAGATTATATCCTGTATTTAAGAATAATATTCAATATAATATAAAAAATCAAATGCATTTATTATATCAAAAAAATATGTGTAATTTTTTTGTATGGGGTCTAAGATGTCGCCACATATCACCAAGATAGGTAGGGGGTTAAAGTTTTCATTAATTATTGTTTTTTATGAGTTTAACTTTGAAATACTTACTCTTGAATGTGTTACAAGATGGTGTTTGAGTGTGAATGCCATCTTACACTCATGACACCTGTAGGGTCGAGCAGCTGAATGAAGCAGTAAGTGAGTGTTCAGACAATGTTTTCTTGCAAATGCTTTGCCACAATGTCCGCACACATGAGGTCTTTCACCTGAAAATTTATAAAGTTATAAAAATATATTACATTGTGTAACTTATTGCTTAAAACGAGCTAATCTCAGGCACTATTGATTCGAGTTAAAAAATTATTCTCGTGTTTGATATGGTAAACCCGTGGGGCAAAGCTCGTCCATGTACAATTTATGGGTATTTGAAGATAAAAGTACTTTTTATGTTCACGCAGGCTCCTATTTGTCTAAACACATACATTATAGAAGTTTTAACATAATGAATAGCAGTGAAAGCATCCATCCTTACAAACAAATATCTTAGAAATAAACTTGGGATAGTATATGTATGAATTGTAAGATTTTTACCCCTCTCCCGTCCTTGTCACAGATGGCGTACCCACATAATTATATACAGACTTTATATAGAAATAATAATGAAACCTCATTTCATGTGTTCATATATTTGATAAAAATATTTTTTATAGAGGTCATTATATCAGGGATTTGTATTTTAAATTCTTCTTTATAAGTTATGTTTTACAATTTATTAATTCTATTTTATATTTTACTACGTGCACGTTTTTTTATTTATTCCTTTGGTTATATAAATTATTGTAAATATTCTTAGCCTTTGTCCAATAGTGAGACATTTACAGGACTTTTCAGTTTCATTTTACAATTAGTCCAGAAAATTAAATTATACAGGGTGGGGATTATAATACAACAATAAATTGGACATCGTGTGGCAATGACATTCCAAGCACACATACAAAATATCAATAAAATACATCCAGTAGTTGTCACAAATTATGATTTTTCATTTTTTAAAATTTCTCCGTCAATCAATCATCAAACCAGTCTGGACATACGGAATCCAACTATGGGGAGCGGCCTGTGCCTCCAATACTGACAAAATTCAAAGGACCCAAAATTACATCCTCAAACAAGTCAGCAACGCGCCCTGGTTCATAAAAAACTCGGAAGTGCATAAATATCTACAAGTACCTACGGTAAAAGAAGAAATAAAAGCTTGTATTGGTAAATACAAAAGTAGACTGGAAAATCATCCAAATCAGCTAGCTGTGCAGCTTACTTTGCCTGACAGTATTAGTCGTTTGAAGCGACGCAGGACTCTGGAACTCGGTGGCAATAATCCATGACTTCACTATGGAAGATATTCCTAATGAGGAATACTTCCACCCGTCTAATAAGCATACACCACATCTGCTCATAGTCTGGAGACTGATCGCAAGATTATACAGAGAAAAAAAAATTCTCCGTGATGTATTATAATAAACCCTGACCTACCCTAAAACCGGTCGTTAACGACTCAAGGACAGCTATTTTTATTTTTAAAATCATTGAGCACGAAAATAATGGTAATGGGATCGACAGCCACACAAAAAGGCAAAATTTTTAATCATTGCAATTTAGTGACAGTTCGCAGACCAAATAATATTATAATAACTAATGTTTAAAAAAAATAACTTATTCAGTATTGGCTACTGATCAGTTCTGCATATTTAAAAAAAAAATTGATGGTTTGAGAAAATTTTAATCAAATAGTTTTTTATTCAATTTAATTTTAAATGCGTAACAATTTATTTTAATTTACTTTTCTAACTTACTATTTTTTATTCAATCAAAATAATGAAGTTTTGTAGGTACAAGCACAAAGCACTTCTGCGAAACTTTGCAGCGCAAACCGAAGGTCACGCGTGTAACAGGTCAGTGACCCTATAGTTACAAAAATGATGTTATAAAATTTTATTAAATTAAACTGAATTAGTTTGTATGAAAAAATACATATTTTTTTGATTTTGATGTTAGGACTTATCTGATGGTTTTGAAATACTTCTATAAACGAGTACTAACGGTGTTATCAATTATCGTTGTATTGTCATCCCCACTCTTGTGCTGTGTGGTTACGGCACTAAAGAATGTAGCCACCCCGTCTCTTCCCGTGGGTGTCGTAAGAGGCGACTAAGGGATAACACAGTTCCACTACCACCTTGGAACTTAAAAAGTCAACGGATGGCGGGATAACCATCCATGCTGGCTTTGAAATACACAGGCCAAAGACGGGCAGCAGCGTCTTCGGCACGACAAAGCCAGCCCTGCGGTCACCAACCCGCCTGCCCAGCGTGGTGACTATGGGCAAAACACATGAGTTCGCGTCATAATGTCGGGCGCGAATTTTTGGAGGCCTATGTCCAACAGTGGACTGTGATAGGCTGTAGTGGTAGTGGTGTCATCCCCACTCTGTATATACATACCTATATCTGATACTCACCCAATAACTAATTACAAGTTTGATAAAATACTTTAAATCACAAAATACCTGTGTGTACTCTTGCATGCGTGGTAAGATGGTGTTTCAACAAGAAGGACTTGCCACATTCATCACAGGAATATGGCCTCTCTTTCATAGGAGGTACCACTGCTGTTGTCATTGTCATCACTGTGTTGGTCAACATATCAGTTTGCGAATAAACGGTCTGCTAAAATAATTAATAAGAAGATTTAAATTAACAAAAGTATTTTTATTTTAGCAAAAATAATTTTATTGAATATTCAGAGGTTGTTCAACTAGAGTTGTGCTCCTCAGTTCCCGATCTATTAGTCTTTCCAAAACTAAGACTACTAAATAGGAATAGACCATTAAAAAAAGAAAACTTTTGAAAAAACGAGAAAAAGGTTCTAGAGATGATACTAAAATTTTTATGTAAATCTATGTAACACTTACTTTAGGTGAATTATTAGCTGTGCCTGGTTCCTGTTTAGTGTGTAACAGGTGGTGTTGATGAACCGTGGTCGTTGGTATTGTGTCAGCTTGTGACTGAGCCGTTGCTTCAGCGAGGCTCTTTAGACCACCGTTCAGTAGAGTATGATTTAACTGTGAAGCATCAAGCACCGGTGTTGTGATCCCCTGAGCTTGCAAGGCACGTTTCAATAATATTTCATTACATTCCTCAGCGGTCAGCTGTATGGGTCCAATTGGTGTCATGAATGGTTTTGACGCCACATTTGTTGCTATAATAAGAAATAGAATACTTAAATTAAAAGTATAATGTATTTTAAATTTTAAATAGCTTTGTATTCAAATATAAACAAATTATATGAAATGCTTATACAAAGTTTTATGTTTCAAAATGGCCAATATTAATTTTAAAAAATTCAAGTCAACTAAATTACAAATATTTCATACCAAAAATTCACGTAAATACTTATTGTAAGATATGTACAAAGTTTCACTAAACAAAACTTTTAAAACTTATTACATGATTACGGTACTGTTTCATACACATAGAAAAAAATTAAATTTCAATTATTAAACGTTTTTTTGTACTCACTCTGTATTGTTTGGTTTTGTTGCGACACCCTATTTATCGTGTGTGTCGGTGCTTCGTTTAAAACAAACATAGCTCTACGTCCTCCAACTGGGGTACCAGCGGTCACAACCCTTGTTACTTGAGTTGCTGCGTTCGTTACAGCCACTGCCACTGTTCCTACTTTATCTTGAACTTGTGGTGTCTTGTTAGACATAACAGTTAATGTTGTTTCCGGAGAGACCTATAAATTAAAATTACATATATTATTAAAAATCAATATCTGAGTGAAATAATTTCCGTTTACTTTTTAAATTAATTTTTTACAACAATAATGAATATAGGTAGATAAATATATGATTGTGTAAGAAAAAAATTCATAATTAAAAAAATAGTTATCAATGAAAATATTTACCGTGTTTCCTAAGGTATAACTCAAACTGCTTGGAGTTTCAACTTCACACTTGGTAAGATCCGCGGTGCTGGTAAAACCCCACGAATACCCGAAGCCCGAGACATTATTCGGCGTTGGCATACACATTTTCACTTAGAAATATTTACTACATTAATTACTATGCCAAATAACACACATGCAGTGTTTGAATAGTAAACACTCATGACAGCTTTGCCATTACGAACATGTACGTACGCTTTCACAACTACTAACACAAGTCACACAACGCACCCATCAATCATAGCGCCGAAACAACTTTGTTAATTTTAGATTAGACATTGCCATAGAGCATTATTTGATATTTACGAAATTAACCTACGCACCGATTCACCAAAACTTGTAAAATAAAGTCAGCAACTCCAAGAAAAAGGCGGCACTGGACGCTAAAGGCTACATTGACACGCACGTAATCCGAGGTTAATGACGCTTAAAACAGTCCTTTTGTTATTATACTAAACTATGCAATCATATTTTCTACCACAAAATCACATTAAAAAGGCAATTATTCATTATATTTTCCGATTTCATGAAAACAATAATTTTATAGCACACACAAAAAACCGAACGCCATTTTATTGTTTATGGCCAATATATTTTTTAATGTCTCATGTAGCAATGATATCACAATTTACAGCCCAAAAAAAAAATTAAAGTAAAATACAAGAAAAATTGTTTGAAAGAAATTCCAATAAATTAAAAAATATATCAGTAACTAAAACGTTGGATAAAAGTATTAAGATTTAAATATTAAGTATTAATTAAATAAACAAGATAAACCTCAATTTCACTTTATCGAAGTTTTTTAGGGCTGAGAAAAAAAAGAGGATTGAATGGTTATGCAGATGGACGGTGCCAGAGAAGCTCGTAACTTAAGACAAAGTTGGAATCATTTTATTATTTAGGTATTTCAAAGGTTTCGTAGTTCATACTTCAAGTTCAAAAGCAATATGAAAAAAAAAACCGTTTAGTTTAGTCTATTAACGCAGAGATAGTTCTGTAATCTGTATCTGTGTCTACTGTCTATCAATTATCTAGATTTTAAAGCTTAAAACAGTGTTACCAAATTTGGGGATTTTCCCCTAAATTTAGGGATATTTTGCAAATAGCGGGAAAGTTTTAGGGGATACATTTTTTAAGGGTATTTTTTTGGGAATTTTTATTTGTCAGAACGTAATATATTTTAATATAAAAAAAATTATAATATTATATAATAAAAATAATTTTATAATATTATTTAATAATTTATATATATAAAAATCAATGCCACTTTTCGTTGTAACTTTATAACTCAAGAACGGGCTCAAGTATCCAAACCAAATATTTAGGGTTTGTTCGGACTACTTAGTAGATGGTTTATGTGAAGTTTGCACAAAATCGGTTTAGCGGTTCTTCATTTATCACATTTTTTGTAACAAAGGAGGATCATTTTGTTAATGGGGATTTTGCTGTCAAATTGAAACTTTTTTCAGTGTTGATAGTACAAGCATGTTGTTATGTCATTCATTTCTGTCATTTCATTTTGGACGTGCTTCGATTAAAGCAAATTAAGACAAAAAACCCATGGATATTGTATCATCACAAAAATAAAATTAACGCCCAACGAAGTGGGCACGGGACGGCTAGTTTTAATATAAAAAACTATTAAAAATAATAATTCCTCAATTATCAATTTTTAAAATAACATGGTCGATAAACATACTAAAGCAAAGTATACAAAATAATTCATTTTCTATTTTAAAACCCTTTGAAAAAATTCTGACATTTTTAAATAATTTCAATTTTTAGGTTTAGGGGATTTTTGTTTTTAATTTAGGGGCTTTTGTTAAAAGATTTAGGGAAAACTTTTTTCAAGAGTTGGCAACACTGGCTTAAAAGTCAACATCTACTTATTACTGATATTATCAATTACTTCAACAAAGAAAGAAAAAGTACTTTAATAATAAAAATTAAACATTGTTCTTGTAGTATTAATAGAATAGTATTTACAAATCTTATTAGTACGTAATACTTAATCAACATCAACCCAGTCGTCATGAATCCCATGTCAATGGACAGAGATGAACCCTCATCTCTTTCATCATTTTCTACAAATCACCCTCTAGAACAGTTTGTTTTACTTGCTAAAGGCGCTAAAGGACAAGCATGCGCAGAACTTATAAAACAAGTCCTGGAAGCACCAGGCGTTCATGTATTCGGCGAGTTACTTGAAATGCCAAACATCAAAGAGGTTGGTTTATTTTTACCATTATTAGTAATTATTACCCAAATCATAGCCGGTAGATACATTAAATTATATAGGAAATTGATTAAATTTTACAGAATTTAATTTTAAGTATCTATATAAGTGTATACCTACACCTAACCTACCTACTAACCTAAATAAATATAATTATCTATTATCTATTTTACTAAAATTAAAAGCTGAAGAGTTTGTTTGTTTGAACGCGGTAATCTCTGGAACTACTGGGCCGATTTGAAAAATTCTTTCAGTGTTAGATAGCCCATTTATCGAGGAAGGCTATAGGCTATGTGTCATCACGCTAAGACCAATAGGAGCGGAGTCCACGCCGACGAAGTCGCGCGCAGAAGCTAGTTTATAAATATATGTATGTATTAAATAATTATCAATATAGAGTATGTACCTAAATAAATATATTAAAGAAGAATCACAAAATAAATAATTACTACTTATACATACTTACACATAACACAAATCCAATACAAAAAAATATACTACTAAAAAACTAATATTGAATTTTATATAATTACAGTTAGAGACTGGACCGTATGCTACACATTTTAAAACGCTCAATTTATTTGCATATGGCACCTATAAAGAATATTTAGAAAATAAATCTGAATACCTAGATCTCACACCAGCACAGTGTAAGAAATTACAACACTTGACAATAGCTACTCTAGCGACACAGGAGAAGTGCATACCTTACAGTGTTCTATTAAAAGAATTGGACATTAAAAATGTTAGAGATTTAGAAGATTTGATCATTGAAGCTATTTATGCAGGTAATATAATTTTTTAAAATCCATAATTAACATAAATATTTAAGAATAAAAATCAATAACTAGATTCCTGATTAATTCTGTAGACTGTAATATCCCATTGCTGAGTATAGAAGAGTAAGGTCAGAGTTTAATTCAACCATGCTGCTCCACTACGGGTTGGTGGATATCAGATATAAATGAGAAACATTACATAATTAAATTCTATAAAAATCAAAATAAAAAATTTCTTTATTCAAGTAGTTTTCAAAAGAATAGCCAAGCTATGATTTCTGTTGAAGAAAATCAAATTCAATAAATCTTTCAGATATAATTCACGGTAAACTCGACCAGGAATGTAAGCGTGTAGAAGTCGATGTAGCACTCGGTCGCGATGCAAGATTAGAAGATGCATCAGCCATTGCAGACGTTCTAGCTGATTGGTGCAATGCCTGTGAAGCGGTACTTAACTCAGTCGACAGACACATACAGCGAGCCAACCATCACAAACAACGTGCGATAAGACATCATCAGGGCATAGAACAGGAGGTAACAATAAACATACATATGGTTATACTATATGTTACTTACTACTATTATTTTAAAGAGGGGATATTTGTATGTTATTTTATTTATTTAAACATGTTAATTTTGTGATTTGCTGGTATAGAGAACATTTCTTCTATGTTAGAGAGCTAGTACATTAACATTTATATGTTAGGCTGTAATACAGCATATTCTGGTTTATATGATTATATTAGCATCATTGGAACAATTGAAACAAGATAAGGGGTTGACCATTAATCTTCTTCTTCTTCTTCTTTTATTTATGGCATACAATCGCCATTTGCGACATTCTGGTCATGTGATGTTTTTAGCAAATTTTTAACCTCTACCCTCCCCTTGGTGATGTTTGGTGAGGTTTTAGACTATCCAATACCTAAAAATCACTTGTATTTTTTTGTGTAAAATTTCTTTTAATTTAAAATTTCAGATACATATTATATTTAAATTAAAGATATAATTTGATACAATTTTGAAAATTTAAGCATCATGATACAAATTTCTGGACAGATGCAGAATTTTTGTTGGTTGCTTTTTTTGGTTTTGAAATCGCCTAGTCAAAGAAAAATAAATATACAAATATAGCCTCCCCCACCCCTTCCTTGTGATATTTTGTGATGTTTTTCTGAACCCCCTCCCTTTCGAGCCTCACATGATTAAAGGATAACTCCTAATCACTCTAACAATGTTGTTGTTGTTGTTGTTGTTGTGTGGGCTCGATTTTCTGCATTCAGACCCAATATCGGTCCATTATGTATCACTCTAACAAGCATCTAACAACTCATATAACACAAGTAACAGAGCCCAGAGTACAGAATTTGATCTTCATTAACACATCAACTGTAACGTCTCGCCCACAAAAATATATACAGTGATATTATTTTATGGGATTTGATGCAGGTATATATATCTTTATGGTATTCATAAAACTTTGAGTTTCTGTTAGTTATTCCTTTGTTAAATGTGCCAGTTTATTTACAGAAAGTCTTGTTATTACCCAATCTGTTAAATATATTAAATTTTTTCATACTATGATTGTTTTATATATTGTAACATGTAATATTAATATGTAATATGTATTAATGTTGCTATATTATTTCTTTGATTTCAGATTATTTATGTAAAGAAAACCTTAAAAACTCAGGCTGAGAATGAAGAATCTGCCTCAGCCGGTGGAAGTGAAACTCATTCTGTGCCAAAAAAGAACTCCACCAAGGGCAAAATTCCACGCAATGCTGCCAAATTTTGGCAGAAGAACACATAACTCTTAAAAATATGATTGAATTTATGTATATTTTTTTGTGATATAATAAAATGTTTAGGTATCTCCTCCTTATTTGGCTACTACATAAAAATCCTCATAAAATTAATATGGATGAAAATTAAAATTTCTACGCTTTTATTTCTAATACATACAAATGCTACTAGTTTTTCTTTGTACATTGCATGATAACTTATAAAAAATTAAACATATAAACTTAAGAAATATATTGTAGTTTCCTTACACGCATTTGATTACATTAAAAAAATTAAAATATATACTATAGGTAAATGAACCAGGTCAAATAAACAAAGATTTTTAAAAAGACAGTTCATATCAACTGTAAATCGTACATTAAATTAACACAGTATGTACCTAATATCTTAAATGTAAATCTTGATTTTTGACGTGTCATGTAATGTGCATTAGCCCTTAGAATGTTTTTTTTATTTAACTTAAATTTTACATACATAGACTGTTAAATACCCATGCTTTTTATTATACACATATAACACAGTGTTGGTTAAAATAAAGTATAATTGTAATGTAGGTATTATGCTTCACATAATTAAGATTTTAAAACAGCTACTATAGTCGAGGTGATTAATGAATAAGTCCAATGGGCCTTTTAAATTCATTGTTAGCATTAGACAAACTTAAGTCAATCTGGCGCCCACACAAAGGCGAAGTTTATGTTGGATTATTGGTCTAGTTCTAGTGTATAAAAAAGATATATTCAGTAATTTAGGGCCAGTTACACCGGCTATGGATTGACCATTTGACAGATGACGGTATCCTATAATATAGTAATTAGTACCTGGTTGACCTGGTGGACCAGTAGATCCTGAAGATTAGCGCGTTCAAACAAACAAACTCTTCAGCTTTATTATATTAGTTATTATCAATATAAAAGTGCTATTATAATTTTCTTTATTATAATATTATAACAAAAATAAAGCATTACAATCGTGCTAATTTTATTATGTTTCAGTAAATAAAATAGGAAACAAGAATGTTAAAAAAGTTCTACCACTACCACAAAATTTCGTGATAACGAATGTAGTAACTTCAATGTACTCTGTGGTAGTAACACAACCCATGAAATGTCAAATGCGCGAGCGAGATGACATAGTAAACGTTTCAAGCTAGAGACTGAGATAAAAAATCGTCACGATTTATTTCTCGTCCGAGGCCCGAGCGCGTTTCGAACACCCGAGCGATTGTTTTTGACGCAGCAGCGCAAATAAAGTGCGCAGGCAGTGCAACGATTATCACGTTCGCAGGCCACTGAAAAGTGGTGTAAATAAAACATAAAACTCTTATCATTGTAAACAAAGACTTTATCGTACTTATAACCCCCTTTATGTCCAAAATATAAGGTGTCGTGAAAGTTGTAAAGCTTCATAACAACAATAAACAGACGAGTGAAAAACTACGACACAAGTGACAATTGACTCATAATAAAATAATAAAATGAATTCGTGATTTGTCTTCTATAAACAAGACTCTGTTTTATAAAGACTATAGTTTTTCAGAATAAAATACCTCCAGAGACTCCGTGTATTGGATGAACAGAAAGGCAAGTATGCCCTTTGTTAGGTCGACATAAAATTATCATTCAGTCATTATCATTTTATATTAATTAATTATAATTAAGTCGCTCAATGTACCTATCCTGTACACAAAAAGAAAACTGAAACTACATAAAGTGGATTACGAAATATTATATTGTGCATTACGCTAAATTACAAACTTCGATAAAGTTCCAATACTATAAAAACAAGAGACAATTTTAGCGATTTATAACTTTGTTGAATCAATAGTTGAACATTTGAGGAGGCTTAATAAAATATTGTTACGTAGGTTGTCCTTTACGTTCTTTGTTGTTGGATGGGTCAGCTGTTTTATGCAAGGCGAAACGAAGTGGGGAGTATCTGGTCTAACCAGTCGCACGTAGCGATGTCCTATCTTTATTATAGAAGATGTATTAATGTATTCGTCTTACTATTCATATGTGTGTAGCTATAGCGAATTGCAACGAGTCCTTTAGCATGTCTCGAGAAAGAAATAGGCGCCTGCCTGATCCTTTAATTGTAAATAGAAATGATTGGTCTCCGTGTGAACATAACGACCTTTAGTAATTATAAATTAAACTTGCGTCAACTTAAGTCGTAACGTGTCGTGTCGTAACGTAACGTTCGTAACGTAACGTTCGTAACGTAGGTCAGTTATTCATTCAAATACAATCCTTTTGTGGCTACGTAATTTTTAACACACATTTAAAGGAATCACAGCTTGTGTATTAGATAACGGGGTGTAACTGATTAATTTTAATTTAATTTCTTCATTTCCATTTAAAACAGTGTATATTACCTACCTAATAAATATTAGACAACATGTAGAATTTAGAAACATTATTAATATAAATTATAAACTTATTACTAAAAATAAATTACTATCTTTGCTATGGGTAGGCAGTGGCGTAGCTAGGCAACCGAAGGCCCTGGGGCAAAATATAAACGAGGGCCCCAACTAAACTTTAAAATCTTTTGTTCTGTATTCGTCCTGTTCCGAATTCGACATACTCCAAATTTTTCGTAATACAGTCAACTTCGTAATAAACTTTAGAACCAAATACAAATTTAACTTATTTTAGTGAACAAATTAAAACTATTTTATGAAAAAAAAAAACTATCTACCTGTTACCGTTCAAAACAGTACAGTACAGTCCTGTAACAGTATGTTACCCGTTGAGCACCCTTTGGGTCAGTCAGACAGTCAGTTCAGCCTATTGTAGTTCACTGCTGGACATATGCCTCCCCAAGTTAACGCCAGACGTCCCGACTTTCCGCAATCCTCATCCAGCCTACCCCGGTAATTACAAATTATGTAAATCGTCGATCCAACGGGCTGGGGGAAGTTCCACACTGCGTTTGCCAAGACGCGGTCTGCACTCCAGGATACGTCTGCTCCAACGGCAGTCGGTCCTGCGACACACGTGACTAGCCCACTACCACTTTAACTTGCTATATTCGTGGGCTATGTCGTTTATTTTAGTTCTCTTGCGGATAGTCTCATTTGTCCTATCCTTGAGAGAAACCCCAAGCATTAGCCCGTTCCATTACACGTTGAACGACTTGTGGACCAGTCTCTTTGTCAGTGTCCACGTCTCGGCTCAGTATATTAACACAGGCAGGACGCATTGCTCGGAGACTTTTGTCTTCAAGTAATACGGAATCTTCGAAGTGAAGACTCGACGAAGCCTGCTAAACGCCACCCAGCCTAACCGAATCCTCCTATCGGCCTCCTTCTCGTAGTTGTTGCGGCTTAGTTGGATGGTATGGCCTAGGTAAACATAATCCTGAACAACGAAGGGTACTTTCGATCGATATGACTTGGACTCCAAGTTCATACCGAGACCGACTCGCCGGAAGGACTCGTTTAGGCCGGCCAGCATTTGGCCTAGCTCATCCAAGGTCTCCGCAAAGATGAAGATATCGTTGGCGAAACGAAGGTGAGAGATGGATTTGCCGTTGACGTTGACGCCTCGTTCCCCCCAATCGAAGGTCTTAAAGACATCCTCCAGCGCAGTGGTAAATAGTTTAGAGGGTATTACATCTCCCTGTCTTACCCCACGCCGGTGGAAAATGGAGTCTTGTTCTCTGGTCTTGGATATGAACGGTCATCGTCGCTGCGTCGTACATAATTATGGACATCTCAGTACCTCGATATATTGCTAGTCGATATGAAATATCTGCAGAGAGTCCAGGAAAGGTTTCCATATCCCAGGTTTCGCCATACACAGCGGTTGATTATATTCTTCTGTATTTTGTATAATCTGCCAAACAGTATTGATGTGGTTTACGGTGCTGTAGCCATTTCGAAAACCCAGCCTGCTCCGGTGGTTGGAATTCGCCAAGTCTTCTGGTGAGACGATTCGTAACAACCCTCGAAAACAGCTTATAAACGCGGCTCAGAAGTGAGATCGGTCTGTAATTATTTAACAGAGACTTATCGCCTCTCTTAAAGAACAGTACCACCACACTCCTGGACCACTCCTCCGGTGTGATACCTATCGGTGGATGACGGCGTTAAAGAGACTCGCCAAGGCTTTTATGGCAGGTCACCCTGCGGCTTCAAGGAGCTCAGTCCTAACTCCGTCATCCCCCGGAGCCCTTCTGTTTTTAAGCTGCCCGAGCGCCGCACTAATCTCATCTGCTTCAATGTCCGAGATGTCTTCCGAATAATAGCTCACAATGGTGCACACGAATCTTCAGTGTCCCAAGTCTCAGGCTTGCGTGCGCTCGACGAGTATAGCTGTCCATAAAATTTCTCGACCTCTTCTCGGATCTAAGGGCGAGAGCAAAAGGTCCTGACATCCTCTGTTTTAAGCTTGGTAAAAAGACTTCACCACAATGGTCTTTGGAAAACTTTTAACCCCATATTCTGCTAAATAAGAGCAGTAATCTGTCTCGTATTTGAGCAGCGGAAGTCTCGGCGTACAAGTTTCCGTATCCTCTTGGAGAGAGCCTTAATCTGTTCTGGTGAAGCTGCTTGAGCAGCTGGCAACTCGCACCTCTGGCACATCAGATCCAAGGCTTCGGGAGAAAGTTTGTATTGCGTCGTTGACTTGGTCGTCAGATAATTGTGTTTACTCGCAAACGCAAAAAAAAACGGACTTTCAATGACATCGACAAGTAATACAACGTAATAATACGAAAAAATAGTCAAGTAAATACGCGCTATTAAAGATTACTCAAAAAGTTATAATCAGATCTCGATCTAATCTCGATTTAATTTTCTGAAGATAATTCTTCAAAAATTTTTATTTTTATTTTCCGTCGACTGCTTCTCATATGTCCCGCCTTGCATCAAGCGTGTGCTTTTGAAACACGCTGGGGACAGGGAGCTACCGCCAAGTTTTAAACAAAGATTTTCGAGACTTGTTGGAAATTCCTGTGTTATTTTTCATATAAGTTACCATTATTAATTTCGCGTTCATGGAATCTGGTTTATTTATATTCCGAATGTGGGAGTCATTTTCATTAGTTAAATTTATAGTTTGTAAGTCAGAGTCCGAGGGGCCCCCTGAGCTTGAGGGCCCCGGGGCACCGCCCCGCCTTGCCCCTTAGTAGCTACGCCACTGTGGGTAGGTAAACAAGATGCGAGCATTCTAATCTCGTCATAATATGGGAAGCGTCTTAGCAATGCGCTCTGCACTTCAATGGCTTTCATACCCAATACCCATAATGCGACACTGAATTATGACGTCATAGTTCACCAATAAGTATTAACCTACTATTATCTCATACATTTCCTGTACTTTAATGTAGATCGGCATTTCATTTATTTCGACATAGTTTAGATTGACTACTCTCTGCAATTATTCATTTTATAATTTAAGCGACGAATTTATTTACGTGTATAACAACCGTTCTGGTGAAGTGGTGCGTGTAGTCGCCTAAAACACCGACGATTATTTTGAGGGTTCGATTCCCGTTCGGGATGGATATTTGTGTTTGTACAAATATTTATTTCCGGTTTGGATGTCAGTCCTCCCCATCGTGCCTCGGAGAGTACGTTAAGCTGTCGGTCCCGATTGTTATCATAAATACCTGATAGCGATAGTTACGCGGGGTAGGGAACGTACCCGTCAACACGCAGTGGAGCAGCGTGGTGGATTAAGCCCCAACCCTTCTCATACGTGGAGAAAGAGGCCTAAAGAGCAGTGGGACGTTACAAGCTGAATCGTATAAAAACAACAAAATCTCAAGATTTATTTTTATTTACTGTTTAATAATATTAATTGACTTTATCACCAAAATCAAAATTAGCGCTATTCAAATAGGCTTCAAAAGCACCTTAAAATCTTCAGTATACAAATTAAAATTTTAAGTATTTTTTGTTTGAATCGAAACTGTAAACCGCCAGTGTTTAGGCGCCTACCTACATGCACCGCTACTACACCAGAGCGGCAAAGTTCCATTATATATGTTATCAATATTGAAACTGTATGTTATATCATATTTATATGTATAGCTTTTGAAGTGTTTACATACAAATGTCTACCTCCTCGACAAAAGGCTATCCTAATTCCGCAACTATATAAAAATATCGGCACCTATACACCAATAAGGACACAAATTTTCAGAAAATCGTACAAAATTCCAGAACAAATCGCTCAATATTTCATTCGGCTTGATAATTTTCGTGTTAATCCTGAAATTGCTCGCGATATTTGTATGTTGCCAACTTGCCAGGTCTAGTTATCGGAGTCAACAACGGAATCACTGCTTATTATTCTTACCATTGCCTCCTTTTATACCTCCTTGAACTGTAAAAAAGAACAGGACTGGGGGGGGATGGTTTGCTATTTTCTAATATAAGAGAATCTGAAAATGAAAATAAATAATCTATATTGTATATAAAAGAGATTTCCACCCATTGACTCATCACGATATCTCTGGAACCATAAGGCGTAGAGACTTGAAATTTGGTAGGAATATTCCTTTTGCCGAGTAGAGGTCAGCTAAGAACGGGTTTTACGAAATTCCACCCCAAAGAGGGGGTTGCGGGGGTTAATACTATGTATGGCAAAACAACGTTTGCGGGGTCAGCTAGTGGCTTTATGTAATAATTCCAATACGATACCTCAACAACAGATCCCGTTTCGTTTTATTTTTTAAATTGAAGTTTACACTTTCGTGAAACTCATCGCCACAATATTTTAAAGGGCAAGATAATTACGCAACGAATGCAACGGTGTGGTATCTTGCAAACAATACAATTTGTATTGCGGTTACTCAGCGCACAACACCGTCTATAAATTAAATTGTCCACAATCGTGGCTGAACTTGCGGTTTCCTTTGGGCGCTCGACACCGAGCACGTACCACTTCTCAGATTGCACTGTACCGCGCATGGCGGTTGAAATCCGTGCGATTTTTTCCCGGCGGATAATCTGTAACAATAAAATGTCACATCAAAAAACAGTCAGTGCCTAGCGGCAACGCCATATAAATAACATGTGCAAAGAGAGCTAGGAGCGCATTAGATGCTTTAATGCTTAATTTTAACGCCAGCGATTGCGGGTTACAATTGTATTTTTTTTCTGTTTTTGGTTTTTTTACCTCCTCACCATGCCTCGGAGACGACGTAAAGCCATCGATCCCGGTTGTTATCATAGACCCCTGATAGCGATCGTTACTCATAATAAGGAAATTATCCCTCAAGCCGCAGTGGAGAAGCCTGACATTATATTTGGCCAGCTGTAGTTAGTATATTTACAGAATATGGTTAATTTACTCATTAATGCAACTTCACATGAGCGATTTTCCGTTGCGAAATAAAAATCGTGCTGCAGAATTGTCTCATCGCAATGCGTTCTAGCTGTACTACCAATTGTATTGTTCTAATCTTTATATTTAGAAAGTGGAGTGCAACGAACTTTACTTTGTGACTGACACCTGAGACGTCGAGTACTCTCTGTAGGATTTATATTAATTACTACTAACTAGTTCACAACGGGACTCTTCAGACTTTGTACAATATTAAAAACGACATGAGGTCAATACCTAGTAATAAGTTTGTTCAAAGGAAATTTTTATCTTGGAAGGATCTTTTGCTACACTAAGAATTTAATAATAACTATATACCTACATATACATATATTTAAAAGAAAACTTATCAAACGGTCAGTCACTCGAAATGTGTTTTACTACGATTTCATTAATTAGGATATTCTGTCGGCCGGTTCAAGAACCCCGATATTTTCAATCTGAAATTAATCACTAATGAATCACTACGAAGGCATAATTAATTGTCAATCAAAAAACCCTCATGGTTTCAGACGTCTTTTTTCAGGCGTCTTTTGTAACATTATAAAACAAATAGGTGTTTTTTATCATCTTGGCTCTAACGAAAAAAAAAAACGAAGCTTCTGCATAATGCCAGGATAAAAATATTAAAAAATGTTAACCAATTTGAGCATTCGCTCCTTTGTTGATGTCTGTGATAAATATGAAAAGATTAAAACATGAAATACTACCAGCTAAATGCGTAAATTAATATTTCTTTTTATAAATGTATTTTTAGGTGTTTTTATGTAAGGATGAATAAAAACAATATGTTTGTTTGTGAATTTGCAATGGAATATAATGGAGTTCGTTGGATATATGCTCAATTTAAGCGCTACGCTTTCAGATAAAATGGAATACGTATCGTTTTTCATAATATAACGAACATTTGTCAGAATGAGAACAAGACATTATCCTCGTTAAATATTTATATAATATCGACACCTGTTATGAAGAACATTGTATCTCATTTTGTTAGGTTTTCAGAAGAGCGTTTTACGATTTTGTTGCATTTAAAAAGTGGCCAAGTTATGTTAAATAAAGCCGCATCCATAATGAAGTAAATTGTTCTACTATTAATTTTTACGTTCTGTAGTATGTACTTGACCACGTTGTGATACATCAAACGGAAAGCTGTTTTTGTTCAAGTTACAATGATTAATAATACGATTGTTTTAGTTTAAAAACGTTAAATTATTTTTTAGTAGATGGCCCGGTGAACTTCGTATCACCTACGCATATTTGTGAAAAATATACCTACACACAAAACACTTTCTGAACGCACCTATAAATATTTGACAACCAATTGACAACGTTTTTGACAAAAGACATTAAATTCCCCCGCTAGTAACAATTTGTATTGGAAAATTAAATCGTCGTTTTTAGTATTTTCCGTTACATATTGTTACCCGACTGCCAAGGAAGGGTTATGTTTTTCGCGCGTATCTTGTATGTATGTATGTATGTATGTAATATTCTTAATTACCTCATTTCTCTAGAACCGCTGAACGGATTTGCATAATTGAGATATCGTTAGATTTGTCTTAGCAGCCCAAGTGTTCTTAGATAGGTGACATTAAAAAAAACAAACATGGCGGCTGTGCGAAGCCATTGTAGTTAATGAAGAAATAAATTTTTTTTTAGAATACTATAGTATGGGTATCAAATTAAAGGGCTCAATACAAGGATTTCAAAAATGTATATTATGATTATTATTACCGTAATAATAATAAAGAAATACAATAAGAAAGTTTAAAAAATGTTGACTTTGCTCTTTCCGTTTTTACGCAGGCGGGTTTTTTGTTTTCTTTTAATTATATTACTTGTTTATAGTACGGGATCCCTAGTACATATTTTTCACCTGATTACTATCAAGCTAATTTTCCGGGAGTAGCCTCATTTTGATGAGACGAACAAAAAGTTCCTCTTCGAAAACTCTCGATTGTGGTAGATAATAGAGTTAGCAGGAGATAGAGCAGCAGTGAGTGTAGGACCGGGATAACGTACGACGCAATTTGTAGGACAATATTACCATCAAATTATATGAATATTGGATAAATAAAAGAAAAAAAATCCATTTTTGATGACCTTACGAGGTCATCAAGTTTATGACCTCGTAAGGTCGTAACGTAGTTTACGTTTGAATACCAAACATTCATAACATAAGAATTGTGTTTGCTCGCAAATGAAAAAAAAACGAATTCAATTATATCATCAACTAATACAATCTAGGTAGATGAAAAAATAGTCTCGGAAATACGCATTATTAGACATAGCCCAAAAAGTATTTATGAGATCTCAATCAAATTTAAATGAGACTATGTGACAAACTCCAGTTTTCGATTAAAAAAGAATCATCAAAATCAATCCACCCAGTAAAAAGTTATGAACTTATGAGGCTAACACATGAAAAAAAATGTCTAGACGTCGGCCGTCTTCACGAAACGAGAAGTCTAATTCAATCTTCATCAAAATCCATATCCCCAAACGAAATCTATTCCGACTTCATACTTTTTTATTTGTGATGAATAGAGCGTAATTTAAATGAACGGTTTCACTAGACGAAATTTTTCCTATTTGATGTTTGAGTCTATAATTTTTCGCGATTCCATTGCCTTTAGTTATGTTTTGTATGAATATTATTATTGAAAGAGCTCTTAACGAGAAATAACTACCTATAGAAATAAACTGTCTCAATTACTGGGTACCTTGTAACGGTATGTAAACGTCCCGCAGCTGGTAACAGTTTCCTTCTTCTGGTGTCATCATCACTTCAGCCTATCGCAGTCCACTGCTGGATATAGGCCTCCACAAGTTCGCGCCAAAAATGGCGTGAACTCATGTGTGCTGCCCATAGTCACAATGCTGGGCAAGCGGGTTGGTGACCGCAGGGCTGGCTTTGTCGCACCGAAGACGCTGCTGCCCGTCTTCGGCCTGTGTATTTCAAAGCCAGCAGTTGTATGGTTATCCCGTCATCGGTCGGCTTTTTAAGTTCCTATGTGGTAGTGGAACTGTGTTATCCCTTAGTCGCCTTTTACGACACCCACGGGAAGAGAGGGGGTGCCTATAATCTTCACTGCCGTAACCGCACAGCATCTTCTGGTGTGGAAGTGTTGAACTTAATCCACCAAGCTGATTCAGCGTGAGTTGGTTCACTTTGAGGCTGATTCACGTTGACTTGTAATTCAATTACTGGCATATCGAAAATGTTCACAAAGTCACTTACGATTTTTTTTTTCTATCTGTCCATCAATATATATTAGATACTTATGTAACAAGTTCTATTTCTATCATAAATACTAACATTTAATATAAACATAAACAAAGCGGCTCGTTGATTTTACGTTCGTCGAAAGTAGGACATCTAATCTTCGAGCTTCCTCTTGCAACATCTCCTAGGTTCATTACGAGGCGTTATTTTACTGGTAATAAAAGTCAAACATTACACGGAACTGTGTGCACAGAACTGTGTGGGTGTAAACGTGTCGGCTTGAGATCTCAGAGTTTCGTAACTTGATTGAAATTTGCTTGACATTAATTTAAGGAACTTGAAGCGAGTAATAGATATAAATTTTTGAACTTTCATGGTCATTGATAGTATTATTGAAACAAATGGATATTTTGCCATGTTTGTTTTGGATTAATCTGGGTTTCTAATATTTCAGTCTGTTGCAAGGGACATGGCCAAATGCCCCTGGTTAAGTGGCTTACAAGTGGTAAATATCCTGTTTTACATCTCAATAACAGTGTCTAGTACAATTACATATTCAAAACAGTAATATATTTAGTTATCATCGACTCTCTGAATTTTCGCTATTTTAAAAATAGAATAATAATAAAAAAACGACTGTGCTATAGGGCGCCTTCAAATTTGCCGCGCGACGGCAGCGCGACTGCAGCGCTGCTGACACGCACACTGCACACGACTGAAGTAATACCTCGTAAAAACGTAAATCTCTCTCTTTCTATCTTCACTAACTTATATCTTCCTCTGAACTTCCGTTCGCCTCGCCCGTTCACTCTTTTCGTAACGCTCTCGTCACGCATTCATCAGCATATGCGTAAAGAAATTTTTCTTCAAAAAAAATTTTTGAGATATTGTAACACCGTATATGTATATGTATATACCGTCAGCGTCGGACCACGTCCTAGCTTTACCAGACAGTCACAGGCACAGAAATCTAAATAATAAGTCTTGACTTATTATTTAGATTTCTGTGGTCACAGGACTTCAAAAATAAAGGTCCATGAATAGTAAACTACGACTTCTAAAGTCTGTATTTTTCTTATACCTACATAAATATCTTTACTTATTTTCAAAATATCTATTGTAATAATTGCTATAGAAAATCATCTTAAATTAGACTTTCAAAGCAATAAAACGGGATCTATGAGCATTAGCTATAACATTATGCTAAAATAACCTTGGATATCTGTGAGCTTTATGACGTTACATGTCGTTTTATATAAAAGCTGTTTCAGGGCTCTGAAAACTAGCCGCTTTGTAGGGATCGGAGTATCAGTATCGAGACATTTCGTTATACTGAATAATATTTGTATATCTGGAATGTACATAGTTATATTTTATGGCTGTTTATTTTTTTCCATGCTTAAAAATTCCCGATTTGGCACCCACCTGAAGTTCAAAAATGGTGAAATGTCTCTTTATTATAATAGAATATGAAGTATTAATTTAAGCATACAGTTACCTTATCTTATATATATAAAAGAGATTTCCACCCATTGACTCATCACGATATCTCTGGAACCATAAGGCGTAGAGACTTGAATTTTGTGGTAGGAATATTCCTTTCGCCGAGTAGAGGTCAGCTAAGAACGGATTTTACGAAATTCCACCCACAAGAGGGGGTTGCGGGGGTTAATAACAAATATGGCAAAACAATGTTTGCGGGGTCAGCTAGTACATTATATATGTAATAGGTATAAGTATAAGTAGTAAAAAAGTAATTTAGAAAACATAGTTATTTTCGCATCACGTCACAGAGAGTTGTATTGTCGGCTGTCGTGTAGAAAACAAATTAATAGGGTGTTACATAAAGTTATAACACAAACAAATATTCAAGTATATATAGTAATTCTGCCTTAGTAAGATGTTTAAAATGAAGGAGTTCTATAAACGTAATGGCACTGTAGCACGAAAATCTGTAGCTTCTACGTATACGTAGTAGGTATACTGTGAACAAAGTTTGATTTTTAACACTTAAACAACTCATTGGTGAAATAATTTGTTCTGATCATCAAACTAATGGCTATTAAGGTGATATATTAATCTTCTTCTACATATTAATACGTGAAGCAAAAACTTTGTAGGCACCCCTTTTTACGAAAATTTTTGGGTTGTCTGGAAGAAATGGCTAAACAGCCATAAGTCTGCCCATTGTACTTCACAGTCTGTAAATGTCTTTAAATGTTTTAAGAGTTTGTTTGTTTGGTTGTTTGTTTGTTTGTTTGTATGAACGCGGTAATCTCTGGAATTACTGGGCCGATTTGAAAAATTCTTACAGTGTTAGATAGCCCATTTATCGAGGAAGGCTATAGGCTATGTATCATCACGCTAAGACCAATAGGAGCGTAGTCCACGCCGACGAAGTCGCGCGCAGAAGTTAGTGTTTAAAATATAGTTGTGGTGTACACATAGATATAGAATGTTTCGCTATACATTCTATATCTATGGGTGTACAATAAAGTATAAATAAATAAATAAAATTTCGCGGACGGAGGACTATAAAATTTCGCACCTTAGATATAGTTTTTTATAGAGAAAGAGTGCAGAATGCTAATATTTTTTTTATTATGCATAAAAATACATTAAAACAATTTAAAAAAAAAACATTATTATACACACAATCATGTATGTGATACGCATATACACACTTTTGTTTATTATTATAGAAGTATAGTATTTGACAACAGAACCTTAATAATGTTCAAACTCATAATTTAAATTAATTATGGTCGAATTTCGACCACTGGGCGACCACTAGTTTATCAATATTAATTCTTGTAGACTATTGATTAATAGTACATAGTTTCTTAAAAAGTAAAGCGTTGGCGTTGCTAAATCAATTTGCTTATTGCTTTGAGAGCGAAAATTGACTGATGGTTTTGGTCGTGAGTTCGTGACCATTCGTCTTGACAGACATCGACTATATAAATTATAAATAAGTGTATTGAACGAGAATAACGGTTCCTTTACACTGACGGTTTTCCAGTGATATCTGTATTTGAGATTAAACTAAATTGTTTATTTTTATTCTTAATAAGAGAAAGGGAATAAAAATAACTTAAACCGACATAAAAAGATACATCTGTAAAACTGTGTCAATCGTTTAAACGTTATCTAAGTTATACGAGTATGAGGAACCAATATGAAATTAATTAACAATGTCGCTGTCACTACTATAATAATAATCAATCATATTATAATAAAAGTTTCCTTGGTCCGATATTATTTGTTATATTCGCCATGTCTTAAAAAGCCAATTAATCTTTGATATCGTTCAGGAGACTATTTATGAAACCGTTTTCAACACGTCGACATTTAAGTATCGTGTAAAGTTAGTTTCAAAATTTCATTCTCAAGTAGGGTATCTACCATAGATTGAAGTCTTTCTTAAATCTGTGGCATTGAAGTCTTTCTTAAATCTGTGGTATCTGCAGACTCTAACTGTACGTTATGTTACGCTTAAACACTATTTATAGCCCAGTCATATTAGGGCTTTCACCTCGGAATGAAAGATAATAAGCTGCAAATTGGTATGAACCTTTGTTTTGTCATTCTAAATGTTGTCTCAAAAGTCACAATCGTTATCGTGTCCGCGTCTCAAGATATTCAAGGTCAAAGGTCACAAAAATCGGTTTTTCGCGAATATCTGGCTTCCTATCGGTTAAATGAGATTTGCATTTATTATAAAAGTTGTAGGCTATAAAATTCCCTACAACTTTTGTTTAAACTTTTTTTTCATACGACCAACCGTTTTGAAGGTAGAGCGCGAAGAGTGCACATCGTACAGTCATATACGGCCTAATGCAAGGTCAAGCGTGAGTTATGGTTATCAGTACGTTATAAAGTCAATTATTTACTTGGAAATTATAATTATTAAACAATGCCTATTATTTATGTACTAACAATTAATTATTTATATTTAATTAAAGTAAGTAACTTGATTATTTATATATAATTATTCATATTTAACTATTTAAGTATAAAATATTATTAATTCTGGATTATATATTTTAGTTTTATTTTAAGTTAAAATGATAGTAAGAGTATATATTTTACACATATTTTTATTTATTATTAAATACGGCATAATATACATTTATCAAAATGTGAGTTCAAATATCAAAAGTATCTTTGTTGATTTTAATTGTAATGAAATTGGAAATGGAAGCTAATTATCTTCTTCTTCTTCGTCGTCTTCTTCTTCTTGTCGCTCAAAAATGTTCGATTCATTGTCATCATCCTCATTATCTGTCATGTTCATCTCCAAACCTTCTAGAATATCGGGATCATATGTATTTTCTTCATCGGGATTACTTGGATACAGTGAAGCGTTGAGGCAAGCTTGTCCGTTGCACTGGCCGCAAGCTAAAGAACATTGTGGCCCTGATTTTCTGCATCCACAGCGGGAACCACAAACATTTTTGCAATTGCAAAATATTACGTTTAGTAGTGCGGCTGGTGCTGGAGGTAATAACGTTCGTATGGGCTCCAGGATTTCATTTTCAAGCATCCAGCCCCATTCTTGAGGTTCTAAGTCCTTCCCTAACCACGTTTGAATCTGGTAGTAGACACGTTTTATGTGTTGATGAGCTGCTACACTTGTTGGTGGAAGTGTTGACAGTTGTACAGGTTTATTTAGTTTTGTAAATTTGATGAATTGCGTGTAGCGGAAATGATCAATGTTGGCCTTGAATACTATAGAACATCTGTCCCGGCAATGAATAGAAAAGGGCATAGGGTAGGGACAAGTATTTCCAGGTATATAAGTATTGAGAAATTTACGCGTTTTAAAGAAAAGATATATAATGTCGTGTTAACTTAAAATAAAACTAAAATATATAATCCAGAATTAATAATATTTTATACTTAAATAGTTAAATATGAATAATTATATATAAATAATCAAGTTACTTACTTTTATTAAATATAAATAATTAATAGTTAGTACATAAATAATAGGCATTGTTTAATAATTATAATTTCCAAGTAAATAATTGACTTTATAACGTACTGATAACCATAACTCACGCTTGACCTTGCATTAGGCCGTATATGACTGTACGATGTGCACTCTTCGCGCTCTACCTTCAAAACGGTTGGTCGTATGAAAAAAAAGTTTAAACAAAAGTTGTAGGGAATTTTATAGCCTACAACTTTTATAATAAATGCAAATCTCATTTAACCGATAGGAAGCCAGATATTCGCGAAAACCCGATTTTTGTGACCTTTGACCTTGAATATCTTGAGACGCGGACACGATAACGATTGTGACTTTTGAGACAACATTTAGAATGACAAAACAAAGGTTCATACCAATTTGCAGCTTATTATCTTTCATTCCGAGGTTGACCCCTTTTTTTACCTAATATGACTGGGCTATTATCGCTATCAAGATATGCAAAACGCCGCAGTGGAAGGTTCAGAGCTACCTAGATCTAGCTTGGATTGGTTTATTACCCAGTGTAAACTCATTGAGCTGAATAGTTGATGCAGCGGTCTGGATATATTTAACGTTGATTTATTGCTACAAAACTACTAAAGATCTTGTTTTCCTTTATAAATATTCAAAGCGATTTATAATACTCTCACATTTAAGTGTATTTAGAGTGAACCTACTTTAGAACCGTGATTCACGATCGTCCATGTCAATCTTGTAGGCTACTTTTCAGAAGTTACACTTCTGCCGTGTGTGAATTGCACACGCACACTTTTTTATTATTATTCTGTTTCTAATTAAATTAGTAATATAGTGTTATATACGAAATTAACTGATGTACGAAAACTTAGTTTTCCTAATCTTTTTTTAACAACATTGTATTTTTTGCTCTACTGTTCTTATAGGCCTTATAGCTTACGAAAATATCTATTAAAATATCTAGATTTTTTTTAAATAACTGAATAAAATATTTAAACGAAAATACATATCGGAAAAAAAATTATATATACGAGTATATTACATTCATATTATAGCACAAAAACAAAAAAAATAATAATTGAAAGACATCATATGGTAACCATTGTATATGCTATATCCATCAGAAATAATGCTGTTTCATGATATTTGATGCCTTATGTATGTATAATCTCCTACCGAGCTTGTGTAAATTGACATTGAGTTATTTATGTATTGCGGTAGTGTTTTTGAACCGTCTGATGCACTTAGTGATGAGTTTGTATATAAATAAACACATACTTGAAAGCAACATATACAAAGTAATAAAGTTTCTTACTCGGAAGTCGGAACCTCTACATAACATATGTATATCATTTTATAGTATAAAGCAAAGTCGCTTCCCGCTGTCTGTATGCTTAGATCTTTAACACTACTCAACGGATTTTGATGCGGTTTTCTTTAGTAAATAGAGTAGTTCCAGAGGAAGGTTTATATGTACATAATACACACATAATATAGTAGAGGAACACTGATAGTTTTCAAAGCGCGCGAAGCCGGGGCGGGTCGCTAGTTAGTAAATAAAAAATAGTTAATTGAATAGAGACACTTGTTTAAAATTTTCATACCTTTAATAATAGTATTTAAAAAAAAAAGACAAATAAATGAGTTTGTTATCGTATTTTTTTGTTGTAATTCGATCATAATCTTGTTTATGAAAATATTTAATAGGAGTTTACGTAACATTTATGTGTTTGCATAAGTTATGTTTCACTGCAGAACAAACAATTCAACCTGAAACGTACTTTATATTTTAAATAAAGTCACACAATGCTTTACGTAATCCAACCGATGGTAGCCGTTCACCTGCTGTTTGTATTTCAACCATTGTTCTTTGAATGTTTTGTCACATTTAACCCCTGAGGTCGGGGCTTGTGGGAGAAATATTTCCTATGACCATTGTAGGTCATTACTATTGCGTTTTATCCGCTCCTTATACAACTAGAAATGGTTACACACTATGGGAGTGATTATTTTACTGCTTTTGATAATAAAAAATCAATAAAAATAATACGTTAATTGCAAGATTAGTAAAAGTATCAAGTGTTTGTTCAGCGTTATAAACAATGTTTATAATTATTTAAAGTTGCACCTTGCACGACTATGAGAGTCTTGATTATTTTTAATCGACTTCAAAGAAGGAGGAGGTTTTTTTAATCGACTAAAAAGATTTTGATGATTATTTTTTTCATCGAGAGATAGTGCTTGTCATGTTCCATAAAAATTTGATCGAGATATTATGACTACTTTTTGACTTATCTCTGTTGTATTACTTGTCGATATAAATTGGAGTTGATTTTTTTTTGTGAGCAAACAAAATTATTCAAAAATAGCTTTCATTAACCGCTTGATATACTATCTTTTTGTTTTGCTCGTATAGTTGGACAGCATAAATGTATCTTTAAAAGTTTTTAAATGTATTTACACAAACACCTCATCCATCGTTTGGCAAATTCGCAAATAATTTGGCCGCATTCTACTTCGATATTCACTTTGTGCGTCATCAGCGAAGTATTGGACAAACAATTTAATTTTTTTTTTATTTGTCATGCAAGCTAAAATTAACGACAAGTTTTCGTAAAATACTTTCAATAAGAATCATTTGAAGTGCGTACTGTACATTTTTCCTTAACCAAACAGTAAAATAATTTCTGTAATCAATACAATCGTTTGATTTGTTTATTTATAAGTTTCTGAAGCCCTTCGTGGGCTTCTGGTTAATTTTACGACAAACAACAATTTTCTTAACGCGAAATATCGTAAAATAACTTTTATAATTCCATTGCTATAAATAAACCTCTTCAATACGCGTCTCTTGAAGTCGGCTTGGCATCACTCAAATGAAAATCAAATTGAAAGTAAACACTCGTCTTTAACCAATGATCTTAAACATCACATACATTATGTTTTATTCCTGGTATCGTAAATATATTTTGAAATATATAACAGAGTACTACTTGACTGCAGTGATTGCATTCAGCCTGTAACATCCCACTGTTGGGCATAGGCCTCTTTGTCCACGTAGGAGAAGGATTTGAGCTTAATCCACCACGCTGCTCCACTGCGGGTGCGGATATGATGTATGAGATGATCGCTATCAGGTATATAATTATGATAACAACCGGGACCGACGGCTTAAAGTGCTCTCCGAGGCACGGTGGGGAGACCCACAACAATTTAGTGTATTTGACTGATAAGTGATAGCAATTTTGGAAGAGATACGTAGCTGCGGGTAGATGTCAAACTGCGCTGCGTTGAAAAATATGTTTAACGATCAAGATTTTTTAAGTGCTAGTTGCATTTTGAGATAGTTAATTATAGGTAAATAATTAATTAAAGTAGTGAACATCCCTCGCAGTTTTTATTCTTCTGTTTTATTTTGGTTACTGTAGTAAATATTTTACGATGTAACAGATTTTAATAATTCTTTGTTTGCCTTCCGTCTATGTTACTATTTATAGTTTTACTACAGATTAGTGTTTTTGTATTTTTACTACTACTCTAGTTTCTATAAATATAAGTTGGTATTATAATGTGTAATATTATATTATAATTCACGATCACGATTCAGCCTGTAATATCCCACTGTTGGGCATAGGCCTCTTCTCCATGTAGGAGACGGATCGGAGCTTAATCCACCACGCTGCTCCGATGCGGGTTGGTGGATATATTCCCTACTATGAGTAACGATCGCTATCAGGTGTACATGATAACAACCGGGACCGACGGCTTAATGTGCTCTCCGAGGCACGGTGGGGAGCCCCACAAGGACTGCACACACACCCAGACCACGGAAAACATCCGTATGGCCAATACAAATGTTGTCGTGTGCGGGGATCGAACCCGCAACCGCCCGCGCAACAGACAATCGCAATCCAGCGCTGTGACCGCTGCGCCAACGCGGCGTCATAATATTATAATATCATATTCATATTATAATTAAGTAATGTGTATTACTGTATTGGTTATAATTGTATGTGTATATCGGACTAAACGTTTTTCCAACAGCTACCTATGTGGAAATTGTTTTGTTTTGCGTTATTGCTATCGTATTTATCGTAGCAGCTCGTCACGAGGGCGAAAAGAAAACCACATAATTATTAATTATGTATTAAGTCGATATTAATACAATCTTACAACTACATCCTATAACTAACGTAATATTGTATCAATGCGATATTAATACAATAATGATACTAAAACTACATCTTATGACTAACGACTACTTCAGTCGATGTGAGACTAAAGAGTGATTAAAATAATATTACATTTGATAAAGTTAGAAATTAAAACAGTGGGGCATTGAAAGGCTAATACGGGGAAATCGGCGAGTGTGGAAAACTCGTACGGTGGTCGCCAGGTAGCCGCCAGGTGTTCGCTTGGGAAGATTCCGTCAATTTGGTACGTCAGCATATTCGTGGGATCAAGGTTCCGTAACTAGCATAATAACATTAATAACACCTATGTTAATAATATGTAATAAACAAAACACAAATAAAAACAAAGTTCATGTGGATTTTTTTTTCAATATGTGGAATACTAAATAATTGTATCTTCTAAATTTTCATTTGTAACGTATTTTAGACATTTACTGGATGAATTTTATAATTAAAAAAATCGTGGTAGTGACAGCGTAACAATATAGACTTTTTAAAATATTGAACACTATCGAGACACGCGGCAGCGTGTCAAGCCAAGTTCAAGCAAAAGAACTGGCGACTCAGCGCCGTGTGTATATTTACACGAACCATTTCGAACGACTTTTGACCCCTCCATAACTCAAAACTTATTCAACATAAACAGATCAAATTACATATATTAATTTATATCCCTAAGGACAACTAGAACCCCAAATTTCATTAACCTAGTTGCAACGGTTACAAAAATATGAAGGTTCAAAAGTTGCGAATTTTCCACTGACTGACTGACTCATCAAAAACCTAACCCACTTCCAGATGACCTAGGAAGTCGAAATTTGGCATCTAGCTAGGTAATTACGTGTAAGCGCAGGAAAAAATCTGAAAACAAAAGAAAGTTAAAAAATAGAGGGGGTCCCCATACAAAAAAAAAATGTTTTTTATTTGTAGCGTCTGAACCGTTATAAGTGGATATTTGAAACTTGCACAAAATATGAATTGATACATTTGCTATATAAAACAAGTATAAAAATAAAATGAAGTCAAAAAATAAAGAGTGTCCCCATACAAAAAACTTGTAATACGCGCTAAACAAACGGCCAACGGCGTGTGTCGGCGCGGCGGCTGGCGCGCGTGGCGCCACAATACACAGATATAGTACAGAAGTCAATCTAAAGTATAAAAAAATGAAGTCAAAAAATAAAGTGTCCCCATCCATGCCCCCATACAAAAACTTGTAATTATTCATCCGATTACTTTCAAAATCGATATCTGGGGACATGGTTGGTCTCAGAAAACGAATCTGATAACAGAATGAGAAAAAGTAGCCGCCATCTTGAACTTTTTAGTTATTCGACCGATTGCTTTCAAAATCGATATCTGAGGATCCGGTTGGTCTCCGACATTGAATCCGTTAACAGAATGAGCAAGAAGAATGAATAAATTTCAAATAAATATCTCTACAAAAAGTAATGATATCCCAGCAAAAACATAAATGTGAAAAATGACAGCCAAGTTCAATAATAAGAATATGTTGTTTGTGGACTTCGCCGAAAAAAGTATTGAGATCTAAATGAGCACCAAGTTCTACAGAAAATATTAAATTAAGCTAAAGATTTCACTTGGCTAGTTTTTACTTAAAAACAACATTAAAAAGCTATTAGCCAAATAAAAGATGAATTATTAGTGAAAACTGGCAAAGTGAAATCTTTAGCTTAATTTAATATTTTCTGTAGAACTTGGTGCTCATTTAGATCTCAATACTTTTTTCGGCGAAGTCCACAAACAACATATTCTTATTATTGTACTTGGCTGTCATTTTTCACATTTATGTTTTTGGTGGGATATATTCTTCTGTAAATAGGTTTTCAAAATATATACAAAACTTTTGTTTAAAATTCGCGGAATCATTGAGTGTAGGTACCTCGTATTTTGTTATTCGAAACATGCAAAATAGTTGACGGTACTTAGAAATAAAAATAAATAAATAAAATGTTTTTTAATATACATAAGAATAAGCACGAAAGACACGTAGATATAAAATTGATTTTAAATGAGAAGCATTGGTTTCCCGTCAATTTTTCTCATTAGGAACTACGTTCCAATCGAATGAAACTTAGGGTTTAGAGTTTTAGAATATAGTTGAAAGATCACCTAATTTGTTTCTAACAAGTCAAAAAGTTCCAAAATTTCAACGACTATGTGACTAATCGAATGCTTTCATTATTGCACATTTAAACTCATTAATATATAAAAACAGTTTCGAAAATATATATATGGGTGTTTCTCTGCTATTTGGAAACTCGTCCATACAAGACTGTCCTAGAGTAATTTTATTAAATGTTGAGAATGTTTGTTAATAAAATGAAGGGCAATAGTAAATTAAATATATATCTTAAAAAAGCCCACGCATTTTCCTCTTCATTTTTGAGTTATGGACGATTTTTTTGCAAAACCGTGACAGTGTTTGACAGTTTAAGTCGTTGATATCTTAAACGCTCAGCTGTAGTTTTTGTTCTTCTTTTGGGTGGCTTTTTTATCGGTAGCATTTTGAGATAATACCTACATTATAATTGTGTTTGCTCGCAAACAAAAAAAAACCGACTTCGATGACATCGACAAGTAATAAAACGTAATAAGACGAAAAAATAGTAATAGACGCGCTATTAAAGATTACTCAAAAAGTTGTAATCAGATCTCGATCTAATTTAAACAAGACTACATGACAAGTATTAGCTTTCGATTAAAGTAAGAATCATCAAAATCGGTACACCGAGTAAAAAGTTATACGGTATAATACAACGTAGGTCGACGAAAAAGTAGTCTAAAAGTACTTGTCAGATCTCAATTAAATTAAAATGGGACCACATGACACGCAAAACCTTTCAAATAAAACAAAATTGATCGAAATCGGTCAACCCAGTCAAAAGTTCTGAGCGAACATACCTACATTAAAAAAAATACAGTCGATTTGAGAACCTCCTCCTTTTTTGGAAGTCGGTTAAAAAGGGACGATACTTTTAATGGTCAAAACCAAAGAAAAAAGTCCCCTTCGGTACTAACAGTGTGTTGTGTGTTATGAAATGACAGGGGACTGTTGGCCAGGGGACTGTCATTTTTACATTAATACTTGATAAAACAATATCATTTAAAAACATTCGGATAAACGAAACAGATGTGGCTACATACTAGATGATCGATTGTTTTAATCAAATTGTCGTAATTAAAACTCTTAAAGTCATAAAGAAAATGCTTACCAGGGGACTGTTTTCACTAACGGCCGCGACGCGTGGTTCACCAGCTGACACAGTAGTAGCACTAAACAAAATGGCGGCTGCCCACTTAGCTACACAAACGAACGAACTGTACACCAGTTGCGTTCCGTTTCACGATATAAAAGCTTCGCACTAAAACTGTGTTTTACTTTAGCGCGGTTTAAAATTTTAACAGGGGACTGTTTTAATAATTTGAGGACAGCATTCGCACATAGATATCTTGGTTAAAATTTTATTCTAAAAATATAATTGCGATGTATAAAGATGCTTACTGTTTTTGTTAATGTTTTTGGATATTTTTTATTCAATTATCAACGGCAAAAAAATAAATATTTGTAACAAGATTTGTAATTCTGGAAAAGGGACATACCAGGGGACTGTGTTTTGAGACGTTTGAGGTTTATTTATTCGAATATTTCGTTATTAAATTACAAAATAAGCTGTGGCGGGCCAAGAATACCTAATACTATATCGGTATTGATACAAAAAACTGAGAAATATTAAGATTTATTACATAAAATTAGCTTGGGACAGTGATTTTCCATTTAGTGGAGAAATACCCATATATTAACAGTTTCGAAAAACCACTTTTGTCTAGAATCATTTAACGGTAGAGCCAAAGTTCTTAGTTAAATTTATTATGAATACATTATATTCAAGTTAAAGCTATACTTTGAATCTAAATATAATAAACTAGCTGTGCCCCGCGGTTTCACCTGCGTTGATTTGAGGGAAAAAAATGCTTTCCTTTTTTTAATAGTATAAGATTTAATTCGCTTGATATATTTTCCTTAGTTTACACTATATAAATTTCTGAACGCACGCATAAATATTTGACCAAAGAGTATATAACCACTACGTTTTATATTTGACAACCAATATATATTATGTCAATCCGTTTTCAATCCTGACATTATTATACATTTTTAAAATGTAAAATACGCCACGATCCGTATATTGTGGATATATGTTGTCGATTCGAAACCTTTATTTAAATACGTTCTTTAATTTTATCGGAGAGTTTACCATATCGACGGGATGAACATTAAATGTTTGACAGTTACGAAACACGAACATAGTTCCATACAAATTTTCATTCCCACCTTTTAACCCCTTACACCCTTTTATTCGCATTAAAAAGTAGCCTATGTCCTTTCGCAGACTCTAGACTATCTGTATGCCAAATTTTATTTAAATCTGTTCAGTAGTTTTGGCGTGATTGCCGGACAGACAGACAGACAGACAGACAGACAGACAGACAGAGATACTTTCGCATTTATAATATTAGTATGGATATATTTAAAGATAAGCTACTGTTTCGTTTCTTTTATCTAAGCGACTACATTGGCTGTTTATATCAGGTTCTTCGCCCGAAGCTGCGCTTGGGTCGATTGCAACTCTCCTAGTAAGTAGGTCAAGGCATCGAGAATATACCATGTTAGTGTCCCTGCATATTACAAGAAAAAATATGACTAAAACAGACAAAAATTCTAACAATCATTGTTTTGGGTGCTATTTGCGTTCATAAAGGTCCTAATCATATTTTTTCTCATATATCTTCCATGTACAGACAGCGATCCGTTACATTTTTATTATATGACGTATATTTACTATTATATGAGAGTCCTTTAAACTTAACATTTTTTCCATGGTGAGATTGATTTTCATAATTAGTAATTTTTTTACATTTAGAAATCGGTATTCCTGTAGGTAAAGTTCAACGTTACTTTTTGATCATTACGAAGTTGTATCATTAGCAAAGGTTTCGAGTAGGTACTTGATGAAGTATTCATAAAGTTTGTACGAAAACTTCTTTAGCTGCGAAGATGTTCGAAATATAACATAAACATAAGTAACTTGAAGATTTGTCTGTTAATTTGAAATATTCACCCTTTAGTACCTATCCTTGTAAATATTATGATCACGAATCTATGGAGAAGTTTGCATTTTTTTTAATATATATAACTAGGTCAGCAAACAAGCATACGGCTCACCTGATGGTAAGCGATTACCGTAGCTTATGCAACACCAGAAGCATCACAAACGCGTTACCGAACCAATTCCCCCAAGAGCTCTGGTGCTCTTTCTAACCAACAGGAACACAACACTGCTTGAAAGCAGCATTATTTAGGTGTGATCTTCAGTAAAGTCGAGGTACTACCCGTTGGGCTGCTCCATATTTTGAGCAAGAAATTTCCTGCTATGTAGTATACTCCTATATTAGTTTGACGGTATGTACGATGAACTACTATGTACTTATTTTTTGTGCCAGGATGGTAAATAAGCGTTGGGTCCCCTTAATATTGTGGTAAGTGGTTACCCTAATTTTCCCCCTGTCCTCTCTAGGATCTCTGGCTCTACCTTACTCTACATAGGAATAGGTATTAATTGGCTGTGATCTTCTGTAAAGGGCCCCGTAGACGATCAAATATTTGATCAAACTTCATATTAAATTTCTGTTTGACAAACGTGTTTGTCAAATTATTTGATCGTGTGCGAGGCTGCGGGTTTTTTACTATAATATGTTTGTTATATGAAACAAGAAGTTCGATCAAACATGTTTGACAAACAAGTTTGATCGTTTACGGGGTCCATAAGGCGTCGATGCCGCGGTCGGGCTACTTCAAATTTTAAGCACGAAGTAAACTCTTTTTTAACTATTCGCTGGTCAGTACCTACACTTACCGTACTGAGATCTACGCGAGCGAAGTCTGCGCACCTTCCAGTTGAAATATTTTATGTGTTTTTTTTTTAAGTTTCTTGCAAAATGACCGTAATTTTCGATATTCTGTGCTAGATTTCGATAACTAAATTTGAATCTGGAAATTTTGATCTAGAATCTCGTAATATTATCTTTTGCAATAATTAGTGGCCATATCTCTATCTAGAAACTAGCGGTGTCGTGAATTTGGAAAAAGAATTTTCCGGTGTCACGATTGAAAAATTCTCACATCTTACTCTAACGCACAAAAAAGTTCAAAAGTATACTAGTAAATAAATAATTTACTTAGCTCATGAAAGAGCTATAAAGAAATGAAGCACATAGTAAAGAAATTAGTCAGCTTTGTATTACTAATGTAGATGACAACCCTTGCATTCTATGTTATTAACATTTTCATAATACGTAATGAACTTAATTCTCTAGACAGTTTTATATAAAGAGTAATACTTATGTAGATAAATGTTAAAATAATTAAATGCTAAGTTTGTTTAATGGAAACGTTGAACTTTTACTCATAACTTTAATTTGGAGACAAAGGCAACGTTAGAACCAAGTGTAAGTATAAAAACATGTGTGATATTGAAGAACGTATAAAATGAATAGAACCTAATTTTGTCAAATGTAAGACCAATAACCTCACAAGTAAATGTTAATACGATTCACCTGTTACATATTCACCTGCGGACTTAATTACATCCATTCATAAACCTGTAAGGTATGTGAAAATAATAATTATTAACGTTAACTAACGTTTGGTATTTGACCTTTAATCGTTCCTAATAGTTCTGATATTTATTATGCCATAGACACGACACAAGACTTATTATAAATGTTTTTTTTTTTTTGTAACAGTATTTTATATGGATAATGATAATTGCATAATTTGACTATGTAGGTGTCGGCTACGGATATAATGGATACTTGTTATTCGACCATTTTTTTTCTTGCATCTGCTTCTGCATATATGTAAAAATTTATTTAGTTGTTGTCTATGTTTTGAATTAAAATGTAAATAAGTTACTAATATGTTTTTCACGTGACAACGTCTAATAAATCAATTAACGCCGGCGGCATGCACGAAAAAGGATGACTCATTGTAGCATTACACTCATTGTAGCGTTCCGCTCATTGTAGCGTTACGTTCATTGTAGCGTTACGCTCATTGTCACGTTAAGCTAAGTTGTCACGTGTACGCTTGCGCCGCATCTATCTCTTTTTCACTCGATTGGCCTATGCCTCCTTGTAGATGTTTTGTAATGACGTTGTCACGTCAAACTATCGTCCGTAAACCGACTTTACAGACAACCAATTTTTTGCTATGTACTATATCTATGCAATAATGTAATAAATAAATAAGTTAATTTACGTCTTAACATATCTAAACATAGAATCAGCAGCTATGAAAGTCTGACTGGCACTTAAGACCGTTGGCGATGGCGCTAGAAAGAAATCGCTCAAAGTCGACAACCTCTCCAGAGAAAAATCATAGAGCGCTGTGAAATATAACTACATTTAATTTACACTCTGAAAATATACGAAGTGAGAACGTTGTTTCTATCTCTCTCCAACGTGTAAAGATTAAAAAAATGGTAACCACTTCTTCTTGTTAAAGGCATAAAAGCAAATCGTTTACTGAACAAAATGTAATGGTTAATTTTACGCTCATGTTCACGTCACATTCGGTGTCTTCGCGATATTTAGTTGTAGGTATATGCACAACAATTAATGTGAACAACACAATAGAAAACGCATCCCAAAGATGAAGTGTCATCAATATGAACAGATATTTGCTCGTTGGTGTGCCAAGATGCTAGGGTGGTCATCCTGACTAACAATCGTTACAGGATAGCGGTAAACCATATTTTGCTCCTACAGGGTTGTGACCACGAATATGAACTCACTGCTACAAATTTTAGTGTCCGAAAACACAAAAACAAAGTCTGTCTGTATATATGCTTAGATCTTTAAAACTACGCAACGGATTTTGATGCGGTTTAGTAAATAGAGTGATTCCAGAGGAAGGTTTATATGTATAATACATGCATAATATATTTAGTAGAGGAACATCAGTGTTCCTCTACTAAATATTCATCATACACACATCACATTAGAAAACTTTAAAACTATCAGTACTTTTAAAGTTTTCTAATGTGATGTCGTAAATAAACACATTTTTTGCACTTACATTGCAAATATTTATTTTATATTTTTATATTTAGTATCAGCATTGCACCCGTGCGAAGCCGGAGCGGGTCGCTAGTACACAATAATATCTTACCGATGTGAAAATTATCCTAATCTGCTTGAGCCAACAACGTATTTCTTGTCGTTTCAGCCTAGACCATAGTATAAAAGGAATATGACAGAAGGTCACTTCACTTCGGCCTATCACAGTCCACTGCTGGATATAGGCCTCCCCAAGCTCGCGTCGAAAATGGCGCGAACTCATGTCTTTTCCCCATAGTCACCACGCTGGGCAGGCGGGTTGGTGACCGCAGGGCTGGCTTTGTTTAACCGAAGACTGCTGTCCGTCTTCGGCCTGTGTATTTGAAAGCCAGCAGTTGGATGGTTATACCGCCATCGGTCGGCTTTTTAAGTTCCAAGGTGGTAGTGGAACTGTTAGTCGCCTCTTACGACACCCACGGGAAGAGAGGGGGTAACTATATTCTTTACTCCCGTAACCACACAGCAGTGTGGTTACAACTTGTCGTTTCAGCCTTTTGTAATTTTACCAGACCATAGTATAAAAGGAATATGACAGGAGTCCTGCTTAAATAGCTTTCCTTTGAGTCTTCGCGGATACTGTACGCGGACAATTTTGTGTTTTATTTTTTCATGAATTATGTAAATGTAAAACTTGGTTAACTTCGACGTTATTCTAGGTAAGTACATAATTCCATTTCCTTTTTTTGTTAAACTAATCGTTTTTCATACTAAAAAGTTCTTTTTCATAATAAAACACTTCTAATATTAAATTATTTCTAATCTTACAAGGACATCAAAATTGAGTTGGGTGATTAGGTTTTTTAATATTCATATTTCTGGTAACGGCATCTTATTAAACGTGAAATTAGGCCAAGCTAATGAACTTTTTATGATTGCTTTATTTTCAATCAAGATTCAAGCTCGAAAATAGGAGGAATCGAATTACGTATTTGTAACAACTATATTGTATAACTAGCTGCTGCCCGCGACGTCGTCTGCGTGCGTTCACTGCTCGTTCCCCGTAGGTGATAGCGTGATAATATGTAGCCTATGTTCTGACCCGACTTCTTAATAATATTCGTGCCAAATTTGAAGTAAATCCATGCAGTACTTTTTGAGTTTATCCCGGACATACATACAGACAAACAGATAAAAATTCTAAAAACTATATTTTTGGCTCGATTGTAGATCACACCCCAAGTATTCTTTTAAAAAAATATTCAATGTACAGTTTTGACTTTCCTACCATTTTATTATATGTGTAGATTATGTTAATCAATATAATTATAGTACACTAGCTGCTGCCCGCGACGTCGTCTGCGTGCGTTCACTGCTCGTTCCCCGTAGGTGATAGCGTGATAATATGTAGCCTATGTTCTGACCCGACTTCTTAATAATATTCGTGCCAAATTTGAAGTAAATCCATGCAGTGCTTTTTGAGTTTATCCCGGACATACATTTGAAGAAATAAAGGTTCACTGCTCGTTCCCCGTAGGTGATAGCGTGATAATATATAGCCTATGTTCTGACCCGACTTCTTAACAATATTCGTGCCAAATTTGAAGTAAATCCATGCAGTACTTTTTGAGTTTATCCCGGACATACATACAGACAAACAGACAAACAGACAAACAGACAAAAATTCTAAAAACTATATTTTTGGCTTCGGTATCGATTGTAGATCACACCCCAAGTATTCTTTTAAAAAAATATTCAATGTACAGTTTTGACTTTTCTACCATTTTATTATATGTATAGATTAAACAAAAAGAACTGTGAAACATTACTAATAATAATTGACACCTTTTTAACGTACGTAACTGCATAGTTTTTTACCGATTGTTCTTTGCTGAATCTAGATTCTGAATCGGTGATATTAACTTCCTTTTAACTGTAATTATTGCATTAAAAAAATATAAATTTAATTTGTAAAATAATTCCTAAAGCCTACTCGAATAAAGTAATTTTTAATTTTGGTTTTTTGATTTTGTGTTTGAGTAATAAAAATTTTTGAAGTGAAACTTCTTTAGGCGCATGAGGGGTAAAGTTTGAACGACCGCTAATGTGGCAACGTCAGGGACTAATGTCAGTACTATGATGGGTGACCGCCTGGGAAAACCGCGTGACGTTGGCTATTTGTTTTTTTTTTTTGTATTTTAAATTCGTTTTTTTTATTAGTTTGCCAAAGAAGTTTCACTTCTGACATGTGTACTCTGTACGCACGCAATTTTCTTTATTGATTCGTAGTTTTTAATTTAATCTACAAAAGTTTACAGCGTGCTTTATTGCGCTTCAGCATGTAATATCCCACTGTTGGGCATAGGCCTCTTTCCCCACGTATAGGAGAAGGATCAGAGCTTAATCCACCACGCTGCTCCAATGCGGGTTGGCGGATATTTTCCCTACTATGAGTAACGATCGCTATCATGATAACAATCGGGACCGACGGTTTAACATGCTCTCCGAGGCACAGTGGGGAGGCCCACAAGGACTGCACAAACACCCAGACCACGGCAAACATCTGTATAGCCAATACAAATGTTTGTCATGTGCGGGGATCGAACCCGCAACCGCCAGCGCAACAGCCACTAACAAGTGCTGTAACCGTTGCGCCAACGTGGCGTCGTTGATATAAGTGTGTATGTATAATAAATCTGTTCTATTTTAAAATACTTTAGATATATTGCAATTTAGATTTGATCCGGTAGAAGGTCAAAGTAAAAAATGTGTGGAACAAATGTGTTTCACCTTTTTATCATTAATGCTATCCAACGGGTTGATGTTGCATGCTTTAACGGCCCATTAAAGATTTATTAAAGCTATAGCTTTAAACATGTATCAAATGTAAAACTGTCTGAGAGATTTTATAGATGATGCTGTGAATATTCTGACCGAGCTGTATCAATATCAGTTCATTGCTTGAATTTCTAGCATTTGAAACTATGGTACTTTATCTTCCGACAGGACATAATGATCGAAGATTCCGCTATAGTTTTGAATGTGCTGCAGATAACATTAATTACATTGAACAAACCTTCTATTAAAGTGCTTAGAAAAGTTTTTCGGACTAGAATGGAATAAACTTGCTGCAGATGTTTTATTGGGATGGGCTTTGATCATGTTACCGGAAAGCTGATCACATATAAAAGAAGGCTTGACACAACAGAATATTCCATAATAATGTACATCAATCGATATTACTTTATTAAACAATATCGAATTAGTAAAGTTATTTCAAAGTAATCCTTTCCAAGAATAACTCACAAAGTAACAATTTATTATTTATACTCACGCAAACGCTCGTGCTATTTTTTTCGGTAATAATTATATGTTTTCTACTATCTATTAGAGATAATGAAGCCGAGTATATTGTAATCAAATTGGAAACAATCGATATTACAGTTATGTTACTAGTGTTACCTAGCAGCTGAGACGTGTTATTCGTATTAATCTAATATGAAAGACAAAAATATATAACTAATTGTTCTTGAAATAATGACTTTATTTTATTATTCATAAGAAAACAGAATTTGCTAAGCTAGTTTAACTAGCACAATTAAACATAAATGATGATCAAATTTATAAAAAAATCATAACACACGAAAGACAAAGATAGTTTTAATTCAAAATGTTAAAAAATAGCGTCTAAAAAATTCATACATCAATTAAGAAAAAGTAGTTTATTCGGGAGTATCTAATAATGTACAATGCTTTGAGATTATGTGACTTTCATCACGTATGCAACCACTTTTCGTGTGTCAAGGGCTTGCAGGGCGAAAAACTGGGACAGATGCGATGCCATGCGGATAGATACAACGATAGAGAAAGTACGCTGTTGCGATTGAGATCTATGCATATAAAATGCTAGATGGCGTATGTAGTTTCATATGTGTGTATATTCTGCTTCGATTCAATACATCGTTTTGTGATGTTTATAGGCAATAGCCAATACTATATTCCATACGTTAACATTTCTAAAATAGTCGTTAATTTGGACTAATAAGTAAGTCCTTAACTATTCTGGAGTACGAAAGTATTCTGAAATCTCCAAATGTAGTAAACACTAGTAAATTTTATATTTGTTTGTTTTGTTTGCTTTTGTAAAAAATATATCTGCTATCACTCTATTTCTATTTTTGTTTGTTTTGTTTGCTTTTGTAAAAAATATATCTGCTATCATTCTATTTCTATATTTGTTTGTTTTGTTTGCTTTTGTAGATATATCTGCTATCACTCTACCTCTTGTTGAAAAAAGAAGAGATATATTTTTTTGGTTTCCTTTTCCTCTCCTTTACTAATTGTTACTTGGGTATTCCTTTTTAGATATACTTACATATATGCATAGCAAATCAACTTTTTACTTATGTTCTCAGATTTGAAATAAAAATGACACGAGAATGTGATTTATCTCTACACCTTCAATAATATTGCCCAATATTTTTATTGTGCAATGATATTGAATATCCTCTTTGAATCCAAACGCCCAACAATATTCATTCAATAAAATTGACAAATTATTTTTGTGAGAGTAACATAACACGTGGTTCAATAAGTCCCGAGACTAAGTACTAAAAAAAGGTCTTTTTTATAAAATTAATTTTTATTCATCAACATAGTCTCCTCCAAGAGCGATACAGTCCCTCCAACGCTTTTCTAACTTTTCTATCCCATGTGTATAGAACGATTTGTCTTTGGCTTCAAAATAAGCCTCCGTTGCTGCGATAACTTCACTATTTGAGTCAAATTTCTTACCCTAAAGCATTTTTTGAGGTCTGCAAACAGCCAGTAATCGCTGGGGGCCAAGTCTGGCGAATAAAGGGGATGAGGAAACAGTTCAAAGCCCAATTCGTTAATTTTGGCCATCGTTCTCACGGACTTGTGACAAGGCGCGTTGTCCTGGTGAAACACCGCTTTCTTTTTGTTCATGTGAGGCCGATTATCCGCAATTTCGTACTTCAATCGCTCCAATAAGCACATGTAATAGTCACTATTTATATTTTGCCCGTTTTCAAGGTAGTCGATGAAAAGTATTCCATGCGCATCCCAAAATATAGACGCCATAACCTTATCGGCCGATTTCTGAGTCTTTGGACGCTGTGGGCGGCTTTCACCAGCCGCTCTCCACTCCTCTGCCTGCCGATTGGATTCCGGAGTGAAATGGTATATCCAGGTTTCATCCATTGTTACATACCGACGTAAAAAATCCTTTTTATTATGATTCATCAGCGCCAAACATCGCTCTGAATCATTGATACGTTGTTCCTTTTGATCAGTTGTAAGCAAACGTGGCACCCACTTAGAAAAAAGCTTTTTCATGGCCAAATTTTTATGTAAAATAGTGAAAACACTACCAGCTGAAATCTTCACTATCTCGGCTATCTCTCGCACTTTTACCTTCCGATCTTCCAATACGATTTTGAGGACTTGGTTAATATTTTGTTGAGTCACTGCTTCATTTGGACGACCTGAGCGTTCCCCATCATTGGTGTCCATGCGACCGCGTTTGAAGTCGGAATACCACCGACAAATGGTTGCTTTAGAGGGAGCTGATCCTGCATAACATTTTATAAGCCATTGCTGTGCTTCAACGGTATTTTTTCCCATTAAAAAACAATGTTTTATCAACACGTGAATCTCGTTTTTTTTTTCATTGTATCGAAATTACAACCGTAGCGTCACTTAAATGTTTCAAAATCAATAATTTTATTGTTCCATTTTTAAAAATTTGACACATATTCTTGTATTGATAGCCAGTACTTTTTAAAAATCAAAAGAGTTTTTAATATATGCGCCATTTCCAGGTTAGTCTCGGGACTTATTGAACGATCTAGTATTTGAGGAAGTTATGGCGTCAGCTATGTTAGTGATATTGTTGAATAAACGAAAAAAAAACATATATAGACTAAAGAATGGTTAAGAAAAGCCAGTCTACACTAACGAAAGGCTTTTAAAGGATTTAGCCATAACTGAAGAAAACGATATTACTTAAATATTACATGAAAATTGATATTGCAAAGTTTGAAGAATTGTTACAGTTAGTAAACCCTTTGATAAAGAAAAAGGACAAAGTTATCAGAGAAGCGACTTCAACTTAGCAACGATTATTATCTATAACTTTGCATTATTTAGCTACGGGAAATACTTTCAAGGATTTAAAACTTAACAGTGCTATTTCAACACAAGCGCTTGGTATTATTGTTATGGAAACTTGCTTGAGAACATCTCCTTATACTTGGCTAGCAATAGATCATAACTCATAAGTCATATTTTTTTGTCCGTAATGACAATTTTTATTTTTATTTGGGACAAAGCTGGTAAATTGATATACAAATTGATATTCAATACAAAAAAACTCCATTTCTTTATATTTCACAGTATTATTCTTATTTGCATGATTTTAAAATACACGACTAGGCTACGCTGTGAATGACCGTTCGCGACCGCTCCAGCAGTAAAATGAAAAATTATACGCAATATTGAGCCTATTATATACGGTGCAAGAAAAAAATACAAAATAAAATTCAAGTTGGCTCGAACTTTTGTTCAATCATTGGGCAATGTTTCCATACTACCCCTACAGTCTACACATTCATTAATATTGTGCAATCATCCATATTGGACAATATTATTGAGGGTGTATCTTAGGCCGCCTTAGATATATAATTGTGTTTGCTCGCAAACGAAAAAAAACCGACTTCAATTACATCGACAAGTAATACAACGTAATAAGACGAAAAAATAGTCAAGTAAATACGCGCTATTAAAGATTACTCAAAAAGTTGTAATCAGTTTTCGATCTAATTTAAACAAGACTACAAGACAAGTATTAGCTTTCGATTAAAGTAAGAATCATCGAAATCGGCATACCGAGTAAAAAGTTATGCGGTATAATATAACGTAGGTCGACGAAAAAGTAGTCACGTAAATACGCATTATTAGATATAACTCTAAAAGTACTTGTCAGATCTCAATTAAATTAAAACACATGACACGCAACACCTTTCAATTAAAACAAAATTGATCGAAATCGGTCCACCCAGTCAAAAGTTCTGAGCTAACATACAAAAAAAAAAAAAAAACATACCTGTCGAATTGAGAACCTCCTCCTTTTTTGGAAGTCGGTTGAAAACAGAACAGAATCAAAATGTGTAGTTTTCTATTGATCGTAGTTTAAAATGCGCATAATAGTAATCAGACCGGTTGTTTTCATTTTCCTGTTGTTTATTTTTGGATAGACAAAAAAAAAGTTTATGTAACAAACGAGTATCCATAGCTAGTGGACAGTGAACACAGGCAAATACGTTCTTTACTTGCTTCTATTTCACTTTCGTTTTTTTTTCGGCCAGTATCTAACCACGTTTTTAAGGTGCCAATTATAGTAAAAAGTGTGATATGTACCTATATTACACTTGCATAATATTGTCAAATCTTTTTGAAAATAAAAATTTGCCTCATACGAGCTGATCGCCTGATATCGTTACGTCTACCTTATCTAATCGCTATTTTGATCAAGTGTTGCATGTTATTATGAATATAGCTGTCACAATTAAACATGCCGCTACAAATTAAAGAGATATTTTAGTGGGTATATTTAATGCAACTCATATATTTTACCATCGTCACCACATTATAATCTAACAGAACGAAAAATAAGGTGTTAAAAGTAAATTAAATACAATCTCATTATAGAAATCAAATATGTTGTTTAAAAAGATTAAAAAGCCTCAGGACGAATTTTACATAACAAATTGTGACATTTATCCATAAAGCCAAGTTAATCTGTTTTAACGGAAACCTAATTGGCCTTAATTGTATTTTAATGCTCCAGACGAATTTAGTCAGGGTTTTTTAATTTTTTATATAAAGCTTTCTAAGAGGCAGCGTACTTTTCATCGACTCTTTCGTATTTGTTTCTTTAAAAGCCATCAATCTTGGTTAGGAGTTGAGAGGCTCGAGAGAGAGGAATGTTATAAGATAACAATAGGAACTGTGTGAAATTGTGCATATTGAAGATCAAGGACAGACCAGGATATTTACACTGGCCATCATTATCTTTGCACGTCAGGAATTTGCCTTATTATGTAGCTTGCTGGCTTCGATTTCATCTCTCTTGTTTCTTGCATCGTTTTCGCGTTATTTATAGGGCGGTATGACGCAAACTGCACGTTTAAAGACACGATCCGCAGTTTTGTATTATTAGTTTGTAAGCTTTCAACGAACGTATACTTATTATGATCGGAACTAACGTGATTTATAGCCTGAGTTACCGTTCATTGTCTTTCGCTATAAACGTATTACTCATTCAATTCGTAAAATTGTGACGCATATTCGAAGGCGTTAACATTTGGCACAGTATTGTTGATCAAACGAATGACAAATTGTTTCTAAACAAACAGTAATGAGAAAATTATTCCCTTCCGAATCGAGTGCACGTTGAGTTCTTATATACAGAACTATCTTAGTCGAGGAGTTGTTTATCTACCAAGAGATCAGACGGCAGGTCAAGATATACGGTTCATCGTAATTAGGTCACAGGTTACCAACGCTTGAAGTAACAGCGATCTGATGCGGGTAGGTCGACGATCTGTACCGTCCGTACGAAGCTACTACATCACGACCACTTTAATAAGTCGAGATTTATAGACCATTATCAATTACCAAGCTGCAGGATCTTTAAACATTTATTTAGCTCGGTCATTTGTCCAATCATCGGTGTTATTGCACCGGTAACAGTAGCAGTGAACTGGAAATAGTCAGTTTTTAGTATTGAGTAAGTGGGACACAGTAATTTTATTTGTTATTGATCGGATTATGTGTGCTACTTAACTAATACATAAAACGATTTGATATAGAGAATGACATTTAAATAAAATGTCTCTTACGTTATTTTCGTTTTGATTCCATATAGGTATATTATATGTATATACTTGTCGCTACAAATGGTTTTAATGATTTTGGCTTTCAGTCGGAGATTTATTTTTGAATAACTTGTATTTCAGTATATTAATTTCATATTATTTATCTATTCATCTCTTCATCCTATCGCAGTTCACTGCTGGACATAGGTCTCCACAAATTCGCACCCGACAGGCAGGCCGCTGCCGCTGGGCAGGCGGATTGGTTTGTTATTTATCTATTGTAAAACGTATACTTGTCACATAGAAAAACGCGACACAGTTGTAGAGCAAATAGACAGATCACAGAGCGAACTCTGGCTCGCACTTGTTATGGTCTAAGATCTGAGAAGGTAAATCTTCCCTCATCTGTTAATTAGATGAAACAATTTTTTATAGGCTTATTTAAATATTGTGAGTTTATAAAAACAACCTCTGCCACCATAAGCCTGCTGCAAATTTTTTTTTTTTTTTTTTAGCTTTTCCCTCTCATGTTAATTACATGTAGTAAGCTAAAACCGTTAATATTTTACATTATATACCTGACTGTAGTAGGCAGCCATCTCTATGATTGCTACACTTACCTGCAGCCAGGTCAGTAACCTCAGTCAGAGTAACCTGGCTGCAGGTAAGTATAGCAATCATAGAGATGGGTGCCTACGATAGTCAGGTATATAATGTAAAATATTGCCGGTTTTAGCTTACTACATGTAATTAACATGAGAGGGAAAAGATTTTTTAGAGTAAAAAAAAAAAATTTTTTATATATTATTATTTGCAGCAGGCTTATGGTGGCAGAGGTTGTTTTTATAAACTCACAATATCGAAATCAGCCTATAAAAAATTGTTTCATCTTATTAACAGATGAGGGAAGAGTTTGTTATATTCCGGATCTTAGACCATTAAGAAGTAACAATAGTATTCTCGTATACGTATCATACGTATTTCTCGCATTAATATTTCGATTTCTGTATTGAAATTTTTTATTTAGTAATACCGAAACACATAGTGTACCCATTTTTGTGGCAGTCATACAACTTCATATTACTTTCTAAAAGTTTTGCATCATCATAAGCAAAACAGTTAATTGGTATACAAAAAAAAAAAAAAAAATAGAAGAAAAGGTTTTGTACATAAAACAAACATGCGATTTCAGTATGACCTACTAGGATAACAAGGCTTAGAAGAGATGTTAGTAGCGAGCAGATAGGGCTAACAGAGCCATTAGAGATGCGGCCGACGACGACCTAGGCGAGAGGTCAACTCGTGTCACGTTACAGAGCTAACTAGGCCACAGGTCATATCCTCCCCGACGCAAACAAAAATAAACCACGGAATAATAAAGAATTATGTGAGAGAGACACTACAGAGTTAAACTTAAAAATGTGGCTAATGATGTTAATTAATTACAGGAAAATGAAAAAATATTAACAATATTTTTTACAAAATTTTAGTTACGTCCGTTGTATTATTTGTAATGTGCATAAATGAGTTGAACAGCTTTTATTTTATTTATTTATTAAAACTTTATTGCACACAAAAAGAAAGATACAGTTTAGAAACATATGATACAAACAAATAAGTACCTTTACCTATGCAAAGGCGGCCTTATCGCTTATAGCGATCTCTTCCAGGCAACCTTTAATGAAAGTAGTTTTTTTTAGAGTTTGTCCATAAATGTACCAGAATAGCATAAACAGGCCGAAGATGTTATTACATCTATTAATAGAATTGTGGCTATAAGTAAGGTCGTTGGGTCAAGTATCTGTAGCTCTTGAACGCTTCAGATAAAAATAGGTTGATGGTTTCTACTTTTATAGATCATATCTTCGTTTTTGATAGCAATAATATTTAATACTAATAAGAATTTTTGAAGTATAATAGATACTTGGTACTTTAATATAGATTAAAAATCACCCTACCATAAATATGTTATTGTATTAAAGTATGATCACCAATAACCAACGACTAGTTTTTATAAATTTATTTCATATGTATATTTTTAAAGTACTTGATAATTATTATAATGTATTTTTTTTATAATCAAAGTTTTTCTAACATCTCGTACCAGAAATTAAAGATATAGACAAAAGAAGATTATAGACATTCAAACTATTCTTTATTTTTATTTTATTTATTTACTTATCTATATTCTAGAAATCAGATAATATACGTAGTAATACAAAAAATACTCTGTTAAAAAATGGTAATCGTTTTATAATTACAAATATTTGATTAATTGCAAATTAAAGTCAATAGTAATTGACTTTAATTTACAATTAATCATTAATTAAATAATTAATTTAATATTAATTAGTAGTAACTATTTAATACTACTACTAATATTTAACAGCATTTATATATGTAATTCGTATTAAAATTACGATAATGTATTCCACTTAAACAAGATGTCCCGTAAGTTGAGACATTTGGCAAAGCAGAAGTTATCAAAATAAACTTCAGAGGTTAGTAGTGATCGTGAATTATTTTAAATTCCGTATATCGATCTGAGTTCTGCTTAAAGTGGTCAGTGTTTATGCTTCGTTCCAATTGGTTACATATCATAACATCTGTTGGCTAAATTACGTACATGCAAGTTTTATACGTTTGAATTCTGTATTCATAAATTTCCTGCTCAAAATATGGAGCAGCCCGACTGGGGTACCTAGTACCTCGACCTTACAGAATATCACAGCGGAATAATACTGTTTTCAAGCAGTGTTGTGTTCTTGTGTTGTGTGAGCAAGGTGACTAGAGCTCCTGGGGGGCATTGGAGGTAGGGTCGGCAACGCGCTTGCAATGTTTTTGGTATTGCAGGCGTCTATAAGCTATGGTAATCGCTTACCATCAGGTGAGCCGTACGCTTCTTTGCCGACCAAGTTATAAAAAAAAAAACAATATTTCTACAGAAATTGAATGAAAAACTGCATCATTTATGTGTACTAAACTACTAGTACCTATATAAATGAGAACGTTTGTGAGGATAGACGGATGGACTTGAAAATTGAAGCGAAGTCGTTGTGAAAATGTTTGGATTTGCTTTGCGTATAATTTGCAATGGAATTAATTTTTCTACAAAGAAATTGAACTATTCTTAAAGAAGGTAGAGTAGTAAAATAGTGGAATTTGTATTTTAAACGTGTAAATACATGATTTTGCTAAAGTTTACATTGGAAAAAAATCTAGATTCCCAATAAATTGTGTCTTGTATCATTTGTTGATACGTTGCGATAGACGAGGAATTTTTTTTAAAACATTTTTTTGCGCTTTCGTTTCTCATCAAACTGGTTTATTGTAATTGTGTTATAAATCAAGCAGGATGAGGTCGATGCTTATTTTATACTGTTGTTCCCAGGAGCACGATTTAAACTTCATACAAAGGCTCATTTAAGTGGATTCCGGAAAATAGGGCACAGGAATTTTATTATAAACATACGTTGCTATTAAAATCTTTATTTCGTTTTTTTATTTAACTTCTTTTTTTTAAAGTAAGGATTGCTAACAAAGTATTAAATAAAAGTAAATAAATAATACGAGTATAATACGGTAACAATTGAACGGATTTATAGTTTCTACTTATTTCTAGTTGAAGTTAGTTTTTTCGAGAGTCCTTTATCACTACTAGAATTTACTGCAACACAAGTGTGTAGGTTTATTTACCAACTTGTACCTAAGTAGACAAAACGTCTCAGTGAAAACTACATTGTAAACACTTTATCACGAACTAGCTTCTGCGCGCGACTTAGTCGGCGTGGAATCCGCTCCTATTGGTCTTAGCGTGATGACACATAGCCTATAGCCTTCCTCGATAAACGGGCTATCTAACACTGAAAGAATTTTTCAAATCGGCCCAGTAGTTCCAGAGATTACCGCGTTCAAACAAACAAACAAACAAACAAACAAACTCTTCAGCTTTATATATTAGTATAGATTACGTTCTACGGAAAATAAAGGTAACTACTTACATATATCATTTGAACTGTGTATATGTTACTGTAAAAGCTCGAACTACGGTAAATCCTAAGAGTAATTATAATATATTAATTTAAGTAATTATAATATACTAGCTTCTGCGCGCGACTTCGTCGGCGTGGAGTCCGCTCCTATTGGACTTAGCGTGATGATATATAGCCTATAGCCTTCCTCGATAAGTGGGCTATCTAACACTGAAAGAATTTTTCAAATCGGACCAGTAGATCCTGAGATTAGCGCGTTCAAACAAACAAACAAACAAACAAACAAACAAACAAACAAACAAACAAACAATCAAACAAACAAACTCTTCAGCTTTATTATATTAGTATAGATTAATTTAAGAGTAAGTCTTAGGATTTACCGACATGAGTTGGTAAATGTAAGGATTTATGAAAATGGGACATTTTTTTCGGTCTTTTACTATTAGAATTTAGTACAAGCTAGGTTTTTCCACTGACAGCTAGTAAAAGTTGGTTTTGGGAATAAAACAAAGATTAATTCTTATTCATTTATTTCAGTCAAAAACTTAAATTGGTAAGTCTTTAGATTAAAACCTTTAGACCGTTTATCGGCACAATTTCTTTACAAAAAAAAAAAATAACCCTTACCTATCTAACTTCAAAATTAGACCGTTTATCGCCATAATTTCGTAACAAAAAAAAAACCCTAACCTATCTAACTTCAAAATTAGACCGTCGCGGGTGTTCATATAAAGACTAGCCACGTTGTAACTTGTAACATGTCTTTTTCAACATTTACCGTGCCTTTAATGTAAATCCTAAGACTTACCAAGTGAATGGTGATAAAAGAACGAATCGCAAAATCGTTCGGGCTTTTACCATTAAGAGCGTGCATAAGGCGAGCAAAAAATCAGATTTCACCCGCGCGCCCGATGAAACAAAATATACACAAAGCCTCGTGTCAGAGTGCGATAGACGATATAGTTTTGAGCGCATTACGAATGTAAAAAACGACAAATATGTTATTTTGTATATAATTCCGAAACTAAAAGTAATTACATTAAATGCCTTGGCATAGCCTTTACTCATATTTAAATGTAATTAATTATCAAATTTTTGTCTTAATGGTCATAACCATATCGAGTATAAATAGAAAAAATATAAAAATTAGAGGTTACTTCGTGATTATATTTTATCGAGGAAATTTCCTTATTTTATGTTTTTGATATGGGTCAACCCTTGCAAATATCACGTAGTTTGTCATATATTTTTATTTTAAGATTTGGTCTGGAACTTTTCATGTCAAAACAAATAGAAGATGGTAATTTTGCATTATGCGCACTCTTAAGAGTTGGTAAATCTTAGGTTTTACTCTTTAGGTTTTACTTTCTTACCGTAATTCGTGCATTTACAGTAACATAATATACTTACATCTGATTTGTTACTCGTCTAGAGTACCTATAGTAAATTTATCATAGTATCATTAAAATAAACACAGTATAATGAAATTTTAGCACCATAATTACCCCTTTTTCAATATGTATTAACGTATAACTATTACTAAATTAAGAGAATTTTAAATATTTTAATAGATTCTTTTCTTCAAAAATTGAATATTACTGATATTTTCACGAGACGCTTCAAAAGACACTGTGCGTCACATGCTCGTGAAGTAACTCTTTGTCTAAATACTTTAACTCCTTTATTATGATAATTATCTTGAACATTTGCTTCAAAAGAGCTGTCTTTAAAATCCCTTAAAATATGAAAATTCAAAATAGTAGAAATAAATGAACAAACATACACGTTTAATATTTTTGTAAAATAAATGTTTAAATTTATTAATGTTCTACAAAGAATTATTATTATTACTTTTTTATTCAAAGCTATATTTATCGCTTTTTACCACATAAATGTAAAAATGTTATCGTTTATTTGAGGTGTGTACTTGTACTTTTTATAGTAAAATTAGAGTCATAGCTTATTCATGTTTTTTGTTGGTTAAAATATATTCTCGTAACAAAGAATGGGAGGGACTATAATTATTTGTATACTCTAAGATAATTATATTGATTCACGGATTACACGGTACTTTTTTGTACATGTTAATTTCACATTTAAATTTTCCTACACAGCTGAGAAAAAAAAATTAGGCTTTGGTTTATTAATCCTACACCTATGTTTCAAAATAAAAATGTAGTCGTAAAACAACATAGTTTTATTAGATTTATCTCATTGTAGATATAGGTAAGCACGTAAGGCTGTCGGTTCCGGTTTTTATCATAGATTTGATAGCGATTTTTACTCATACATAGTATGTAATATATTCGCCAAGTTACAGTGAAGCAGCGTTGTGGATTAAGCTCCGACTTTGCCTACATGAAGAAAGAGGCCTATGCTCAGCAGTTGGACGTTGCAGGCTGAGTCAATCAATAAATTATTGTTTAGATATAAACATTTAATTTGTGTGTGTTTGTGCAGTCCTTGTGGGTCTCCCCACCGTGCCTCGGAGAGCACGTTAAGCCGTCGGTCCCGGTTGTTATCATGTACACCTGATAGCGATCGTTACTCATTGTAGGGAATATATCCGCCAACCCGTATTGGAGCAGCGTGGTGGATTAAGCTCCGATCCTTCTCGTACATGGGGAAGAGGCCTATGACCAACAGTGGGATAGATATTACAGGCTGAATCGTGATCATCGAAACATTTAATTTAATGATTTTAAAACAAAACAAAAACGTGATTTTTTTTGTTATACAAAAAAACCACCTCTATCACCGTCATATGTCACGATATTACATAACGTATCCTGTACCGGAACAAAGCTCGTATTTATCCTATAAAAAATAATTACCGTACGACAGACACTTCCTTCGAGAGCGGCCCGCCGCCCGGGGGGCAGACGTACCCCCACCAATTTCCCTGGTTCACTTGTTGAGTTCCTTTGTTGTCTGGTGCACCGCTTTAACTATATGAGTCTAATGATATTTTACTTACCGATACTGGATTTAGTCGGATGTGATACAAAGGAGCGTACGGTCTGCTTGCCTTTTCAGTTTATGAAGTTATATGTCTATCTAAATAAATATGATTTGTCGCATGTTTTAAAATATACCACCAACTACGTACCTACTGTACTTACGTATGGCTTGACAAATTTGGCTTATTTAATGTGACAGCTAAGTTGATGTGACAAGAGTTATATAATTTAAAAAAATACTAGCAGCGAAACCCGGCGTTGCTCGGGTTAAAATACATCGCAGAAACTTTCTAGACCATTACAGAAATTTTAAGATCTTCTCAGATGTCCTAATGCGTTAGAAAAGGACAGAAATATATGTTTTAACATTTTCACCACCCACCACCACCCACTTTCACCAACCGCGACCAAACCCCCTTACTACCACCTGGAGACCAAGGGGTATTTACCACACCAACGGGAAGTTGATTGGGTTTGGTGGTGATAGAGAAAACTGTGTATTTACGTACAACAAAGCATTTTATATATACATTTAGATTTAGATTAGCATTATGCACTCCTTTTCTATATCTATACTAATATAATAATTTAATAAAGCTGAAGAGTTTGTTTGTTTGTTTGATTGTTTGATTGTTTGATTGTTTGTTTGTTTGTTTGTTTGTTTGTGTGTTTGTTTGTTTGAACGCGCTAATCTCAGGATCTACTGGTCCGATTTGAAAAATTCTTTCAGTGTTAGATAGCCCATTTATCGAGGAAGGCTATAGGTTATATATCATCACGCTAAGACCAATAGGAGCGGAGTCCACGCCGACGAAGTCGCGCGCAGAAGCTAGTCAATTATAAGTGTACGAAATTTCATACTTCTCCGTCCGCGCAATTTTCGTTAAAAGGGGTACTAAGTTTTTGCTTCACGTATTAATATATAAATTTCATTTTAATCAAATATCTCAATAAAATTTAATGTATCAACACAAAAGCAATAACTATTTTTTCCATTAATGATTATTAATATCTTCTGTTCGTTAAATTAAAGTTTGATTAAAATCATAGAGAATATAAACGAAAAACTGAAAACGCTGCAAAACCAATAGCTCGAAAAAGTCAGTTAATAAACTTTTTGAGATATCCATTTATTGAAGTATGTAACCCTTTTTAAAAGTCTGTTTATATTGATATCGTTGGAAATCTCTCAATTAATTTTAATGAATCATGACTAGGGGAAGCTATAACTATGATAGCTATAACTACATAAAAGATATATTTAAAACGGAAATGAAAGAATTTCTACGGGATATTTTATTTCCATATTAGAGTTTAATAACTTAAGGGTGAGATTTCTCTATATCGTATGTCATAATAAAAGTAGTTCTTAGGTTTATTTTTATACATTTCTATAATGAGATAAAATTAATTTCAATAAAAAAATCTCAAATCAAGGTTTAACATATTCTATAATATTCCGTAATATTTATATTTTACTATGGTGCATTTTATTATAGTTATTTTAACTATAATAAAATGCACCATAGTATTTCTTTTTTATAAATATTTTTATTAATTACTTCTAATTCAATAACCGTAACAAATTAAAATGACAGTAGTATAATTTAATTTATATACCGAGTAAATTATACACTCGTAAAGCTGTATAAATTAATTTAACAAGCAACTGGGCATGTTTAGTCACGCGTCATACGAATGTACGATTTGGGAATATTAACTGTAATCGTTTGATAATTGCAACGCGCGTGGGTCGAAACTGCAGCTGCGAACAACACAATAGACTCCACTAAAGACTTGAATGTATACCTCATATATTATACATGTACTCGTATATGATTCGTATACTTTTATTTTAAAGTTAAATAGTTCTTAAATTTCAACATTATCTTGACTATAAACTTATAAAGTAACATATTGGCACATGAAAAGCCGAGGACTATCAATAATTCTAAATAAATTGAATTTTGGATTTTCGTTCAAAAAAACGTGAGTGTAGTTATTATTTTAAACACTAATACACTTCTCTATTGTAGCCCAAAATCTATATTTTGAATTAGCAAATTAATACGAGTATTAAAACAAAAATAGTACGTTTACTTTCTTATCCGTGTTTTATCCTTCAAAGCCCATTTAAATTTCACAAACAACAACAATATTTTTCATTTTTCGTATTTCAACTATTTTATGGTGTTAATAGAAATCAAATATAGCTTTCAGGGGATGCCATTTTACTCAAACTTATTTTATTTTGTCTGAAAAAAGTAGTAGGGTTATACGTAAGATTTGGCGAGATACAAAACATACTTATTTAGGAAAAATCCCTATAGAGACAGTTAGACGAACCTTGGAATTTCTCTCGAATTAAATATTAAAAAAACTTGACAGATTTCTTTAAATTTATAATAACTGCTCCTCTCGAGTTTATTTATAATGTTTATTCTCCTACAAATTTTCTCAACAAGCAAGTCATTTGACAAAATTACCGCTTTCATCAAACTAACATTTTAAGATTCATTATATTCGTTAAATATATCAGTAAGATTGATGCATTTTCGATAAATGTACATACTAATAGTGGTGGTAGTAGGGTAATCATTTTCCGTCAGCTAAATAGACTGTCTAGCCGTCATAGCCATGATTTATGTAAATGCGACCACATAGATGTAGCACGCGACTGTTTTCATAGTCGTTTGACAGGTATTCCCGATGCCATTTGAATACCAAAGTAATGATGTTTGGGCAAGACGTTTAAAGCATTTTGAATAATAGTCAAACACACCGTATTTGCGTTTAGGCTATAAACGCATCCGTTATTTGGTATTTTGGAATTAAATAATTTTAATTTTGGCTAGCCCACGTCGGGCGCCAATTTTTAGTTGTTTTTTTTGTATTATTTATTATGGAAATATTAAATTTAATAAATATAAAATATTCATCATACATACATCTAATTCATGTTTATATTATGCTAATGACTGACAAACAGTGAACCATTTATTTATAAGAGCTATGAAAGCTATAAGTTAGTAATAAAAGACACAAGAACTCTTGAAGATTTATTCTTGAGGATTTTTAGTAATTGAAATATAGTTTTTACGTGAGAAATTATTTTAAAATTTTCTACTTATTAGCGGTATTCTCATTTTTTATTGTAATTGATCTTAAGTATGAAGTAATCTAAGATTCAAATAATGAACGCCATAGAAACGCGTAAAAATATTGTGTTACGTAAAAAAGTCTTAAACTCCTAACCTGTGCCACAGACATAATAGCTTTGTCAAGGACAGTAGGACATCGCCTCCTAAACAATAGTGTTTGTAAGACTTTATCGTTTGCCTGATTTACGAGATAAGATACATTGCAAATGACTGTCGAGACATTCTTATTGTTCAGAGTTATCTATATTTACTAATTTGACTGAGAAATCTTCAGTGTTGTAAAGATTTTGTGAGCACTACCGCTATATATACGGTTAGTTCCTGCGGAAGAATCGTTTTATTTTAATTGGCTGAGATTGGATTTTTTCTTAAACTCCCAACGAATCAAGCCTACATTCTACATCTTTACTAAGAAAATCTTCCAATACTTCGATATACTTTATAGGAACCTCCGGATAGTAAATTTTATAGTGCAATTTCTATATAATATTAAATAAATAAAAATAAACGCAGTAAAAAAAAACAATTATTTAAAGGTATTAATAAAGATTTGTTTCTGTAATTGATTCCATGAATTTCTCGTTTAGATTTGATCGAATTTGAATATGCTGTTGTATGAGCTTGTTTTTAAATATGTTTTCCTGTGACAATGTTTCCATATCATAAACAAACTACAAAAATTTTAATACAGAATCTTCCACATCCTTGAATGACCTAATAAATAGCAGTCATATCGTGCATCTCTCGTAAATAGAAACTCAATAATAATAAATACACATACATATTATGGGTTGTCTGGAAGAAATGGCTAAATAGCCCACCCATTGTACTTCACACAGTCTGTAAATGTCTTTAAATGTGTTTAATGTTTAAAATGTAGTTGTGGTGTACAATAAAGTAGAAATAAATAAATAAATACCAAAAACCTAAGATGTTTCCCATGCATATTACATATTATCTGCCCCATATATGTATGCTGTATCTTTAGTTAGATCATACGGACTTGGCAAACACTATTTCGGTTCATACTCGAAGAACTTAAGCGGCATTAGTGTGAGTAAATCAATTTATGTAGGTATTAGGAATGTAAAGAAATATGGTACGTTGTGAACAATTGACAAGTCAACTTTAATAAACTTATGTTAGACCATAAACATTTGCATGGCATTTGTCATAGCTAATGCAAAATCTTGTTACCATGACCGGAAAATTATGTTATGAAAATGCAACTTACTATTTTTTTTAGTATATGTACACTTTTTAAGCCCTTATTATACAGGATAAAAGAGATATGAATATAGATGTCTATCGAGTGTTTTATTTACTCAAAACTAAAGCACTATCTTGAGCTTAAAATACTGCTTTTATTAGACAGATTTTCAATGTAGCTTAGAAATTGTACGTAGTAATTATGTAGCATGGTTTAATTTAATTCTTCTCTTCTTCATTTTATAAAATAATGTGATTCTTAACAAATAGAAAAATACTTCAAGTTAACACGAAGTATACGATAGAAATTTCGTAATATCAGCACGTACCAAATATAAAATATGTAATAGTAATTCAAGATATATATGAGGACACACAGAGGAATCGATCCAGGGATGAATTAAATGAATACTTCCGTCGAAATATAGGAACCATTTCACTAACTTCGTTCAAAGATATAAAAATACGATGCGATATTTTTACAATTTTTATTGTTGAATTTTTGTTCATATCGAAGAGACGACTTTGCGCACAGTTTTCATTCGTTTAAGTTTCGTTATTATTCAAATAGGTAAACACACAGTTATTGATACATTATTCGAGCCATGGTGGTTTGTTTTGTAGACTAGCTCATTTTCATTTTTCTTATTTATTTGTTACTTTTTTAATTTTGAACAGGCTTTTTAACGCTAAACGCAAAATAAACTATAATTTTTTCTTATCTTAAAACATTAAAAGTTCAATCTCTCCGACTATGACAATTTTTTTAACAACTACTTATTAGGTATATAAAGTAGATCTTCGTTAGATAAAAAATATATAACGGGTATCTACTGCAATAGCCTCCAATTATCGACTGTAGTTTTCAAAAACCTTACCATATACCTACTTATTTATCTGGTTTTTGTATTTGTTATGTTTTATGTTAGTTCTCAAATCAGGATTTAACGAACGAAAAAAAGTTAATAGTTACTTATGTACCTAAGTAAAAATTTAATAGCAATTACATACGCATTTAAAATAATATGCTTGTTTTATAAGAAAGTTTTTTTCTCTTCAATTTATTTCAATTTAAGCAATAACAAAACAATATTGCTGTCACCTATTTAAAAAATATATATAACGATAGAGTATTGAGCTTTTAATTTGACTTATCAAAATAGTTCTAAGAAAAATTAAAACTCAAATGAATCTTGTTTTAGCAAGATCATCAATCCTTAATAATTTTGAGGTTAAAATTTGGTTACGAGTAGATGTTTAAAATGAAAATCTTTCGCTGTCATCTTAAACAAGATTAATAATAGTCTTAAATTACTCCTTGTTCCTTTTCTTTTCACGTCATTAACAATAATCGCGTAGTCCCTTTGACAAGTGTCATAAACTCATAATATTTAAGTTCAGCTGTCGTCGGTTGAAGAACTTTATGTTTTATTGACATTTTAGGGCGCCTTCAAATTAGCCGCGCGGCGGCAGCGCGTCTGCCGCGCTGCTTGAAGGCGCCCTTAATCTCAGATTTTAAATTAACATGATTATATTTATTACTAAAATTATTCAGAAACGGGATATTTGCCATGTTTTTTTTTTCATTTTGCGGAACTTGATATTTCGACAGTATCGTGTAAAATGTTAACCCGCCAGCACTCGCGCCTCAAGAACTTACACCAGCACTCGCGTGTAGAGCATTTTGCTCACGTTCATGAATGTCAATAAATGCAAGTTTTACCAAAAAATATGAATAAAAAAATATTTTATTTAATAAAATACACATTATTCATTCTAGAAAATATATATTCAAAAAGTTAACAATATTAATCTTTTTTATTTTAATTATCAATCATAGGAACTAATTTGCCAGTCTTGTTAGGCAGTCTTACGGAAAAAATGCAAAAAAATAACTTTTCAAAAAAAACTTTTAAACTTAGTATAAATAATAATCTTCGTCATATATGCTAGCTTTACACATATCACATTGTGTACTACTATGCTCGGTACATAAAATTTTTTGGCAGTAAAAGCAGCTCTTTTTGGTCTTGCGATTTTTGCGTCTTGGGCAAACCACGCAGATACCACTTGGTTTTTCTTCTTCTGGTAACTCAGATTCTGGTACAAAACGTTTCATCACTTGCTGAAGAGGATATGAAATATTTTGGAACGTGCTTCTTCTTTGGATATGTGGCTGTGTTAGTTGAAGATTATACCAGTACTTTATTTGTAAATTATTTGACTAATGATTCCGGCTATGTTTAGGATCGTGAAAAATAATCTCAGCGGCCATCTACATGCCACTCTTGCCACAGAATTCTCTTCTTTTAGTCGATCTACAACATCAACACCTCCTTTCGTTTTATTATAAAAGGTGATAATTTCGGGTTTCGCGTTAGTTCAAGTACTTAGTTGGATCGATTCGGTCGTCATTATGAAGTGTACTTATCATAAGAACATTTTTTTTTATTATTTTTGTTTGGTACTCGATCGCTTCCAATATCATCGGCTCTAAAAGACGGGTCCTCAATGTCTTCTAAATCTTCCTCCATCAACCATGCCAAAACTTGTTCGTCCCTTCGATCACGATCCATCTATAATAGAAAGACATTATAGATTACTATTTCAGTAATGTAAAATCGTAATATTACATAAAAGTAGCAGTAAAACTGTCGCTAAGATGAAAAAAAAATTAATTCATGAGTAAAAAAAAGTACTTACGTCGATACCCGCGCGATGAGCAAAACGCCGCCTGATGGTACGCGGCGCAACAAACCACCTCGTCCACGTGACTGGCGCACACTGGCGAGAAATCAACTGCATACAGTTGTGGGGGACGGAACAAAACTCAGCTACCAAATGAACGATGTATGTACGAGAAATTTTGACAAAATGGCACGTGTTTTAAATTTACTGTGAGCATTTTGCTCATAGCGCGAGTGCTCGCGGGTTAATGACAATTAAAAAAACATGGTAAATACCCCTTAATCCCTTAATCCATAATTTTAGTAATTTTAATCTCAATTTCACTGATATTGACGACATCTGTGCTAAAAAGTCATGAATATTAATGTTGGAACTAGTGAAAGCCATTAATTGTAATCCTTGATATAAACCTTTTACGAGAAGATTTCCTATCACGACAAATTATTGTGTATTACACATATGTATATAATTATCCAGGTCTGGCGCGAACTTGGAGAGGCCTATGTCCAGCAGTGGACTGCGATAGGCTGATGTGTGTGTGTGTGTGTGTGTATATAATTATATATGTATATTTATATTAGTTTCAGGGTGTTTGTGTTTGTCTTGTATATGCCTTCTTACTAGAGACTGTTTAGTGTGAGATATTTGTGTACGCACATAAATTATTTTTAACTCAGATGTGTGTTACACACGTATTATTTTAAAATATAGAACTCTGGATATAGTATTAATTGGTAAGCTGTGTTTACATTGTTGGCATGACAGTCTGGTCTAATTGCTGTCGTATCGATTGCATTCAGTGAACGTAATACTTCATGCGAGACCTTGGTTTCTAGTAACCATTATATTTTATCACATATAATTCATTCGAATCAAGTTAAACCAATCCATTTTAATTTATGCTTAAATTATTTTTCACCTGTAGATTAGATTTTCATTGTTAATAATTTTTTTATTATTATTATACGATATTTTCATTTAATTAACTTATGCAAGGCTAAATAAGGCCAATAAGGAAAAAAGATTTTAGACAAATTCTCGCTCGAAATTAGTTTTCGTTATTATTGAAAAAAAAATTGTGTGTGTACTTATGTACGCACGTAAAAAGTTATGCTTCATTGGCTAGCTAACTTCACGCTGCTAACTTCTTCTACGTTGACCATCTAACTTCAGCTTGTCGGTTTTTTGTGACGGTGTGCGCGCGCATCGTAAAAATTTACTCTCATCATTTTTCCCTAACGCGCCAAAAGAAGTATAACTTCAAACAAAATGTGTTCGTTAATGAAAAAGAGAAATTGTAAAGATTATTAGACATATACTTAAATCCTCCAATCTGGATCTGACGCAGTGCAGTGGAATAACATCCAAAGACACGATGAAAGAAGACACTGTCCACCAATGAACTAGTTACAGACTAATATAGCAACTCCAGTATGGCTAGTAAGTTCACATATTTTGATATATGTAAAGTACATACTATCCTGTACAGGTTTTAATCGTATCATCAAAAATTATCTCATATATAATTATATATGCGTATAGTTTAGCTGTAGAACCATTTGAGAGTAGTATTGTTTAAGCAGTATATGTTACCGGTACTACAGAGAAGTTTTTTATCAGACCTTGTGCGTGAAAATCCGTCAAATCACGCATTAAGGATATATTCTACAAGAAATCTGCTGTGTGGTTACCGCGGTAAAGTATTTAGCCTCCCTCTCTCTTCCTGTGGGTGTCGTAAGAGGCGACTAAGGGATAACACAGTTCCACTACCATCTTGGATCTTATAAAGCCGACCGATGGTGGGATAACCATCCAACTGCTGGCTTTGAAATATTCAGGCCGAAGACGGGCAGCAGCGTCTTCGGTGCGACAAAGCCAGCCCTGCACCCTGCGGTCACCAACCCGCCTGCCCAGCGTGGTGACTATGGGCACAACACATGAGTTGACGCCATTTTTGCCGCGAACTTGTGGAGGCCTATGTCCAGCAGTGGACTGCGATAGGCTGATGTGTGTATGTGTGTGTGCTACAAGAAATATAAAAAAGGTGTTAATTATGTAAATTTTTGTTCGTAAAATACGATTCAAAAGTACATGAATAAAGTTTATATTGAATTTGAATATTTAAATCACTAATAAAATAAACGTATCTTATTAACGAACCATTGTATGTTCAAGTGTAAAGTAACGCCTACATACAAAGCGCATTCGCTTCACATCAACTTGGTACAATTCGTTACTCTATATCGGTGTCAGGGTACCTGTATACTTGGCGGAAAGGTTTAAATATAGTGTTTGTTCCAAGGCCGGCGGTATTAAGACTTTCAGAGGCCAAATTACGTTTAATTTTCTTTAATGCCACACTCGTGCCGTTATAAATAGTATTTTGTAACGATTGTCCATATACTTCTTTACTAATTTAATTGCGTTTCTGTTTAATTAATTCTTTGTTTATTTGAAGTTTAAGTATTTGTATAACAAGATCATTCCTTCACGATCCGTTTGTGTGGAAGCTATTTACGATGTCTTTTTTGCTATTTCCTAGTAACTTGGTCGTCTGCGACCTTAAATGTAAATGTAAGGTAAGGTGAGAATATAATTTTTCGAAAACGTTTAATTAGATTAATTACCTCCAATTAAGTCACAATAGACTAAATTAAATTTTGAAATCTTACCTACATACATATATTATGTCCTAGCTTGTTTTTACGTTTACATTTTTTATTATTTACTCTATGATATAGACATTGGCAATATTTTTGTCAATTCTTTTGATGTAAATATTGTTAAGTTTCAATCAGCCCGCTTATAATTTCGTAGCATAGGTATGGCGTTACGAGAGTATGAATTATATATAAGTATGTAAAAATCTGTAAAAGTGAAAATTTATCGTAATTATTTTATTGCCTATTGACATTGTTATCAAAATTAACGTGACGTGCATTTTAAAACAATTGAATACGAGTTCCTTACTATCTATACTAATATTATAAAGAGGTAAAGTTTATAACTTTGTTTGTATATACGGGGTAATCTTCGCAAATACTGATCCGATCATGAAAATTCTTTCGCTAACAGAAAGCTACACTATTCAGGAGTGACAAGATAAAAGGAAAAAGATAAAAATATATAAAGATTTTAAATCAGCAGGATTTGAACCTGCGCCCTCTGACGTGCCGTGTCAACAATTCAATCTAATCAAGCATTATTATTTGCCTTAGAAATTAATTGGTGATTTTAAAACATTTATATGTCGCAGATCAGAAGTAGGTAGAGGAGAAGAACGGACGGATGACCGAACTACTAAGTATTAAATGGACTCACCGAGCGGGTACCGTGTCTATCGCGTGGCAGAGAGACAACTCATAGCAGTGCCCGGGAGTTGCGACCCGAGTCTAGGTTTAAGACGGCCGTCTTTAAAATGCGCATTAACGCTCGCCTTCACTGTCCGAGTTGCCCACAATAGAATGTAACAATTAATTCGTGTACACAAACTAACTATTAGAAGAGTCGAGGTTAAGCTACTAGCAGGATACACAAGTGCACCGTGCCACGCCAGAGCCAAGACTGACTTAGGTGCGGTTGCATCGGTCTTTTATACACGACTGAATGACTCGAATAATAGAAGTGAGGGTAGGTGAATATCGACAATAGCGCAGGTACCGCCATACACGTCAGAAATACTCAAATAATACAATGAGTGCGGGTAGATGAATAATAATAACAACGTAGGTACCGACATTAATAACTATCTGCATTGACTCTCCGACACGGCCATCCTGACAAGTCACACGTCCTCGTGTGATGCCGTAAAAAGCAAAAAGGTACTGCGATATCAGTCTCGTCTCGGCCTATCCTGACCCACACTTAACCAAGGATAAAGCGATAGTACATCCACTTTTTGTTGACACACCATACAACCATACGCGAATCTACCATTAAATCAAAATTGACCAATCCTTTTGGTATGAACATTACACCATCATTGCTTTCCACATATTAGTCGCCACTGTCACCTAAATCGAGCGACAGCAGCTCATGCCACCTCCATCGAGTGACGATAACCAACCAAAAGAGTCGCTACTGTCACCTAAATCGAGCGACAGTAGCTCATGCCACCTCCATCGAGTGACGATAACCAACTAAAAGAGTCGCTACTGTTACCTAAATCGAGCAACAGTAGCTCATGCCACCTCCATCGAGTGACGATAACCAACCAAAAGAGTCGCTACTGTCACCTAAATCGAGTGACAGTAGCTCATGCCACCTCCATCGAGTGACGATAACCACTAAGTCGCCACTGTCACCTAAATCGAGCGACAGCAGCTCATGCCACCTCCATCGAGTGACGATAACCATGTGTATTGCCTCCATCGAGCAATACAACCAAAACATGTTTCGGCAATGGATACTTAAAACAATGGCAATAACAACATTAATCTCAATAAAATTGGTTGTATAGTGGTCTACATAGCTTCATCAGTTAACTTTAATCACAAAAAAACTACCAATCTATCCTATTCGCTCACGGACGAAAGGTTCCTCTAACCGTAATTAAAAAATAAAGTTTTATTATTGACACAGTAAGATCACATATAACTCTCATGGCCCGGCTGCCTCAGCAGCTAGTGACAACTACCATTGCCACCCATATCGTCATCACCTATTGTGATACGACCAACACATATCGTCATCAACTCATGTGATACGACCAACACATATCGTCATCACCTCATGTGTGATACGACCAAATTAGCATCAACAGCATTAAACAAATCTAATTCAGCAGGTACATCAGTAAGTGGAATCCTTCGTAAACGATCGTGAACATATCTATAGGTTCTATTACCAGACAACTAAACTTTAAACGGTCCCTTGTATTTAGGATCTAAACTTAGTTACACAAATACCACAGCCATGTACCATCGACGTCATCTCAACCAAAACTATAGACGTACTCTACTTCGACAACAAGTTACAACCAAGCTTGCAAAATCCTCGAGTAAAGACCTCTAACACCACGGCTCTCTAGACGAGGAGCATTCACAGTACATGTGTCAGTCACCCCTGTGACTACACGCTACGGTCTCAACAGACCACGACCTCCGCCAGTAAGTTAAACTTTGCACACCGCTAACCCACGGACTACTTGGGTTGCCCCAAGAGACAATTCTACCGGGCTACGACTACAAATAACTACATTGGTACAGTTGAACACATTACGGTCGATAGAGTCATTCACTCGAGTCTTTCCCTCTACTTAAACTTGAACATCATCATTATCAACAAGATCATAAATTACATCAATATCGTCTGGTACATGACGTGTTAGCATTTTCTTTAACCTTTCGTGAGCAAATTTGTAGGTACGTTTATAATTTAAAGCTTTAAGGGTATACCGATTACCTTCGAGAACTTCTATTACGCGAAAAGGGCCTCGATATTTCGGATCAAGTTTTATTTGATTACGCTCCTCATTTTGTAACAAAATAAGTTTTAACAGTTACTTACAACGACTACCCGTAATGGGCCCATGAGTGTACCAAGGTGTCATAAATTAACCTTCTGTAATTTAAACTTTTTTTAAACAGAACAACTAAATAACTTTTAAACAGTTTAAACAAATCAATCAAAGGTAGAGAAAGACTGAAAACCCTCGATACTACACAAAAATACTTGTTACAGAGGGTAATCGGAAATACTCAAACTAAGACGATATTAACACTTTATCACCAACAAGTGGGTAACCTCAAAAATTTAACTTAACGCACATATAACTGCCCAGAGCCATGTACCAACGTCAATCAAACTTTTAATAACCAAACTCTTTTTCTACAACACTAAAAACTAAAGACCTTCATCAACGACCTTGGCATCTTTCTTAAACGACTGTCGTTGCGACTACCACGACTAATCACTACACAACTACCTACGTATCACAATAAAACTAAATTCAACAAATAGCCGGTAAATCGAATAACGAAATCGAACACTGAACAAACCACTTGTACACCGATAAGAATACAACAGAACGACCTAAAATAACTCAAACATCGATGTACCCACGAAATATTGCAACTTACTTGCACACTCGCTAAAATAGAACTTAAAGTTCAAAGAAACCAAAAACTCTGAACTTAAAAAAACAATTAACAACAGCAACCAACAAATGAAGTGGGCGTAGTGAGATCTTTATCCCACTTCTGATGTCGCAGATCAGAAGTAGGTAGAGGAGAAGAACGGACGGATGACCGAACTACTAAGTATTAAATGGACTCACCGAGCGGGTACCGTGTCTATCGCGTGGCAGAGAGACAACTCATAGCAGTGCCCGGGAGTTGCGACCCGAGTCTAGGTTTAAGACGGCCGTCTTTAAAATGCGCATTAACGCTCGCCTTCACTGTCCGAGTTGCCCACAATAGAATGTAACAATTAATTCGTGTACACAAACTAACTATTAGAAGAGTCGAGGTTAAGCTACTAGCAGGATACACAAGTGCACCGTGCCACGCCAGAGCCAAGACTGACTTAGGTGCGGTTGCATCGGTCTTTTATACACGACTGAATGACTCGAATAATAGAAGTGAGGGTAGGTGAATATCGACAATAGCGCAGGTACCGCCATACACGTCAGAAATACTCAAATAATACAATGAGTGCGGGTAGATGAATAATAATAACAACGTAGGTACCGACATTAATAACTATCTGCATTGACTCTCCGACATATATTTATCTGATTTGCTGAAAATAGTGAGAGTGTATTGGAACATATCAAACACCGTACCCTTCTTATGTGAAATGGATTATAACGCCCAACGAAGTGGGCACGGGTCGGCAAGTACTATTATAAAGAGGTAAAGTTTTTAACTTTGTTTTTAGGGGGTAATCTTCGCAAATACTGATCCGATCATGAAAATTCTTTCACTAACAGAAAGCTACACTATCGAGAAGTGAGTAAGTGACATAGGCTATATGATACTGTGATTGAACAACAAATTCAGTAAAAAAATATTGTATTTGTAAATCAAGTCGGAGAAATATGCGCGAAATGAAAACTTTACTACAATTATGTTTGTATCACAAAAAAATAATTAACGCCCAACGAAGTGGGCACGGGTCGGCTAGTAGTAAATAATTTAAGAGTGTGCATAATGCAAAATTACCATCTTCTATTTGTTTTGACATGAAAAGTTCCAGACCAAATCTTAAAATAAAAATATATGACAAACTACGTGATATTTGCAAGGGTTGACCCATATCAAAAACATAAAATAAGGAAATTTCCTCGATAAAATATAATCATGAAGTAACCTCTAATTTTTATATTTTTTCTATTTATACTCGATATGGTTATGACCATTAAGACAAAAATTTGATAATTAATTACATTTAAATATAAGTAAAGGCTATGCCAAGGCATTTAATGTTATTACTTTTAGTTTCGGAATTATATACAAAATAACATATTTGTCGTTTTTTACATTCGTAATGCGCTCAAAACTATATCGTCTATCGCACTCTGACACGAGGCTTTGTGTATGTTTTGTTTCATCGGGCGCGCGGGTGAAATCTGATTTTTTGCTCGCCTTATGCACGCTCTTAACTACTGTTAAATCTAGACAAACAACAGCGCTGCAACTTATCCCTCGAAAGATAAATTTATGAATGCGCAGTATTTCGTAATGCACCAACACAACAAACAATATCTGTTTCGTGTTATTACTAAGTGGAATAATAGAGATTATAATATATACAAAGATATTTCAGTGTTAATTACCTTCAATGGACACACAGGGAATCTTTTAATCACATTTATTGTGTAATAACCATTATCCCATTGAGCTCTAAAGGAACATTAGCTTTATTATATAACTAGCTTCTGCGCGCGACTTCGTCGGCGTGAACTCCGCTCCTATTGGTCTTAGCGTGATGATACATAGCCTATAGCCTTCCTCGATAAATGGGCTATCTAACAGTGAAATAATTTTTCAAATCGGCCCAGTAGTTCCAGAGATTACCGCGTTCAAACAAACAAACAAACAAACAAACTCTTCAGCTTTATATATTAAAGTAGTATAGACTAGCTTCTACGCGCAACTTCGTCCGCGTGGAATAGGATCAATTCTGTCATACATGATTTGTGCGAAACTTTAACCATTTACGCAACGGAAGCTCTCAAAAGGAAAAAAAAACCCGATTTTGAAACATTCTTCATTGGTGCTACGCTTCTATTGGTCTTAGCGTGATGATATATAGCCTATAGCCTTCCTCGATGAATGGGCTATCTAACACTGAAAGAAGTTTTCAAATCGGACCACTAGATCCTAAGATTAGCGCGTTCAAACAAACAAACAAACTCTTCAGCTTTATAATATTAGTATAAAATATAGATAAAGCAATACTGAAACATTAAGTCTAGATTGAGCAGACGAACTGACGAAAATTCCTGCAAATCACAATTTATTTGTCAAGTGAGCTTTAAATTCAGAAGATTTTTTTAATAATATTTAGAATTTTATTTATATTTTTAAACTTGATAAATATGTTTTTGAAGTTTTATGGACTGTCTTCAATATCGACGGATTTATCAATGGATGATTGATACTCTTTCACGGAAAAACTTTTGAGAATATTTCTACGAATCTTGATATGTAGATAAAGGTTGGAAATAACATATAAACAGTATGCATAAACGCATGCAAAATCATAATTCCCACGGGAACTCCTGTGGAGCCGATATAGCCGTAAAACAAAGTATATTACAAGCGTTGTAACTTTTTTTTTTTTTTATGTTAGTAAGTCGACAAACAAGCGTACGGCTCACCTGATGGTAAGTGACTACCGTAGCCTATAGACGCCTGCAACACCAGAAGCGTCGCAAGCGCGTTGCCGACCCTATACCCAATTCCCCCCAGGAGCTCTGGTCACCTTACTCACCAACAGGAACACAATACTGCTTGAAAACAGTATTATTTAGCTGTGGTCTTCTGTAAGGTCGAGGTACTACCCCAGTCGGGCTGCTCCATATTTTGAGCAAAAAATTTCCTGCTGTGCCCTACCTCAGTTAAACTTCGATTCAGCCTAACCGGGCGTGTGATTTGCATTTACTACTAGCGACGATCAGTTCTGCTAATAAAGTTTTACGTACCATAGCATAACAAAAAATCGTAAAATCTTTTTTCGTTATCATCGAATTATTTTTTAATGGTTTGTGTTTTCACCAAATATTAATGTTTATTCGTTTAGTAATCGGACAGTGCAGCATTGATTCATAACTTCTTCATATGATATATAACTTCATATTTGGTATCCCATAGCACTGGGTATAAGCTCCGACGAATAATTAAGTATTCGATCACCTTTTTGTAATATATCCAATACAAGCCTCAAATGATAGATTTAGTATGTGAACACAAATATTTGCTATTCAAGCCACGAGCTCAAAACAAAGACAGGATACCTGAAAACCGCAGACACTCGCATATAAATTGATTCGCAATCACATCTTTTACCGTTTACGTCTGTTACATACACATAAGTCGAAAGGAAATTTGGTAACGAAGACTATAGTATAGCCTTATTTAATTTATAATTATTGAGGTAGCTCCCCGTCTGGCAAAGTACCTTAATCTTACAGAAGATCACAGCTAAATAATACTGCTCTATAGTAGAGTTGTGTTCCTATGGTGAGTAAGGTGGCTGGAGCTCTTGGGGACGATCCTGGGTAGTGTCACAGAACTCACAGATTAGTAAATAGTACTACGTAGGCAACGCGCTTGCTATGCTTTTGGTGTTGCAAACGTCTATGGGCTACGGTAACCACTTAGCATCAGGTGGATTTTTGCAAGTCGCTTTTGTGCCGATTTAGTCTTATAAAAAAAGAATAAATCGTAAGATAAACAATTCAGTTTATAAGAATACCAGTACCTTAAAAGTAGCTTCATAATTTTATTGTGCGAGTTGAAAGCAATTACTTCTTTTACACATAACACAGATGAAAAGGAAATAATGTATAGGTACTTGAAGAAGTTAAATAAAAAGGAAAATGTTCCAAAGTAAGTTGAAAAACTAAATATTAAGTGGAATGGCTAAATTAAAAATTACATTTATATGATCTATGTTTAATATTTAAAAAAAATGGAACCTCAGACTTTTTAAATTTAACTGAGCTAACAACTACGAGTACTTATTTTTATTGATAAAATCCTATAACTTATTAGATGTTGTAACAATTTCCTGTCTAACAACTATTATTAATAAATAAAAAAAAACTGACAAGTCACTAATTTGTAGCATGTTTAAAAGATTATTGTGTTAGGCTCGAATGGCGTATTTCTAGTTTGTAACTGTCATAATTGTAATATACTACTATAGAGTACTGTCATAAACTTGTTTAAAGGGTTTATTTAAAGTTAGTATACGCTACGCTTCAGCCTGTAACATCCCACTGCTGAGCATAGGCCTCTTTCGCCGTGTAGGAGAAGGATCAGAGCTTAATCCACCACGCTGCTCCATTGCGGATTGGCGGATATATTCCCTACTATGAGTAACTATCGCTATCAAGTGTACATGATAACAACCGTTACCGACAGATTAACGTGCTCTCCGAGCTTCCGAGGCACGGTATAACCCAAAAATAAGTTCTGTTTCACAATTATTGAGATGTTGTGACGATGGTTCTCTTAACATCGCTTTTCTCAATTTCTTCTTTACTAAATTTCTGTGAAGTTTGGCGAGATACTAGTATCAAACGAATAGAAAAACATATACTAACGTCACACACGTAGATTTAATATGTATTACACAACCAAATCGGTCTAGCTCGATCGCTTGCATTTCCGTTGGCGGTCATCGCCTGTGCCCGGTACGTTGACTCCGCTTTGTCTTGCCAGTTCGCAACCCCTACACACCCACGCGCAAAACGATCGGATGCGGCAATTGTTCGATTAAATCGACGATAATTAGTTCCAATTGCTTTGTCTTTTAATGTTGTGCAATAAAAATGATGAACGCTGATAAAATGTAGTTTTTATGTTTTGTAATAAAACTTCTTTACGCACGCTTGACTTGCGGAGTAAGCTGGTGAATGCGTGACGAGAGTTACGAAAAGTGTGATCGGGCGAGGCGAACGAAAGTTGAGTGGGACATATATTAGATGGAGTAAGGATAAGTGTTACTTCAGTCGTCTAAAGCACACTCGTTTTTCAACCGACTTCCAAAAAAGGAGGAGGTTCTCAATTCGACACGTATGTTTTTTTTTTTATGTATGTTAGCTCAGAACTTTTGACTAGGTGGACCGATTTCGATCAATTTTGTTTTAATTGAAAGGTGTTGCGTGTCATGTGGTCCCATTTTAATTTAATTGAGATCTGACAAGTACTTTTAGAGTTATATCTAATAATGCGTATTTACGTGACTACTTTTTCGTCGACCTACGTTATATTATAGCGCATAACTTTTTACTCGGTGTACCGATTTCGATGATTCTTACTTTAATCGAAAGTTAATACTTGTCTTGTAGTCTTGTTTAAATTAGATCGAAAACTGATTACAACTTTTTGAGTAATCTTTAATAGCGCGTATTTACTTGACTATTTTTTCGTCTTATTACGTTGTATTACTTGTCGATGTAATTGAAGTCGGTTTTTTTTCGTTTGCGAGCAAACACAATTATTTTCCTATTAAATTACGTACTTGATTATAACTATAATAAATGTGATATACCTAACTACCTTATACTTGTCATGTCAATTTCATTACTTTTATAATATACAGAGGAATAGTGCTCAGAGTGAAACTTTAATAACCTAAGTTTCCTTTTCTCCTATATAAATTGCATTGAAAATAAGAGATAATAAAATTTTTATGTGTCTGCTCCGGTACCGAGCGTACACTTCGCCACTTAATTTATTTACGTAGAATTTTCGTACCATTATGATCTCACTGTCGATAGGGACAAGAGCCACAGGTAGGTAAGGGTAGCTGTAGTAGACGCTTTCGAATCGATGCACAAATTCTTCTTCGCGTGTTGCACATTGAGTTGCAACTTGCACTGTCACTGTCAGTTGAGCAGACGCTACGCTGTGTCGCGGTCGCGACGCGCCACGCGCTCTTTCAGATTGCCCCGCGTTAGTTTACGACTCCTCCAAAACTTTTTTTGTATTTTATTGTTCCCTGTACATTGTACGGATTGTATTGCGCCGCTTCTGTATAAAAGAGGTTTGTTTATTTTGTCTTACAACATCATTAGTGTATGAACAGAAATAATCGAATGTTTTGATCGTCGACATATCAATTTTTTATCGGTCAATGTGATTGTATTGATGACGTCAGGAGACATTCAAAAATTATTACGAAAAAAATACCTAAAATATGTTTAGTGTGTATTTATTTGTTTGCGACGACGAAGTCTGTTAATTGATGATAATGCCAAGTACAAGTAAACTTTGTTTAGCGTATAAATACGAAGGTAGAAAATTTGACGTAACCAAACTCCCAGGTGTATTTGTGTACATCAAGTTAATACTTTAGAACTATTACAACTCAGCTACCACAGACTGGCTACAGAGACCATGTATGTAATACTTAATGTATCGAAACTGTTTAATCTCTATATATATAAAAAAATGAATCGCTGAATGTGTTGCTAAGCGCAAATCTCGAGAGTACCTGAACCGATTTCGCTAATTCTTTTTTTATAATATTTCTTGAAGTACGAGGATGGTTGTTACGGAGAGAAAAATTTAAAAAATTGCCTGGAAAAGTCTAAAAACAACACTTTTCTATATTCCCATACAAAAGATTCGTAATAATACTTAAATGTCAATTCGAACTTTAATACCAATCGACTGTTAGGCGGTACGAAGTTCGCCGGGTCAGCTAGTAAAATATAAATATACTCGTATAATGACACACGATAGCTGAAACTAAAAAGCGGCAAAATGAAAATCATAATAATATCTTTCGTACAAAGTAGTAGTTTTTAACCCCCGACGCAAAAAGAGGTGTGTTATAATTTTGACATGTCTGTCTGTCTGTCTGTCTCTCTGTGTGTCTGTCTATGGCACTGTAGCGCGCGAACGGATGAAGCGATTTCAATTTAGTTTTTTTTTTGTATGAAAGTAAGTTACGGGCGAGTGTTCTTAGACATGTTTGATGAAAATCGGTTGAGTCGTTTAAAAGTTGTGGGGGTGAAAGTGGGGAAGAATAACCGAATGTCTGCAAATATAATCGAATGGGGTCTCAAATGAAAGAGCATCACGTCCACTTTACAAAATAATATGTACAATGAAAATCGGTTGAGCCCTGAAAAAAATGTGGGGGTAAAAAAGTGAGGAAAATACCCAATGTCTGCAAATATATGTGGTGGGGAGAAAATGAGGATGGAAATCCGAATGTCAGCAAATTTACCCAAGTAGGGTCGCAAATGAAATAGCATCATATACACTTCACAAAATTAATAATAAAAATAAATGAATGGTACCTACTTACCTACCTATAAAAAGTATAAAATAAAAATTAAATTAAAAATTTAAGTAAACCCCCGACACAGTAACCTGAGTTTCTTTTAAAAAGTAAAAAATAATGAAAGAAACTCAATCTTAAAGTACCTAAGTATGTACTTACGAGTATTAATAATTTGAAAAAAATACATCGCGTTGGGGGACCGCTCCAAACCTAACAATTCAATTGCAAATAGTCTAAACTAACCTAACTTAACTAAGCAACATAGTGTTATATACCGGCGGAATGCTGGTATATTGATTTCTCTTGATGGACTTCTTGTCAGGATAATGAAAGTAACGTCGTTTGAATTTACTGTTTATTCAAATATGTTCACGTTACAATTAACATTGAAGAGAGCGTTACACTATAGGTTACAGAGGCGTTTTGATATTGAGGACTGATATGTTCAGTCTGTATCGGATGGATACTGAATCTAGTCTGACGCTTACCGATGGATGTTCGGTATTTATTATTGAATTACACAGCTCCCACTTTTCTCGGTTCCCTTGCATTCGCAGAACGATTACAATTTATGAGGTAATGACAAAACAATGACCATGGGAACGTTCGTTGGAGTATTGTTAGTATTGTTTATGATCTATAAATTTAAGCATGTGCGACAAATTGAAAAGACAATTGGACAATAACGAGTCGACACTTCAAGCTGTGATATGCAAGTACAATGGTTACATCGAAACAATAACAAACTAATAAGACAATAAGTTGAATAGATTAACATGTGCGTAAAGTTATTTAGTAGCTAGTTCAATGGGTTCTTTACTTTAATGTGACAATGGAGGCTGAGTTATGGGCGAGCAATTGTAAGAGTAAAAACAATAGACTCATCTGTTACATCCTGACAGATGTCGTAACAATAGCAAAACTAAAAGATAAAACATAAACATATGTATATGTACATACCAGTACATAACAATAGATTAATTTAAAAACTAAATTAAGAAAAGAAAACTTTTATAAAATTACTTCAAAATAAGCGCGGGCCGCGGAGCGTTAATAGTGTAAGTGTGTAACTGTCAGGCAATAACTAATACTTTAATAACAATAAAAATTTCAATTTTTATAGACTTATAGTGTATAATATAACTAAAAATAATAATTTTCTATTGTGCTAAGATTATTAGTTTAGGTTTATATCATTTACAAAATTAAAATGTTACGATAATAACTTTGAAAGACAGAAATAGTTTTAGACTACTTATCTAAATACTAGATCGTTCAATAAGTCCCGAGACTAACCTGGAAATGGCGCATATATTAAAAACTCTTTTGATTTTTAAAAAGTACTGGCTATCAATACAAGAATATGTGTCAATTTTTTAAAAATGGAACAATAAAATTATTGATTTTGAAACATTTAAGTGACGCTACGGTTGTAATTTCGATACAATGGAAAAAAACGAGTTTCGCGTGTTGATAAAACATTGTTTTTTAATGGGAAAAAATACCGTTGAAGCACAGCAATGGCTTATAAAATGTTATGCAGGATCAGCTCCCTCTAAAGCAACCATTTGTCGGTGGTATGCCGACTTCAAACGCGGTCGCATGGACACCAATGATGGGGAACGCTCAGGTCGTCCAAATGAAGCAGTGACTCAACAAAATATTAACAAAGTCCTCAAAATCGTATTGGAAGATCGGAAGGTAAAAGTGCGAGAGATAGCAGAGATAGTGAAGATTTCAGCTGGTAGTGTTTTCACTATTTTACATAAAAATTTGGCCATGAAAAAGCTTTTTTCTAAGTGGGTGCCGCGTTTGCTTACAACTGATCAAAAGGAACAACGTATCAATGATTCAGAGCGATGTTTGGCGCTGATGAATCATAATAAAAAGGATTTTTTACGTCGGTATGTAACAATGGATGAAACCTGGATATACCATTTCACTCCGGAATCCAATCGGCAGGCAGCGGAGTGGAGAGCGGCTGGTAAAAGCCGCCCGAAGCGTCCAAAGACTCAGAAATCGGCCGGTAAGGTTATGGCGTCTATATTTTGGGATGCGCATGGAATACTTTTCATCGACTACCTTGAAAAGGGGCAAAATATAAATAGTGACTATTACATGTGCTTATTGGAGCGATTGAAATACGAAATTGCGGATAAACGGCCTCACATGAACAAAAAGAAAGTGATGTTTCACCAGGACAACGCGCCTTGTCACAAGTCCGTGAGAACGATGGCCAAAATTAACGAAGTGGGCTTCGAATTGCTTCCTCATCCCCCTTATTCGCCAGACTTGGCCCCCAGCGATTACTGGCTGTTTGCAGACCTCAAAAAAATGCTTCAGGGTAAGAAATTTGACTCAAATAGTCAAGTTATCGCAGCAACGGAGGCTTATTTTGAAGCCAAAGACAAATCGTTCTACACACATGGGATAGAAAAGTTAGAAAAGCGTTGGAGGGACTGTATCGCTCTTGGAGGAGACTATGTTGATGAATAAAAATTAATTTTATAAAAAGACCTTTTTTTAGTACTTAGTCTTGGGATTTATTGAACCACGTGTTAATTAAATCTTTTGATTATATTATGAAAAAGAAAAAGTCTGAAATAAGAGATTTCATTATTATTTATTATATATAAAATTTTAAGTGGATAAAGCATCTGCGCTAGTGCATATTATATTAATTCATTTACATGTATGTACCTATTATCATTTTCGTTTTTTGTCATTTTTCAAGTTCACTTAATAGTGAACTTAAAAATGTAAATGATATTAAAATAGATATTTTACCCGTTCTAATATATGATTTCAGTTGATTTTGTAAATAACTTTTCATAAATATTAAAGTTATTGCTTCATTCAAGGTTTCGAAGCCCTAACAGATTCCTAAAAACATAAACGGGACAAATTGAGAACAAACACCGCAAATTAAAATTAGCTTAAATAAAAACCTTTGAAGTGTTTATTATTCAAACTTTTTTATGTTTCCTGAAAACCTTGAAATTTTTACGTACCTTTAACATTTAAATAATTTTATCGTCCAGAACGTTCAGTTATTTCAATCGTATTCCAATGATTGCTTAGCGGCTATCATTGTTCCTCTTCATAATTAATGTCGACCAAAGTTTAAGATTGTTTGATATAAAACATCACTTTAGTGTTTCTATCCGATTATAGAAGCCATTGATGGTAATGCTTTTTAATATGTTAACTGCATAAAGTCTTAATACCTATAGTCCAGATTGTCTCATATTATGAAGTTGTATGGGGCAATAAAAATCATGTATGGAGACGATAGACGCTATATTGTTTTGTTATTAAATTTTTAATTTAATCATTATAGTACGGGATCCCTAGTACATACGAGTATTTTCACCTGATTAGCATCAAGCTAATTTTCCGGGAGTAGCTTCATTTTGATGAGACGAACAAAAAGTACCTCTTCGAAAACTCTCGATTGTGGTAGATAATAGAGTTAGCAGGAGATAGAGCAGCAGAGAGCGTAGGACCGGGATAACGGACCACGCAATTTGTAGGACAATATTACCATCAAATTATATAAATATTGACTAACTAAAAGAAAAAAAGTTCAGTTGGTTAGTAATATCAACTTGATGACCTCGCAAGGTCATCAAAAATTGATTTTTTTTCTGTGGAAAAAAAATCAGAAAAAAAATCAATTTTTGATGACCTTGCGAGGTCATCAAGTTGATATTACTAACCAACTGAACTTTTTTTCTTTTAGTTAGTCAATATTTATATAATTTGATGGTAATATTGTCCTACAAATTGCGTGGTCCGTTATCCCGGTCCTACGCTCTCTGCTGCTCTATCTCCTGCTAACTCTATTATCTACCACAATCGAGAGTTTTCGAAGAGGAACTTTTTGTTCGTCTCATCAAAATGAAGCTACTCCCGGAAAATTAGCTTGATACTAATCAGGTGAAAAATATGTACTAGGGATCCCTACCTATTAGTTGTTTTTATGTACTCAATACTCGATATATCTCATAACTCAATACTCTATATGTAAGACTTTAATACGGCTTAAATTTTATTATGAATTGTGTTGTTTATGTTGTTGTTATGTGTGTGTAAGTTTAAAAATAAACATTCCAATTGAGAGCCTCCTCCTTTTTTGGAAGTCGGTTAGAAAGAATAATTACCTGAGTATCTTCATTTTTGTATGTAATATAAAATACTCTTTTTATTTTGAATTGGATTCGGATATTAAAACTTTTATATCACTCATTAGAAAAGAAGTCCTTAATTATATGCTAGCCATGATTACGAATTAATCTATTAGTTCATAATAATTTTCTGTCTCAAAAAATATCTATTGTAATAAGGAAATCAAAATACTGAGGTAGGTGAGGTAGTTCAACTGAGGTAGGGCACAGCAGGAAATTTCCTGCTCAAAATATGGAGCAGCCCGACTGGGGTAGGTAGTCCCTCGACCTTACAGAAGACCACAGCTAAATAATACTGTTTTCAAGCAGTATTGTGTTCCTGTTGGTGAGTAATGTGACCATAGCTCCTGGGCGGATTGGGGATAGGGTCGGCAACGCGCTTGCGATGCTTCTGGTGTTGCAGGCGTCTAGATAGTCTACGGTCTTACCATCAGGTGAGCCGTACGCTTGTTTGCCAACCTAGTTACATAAAATAAAAATAAAACATTAGTTCCAAGTTATATACTTCATATTATAAGTTAAAAGTATCTAACTTATCAGTTCGATCGATGGGATTGACGCGTGACGTCAGTAAAGGTTGAATCGATTCCAGCCCTCATTAGAGACTGATTTATAAATAAATAAATATCGCACACAATTTTCACTACATTTTTATTTTATGCTAGATGGCCCGGTGAACTTCGTATCACCTACGTATATTTGTGAAAAATATACACAAAACACTTTCTGAACGCACCGTTTTCCACTTACCGAACACCGACAACGTTTTTGACAAAAGAGATTTTTCCCCGCTAAGGAACATTTTGTATTTGAAAATTAAATCGTCGTTTTTAGTATTTTCCGTTTCATATGATTTATGTTTTTCACCGTTTAAACCTTCCCCGAACTTCCACAAACATTTCAAGATCAAAATTAGCTAAATCGGTCAAGCCATTCTCGAGTTTTAGCAAGACTAACGAACAGCAATTGATTTTTATACATATAGATGACGACGTTGGCGAGTTGAAGCAGTAGGTAGTCATTCTCGCTCATGATAAATGTTTTTGTAAGGAAGTTTGTTGTTATATGGGCGTTTGTGTTGTGTGTTTATAGCCTCTTAAGAAGTGGCATCCTACTTGGGGGATATTAAGTTTAGGTTTTCACTTATTTCTGCTCTCACCTCTGTGCGGGAGCACCCATACCAGCTTGGTCCTCTCGACTCGGTTCAAAAGAGAGCTGTGAGAATTGTCGACGATCCAATACTGACGAGCGATATTGAGCCCTTAAGTCTAAGAAGAGATCTTGCATCCCTATGCGTGCTCTATCGTTTGTACAATGGGTTGTGTTCCGAAGAATTGTTCGAGATGATGCCCACGGCCACTTTTTACCATCGCACCGCTCGCCATCGACAGGGAATTCATGCTCACACATTGCAGCCGAAATGGTCCCGTACAGTTCGGTTTCAGAGGAACTTCCTCCCACGGACCATTCGGCTGTGGAATGAACTCCCTGCCGAGGTTTTCCCACAATGCTACAGTATGGGGTCCTTCAAGAGGGGAGTAAATAGGTTTTTGAAGGGTCGGCAACGCGCATGTGATGCCCCTGGTGTTGCAGGCGTCCATAGGCTACGGTAGCCGCTTACCATCAGGCGGGCCGTATGCTTGATTGCTACCGTCGTGGTATATAAAATTTTTTTTTTTATTTTAGTATATTAATTTTTAAATGTCACCTTATTGTTGCATAGGTAAATATTTTTTAGACTTTCAAGTATTTAGTTACAGCATTTGTAATGGCCAATGCCATACAGATGTTTGCCGTGGTCTGGGTATTTGTGCAGTCCTTGTGGGTGTCCCCACCGTGCCTCGGAGAGCACGTTAAGCCGTCGGTCCCGGTTTGTTATCTTGTACTCATAGTAGGCAATATATCCGCCAACCCGCATTGGAGCAGTGTGGTGGATTAAGCTCCGATCCTTATAGGCTTATATCCTTTATCCTCCTCTCCTACATGGGGAAGAGGCCTATGCCCAACAGTGGGATATTACAGGCTGAATCGTGATCGTGATCGAAGTATTTATTTAATTTTTTCGTGATGGAACTTATTGTTATATCGTAATGTATTTTTTGTTTCAAAATATGTGTCATGATAATGTAGAGGTACTAAGTACCTATACAACGGCTGATATCATATTAGATTGTTATCATACGAGCTATACAACTTCCTAAATGTAGGTTCCCATAACAGCTGATAATGTGAATGATAATGTGTGTGAACCTTGATAAGGTTTCGCCGAAAAGTGAAGTATAAAAACTAAAGGTTTATATATTTAGGGAAAATAATTTTAATTAAGGGAGAGAGGAGCAAAGTAGACAATTTGAAAATGTTCCAGTAAAGTCGTTAATGTAGAACATTGATCATGTCTAGAATCGAGAAGCATTAATTCTGTAAAATATTTTAAAGTTCGCCGTTAACGCTTGCCAAGAATGGCAACTTTAGGGCAAACTATTATTTATAAGTAAGAACTCAGGAAGAAAAAAATTCCGGAAATGCTTACCAAGACATTTTAGGAATATTCTTTTTTACTTACTATTGTAATGAATATTAAAAAAAATCTAAATTGTACTTTTTTTTGAACAAAAGTACATCTACGGGCTTCACTTGACCATGCTTTTTTAAATATTATGATTTTTTACATATAGTTATCCTAGAGTGATTTATAGTAGGTACCTATACACTACCAGATCCGCTATGCTAAAGTCTACCCATTTATGACTGTGTCGTGATCTGACGTTGACGGTTCTTTTCTCTTTTGGTTTCTTATGCATCTTCTTTTTAACTGATGACTGATGAAATACAGTGGTGATGTAATACGTCCTCCGGTCCGCTGGACTGACGATCTACGTAAGACTGCCGATGTAGGCTGGATGGGGATTGCGGAAAACCGGGATGTCTGGCGCGAACTTGGGGAGGCCAAGTGGGTATGTCCAACAGTGGACGACTGCAATAGGCTGAACTGACTGACTGATAATACAGTGGTATACGTTAACTATGTCCGATGTCGTTCATTTATGTTGGGTAAAGATAGTTCATTCCCTAAAAACGAGTACACCTGTCATCACATTGTATTAGCTAGACAAACGTATAATACCATAGTGCAATTAAAACACACCATTACTAAACAGGCTTTCGAAATTAAACATATTTTAATTTGAACTTTTGAGTCAGGTGACTGAGTTTGTAAGAGCTAATTGTATTAGTATCACAAAGTATCTTGTATTACGATAATCTCTGTCACAAGCTGTATCGAATAACGAACTGCAAGGTTGAATCTATCTATTGATACCACTAATACCTGGAACTTGTAACGTTCCTAATCCTAGAAACTAACTGGAAGCACTTCCATCTATTAATAGACAACCTACGGTCGTGCTTACATATGTGCTACGAATTAGAGCTGCGATGAATTTCCAAGAATCTGTCGCAGTTTCTAGAGATTCTAGTATCTACATAAATAATTAAATACATACGTAAACATAATATATATTTGCTTAAATCTGAATATGATTCTTATAAAACTTTTCATATTTATCTGGTTTGATGAACCACCGTTATATTGATTGTTAGGGCACAATATAATTTTTTTCATAAATATCCTGAAATATAAAATATTCGTCTAATTTAAATCAATATTATAGAATATGGTACAAAATTCTAGATTCGAACTAAAGAAGATAAAACAAAAGGTTTACAAAAGAGCGAATGGACTTCTGTAAGCTTTTTACAATAATAATTGAATTTAAAATATAGCCAATAATTAGTCTGAAAATAAATATAAAACCAGTATATTATCTATAATATTATTAGTGATCAAGTTGAATACCAGTGGAGTTGTCAATATTCATCGTATCTTATACTATTAAACGAGCAATTCTTGTATATATATATATATATATATTTTCTGAATCTCGGAATCGGCTCCAACGATTTTCGTGAAATTTAGTATGCAGGGGATTTCGGAGGCGAAAAATTGATCTAGCTAGGATTCATTAAAAAAAATGTCGTTTTATCCCTGTTTTTAAGCAATGAAAAAATATCATTAGAATACGAAGCTTAATTTCACTACGCGTCAACATAGCTTTAATGGCGTAATTAGGAAATCGGCGGGTGTCAAATCGTGTTGACCCGGGTTCGAATCTCAGTCTCCAGATAAATTTTTTTTCTTTTTTTTTTTTAATTGCACTCGTGATTTATTATTTAAATAAAATTAAAATATAAAAATACCGAGAAAAAAAATAAAAAAATAAAATGAAAATACCGAGCTAGGCTCGGTCACCCAGGTACTTGGATTAAATTGCCATCCATCGTGTCATCGTTAGCTAATTAATTCGCTTTTATCATACCATTGTTCGTTCTTGTATACTAGAACATTTTAAAATAAATTTTGTACGTTATTTCTGAACCATTGTCTACTTGTTTGATTAAATTATACGACCAGTTACTTCTTTTGTTGTAAACTGGCGCAAAAGTCGAAGATTAAGGTTAAATCGCTTCGTTTCGTCATAGAACGGTATACTTTTTGTATACTTGATAATTATGAAATATTAACTTGATAATAACATATAAACACGATGTTTCCGGAGACTTTCTTTGCTTATAAATCTATTATCTATACATTTTTTGCAGTAAAAAGAAGCTTTATACTATTCTAGATTTTAACTATTCTATGCCAAATTCGTCCAGATCCTTTTAGCCGTTCTGGCTTAAATATCAAATATCCAGCCAAAGTTTTAAAGTAATAACGGTAGTAATATTTAAACGAGAATAATGTTAAAAATTTCAACATAAATTTTTTATCAAAGGTTTTCCACAAGCTCTGCAGACTACATAATCGTAACATAACTCGAGGTCGTAAACATCTTTTATATTTTTTGGCAACTCAGGCATATTACATTTGAACAGGTAACATTCTTACGTTATAAAAAAAATCATATTAATTTATGTCCCTCGTACAATGACTTCGCTTATTTTACGCGGGCTTAGGGAGAGAGATTAGATATAATAATTGAATATAATGATTGTCTAAATTATTATTAATGGCTTTCCTTCGGTGTAAATGAAAATTGTTTTATGTAATGTATGTAGGTAGGCTCGTATCAAATCTTTTTTCTTATGTATTTTATTCACAGTAATTTCCCGTTATTTATGACCAATACTTACAGATTTTTTAAGTATAAAATAAAGAAATACTAGATGAGACAAGGGTAGATTGTATTTTTCATATACATATTTATTTTTTCTAGTAATACAATGAAGATCATTATTATTATGAAAAAAATTCTTTTAATTTATCGAAGTTTTTAAAAATTCCAAGCGATCTTGTTTCTAGTAGTTATCTAATAGAATCGCAATAGATTTTTCATGTAAATGATCATCAAAGTAAACAGGAAAAAGAAAATTCAGGCGTAGAACGGGGTCAAGTGCTCACAATAAGCCCAACCGTTGGTGACCGATATGAATATGGTAGCCCTCTTCGTGGCACTTGACCTAGCCTACTTTGTGTTATAGATTCGTCGACTGATTGTTTAGAAATCTAAATAGGTAATTGTGTGAACGATTTTAAACCACGGTCTGTGGTCTGTGTTCTAAACTACCTATAGTCTAAATAGGTAATTGTGTGAATGTTTTTAAACTATAGTCTAATAGACGAAAGCTAAACCCGGATTAATTAAGACACTTCTTTTTATATTTAAACTGTAATATCGTTAATTAATTTTATTACAACTCTTAGAAATAAACTTTCGTTGATATTTTATCACATTTATGAAGGTCCTTGTTTATTAAAAAGAAATTTTTAAAAGTGAAATCCACCACTACAGCCTATCACAGTCCACTGTTGGACATAGGCCTCCACAAGTTCGCGCCCGACATTATGACGCGAACTCATGTGTTTTGCCCATAGTCACCACGCTGGGCAGGCGGGTTGGTGACCGCAGGGCTGACTTTGTCGCACCGAAGACGCTGCTGCCCGTCTTTGGCCTGTGTATTTCAAAGCCAGCATGGATGGTTATCCCGCCATCCGTCGGCTTTTTAAGTTCCAAGGTGGTAGTGGAACTGTGTTATCCCTTAGTCGCCTCTTACGACACCCACGGGAAGAGAGGGGGTGGCTACATTCTTCAGTGCCGTAACCACACAGCACTGCCGTAACCACACAGCACAGCAAAAGTGAAATAATATATATTTTTTAACCAAACTGAATCAGGATTAGACATATAATATATACTAATTCAAAGAGACCACAAAGGATTTTCTAATTTTCCATATAATTTCAGGTTAAATTTTATTGTATCAAAACAACATAATTATGTTGAATCTGATTCAGTTTGACAGTGTTGCACTATTGCCATGGAATAGAAAAGAACACAATGATTCACTAGTAGCACGAGTAATACTGATATTGAAGGATTGTGGAGTTGGATTGTGTGTAAAATATCTTTTTTTATACGACTATGTCGGCAAACATACGGCCCACATGATGGTAAGCGGTTGCCACCATCACCAACAGCATCGCAAGCGCGTTGCCTACCCTATCACTGATCCTCACCCAGGAGCTCTGGCCACCTTGCTCACCACAGGAAAACAACACTACTTGCGAGCATAGTTATTTAGCTGTGATCTATAAGGTGGGAGGTACTTCCCCAGTCGGGCTGCTCCAGACTTTGATCGACATATATTATCCTGCTGTGCCCTACTACAATAAAACCTACCTTCAATATTACATAGTATATGTTACACTAAAACTAAAAACTTAAACATTAAAACTACTTTGTAGTCATTTAATCATAAAAATTGTTCTATTCTCTAGTTATTACTTATTTATTATTATTTATTTTATTGACTATGTATTTTAGACATCTTTTCGTTTACAAAATATGTAATACTAGCTGGGTCCCTCGGTTTCATCCGTGTTGATTTGTGGACAAAAATAGCCTTCCTTCTTCTTAAAGCATACCTAACCTTTCTTTTTAAATAGTTTAAATTTTTTAGTCGTCGGTGCCGGTAGAGCAAGCAATCTATACTAATATTATAAAGAGGTAAAGTTTATAACTTTGTTTGTATATACGGGGTAATCTTCGCAAATACTGATCCGATCATGAAAATTCTTTCGCTAACAGAAAGCTACACTATTCAGGAGTGACAAGATAAAAGGAAAAAGATAAAAATATATAAAGATTTTAAATCAGCAGGATTTGAACCTGCGCCCTCTGACGTGCCGTGTCAACAATTCAATCTAATCAAGCATTATTATTTGCCTTAGAAATTAATTGGCATATAAACATTTATATTTATCTGATTTGCTGAAAATAGTGAGAGTGTATTGGAACATATCAAATTTCACCGTACCCTTCTTATGTGAAATGGATTATAACGCCCAACGAAGTGGGTACGGGTCGGCTAGTTATCTATAAAATGATATAATATAATTTATTTGAAGTCATTGAGAGGATTTTTCTAAAAATGGGGGTTAAATTCTGAACCTTAGCGTATTAATATATATATATGTATGATTCAATATATCCTATATAATATCCTATAATATAGAATCCTTCTTGTTATTTTACGATGTGATTGAACTTATAATTTATTTTGTATCGTTTTTTGTACTATTGAACAATCTGAATACAATACATCGCAATAAGCGTTAAGATAACCTTCATACGTTTTGTTTTCTTACAAAAACAAAATGGTGTCTGACTGAGAAATCTGATCAATTCTTTATATGATTGCTTGTCTTTTGTTTCTGTAGACTAGACATTTTCTAACTTACTACTGCTGGATACTGTTTAGGTGTGATTACTTTCTAGCGTTATGTTATTTCAATTGTTATTTTATTTATTGTGAAACAAAATGTTAATATATTGTATACTTCATATCAATATTTTATAGAAGATTTATGGTTAAAAGCATTGTCTAAAAACTTAAGAGGTAAGACTTAATTAGAAAATTTTAGTAGGACTACTGGACAAAATCAAAATCAAAAATAACTTTATTTAAAATTTTAAAGTGTTTATTATTTTTGTTAAAGTAAAACTACCACCGATTCGGAATGTAGATTCTACAGGGAAGAATCGGCAAGAAACTCTACAGTTACTCTTTTGAAAATAATAATTATATAAACTGTGTTTTAGTACAAAATTAGTAATATCTTGCATGAAATACAGCGTCACTAAGTAAGTCCACACATCTTTATCAACTACATAATTATGTAATCCGAATAATAAATACGTCTTATCTATTAATCTCTTTTTAATAAAAACTTTAAATACCAGTGCCAGTGAGTTTATGTATTATATAAGTATGATATTTTATTGTTATTTACTCGTGTCAAGAAAAGTAGTAAAAATCTAATTGTCCATCAATCGAGCTGTGAACCAAATTCATTCGTCTCAAATTATTGTATAGCCATTGACATTATTAGATACAGCGTTGGATAGTGTTTTTCTTGATATTTCTGATATTATCGTTATTAATATTCGTTATAACACACATAACTGGAACATATCCTATCAATTTCAATAAATCGCAAACGGTAAACTGAAACCAATAATAAATTCAAGGCTGTTACGTTGCCGGTGTCATATTGTACGATTTTGACACAAATACAATATTATTTCTCATTTCTGAATAGAACCGTAGATTGTTTATATTAGTTATATAATTATGAATTATCGATGGGTTGGTATATATTATAGACTAGCTTCTGCGCGCGACTTCTTCGGCGTGGACTCCGCTCCTATTGGTCTTAGCGTGATGACACATAGCCTATAGCCTTCCTCGATAAATGGGCTATCTAACACTGAAAGAATTTTTCAAATCGGCCCAGTAGTTGCAGAGATTACCGCGTTCAAACAAACAAACAAACAAACAACCAACCAAACAAACAAACTCTTCAGCTTTATATATTAGTAATAGATTTATACAGAGGTGAACGATATATATGTACAACTCGGTCAACTTAACTAGACACCTGGCTCGAAATGTGACCCTTCCTCCCGTTCCCCATACCTCACTCCGCCATCGCCCTTTCAGTAGCGTTAGCAATACATGCGTGATTCATTTGACTTTCGAGTTTTTGAATATTTCAGTTTTTGTTATACTGCTGTTGGCGATTGCTTGTGTCTGTGTACGACTGTTTGTTATTTATATAAAATGTTATTTATATAATATAATTTATTTAAATTTATAATAACTTTATTTATATATTTATATAATATTTATATGTCTGGGGTGGAACCTATGGACCTTAGCAGTGATGATTCTTTTTAATTTAATAATAAAAAAAATATGTTAAAAAATTTATGTTTTTTTTATATTTACGGGTACACATAATATTTTAATTTTTTATGCTGTCGGTAGCGTCGTTCTGGCCAGGTGTCAAGTTAAGTTGACGGAGTTTTATAAGTATATTTCTTTGTGTAGGTTATTTTGCATATTATTTTCGTATTTTACAAAATACTTTGAATGATTGCGAACCGATTTAATTTCATTTATTCAATTTTAACAGTTTTAAGGGAGATTTTAAATATGTTTGGATACATCCAACAGTTAACGATGGTTATATCGTAATAATCTAAAACTGAACAATAGTAACATTGTGCAATTATTGCTATATAGTTTTTATTATCTTATACTATTAAACGAGCAATTCTTGTATATATATATATATATATTTTCTGAATCTCGGAATCGGCTCCAACGAATTTCGTGAAATTTAGTATGCAGGGGATTTCGGGGGCAAAAAATTGATCTAGCTAGGATTCATTTAAAAAAAAATGTCGTTTTATCCCTGTTTTTAGGCAATGAAAAAATATCATAAGAATACGAAGCTTTATTTCACCGTTGTCATTATAGCTGTAATGGCGTAATTAGGAAGTCGGCGGGTGTCGAATCGTGTTGACCCGGGTTCCAATCTCAGTCTCCAGATCAATTTTTTTCTTTTTTTTTTTTAATTTTACTCGTGATTTATTATTTAAATAACATTAAAATATAAAAATACCGAGTCAAAAAAAAAAAAAACAAAAAAAAAAAAGAAAATACCGAGCTAGGCTCGGTCACCCAGGTACTACTTATACTATAGTTTCTCGCCAAAGATTTAAATCGATTTAAATCTTTGTTTCTCGCTATATCAATCGGAGAACTGAAATGTGTGTTATTTGCGGTTTTCGATAATTTTCTAGTTTTTTATTATTATTATTTTATATATTATATAAAAATCTTGTGTCACGAATCACGATGTATGTTGCCAATAAACTCCAAAACTACTGAACCAATTTTTATTAAATTTTGTAAGCATATGTAATTTGGTCCAAATTGGGAGATAGTATTGGGAGAAAAAAGTATATGGGAGTAGTATTGGGAGAGTTTTTATCTCAATTGGACCCGGTAGGTGGCGCTGCTATCGGTATGTAAGAAATCAAATTTGGTACCTAGCTGTTTTCTGGGCAGGACAACGTCTGCCGGGTCCGCTAGTATTTTATAAGTAGTAAGCGACACATTGATAGCTTACCTAAGATGGTTACATTTGTAGAGCGGCGAAACAATCGCGCGATGACAGCACAATTATTGGGAAATTCTTAATTTATCAATTGTTCCGCGGAACATTTGATAAAATAAGAAATGAACTGTTAATATCAACAACTTGCCTTCGATTGTATGCATCGGCGCAGGTTTCAATTGTAGTCCGATAAATTTAAAAACCTAATAGAATAATACTATCAAAGTTTTACTTATATATATAACAGAATAAAAGCAACTGCTGCTCTTCATGATGATTTTAAGTAATGAAAGCGTTTTAATTGAATACACCGGTCCGCAACCATTTATTCAATTTGTATGGTTTCAAATTCAGTGCTATTTAAAATTAGGACTTTTATCATTGGTCTTTATACATACATTAAAAATAACTCACATTGTGCGTGCAAGAAGCAGTGAAGCCTTAAAATAATATTCTTAAAACAAAAAGGGAAACTTTGGAAGAATTTGTGGTACCTTGACGAAATCGACCAGAAGGATGTTACAACTATATTTTTAATATATTATATTCGACCATATGTTTAAAAGAGCATCACAGCATCACTCGACCAAATGGGCAATTTCTGTTTAATTTTGATTGTCTAGAAACAACAACAAATTCTAAGTAAGTTTTTTTTGGTAATTCTTGACAATTCTTGGCAATTGCGAATTTCAAGTACATACTTACTCTTGATAAACGCACATAATTTTCAGGGTTTTATATTTTGTTATATATTTGTATGAACTACTTACATATATCCGAGACTCTCCTTTAGTTTGAACAATTAATAATAATTATACGTGCCCATTTTAAGTTTTATTATGTAACTGACTAAACTGTAGCAATACCATCAATTTTCATTTATGAAACTTTTTTTACTTAGATTCGAAAAGGAATAGCTGGGTCAATTTTAGTGAAGTTTTTTAGCTACCTGTAAAGGGGGCGTCTTCTAGTATCAGTGGCGTAGCTAGGCAACCGAAGGCCCTGGGGCAAAATATAAACGAGGGCCCCAACTAAACTATTTAAAATCGTTTGTTCTGTATTCGTCCTGTTCCGAATTCGACATACTCCAAATTTTTCGTAATACAGTCGACTTCGTAGTAAACTTTAAAACCAAATACAAACTTATTTTAGTAAACAAATTAAAACTTTTTTATGAAAATAAAAGAAAACATCTACCTGTTACTGTTCAAAACAGTACAGTACAGTCCTGTAACAGTATGCAGGCAGTGGAGGTACGTTAATATGATCCCGTTGAGCACCCTTTGGGTCAGTCAGTCAGTCAGTTCAGCCTATTGTAGTCCACTGCTGGACATAGGCCTCCCCAAGTTCACGCCAGACATCCCAATTTTCCGCAATCCTCATCCAGCCTACCCCGGTAATTACAAATTATGTAGATCGTCGATCCAACGCGCTGGAGAAAGTTCCACACTGCGTTTGCCAAGACCAGAGCGCTCCAGGATACCTCTGCTCCAACGGCCGTCAGTCCTGCGACACAGGTGACTAGCCCACTGCCACTTTAACTTGCTAAATCCGTGGGCTATGTCACTTACTTTAGTTCTCTTGCGGATAGTCTCATTTATCCTATCCTTGAGAGAAACTCCAAGCATTAGCCCGTTCCGTTACACGTTGAGCGACTTGTGGACCAGTCTCTTTATCAGAGTCCACTTCTTGGCTCCGTATATTAACACAGGCAGAACGCATTGCTCGAAGAGTTTTGTCTTCAAGTAATGCGGAATCTTCGAAGTGAAGACTCAACGAAGCCTGCCAAACGCCACCCGGCCTAACCGAATCATCCTATCGGCCTCCTTCTCGTAGTTGTTGCGGCCTAGTTGGATGGTATGGCCTAGGTAAACATAATCCTGAACAACTTCGAGCAGGGTACCATCGATCGATATGACTTGGTTGTTAAGCATAACGTTTGTTTTCTCCAAGTTCATACCGAGACCGACTCGTCGGAAGGACTCGTTTCGACCGGCCAGCATTTGACCTAGCTCATCCAAGGACTCCGCAAAGATGACGATATCGTTGGCGAAACGAAGGTGAGAGATCGATTCGCCGTTGACGTTGATGCCTCGTTCCCCCCCAATCGAAGGTCTTAAAGACACCCTCCAGCACAGTGGTAAACAGTTTAGGGGGTATTACATCTCCCTGTCTTACCCCATGCCGTAGGAAAATGGAGTCTTGTTCTCTGGTCTTGGATACGTACGGTCATCGTCGCCGCATCTTACATACATCTCAGTACCTCGATATATCGCCAGTCAATATGAAATATCTGCAGAGAGTCCAGGACAGCCCAGGTTTCGGCATACACAGCGGCTGATTATATTTTTCTGTCTTTTGTATAATCTGCCAAACAGTATAGATGTGGTTTACAGTGCTGTAGCCATTTCGAAACCCAGCCTGCTCCGGTGGTTGGAATTCGTCAAGTCTTCTGGTGAGACGATTCGTAACAACCCTCGAAAACAGCTTATAGACGCGGCTCAGAAGTGAGATCGGTCTGTAATTCTTTAACAGAGACTTATCGCCTCTCTTAAAGAACAGTACCACTACACTCCTAGACCACGCCTCCAGTGTGGTACCTATCAGTGGATGACGGCGTTAAAGAGTTTCGCTGAGGCTTTTAGGGCAGGTCACGCTGCGGCTTCAAGGAGCTTAGTCCTAAGTCCGTCATCCCCCGAAGCCCTTCCGTTTTTAAGCTGCCCGAGCGCCGCACTAATCTCATCTGCTTCAATTTCCGGGATGTCTTCCGAATAATAGAGAGTAGATTTCATCAAACGGATCCGCTCTTTTCGGAGACATATATTCAAAGTGCCAAGCAATAGTCGGTGGTCGCTGCCGGTGTTAAACCTATTAATTACTGAGACATCTCTGAATATATGCCTTTTATCTGCTATGATGAAATCGATCTCGTTCCTTGTCACAGTATCGAGTCTTTGCCATATTCACTGCCTTTGTGGCTTCATCAAGAAGAGCCCCCCCCTCCCCCGCTTCGATGATGTTGACGAGCATCTACCCTCTGCGATTCCTGTGCCCCAATCCATGTGGTCTTATTCTCGATTCGTCGCGGTCTTTTACTCCTACTTTAGCATTGAAGTCTCCCATAACAACGTTGTAGAAGGCCGAAGTAGTGCCATGTATGGCCCTTGTAATATCTTCATACAAAGCTTATACTTCATTGCCAAAAGCCACCTGTAGGATTGCTATCCCGACATCGGTCGGCTTCAATAGTTCCAAGGTGGTAGTGGAACTTTGTTATCCCTTAGTTGCCTCTTACGACACCCACGGTTAGAGAGGAGTTGGCTAAATTCTAGACTGCCGTAGCCACACAGCAAAACCCCTTCAATTACATCGACAAGTAATACAACGTAACGTAACAACGTAAGTACGTTAAGTAAATGCGCGACCACATGACAAGCACCACCTTTCGATTAAAACAAAAATCATCGAAATCGGATTGATATCTCCTCCTTTTTGAAAGTCGCTTAAGTTGGTGTTGTAAAAATGATTATTTAACTGACGGCAGAATATGCATTTAACTGAGTTATTGTTGTGTCTAGTAAATTATTGAAAAAAGTAATTTATTTGTTTTGCAATCGATAATCTGAAGATAATTCTTCAAAATGTTTTTTATTTTTATTTTCCGTCGAGTGTTGATCATAGGTCCCGCCTTGCATCAAGTCGCGTGCTTTTGAAACACGCTGGGGACACGCTACCTCCAAGTTTCAAACAAAGATGTTCGAGACTTGTTGGGAATTCCTGTGTAATTTTTCATATAAGTTACCACTATTAATTTCGCGTTCATGGAATCTGGTTTATTTATATTCCGAATATACGAGAAATTTTCATTAGTTAAATTCATAGTTTGTAAGTCAGAGTCCGAGGGGCCCCCTGAGCTTGAGGGCCCCGGGGCACCGCCCCGCCTTGCCCCTTAGTAGCTACGCCACTGTCTAGTATTCAACATAGAGGAAAGAAAAATCATTACATATTTTTAATAGAAACAAAAAAGAAACTGTATATAATTGAAACCTTGGCAATACCAGTACACTGTACGATGACAAGGTCGCCCGTCACCCTCTCGTTACTAAATTGTAAAGCAGGTTTTTTTATTTTAAATAAAATGGTTGCTTATCTCTTTAACAAGTAAATGAAGTAGACTAAAGAGATATTTACAACTGATTGCGCATTAAGTTTGAAATCTTTTTCAAGTAAACTCTTGCATTGGACAATACTACAGTAACTAAAAACTGATAATAATCAATTAGAGATAGTTTCTGGCTTTGTATAAATATGTAGTTCAATTTATTGTCCATTATTAAGACCAAAAAAAAAAGTATAACTGATTCATAGCCGGACAAAGAACTTGTTACTGCTCGACGTAAAATATATGCACCGTGACAGCAGATGGTATAATGGCAACTTGAAAAAAAAAATGAAAGCGCTTTACCGCTTACACAATTTAACTTGTAACAAAAATATAATGTATGTACGTAGAAAAAAATAATACGAACGAAGAGAATGCAGTGTAAATCTTCTATCTTAACGTTCATAGTGCTGTTTATCATTACACCCACGCATCTGACGAATTTCTTTCCTACGCACCACAAGTTCAAGGATAGCCGTACTGGTTCATAGCAGAATCCATATAATTATTTGACCTTATAGGTAAGTTCGATATAATTATATGAATATTTAATCAACCAACTGTCGAAGCGATTAAGAGCTAGACCGACTTACCGTAATAAACAGCTGCTGATAACGTGTCACCGATAAGAATGTTTTTGTTTTGATGCGTTGTAGTTGTGTGCGTGTTTGACGTCACTGATGATATATAATTTTGCGCAGTTACAGAAACTAAACTAAACTCCTAAAGTACTTTCACGTTAAATATTTTTATATAATTTTTCATCGATCGTATTATATTATGTAGTAACGAAAACTAATTTTTAGTAAAACTAGACGCAATAAGGTTAACTTTTTAAAAGTTATTTGTACCTAACAATGGACTGTCGAATGGCTTATATCAAAGAGGCTTTTAAATATAAAATTGCGTGCTGTTTTAAGTATGCTAACACGAAGGTCTTGTTATAAATATATAGTTATTGTGAACTATTTTCAATATTAGATTTGAAACACCTATACTACTAATAACTATTATTATTTATGATTCCATGTCTGCTTAATTTTTATTTGCATTTGCGTCGAAATCATTATTTATTTGTTGTCTTGTTATTAACAGTGTGGTATTCAAATGTACAAGTATTTATTCGTGAGACTTATTTAATGAAAAACATTCGCTTTTTTATATATTTACATATATAGGAATATAGGAACGAATCAAATGTTTACGTGCTCCATTCAAAAAGATGTTGTTTGTGTGGGTGTGTGTGTGTGGCGTCGTTGCGCCTGCGCAGACGCGTCCGATCGAGCCCTCTTTGTTTGTTGACAAGCCGAGCGCGGCGTGTTGTTTTCTGTTTCTGTTTTGTTCGAGTATGCACTTCGTGCGAGATAGTCGTGTGTTGCCTCTTTTATAATAATCAGATCGTTTTTGTTACTTAGCTAAATATAGTGCAGTTAATTTAGGCTTTCTTATTCTGCGCAGATCAGTGTGTAGTGATTTTTGTGGTATAACTATTTGTGCTTGGAAATATTATTTCAACGGCAAAAACAACGCTGTCTTTTGTTACTAAAGGTAAGTTACGGATGTAGTTTGTTATTAATAAAATAATAGTTTTAAAAACTAAAAAACACGCTTTTATAAATAAACCAAACTAAAAAGATAAGTCTACCAAGTTTAAATGAAATCTGAAGATTAGAAATTTAGAAGTGGGTCAAAATGAAGTCCAAAGGAGTCGGTTCTCGGTTACAAACTTACAAACATATAACGTGTATTGTGTAGATAATTATATATAAAAAAAAAAAATTATGAAACAAACAGGTAATAAGCTAATAAAAAGCGTGTAAAATGGTTTAAAATGATATTAAAATTTAGTTTTTAAATTATTTCCTTTTATTTTGGTGGATTTTTATTTATTAGTTCATCTCTGTCGCTATGAAAGTTTTAGGTACCTACTAAAATATTGTACGAAATTTTATTTCTTTTTTGTTATATTCTTACATATCGTTTTAATGATATCTTTTACAAATTACTAGCAAGGCAGACTTGTTCTCATTTGATATAAACCATAATTTATATTTTCTATAATTTAAATTCTATACTTGAACGGAAATTTAACACACGGAAGGTATCACTAAATTTATTAATTACATACTAGATGGCCCGGTGAACTTCGTATCACCTACATATATTTGTAAAAAATATACACAATACACTTTCTGAACGCACCTATAAATATTTGACAACCAATTGACAACGTCTTTGACAAAAGAAATTAAATTTCCCCGCTAGGCCGCTAGGAACATTTTGTATTGGAAAATTATTTACATATTATTTATGTTTCTCACCGTTTAAAGTTTTAAACCTTCCCTGAACTTCCACAAACATTTCAAGATCAAAATTAGCTAAATTGGTCAAGCCTATCTTGAGTTTTAGCGAGACTAACGAACAGCAATTGATTTATACATATATATATGTACTAGCTTCTGCGCGCGACTTCGTCGGCGTTAACTCCGCTTCTATTAGTCTTAGCGTGATGATACATAGCCTATAGCCTTCCTCGATAAATGGGCTATCTAACACTGAAAGAATTTTTAAAATCGGCCCAGTAGTTCCAGAGATTACCGCGTTCAAACAAACAAACAAACAAACAATCAAACAAACAAACAAACAAACAAACTCTTCAGCTTTATATATTAGTATAGATATATAAAGCAAAAAATTTATATTTTCCGGCAAATTGTATAGTATATCAAGGGACTTGGTGACTTACAAACTTATATAACACTATAAGATTTCACGTTACGCTAATGAGATTCATTATATTAGTAAATTAGTCGCAGATTAAAGCTGTTTTTTCTTCGACTCGATTTAGATACAGTTATTTTGGCCGGTCACTTTACGAGACGCCTAACGGTAGCTCATACGTCGTTCAGTAAAGCTTTATACACAATATTATGTTATAAATGTTATAATCATTTATTTAATTATGTAGCTATATTTATACCGTCTATATTACTGTACTAATATTATAAAGAGGAAGGTATACGAAGAAGGTTAATGTAATGGATAAATATAGTATGGATATTGAAATTTTTTCCATATTAAAAGTCTACGATATCACCGAGTGATATACAAATATATTTGCTTATACATATATCTTTAGTAGTATTATAAAGCTGAGGAATTTGTTTGAGCGCGCTAATCTCACCAACTATTGTTTCGAAATGAAAAATTCCTTGTGTTGCTGTTGGATAGCACATTTACCAAGGAAAGGCTATAATAAAAATATTTTCGTATGTTTTTTTCCTCAAATTAACGCGGGGCACAGCCAGTTTGCTTACTTATATTGAAGAAAATAGAACAGACAAAATTTTGTAATTCAAGCGGGCGAAACCACGGGCAGGCAGGTACTATTATAATTTATATAATATAATGGGTATTTATTTAAAAATGTTCAGCATTTTTTCTATTTAAATATTATTTGGAGCTATAGACGTTTAGCTATAGGCATTAACATACTTATCGCAATTGAATTTTACATTTTGTTTAGTTTGGATTTAGCCCAAGATTATGAGAGTATCTCTACAAAAGTCTCTAGTTTATTCTAGAATATATTTTTATCGTATGCAGTTAAAAGACTTTCGACAACGTATGACGCTATGTATAAACTTCTTAATATAACGGTATAAACGTCGATGTAATAATGTGAACGTCCATTACTGGTCACGACAAGATGAGTCAACTTTTGACCGATATATTTACTGGTTACAGTTCCTATATTCAAAAAAAAACGAGCCGATTTAAAACACACTTCGTTCGTCGTTCAAATTTCGTGTTCGAAATTCAACTATCCGTAAACAAAACGAAACTTTTGCTTTAGGAACCAAGATTCAAACGGTAAAAATCATAATTATGTCCCAGTATCGCGACATACATTTTCTCCATTGTTAAATTTCTCGTAACCGATGACCTCTACGAATTTCACTTAATCCTGCACGCGTTCGCCTAAAACTTTCACTGGAGCTATTGGTTATAGATTAACCCGAGATAAAATAACCGGTTAGTATAAGCAATTGTATAACAAGAATGTTGAAGGAAATGGTCGTAAGACCCACTAAAGGTAAAGTGTACTTCACTCAGAGATAAGAGTATGCGAAGTTATATTAATAATTGTTTATTCTCAGAAGTCGTGGCTTGAAAATCATTTTAAAATGAACTTTCATTTAGGTAAACATTGGCTTGTAATTAATTCAACAAAAAGGTTTTAAGAAAACTTTTTATATTTGTATATTTTCTTTTATAGTATTCTTTTTATAGTAGTTGTACATATTTTATTTTGACAAAGTCTAATAAGTCGGTCATTGTTTTCAATTTGTAAATATTGAACAAAAAAAAAAAAGAGAAAGAATTTATTTGGAACGGAACAATAAAGAACCTCCTTTCGATATTTATATTTTCACGAATCGACCTCGATCAGAACTAATGGAAAAAATAGGTTAATATAAGTAGTGTTATGTTACTGTAGGTATTATTGTGGAAATTATTATTTTATAGTCCAGCTATATAATATCTGTCCCTGATTGATCAATAAAATACATGGAGATAACTTTGAGACTAAGAAATGAGGACCAAGACCTTGAGTAAAGTTATTGTTTTAATTTTTAAGACACCAAAAGACATCATTTTGTAGTTAAAAGGCACAGTTTCGTAGAAATTCACTACTTCATTATATTTAATTGATATGTTATGAACATGTTAGTCTATCATTTTTTTTTAAAGATTAGCTATTATATAATTCTTTGAATTTCTATCAACTGCAATAAAGAAGAAAATATTTAATAATAAGAAACATCCATGAACGCTACAGCTGATGTTAACAAAATGCGTAGTACGATTTCCATATAAAACATACAAAGTAACAAACGTTGTTATGATAAACAGAATAGTCTACAGTTATACACAGTTGCTAACAAATTGTACATAACAATGTTATCCTACAATGTAAATAATATATTGCTCAGTAATTAAGTCAAAGTGAAAGACAACGATAAGAGAAAACTACGTCGTTCTCTTTAGTACAACGTGTCATTATGAGCCATTACGAACAGTTAAGTCCTCCTAACATCGATTGCGCATTATTAATTTACAGCTATTCAATGTTACATTAAAAAAAAGGTCACGCCATCATTATATTATGTACATATTTTAATTCACTTTACACAGTTAAAAAATTACATGCATTTTACACAATTTTATTTGTTACCTAACTTATACATTTATAAAATAGGTAACTTTGTTTGACTGTTAACTGTTGAAGAAAATGTTCGTCTCGATTGCTTGGCCGACATCCAGTTTTAGCAAATATTTGTCTGATGAAAGTTTTAAGTCCTCAGTTTGAGAGATCCTCTCTACGTGACTCCTTTCACGTAGTGCGCAAAAGCGAAAATAAAAAGTGACTCACTGTTTCCTACAATTTATACGTTCAATTAGCATGATTTTAAATATATTAAACGATATCACGGAGCAGTATGACGGAGTTAGTTTTTCCCAACAGCCCCGCTGTTCATCCAAACTGTTTACCTCTTAGTTCAACAGGGTTCAAACATTTGTGATTAAACTATTTATATAACTGTCATTATGTTTATTAAACGACCTTATCAATAAAGTATATACAACTTGTTTACTTTACGTTTACAAACAGTTATCTATCTATATATATATAAAAATCAATTGCTGTTCGTTAGTCTCGCTAAAACTCGAGAATGGCTGGACCGATTTGGCTAATTTTCATCTTAAAGTGTTTGAGGAAGTTCAGGCAAGGTTTAAACGGTGAGAAACATAAATAATAATTATGTAACGGAAAATACTAAAAACGACGATTTAATTTTCCAATACAAAATGTTTCTAGCGGGGAAATTTAATGTCTTTTGTCAAAAACGTTGTCAATATTGGTTGTCAAATATGTATAGGTGCGTTCAGAAAGTGTTTTGTGTATATTTTTCACAAATATACGTAGGTGATACGAAGTTCACCGGGCCATCCAGTACGGTATAAATATTTTCCACTGATATTTGTATGCACATCACAATAACCTTTGATTGTAAATGTACGTTTGTCATGTTATAGAGATCATCGTCAAAATACTTATATTGATAAAAATATTTCGACAGAACTCGAGTTATTGAAGCGTCACAAGCCGTAGAACAAATAGTTCTTTAATAATAATTAATACTTAAAATATTTCCCACATGCGTGGATGTAAAAGAGTCATGAGTAACGTCCTCTACTGGCATGATTCACAAAGTTCTCAGCATAACTTTATATTATAGCAAGCAGAAAAAGAACAAAAGATTTACGTGGTCTGCCGTTTTCCTTTTTTTATTTTAAGATTACGCTATGAATAACGTTTACTTTCTGGAAACTATTTAGAAATTCTCATCAAAATGTTCCTCTGCTAGTTGAGCAGACGTCTAGACGTGCGTATGACTTAAGTCTAGAACTAGCAAACCCAACACCCTGCCACCTTCCTGTCTCCCGTCTGCAGTTGTGGTGTATTTCCCTTTAAATGGCATCGAGTCTGGACACCGTCTGCAAGTTTGAATTTGAAATTCTCTGTTCACTTTTTCGTTCTTTGTGTTTCAGCTCTTTTGCTTCTCATACTTATTAGAGCATATCTCATTTTCTTTATTGTAGTCTAATTTACTGAATTTTTATAGTATTATTATCGTTTAGTGTTTATGATTTTCTTGTATCTTTTTATGTTAATCCCCTATATCAGATAAGGCGTCTTAAATTGGCTTTGCAGGAAATCTTGAGATGGATTTAAAGTATCAAAGTAAAAATGTTATTCATTTTGTATTTCCTAAAGCGACATTTTTGTAATTTTTACCACGTGACAACTATCATGAATCTTTTTTTATATATCCTCGCGTTTTGCACATTTTTATATATAACGGCATTTTTTTAATGTTTAGTTTCTGCGGAGTTGGCAGTTAAGTTGTGCCAAGTGCGTAAACATTATGACTCAGACAGAGCTTTGTTTGAACAAGAACAACAAAGACAATAATTAACGAAACCGTATTATCTGCGGCCTGTTTCATATTGCGTTTTATAGATATGTATAAATATAGTCTTATACGCAAATACATACATGGGTAATAAAGTGATTGTACTAAATTATTTGCAATAATGATTAAATTGAAACTCTTATCTGTCTTTAATCTTATATTTTATTGTAGGTATTTTTGTTTTCTAAAAATAATGATATCTATGCGTTATTGCATATTCTGTGATTACATAATCATTTATAAGCATGAAAAGTCGATGCCTTATACACCTTAAATATAAAAAAAAGTTTCGAAAATAATTTATTGCTTTAAAAATAAATTTTGATACAATGTTGAGTACCCATTTTGAGGAAGTTGTACCTGGAGTAAGCTGTAAGAGGCCTCGATCTTCTATAAAAAAATTTTAAAAAATTGAATTGAAAAATAAAAAAGGAAAAAAATCATAAAAAGTAAAAAAAAATTTAAATACGTTGTTTCATTTTAAATTTACTTTTAATACTTTAAAATGCACTTTTTATTCTTTAGCAAAGTATTATATTACAAAAGAAATTGTAATTGAAAACGTCAGAAAGGAAATTCTCGCCATTAAAATAGCTATATTACTATTAATATTTAGCGGAGCGTTCGGATTTCCATTGTAGTGAGGCAGCAGAAAGGTGTCAAGCTCAACAATACCAATGCTTCGACAATTTCTGTGCTATGCCGCCTTCCATAAAAGCCTTTTCTACCTATTGAAGTTTATTTAAATCCTCCTTATCTAACTAATTTTTTTATTGAATTCACTTTGAAAGGAGGTCTATAAACTACCGTCCTATATTATTTATCCTTCTTCCTTTCTTTCCATTATTGAGTGTTCCAGATTGTTCTTGTTTTTTGCAGTATTTGATTTTGTGTGCTCCTTTTCATATTTCATCTCTAATGGTCGTTTTTATTTACGTGTTAATGGTTAAAGGTACTACATTTTTTGTTGATGTTTTACGCTTGTTCAAATTTTAAACAATAGAGCTTGGATTTTGAATGATTATTCTACATTCATTTACATTTTGTAGTGAGTGGCTGGACTTGTTTAATTAAGAAACGAAATAAACGTATACAATTAAAAAAAATTTATAATATTTAACATAAATTATTCTAATTCATTAACATTTAAAATTCAGTCTTGTTCTTTATCTTGTCAGCTCTATTGTCCACGGTTAATTTTTAAATTTTGTTTTCGTTATTTACCATTAACATTATTGTACTCGTAAATTACGGTTTAACTTGTCGCTCTAAATTAGTGTATGTTTAGTTCGATTAGCCACAAATTATAAACACGTAAAAATCTATGTAAGAACAAGTACGGTTCGGACTTACACTTATGTAAATAATCATTATATTATTTACTAGCTTCTGCGCGCGACTTCGTCGGCGTGGACTCCGCTCCTATTGGTTTTAGCGTGATGATACATAGCCTATAGCCTTCCTCGATAAATGTGCTATCTAACACTGAAAGAATTACAACAAACTCTTCAGCTTTATATATTAGTATAGATTACTTGAACTTAAATCTAAGCATCCTATCTGAATGTGTTTTATAGAAATGCGTATATTGTCTACCCCTATTCTCTTCTTATTAAGTTATTAATTAATTATGTTCTTTTTTATCTATACTAATATATAAAGCTGAAGAGTTTGTTTGTTTGATTGTTTGTTTGTTTGTTTGTTTGTTTGTTTGAACGCGGTAATCTCTGGAACTACTGGGCCGATTTGAAAAATTCTTTCAGTGTTGGATAGTCCATTTATCGAGGAAGGCTATAGGCTATGTGTCATCACGCTAAGACCAATAGGAGCGGAGTCCACGCCGACGAAGTCGCGCGCAGAAGCTAGTTTATTTATAAGTTCCTAACGTCTTATTATTCAAGTGTATTCTCATTAGATTAAAGATCATTGACCAGTGCCAGATTCCTATTAAAATAAATTTAATTAAAATAAATTTAATTTATAAGGAAATTGATCGCTATAGAAAAAGTGATATTTTCAAATACTAAATAACTCGGTTGCGTGAAAATAATTCATTTTATTATGCAAAATAATAACCAGGTAAAAGTAAAACTTAAAAGCACGCGTGTTCATTTAGCCTCTAACTTTTAATTTCTAGTTTTTGTATGCAAATGACGATTATATATTAAGTCTAGAAAATAAGTATTAAAATAAAACAATGGAATCTAAACCAAAATTTTATGTACCATGTACCACTTTCCGCTGAACGTTTTAAAAATGATTCACATGTTGGTATTATAATAATATTTGTAATTTTATGAATCGAAAGTTTAACGAAAACAATGATTGTGAACTGTTCGACTTTCGTTCTTGTTATTATTATAATTAATAACATGAGCGCCTGTTATACGAGGATTTATTTACTTTATTCGAGCAACGAGTTTACTGGAAATTTTGTATTCATTGTTTTTCGTACTAAGATTATTTTGGTGTATGATTACACGTATAATAACTAAACACTAACTTATATAAATCCGTTTGTTTTATACTACATATTTATCAATGTATATTTTCATTTTGCCAATGTTTTTTTTAATTCTTTATTTATAAAGCCATACACCTATATAAGGTTAAGTCAGCTTATTTTTACATAATTACAAATTATGCGTTCATACAGAGATCAGTGTTGTTCTCTTAATTCTAGAGAATGTATATAAAGAAATTCTTAAAGAATCTCTTTAGTTTATTATGTGACGCCTGGCTGGATGTCATTTGATTTTAAATTTTAAATAGATAAGTTGTCAGACGGAACGTTATAAAATTTATATAGCTATTTTATTAAATTGTTAGAATTTGTAAATAAGAGTACGTATAGAATAATAAACTTGAAATGTCGTTTCTTTGATTTCAGGTAGGATGTATATTAATTATGTTATTATTGTATATAAAGCTAGAATATTTAATTGTAATGAATAAACTTTGATTTCAGAGCAACGTCATCTTATTATTTTGGTACTCATATACAAATAGATATATAATCTTATATGTATATTAAAACCATTTTTTGCCAATGTTGATTTAATTACTTTTTGGTAGTACCTATTCGTCAATGTTAAAAAAACTTTTCGCCAATATTTTTATAAAGTTAAAGGAATATTGAAACTGCTACAAAATTACAACCGGTTTTATAAATTAGCATTAAAAATAAAACATATATTCGATATTGAGGATTTAGGGTTCCATTGGAATCATATTGCAAAAAGCTTCTTTATTTGTCCGTCTATCGCAACATTTAATAAACTTTTCCAGAGTTTGTATAACTTTTACCGAAGTTACAATAACACAAAAAAAAGTTTATGTACTATACTAGAAACATACCTATACCTTAAGTATTTTTATTGAGATGGGACTTATCGAAATCATCATTTTGAGATTCTTAATATTGCGACGTTGCATACACTATTATATTTTACATAATTATGGTCTTGTGAGTAGTAATTGCGGTGAGTCCCGTATAAATTAATTTACATATTACAATTAGCCTTGAAATCTGACCAATACATTTATATTTTGCCGGATAATAAAATAGTGTACATACATAATTTTACATTTCCGTCATACAGAACCTTTCGCGTGCGACCTGCACTCGACCGATTTTTTTTTGCTGCACGGTTCCTCCAAGTCCCGTTAAGTAACTTACCTTTTCTTAATTATTCCGAGCAATTGTACCAAGTCTTAACGGAGACATTTATTTTTACTGTTATGTACGAATTCCTTTAGTTTACTTCATGTGACTTAAATTTGTTAAAGTAGGTATTTAAGAGGATGAAGAAAGAGAATCGGTATGATTGCCTTTTTTAAACAATTCGCGTGGTTATCGCTTGAAATTTTAAACCTTATCCTTTTTTAAATAAATAAATATTTGATATAAAGATATATAAGAAACCTTGGGACGCCCTCCGGTCCATTGGACCGTCGATCTATGTAAGATCGCCAGTGCAGTTTTTTTTGAGTGTCCAATTTTAATAAAATTTACCTAAGCCCTCCTGCGTTTTGCGACCGTCTTGCTAAACCTTTGAATATTTATAAATAAATGCGTACCTACATTTTTTATAATACACGATTATATTACACACACAGCACATTTATAATTATTATAAAGGCTTATCAATATGGTATATTTTTTATTTTAAATTTTGTAGAAGCTTACTAAACGTTTCCTTGATTAACGATATGTTAAGCATTGCTGTTTTAAATTTATTTTTTATAACAGACGTACTAATTACTATATTTATTTATTTATACTTTATTGTACACCACAACTACTTTTTAAACATTAAACACATTTAAAGACATTTACAGACTGTGAAGTGCAATGGGCGGACTTATGGCTATTTAGCCAATTTCTTCCAGACAACCCATAACTCATAATATTTATACAATTAACATAGAAGCTTTATTGGGTCTCGAATTCGATGTACTAGTATATTAAACATTTTTTCATTATGCACTCTCTCAATAGATGCGATTCTATTGGGATTTCTTTTTATATCGTATATGGGCTTATCTCAGAAAATCTTGACAAGGAAACGCTCTACGCGAAATTGCGTTTGCGGCTCTTTCATATAATTATACGAAGATAATATGTATGTTACATTTATGAATATTATAAACAGTATATATACCTAATAGGAACTTAAGGAAAGTTTTCATTCAGTAATTATTAATTGAAATGAGCAGTTTTAAGTATTTTAGTTTGCGATCACAGTCAAGAGTCAAATAATAATGTTTTGTATTTAATTTACTTCAAAAAGTACTATTTTAGAAATTTATATTCATCTTTCATTCTGATTATGTAGTTTCCGAAAACAGTCCTTACAGAACTATATGTTATATCTACGTAATGAAAGGATACCATTGTTATTTGTTTGTGTCTAACTTAAAATGTTGCTTACGGTCAGTTATATTGAAACAATCAGTCTGAAAAGTGATTCAAATATTATCACAAGCTTTATTTATACAATAGTCCGTAAAGGCCGCTTCTAGTTGGACGTTTTGAACATCTATGTATTTGTGTTTCGTCGCTCATCGTTTTTGTTACTTTTTCTGCATAGTGACTGGTCTTATCATCAATATATATTTTTCTACCCACATTTTTGCTTTTTGTGACGATATCGTATAACGAACTATTGTGTATTACCGACACGCTCGGCTAGTATTATTGTAACTTATACCTATTTAAAAATTTATTCTTTTTAATGTATTTCTCATTAAGTGAATTGTGTAAATTCTTGTGAGAATAAATATCTTTGACCTGAATAGTAAGTATTAAAGCTGTCACTAAAAGTAATTATTCTTGATTTCAGGTAATTATCGTCGTCATGCTCGTATTTACCCGATTGGATTTCAGTGTGAGTTTAAATTATAAAAGAAATCTTAAAATAAATAAATAAACGCTTCACACTCAACGGCCCCCAGTAGGATGATGGATTGACCGGTACGTCAGTGTAAACGTAATAAAAAAATTCAATAGTCCCCAGTATATTAATCATATCTCAGAAAAAGAAATACAAATGTCCAGCCTAAAAATCTGTACGGCCTACTCAATTATCTTGTCACCTAAATGATAGATTGATTGGTTGACTCACCCTGTAACGATCTATTGCTAAACAAAAATACCTCTTTCGAAGAATGAGACAGAATTAGCCTTCATTCGTTCTTAGGAACCGACAGCCTTATGTGCTATCCGAGTCACGGGAGGGATTTCCACAGGAACATACATCCAGAACAAACAAAAAGCATTACATCTACTTATCAATAAAAATAATCTAAAATGTATACATTAAGTATATAGTAGTATAGTCATATAACGATATATAAAAGAAAAACCCTTCGTCAATATCGAAGCCTCCGTACGTAGGCATGACACGTCCTAAAGATACATCAGGTAAAAAGAATCAATTAGTGTGTTCCGTTGACCCGAACACGTTGAATCGATATCTCGACGTCCTACTGCGCTGTTCCTTTGACATAAACAGGTGAATAGTATCGATGCCTTATTAAGTCTCTTTTCATATTGGGAAACTTTTCAAAGTAAATCGATGGTGTTTATTTAGGTAAAATTGTTTTTGAATTTAGTTTTGAAAAAAAAAAATTAATTGGCGTTTAAAAAAAAAGATTGTCTGGATAGATTGATTATTAATGGACTTCTAGTGTCTCAATAACAGGTACTTAACTTAATGATGGATGAAGTGTCAATACTCTGGTGTAATTATGACGAAATTTAACTTTGATCCAAGTTTTTATTACAAAATTGTATTTGTACAAATATGTGTTTCCGGTTTAGATTTTGTTTGTTCGTTCAGTTTAATTCAAAGTAATATACATATTTTTTCTTATTAGTAATATCACTGTATACGGTCATTGACTTTATATAAATCTGCATCTAAGAAACTTATCTATATCATAAAATGACATTACAATATATAATGTAATCTGTGATTTTATGACAGATGGATTAATTTATCTTTTTTGTTATTTTTTATCACTAATATTTTACTGCAGTAGTTGAAAGCTAAATTAAATATATTTTTTCTTACTTTCTCTTTATGTTGTTGCTTGTTTGTATTTTGGTGAATGAGTTCGAGCACAGATATTATCGACGCACTTTCCTAATGGGCGAAGAGGGCGATCACCTGAGGCGCCGATCCCGTGAGGTCAAAGGACTGGATCGTTTATATTACTTATAGCGCAAAATTAGCGGAAAAATAAATATTGTTTTCGCTTATTTACAAATTATAAAAGTAACTTATCGTAAGCTTGTCGCACAAAACTAATTTAATCTATATAACTAATTATATAAATATTGTTTTCTAGCACTTTGAATAGGTACCTACTGTTTTAAATTTATAAAGTACATAGTAAAAATCCTATTATCTCAGTTTTTTAAAGTGAAAGTGAGTTTGTGTATTTCTTTTTTCCACTTTCACGTCTCAACGACGCGACCGATCGCCATGAAATTTGGCAGGAACATAGCTTAAGTGCTCAGAATGGACGTGAGCTACCTTTTATCTCGGAAAGATACGTAGTTCCCGTGGAATAGCGAAACATTGTTACACTTACAGGCCAAACAGTACTCAGGCGAATTTTGATAATGATTGAAATGACATAACATTGATGTGATAAATGTCAATGTCAATTTGTCAACTGTTTTTCGGGTTGTTGATTGTTTGTTTTCGTTTTTTTTTTTTGAAAGAGAAAAAGTAAAATTTGAATGTGTATATGTATATTTTTTGGAAGTTTAAAGTACTAAGTACTAAAACAACTGCACAATATTCATATTAGCCTTATAACAACAGTAGTATCTGTTTAAATACTTTTGGATATTCCCTGTTTACTCTTTATGAAAGTTTTCATTTATTTTGCTGTAAGTTTTGTTGGATCAAAATATGTTAAACTATTCATTGATGCTGTATCTGCGCGTACGCGAAATTTAGATGCTTTTTTTCTGCTGAACTGAGTATTATTTTAAGATCAAAGAGAATTTTATAAGTATTTTACTACTTTTAAGTAGGGTTCAGTGAAGTTTTTTTTTTGTGCGAAAAGAAAAAAATTTCTGTCAAACAGCTTTGCATGTTTGCCTTGGGCATATAAAGACAAATATAATAATATAAAGCATAAGTTAACATTCTAAACTTATAATTTTTCGAGTTAAATCTAATAATGCGTATTCACTACGTTTTATTATACCGTATAACTTTTTATTGGGTATGCACCGATTTCGATGATTCTTGTTTGAATCAAAAGCTGATGCTTGTCTTGTAGTCCCATTTAAATGTGATCAATACGTGATGACTACTTTTTGAGTAATCTTTGATAGTGCTTGTTTAATTGACTGTTTTTCGTCTACTTAAACTACTTTTATTAAAGACTAGCCGACCTGTGTCCACTTCGTTGGACGTTAAAAGATTATTACAGTAATTTGATATGTTTCAAGTTTTTTAAATTTAACTATTACAGAATAATAACGAATTTTTAAATGAAGTATACTTTGGTAAACGTCGTGAACACAGTCGTTCGGCGATCCGTTCGCTGCTATTTTACATCGATGTTTATTTAGTTGGTACCTACAGTTCGTAAAGAGATGGCGCGATTCGTAACACCTACTATTATTTTCACTGAATTTTATGTTCAATTACAATAAAATATAGCCTATATCACTCCTGAATAGTGTAGCTTTCTGTGAGTGAAAGAATTTTCATGGTCGGATCAGTATTTGCAAAGATTACCCCGTTATTAACTTACTTATAAACTTACTTAGTTATAAACTTTACCTCTTTATAATTTTTATTTTTTATTAAAGATCACGGCACGGTTTCTGGGAGAAGAATAGTATGAAAATGAAATAATGACAAACATGTACAACATTTTATATAGGTAAACATATTATTAATAATTATATATTTTTTTGCGTTTATAAAGAATGCAATGCGTCGATTCGAAATAAATATTATTTACTTTGTTAACGGTGACTGAAATATCCGTGCCAATTTCCACCGGCGTATAAATACTTCGTGTAGATACAGTTTTACGATCCAATTTTATTTATAGCAAACTGTTTACAGAAGTATAAATATTATAGAAGACCATACCCGATAGATATTTTTAATTAATTCTTTATCAACCTGTACAAGTCCTCGAGAGTCAATGCTCCAATAAGTCCTGTTTGACTAAATTCGTAATACTTGACAAATATAATTATGATCTAGTAGTTGTGTATGTCCTGTATTATTAACTATATTGTTTAGTTTCTGTTTCGTGTTTTATTAATGGTATTTACCACATAATACATTTCTAATTCGTGGTATTTACAGTGTCTGTCTGTCTATATATTTATAAATTGTATCTCTATGAGATAAATAGTGTTTTGTTAAGTATATCTATAAAAACATGGACAAATACTAATATAAATACATTTGTGTAATGATTTAGATAATTTAAAATTTTAATCAAGTGCAACGCAATGTAAATGTAAAAGAACGTTTTGCATCCATTATCATACAAATTGGTCGTTGTTTACTCAACAGTCTGAAATATCTCCGTTTCGAGAGAAACGTTTGTTTGTTACGAAAAAAATAACTGAAAATTTTTATTCATTCAGCAGCGCTTTTGATAGTGATGATATAGAAAAGAATAGGTATAAGGGTACAAAAAAATAACTGAAAATTTTCATTCAATCAGCAGCGCATTTGATAGTGATGATATAGAAAAGAATAGGTATAAGGCATCGTTTACGGAGACGCGGAGCGTAGTGCGTAGCGTGTGGCGTAGCTTCTCGCGTGTGTCAAAATGTATGAAAATGAACGAGTGTAAAATCGCTTCTCCGTAAACGCACTCATACAACGCCCTACGTTTGAATTTAGTGCGTTCCGCCACGCCACACGCTACGCACTACGCTCCGCGTCTCCGTAAACGAGGCCTAAGGAGTAAGGGTACAGCTTGACTACAATTCTAATCACAGAAATATTACTATTTCTGTGATTCTAATAGACAGCTTATTGGATTTACCTTTTGTATATATACCTAACCAATGTTCATGCTACTCACACATAATGCATCGATTGATTTTAATGTGACGAGTATAAAGAGGAAAGATTTGATTGTTTGTTTGTTTGCATTGAATAGGCTCCGAAACTACTGAACCGATTTGAAAAATTCTTTCACTGTTGGGAAGCTACACTATCCGAATGACATAGGCTATATTATATTTTCAAAAAAATTAGGGAAAAAATTTATTTTCAAATTTTTGTTAAATACCCGTGCGAAGCCGGGCGGGATGCTAGTCTATTATTAATAAATTATTCATGAACTCATCGGAATTGTGTTTGATGTTTGATACATTATTAAAAATTTGAAATGGTTTCTGGGTGTTGTTAATCTTCTAAATTCAGTATATTTACAGATTTCTCTCTCCTCTATAATGTTAGAGTGGACGTGTCTAAGTAGTCTCTATACGTGTGATTACATAATAAATTTTAATCTACATGACGTCACGAAGATTCTAATATGGTAGAAGGAAGCCATGAAATTGTAAAGCTTGTTATTGGTAATAAAATTTCAATTAATGGAATTACAATTTTCTTTTTTTATATAATTATGTATAAAATGATTGCATCACTTTATTTGATAGTTACTATTAATAACGCCATAAGGACTATTAGGTCATTAAACCGTGTAAAGTAAACACTTTCGTTTAAATGTACAAGGCATGATTTGACTCTTAGCCACTTATAGAGGTCATTCACTTTGGGAACTTTTCATGAACTGTAATCATGCGTGATTATACTTGTAAAGGATTTTGTTTTTGACTACATGTCCTATGCGGTTTCACCTGAATTTAAAACTTTTTTTTATACAACAAGGTCGGCCAAAAAAGCGTACGACCATCTCATGGTAAGCTTATAGACGCTGGCAACACCAGAACCATCGCAAGCGCGTTGCAGAAGTCACCTTACTTTCCAAAGTAACACAACACTGCTTGAAGACAGTATTACTTAGCTGTGACCCTCTGGAAAGTCGAGGTATCTTTCCCAGTCGGGCTAGATTTTGAACAGGATATTACCTGCTGTGCCCTACGGGGCCTACGAGGCCTAATAATGTTAGTAATTTACCTCAATAGATTTCCGACCGCATTTTTTTATTAGATAAGTTTTGTAGATAATCTTGTTTAAAGGAACGAAAATGTTCAGCTTTGTGAAACACAGATATTCAATCTCCGAAACATAATTCCAACCCTTACCTATGTAACTATGTTATATAGTGGTCATATAGCATGTCTATGATTATGAATACCTAATATCACACGTAGAACTCCTTTACGATTCACACATTAACCGGACATGTCGCGTACGATAACGGTCCATAAAACCTTTTCTAATGTAACGACAATATGTTACCTTAAAAAAGGTTTTACGACAGAACCGATCGAGGGTAGTGCAAACTCTTATTTGAACAGTGGAAGATAATCAAGATTAGACCCTATTTAATTAGCAATTAGTTCGAAATTTTTAATACGTTTAATCTATATACTTAATATATAAAGCTGAATAGTTTGTTTGTTTGGTTGTTTGTTTGTTTGTTTGTTTGTTTGAACGCGGTAATCTCTGGAACTACTGGGCCGATTTGAAAAATTCATTCAGTGTTAGATAGCCCATTTATCGAGGAAGGCTATAGGCTATGTATCATCACGCTAAGACCAATAAGAGCGGAGTCCACGCCGACGAAGTCACGCGCAGAAGCTAGTTTTTTTATATGCGTACATTGTATAACTCTTGACGATGTATAACAGTCATGATGAACGAGTGAAATTTAATTACCAAATGTCTAACATATTTAATTTATACTCAGGCATTTTTAATAATATCGCCTATAGTACCATTATACAGCAAAGATTTGTTGCAATACGATTATAATATTTCATTAAATTCAAGTTCTCTCCTTATCGTTAGTTGTACATAAAACTATTATAAGTAATTAATGAGTAAATAGAAAAATTATTTCTTTAGTATTCTTAAAATTTACATACACGTATTCTATACTAATATTATAAAGCTGAAAAGTTTGTTTGTTTAAACGCGCACTACTTATGTAACAGAGATAAACTAATAATTATTATGAAATCGCTTGTCGTATACATAAATTTTTTTACCTATTAAAACCTTTATACTTAGTTGTAACTACAGATAAGTTTTGAACTTTAATAAAATACATACATAGTTCCATTTAGTTTTTAAATTTGTTACCAGCGTGAGCTAATACGTAATGGAATTCAGAGATCGCATGTGATAAAATTAAACTTTTATAAACGATATATTTGACACAAAATCCTGCACACTCAAGTATTTGAATATAAAATTTTTACGTCATTATTTTTTAATAATATTTTGAAGACGAGTTGGCGTAGAAGTCATATAGGTACATACTGTTGCACTAGCGGTCGCAGATTCGATCCCCGTTCGTAGTTCAAAGTTCATATTTGCATTGGCCTTACAGATGTTTGCTGTGCTGTGGACTGAGTGTTTGAGCTTGTGTATTGTGTGCGTCTTCGGACCCTCGGAAGAAAAAAAAAATCAGAAAAAAAAAACCATTTTTGATGACCATCAACTTGATGACCTCGTAAGGTCATCAAAAATTATTACTAACCCGCTGATTTTTTTTTCTTTTAGTCAATTAATATTTATATAATTTGATGGTAATATTGTCCTCCAAATTGCGTGGTACGTTATCCCGGTCCTACGCTCACTGCTGCTCTATCTCCTGCTAACTCTATTTATACCACAATCGAGAGTTTTCGAAGAGGAACTTTTTGTTCGTCTCATCAAAATGAAGCTACTCCCGGAAAATTAGCTTGATACTAATCAGATGAAAAATTTGTACTAGGGATCCCTACCTAAAACAAGATATTTACATTATCCATTTATGTATATTTATTATTTTGACTTTAACCGTATCTTTAAGTAAATTTCTGTTATTGGCGTACATTTATCTTGTATTAATTGCTTTAATATTTACGCGCTTTTAGCGACTTCAATACGTAGGTGTGGTGTACATATTAATTTACGATAAAGTAGGTATCGAAAGGCTATACCTACGCAATAATGATTGATGGTCAACATCATACCAACTACATATATGACATTATTTGTTTTATTTAAAGTGGCGCTATGTCATCGATATTCTGTTCATTCAGGACCTTTTCACCACTTGTGGATAGTTTACCCTGCTCATAAATTACGTGTAGACTTTAGCAGCAGGAGATGGAATAGAAAATTATTACCTGTTTCGTCTTAGATTCACAATTGTCAATAGAAATATGCCATAAGTATAGTGGAATTCGATGGTAAAAAAATAATGTGTCATAAAGTTTTATCCGTTGGATAGCCCCGTCTGCCAGATAGCGTTAACGGCGACCAGTGTAACAGGCCCCTAATGTGATTGAATTCCGACGGAGTTCAACGGAATCGTACACAAGGCAGGGTTCGCAAATATTTGCGAAGTCTGAAACGTGCGTCTAGTGTTATTGGGAAAAGTGTCATGTACGGTACATTATTTGGGATTATTTGCCAATATATGTATGTGTACTACAACTAGTTATTTATTAGGTAGTCTTCCCTTTCATATAGCAATATTTTCTTTCGGGATAAATGTATATGTAGTACCTAGTGGATAAATAATTGTATAAATGTATATTTGTAAGTATGTGTGTATGCCAGTGTGCATGTATGAGTGTAAGTGTATGTTTACATAAAAACAATAATAAAAAAATCATCCTCCATTAGTCTAGTAGAGATCGTGTCTTAGTAATCCGACTGGCTTTACAAATTAATATGTTATACCCTATGTGTATTGTGTATGTATATAAGAACTCTGTACTTTGCATTTTTGAACTACATATTTTTCCTAAACACAAAGTGAAAAAATGCAAATAGTAATTCTGTTCCATTTCAATTACTTAGTTACTTTTTCGATTATCAATTATTTACATTCAAATAAACGACGATCCCCTTAGTCAGTGAAGCGCAGAAATCAGGACAAACAAGCAGACTTACTTTTACACAATAATATAATTATAATTCACTTCAAAGAAAATAGGAAGCTTTGCAGGAATTAAAACGTATTTATATAATTCCATTTGCTGGTAACACCACGTTAATTAATCAATTATTATTACAAATTTATGTATTATATACTTATATAGTATATGGTATATGCAAAGTAATGAATAAATATTTTCAATTAGCTCTTGACTCAGTATTATATCGACTGCTTAATAAAATAAAAAAGACTTTCTATTTATTACAGATGATTGACGAAAATGACATAATATATAGATGTACGAGTAGTTTCGTTTACTTTGAAATTGAGATTTTGTTTATAAGGAAATAACAACGAAAAACTCCAGGTCTAAACGATAATCCGGAAACCGCGTAGACGCGTGCGCCGGCCAAAGATAAGCTGAAGCTGAACTAAATATGTACATTCGAGTTCATTAACACCACATTCGATTCGCACGCAATTCGCGTTTCGGATACTGCGTCCAATTATTATTCCATGTTTACGCGACGTTACCTTCACCATCTTTAAACCGAGTTCTTATTTTAAAAAAAATTGCGTGCGTACAAAGTACACATGTCAGAAGTGAAACTTCTTTGGCAAACTAATTAAAAAAAAACAAAAAACCAACGTCACGCGGTGTTCCCAGACGGTCACCCATCTAAGTACCGACCGCGCCCGACGTTGCTTAACTTCGGTGATCGGACGAGAACCGGTGTATTGAATGTGCTGTGGACGTTTAAAATTTGTGACGCCGTGACGCGTTTTACCCTTTAAAATTTTACCCTTGAGGTAAAATTTATACTTGGAACTTAAAAAGCCGACCGATGGCGGGATAACTATCCAACTGCTGGCTTTGAAATACTCAGGCCGAAGACGGGCAGCAGCGTCATCGGTGCGACAAAGCCAGAGCTGCGGTCACCAACCCGTCTGCCAGCGTGGTGACTATGGGCAACACCACAGAAATCTAAATAATAAGTCAACTTATTAGTCAGTCAACGTATTAAGTTGACTTATTATTTAGATTTCTGTGGGCAACACACATGAGTTCTAGCCATTTTTGGAGCGAACTTGTGGAGGCCTATGTCCAGCAGTGGACTGCGATAGATTGCGTAGCTAAGGAAAGGTATGAAGTATATTTGGTGTCCTCACGTGTCCACTTTGTGCATATATCTATAATAAAAAATACACCTACATTATAAATTTATTTATATAAAAAAACACAATTCCATAAAATATATAAAAAGAAATGTATGTATAAGCTTTGATCCAGAATCTTACCAACTTCGAATCGCTTCAGCCTGTAATATCCCAATGCTGGGCATAGTCCTCTTTCCCCATGTAGGAGAAGGATCAGAGCTTAATCCACCATGCTGCTCCAATGCGGTTTGGCGGATATATTAACTACTATGAGTATTGATCGCTATCAGGTGTACATGATAACAACATCGAATGATTTATCTTATACTATTAAACGAGCAATTCTTGTATATATATATATATATATATATATATATATATATATAGAATCTGAATCTCGGAATCGGCTCCAACGATTTTCGTGAAATTCAGTACACAGGGGATTTCGGGGGCAAAAAATTGATCTAGCTAGGATTCATTTTAAAAAAAATGTCGTTTTATCCCTGTTTTTAGGCAATGAAAAAATATCATTAGAATACGAAGCTTAATTTCACTACTGTCAACGTAGCTGTAACAGCGTAATTAGGAAATCGGCGGGTGGCAAATCGTGTTGACCCGGGTTCGAATCCCAGTCTCCAGATTAGTTTTTTTTTCTTTTTTTTTTAATTTCACTCGTGATTTATTATTTAAATAAAATTAAAATATAAAAATACCGAGAAAAAAAAAACAAAAAATAAAATGAAAATACCGAGCTGGGCTCGGTCACCCAGGTACTAATAATTGATAAACGAAAAGTTAACAGATTTCTTTAAATCTATACTAATATAATAAAGCTGAAGAATTTGTTTGTTTGATTGTTTGTTTGTTTGAACGCGCTAATCTCAGGATCTACTGGTCCGATTTGAAAAATTATTTCAGTGTTAGATAGCTCATTTATCGAGGAATATAGGCTATATATCATCACGCTAAGACCAATAGGAGCAGAGTCCACGCCGACGAAGTCGCGCGCAGAAGCTAGTGCCTCTATATATTTGAAGCTACAAGTACCTTTTTGTTAAGTAGGTACAATTTTTATTTTAATAGTAACCCGTTCAATTCATTATTATGGTATTTTCAGTTCTAAGAGTAAGGAATTTACTAGTTTGCTTTTGAGTTTTTTATTACGATATAACTGTCGCCTTGTCGACTTGTTCCTTGATTTTCTAGGAAGCTCGTACATTTCGCAATGCGATAAAAGTACGAAGAATATATTCGTGTTTCGTGTAAAGTCGCATGAAATATTTATTCTGGTAAATATCTCACATTCTTTAAATGTTTCATTTTAAACGTTGTTCTAGAACTAGTGTAGTGCAGTAGTATATATTTCTTTACCGCTGACGATAACGGGTTCAAGGCTTGTCTGAAGTGAATATTTGTGTTTGTACAAATATCTGGATTGTCTTTGTAGGTGTATCCAGCGTGCCTCACAGAACACCTAAATCCTGCCATGTTATTATCATAAACATAATTGTGATAGCGATCGTTACTCTTGCTAGGGTATTTATCATACAAACACGCTATGAATGAGAGGAGTGGATAAGATCTCTATATACAATTCGTGACAGATTTAGTTCTATCTTTTCTAGCAGTTGGGCATTTAGACTTTTATCAAGAGAATGAATTTTAACTACATCGGTTAAATGTGAGCTCTTTTATAAATTATATATTATTTTCTGTTCCCTCATGAGTCATGGGTATCAAGTATGCAAAAAGCTAACGGAGCTACTGGAACACTAACCCTCTATTGCCTTGTACTGCTTTAAGCCTTTTTTATTCGTAAATTCCATGTAAATGTAAGTTTCTATGAATCGAAGTTTCGTAATGGTCAAGCTGTTTTAGTCTCTACAATAATATTGTAATATTAAAATTGTTTTTATTTAAAAAAAATAGAGTGCGTGCTTAAGACCGCACGGCAGAAGTTAAAACTTCATTGCCAATCGTAATCAATATATAAACTATTAAATAAATAATTATTAAATTAATAATGACAGTAACAGCGAAGAGCAGCTGTCTGTATCTTTCTCGCTCGGGTGAACTCAGCGGTCCCGAGTTCACCCGATCGAGCCTTTCACCTCAGAGCGTGACGGATCAGACTAAAATTGTATTTACGAAAAAATGTGTGTTCGGTGCGCCAAAAGAAGTTTTCACTTCAATAATAAATACTAAACTAATTGGAATGATTTTAATAACTCTTTTACGAATTAAACTTAGCTGTATTATAAACAGACAATTCAATTCTGTGATATCGTAGGTACGTACAAATTGTGGTTTAGATCGTAGCGATGCATTATTTCTTATTGTTTTAAGTATGGTACAGTTATGTAATACTGTTATAATTGACTTCAAAGTAGGTATACATACGGATTCAAGAAAAGTACGTTTCGTTAAATACCGTTACATTGTAATTAAAAAGCGCCCGTGAATTATCAAATTGCGAAGTCGTACGATGGAATTGAACCGTGAGATAGTCTAAACAATGTATATTTTGTTATGATATACCGAGAATCTTCGCTGGGAAAACCAAGTTTTGAGAAAACTTCAGACTTCAGAGATATTGTAAACAAACGAACCTCAATTGTTTTGTTTCAAACCTATATTTAATGCGAGACGTCCTTCATTGCCTCACCTGCGTTGTCATTTATGGCTTTACCGTTAATATTACAGTTATATATTTTAGCTATAGGGGAGTTGTATATTTTAATAAACAACTTTGTAACAACTTTTGTTGCAACTTGTAGCAACTTTTTAATTAACTTTGTAATACAGCTTTTTTATTTTAAAATAGTGACGTAAATTATTTAAACACTGTCAAATACCTACAAATAACCAAGAAATTCAAAATGTTTTCTTACTAACGATAAGAAAACTTTCTGTTTTTATATTATAGTTTTCCCGTACATATAACTATGTCTGAGATATTTATTACAAAGACGAGTGAAGTAAGGCTCTAGTAGGTCACTTGTCAATTCTTGAAGTAGAAAAAGTTATAATTAGTACATTCACTCTGAATTTGTACATGATGGTTTCTTTGTAAACGAATGATTTTCTTTTGAAATTAATTCGTCTTAAACACCCATGAATTTACAAGCTGTTTTTATTTTTGCTTGTGCTTTTTTATTTGCTTGTAAGAATTTGAGGAATTATGTTTTATTATACCTATAGGGCCGCCTGGACGCCGCGTTGGCGCTGGACGCCGCGTTGGCGCAGCGGTTACAGCACTGGATTGCGATTGGCTGTTGCGCGGGCGGTTGCGGGTTCGATTCCCGCACACGACAACATTTGTATTGGCCATACAGATGCTTGCCGTGGTCTGGGTGTTTGTGCAGTCCTTGTGGGTCTCCCACCGTGCCTCGGAGAGCACGTTAAGCCGTCGGTCCCGGTTGTTATCATGTACACCTGATAGCAATCGTTACTCTTAGTAGGGAATATATCCGCCAACCCGCATTGGAGCAGCGTGGTGGATTAAGCTCCGATCCTTCTCCTACATGGAGAAGAGGCCTATGCCCAACAGTGGGATATTACAGGCTGAATCGATACCTATAGGGCATTATTATTCTGCACGTGGAAAAATAAGTCCTAACCCCCATTTGAAGGAACGTAGTATAGGAGTCGAACAACACTTTAAAAAGAAGCAAAGCTTCATAATTATCCATTATATAAAGTGATTTAAACAATTTTTTGATACGTTCTTTATTAACAACTATGCATATATAGTTAAAGCTATAAAATACGTACGCATAATTACAAATTAAAGGAAACATCATTCATCTTTTATTTGATGAATTACGTTTGTCGTTATAAATAATTTCTCAGATTTAAGCTAATTCGACCTGACTTGTAATAACTTTGAATCTGACCGTATCAATTTCCCTTGCGACATAATGTTTAAATCCCTTATTATTTTTACTCAGTGAAATAAAGCTAGCACATAGTTGCGTTAAATGTAATTTTCCGCTACATTTCATTACTTCGTTTTGGACGTTTGCTACTTAATTAAATAAATACCTATCTATTCTCACATCGAATCGATAGTAATCGGTCCAACTTCACTAAGGGCCTGTTCCACTAGTTGTGATTAACGCTATTTGACGAATGACAGTTACCGACAGTAAAAACTTTTTGATTAATTATTATTTTTTACCATCGAATTCTACTATGGGATACTTCTATTACTATATAATAATTCTAAAGTTGCAGTTTATTAATTGAGGAGGAACGGGTCCTAACGTTCTATTCTACCTAAAATCCAAAAATCCTAATTCCTAATTATCCAAATTAATACAATCGTGTGGAAGTTATTCACGTACAGTAAGTATACATTTCGGTGAATCATTCTTATTTATTTAGATGGACAATTTTCAACAGACACTAGATACTGAATAGTTATGTAGTAATATTATCTCTATCTCTATATCTCTATATATATAAAAATGAGTCGCTGAATGTGTTGCTAAGCGCAAATCTCGAGAGCAGCTGAACCGATTTCGCTAATTCTTTTTTTATAATATTCCTTGAAGTACGAGGATGGTTGTTGCGGTGAAAAAAATTAAAAATTCCCTGAAAAAGTCTCAAAATAACACTTTTCTGTATTCCCATACAAAAGATTCGTAATAACACTTAAAAGTTAATATGAACTTTAAAATTAAAACCATACCATAAAGTTTCTGTTAGGCGGTACGAAGTTCGCGCGGGTCAGCTAGTATATTTTATATAAATCAATTGCTGTCCGTTAGTCTCGCTAAAACTCGAGAATGGCTGGATCGATTTGGCTAATTTTAATCTTGGAATATTTGTTGAAGTTCAGAGAAGATTTAAACGGTGAGAAACAAAAATAATAAGTACTTATACGAAAACACTAAAAAATTTCCTAGCGGTGAAATTTGATGTCTTTTGTCAAAAAAAATAAAAAATGTCACACGGTTGTCAAATATTTATAGGTGCGTTCAGAAAGTGTTTTATCCATATTTTTTTATAAATATTATGTAGGCGATACGAAGTTCAACGGGTCATCTAGTATGATATACATAATATAATAATAAGATACTAAAATCGTTTTTAAAATGCAATGACATTAAAAGTTATCAAACCGTCTCAATTTCATACAAGTAAACAATTAAATAAGTATACCTATGTATATATTATTTTAGGAGTTATAATAAAATTTGAACAATTCAATATATTGTTGAAAAAACACGTTTCGAAAATATAATTTTACATTAAGTTAAATTCAATAGATATCTCAATTTATATTACACGATCTTTGAGTTTAGAACAGTAAAAAAAGTTGTAGGAAATAAGCTTATTGTCCACTCCCTAGAACTAGATCCTCGAACGAACCTGCGACCTTTAACCTTGTGCTACGGGTTCATCGACCACCGTGTCCGATAAAGTAGTGTTAACGAATGGCATTGACAGTGTTTATTTAAGGATTCTAGTAGAACACTTTACGTATGGGTATATAGGTACAGAATACAGCGACAATTGCTTTTAAAGGGCCCCGTAGACGATCAAATATTTGATCAAACTTCATATTAAATTTCTGTTTGACAAACGTGTTTGTCAAATTATTTGATCGTGTGCGGGGCTGCGGGTTTTTTTAATATGTTTGTTATATGAAACATGAAGTTTGATCAAACATGTTTGACAAACAAGTTTGATCGTTTACGGGGCCCATTACATTAGTCTTTCCCTTGTAAGTCTGAGAGTGAGAGATTTCATTAAGAAATTAATTTTCGATTTTTTTTAAACAAGCTGTGCTTATGTTTTCATTTGTAGTGATATGTAATTAATATTTCTTTTAAACAATATTTTTTGTGTTAATTGTACTCTTATCAAATCTGAAAACTACAGAAAAATACTCGTTAATATAATAATTTTAAACATTTTATTATTTATATATTTATACTCTTAAGCATAACTTACAGCATGTAATTTTTTATAGTGTGTAAATTTTACATACATACTTGGGCTTTGAGATATTTGTATTGATGATCTCAAATTATGATCATACCTACATCTTCACTTCCATGATTACCTGCATACTCTTTAACCAATACACTTACAATAGTATGCCATATACTCCTCCTAAGTAAACAAATAAGTGATAAAAACAATTTTACGAAAGGAAACGGTAATCCTCGAGGTTACTGAGAACAAACAAAAACAAAACTGTTTATAATCATTATTTTAGAAATACCGAAATAATAAAATCTTACTAAATCTATGTTATTTATTTACTTTATTGAAAACTATAGGTATTAAAAAAATATCTGTATTTCAGTTCGGTCGGACTATTCTTGGAAACCGGCTGAATTTAACAGCAGATTGAAAAAAATAACACAGTTACAACTACGCCGAACTCTTTAAAAAAATTAAAAGTTTATTTTACTAAAATAGCAGTAGCAATAGCAACTGTTGTTTAGATATACAAATAGGTATTTATTTTCCCCACGTGTATCCGGAACAGAGTCGAAGGCGTAAAGGCGTAATATTATAAAGTAAATTATTTTACGATAAGCGTACAATCAGGAAGACAAGCGACCCACATACTGAACCGGTTCAACTACTTGATAACAAGTCTACAATTCTACATACACTTTATTATATAGTAATAAAATGTATGTATAGGTATGTATATGTTATCGTTAAATAATTATGTAAATATTTTAAACTAGCTTCTGCGCGCGACTTCGTCGGCGAGGACTCCGCTCCTATTGGTCTTAGCGTGATGATACATAGCCTATAGCCTTCCTCGATAAATGGGCTATCTAACACTGAAAGAATTTTTCAAATCAGCCCAGTAGTTCCAGAGATTACCGCGTTCAAACAAACAAACAAACTCTTCAGCTTTATATATTAGTATATAGATATAGATAATTATGTTTGTATTCCTTATTTTTATACCGCAATTTTTGTGACGTTTTCGTTTACTTAAGCCCAATGCATACGTAACGTGCACGGGACGGGGACGGGACGGGCACGTGAAGTTTTTCATACAAAAACCCCGTGCCCGCCCCGTACGTGGTTCCGTTGCGTATGCATTATCCTATACATCTCTTGCTCTTTGCTATACATTTTGTATGAAACGATATTACAAAACTTCACGTCCCCGTTCCGTCCCCGTCCCGTCCACGTAACGTATGCATTGGGCTTTACTGTTTGCTATTATTTCCCATTTTCAATTTTTATGTAGACATGTGTGGTAGACATACAAACTTAATAAAAAAATGACATAACTTCAATGATAATTCAATCTACAGACGCTTCTTACACATGTTTTAATTCAGATGAAAATACAATACTGTTGTATTTTTTGAAAAATAAAAAAATAGAAAAATATTTCTTTTAGAAATATTAGATAGTTACTCAAAAAGTAAACAGAGCAGGGTTTATTTTATACAAAATCACGTCTAAAGAAATTAACGATGTTATTCTTTTCTTTCAATCCTATACCAATTGCAGATAAGTGACGTTAATAAGTTTTAAAGTCATCGGAAAATCATTTGGACACCATTTGATCACTATCATGATACAATAATTTTAAAGTATCTATTTCAATTTATTTGTTACAAAATATGTGAAGTGAAACTTCTTTGGCAAATAAATTTATAAAAAACTAAATTAAAAAAAAAACTAATAAACACCAATTTAAACTACAAAAAAGGTGTGTGTGCGATCACACACGATAGAAGTGAAACTTCTATGGCAAAGTAATAAAAAAAAACTAATTTAAAATTAGCGGCTTGCAGCGCGGCGCGTCCTTCCCTGTCTTTTTGCCGTTGCATCCGGTTTGAAATCACAACGATTTTAAAGAAGTTTCACTTCAAAAAATAATTTAAAAAAAAAAAAGCCAACCTCACGCGGTATTCCCACGCGGTCACCCATCCAAGTACTGAACGCAAGGACGCTGCCGCGTTACCGTTCGCTCAAATTTTACCCCTCATGCGCCTAAAGAAGTTTCACTTCAAAAAAATAATTAATTTGCTATTTATACAAAACCGGTCAGAAGCAACAATTACGATGTAACCGGTGTCCCGTTGTGAGACGATTGTAATTTAATACAAGACCGGTTATATTGTAGTCGGTCTGTCACGCTCCACGCATCGTTCAAGTTATTTGTTTACACGAGAACAGCTGACTCTAGTGCGGACGACTTGTGCCGGGGGTCCCCTGCCTCCCACGGAGGTTAACAATACCGGACCACCCGCGTGTTTACAACTTATACCAAATACCACAGATTAGTAAATATGTAGTTCTACGTATAAAGTTTATAATGGAATTGCGAAGCTTGACTATATTTACGTGCGTATGTACATTTTATAATTGTGTATGTAGTATGATCTTCATAAACACAGTTATAAAAATTCTTCTCTAGTAGAAATAAATGAAACTGAAATATATTTAAGGTTTTGCTGTTTATTGTAAATAAATATTTTTAAGAATGTATATTTAAAAAGGATAACATTTTTGTAAAAAAAAAAAATAAGGAAGTGTGTAAACTTTTATATAATAACGAATAAACAACACGTATTTTTTAAATATTATTCTGTTATGATTTTTTACAATTAAATATTACTAATACATTTAGCGACCTTGAGAACTGTTCCGTATATTTTGTTATAAATTAGAACAGTATAAATAAAATACGTAGGTAATAATATTGATATTAATGTTTAACGTTTTATGGAAAAATGATAAGACTATAATATATAATAAAGCTTAATCAAAATAAAATATAAAGGGTTACAGAGTAAGTTTAAGTTCAGTTGTTTATATCGTGCGTTACGCAGTACAGCTTCTGTGTTGTCGCGGGCATATTTTGTATTGGCCATACAGATTATACAGATGTTTGCCGTGTCTTTGTGTTTGTGCTCCTGTATTGTATGTGTTTCCGGACCCCCGACACAAGAGTAAATCCCAGTGGGCAGTCGTTGTGTGGGGGCGTTTAACTTATTATTTACTGTTTCATAAATATAAATTCATTAATTCAATTTATTAAAAAAAATCTTTTCGAAGCCAAGTAGGAAATTACTTAAAATATTGTTTTTTTTTTTTATATTTCTTGTTTGTGTATAACGAGAGAAATGATATTTAGTATGTGTGAGTTAATTTACTTAATGGCTTTTGTTATCAATCACGTATAACTTCAAGAAATATTCTGTATAAGTTAGCGTAAAGCCACGCGCGTCCGCTAGTTCTCGTATCACAGAACTCTCAAACTAGTTTGTGAAATTCAACCGAGTTGATAAAGTGTTGTTAACAAAGTTTGCACTTTGAGGTAAGACCCTACCACGGTAATGTACTTTGAAATTTGCGAATTTAACTTTTAAACCTTATCGATTATATACGATGCTTGTGGTCGTGGAGTCGGCTTTCAATACTATTATAAATGTATAAATATAACATTAATACACATATTTTAACATACACGGTCGTTTATTTTTTAACTTGACTTTGAACGTAAAAAAAACAATCTGTAAAATAAAAGAAGCTAAATGCTAAAAATCGGCCAAGTGCGAGTCGGACTCGCGCACGAAGGGTTCCGTACCATTGACTAGGTACATTGATTGTAATAACGGGCAAAAAGCGGCTAAAAATCACTTTTATTGTATGAGAGCAAAAATACTCAAAAATGACGTTTTTTGTATGGGAGCCCCCCTTAAATATTAATTTTATTTTTATTTTATTATTTATTATTAAAGTAAAAATACAATTGAGTATTTTGTGAATATTTCAAGTGCCTACCTGTTGCCATTATTGATATCGAGCAAAAAAGGGCAAGAAAATCGCGTTTGTTGTATGGGAGCCCCCCTTAAATATTTATTTTATTTTGTCTTTATTATTTGTTGTTATAGCGGCAACAGAAATACATAATTTGTGAAAATTTCAACTCTCTAGCTATAGCCGTTTTTGAGATACAGCCTGGTGACAGACGGACGGACGGACGGACGGACGGACAGCGAAGTCTTAGTAATAGGGTCCCGTTTTTACCCTTTGGGTACGGAACCCTAAAAAGGAATTCATAAAAGAAAAAGCTATTTTCAAAATACATAAACATATAGCTAATTTGATTATAAGTTTTAATTTTATATTTGTAAAGTTGTGACTAATAATATTATTTTTGTTTTCAGGTAATTATCATCATCATGCTCGTTTTAAGCGGATTTTAGTGTAAGTCTAAATAATGATTTAAAAAATTATATACATACCATTATACAATTATTTATATTAAAAAAGCTTTTAATACTCAAGGATGTACGTGCACATGAGATAGTACTTCTTACAAGAAGAAATCCTGAATTGGATGTCTGGAAACGCACTGAAAGCAACGCCTTACGCCTGTACTATGACAAGCATCTATGTAAATGGCATCAATTATTTACAATGAGCGGGGATCGTACTCATAATTATAAGCATAACAGCCAACTGCTATAACCACTGCCTCAAACCCTATTCATACGTAAAAAGGGTGTGAAATCTATAATGCATGTATTTGAATTACATTACATGAAAAATTTGAGCCTGAATTACCGCATGACGTGGCGCTAATTGCATTTTGATACTTAAATAATATCATATTTTTATACTATTTTTTAAAGTGAAACTTGATTGATAAATGATGATTGATAATTGATGATTGATAAAGCGATTTTTATACCCTTAATATTATTCCAATTTTTTTAGTTAAATGTCTGTAATGTGAAAAAAAGTTTCACTTTTACCGTGGTTTCATAAAACCACACAGGTTTTTTGCTTTTCTTATTGTTTTAAATTCATATTATCTATAAATCTATATGCACAAATGCAAAAGGTTATTCGATATACAATACGGTTTTTAATAACACTAGTGGTTTAGTAATGCTTATCAAAGCCTATTTAATTTAAAAATGTATGAGTACTGTATTTCTGAGTTAGTACTACCTAAAATGAAGATATGAAAGCAATATTTTTAAAAGCTTCGCTCTTTCATGTTCAACTTTCGAATGTCAGGTTATGTGTACCTACAATATGACAGAATATAAATTCTATTTTTAAAATGTTCATGACCTAACGGATAAAGCACGTGTTTTTCATTGAAGGTCAATTTTCGTTCAAATCTAGAGACTAATTTTTCGAGTGCATATTCGTTTTATGAAATTCGGCTATTACTCTATGTTTGAAGAGTTAACCTTTAGTCAAATTCATTTGTAAATGTCAAAGTAATTAAAAATGAGATGAACGTGGGACAAAACTTGTCACAACTTTAAGCAAAGTTTTTGACAATTGTTAAATAATGTTTAGTAATCTACTATTGGTTGCGGTTACAGTTTTGATCACCAATTCACCACTCACGACATACATATATGTTTGCCATGGTGTGGACGTCTGTTCTTACTGGTGTCCATCGAGTGTAAGGCGTTATTAAATAACAATTTGTTTATAAAGTTTTGATTGAGTTTTAATTGAGTGATCATTAAAATAATACGCTAAACGGTTATTTGAAAACCGTATCGAATTTGAAACAAATCAGTAATCGACTGTGGTCATTGATCTCAGCTCGATTAGTCGATTAAGATGTTTCTCAATAATCTCAATTTAAGTACCTATTGTTTATTTACCTTGATGTCTATTTACATTAAATAGTTATATATAAATCATTATAAAGCGTTTAGGTATTAAGTTGCTGGAAATATTTTATTTTATTGTTATTAAAATTATATAAGAAGATTATTTGGTTGTGAAATAATTATACTAACTACTAGATTAACGCTTAAAGAAAATATAGCGTTAAGTGTAAACAAAACTCGATTATAAAATATTTTGTGCCGTACAAGATTTAACACAAAAATATATTTTTGAGACCAGGAAAGAAATATCATAAAGCAGTTTTTTGTTTAGTTTGACGAGTGACGACTCACGATATTTAAAGTCAATTTAAATTCAGTGGTATTTGGTAAAGAGGTTCTATAGAGGTCTTAAATTAAAAGTAGCAAATAAGCTAATCGAAACTTCGGTGTGTTTTTTTAGTAAAGTGCAATTTTCCGCGATGCTTTCCTTAGTAAACTGAAACGTCTTTTGCGAAATGGTAGCTTTAGTTTAAACTTGCTGATAACAATCAAAGGCTATTGTGGTTTATATGAATAAGTAGCTGATCCGATACACTCTGTTTTGCGAACTGTCACGCGTGAAGTTGAAATAAACGTTACGTTTATTGAAATTTTACAATCTTCTGCGCAATCCATCATTTCTTCATTACAACAGAACCTTCTAGAAAATATTAGAAAACTTAAAAAAAAAAAAAACAATTAGCCGAATTGATCCAAATCGCTCTCGAGGTTTGCGCTTAGCAACCCATTTAGCCTTTTTTAAATTTATGTAACACTAGCTGACCCCGCAAACGTTGTTTTGCCATATATGATATTAACCCCCCCCCCCCTCTTGTGGGTGGAATTTCGTAAAATCCGTTTTTAGCTGACCTCTACTTGGCGAGAGGAATATTCCTACCAAATTTCAAGTCTCTACGCCTTATGGTTCCAGAGATATCGTGATGAGTCAATGGGTGGAAATCTCTTTTATATATATAGATTTGCATATAATAACTAATGCAGTTTATGATTCAAACTTGTACGTGCAGTATTTAAAATATGTACAAAGACGTTTCAATCAAAACTAAACTGTTTCGATCGTAACTCCGAATTTCGCTCCATCGAACCCGTTCACGGGTGATTGGGAACAAATTGAGTGAGAGGATTTTAATCGGCTTAACTTAGTTGGATTTAATTTTAAAACCTGATGAGTTAACACAAAACTATGTGTAATCAGTTCAATTCTAATCATGATATGATTTTAATGTAGTGAATACATCTCTCATTTGAGTTACGACTGTTTCACCTCAATTATCGATTTACTGTAAATAAATCGAAATTAATCCGATGAACTAATTGCAATAATCTTTTTTATACCACAAAGATGTTAAGCGTACAGTCTCCCTAATGAGTGTTACGTCATTTTATACCACTATTTGGCAAACAAAAGCGTACGGTCCGCGTAACGGTAAGCAGCTTCCGTAGCCTCTAGACGCCTGCAACACCAGGACCATTGAAAGCGCTTTGTCGATTCTACACCTCTACACAGTGTTTTTTTTTTTTAAATGTTAGTAAGTCGACAAACAAGCGTACGGCTCACCTGATGGTAAGTGACTACCGTAGCCTATAGACGCCTGCAACACCAAAAGCGTCGCAAGCGCGTTGCCGACCCTATCCCCAATCCCCCAGGAGCTCTGGTCACCTTACTCACCAACAGGAACACAATACTGCTTGAAAACAGTATTATTTAGCTGTGGTCTTCTGTAAGGTCGAGATACTACCCCAGTCGGGCTGCTCTATATTTTGAGCCGGAAATTTCCTGCTGTGACCTACCTCAGTTGAAGTGTATCACCAAAAGCATTCAATATGCTGTACTCTACGTCAATAAAGCGAACTTACGGTGGCTTGTAGAATTTAACTACTTTTGAAATATAGAACAAGTGAAACCGCAACGGAAGACTAGTTATATGTATAGAATGAATAGTAACATAGTTAGAAAGTATTCGTTGAACAATATCCTGCCTTCCTCAACAGTTGTGGTATCCATTGTCAAGTTTCGTAAACTCCACTCAGTAGTTTCATCGGAACTTGTGAACCTATTGTCAGATAGACATCCTAGCTGTGAAACATTTGATGTCTTTTGTCAAAAAAATTGTCACTTGGTTGTCAAATATTTATAGACTTTGCGTTCAGAAAGTGTCTTATCGATATTTTTCACAAATAAATGTAGGTGATACGAAGTTCACCGGGTCATCTAGTGCCCTAATAAATCTTCATTAGCATTTTAGCAACCAATGAATGAATATTAGTAATCTTTCAAAGTCACTGCATCTAGTCGAGAAGTTTGTCTTTTGAAAGTTACATTAAATCTCGTGACTCATAGAACTAATAACAATAAATGTCAACTTATTCAATAATATATGAAGGCTCAACGTAAGTAAATTAACGTCGTATGTCTGGTAGATGACACAACATCAGGTAACTAATGCAAAGGCAGCGGCTGAAATGTCAAAACGTGGGCGTCACTGACACCGCCACGAAATAATCCAATTTAATTTACCGAATTAAGATTATACACTAATACATTAGCTGGAGTAAATTTAATTTAGTTGAAAGTAATACTTAGACTAAATAATTAACTATATTTTTACACGTACATTGGAGGCTTAAGATTTAAAATGTTGACGGTACTTAAAGTTCAATCTGTTGATCGCGATCCGTTATTCATAGAACATTTTTTTTTTCAAATTTTATTCTAAACTTAGTTTCTATACCTAATCCCGATATACCAAGAGGTCTTATAGCTATTCATATAATTGAAGACAATAAAATAATATAATATCAAGCAGATAAAGAAATACTACTCAAACGCAGCACTGCAAATGCTCTCAAGAAGTGGTTTACGCGCTCTACGACATATGTGCTTAGTGCACGTATAGCTCTGAGCTCATAATACTATCTAAACAATTTAGCAAACTTCGCAACTCAGTACTGATACATAATATTGTGTTTGCTAGCAAACGAAAAAAAAAATGACTTCAATTGCATCGGCAAGTAATAAATAATAAATAAATTAACAAACGCACTAGTCGTCACTACGATTTTCGAGGGTTTCCCTCGATTTCACTAGGATCCCATCATCAGATCCTGGTTTCGTTATCATGGTACCTCAGTTGGAATATCCCCTTTCCAACAAAAAAAGAATTATGTATCACAATAGGTTCATAAACGACGAAGTTATCCCCGAACATACATAAAAAAAACATGTATACGGTCGAATTGAGTAACCTTCTCCTTTTTTGAAGTCGGTTAAAAAATATATATATATATATATATATATATATATATATATATATATATATATATATATAATTTCGTGTCACGATTTATGTTTGCGATAAACTCCGAAACTACTGAACCAATTTTTATCAAATTTTGTAAGCATCTGTAATTTGGTCCAACTTGGGAGATAGGGTAGTTTTTATCTCAATTGGACCCAGTAGGTGGCGCTGCTATTGGTATGTAAGCAATCAAATTTGGTAGCTATTTTCCGGGCAGGACCACGTCCGGGTCAACTAGCGAGTTGCAATATATTTTCTTACTAGCCGTGCCCGGCGGTTTCACACAGTCATGTTAAGTAAAAAATTAATTTCTGAGATTAGCGCGTTCAAACAAACAAACAAAAAACTCTTCAACTTTATAATACTTATTAGTATAGAACTATAGAGTCAAAATCATATTAGAGAAACATATGATATGATACTTATGGCTCTTTAAATAATTAATTGATAATGTAATGATGATGGCGATGTTTCATTTCTTAAGTTTCTCTATAAAGACTGATCAACTTTTTTTTTTTTGAAAAATACTTCCTGGCAATAAGGAAAATTTTAATTTAAACAAAAAAGACTAAGCAATAGCAACCATAGAATATAATATCAATTCAGGCATTCCGAATGTTCTATAATAATAATAATAATTCTTTATTCAAGTAACAAGTGACTCAATTTGGTTAGTAAACAATATTTCTTACATACTTACTAGGTATGTTAGTTTTATTATTACATTTTTTTTTTATATAAATGTTACAATACACACGAATCATCACTGCACCATTCCGTTTGTAACGGCACAGCAACGATTCATGTATATGCAATCCAGTCGACTGGATATCATGCCCAGAATTCTGTTGACACTACCCCGTACCCTACGCACCGGAGACCCACATCTTTTTCTCATGAGGGCGTAAAAACAGTCAACATGTGCTTCAGCGAACATCCCTGAGGCGCTGCAGTATCGAGGCAGCCCCAACAGCACCCTAAACGCGTTATTATATTGAACGCGGAGAGCACTATAAGATTTTTGAGTATATCCCGCCCATAGGCTGCACGTGATACTATGATAGTAGTGCAATGGCAATAACCACTCTCTTTAGCTCCGAACTTAATATGTCGCTTATAAAAATTAAATTTTTAAATACATAGGTTGTTCGATTCCTAACAACGTGAATACTTTACACCTACAAAACCCTCCAATCGAAGGAACGCAGTCAGGAGTGGAACACCTTATATATACTAATCTGTTGCAATATAATTATTCTGCGTATTTGTTTAATTCGTTATCCGGTTGTATAGAGACACATGCATAGAACAGAATCACGTCAGACTGTTTGCATTGCATGCATGCAGTAAAACAAAGCCATAAACGTCACGTGTATGATCTTTACTAGCTCAGCTTATCACGGAAATCATTGGTGCTCATGTATTATTGCGAATTGGTTATTAATGCAATCTAAACTAATCTTTAAGTCAAGAGACTCTAGGTATAATATGGTGTTACTATGGCTTCAATTTGTTGCACTTGATTGGATTACGTAAATGCACGCAGCTGTGCAGAACGTTTCACCGTAGAAAATATATTTCATAGAATTTTAGTTCATATAATTTGTCTTATATGGTATCAAATTGCGCGCAATAATTGTAACGCTAGTTGCGATTCTATCCGGTTGTATAAGAACCCGTCTCTATCAGTTGTTTATCTGACGCAATCGCCATGAACCCGAAATGAACCTAACAAAGAATCGACCTACATATTCGAATTTAAAAATCGGCTTATCGCGTTATCAACGTTTGATAAAACAATGTTTACAAGAGCCGAGGCAACCCAAATAATATTTGTTTTTGTTTGATTTGAAACAGTTTTGTTTGGAAAACACGGAAACAACACGCAATGTAACGTCGCAGTATCTTAAATACGTTTTACATTAGTTTAACTTAGCTAAAATTATTTAAAACGGGATATTTACCATGTTTTTTTTTTCAATTAGTTTTTTTTTTTTTTTGCGGAAACTGATATTTCAACATTATCTACGAATGTCTTGTTCACGAGACTGAAGTTTGGGGGCAGATGTTGACGGCATTAGAAGTGTCCATACCGGACTACTTCCTTTCTCGTACGTTTGCTGCGTACGTAAAATAAAAGTATAAAACATGGTAAATATCCCTTTTTAAATATTTTTAGTAATAAAAATAACTATGTTAATTTAAAATCTTTTTACACTTTTTCACTAGGCACTAGCCCATTGGCACGGTTTGCAGTAATCCTGCTTTCTGCTCCTGAGGTCGTGGGTTTGATTCCTGCCCCGAGTTTGGGCGATATACCTACATATGTGCTATTTATAATAGAAAATATTCAATGTCTTGTATCTAATACACAGAAATAAGCTGCCTTAGAAAAATACTACTTATTAGTTAGGTTAGATTACAAAACTTAATTGATAAGTAATTTAAATTGAGTATCTTAATTGTTACTTTTAAAAGCTTTTATTTTCATACATTGTAACCTCAATATAAAATAATTGGTAGCACGCATGAAAGTACTCTTTTTATACTCGTATTTATACGATATTTTTAATTATCACGAAATCCAATAATACGCCGTACGCGACGTGTACAAGAAGTTGTTGATCTTGAATTTGAATAATGACGTTGTTACAGATGGTCTCGTGTCTAATTATAAACGAACAGAAATGTGTACTTGTTGGCTAGACTTACTGTTTATCCCAGTTTAGTTCCTGCTATCATATTATAATTTCTGACATAATTATTTAGAGATAGATTCAGTAGTAAATTGTCCTCATCCGTTTACGTATGTATATTTTTGGACCGAAGTTCCTTATCGTGCAGTACACGCACTGAGCGGGATGGGAGCCAGAGCGAAAAAAGCGTAACAAATTTTTTTTTCTACACTTCTTGCTAGTATAGTAAGTATGCAAAAATATCCGCTATATTTTAGTTCTCACAAACAAATTATTACTGTGATTAAAAATGATGATTAATTGTATCTTACCTTAATTTGTTTATTTATATAATAATTAATGTTTATTTCTAAATTAATAAATTATAATTATACAGTTCCTAAAATTTTATTTGTTATTAACTTAGTTATTCTCCAACATTCAGTGTTTAAGTTATTATTGTTTTTGTTTATTTATTTATTACATGTACATCTTTATGCTTGTTTCATATACCCACTATTTACATTAAATCATTTTATAGAAACAAATATACATACTTTATTAGAATTTTTTCAATTTAACTCTGTTGACTTGATATTTTACAATATAAATAATGACTGTACAGCAAACGTCTAACAAAAAGCGAAAGGAACTTCGTTCCGACCGGGGAACCATAAGACCCCTCACGCCGCCGCCGTTTTTAGAAAATCGGTAATTTAATTACTTAACCGACAAAAGTGCAGACGTAAATATAGAACAGATTAACCCAATTATAATACTAATATAGCGTCAGTTATTATTAAAATATATTTTGTATATATACAGGGTGTTAGGGGAATGGTTAGCCATAGAGATATGTTGGGTAGGGGGGGTCATTTGGAACCTATTTAGGCTAACTTACCTATATGCAAAGTGTTACGGATTTTTTTTTATGATTATTTTTTCATTTTTCGAAAAAAGTGCCGAAAATTAGTGATTTGACTATCATATCTTTTTTGTTTATTGATATATCAACGCCATTTCTTTTTTGTTTTGATCATCAATACATTGCGCATGTAAAATAAATGTGATTTAATTTAGAAAACATCTACAAAAAAAATTATGGGCCAAAGAAATCTTGACAGAGACAAAAAGTAAATCAAACCTTCAAGTTTAGGTATAAATTAAAAAAAAATTAAAGCATCCAGACAATTTAAAATAATTTAAAAAACTACTCTAGTTAACACTGTTTTAAATAATATTACTTTCATTCACCTACCTTACTTACTTTTTTTTAAATGATGAAATAACGAAATGGTTTCTACCTGAACCCGCACTCTACGCTGACAATTATAACAATAATTGTTATTACGCAGGGCGGTATATCCCTGTATAGCACATGGTAAACTACCATCTTGACTTTGGCGACATGTTGGCGCAGCGGTCAGAGCACTGGCTGATGCGCTGGCGGTCTCGCGTTCGATTCCCGCTCACGGCAGATATTTGTATTGGTCATATAGATGTTTGTCGTGGTCTGGGCGTTTGTGCTTGTGTATTGTGTGTGTTTCCGGACCCCCGACACAGGAGAAAATCCTACTGGGGGCCGTCGAGTGTGAAGCGTTTATTATTTAAAAAAAAAAAATCTTGACTGCTCTCATCAGGCGAGGATTTACATCCTTATTTGAAGATCATCCTTATTTCTAGTAATGTAGATTATGAAAATTCACGACCGAATTCACTGTATTTATAAAAATAGAATAAATTTGTTACTCGAATTTATGATTTGTTTTATTTTGATACCTACCGGCATTAATTTCACCCTATTAGAGACATTTGTGGTGCCCGTGGAAACTCATACCCCCAAATCCCAAGATAAAAAGAGACAGCAAGTAGTTTACCATGTGCCGTACAGGGACATATCGCCCTGCGTAATAACAATTATTGTAGAAATAAGGATGATCTTCAAATAAGGATGTAAATCCTCGCCTGATGAGAGCAGTCAAGATTTTTTTTTTTAAATAATAAACGCTTCACACTCGACGGCCCCCAGTAGGATTTTCTCCTGTGTCGGGGGTCCGGAAACACACACAATACACAAGCACAAACGCCCAGACCACGACAAACATCTATATGACCAATACAAATATCTGCCGTGAGCGGGAATCGAACGCGAGACCGCCAGCGCATCAGCCAGTGCTCTGACCGCTGCGCCAACATGTCGCCAAAGTCAAGATGGTAGTTTACCATGTGCTATACAGGGATATACCGCCCTGCGTAATAACAATTATTGTTATAATTGTCAGCGTAGAGTGCGGGTTCAGGTAGAAACCATTTCGTTATTTCATCATTTAAAAAAAAAGTAAGTAAGGTAGGTGAATGAAAGTAATATTATTTAAAACAGTGTTAACTAGAGTAGTTTTTTAAATTATTTTAAATTGTCTGGATGCTTTAATTTTTTTTTAATTTATACCTAAACTTGAAGGTTTGATTTACTTTTTGTCTCTGTCAAGATTTCTTTGGCCCATAATTTTTTTTGTAGATGTTTTCTAAATTAAATCACATTTATTTTACATGCGCAATGTATTGATGATCAAAACAAAAAAGAAATGGCGTTGATATATCAATAAACAAAAAAGATATGATAGTCAAATCACTAATTTTCGGCACTTTTTTCGAAAAATGAAAAAATAATCATAAAAAAAAATCCGTAACACTTTGCATATAGGTAAGTTAGCCTAAATAGGTTCCAAATGACCCCCCCTACCCAACATACCTCTATGGCTAACCATTCCCCTAACACCCTGTATATATATATATACAGTAATGCAGAAACTAGCTGACCCAGCAAACGTCTTTTTGCCATTATATGTATAATTGTATATTATTAACCCCCTTTATCCCCCCCTTGTAACTTAGGGGTATGAAAAATAATGTTGGCCGATTCTCAGGTCTACCCGATATGCACATAAAATTTCATAAAAATCGATCCAGTTTCGAAGGAGTTTGGCAACAAACACCGCGACACGAGAATAAAGAGGTATTATTAAGTATATGAAAGAATTATTATTCTAGACGTTATTTCCATTGATTTTGTTTGTCATTATAAATTTTTATCGTTTATTACTACTTAATAATTAATTGATATACCTACATATAGTTGATATAATCCATAATATCGGATAAAGCAAAAAATTAATTACGTGCTTTCCATTATAATATAAGCTCCATTAAATATATAACACTATCTATGTATGTCACGAATTGATTTGTTGTTATTTTGATAATTGTTTTTCACCAATAATTATAATTATCATGGACTAATGAAATACAATCTACGAGAAGTTTCAAAGAATTTCAATTAATTTCTTAATAGTACTTGATACATATTTCAGTCTCTTTCTAAAAGTTCCTTTGAAATATTGCCTTGTTATTTTCGTAGGAAAACTTCCATAAGCGCCTTCACTTGACACCAAGACATAGATATTAGACATACTTCAAAAACTAGACTTGACCTCCTTATAATAGCCCTACGACAACGCCCTAAAAACTCTGTTTCATTGCTGTATTATTTATGTATAAAACTGTAACCTGATGCACCCAAAAAAGTCCATTTGTTTGATAAAATAATGAACATTTAAAAAGACAATATTTGTTTTTAATTTAAGTGTGACCCAATTTTCGTTCCCATGTAAACGTTACAATTGTGCAAACAATGTACCTACATGAAATGTTTAACTTTGAACAAGAACAGACCCACGTGCACGCTTTTGCAACACACTCCATTGCAATGTACTAAGTTACTAACTGAAGTGAATTTAATAATGAAACTCGCTTGTAGACTGTCCTCTACAACAAAAAGTTATTTAACCTCTTCCGTGTATAATGAGAATGACATACCTATTCCTTTATTCCACATCCTTAAAGAACTAAAGGCAATAACTATAATATTCTAGTCACAATCAAAACGTTTTCTAAAAAAAACTATAATTAATGCTTTCTACACATAATTAATTTACTTTTAATAAATAAATTTAAAAAGTATCTATAAAATCAACATCACTAAAATCTAAAATTCTAAATTCATGTTTCGATTTTGGTGATGTCCACAAGTGATGTCGGTACCTTGAATATGAAACGAATTTTATAGTCATCGGCCCGGGGCCGGGTATTGAGCGCTGACTTTTAACTTTAATTCAACATTTAGTTGAGAACATATATAGATATTTAGGAGTACGAATACATTTTACATATTTATTTTTGTTATTGTACTGAACAAAACTAGTTTCTGTTTTCGACCCCAGCGCAAAGAGATTCATACCCTGTCGCCGAGCACTGTTAATATCCACGCCGATACATATACCTAGGGCTTGGAATACCGGTAAAAATTCGGTACCGGTACTTTGTCTCGGCAGACGTATCGTTATTTATGGAGTACCGGTACTTTGGAGCCATTTTACCGTTAAATTTTTTACCGGTAAAAACTCGTTTAACGTTATTTTTACCGGTACCTATCCATACCGGTACCGTTAATTGCTACTGTTACCTTTATAGGTACCGGTAATTATTACGCTAATAGAATACTACCTACTTTTCTTTATTTTTGATCTCACAGCGTTATAATCTAATGTCACGCGCTGTTGCCGCTCTTATCAGACCCCCCCCCGCGCAGCTTCGAGTTGAACATTTTTTCTTTGCACGGAGCGGTAACGTCGTAGAGGTACCGATAAAAATATCGTTAATCGTGACGTCAGAGGTACCGGTACCAGTATCGTTAAAATTCTATTTACCGTTAAAAATTACCGTTAAAAATCGTTTCCGGTACCGAATTACCTTTAAAACTTTTACCGGTAAAACAGGTATCGGATAAAATTAACGCTATTTACCGGTATTTTATAAAGGTAATTGGTACCGGTAACAAGCCCTGCATACACCTATCGATTTTTTCAACAATAAAAAAGTAGATCTAGCAAATTAAATTCATTAAAGATAATATCTTTTTTTTTTTGTCAAATCGCAATAATCATAATTGAAAGGCGTCGTTAATCGTATGTCTTTTTATCTTGTTTATGTATAAGAATATTGTCTTACATATCTTTGTATAGATTACGACATTATCTTACTTTCCAATTTTAAATAATTATAATAAACAACGAAACCACTCATTGTTGAGTACGGTTTTAATAATACCGATTTAGCAACAAGATTAAAATATGTATCACAGTGAATTTAAAGTATTACTTGTTCATTCTAAGGTCGTTTTTCGTTACGAGTTACGATAATAAAACATTATAGGAACTTTTTTTACTATCGGTACATGTGACTCATAACAGTGTTTCGGTCTACGGGTACGGGTACTAGAGTTCTTAGTTTGTTGAAGGTCGTTATTAAGGAATGAAGGAAATCCTATAACTAATCAAAGTAAATTAAATTTGCATGAATATGGGTTGTTTTACATCTTAAACAATTATTTCTATAAATAACTACGCCCTTACAAGTTCCCTCTATTTTTGGCTTACAAACATCTATACTTATTATAAAAATAAGTCCCCCGGCCGCGTCTTTCTGTCCACCTGTCTGTCTGTCTGTCCTCCTGTCTGAACGCGATAAACTCGAAAACTACGCTACGGATTTTTATACGGTTTTCAACAATAGAAAGAGTGATTCTTGAGGAAGGTTTAGGTATAATAATTTATTATGTTTGAATGTAAATTAGCAGAAATACGGCGATAAACGTTGAAGAAGTCTTAAAAAATCTCGCCAACGGGGAGCTTTCCACGCGAACGCTGCGTAAACTAGCAAAGATATAGTTGTATAATGTACTAGCGAATTCAAAATCTATAAAAATGCTACAAAAAAGTCCGCGATAGCATATCTCTATCTCTTAGGGTTGACTTACAATAACCACTTTTATGTTCAAATTTTTAATTAAAAACATTAGGTTATTTTTAAAGATATTTTCTTTAGTTCAGTATTAATCCTTATCCAAATTAATATGATATTTAGCTTAGGCATTTAATGCAGATTAAAATTGCCCTTTACACTATATCAATCAGATAAATAGTTTTTGAGATATCATCGTTAGAAGTAATTAGCAGCGAAACATTTCATGCTCGGCGAGCTAGCGTTCTTTCCTTGAGATGCCTACGGGCGGCGCGGGCGCGGGCGAGTCCATACCCTCTGCCCCGCATCGCTCGACCGCCTGCTCATGCTAATAAAGGAAATCAAAGAATATCAAAGATCATTTTATCGAACTTTTTTTTAACTTTTTTGTTAAATTCCACGCGGACGAAGTCGCGGGTACAGCTAGTTTACCTATAATTATAAAAATATTACCACTGTATCCTATATACATATATAGATCCGCAAACCCGCATTGGAGCAGCCTGGTGGATTAAGCTCTGTTCCTTCTCCTACATGGGGAAAGAGGCCTATGCCCAGCAATGGGATATTACAGGCTGAAGAAGCTTTTACAACTATAGAAGTTATACATAGTCATTAACAAAATCATAATTAATAAAATAAAAGTTCGTATCAAAACATTTACTTATAAAATCTCCTTTATATTATAGCTTTGAATTTGATACACATTTTAACATAGCTTGTGTAATAATATTGCTCGAAGCCAAACTTAATAATGGCGAAATACAATTGAATTCTTCTGCAGTTTCTTTGTAGTCGACTTACGTCTTTGTATTTGCAGGTGAAAGCTATCATCGGAAACCTTAATGATTTTCATCGTTAAATGAAATGGTTATCTGGGTTAGTTCAATCGATTATTTATAAGAATAAAATAAAAGAAATTATTTTGGGTCATAGACGTCGTTTGTGTCCGTAACTCCGTATCACTTTTTCTTGTCACTTATATACACTGACTTAGCAAGGTCAGTTTTTTAAATCGACCTTCGTATTAGAAAATCTAAACTTTTTTTCTCCGACATTATGTATAATTTTTTCTTTCCGTTGTTATCATAAGGAAATACTTTTTTACAAATAAATATATTAAATAACTTTTTTACAAATAAATATGTTAAATAGTTTTTGTCGATGTTTGATAATATTAAAGATTGAGGCTGTTCATAACAATTCAAGGGATGCCATGAAAAATGAGTAATCCGACGTAGACGAGATAATAGCCCATCATTTGCAGCCTCGAAATGTCTTTTAACATTACTTTACACTCAGAGCCTGTTCCACTAGTTGTGGATAAAGATTATCCTGCAACTAAGTTACGATTACACTTTAACAGCAAGATGCAGAAGAGGCCATTAGGATCTGTTCCACCTCAAGATTCATTTTTGCGAATAGAAATATCTCGTAAATACAATGAAATTCGATAGTGATTTTTTTTATATAACTAAGTCGGGAAACAAGCGTACGGCTCACCTGATGTTAAGCTATTACGGTACCTTATAGACGTCTTCAACACCAGAAGCATCGTAACCGCGTTGCCGACCCTACCTCCAATTCTACCTGGAGCTCTGGTCCACCTTATCCACCAACAGGAACACAACACTGCATGAAAGCAGTATTAGACTATTAGTTACTAAGTTATGATCTTACGTAAGGTCGATGTACTACTCCAGTCGGGCTGCTCAATATTTTGAGCAGGAAATTTCCTGCTGTTCCCTACCTCAATTAAATAAATAATACATCTAAAACTTTCGTCTGTTTGATGTCGCTACCGTCAAATAGCGTTCATTCACAACTGATGAAAAAGGCCCTATAACTCTACATTGATTCTTTGCTATTACATTTCTCTTGATAGTTTATTACTGTTTTTCTTAATACTGTTAATGTATTTTGTTTCTTGTTTCATCGTCTGGACAAAGTTATTGTGCCTCTTTATCGCAGTAACTTTTTTCTTTTGTCGTATAACTTATTTTATTGTACCGGTTATAATATGATATTTCTACGCGTAATTTTTGTCTTAAATGTAGGTACAATATTCTGTTATTTCTTATCTCAACTTTGATCAAAGTTAAAGCTATATGTTTGTTGAAAGAAGATGTTGTTTTTTTATAATATTACAACAAATTCGCGCCAGACATCCCGGTTTTCCGCAATCCTCATCCAGCCTACACCGGCAATCTTACGAAGATCGTCGTCTGGCGCGAACTTGGGGAGGCCTATGTCCAGCAGTGGACTGCAATAGGCTGAACTGATGATGATGATGATGATGATGATGATGATGATGACGACAACAAATTAAATACCGATTCGTTTGATATTCTTGACGCAGTACTGATAGTATCAGAAAGCTAGTGTGACTCATATTACGTGCTTTGGCCCCCAAATAGTAGATACCTACAACATCTTTTACATGTCTGCAATGCTTATATTTATTTTAGTGACTATTTTATTTGAGGTGGTGAGGGTTAGGAGTTTTAGTTTTAAAAATATTCAAATATAGAGACGATAATTCCTTAAAATACTATGGAACATAGAAAATTATCTTGAAAATATTTTAAGACTTTTAAACTTGAAGATTAATATTTTCAGAAAATAGTAGGTGGTTGATTCCGAAGCATTTCGATTCCGCGATTATTTAAGAATGTTTTAATAATATAGTTAAAAATTTTATCATTTAAATCGACAGCAATGAGACCACCCGCCAAGCTGTTTAAATTAAGTCCGCGTACCGAATATATCTTCCAATCTAAGAAATGTATCCTGATTCCTGCAGACGATATCCGAAATTTCATTAAATGAATGGGAAATCTTAAAATGTAAGCGATACAATTTCAGAATACCGAACAATTACCTATTGTGTTTGTAATGAAAAAAAAACGACTTCAATTTAAAAAAAGGCAATTAAATAGGCATTATTAGTGATAACTTAAAACTATTTGCCAGATCTCGCTAAAACTTAAATTAAGTGAAAAGAATAATGAAAATCGGTACACCCAGTAAAAAATTAAGAATCCAATTCAGAACTTCCTCCTTTTTTAATCAGGTTAAAAATGAACTATACAAAACTCGTACTATAACAAGAATAGTAGAAAATAGGTTACACGTATTTCCTAGTAGTAACGTATAATGTATATTAATTCAAAGTAATATACGTGTGACGTCATAAAATAATTACATTTTTATCTTGCCTAAAACAATGCCTTTACAATAGTTTCTTCGATGGTGACCTTGTACTAGATCGAAGTTAACTGGATTCATTCCAGATCTAGACTAAGTTTAAAGGTCGAATGAAACTCAGGCCGTTAGGTAAATGAGTTCGGTCTAATGTCGCATTGCATGCATTAATATTTTCAATCTTTTTTCGTAACTCTGATGAATTTAGTGTGATGTTGACTGATGAAAGTAATTTGACCACCTAATATATAATAACATTAAACACATACATAGCCTACGATGCACATTAAAAGTGCGTTAATCTACTGTGTGTGGAGTCGCACATTATACTATAACTAAAGTATATGTGGTGTCTAATGTGTACGGAATTGTACATTAAAGTACGTACGCTTATGTTGTGTGTGGATTGGACATGATTCGTGTGGATTTAAAGCCTGGGTGACACGCAACGATAAATTGTAACAATTTATTGAACGATTTATCGATGTCGATGTCACCAACTCCAATCCCAATAAATCGTTACAATCTCCCGTCTACACGCATCGATAAATTGAACAATTTATCGAACGATCCAGATTGTTCCAATTTATCGTTGCGTGTAGACGGGAGATTGTAACGATTTATTGGGATTGGAGTTGGAGTGACATCGACATCGATAAATCGTTCAATAAATTGTTACAATTTATCGTTGCGTGTCACCCGGGCTTAAGATCACACGTGCGTTTTTAGTGCTGTGTTTGTATGTGTTCTGTGTATGGGCTGCGTATTTTATATGTGTATATGTATGGGCTGCATATTATGCATGCGTGTTGTGTGTGTCTTTACGTAAACCGCCTCGTACATAATATTTGTCGCGTGTTTATCATCTGTGCACAGCTGTGCGATATTTTGACTGATTACTTTACAATTTTTTTAACCTTATGAATTTTACCATTATGTAGATTGTATCTATTCTAATGCGTTGTTGGCGTATGTTATATTCACAAATACTATTATTATACATTTATTTCTTTTTTTATATTTTAATACCAAACTTAATACATCTAATGCGTGCGTAAAATAAATATATAATTAATATAATTATGTCATCTTTAATGTTAATTAATTGATATTCAAAGATCATAGGATGTCAATCACCGTGGTGATGACATCGCTATGCGCTTATAAAAATATCTTTAGGTTTAATAATAATGCGTCGTTAGTGAGTTATAAAGAGATTGCGACTGCGTTTGTGTGCATATATTGTATATAATTTTATCAAAAAACAGAAGAGCCTGTTGCATGAGAATCTTATTTTTTTTTAAAATATATTTTAGACACTTCATGTTTTAGTAATAACGAATTGTGACTCATAGCAATGGTTCGGTAATCGTAAATGCTAATACGGGGAAATTCGCCTGCGAGAGTTATTGAAATACTATGGACCAATAACTGTAATTGTATTTATGACCTTTTTTTTCTCCTATTTATTTTTGGTAGTTAATAAATAATATTTGTATGCATACGCTGTTTTCGTAATTAAATGTGTAACGCCGTTTTAAAATTGATTATTAAATCATTATATCAGTATTTATACATGTGTATCGTTTTATAACAACAATCGTTATGATGTAATGACGACGAATATAAATGACATCCACTTGGCAACCGCAGGCAGAGTGCAGAGTTGCACTTGTCAGTAACAATGGCTCGCGGTCAATAATTAAACGATATTTCCTGTTGACTTATATTTACCGATTATACCTATTAATACTCGATTGTTTACTTTATATATTATACTGCTTGTGCACCGTGTATTTTAACAGACTTCAAAAAAGAGGAGATCATCTCAATCTTACTGTATATATATATGTTTATACATGTGTGTTATTTCATCACTTACTGGATGTAGTGGATGTACCGATTTTGAGGATTCTTCTTTTATTCAAAAGGTAGTGCTTGTCATGTGATTCCATTAAATTTGAGCGAGACCTGACGAGTGGTTTTTTGAGTTGCACCTAATAATGCTTATTTAATACACACACTGTCTTCTGCACCCAGCCACTGACTGGTACTCTATAATACACGTCTCAAAATTAGTTAATTGACTTTTTAATGGTCAGCCATGCCAGATTTGGTAAGTTGTAGCAGATTTGGGGTTATTTGAGTGATAACTACCGTACATAAAAATTTATTGTTGCAGACGTCCATAGGCTAATAACCTTTTTTTACGTGGGGAAAATCCATCATGGATACCCTCCGGCGCGGAGGCACCAGAGGGTTATGTCAGACTCCTACTGACCAAAAACCATCCACGTGTCAGCAGACCTCCACCTGAGTGGGGCGAGATGGGGTCGCGTTAGCAGTCTCCACCCCGCTCCGGCGGCTGGCCCGAATGTAAACATCCGGGCCCCGGCACCTAGAGACCACCCCTCCTGACGACGCGTGGGATCTCAAGGCAGACAAAAATCCCCCGACCCCCAGCCGGCCACCCCACTTAAGGGACGCTCAACCGTACCAGTCTACCGTCTGCACCGAGCAAAGCTCCAGGGAGCCCAGCACGACCCGGCAACTACCCCACGGTCCGCCGGACTGCACCAACAACCGAGTTAAAAGCTCCAGGGAGCCAGCACAACCCGGCCGGCAAACCGCGCTTTCGCGCTACAGGGCGGGCAAGCGAACCCACCCACCCCGTCCCTCTAGTGCACTCACGGGTCGAGCAGTACCCGGAGCGCACCCCGCGAGTCAGTCGTTAGCCGCGACGAGCTGCCCGTCCCGTTGCCCAGGGTGCACCACGAGGAGGTGACCGACATGCACCCCATAGGCTAATAACCTTAGTTAACCGCATATCATCAATCAGATTGAACACTTATTTGATGTATGTATATATAAAAATTTAATATCTGTTTTAAGCTATTACTTTCAGTAGGAGATCCGAAGCCGAGCTAGAGACGAACTTTACGTATCTACTCTTTTGAAGATTACGTCTAGTTCATATCTTTAGACTACATATTTCATGTTAGCACTAATCATAAATTTTAACGAGTATAGACAATCAATGCAAGTAAAACTGCAAAGTTATATGTTCAATATAGACGTTTTATCCAATGTTTTACCGTGTTGCTACCTGTTAGATGTTATCTAAAGGCTGAATCGTCGTATCGTAAATCGTTGTACATACCATACATAATTATGTAGTTTCTTTTTTCTTGCATGTTTTTCCAAACCCCCAGCACTGGATTTTCATATCTCGTTTTTTCATAATGAAATTAATTTGTTATTCGAATTTCACTTACAGTAACACTGAATTGTTAAACTATATTTACAGAAACAAATCATTAAAAGTCAAATCTTCTCATTACCATCTCAAAAGCGTCTTGTCATAAAAATGTACGTCGTTCAAACGAACCTCGATATAAAAAGAGAATATAAACGCGTTACATAATGTATAGTTGAAATAAAATAAATAAAATGGAACGTGACTGGCTATCTAAGTAGCTTTGAGTCGGTATCCTTGACGGTTGACATTAAGCCTTCAGCCGTTGCTACGTTAACGAATTTAGTTACAAGCATCAAACTCTGCCGTAGATTGTATAAATTCTTAGAAAATATTTCACACGCTACGCTACGCTTCAGCCTGTAATATCTTACTGCTGGGCATAGGCCTCTTTCCCCATGTAGGAGAAGGATCAGAGCTTAATCCACCACGCTGCTCTAATGCGGGTTGGCGTATATATTCCCTACTATGAGTAACGATCGCTATCAGGTGTACATGATAACAACCGGGACCGACGCACAGTGGGACAGAACCGTGCGTACCGTCTCAAAAATCTGTAACTTTTTTGTTGATTGAAGTAAATCGCTGAAAGGACATTGGGCATCTTTGTATGGGACACTTACCTACGGCGAACAAAAATAAAATTAGGTCCGGTGGAAAGGCAATTAAATCTAGTTTACAATGGTATAGTTCCCATATCTGTGGGTCGTGGGAATAAGAAGAAAATGGACATTAAAAAATAATTATAAATGTTTTTTTTATGGTCAATAATAATTAAAGAGGAAAAAAAGAATAAAAAAATGACAGAAATACGACAACTCTATGTATTAATTAGTTAATCAAAGGTTAGAAATATCAAAAATAACTAATAATTAACATAAAAGAATATAGTCATCAGAAGTGAGGGTAGTTAAATAAAAAATAAATAGATGTTGAAATATGTTTTATTATCGGTCCAAAGTCAATTTAAAAAAAAAAAAACATTTTTCTCATAATTTTTATTCTGCTGCATCCAAATCTAAAATAGATTCGTCTAAAAACGCCCCAGGTGCGTGAAATTCGTCTTGATGTACAGCCCAAGATAAAAAGTATACCACACTGGCGATGTGAGCGCAACTTCCAACAGTGCGGCGGCCGTGTATACAGGAACAATAATACCCGTCGAGGCTTTGTCTTCCCTGCAATGCCGGATTTATTAGTATATATGTATAATAGCGTTTTGCTCTTATGTGACGGGACTGTATTCTGCCTCGTATTAATATTTTATTTCCTACCAACTCTCTGCGATTGTATATTTCCATTATATACACTCCGTTTGGCCGCATGTGTTCGTGGCAATAAGATTTGGCCAATTTTAAATGGTATATTCCCAAGGTAAATAAAAGTAACTCGTCGTAAGTCAATTGTGGGAAAGCTCTTAATTCGGGATTGTTTGCCTCTAACGGCATGAATGCGACTCTTTGTCTGTTTAAGTTGTTTCGAATCACGTAATCGGCCAATTCGTTTTCTCTATTTATGTTCTCATTTATTATATTTATAAACTGTGCGGCATGAGCGTTATCTCTATATGGTCGATAAGTGGCATTGATGAGTGCTGCAGTTATTTTAAAATCGGTCATCATATTTGTCAACGCTACATTAAAATAAACATGGCGGAATATTTTGAAGTCCTTTTTAAAGCGACCATTAATCGTTTCAACCACCCAACGACACATAGTAATTAGCCGTGATTTATTTGCATCTACTGTGCTCAACTGCTCTCCTCTTGCCCTTGTTGGCGGCATATGCGCCTCATATCCGTGCTCTTCAATGGCAGGGATAGAGTCTCTAAAGCCGCGGTCCAATATAAAAATGTCGTTCGTGTTCAGAAACCAATGCCAAGCGGCGTCCTGCATCATGTGACTCATTATTTCGGCATCCGTAGTAATGGCTGGGTACGGGCCTAATACATCTATAATATAGCCGTCTGTACATACAATTAAAAAGGGTTTTACAAGGTTGCGGAATTTGTGCAGGCTATATGTTTTCCTCTGAAAAAGGAAGTTGGAGCTTTTTTGCACGTATATATATGTTCCATCACACACAAGAATGGCCGCAGGTTCATTCTGGTTACCTCCAAAAATATGACTCGGGATGGTTAAGTTGCGAGCTACTACATCTTCTCTCGTTATGTGATCCAGACCCAGATGTCGGGGAACAAACTCTTCAGATAAACATTCTCGAGCTATTTTTAATTTTCGCTCCAACGTTCTTCTCGATATATTAAACATAGAAGCTACACGTTCGTCTGGTTCACCCGTTCTTATTTTAACTAAATACAGTCCTAACACAGTAGCAGAACTGTTGGTTCTGTCACGAAGAGATGTTTGATTCAAAATCCTTTTGAATTGAATTTTATCCATACCCGTATAAAAATGTAGTTCATTGTCATCTATATCCTCAATATTTTCGAAGTCCAACTGAGTTCCTCGTTCCAATTTCCATTCATACAGCTCGATAATATCGAGAACATGAGCATTGTTAAAGTGTTCATGTAGAGGTATTTGCACATTAAGTAGATCTTCCCATTCATTGTTTACCATATGGGGTTGGCAAACTCGAGCAAGTTTTGGTATGAATAGCTTATTCATACGAAATAAATGTAACCTAACATATTTTGGCACAGCATTTGCTGGTACATTTCTGCAGTTTTGAAAAACACAGCGTCGAGCAGTATTAGATACACGCAAATATCCAGGAATTGTCATAATGCCAATGTTTTGTTGTTGAACGTTATCTACTATTTCTTGGACTTCCTCTTCTTGTACTTGCTGGGGTAATGGTTCTTCTTGTACTTGCTGAGGTAATGGTTCTTGAACTTGCTGGGGTAATGGTTCTTGAACTTGCTGGGGTAATGGATCGTCTACTGGCCGGGCTTGCAATGCGCGATAAAATCTCAGCCAGCAAGGGTTACATATTGATAGTGTACCATCAAAAACAATCTGTAACAAGTTTATTTTATTGTTATTAATTGATAATCATAATAATAAAGGTCATAACGTAATACACTATGACCAAGGAAACATAGAGTTTCAACGGTTGAAAAGGAGTCCTCTGATGTGACTGATATGACGTCAACTATATACGATATAAAACTATATCTACTAGAATAAATAGATGCTCCGTTGCGGCGCAAAAGTTGAACAAACCCTAGCATTTACATATAATGAATGTTTAGTACTTGTATATTATAAATATTAGAACTCACCTCCCGTGGCATTATTTCTTGTAATAATAGTACTGCATAGTCACGATATCTTTCTAAAAACATTTGAGTAAGACGGTGTCTTCTACGACGTAGAACAGATCGCTCACACGACACACAACTAGGTATTTTGTCGTTCCATTTCACAACAAAATCCAACTCGAAAGCTGTAATGTTCGGTGGTCAGAGGGGTCTGAAGACCCTGAAAGGGACTGAAGGAACTCAAAGAACTGACTAACATCGTGGTTGGAGGACCTTATAAACCAATACAACTGTAAACAGTCTTGGTAAAGTAAACACACAGTCTCTGGACTTCACACTTATTAGCAAATGTTTATATAACATTTAAATACAATCAGGTTTCTCTTTGATATCGATTGTTTTAGGAAATAATAAAACATCTCAAGTTGTTTACAGAAACACGAGTATGTAGATTTAACATGAATCGGCTTTTATCCTTGACACAATATTATATTTCAATTATTATTTATAAAGTAACTTAAATATTATAAGTTGTTGATATAACAGAGAAACTAACACGATCGGCACGGTCTTTGATACAATATTCTATTACCATGTGTGAAGTGGCCGCACTCAATTGTTTAAAAATTTTGTAAACATTACAAAGGAAACGTAATCCAGTAAACAAGCAGTAGGTAATTAGTTGACTCAGATCACAATGGGAACACAGTAAAGCACAAATCGCTACGACCAGGCTACGGCGGATGACGAAGGACTGCGATGTAGTAAGATAGGCTACATGCGCGAGCGCAACATAAACAAGTTTTAGGACAATGGGCGAGGTGAGAACGAAACATGCACATCAACGTCATCAACTCTTCGGATTTAGTCAGGTTAGCTTTACAAAAATACCACGGAGTGATATTTTAACGCTCAGTAAGAGCGGTCATCTTTAGTAATTAGGAAACAATTTATATGGTTTTCATTTTACTAATTATTTCCATTTTCCCATTGTTGTGAATCAAAACAACTACAAAATATTAAATATTATTTTAAACACTATCATTGAAAAATGTTTTGGTTTATGTTCGCGACTTTTAAAAAATCGGGTAAAAAACGCCCGATGTTCTTTGGTATGTAGTGTCTCCAGAGTACATACAATCCAATAATGAATGTATCATTGTCAAACGTTTAATAAATAATATAAAATAAAATAAAACAAAATAAAAATGTATTATTTTAATATTAAACCATGGTTTGGTTAACTTATTGAATTATAATTTTACAGTTTTATGATATTAATAAACCTATTTTATGTTATTAACCGACTTCCAAAAAGGAGGAGGTTCTCAATTCGACTGTATGTTTTTTTTTTATGTATGTTAGCTCAGAACTTTTGACTGGGTGAACCGATTTCGATCAATTTCGTTTTAATTGAAAGGTGTTGCGTGTCATGTGGTCCCATTTTAATTTAATTGAGATCTGACAAGTACCTACTTTTAGAGTTATATCTAATAATGCGTATTTACTTGACTACTTTTTCGTCGACCTACGTTATATTATACCGCATAACGTGCGCATAACTTTTTACTCGGTGTAGCGATTTCGATGATTCTTACTTTAATCGAAAGCTAATACTTGTCTTGTAGTCTTGTTTAAATAAGATCGAGAACTGATTACAATTTTTTGAGTAATCTTTAATCGCGCGTATTTACTTGACTATTTTTTCGTCTTATTACGTTGTATTACTTGTCGATATAATTGGAGCTAAGAATTGGAGTCGGTTTTTTTTCGTTTGCGAGCAAACACAATTATTTTATATTACATATGAATCTTACATTTAAATAAATGACAAATATATAATAACCCACTCCAAAAATATGTTTTACAAATAATGTACGAAATTATTTCGATTTAAATAGCTAAGAGGTTCTTAGCTTCCTCTAACAATTTCTTGGATATAGTAACTGATAGTTTTCTGATACTTGATATATAAGGATCTGACGATAGATATACGATATATATATATATATACGATCTGTAGATTTACTTTAGCACTTATATCGGTTATTCGAATGCTGGATAGTGGAGGATAACATAGTTTTTTGGCGTTCGTCAGTATATTATATGATGGAAATATGTCGAAGTTTTTGTTAATCAAACTTGCTCGAAGAAATCCGTATTGTGATTTCGAAAGATCTAAATCTGCAAACATACTTAAAGCTTCATCCACCGTAAAATCTGTTCCATTGCGACTTTCATGCAATAATTTTTCCTTCATGATCCTTTTTTTAAATAAATAAATAAATAGATACCACTTGCTCCCTTTTCCTTCACCACGATAGAGAAATACATAAACTATATGAGAAACATGTTATTCACACAGTGATAAGAAAACATTAACCACATCTGACCGCACGATAAAAAAAATATACTACATACTAATACATTAGCCAAAACTCCCACTTTACCTAAAGATTGAGTAAATAGATAATATTGTTTAAGAAAAAAAGGTCAAAAGTGATCTAAATATCCGAAAATCTCATTAATCAGAACTAAAATAATTTTTGGAATATTTTGTATTTTCTCCCCATTAGCCATTTTTCGTTTCATTTCAAGGGGGGCAGATTCGGGCACTCAATTTTTTTTTGCCCTGACTTTTACATTAGCTGCTCTATACGATGCTATCAAAATTACGACATGGGCAGACACCGCTAACTGTCAAAAGTCTATGCAAAGTTTCTAATAAGGATAGAATATTAGGTCCTGAAATAAAAATTCTATACCTCCCCAGGTTTCACATAATGGTTCACTTAAATTATTTTTAAATAGAGTACTTCATCACCATTCTAACCATATATCACACTTACAAATTTGCTGGTAAAGTAATGCAAATATGACCATGTAAACTGGTGGAATTGTGTTCTACATAATTGACATAATTTTGAGCGTCAACTTGCAAGCCTTATTCTAATACAAAAAATGAGAAATAGTGTATTTCAACTGCTATATAATATGCATTGAACATTCAGTTAGACATATGCATTAACAAATATTCAATATAGAACATTAGGAAAAGCTATTTTTGAGACGGTACGCACGGTTCTGTCCCACTGTGCGACGGCTCAACGTGCTCTCCAAGGCACGGTGGGGAGACCCACAAGGACTGCACAAACACCCAAACCACAGCAAACATCTGTGTTTAGCACGAATTCACGTAATTAGAAATATTGTTCGAGCGATTCAAAATCATTAGTCGTTTATTTTTAAAGCTTCTTGTTATTGACGAAAATAATTTCCATCAGCACTCATAATGCAATCTGATATGAGTTATGATTTATACAATATTCTATATTAAATTTGTTTGAAAGTTATCTGTCTTTATCTCTAAACTTCAATGAGTTGCCTGCGATTTTGTTTGCTATTCTACTTTTTTTTTTAATGTAACTAGGTCGGCAAACAAGCGTACGGCTCACCCGATGGCAAGACCGCAGCCTATAGACGCCTGCAACACCAGAAGCATCGCAAGCGCGTTGCCGAATGTTGCCCTATCCCCAATCCCCCCCAGGAGCTCTGGTCACCTTACTCACCAACAGGAACACAATACTGCTTGAAAACAGTATTATTTAGCTGTGGTCTTCTGTAAGGTCGAGGTACTACCCCAGTCGGGCTGCTCCATATTTTGAGCAGGAAATTTCCTGCTGTGCCCTACCTCAGTTAAACTTCTGTGACTCACAACTGATTTAGAACCTCATCCTCCTGGAGGCTATATAATTTTAGCGGATATCTAACGCTTGAGGTTAACATGTTCAAACTAACAAGCCATTTAAGCTTCAGAGTTCTCATAGAAAAGTTAACAGTCTGTCAATATCAGACCTCTACCTAAGCTAAAGGAAGTTACTAGAACATCTGCTCTCTGATATTATAATATTCATTTGTAACAAATTAAACTTACTCCGTTTGAAGTCAAGCTATAGATAGTTTCTCTATAAATAGCAAATAGGCAGACGAGCAGATATACCTAATTGCGAGTGGTCAACATCCGTAGTTAGTGGCGATTAATGTTTATATTGCTTTCACAGGCTGTAACTATGCATTTATAACCGACATGCACATTGCACACACTTCTCCAACTTTAACGGTCTTAAAATATTAGTATTGCTAATACCTAAAATATTCGAATAAGTACCTATGTAGTTTTTTTATTATTATCTAATTTTAAAGATTCTTTTACTATTACAAAGCAAACCCAGCAGTAATGTAGGCTACAAAGGCATCCCAGTACGACTAATTTGCCCAGTCATGGGAAATTTACATTCTGTTACAGAATTAATAGTTTGAAACTGTAAGCTTTTGGAAGTATTCAAAATACATTTTCTTTATATATTTAGACTTAAATCTTAAACTTTATATAAAAATGAATGATCATGAATAAAGTCTATCTCGGTAAAATGCGAATCCACATTCTGAATCGGTAGCTGCGTTACGTAAAACTGACAATGTAGATTTTAAAATTACTATTTGAAATTGGTTGCCAAACTCAATTTGAATAGCGTGGGATATTGTAACAAGATTTTGCTCCTCACTCTACTCGCGTGTGTTTACATATTACCTTGAATTGCTCATTCGATAAGAAATCTAGAAGCACTGATAATGTTAAATGCATAGAATATACATAGTTTTAAGGTCATTGTTTATACTTTTTTATCAATGTTTATACTACGTCATCCCTTAATGTTAAGGTAATTATTTCTATTTCAGCTTAGGTTTAAAATTAAAATTGTATTTAGAATCTTATTCATGTATGACCAGAATAATCAGCTAAAACACTGACCTAAAGCAGTGTACCCAATGATAATAGACCTGTCTTTGTCCATCGACTATCTACTAACAAGCTCCACATGCACGCCGGCAATTACCCTGATGCCATTTGTCACGAGTAATAATCTAATATCCGCTCCAATTTGCTCACTTCATATTTTAAGTAATTAATGTCCACCTCAATTTTGACCTATCACGTTCACACCCTACTCCATAAAACTATGGTTTAATATCATTCAATTTTGAACTTTACAAAACGGCTTAGGTTAATCATTGAAATGTTCGGTTTTGGTTGAGTCTAGCTATAGCTAATTTGACTAATGCTTGTTACGGCTGAAGTAACTGTGATTCAAACACACATTTACAGATGTGGTGCATAGTTTAGACGGTGGTCTAGCGAGCTGGTAACCAAAATACCGTTTATAATCCTTTTGTCCTTTTATTTTTATTTTGCTTCAAGTACTTTAGCTGTTCGTGGATTCAGGTGACAATATATGAAGGGATATTGCTCGTTTTACGACTATCAGCCATAAAAATTAATTTGTTTGAGTTTTATTAAAACCTGTGATTGCTAGGAACCATTAAATACAATACACGTGGCAGTCGGCTATGCCGCATCGCTTGAGTTGTATGTAATATCCTATGCATACATGAACTCATATAAACCTTTACAAAGTTTGCTTGTTTTACCGTTATTGTTGAAATAGTTCATGTTCCGTTTTAAGTTCTTTTGAGTTTTTGAAGCGAAGCCTTTACAATATATTTCATTGTTAGCAAAATTATTAACAGAATATTTTGCAGTACCTACATTATATAATAAACAAAATACTGATTTCTAACATTTCTGACTGTATTATATGCACTTTATGCTGTCAGGTGGCATTCAGGACAAACTTTAACAAAAATAGGCTACAAACGAAAAAAACCAAATTCAATTTTGTAGACAAGCAAAACGACGTAGGTACTAGGTAGTCAAAAAATAGTCAAGTAAATATGCATTATTAGAGATAACTCAAAAAGTACTTGTAAGATATCGATTAAATTTATACGGGACCACGTGACAATATCCCAGAAAAAGATGTCTTTCTTCTTTTGAATTCATTTTCTTGCTTACTTGGACCTTTTCGTAACTTTATAATTGTTAATCGAACTCTCTTTTTGTCTCTATTATTTAATCCTTTAATAAGGAAAGTTTTCTGTTTGTCAGCAGAGGGTGGCGGGTGGTAGGAAGGAGCGCGCGGCGCGGTGCGAGAGCGCGCGCGGCAGGTGACCGGCGGTCCGCGCGGCTCATGTGGGCGGCGGGTGCGTGCTGCTCGCGCCAGGCAGGTCAGTCGCCAGCACGACAAGCCATTGAAGAATTGAGGACCCATTCGCATCCCTAGGAAATGATGGCTATGAACACAGTAAAACTATTGAGGAATTGAGGGCCCATTAGACCATTAGCTTTCCCGATTCACGATAATAAAATAAATAAAAAAAATATATAGGTGTATTATAAAATTTTCATTATGAATTGGAATTTTGATAACAGTTAATTCGTTTCAGTATCGTTAACAAGACAAATGTGTAAATATTTTTTTGTATGTTGGTTGTGAAACGTTAGATCACGACATTTCAATCATTTCAAATTGTAAATTATTGAGTTTCAAATTTTCCTTCCATATTTCAAAACCTTTAGGAGTTATCGTAGTCTCTCGTCAAGTCATGTCAGTTTCAGGATTGTTATGAATCAGAAATGCGAACTAGTCTCAAATAGCAATCAAATAGCAATCAAGCAATGAAATGTCAGAGTTGGACGTATTTAATATTCATTAAATTCTGTCAACTTCACTCCTACACGTTGAGTTAAGCCAAGAATTTCGGCACATCTTATATTATTGAAAAGAAAAAGTCGGGACTTTTAAAAAAATAACTGTAAACACAGTACTGAGTATACATCAGAAAAAATGACGAAAAAATATAAATTGAGATGCTTTTAAAAAACCACATGTCTAGCAAGTACCGTTATTCTTGTTAGTTTCCATGCAAACTACCAATATACTTCTAATTATAAACTGCAACAGTGATTCTTATCGCGACAATTTATGGCGATTGAACGAAGTCAGATGAACTTATTTATACAACAGTTTTGTTCTGGATACATTTTAATTGAATGACCAGACAATACGATATGACTGAATTAACGACTTCTCAGAACTTCATTATTGCTTGTACCCGTATTCTATATCAAAATGTAATTTTATATTTTTATTAAGTTTTGAAGATACCTTTGAAAAAGGATAAAAACTACTTGATTTTATAACGACTAAAGTATAGTAGTATCGTTTTCCACGTGTTAATTTTTAGGTTTTAAGTTGTTTTTATTATTTTTCTCTTGTTGTACTATCGCATGAGTGCTGTTACTGAATGCCCCACGTGCACTATAGACCGAGAGACCGCGATTGGGATTACACTGAAGCCATAAGCCGATAAAAGCACTCTCAGTTAACAGACTTCTTTATTGTTAAACATTTTACACATCTTACACTTTAAAATCAGGATTTACAAAAAATAAATCTATTAAAAGAAAAGTAGACATTATAGTAGGAGATTCGAACTAGAGACGAACTTCATCCATCTTCTTAATTGATAAAAAATATTTTACATTTATTTTAGTATATCTATTAGAAAAGAAATCGCGGAAGAGTTGACTGGAAAATTCCTGGCCAGTCCATATTTAATTCAAAATTGAAAGATTTATTTTATTTAATGCACCTACGATTTTAAAGAATAAATTTAATACCTACCTATGATGTATGAAGCTATTAGAAAATGCAAACGTTGGGTTGTCTTGTTTTCCTGGCATAACTACTGGGTGCCAGGTATAAACAGGTATATAAATTAATATATTTATATACTAGTAACTTTCACCCACATGTTTAATAAATAAATTCTACATCAAAATGAGCACTGTTTTATTGTGAATACGATGGCATACCTCTCTGGTGGTCTGGTGGTCTGCTAGAAATTTGGTTTGAATGGTAGTTGACGTACCTAAATAATATAGCCTCACCAGGAATTTTCCGACGAACACTTTTGCGATTTATCTTTAACATACTAAAGTAGATACAAAATAATTTTTATCCGTTAATTAGATGAGTGAAGAACATGTCTAGTTCAAATCTTAGACTATTAGGTACGTAACAAAGTTTAATTTCATATTTTGCCCAAAATATCAATAAAATCATAAATATACATTGAGCCAAATTACCAAAGTTATGAACAGATTGTAAAAAACAGCCAGCGCTTTTATATAGGCTGTATCATAACTTTTGATTGAGTGTCATAAAGACGGAAAATTATCAGATACGGAAACCAAAAGTCGAGTTGTTTATCGAATGTTCCACAATCTCAATGGCGGTCATCAGATAGTGCACTTAGGGCTGGTAGACTTGTATCGGTGAGGGGGGCTGTGATGTGCTGATGGGGTGTGTGTTGGTAGCTAGCAGGCACTCATGCGTGAGGGGGTGACTAACCGTGGCGGGGTGGCAGGCGAGGGCAGTGCGGCGCGCACCCCCGTCAAGACGTTCCAGGCGTACCTGCCGCCGGCGCACCGCACCTACAGCTGCATACACTGCCGCGCGCACCTCGCGAGCCATGACGAACTTATATCGAAGGTGAGGACCACCGTATGAATAGACAAACCATGAAACATCGACTCTCTCCTTCGAAAAGATTACCAAACGAATACACAAACCGCTCCACCATAATATAGAGATGCTATACAGGTCAGTGGACTAATGTATATCTTGTATAAAAAACTCTGTCGCCAATCTTTAACCTATTGTACAAATTCACAGTCAAATCAAGTTCAAATCATTGTTCAGTATACAAGTTCAAATCTTCTTTTTGAGTGCACAACAATTAATCTACAGATATGGCATATGGTGATAGATATACACCCTTGTTGCGGCAACCATTATAACATTTGAAGATTCCATGGTATTCATACCGGCGTACATTGATGGCAACTAAATTTATCATTTTTAACTTATATTACTTTGGGACGTTTTATTATAATCTTTTATCAGATAACAATTTGAGTTACCGACAATTTTTTTGTAAAATGTTTAAGTAATTCTAATAATTCTAAAGATTAAAATTTTATAATTTCGTGTTTAGAGTAATTCTAAAACAGAGATGATACCATTAAAACAACGGCTAAGTCTTACAATTAAACAGGTACATTAAACTCAATAAAGTTAGACGCAGGTAACTTACACCACTCAGCCTGGATTTCAATTAAGTTTCCCATAAATTTAAATTTACCGAGTTCTGGCTTCTGTTCGCGTTCAATATCGTTATCTCTGTTATTAGTAACTTAAATATTAATCCGAAAACTTAGTTGAGTAATTTGTAACAGTCTTTCTTTGGCTACATATGCTCCGTACTTTTCCTTGCGTACATAAACAATGATAAACATATAATATTTAAGTAAGAAATGGGTCGATATGTACTTTTGTGTTAGAGGACAAAGTTCAAACAGACTGATATCTAGTATGTGTGGCAATGACAGGCCCATTATCTTACTCGTTAGTCCATAATATTTAATTAAAGACAAAAGTGTATTAAGATAGAGCTAGAAATTGAAAGCGTTTTTTTTTTTAAATTTTTTTCTTATAGGTAATACCTAGATTTATCAGAATCATGTGTACTCAAAAACTCTGAAATCTTAGTAAACAACTGTGTTTCTCGTTTGCGAAGTTTGTGTATTATACGTGTCAAATAGGTACTAATTTTATTATTAAATAGGTAGTACTTACAATTTGATCGCGTGCCTATCGCAAGCCACTGGCGACCGATTGCATGAAATTTTCGCATCGCAAGAATTTAGATAACTCCACTTGTATACAACACGTGAGTGAACAACCTACGGGCTACTACTAATGTGTACTAAATTATCATATTCTCTTAAGGCGTTCTTTTTTTTTTAATGTGTGTGTGTACCTACTTATGTACGCACGTTAGAAGTTATACTTCATTGGCTAGCTAGTTGGCTAGCTTACTTCAGGGTGTCGGTTTTTTGTGACGGTGTGCGCGCGCATCGTAAAAATTTACTCTCATCATTTTTCAAAAAAAGTTTAACCAAAAATATGTGATATTTTTATTTACGTAATTTTTAAAATTAATGTTTTATCATTAACTCTGAGAACAACATTTCAAAACCTTTATTTTATACGAACACGAAAACGTCAATATTTAACAGTTATTTTAGTTTTAATAACGCTAAATTATAGGTACCCGTTTTTATCACAAGAGTCAATTATAAATTAAGAATCTTAATAGAATAAATTATGAATGAACTGTAACATGAATAACAAAAAACACGTTAAATTTATAATGACTGACGTTAAAGACTATTCTGTAATCAAAGTACCGTAAAATTTTAAGAAAAAATGATTTTAACAACTAAGTAAATACACGATAATAACGGCTCATTTGAACAGTTCGTCTGCAGTTCGTGATTCTCGTACATTATGTCAAAACATTTCTCAGCAGTAGACATACTTATAATAAAATTGCACTTGAATGTTGTTCTGCTAATTTTATAAGCTTTTGATAAAATAATTGCAAGTCTTAAAACAATGATTATATTATATAAGTTAAATAGGTGTTAGCAACGTATAATTTTAAGCAATTTACTTCTTCAAACACATCAGGATGTCCTTATAAAAATTCAATAACTTCAGAGGCTTTATAAAAAGAAAAAAAACGTGTCTTACATTTCATAACAAATTGTTACATACTTACTACTAATTTTTTTTTCACAGTCGTTTCAAGGCAGCCAGGGGCGCGCGTACCTTTTCAATTCAGTGTAAGTGTCAACTTAATAATCCCTTTTTTATGAAAGAGTAACATAATAATAATATTAATATTTAATAAGCAGTATAAAAATGCACAGATCATCTCCCGATGTATGAAGAAAAGGTTGTATGTATTTGTAAAAAAAAATTGTATGGCAATTTCGCAGTATGAAAGGGGAGTCCAATGCTATATACACTTTTCTTCAAATGACCTATTTATTTACAAAATCAAATTACAGCTATGCACCTTTCACAATATATATATATATACATATATTATATATATATATATGTCGGAGAAACATCAATTCCCTCGACATCGTCATTAGTGTTAACGGGTCTAGTGGGCGTCGTCATTGGGTTAAATGCCAGCACAAAACAAAGTATTCACTATATTATAATATTTATTGAATGTTTTAGACAACGAATAACTTATAACGTTAATTAAACAATTAATTCGAGCAGCGGGTTCAAGGTATCGATCTGACTTCACTAAATTACCCCACAACACCGTAACAACAACTCTTTTTCGATGATCTCATCCACCACGATCAATCTCCGTTTTTTCGCTGTCATTCACCGAACGTCAAGATGACACCTCGACCCCGCTCGAGGCGTACTCTCTGCTCTGACATAACGTGCAATAAAAAGTATTTATAACAAATTACTTTTAAACTAAATTGAATTAAAATTATAGAAAAATGTAACAAATTAAACTAATTAAAATTAAGATTTAACAAAGTATTTTCTAAGCTAATGGATATCGTCTACATGTAAACAGCAATCAATTCCATTTTCACTTCTTCCTCCGACACGGCCGTCCTGACGTTTCACACGTCCTCGTGTGATGTTGAAGGGTGAACATCATCATTATCTGTAAAGAGAAAAACAAACTTTAGGTAACATGGTTCGGCCACTCCTGACCAACTAGAATATGGTCATCATCATCTTCTACTCAAATATAATCTGATAACAAACGTTAAATTCTCAATCTCAACGAACGTCAAAATTTGTGTAATAAAATGCCTCCACGCTATTTACGACTCCATATTAACGAAATAGCCACCTCGAATTATGTTGTCTACTTGGCTACCTCACTACTTATAGTTCATAAGGCCACCTCGCCTTTTATTGTTCAAAGGCCACCTCGCCTCTATATAGTTCATAAGGCCACCTCGCCTGTATATAGTTCATAAGGCCACCTCGCCTCTATATAGTTCATAAGGCCACCTCGCCTCTATATAGTTCATAAGGCCACCTCGCCTCTATATAGTTCAGAAGGCCACCTCGCCTCTATATATTTCAGAAGGCCACCTCGCCTCTATATAGTTCAGAAGGCCACCTCGCCTCTACATATATAGTTCAGAAGGCCACCTCGCCTTTTATTGTCTGTTCGGCCACCTCGCCCTTCAGACAGTTCCTCTTTAACTATATAAATGGCCACCTCGCCACTTAGATACCTTCAACGCAGCACTGTTAAAATGATTTGCATGACTCACACAGCCACCACGCTGTTAATCCACTATACTTCAAAATTAAATAGCCATATGATATTTTAATTAAAGACACTATCAAACTAGCCCAAAGATCTTACCATTATTATCATCTGATAAGCATGGATCCAGCTCAGTAGGGACATATGATTGGGGGAGTGGACGTAAGCGATCTCTCGAATATTTGTAAGTGCGATTAGCACTCAAACTCTTAAGATGATACCTGTCACCGTCAAGTACCTCAATGACCTCATAAGGTCCTTTATATTTTGGATCTAATTTGCTTTGATTCCGTTCATGATTTTCGACCAAAACATAATCTCCCACCGAAAATCTAGTCACATGTGCCTTATTTTTATCGAATCGTACTTTATCAAGCTGTGCATTATTTTTAATTAATTTGTCAGCTTGTTCCCTAATCTCTTCTAAATTGATCTCAACCTCATGATCGTCAATAGTTAATAAATTTAGGGGCCTAGCTACTCTACCTATTAACAATTCTAGTGGACTTGCCTTAGTTACCTTATGAATCGTGCTATTTATAGACAGTTGCACATCATCTAACGCATCTTGCCAAGACCTATTTGGACTAATTTCTACAACAGTCAACATATTTATGAGGGTGCTCATAACTCTCTCTACTTGACCATTAGCGCGACAAGAACCGGTTGCTATCAAATGTAATTGGATATTGTGATTATTACAAAAATCGTTAAACTCTTTATTCGCGAAACATCGACCTTGGTCTGCTATTATACGCACAGGTGTACCAAAAAGCGATATAGATGCTTTAAGTGCGTGGATGGCACTCTCTGCATTAATTCTCAGGGAATGCCTAAGTAACACGTATTTAGTGAAAGCGTCTATGAGCACGAAAACGTATTCTTTTTGGTTATTTTTCCCGCTGAGTTTTCCTGTAGCGTCTATATGAATTGTATGCATAGGTATGCTGACTTTTGGTATAGGGTGCAGCTCTATTTGCTGTTTACCACTGCTTGATTTAGCCACTTTACAAGTTATACAATTCTCAACAAATTTTCTAACATACTTTGCCATTTTAGGAAACCAGTAATGTTGGTATGCCTTCTCTAAGGTTTTATCCCATCCCATGTGAATAATCGACTCATGAATATGATTTATCACCGACCATCGGAAAGCCCTAGGTACCACTGGTAACCAAATGTTGCGGTTATTCCTTTGAATTTTTCGATACAGCACATTTGATCGCAATTCATAACTTTTACAGTTTTCTAAATCAAGATCGTCGTTTTCAAGTTTATGAATGATTTGATAGCACTCTGGGTCTAGTCGCTGCTCTGCTTGTAACCAGTTTGCAGATAACTCAGTAATATTGACACGCTTTTGCTCTATGTGGTTTACTATATCTGAAACATTGGGTTTATTGACCGAGCTGCCTACTTCAGATAGATGGTTTCTAGAGAAAAAGTCAACATGAGCCATTCTTTTGCCTTCCCTATACTGTATGTCAAAATCAAAAGCTTGAAGGAATGCCCACCACCGATGTACTCGTGGAGTTAAGTCTACTTTAGCTCTAGATGCTTTTAAAGAGTTACAATCAGTAACGACCGTAAAAGTCCTACCGTACAAATAATGGCGGAAATGTTTGACTGAATTAACGACTGCTAGAGTCTCCAATTCGTATGAGTGGTATCGAGACTCTACGTCTGTAGTTCGTCTACTGTAGTACTCTACCGGATGTAACTTTTCTTTAACTCTTTGGAAGAGGATTGCACCATAACCAGCACTACTAGCGTCCGTGTGTAATTCTATGGGTTGTTCGGGGTCAAAAAGCATTAAAACTGGGGATGAAGTTAATATTGAAATTATATCTTGTCTAATCTTTTCTAATTCATTTGTCCAAACAATTTTTGAATTATTATTAGTTAACAATTGATAGAGAGGAGCCATCTTAAGCGAAAAGTTATTGACAAATTGCCTAAAGTAAGAAGCTAGACCCAGAAATTGTCTCAATTGCGTAATAGTTTGTGGTGGTGAGGAATTAGTTAATGCAACTATCTTACGAGGATTGGGGCTTACTTTGCCCTCTGATATTTGGTAACCTAGAAATTGGACTTCCTTCTTAAGAAATGCACATTTTTTTGGATTGAACGAGAAACCAGCATCACTAAGAGTTTTCAATACCGTATGTAACCTTTCTAAGCCTTGACTAACATCAATTGACGGTATAATTAAATCGTCCATGTATACTATAGCATAAGAGTGTGCTAGATCTCCCAAAGCAGTATTAATTGCTCTCTGGTAAACGGCAGGAGCATTGCGAAGGCCAAAGGGCATAGTTGTAAACTCATAATGAGCGTCAGGGGTAATAAAGGCTGTTTTCTCTATCGAATTTGACTCTACATTAATTTGATAAAATCCACTAGCCATGTCGAGGCAAGAGTAGAGACGCGCGCCTGCTAACCTCTGGACTTGGTCACCTATGAGAGGCAAGGGATAGCGATCGGGAACGGTATTTGAATTAAGCTCCCTGTAGTCTATACACATTCTATCTGTGCCATCTCGTTTCTTCACTAACAATATGGGACTTGAGAAGGGTGACTTGCTAGGTCTAATAACTCCGGCACTTAATAATTCGCTACACTTATTCCGTACTATAGTTAATTCTTCGGTGCTTAAGCGATATGGCCGACGTTGCACGATTTTACAAGGATCTACAAGTTTAATTTCTAAATCACCTGTCGTTACTCTGCTGGTAGGCGTGCCTTCAATAAACGAGTCCTTAAAATAATTAAGCAGACGTAATAATTGAGGCTTGGAATCATTTGAAATGTCCGTGTCTATATTTTTGAAATCAGCCGTAACTTTTCCTATGTCACAAACATTTACAAGAGAAGACCTTTTGATTACATTAAGTTTATCACTTGATATTTGCACAGAAAATCCTAAAGCTAATAAATCACGTCCAATCAAAATATCACTACTTAGAAAATCATCGGGTAGAATGTAAAATAAAATTTGTACTTCATGGCCACAAAGTGTGACCTGGGAGAGAACTTGCAAATCACACAACACGCTAGCTTTTCCCACACCTACTAGAGTAACAACTGAATGTTCCAATCTACCAACTATCTTACGTGAAATGCTCTCTTTCATAAGGGAACAATCAGCACCAGAATCAAAGCAAAATGAAAACTGCTCACCAAATTGAGTGATTATGCCAGTGACAGGCCTCACGTCGCATATGTTCACTCGTTTCACCACGCTTGTTGAGGCAGCGGGTATTGCGCTGCTGCTGGTAGCCGGCACCGTTTTTGAACACCGTGATGCTACGTGTCCCTCAACACCACACTTGTAGCACGTTACTGCGGGCTTAGTCACGGCCATGGCTGTGCTGGAGCGATCGAAAGTTGTTTGTTGGTTATCGTGCGTACGACTGAAACATTCGTAAGATTTGTGACCAAGTTTTCCACATGCATAACATTTTATAGAAGTAACATTTAGTCTTGGACGTTTGTTATCCTGCACAGTGCTCGCAAAACTCTTTACAATTTCGTTATAACTGCGCTTGCGATATGAAAATGACATAAGTTCACGTTGCATTTTAGTACGGGTAGTTATTTCTTCGGAAAAAATATTTCGTTGCAAGCGTGGTTCAATCTGTCCCATGTGTGCAAGTATTACGGATACTACTATTTCTTCCTTGTCTAAATTTCCCCATCGTGACATAAGTGAAGTGAATAAACGACTTGCATATGCAGCGAGACATTCGCCATCTAACGGCTTACCACTAAATATTTTTAATACTGTAGCTGCGCATGTTTCTAATGTACCAAAACGAGACAGGAATAGATCTTTAAAATCTACCCATTTCATATTGCGAAAAGCTATTTGAGAGAACCATGTCGCTGCTGTACCTTTCATAGCCTTACTAAGCATAATAGTTAATTTACTTCCCTGTATGTCGCGTCCTGATAAGCAGATGTCTGCAGTCGCCAGCCAAGCCTGGGCATCCGTGTCTGCGTTCTCCGGTTGGAATTCAGGCAGCGTAATTTTATCGTCTTCAGTAGCCACCGGATTACGAAGCGCTTCCACAAGTAGTCGCATGCTATTTCGTTGTGCCTCGAATAAAGCGCGCCAGCCATCGCTCGCGTCAGCTGGTCTGTTCACGTTTTGTGCCTGCACTGATCCCACTTCTGATGTCGGAGAAACATCAATTCCCTCGACATCGTCATTAGTGTTAACGGGTCTAGTGGGCGTCGTCATTGGGTTAAATGCCAGCACAAAACAAAGTATTCACTATATTATAATATTTATTGAATGTTTTAGACAACGAATAACTTATAACGTTAATTAAACAATTAATTCGAGCAGCGGGTTCAAGGTATCGATCTGACTTCACTAAATTACCCCACAACACCGTAACAACAACTCTTTTTCGATGATCTCATCCACCACGATCAATCTCCGTTTTTTCGCTGTCATTCACCGAACGTCAAGATGACACCTCGACCCCGCTCGAGGCGTACTCTCTGCTCTGACATAACGTGCAATAAAAAGTATTTATAACAAATTACTTTTAAACTAAATTGAATTAAAATTATAGAAAAATGTAACAAATTAAACTAATTAAAATTAAGATTTAACAAAGTATTTTCTAAGCTAATGGATATCGTCTACATGTAAACAGCAATCAATTCCATTTTCACTTCTTCCTCCGACATATATATATATATATATACGTAATATCTAAGCGCCTGAATTATCCATGAGGCGAAAAACTATTTTATTCAAACGTCGCCAATTTTAGTTTCTGCATTGAATAAGTATGCATATGTGAACGTTCGGCATGCAACTACAAAAATATCTCAGCTTTCATCTAGCTTCCAGTAAAGTCGAGAAGTTTTCAAGTCTCGAAATGTAGCTGAAACTTAATATTTAGGAATGTTATTTCCGTTTCAATTTCTGTTGAAGAACCTTTGAAACGAAGTTTCTGTGTCGTGCTACTAATTTCGTAATTATTGTTAACTTAATTACCATTTAGTAATAATATGATTAATATGGTATTCAAGTTATTAAATTATATTTAAATATACATACTTCTAATTAATAAGTAATAGTTATTTACCTGACCTAAGATATCTAAATTTTGTATATTTTATGCAAAAAGTTATCAAAATATTGTCTTTGAATAAATTAATCTTTTTTCTACTTAAAAAGGTCGTTTTATGTTTACAGAAGTTTATTTTTATTTCTTAGTAAGGGTTTACTTGTCGAAGAATAATAATGTATTTTTTTTTTTTCGATAGAGTTCAGATATTTAATTGTTTTTCTCGTATTTCAGTGTAAACGTAGGTTGCGGGCCGGCCGAGGAGCGCGTGCTGCTGACGGGGCTGCACGCCGTCGCCGACATCTACTGCGAGTGCTGCAAAACGATGCTCGGCTGGAAATATGTACGTACGACACTCAACGACGCACACAAACCGTTCCGACGACGTTCTAAGCCGAGGTGCGATCACGCTAGGAGACACATTTAGGATAAACATCTATGCCTTAACGAGAGCTACCATTTCTTATACAGCTTATTATAAGTTTCAGTACTTGGCTACCCAACCGGTAGCTGTTAAGACCGCTACAACAAACAGTAACACACATTTTGAACAATGAAAGACATACATATACACCTACACACAGCAATACAAATATTATAAACACGATGGGTTTCATGGGTGGATGCTTGTTTACTCTTCAAATCTAGAATTACTGTTTTTTTTGGAGTTTACTCCTTAAGAATCAATTTTCATATAAGGCCCCCGGTATGAAAAAAATATGAGGAGTAAAATCTAATGAACGAACGACCTCGTTACGTTTCTCGTAACACATTATTTGATTCGTTTATTTACCATCTGATATGGTATTAATCTTTTACCTAAACTAGTAAGCCTTTTTTGTACCTATTTAGACAGTCGATCTGAAGGAGTAAACTCCAGTCGTGCGTCGGAGCTGACACATACACTTTATTTTCTATTTTAGAACTGTTTTGTTTTTTGTTTGTATTTACGTAATCTTTTTGTCTTTCCAGGAGTACGCATTTGAGTCGAGTCAGAAATACAAGGAGGGCAAGTTCATAATCGAACTCGCTCACATGGTGAAAGAGAACGGGTGGGACTGAGCACTCGGCGCGGCGTGCTCGGACTATAGTGCTGTGACACGAACTCGTCAATTACCGGTCAATGTTGATGTCGATAAACGATACTCGGAGCGATGTGGACGGTATGAGCGCGCTCCGCCGGCGCGAGCCGTCGTGATGACGTCACGGGCGAGGGATGCTCGCCTACAGACTATCGATATATGATTCGGATGAAACCACGCGAATCGGGCGCCGGCAAAAAAGTTATTTTTGTCAAACTTAAGAATTATTATTGAAATATCGCCGGCGACCGATTCCCGTGGTTGACAGTGCGTTGAGTTTTCGTTAGTATCGCGGGATAGACTGTTAGTTCGCGCGACTGACCGCGGGATCGTCTTCGGCTTCAGCGCTTGAGCATCGCCAGTCGTTACGTATACATAAGTAATCGATCTCAGCCGCCCAGCGTTGGGCAGTGGGCTTTCAATTTATACTAATTTTAGTTTGTATTCAAACGATTTGAGTTGCGCCTCACGGACGGGCAGATATCTTAAGTTGTATTAGTTTTATATTTACACATAATTGCTGTATTGAGAGAACACTAATACTTTCTCTTGTCCCCTTAACCTGTGATAAGTATGTTAGCGTAGAATTTTGAATTTCTTGATGGATTTTCTCAAGAGTTGCTCAGAGATGTCAGAGGTACGTTCCTAATTATTTCAACTGTACAACTTTGTTTAGTATAATTTTTTTTTTTTCGTTTTTTGAAAAAACTAGTCGAAAACATGGACATATGGAGATGTTTTTCGTTGTATTTTAATTTGAGCTGATTTTATGATTTATAATTTTTTAGTTAAGACATTTTAATTTTTTCCTTTGTTGGTTTTCTTTGACAATGTTTCAAAATAGAAGGACACAAAATATGAATTTTAAATTCTATTTGAACTTTTTCGTAGAAGTGAATGTAGCTGGAGAGAAATCGATGCAATCGAAAAGATTTTTATATAAACGAAAGGTTAGGAGCGAGTTTTATTATTCATTTATTGTTTCTATTAAAATGTAATAATAATAATTAGTAGAGACATTTAACCCCGTATATTTTATCTTAATATGCATATGTTACTTCATTTATATATATAATAATGATGAATTATCAATGTAATAAAATGCATGAGCTTTGATTATCCATGTTTGTCTATCGATATCGATAAATCGACGTCGAATTATTTGTACATCTTTATATGCAAGTGCAACGAAAGAAGTCGTTATATTGTTCAATAGTGATAACTTGTAAGCCGTAGACTAGTTATATCATGGTCTACGAAATCTATATTGAAATTGATCTGAACTGAGAACATGAAATATATCAAGTACAATAAATAATATACAAGTCTTGATTGGCTTCAATCAGACGGTACGTCCATTTTATAGCAAGTCTCCGCTGACTGACTGAATCGCAAGTCATTTGAAATAAATCGATATACGCTAATGCGTTCACTCATTAATGATATTGACGTCCGACTGAAATAGAAAGAAAACATAAATTCGACTGCGCTAAATAAATTTAACGCTGACTTATTTTATTTGTAAGGAATCATTTGAATTATTTAAATAATCGAAATATTTTTAAAGTGAAACTTTTATTCTATCGCCCCAAAATTTTTCGTTCATCTATCGCATGTCGCATGTATTCCGCGGTATTTGTGTGTTTTGATCTGTGTATTAATGTAATGTTTTTATTCACTAAAGTTTCACTTGCATCGTGGTTTCATAAAACCACACAATTCTTTTTTAATTGTAATAATTGTTTTATACTTTTAATACAAAATATACCTATGTAATTATATCCAGTTTTGTAACGACTATTCTTCATCTATTTACAAAAAGGTCTCATTCGTTAAGGAAACCAAAAACTATCCAAATGGACTTGATTATATGGACATTTTTACAGCATCACTTAATATTATTTGTTTATTTGGATCATAAAAAAAAAATACGAAATTTTATGAATTTTATGAAGCGTAGTCGGATAAAATTTAAATCAATCAAACTTTGGTTTTATTTATGTTAACGACAGAATTGTCCAAAAGGTATTTATAACGGTTATTTTACATACTTGAAATTATTAACTTTAAATATGTGAAATACGTAAATATTAAAACATTGTGAAATATCAGAATCAAAGGAATTTTTACCATCGCTAATATCAGAGCGTTGAAACTGCCACTAGTGATATACATTTGTAATGTACATAATATAATGTTTAAAGTTCAACGTAAGTAACGCTCGTTTGATGATAAAGTTGTTTATTTTTTACAATAAGTAAAATAGATGGCTAAATAGTTTTCCGATTCTATAGCGCGTGACCGTCGTCTAGTTTTATAAAAATACGGACTTACATTGTTATAAGAAAGTACCAGATTTCGAAACTTAAATTTTTATAAGACGATAAATTTCATTCGTATTACATACATCTCATATTAAAGTCTGGTATTTTTTACGAAACATATTATATACAAATGTAACACCGGTCTTCTTAGATCAATAAAGATAGATTCTGGCAATATTACAGATGATATAACGGCAGTGTTGCCAACTTTGGGGATTTTCCCCTAAATTTAGGGATATTTTTCAAATAGCGGGAAAGTTTTAGGGGATACATTTTTTAGGGTATTATTTTGGGAATTTTAATTCGTCAGAACGTAATATATTTTAATATAAAAACTATTAAAAATAATAATTCCTCAATTATCAATTTTTAAAATAACATGTTCAATAAACATACTAAAGCAAAGTATACAAAATAATTTATTTTCTATTTTAACACCCTTTGAAAAAAAAATTAATAAAAAAATCTGACATTTATAAATAATTTCAATTTTTAGGTTTAGGGGATTTTGTTTTTAATTTAGGGGCTTTTGTTAAAAGATTTAGGGAAAAGTTTTTTCAAGAGTTGGCAACACTGTATAACGGGCCTAAATGTGACATTTCGATTCCGTATGACCTGTGACGTAGAGGATCCAAGTTTATGTAATAATAGGACTCGGTTTGGCTTTAATGTTAAGTGTTAAATAATTCACCTATGTGCAAAAAGTTCTGTGATGTTCCAATACCATTAGAAACTTGCGATATCACCTGTGCTTTTCACTGTAGCACCACGAAAAGCACTCGTCGAAACGAAATTATAATTATATTTTTTAATTTAATGTAATCCGTTTAAACAGCATATATGCTTTTTAGACGCTACAAAACTCGGTGTTCAAATTCAATATGTTATATGTATTATGTGATAATTGATCGGATACGTCTTTAGATAAATTGTAAGGTTAATCGATAAACGCATTGCAAATTCACGTCTGTTCTGTGTAATCATATATCTGTTATCGTAAGGTAAAATAGTAAGAGTACACATGCACAATGTTCTATGAAAATCGAAGCAGTGGAGACTGTCCGGGCCCGTGTTTAAATAATTGTATGTAAAAAATAAAATAAAAAAAATAGGTAAAAAAATACATGTTACACAGATGCTATTCGTTTAGATTAGAATAGGGTTTTTATTTTATAGTCAAGTAAATCGTTGTTCGTGACGTCAGTTTGAAAAGACACAGATCTCTGGTACAGTTTCGTGTTCACACTTGTATGTCGTAGCCTTAAAAGTATCGTGTATTTTAATTTTCATGAACATTTTGCAATCGAACTAATCGAACTTATCGAGATTGTCACAGTAGATTATTATTAACACTCTTAGACCTAACGTATCTTGAACTTTTCCGTTGACACGACAGATTAAAAAAAATATCATGGTGACGTTTAAAGTGAGAAATAAAAAAAGCTAGTATTCTGTGAGGCATAAAGTATTTTTCTACTCGATCATTTAGGGATGCTATTTAGATATTTTTGGACCATTGTTAAGATTGCGATCAGTACTGGTGAAGCAAAATAATAAATGTTAGTTTTCGTGAATGTTGGCCGATTACGGTTGTTGTTGAGATAAGATATGAATATGCGCTTTCGAAACTGTAAAACAAATTTGGACGAAAAAAAACGAATTTGTGATTTGATAATTCTTAAAGATTTAATCCTATGATAATTAATTTCTTTATTTTTAGTCATGTATTGTGAAATATTTCGTAGTCTCAAAATTACATCGTTCATTCATTCAACGTAATAAACATATCATTCGTTCCAATTAAGTCGGTACCAAGATTTCTTTAGGAAATATCAATCCCGGTCTTGGAGTGTTAAACGGTAGCCAAGAGTCCGGTTCGAACTCGGTGCGTCTCAGTGTAAATTTCGCATATAATAAAAACTAAGGTATCCCGGTAGTATACCAGTACCGCTTAATATTTTTGTATTTTCCTAGTATGTAACGAAGCATATAAAATTACGTGGTGTCTTCTAATGATTGTGTATGCATTATGCTATAGATGAGTATTTCGTAAACATTTTGTTGAAATAATAAGTGCGTAATAAAACACTTTTTCATATTAAAAATGTTTGTATTTTTTTCTCCTTCCCTTCTTTCGTTAACATACTGACTTAAAATTCAATATTTATTTAAATTAAATTTTACTAGTACATAAAAACTTCGTAAAATTTAATTTATCACGTATGAAATATACTATTCAGGTAAGAAACACATTACATTGAATGACTCAAAACTTAATCAATCTTCAATATTGCATTTCTTTAAGGTAAAGCAACTTTGTCCGAATTATATCTAAAATAATTAAAATTAACATAGCATAAAATAATATTAAAAAAATTTCAGTTTCGCTGTAGGTTCAAGTTTTAATGTCTGACACACAAAGTTGAGTCTAAAAACGAATTGTCAAAGAATTAGTAAAATCATGCTATAGGTACCTTATACTGGGTGAATTTGGAACGCTTGGAAAAACGAAGAGGTATGATAGTGTTGGCATGGCCTGACATGATACAAGTGAAAAAAACGCAAAAAGATTTTTTTTTCTTGCCTGTTTTCATAACTTTTTTTGGTATAATCCGGTTTGGGAAAAATAATGAAACAGAAATTTGAAGGTAATGCTTTAATATAATCGTGTTTTGAAAAAATCGGCAATGTCATTGAATACTACTAGTTCATGCGCGCCATCAGCTGACCGGCGCGAGGTCAACGTAGGCACTAGTGAGTCGCGCGTCTCGCGGTCAACGAGAGTTCGCAAAATACATAAGTCCTAAAATGTTCTTAAAAAAACGTTTCCGCGATAAATGGTTATATGCATTATATAGTATATAAATAGCATAATACTAGGTTTAAATCTTTCCAAGTGTTCCAAATACACCCGGTATAAAAATCTTTTCTTTAAATATAGGAACAAAACGCGCCAGCACAAACATGTGTATAATCATTAATCACTAACGTGGGTTTTAGCCTAGTTTTAGATGAACAACTTATTTACATTAGCTTATCTCCGTAGAATTTATGTGTACATACAAAAAAAAATAAGGGCGTTTTTCCCCAAAAAGGTCACCTCTAGATCCAAAGGAATATATATATGTGTATATATATAGGTATATATTAATCCCAAAGTCCGTTTCCCAACTTGTGCCCTTCACTGAGTTTAGTTCTGAACTACTTTAACTGGCTCCGGACGAATAGCTCTAATGTTGTCGCATATTTCATAACCATCTTTATATTTATTTCTTTTTATTTACATCTCAAATAAATAATTTATTTTCCAAAATCAGTTGAGTTAAAAATAACTAAAATTAAATAATTATACAGCAATGCAGTTGACGAATGACCCTAATGTTTTCATACATTCCATTACTATCTAATTACAAATTTCTATTTATTTACATTCCAAATAAATTTTATTCATTTTCAAAAATCAATTAAAATAAAAAAAGTAAAATTAAATAATTATACTAGATATATACTAGTATCTAATATGACAAAAAGGCACACGAGACTTACACCATGTATTGACAAGAACATTTTAAAGTTATTTAAAGTCACAAAACAAATATCAAAAATCATACAGAAAAATAATTTCAAATACACTGACTTTCATTTAAATTATTTATAGTAATAATATTTTCTCCAAAAGTAAACAGTACACTATTAAGTCTATCACTTTGGCGTTAACTTTGTGTTTTGCGACACTGCGTTATAAAGTAACTATTTTGGTTATCAGCTACATCTTTAAACACTAATTTGGCTTGGTTGATCTGCGGCGTTGATAATGTTGGTAATTTCTTGAAGAACATCTGTAAAGGATATACGATAAGTTATTGGCGACGCTACATTTTTTTTTAAATATACGTATAAATAATAAATTTATTATAATTGGCCAGGCAAAAAGACTTCTCATATTTTGTACTAAAAAGTTGCCATAAAATCTTTTCGGGTGTATTGTTTAACTGGATGGTTTTGATACCATGAAAAGGTAACTTTTAAAAATGAAATTAAAAAGTAAAAAATACATTCCCACTTTTAATTTGTTTTTGTGTTCGCCATAATGGGATGGAATCCAACAAAGAAATTTGGTATATACGAGTAAATCTTCAAGTTTTACTTTAAAAAAGGGAAAAATGTACTCAAGCCCCGAAAAAATTTTGACGTTTATGGACCTAATGCAGTGTCAGTAAGAGTAACACAAAATTACGTTTTCAGTCAGGAAATGTTGATGTCAAAGATACATTACGCTCTGGTCGCCCGGATACGGATAAACGTAACGACATTTTTGAAAAAGTGGAGCTAGATCGACATTTGAGTAGTTACGATGTAGCTGAAGATCTGAGAATTGACCATAAAACAGTTTCTACTCATTTGAAAAAGGCTGGCTATACCAAAATATAATCATGATATGTATGAATGATGTTGTTTAGCAATTTTTAGGGGTTTTTTGAAATTTACTTTAAATTTAGTGGGCCGACGAACAAAACCATCTTCTGATATGGGTTCAGCGCATTGAAATACATAAAAACTTAGGTTAGAAAAGAAAAATCATTTGTCATTTGTCAGAAAAATCAATCAAAGTTCATTGTGTCAGAAAAATCATTGTGATTTTAGCTATTTTTAGCGTTTTTTTTAGGGTTCCGTACCCAAAGGGTAAAAACGGAACCCTATTACTAAGACTTCGCTGTCCGTCCGTCCGTCCGTCCGTCTGTCACCAGGCTGTATCTCAAAAACGGCGATAGCTAGACAGTTGAAATTTTCACAAATTATGTATTTCTGTTGCCGCTATAACAACAAATACTAAAAATAAAATAAAATAAATATTTAAGGGGGGCTCCCATACAAAAAACGCAATTTTTTACCTATTTTTGCTCGATATTTATAAAATACATATATTTAATTATTTATATTCTATATACATTTATTTATACTACCTAGTCAATGGTACGGAACCCTTCGTGCGCGAGTCCGACTCGCACTTGGCCGATTTTTTTTTTTAATTCACCCTAGGTCTAGGGGGTGTTCGGACCAAAAGGGCCGGTTTATACTAAACTGTCCCACTATATCCGCCAACCCGCATTGGAGCAGCGTGGTGGATTAAGCTCTGATCCTTCTCCTATATATGGAAAGAGGGCTATGCCCAGCAGTGAGATATTACAGGCTGAAGCGTATGCGTATCTCACTATAATAAATAATAAACTTTTAAAATCAATGGAATTTATTAGGGACAAATATTGTATGTAGAGTTCTCACAAAAACACAAACGACCAAATAAAAGAAACACTTGTATGACCCTATGTATGGGTCATACAAATATTTGTATGTTCCATACAAAAGGTGTGTGACATAAAAAAATTGCGTGCGTACAAAGTACACATCGCTGGCCCGGGGCAATAAAGCGGTAAACGCCAGTTACGCCTTTTTTAATGTTATTTGATTTTTGGCTTCTCTGAGTATCATAAGCGTGTCATAAGCGTGTGGAACAATTAGAAAAAGAGGCATCTGAGGCCAATTCGCAATCTACACAAAACTTGTTCTCCGAGTTGCTAAACGTCTCCGGTACTCCTACTGCGTCATCTCAGCCTGTCACCATCGACTTGACAGGTGACGAATCAGCAGCATGTGGAACGCCGTCGAGAGTCAGCCTCGGTAGCAAGAATAAAATCAAAAAATATGTTAAGTTAGATAAATTTATTAAAAAGACAAGCAAATTAGTAAAAAAGAACAATATTGTAAAAAATCATTTAAACTTAAGTGAAAAACATAAATTGTTACTTGAAGAATATGATAAATCAAAGCAAACCTATGAAGCTGACATCAATGAATTAAATTTAAAGATTAGTAATTTAAATTACAGTCTTAATGAAATGACTGAAAAATACATCTCCGCTAGGAGAGAGATTAGTGACCATGAATTGGCAATGGATGGACTCATACAACTTTCGAAATATAATGAAGATCGGTTCAATTCTCTTGTAAAGCATGACTATCAATGCTCAAACATAGTCCATACAAAGCCTTCATGTGAAATAAGAAAAGATGATGTCAGCTCCGTAGCTACTATGCCTGTACCCAAAAGGAAAATAATGATGTATAGCGATGAACTGGGTAAAAATATGGGTACAAGGTTGAACCATGTATATAGCAACAGTACAGTTTGCAACTTTAGTATGCCGGGTGCCGCGGTAGGTGAAATAATGGATAAGGTTTTAAACGATACGTATGAACCCTCCACTACCTTAATATTACTATTCGGTAGAAGAGGGAATTTAAAACAACAGCAGTTATCCTTTTATTTAGACAAATTATGTAAACTTAACGTTGAAAAGATTATTTTGTTTACATTACCATATATTAAGGATAACTGCAATGAAAACAAAATAAGATATAATTTAAATCTTTTGTTGTATAATAAAATTGGAAACAATAATTTGACAATGAACAATGATTCAAAAAATATATTTAAATTAATTGACATTAATTTAATTTTTAAAAATGACTCATTTTTTATGAGACAGGATAGATTTATTCTATCTAATTATTTTTATAAACAGATAGCATGCTTGCTATCACATAATTTACTTTTTGACATGGGTATTAATTTAACAGCTGCTTCTATTGAGCAGTCTAAAACACTGACATACTCCAGTAGTACCTTTAGTACTACTTCTAGTAATAATAATTTAAATTAGATAAGCAGACAACAGAGGCGAAAGTCTCTTGCTATCAATTACAAGTAAAAAGTAACTTACTAAGTGATAAATATTTATGTAATAAGCATTGTTTAAACTTGGTGCATCAAAACATACAAGGCCTTTTAGGTAAAGAACTAGAGTTAGAACTTTTTTTGAATAAATATAATATCAGTATAATTTGTATAACCGAACACTGGCTTAAAGAATACCAGGTTGTTTTTAATTTTGATAAGCACCAAGTTGCCAGTTCGTTCTCTAGGAAGACAGCTATACACGGTGGCTCATTAATCATAATAAATAAAGACCTAAAATTTAAGGTACGTAGTGATATTGTGAGCCTTTCCATTGAACGAACTATAGAGATAGCCTGTATCGAGTTAACGCAATGTATAATAGTCAGTATCTATAGACCACCCAGTGCATGCTATGAACAATTTGAAGCAGTATTAGAAGAATTATTGACAAAGTTAACTGCTAAACGTAACAAAGACATTATAGTGTGTGGTGACTTTAATATCAATTTATTGGAAGATACTGTACTCACTAAAAGATTTTTAAGTTTGTTCAAATGTTGTGATCTTACTAACCTCTTCCTCAAGCCTACTCGGATAACTAATTCTTCAGCCACATGTATTGATAACATTTTTACAAATGGGACTCCGTCCTTCTCAGCAATTATTAATAAATTATACTCTGATCACTGTGGCCAATTAGTCAGCTTCAATTATAATATGGAAAAGCAGGTTAGTAAGAGGAAAGTGGTCGTTCCAGTGAACATGAAACGTATGGAGAGATTTAGAAACACTGTTGAAAACCAAATTGAGATACCATTAGTAGGTGGTGTTAATGACAAATATGGAGTTTTATGCGATCATATAAACAGTGTGTTTAATACTGTATTTATACCAAAAAAAATCTCTCCTAAGTATTGTATGTCATTCAATGATTGGGCGATTCCGGGAATCTATAAAAGTAGACAAAAATTATATGATCTCTTACATGAAAAATCATATAATACAAACATTGTTTTTCGTAATTACATCAAAAATTATTCAAAAATTTTTAAACTTGTTTGTGCCGCGGCCAAGTCAATATTCATTAGAAATAAAATTAAATCTAGTAAAAATAAAATTAAAATGACTTGGAATATTATAAATGCCGAAACTGGAAGAGTTAAAGAGCGTAATGGTGTCAGTGAACTCATCATTGACAATCACTCTATTAAAGCGGTTAATGAAGTAGCAACAGCTTTGGAAAAACATTTTGCCGACATTCCACTTTCGACAACTAAGGCGCTTATATCATCGCCCGAAGTCGCTGAATCGTTGCTTAAACAAAATGTTAATGCGTGCAAAGGTGATTTTATTTTCAGACCTATAGATGCTAATGAAATTGTTAAAACTTTTAAAACTTTAGAAATTAAGAACACTGCTGACCTCTGGGGTATATCTGTTAAAATTATTGGTACAATTATTGATATCATAGCACCCCACTTAGCGATTATATTTAATGAATGTATTATAAGTGGTGAGTTTCCTGATCTAATGAAACATAGTAAAGTTATACCTTTGTTTAAGTCCGGTTGTCATACTGATCCAACGAATTACAGGCCCATTTCTATTCTACCTGCCTGTAGTAAACTTTTTGAAAAAGTAATTCTCGGTCAGCTTTTAAGTCATTTCTCAAGAAATAAACTTTTACATAATAAGCAATTCGGTTTTACTAGAGGACGCTCCACAACTGATGCCGGTGTCGAGCTTTTTACTTCGATAGTCAATGCTTGGGAGGAGTCACGTGATGCTTTAGGTGTATTCTGTGATTTATCCAAGGCATTTGACTGTGTCCATCATGACACTTTAATCAGGAAACTCAGTCACTATGGCATTAAAAATACCGCACTAAAACTTCTGAGTTCTTATCTTAGTGATAGAACTCAGAGGGTTGAAGTAGATGGTACTAAGTCATCTGGGTCTCGTATACAGATGGGGGTCCCACAAGGCTCAATTCTTGGTCCATTTTTATTTTTGATATATATTAACGACCTACCATATTTAGTAGAGAAGAGGCATGAGATTGTATTGTTTGCTGATGATACTTCATTAATATTTAAATTACGTAGACAAGAAACAAACTATGACGATGTAAACAATGCTCTCTCTGAACTGGTTCATTGGTTTAGCGTAAATAACTTGCTTCTCAATAGTAAAAAAACTAATTGTATTAAATTTTCTGCACCAAATGTTAAACAAGTTGATATGCAACCAGAACTCAATGGTGATAAACTCAACTTAATTAACTCAACCGTTTTCCTTGGAATCACCATTGATTCAAAGTTACAGTGGGGACCCCATATCTGTACATTGGCGGATAGACTGAGTTCTGCAGCATACGCGATTAAAAGAATACGATTATTAACGGATATCGATACAGCCCGATTAGTTTATTTCAGCTACTTCCATAGTATAATGTCCTATGGCATTTTGCTATGGGGCAATGCGGCTGATATTAGCGTCATTTTTATTCTGCAGAAAAGGGCTATCCGTTGTATTTATAAAATGGGATGTAGAGAATCTCTGAGAGAGAAGTTTAAAGAGATCAACATTCTGACCTTTGCATCGCAGTATATTTATGAAAATATAATGTACATACGGAAAAATAGGCATTTATTTGTTAGTCGTAGTGATCGAAATGCCTCAAATGATGTAACACTCAGGAACGACCACAAATTAATTTTTCCTAAATGCCGGCTCAAGAAAAAAAGTAGTTCCTTTATAGGAATGTCTATCTTAATATATAATAAGATTCCGGCTGCGCTTCAATCTCTGCCTTTACTAAAGTTTAAAAAAATTATTAAGCGAGCATTATGCAATAAAGCCTATTATACAATCAATGAATACCTTAATGATGAAAAGGCATGGAATTGAATAAAGCTCGACCAGGCTATGTCTATGACCCGCCTTGTAAATTAGATAGTTACAAATATTGTGAGCAGGTGGCATGGGATGGTCTCGGCACGCACGATTGGCTGTCTCGTGTTTGTCCTGATCATTTCATGGTCCACTACTGCGTTTTTATCTTGTATCTGACTTTAAATCTTTTAAAAGAGTACCGAGAGTTTTTTTTCCTCCGGCTTTTTTTCTCTCGGCCTACACTAGGGCCATCATTATTTATTGTAATATTTAATAAAGCCGAGGATAAAGTAGGTAGGTAATGTCTACCGAGACATTATAGCTTAATATTTTGACTAAGTTAAGGCGGCAAACACTGGGTACATTACGTAAGTTTGTAATGTACCTAGTGTTAGGATATAAATTTTTATTTTATTGTTTGATTTTTTGCTGCCTTAACTTTCTGTTATTATTGTTTAGTTTTTTTTTTTGTAAATCATTTTTTTTCTTTTTGACTTTCGTTAAGTGTATTACATATACCTTATGGCGAAATAAATAATTTGAATTTTGAATTTTGAATATCAATCTATCACTCTTATTTTTTTCGGATTTTTTGTATTAATATTTCTTTAGAATAAATGACAATAACAGTTTTATTGCATGGAGAAAACATATCACAAAAAACCGGTGAACATCCTTACACTAAATTTTTAAACAAAGAGTAACAGTAATAAATTTAACGCGCTTTTGGAAATAAACGTATTATATCAATAAACTGTAAACACTTAATACTAAGTAATCACAAGAGATTTTATTCTGTACAATGCTATTACGCCTTTAAAATTTTTGTGAAGAAGGTGGTAATCGGCTAGTACGCTCGAAATCTAAAGTAGAAATTACGTCGTATTAGTTTCTTACATTCCTGAATCTTAGTGGTTGGTGTTTTTATAAAGTTATTAATGATGTTACAACTTACAATTAAAATAGTATCATCTATAAATTGTATTATACATTTTTTCAATTATTTCATTAAATATTTATACCATTAAAATTATTTTTAAAAGGTTAAATTGGTAAAAAAAATAAAGCTAAAATTTTTTGGTAAAGCCTGATTTGGATCACTGTACGCTGCACTATAAACAAATTAGCTTGTTTTATTTCTCCTGTAAAATTTGATTTGGGGTCGTTCAAGTATTACGTAACGCAAATTATGAAGATTTTTGACCCCCCCCCCCCCCCCCCCCATGTAACGCGCCGTAACGTTTTCCTGTACCCCCCCCAGCCCATAAACGTTACGTAACACCCCAACTGATCATTTTTACCCAAATGTAATAAATTTGTTGCGAAAACTACCGACTTGCGGAAACTACTACTAATCTAGAGGAAAATACAAGTTTGGATTAATGTCTCACTTAGGTCCCGCTACCTATCCGTTTGAAATAGTTTCTATAGATACGATAGGGGGATTTGGTGGTGCCCGTTCAACCAAAAAATATTTGCATCTTCTAGTAGATCACTTCACTCGTTACGCCTATATTTTGACATCTAAAACTCAGAGTGCGCATGATTTTATAAAACTTGTTCAAAAAATAACAAAAGATTATAAAATTGACTTGATTCTATCAGATCAATATCCAGGTATAAATTCGAAAGATTTCAAAAATTTTTTAGAAAAGGAAAATATACGTATAGTTTTCACTGCAGTAAATGCACCATTTTCCAATGGATTGAACGAAAGGTTAAACCAAACGCTGGTTAATAAAATTCGTTGCAAAATTAATGAAAGGAAGGACAAAATTGCTTGGACAACTATTGTTCATGAATGCACAGAAAAGTATAACGAAACTGAACATGGTGTAACAAGGTTTTCTCCAAAATATTTATTGGAGGGAAAAAATGTTGACATTCTACCAGATGAACTGAAGCAAAATACAACACATAATCATCTATTGCAAGACCGAAAAATTGCCTTAGAAAATAGTATAAAATCACACAATTATAATAAAAAAATATTTGATAAAAATAGAAAACATCATGAACTAAAAGTAGGAGATTATGTATACGTTGAAAACGGAAACCAATTGAACCGAAAAAAACTAGACGAATTGAAAATAGGACCCTATGAAATTGTAGACAAAATATCCAATTCAATTTACAAAGTAAACACGGGTCATAAAAAGGAAGAATCAAATCTCTTCCATATTACAAAACTTATTCCAGTAATAGAGTATACTTTTTAATTTAGAAAAAAAAGGGGGGGGGGGAGATGTAAACAAAGTGCGTGACACTTTATTTAAATAGTTTTTAGTATATTTCATAATATTTCTTTACTGTATAATTTATCTGTGAATTGGTTGCTATGGAGCTGTTTTTTGATATTAAAGAATTATTAGAATTAAAACATTGTAATTTAAAATATTAAAATAATAGTGATTAATGATAATAACTGGTGAAACAATAGGCTTTAAATGTTGTTTCTCTTTTCAGGTGAGCTTGTAAATAATTTAATATTTTATATAATGGTTTGTAAAATAGTAGTTTATAATTATGATAAAATAAAAACCTCTCTTTTCAGAGCAACTCAGTTATAGTTTTACTGTTCACCCTAATATCCAAGGATATTTATAAATTAAGATATTATAAAACAACATTTCTACAGCTGATTACCAGGAATAATGGAAAAATTAAGATTCGAATTCATGGTCAAAGCCAGTGAAGATAATATGAAAACGAATATCATTTGTGTGACGAGTATTACGGATTTAGATGGCCGGACCTTTGCGATCCCAGATAAGTTACAACCTGTAAAATTACATGATGGAATTGTACATACCCAAATCTTTCAGAAAGTAAAGTCCACATTACAAAAACGGCACGAGAAACGACAGGTATGGATATCCATGAACCAGGAGATGAAAGCAGTTTATTGTGATGAAGATGGAAATATACAATTCATGGGATACTTATTGGAGGAACAACCAAAACCACAAATTTCTACAACAGGAATTTCAGAAGACTTTCTAGCAAAAATCATGGAAAACTTTGCTGAAATCAAGAAAGATTCATTAAAACCTTTTAATCTGGGGAAAATAGTAGAAAAATTTGTTATAGAAAAATTTAATAGCAAGATTACTAATGTGTCGCAGTGGATGACTAACTTTGAAGCGGAATGTGCCCGTTTAGGAATAGAAGAAGATATCAAAAAAATTCAAATTTTTAGGTTATTTTTAGAAGATTCTAGTTTAGACTGGTATAGTTCCATGCTTATAAAGTATACAATAAATTCAGAATGGGCACTTTGGAAAAATAACTTTTGTGAAACATATGCGGATAAAGGTTGGTCACCGATCAGGTATGCGATGTTATTTAAATATAGGCATGGATCATTACTGGAGTATGCGTTAAAGAAAGAGAGACTACTATTAGAAATAAATAAGTCCATAAATAAACTCACTATAATTGATCTGATTGCTACCGGATTACCGAATTTTATTGCAGATAAGATTGATAGGAATAGTTTAAAGGAAACTGAAGACTTATTTAATAATTTAAGAAGTTTAGAGCATATGGTAAACATAAAAATATTTCATAAAAAGATAGAAATATTCGAAAGTAAAATTAAAGAGAAAAATGTGAAGCCCTTGGTTAGCCCGTGTAAAATTTGTGAAAAAGAGAATAAAGGTATACGTTACCATCCTGAATCCCAATGTTGGTTCAAAAGTAATAATAATGATAGGTTAAAAAAAGATCAAATAAGGAATGTAAACAATTCTGAGTTAGAGATAGAATTAAATAAAATTGATCCAAAAAACTAATAGTGCCGCCATTAATAAAAATTAAACTACTAATTAATGACACTTTAGAAACCGTAGGAATATATGATTCAGGATCTAATGTGTCCTTAATTAATTCAAGGTTATTATCTTTTAAAAAAAATAATACTTATAATAAAAATGCAGGTTTAAAAACTATTAATGGCGTGAAAAAAACAATAGGAATAGTAAATTTAAAAATTAAAATTCTGGAAATTGAAAAACATGTTAATGTTTTTGTTATAGACGAAGATAGCTTCGACTATGATTTTCTAGTTGGGTTAGACTGTATACAAAAATATAATTTAACTCAAAATGAGAATTTAAATATAACCCAAAATGTCGTCGTCAATAATAATAAAGACTATATAAAACATAAAGAAAAGCAACCTAAAATCACTAAAGAAATTCCTGGCAGTTCAGGTAGTGATATAGGGAATAAAGAAGATATATATTATGAAAAAAAAGATGTCGATATTACAAAAAAATATGAAAAAGAAATTATAAATGATGAATATAAAATAAACTTTAATGAAAATATAATAGTCGATAATTTTGATATTTCAGTAAATAATTTAGATAGCAAAAAAAAATCTGAAATTGATAAATTGATACGCAAATATAATTCAGTATTCGCTAAAGACAAATATGATATAGGTACTGTAAAAGGCTATGAAGCCCATATTGATTTGTTAATAGATAAATACTGTAGTAAGAGACCATATAGATGCTCTATTGAAGATATGAAAGAAATTGAACATCAAATATCAAAACTACTAAAACATAATTTAATTGAGGAGTCATATAGCCCATTTGCCGCTCCGGTAACACTAGCATTTAAAAAAGAAGAAGGAAGGAGATCAAGGCTTTGTATAGATTTTCGCGAATTAAATAAAATTATAGTTCCTCAATCACAACCATTTCCGCTAATTGAGGATCTAATGGTAAAAACAAGGAAATGTAATTATTTTTCAACATTCGATATTAACTCAGCATTCTGGTCCATACCTCTTAAAATTGAAGATAGATACTGTTAACGCGCGGCAGCGCGTTTCCCCGCGCCCGCGCGATCCCCCGCGCCCGCGCGACCCCCGCGCCAGCGCATAGCGGGCGGTGGCGCGAACCGTCGCCATCGCTCCTTCCTTCCCGGCCGCCGACCGAGCAACACGCGCGCGCAGCTGCGCCATTCTCTGCGCGCGGGCACCGAGGACGAGACTACTACGCACCGGGGACCTCACTCACTACGACGCGGCTTGGGACATCGGATCTGACCATAGCAACAATACTACAATTTAAGCTTCCTTCCGAAGAAATAATTATATAACTTCATATCACAGTCGACTGTCATAAGAACAAATAAATAATTACGAAGATCGGCGTGTTCTCATTTCAAGAATCCCTCGTTAACAAGATTTCGAGCCGGATCCTTTGCAATTCGTGTCGGAGACAGCGCGGAACAAAGGAATATCGACGTTGGCGAGATTATTCGAGAAGCAAAAGGATACGCCGTCGGCGAGATATGTTCGAGAAACCAAGATAAGGAGCTGGTAGCACACCTATTTGTGAGTTCGTTCCAATCATATTTCCAATCATTGCGCTTTAAATTCATTATTTCAATATATTATTCCAAATTTTTATTAACAATTTTCCACGTACTTTCTTTTACTATCTAGCACGTTGATGAATTTCATCCGTGTACATCACAAGACTGACATTAGATTTTCCTTTAAAATTATATTTATTTAATCTCAATAATTTAACTAAATTGAATAACAAGCATATTTCATTTTTCTTTAAATTATTTCGTCATTTAACACGTCGACAAATGTCATCCGTTCACATCATCATACCAACATTAGATTTTTGTTAAAATTATATTGATTTAATCTCAATAATTCACGTATTCATCAATAACAAGAATATTTCTGGTTTTCTTTGAATTTTTAAATAAAATTTCACGTACATTATTTCGTCATCTAATACGTTGACGATTTTAATCTGTTTGCATCACCATATTGGCATTAGTTTTTTCTCAAAAATATATAATATTTTGTTTCAATATTATGTGTATTAACGTATGACAAGAATATTTTCATGATTTTTCTTTTAATTACGAAATATCCAAATTTTGCTTTGCTATTTTAATGTATTGTGTCGGCTTTGGCCAATCCATTGTGCATTTCTAATATTTTTTATTTTTTGTTTATGAACATTCCGGCGAATCGGCAGTGGAACGTTCGCTGCGCGGTGCCTACGTGACTCGTGACACGTGGCGTGCGACGGGGCACCTGGCTGCATGCGCTTGCCGATCGAAGCTGATCTTTCTGCCTGTGCTTTATTTTAAATTCAAAATTTAAGTATCGCTTCAAACGTTTTCTTTTTGTGTTTCTTTCTTTAAATTTAAACGCGTGCTAATTATTATTTTTCAGCTGGACGGTTTGAGCTTGATTTCATTTACAAATATACAATTTTATCATTATCATTTAAACAATGGATCCTAAATTATTAAAGAAAACTAGAGCCAGCTATAAAGCAAAGCTTACCATATTTAAAGCATACATAGACGGCTTCTTGCCGAGTAAAAATCCTAATGCAGTGCAAATTCTTGAAATAACAGCTCGCTTAAATAAAATGTTAGAATTATATAACGAGTTTGACTCCGTTCAGACTAATATAGAAAGTCTTGTGGAAATTCCAGGTGATGAGTACAAGGAACGAGAGCATTTCGAGACTAGCTACTTCGCATGCGTGGCTGCTGCGCAGGAGCTGCTAGGTGCTGCCTCTGCGGGGCATGGTGATGGATCGGTGACAGGTTCTAGTAATAACACTGGACCTCCAGGTGGGCTAAACATTAAATTACCAACTATAAATTTGCCGACCTTTTCTGGGCGCTGTCACGAGTGGCTAGAATATCACGACACTTACAAGTCTCTCATACACGATAACTCTGCAATACCTAAAATTCATAAATTTCACTATTTGAGAAACTCACTAAAGGAAGGAGCATCACAAATTATTAAATCATTAACATTTTCAGCGCATAATTACGATGTTGCTTGGGGTTTACTATGTGATCGATATCATAATGATCGAATTTTAGTCAATAATCACATACAAGCGCTATTTAACATACAACCAGTGGTTCATGAATCTTCAAAGGCTTTAAGAAACACAATAGATTCCATTAATCGAAATTTAAGGGCTTTAAAAACATTAAATTTACCTACAGAACACTGGGACGTTCTCATTATACACATGGTGGCTAGTAAGTTGGACCCATGCACACTACGTGACTGGGAAAATGAACGTAACAATATTACGAATTTACCTACTTTAAAAGACTTCAATACCTTTCTAAAAAATCGCGCTGACTTACTAGAAACCATGGAAGAATCACAAACACATACAAAACACCAACAATCACAACGCAGATCCGATAATTTTACTCACAATCACAATCGTCCTAAAACATTCGTAGTCAGTCAACCACAAAAACAAGCACTATTTAAATGTCCTGTGTGTAAGAATAATCATCCAATTTACAAATGTATAAAATTCAAATCAATGCCTATTGAGACTCGTATTGAACGAGTCAAACAATTAAACTTATGTACAAATTGCTTGCGTGCAGGACATGACGAACAGCGTTGTAGGCTTAGTTCCTGCAGGCTGTGTACACAACGTCATAACACTATGTTACACAATAACACCGCTATTCCCAAACCTTCCACATCAATTTCATCGGAGGGTTGTGTAGTCTTACCTAACGTGAATGAACAAAAACAAACAGAATCAAGTAAGGTTACACTCTCATCCATACATCACAGTCAGGTACTCCTATCCACTGCTATAATTCACGTACAGGATTATAACGGTCATACACACAAGGTTCGTGCTCTATTAGACAATGGAAGCACATCTAGTTTCATTACAGAAGCTTTACAAGCTAAATTAGGAATACCCAGTCATTCTATTTCACTATCAGTGCAGGGACTAAATAATCAGTCCTCAAAAATCACAAAAGGGTGTGATGTCATTATATCATCACTCACAAACAGTGGCTATACAACTAACGTCAATTGTTTTGTTGTGCCTCATATCACTCAGTTGATACCTACTTCACAAATTAATTGCAATTCTTTTTCAATTCCCTCTCACATCCACCTTGCGGATTCAACTTTCTCCATGCCGTCAGAGGTGCAGATGCTGTTGGGGGCGGACATCTTTTGGGATGTCCTTCTGCATAATCACATTGCCCTGGGCAGGAACAAGCCCACTTTAATTGAAACAACATTAGGGTGGCTTGTCACAGGGTCTATACAATCATCGATCTCTCGATCGAATACGAATCAATTACATACAGTCCATTGCAATTTTCTAAACAACAGTGAGCTTGAAAGGAAATCACACAAGTTCTTCAAACTAAAATCAGTTCGCACCACTCAACAAATCCATACTAAAGGTGAGAGTGAGTGTGAACTACAATCAGTTCCCACCGCTCAACAAATCCATAGTAAAGGTGAGAGTGAGTGTGAACAAATTTTTACACAAACAACAAAACGCCACACACATGGTAAGTTTCAATCATTGAAACGTAAAAAACGCAAACCAGAGTTCAAACAAAATACACACATTTCCGTGATGAATATTAGACTCTAGGTCACATTACAATTACAACACAAGGCATCTTATAGATTATCACCTTATTTATTTATTTTATTTACTATTTCTTACATCTATCTTTACAGTTCCTAATGCAATAGAGTAACTTATCCTAAGATTTAACATTATTATACCAACTACTATTATTATACCATATATTATACCAACAAAAAATATAATAGAAGTAAAAGCATTTCCTACCTAAATAAAATAATAACAAAATTCTTACTTACCTACTAACAACAGATTACAAAAATAAAAATTACATAAGGCCTAGATTTAACTGTAACTTATTACATATAATGTGACCTTCGTGAATTCACTCAGAGTTCCACAAAATATGTCAATTTTATCTTGGACTATGTTGAGTATAAATCTTAGTTACACATTATCATAAAATTTATTTACATTTTTTTATTACATCTTGATTGCGAACAGAAAAGGTCGTGGCTGTCAGTTAAAGAAGGCATATATTGCTGTTTTGTTTGCCTAGCAGTGAGGGCAGTTCATATAGAACTCGTCACCGACTTAACTTCTGAGGGCTTCATTGCCACTTTAAATCGGTTCATTGCCCGCAGAGGTAAGCCAAGTACTATCTATTCCGATAACGGAACTAATTTCGTGGGTGCTTGCAACGAAATAGCTAAAATTTTGAAAGGTCAATGTAACAATATTATTTCATATTCGGCGGGAAATGAAATCAATTTCAAATTTAGTCCAGCCTATAGTCCACATTTTAACGGCTTAGCAGAGGGGTCAGTTAAATCAATTAAAAAAAATTTAAATCATGTATTATCCATGGCTCATTTAGATTACGAAGAAATGTACACTGTGTTGGTTCAGATCGAAGCAATACTAAATTCTAGACCTCTCATTCCAATTTCATCTGATCCATCAGATTTAATTCCTCTCACACCAGCGCATTTCTTGATTGGACGTACGCTTACAATGCTGCCTGCTCCACAGGTCGATCAGGCTCCACTTCACTCGCTATCCAGATATAAACGGATACAATTATTGAAAACACATTTTTGGAATCAATATTACAAAGAATACGTTTCAGAATTACAGATCAGAAATAAATGGCGCACAGACAGAGGACAACCACGACCTAGCAGAGCTTGGAATGGGCTCTGCCTGCTACTCAGGATGTTGGACCAGGACCAACTCCTGCTCCAAGGGGGCCAGTTTGTTAACGCGCGGCAGCGCGTTTCCCCGCGCCCGCGCGATCCCCCGCGCCCGCGCGACCCCCGCGCCAGCGCATAGCGGGCGGTGGCGCGAACCGTCGCCATCGCTCCTTCCTTCCCGGCCACCGACCGAGCAACACGCGCGCGCAGCTGCGCCATTCTCTGCGCGCGGGCACCGAGGACGAGACTACTACGCACCGGGGACCTCACTCACTACGACGCGGCTTGGGACATCGGATCTGACCATAGCAACAATACTACAATTTAAGCTTCCTTCCGAAGAAATAATTATATAACTTCATATCACAGTCGACTGTCATAAGAACAAATAAATAATTACGAAGATCGGCGTGTTCTCATTTCAAGAATCCCTCGTTAACAGATACAAAACTGCATTTGTTACTCAAGAGGCACACTTTCAATGGACTTGTTTACCTTTTGGTTTAAAAACTGCTCCCGCTATTTTTCAAAGAATACTAAGTAGCATTATAAGAAAATATAAACTATCAGATTTTACGGTTAATTACATCGACGATATTTTAGTATTTTCTGAAACGTTCGAAAAACACATTGAGCACATATCTTTGTTATTGGAAGCAATTTTAAAAGAAGGATTTAAATTAAAATTCACGAAATGTAGCTTTGCACAGGACTCTGTAAAATATCTAGGACACATAATAAAAAACAATACTGTCACTCCATTAAAAGATAATTTGATTGCCATAAAAGAATTTCCAACTCCAAAAACACCAAAAAACGTCCGACAATTTTTAGGAAAAATTAATTTCTATGGAAAATATGTGCCAAATATTTCAATTATACTGGATCCTTTACATAATTTACTAAGAAAAGGAGAAAAATTTGTTTGGTCCGATAAATGTCAAGAATCATTTGATACTATAAAAAGACTACTTTGCTCAAAACCTATTCTAGCAATCTTTGATCCAGATTTGCCAATTCATATTTATACGGACGCTAGCATACAAGGTATAGGTGCGATTTTAAAACAAATTCAACCCAACGGTGATGAAAAACCTTGTGCATTTTTTTCAAAAAAATTAAATGACTCCCAAAAAAAGAAAAAAGCAATATATCTTGAGTGCTTGGCAATAAAAGAGGCGGTAAAATACTGGCAGCACTGGCTTATGGGAAAAACATTCACGGTTTTTTCAGATCACAAGCCTTTAGAAAAAATGAATATTAAAGCCAGAACGGACGAAGAACTGGGAGATTTAACCTATTATTTGTCGCAGTTCGATTTTAAAATAATATATTCTCCAGGCAAATATAATATAGAGGCAGATACTTTAAGCAGAAACCCAGTGTTAGAATCGTATGAAAATAAAGATAGTAGTTTAAAAGTAGTAAATTTTGTTAAATTAGAAGACATACAAAATGATCAAGATAAAAATGAAAAGATAAAACAAAATATAAATAAACTTATTGTAAAAAATAATATATATTATAAAAAGATAGGAAAAAATGAAAAGATAATACTAACTGAGGAGTTTAGTAAAAATATTATAAAACATGTACATCAACTACTATTGTCACATAGGAAGACAACAAATGGAAAATAAGATCAAACCGTTTTATTATGCTAAAAATTTATTGCAAAATATAAAAAAAATTTGCGAAAACTGTGATGTATGTATAAAAAATAAATCTAGAGGAAAATACAAGTTTGGATTAATGTCTCACTTAGGTCCCGCTACCTATCCGTTTGAAATAGTTTCTATAGATACGATAGGGGGATTTGGTGGTGCCCGTTCAACCAAAAAATATTTGCATCTTCTAGTAGATCACTTCACTCGTTACGCCTATATTTTGACATCTAAAACTCAGAGTGCGCATGATTTTATAAAACTTGTTCAAAAAATAACAAAAGATTATAAAATTGACTTGATTCTATCAGATCAATATCCAGGTATAAATTCGAAAGATTTCAAAAATTTTTTAGAAAAGGAAAATATACGTATAGTTTTCACTGCAGTAAATGCACCATTTTCCAATGGATTGAACGAAAGGTTAAACCAAACGCTGGTTAATAAAATTCGTTGCAAAATTAATGAAAGGAAGGACAAAATTGCTTGGACAACTATTGCTCATGAATGCACAGAAAAGTATAACGAAACTGAACATGGTGTAACAAGGTTTTCTCCAAAATATTTATTGGAGGGAAAAAATGTTGACATTCTACCAGATGAACTGAAGCAAAATACAACACATAATCATCTATTGCAAGACCGAAAAATTGCCTTAGAAAATAGTATAAAATCACACAATTATAATAAAAAAATATTTGATAAAAATAGAAAACATCATGAACTAAAAGTAGGAGATTATGTATACGTTGAAAACGGAAACCAATTGAACCGAAAAAAACTAGACGAATTGAAAATAGGACCCTATGAAATTGTAGACAAAATATCCAATTCAATTTACAAAGTAAACACGGGTCATAAAAAGGAAGAATCAAATCTCTTCCATATTACAAAACTTATTCCAGTAATAGAGTATACTTTTTAATTTAGAAAAAAAAAGGGGGGGGGGAGATGTAAACAAAGTGCGTGACACTTTATTTAAATAGTTTTTAGTATATTTCATAATATTTCTTTACTGTATAATTTATCTGTGAATTGGTTGCTATGGAGCTGTTTTTTGATATTAAAGAATTATTAGAATTAAAACATTGTAATTTAAAATATTAAAATAATAGTGATTAATGATAATAACTGGTGAAACAATAGGCTTTAAATGTTGTTTCTCTTTTCAGGTGAGCTTGTAAATAATTTAATATTTTATATAATGGTTTGTAAAATAGTAGTTTATAATTATGATAAAATAAAAACCTCTCTTTTCAGAGCAACTCAGTTATAGTTTTACTGTTCACCCTAATATCCAAGGATATTTATAAATTAAGATATTATATATATATTATGTATAATGTATAAACGAAAAGGGTTGCCAATTTGGGAGATTTTAGTACACTAGTTTTTTTTATTTAAATAAAAAACAACGTTACGTAACGCGTTGTTCGAGCCCCCCCCCCCCCCTGTAACGCATCGTAACGTTTTACAAGACCCCCCCCCCCCTAATTGCGTTACGTAATACTTGAACGGCCCCTTTTTGATATTACCGCTTTATTGCCCGGGGACAGCGACATGTCAGAAATGAAACTTCTTTGGCAAACTAATTTAAAATATAACTAATTGAAAAAAAACAAAAAGCCAACGTCACGCGGTGTTCCCAGGCGGTCACCAATCCGATACTGACGGCGCCTGACGTTGCTTAATTTCGGTGATCGGACGACAACCGGTGTATTCAACGAGGTATGGATGTTTAAAAATTCGTGACTCGTGACGCCGTGACGCGTTTGATCCGTAAAAATTCTACGAGTTATGCGCCTAAAGAAGTTTCACTTCAAAACTTTTCTAAAGTAATGCCTCGTTTCCACTAGGGGACATTTTGTCCCGCGACATGTTGGGGGACACGTACACACACATGTTGCACAGTGTCCCGCAACATGTCCCGCAGTATGTACGTGTTGAGGGACATGTTGCTTGTTCCCGCTTCGAGATCGAAAACATTTGTTCCGCGTCAATGTTGCATGGTAGGGCTGTTGATATTTTTTAAAATATCGGATTCTTGATATATCGATATTTTTAAATATATAATCAATATCGGAGTTTGAGATATCGAAAAAAAAAACTATATATCGATATTTTTTAACCGACTTCAAAAAAGGAGGAGATTACTCAATTCGATTTTAACCCTTAACCACCTAGCGTCGGTCATAGCGACTCCAGTGTTGCAATTTTTTCGAATAAATCCGTTAATACGCAATTCGTGCACTTGTTACTCTATGTACCTTTCCCCCTACTCCAACAGTACGTGCTCTGCACTCAACTTGGACACACGTGCGCGCATTCTGCAATTACAGGTAAATATATTTCGCGTGCGGTCATGACGACCGATGTTAGGTTGTTAGGTTATTTTTATTACAATCATTTCGATTTTGGTTTCGCAAGTTTATAATGTGTGAACGTGATCGAAATATTCTCAAGTAGTTAGAGGAGACTGACTCAGAGTCTGGGGATCAGAGAAACTTGCCAGAAGTAATAAATAAATACTGCAGCGACGTAGAGGATGTTTCAGAGGACCATGTGATTGAAGCCGACTCCCAATCAAACTCCGAAATAGAAGGTAATGACTTAGAGCAACAGCAGGATATCAACGAAGAAGATGGCGATAGGTCGCCGAATCGGACCTCATCTTCTGATGAAGATGCTCCAATGGCAAGATATCAAAACTATTTCGCTAAGAATCGCTTTTGTTGGTCTGCTTTCCCCCAAGTAACGCATACATAAGCAAGATGAATCAAGCTCAGACAAAGTTGCCTTGGTTCAACTGCATAAAGCAGTTAGCTGAAGATCCTGTCAAACCACACTTTGAACGCGTAGCGCACCAGTTTAGATTGCAAAGAGAGCTCCAGAGATCCATCGAGTACTGAAACTGGATTTAGCACCCGACGCACTATCGACTGACAATGCTGAAAAATTTGAAACACGCAAAACGTGCTTCACATGCAACCCTAAAGAGAAACCGAAAACATATCACAAGTGTTTGCAATATAAAAAGCCGATTTGCGTTGAATGTTTGCAAAAAATGTGTGTCGATTGTCGCCAAAAATTGTGATTATTTGCGGGTTGTGATTTTATACTAGTGGTAATAGAATCGTGCCATAATTACTTTATAATAAATGTTTCATCTCTAATTTTATAAAAAATATTAAAATGTATATAAAAAAATCTATTGTTCCAACTAAGATCTCATTATAATAAAAGTACTAAAAATTTGTTGTAATATGTAAAACATAAAGATAAGTGTTGATTATCACTTTAAAATATGATTGTAATTTCAGATTTTTTAAACGTAATATAAATAATAAATACCTAAGAACAAAATGGTATTATAATTTGTAACAATTTATATGATTTAAATAATTTGACACAAATAATATGCAAGTGGTCTCTATGACCGACGTTAGGTGGTATTGTGACTGAAATATACGTTAGGTGGCTAAGGGTTAATGTATATTCGGGGATAACTTCGTCGTTTACGAACCGATTTTGATCATTCTTTTTTTTTGTTGGAAAAGAGATATCCCAAGGGTGGTACCATGATAAGGAAACCAGGATCTGATGATGGGATCCCAGAAAAAGCGAGGGGAACCTTCGAAAGTCGTAGTGACGACTAGTGCGTTACTAAAATTTTTTCGTCTACTTACGTTGTATTATTTGTCGATGTAATTGAAGTCGGTTTTTTTCGTTTGCTAGCAAACACAATTATTCAATTTTATTTCATCGCCTTTTTTTCAACCGATGTACAAACAGAGGAGGTTATGTATTCGACGCGTATATTTTTTATGTATGACCACGCATAACTTTTTACAGAGTTGTCCGATTTTGATAATTAAAAAAACAATCGTAAGTCGATTTAAAAAATAATTTACACAGTTTATAATTCAGTATAATAGTTGTTAAACAAATTAAATTATTAGTGATTTATTAAAATGTAAGGTTCTCAGTAGTTATTGTTCAATTTTAATAAAACAATAATGCGTACCAATATTCAGTAAGATTTTAAAAATATTCGTTGTTTTATATGTTCAGTTGTCAAACAACTATTACAATTATTAGGCACTAAAAGATTGATTATAGAAGCAATTCGTTAAGATGCTACAGAAGAAATCAAATATTTAACAGCTATTTCTGAGAGCACCTGAGTAATAATATTTCAATATTTACTATCAATCCAAAATTTTAGTGCATTTAATGACCTTGAAATATTTGGTTGATCTAAATACTGTTTTAATTCAGCAGGTATTGTAACAAAAATTGTGCCAACAAGTTCATTGGCATTTGACGTATTTTTCATGAGCATATTATTAATTTAATTAAATAAATAAAAATAACTTCACAAATGATGCAGGTGTTTCTTTTTCTCTATGAGGAACATGTTGCTGCATTTGTCCCCTAGTGTGGCCTACACAATGTTCGCAACATCTTTCCCGCAACATTGTTGAGGGACAAATGTTCCTCATTTGTCCCCTAGTGGATACATAGCTTAATACTTTTAAAAAGTTGCGAAGATAATAAAAATGTTACCTTTCGTGTCACGATCATCATTCCATGCATCTTTTTCATATGTTCTTTGAGAATTGACATCCGCCGGTACCTGTAATATTTAGAAGTAAGTTTGCTCAAGTGTTAAAAACAAACACGAGCGCCTGAACCACGAAAAAAGTCAGCATGTCTAATTCTTCTTGCCTATGCACACTTTTTTTTTGATATCGCAGTGTAACCCATAACCCATTTACGGGTGATATCCAGGACGCCCGGGTTGGCAGTCCTAGACCGTATGTCGGACTCAGCACTTGGGGGTGCCACTACCGCACTAAACCCCCTGCGGGAGCCTTCAGCCGCTTTAATTGGAGGGTCCCGGATGGAGTAACAGAAGCCAAAACAATATAACTGCCATTTGAAATATTTTATCTGTTGCATAAAATCAGACACGGTGTTCATCGCTATAGTTAAATCACTGTAAAGTCGACCCTTGCGGATGACATGCGGGACGCGGGGCGGGGGTATGCACGGGTACACACGGCATTGTCGCCACAGAGATTTATCTTGAGATATCTCAAGATAAATTTTCGTGTCATTATTTAGGAGAATGATTATAATTATTTGAGTCATGTGAGTGTGGCAAATAATAGACTGATTCTATATTTATTTTTATTATATATTACAGGGTGTCCCAAAATTCAACGATAAGCCGACACCGGTAGATAGACCTACCCATGACTACTTGGGAAAACAAAAGAAAAAAAAAATATCTCTATTTTTAAAAAAAAAACGAAAATCTTCAAAAATTTAGACCTCTTATGATCATTTTCACTACCATGACCACAAATTTTTAAATATTTCTATTTTTTTCTTTTTATAGGCAAACTGAACTGAACATTGCTATCTACCACAATCCTTAAAAATTCCAGAATGCCTCTACTTTTTTCATAAAAATTTGTCAAATTTATGTTTTTCCCAAAAACTTTTTAAGATTTTTAATTTTACTCAACTTTAACTCATCGTGGTGTAAAAAAAAATTAGGAACACTACTATGGCAAGTTTTTTTAAAAGTTGGCGCAACTAATCAAAATTCCAAAATGGTATAACAATCTAGGAAAACTAGCCATAAAAATAATAATTTGTTTAGTATTCAAAACAAAAACCAAATTAAATAAATTGTAGTTTACAGTAATCACTTTTAGTACGTGCCCAAAACGGGTTCTAGTTACAATTTCGTGGAATTTGAATGGGGTATACGTACATAAGAAGTAAGAGAGTGAAAGGTAGAGAGATATTTACGTTAAAAAGAGAAAGATGAAAAATGTTTAATTATTCATCCGACCATAGAATTTTGTCGTTTTGTTGCTAGTTATTGATATATGTATTAAGGACTTTACTATATTTATATCTAATGTGTTTATATCAATGTATAAATATGTATATTGTTAGTATGCTTAAATAAATAAATAAATAAGCTATATAGGTCTAGTGCGTATGTCATTCGATGTCGACGGCCGACATCAGATGATCAGACTGTTTGATTGGTGCTACCCGCCCCCGCGTCCCGCGGGCCATCGCGGGGGTCGACTTTACTACGGTTAAGCTATAGGTTACTATAATAGCCCAACTGTGTGAACTAGTATTACATAAAATTCTTATATTTATAACTAACAGTTACCCGCGGCTTAGCTCGCGTAGAAAATAATAATAATTACAAAGAGGGCCTAAGGTAGTGTATAATTATTTAGATTGTAACAATTTAGGATCTCTATCTATACCTTTATGGTTCACGTTTCGTGCACTAAAACTACCAGACCGCTCACAGAGCTTGCTTTCCATCACGCTTTATGGAACACTTGTACGAAAAAACAGTCTGCCCTTAGGTCTTCTCAAGCTTTAAGTAATTTCAGGAATATGAACTTATCTCTTATTTTACCACACAGAGATTTAGAAAAAGCTTCAATACTAAGAGAACGTACCCATACTACGTACCCGTTCAGATAAGGAGAGGCTTTGAAAATACCACGCTTGGTAACAGTGGTTGTCTTAGGTTTTTGTCACGTAGTCAAGTCTCTATAAAAATCTCGCGCTTTTTCAAGCTATATTCAAATATATAAAACTATATTTTACCAAACTAATTTAACAGACTTATTGCAAGCACAATTTTCGTTACGTCCATTAACAAACTTCAATATAGGACGAGGTTCTCAATTCTAGTGTATTTTTGATGTGTGTTACATTGAAGCTACCTCTTAGGACACAGACGGCAGGCGCAGGGCGGGGGCAGGTTCCTGTCTATGTGTGTTACATCGAAGCTACCTGTTAGGACACAGACGGCAGGCGCAGGGCGGGGGCAGGTTCCTGTGTTTATGTGTGTTACATCGAAGCTACCTGTTAGGACACAGACGGCAGGCGCAGGGCGGGGGCAGGTTCCTGTCTATGTGTGTTACATCGAAGCTACCTGTTAGGACACAGACGGCAGGCGCAGGGCGGGGGCAGGTTCCTGTGTTTATGTGTGTTACATCGAAGCTACCTGTTAGGACACAGACGGCAGGCGCAGGGCGGGGGCAGGTTCCTGTCTATGTGTGTTACATCGAAGCTACCTGTTAGGACACAGACGGCAGGCGCAGGGCGGGGGCAGGTTCCTGTGTTTATGTGTGTTACATCGAAGCTACCTGTTAGGACACAGACGGCAGGCGCAGGGCGGGGGCAGGTTCCTGTGTTTATGTGTGTTACATCGAAGCTACCTGTTAGGACACAGACGGCAGGCGCAGGGCGGGGGCAGGTTCCTGTGTTTATGTGTGTTACATCGAAGCTACCTGTTAGGACACAGACGGCAGGCGCAGGGCGGGGGCAGGTTCCTGTGTTTATGTGTGTTACATCGAAGCTACCTGTTAGGACACAGACGGCAGGCGCAGGGCGGGGGCAGGTTCCTGTGTTTATGTGTGTTACATCGAAGCTACCTGTTAGGACACAGACGGCAGGCGCAGGGCGGGGGCAGGTTCCTGTGTTTATGTGTGTTACATCGAAGCTACCTGTTAGGACACAGACGGCAGGCGCAGGGCGGGGGTAGGTTCCTGTGTTTATGTGTGTTACATCGAAGCTACCTGTTAGGACACAGACGGCAGGCGCAGGGCGGGGGCAGGTTCCTGTCTATGTGTGTTACATCGAAGCTACCTGTTAGGACACAGACGGCAGGCGCAGGGCGGGGGCAGGTTCCTGTGTTTATGTGTGTTACATCGAAGCTACCTGTTGGGACACAGACGGCAGGCGCAGGGCGGGGGCAGGTTCCTGTGTTTATGTGTGTTACATCGAAGCTACCTGTTAGGACACAGACGGCAGGCGCAGGGCGGGGGCAGGTTCCTGTGTTTATGTGTGTTACATCGAAGCTACCTGTTAGGACACAGACGGCAGGCGCAGGGCGGGGGTAGGTTCCTGTGTTTATGTGTGTTACATCGAAGCTACCTGTTAGGACACAGACGGCAGGCGCAGGGCGGGGGCAGGTTCCTGTGTTTATGTGTGTTACATCGAAGCTACCTGTTAGGACACAGACGGCAGGCGCAGGGCGGGGGTAGGTTCCTGTGTTTATGTGTGTTACATCGAAGCTACCTGTTAGGACACAGACGGCAGGCGCAGGGCGGGGGCAGGTTCCTGTGTTTATGTGTGTTACATCGAAGCTACCAGTTAGGACACAGACGGCAGGCGCAGGTTCCTGTGTTTATGTGTGTTACATCGAAGCTACCTGTTAGGACACAGACGGCAGGCGCAGGGCGGGGGTAGGTTCCTGTGTTTATGTGTGTTTACGCCAATCGCGTCCCTAAGGCGATTGCGTTGGGACTCAGTTTCGCGGTCCGCGGTTAACCGGCGGTTGTGTGAAGTTTCGAGACCGATGCGGCCGCTCGCCGCTTGTTGTTGCGTCATTACCTCGTTTTGCCGCGCGCTCGCGCAGCCGATACCTTGACCTACATTCAGTTGTGATTTGAGCTCGATCGAAGCGCTCGCGTTTTTCTTTTGTGTTAGCCGTCCTTCTGTTAGATTAGACCTACTGTTTGCGTTCGGCCACGCGGTCCGGGACGTATTCGACGCGAGCTAATTACGTACAATAACTTCTGCTTCTGAACTTTTATATAACTATCGAATATCCTATTCAATTTATTTTAATTCCTATTAATATATATATATATATTTAGTACCCGACCCTAGGCAGTCCGCCGGGAGGTCGCTGATGGGCCCCGATCTCTGAGGCTCTGCTGGACTGGCTAGGGCCGCAACAATGTGTGTTACATCGAAGCTACCTGTTAGGACACAGACGGCAGGCGCAGGGCGGGGGCAGGTTCCTGTGTTTATGTGTGTTACATCGAAGCTACCTGTTGGGACACAGACGGCAGGCGCAGGGCGAGGGCAGGTTCCTGTGTTTATGTGTGTTACATCGAAGCTACCTGTTAGGAAACAGACGGCAGGCGCAGGGCGGGGGCAGGTTCCTGTGTTTATGTGTGTTACATCGAAGCTACCTGTTAGGACACAGACGGCAGGCGCAGGGCGGGGGCAGGTTCCTGTGTTTATGTGTGTTACATCGAAGCTACCTGTTAGGACACAGACGGCAGGCGCAGGGCGGGGGCAGGTTCCTGTGTTTATGTGTGTTACATCGAAGCTACCTGTTGGGACACAGACGGCAGGCGCAGGGCGGGGGCAGGTTCCTGTGTTTATGTGTGTTACATTTAAGCTACCTGTTAGGACACAGACGGCAGGCGCAGGGCGGGGGCAGGTTCCTGTGTTTATGTGTGTTACATCGAAGCTACCTGTTAGGACACAGACGGCAGGCGCAGGGCGGGGGTAGGTTCCTGTGTTTATGTGTGTTACATCGAAGCTACCTGTTGGGACACAGACGGCAGGCGCAGGGCGGGGGCAGGTTCCTGTGTTTAAGTGTGTTACATCGAAGCTACCTGTTAGGACACAGACGGCAGGCGCAGGGCGGGGGCAGGTTCCTGTGTTTATGTGTGTTACATCGAAGCTACCTGTTAGGACACAGACGGCAGGCGCAGGGCGGGGGCAGGTTCCTGTGTTTATGTGTGTTACATCGAAGCTACCTGTTAGGACACAGACGGCAGGCGCAGGGCGGGGGCAGGTTCCTATGTTTATGTGTGTTACATCGAAGCTACCTGTTAGGACACAGACGGCAGGCGCAGGGCGGGGGCAGGTTCCTGTGTTTATGTGTGTTACATCGAAGCTACCTGTTAGGACACAGACGGCAGGCGCAGGGCGGGGGCAGGTTCCTGTGTTTATGTGTGTTACATCGAAGCTACCTGTTAGGACACAGACGGCAGGCGCAGGGCGGGGGCAGGTTCCTGTGTTTATGTGTGTTACATCGAAGCTACCTGTTGGGACACAGACGGCAGGCGCAGGGCGGGGGCAGGTTCCTGTGTTTATGTGTGTTACATCGAAGCTACCTGTTAGGACACAGACGGCAGGCGCAGGGCGGGGGCAGGTTCCTGTGTTTATGTGTGTTACATCGAAGCTACCTGTTAGGACACAGACGGCAGGCGCAGGGCGGGGGTAGGTTCCTGTGTTTATGTGTGTTACATCGAAGCTACCTGTTGGGACACAGACGGCAGGCGCAGGGCGGGGGCAGGTTCCTGTGTTTAAGTGTGTTACATCGAAGCTACCTGTTAGGACACAGACGGCAGGCGCAGGGCGGGGGCAGGTTCCTGTGTTTATGTGTGTTACATCGAAGCTACCTGTTAGGACACAGACGGCAGGCGCAGGGCGGGGGCAGGTTCCTGTGTTTATGTGTGTTACATCGAAGCTACCTGTTAGGACACAGACGGCAGGCGCAGGGCGGGGGCAGGTTCCTATGTTTATGTGTGTTACATCGAAGCTACCTGTTAGGACACAGACGGCAGGCGCAGGGCGGGGGCAGGTTCCTGTGTTTATGTGTGTTACATCGAAGCTACCTGTTAGGACGCAGACGGCAGGCGCAGGGCGGGGGCAGGTTCCTGTCTATGTGTGTTACATCGAAGCTACCTGTTAGGACACAGACGGCAGGCGCAGGGCGGGGGCAGGTTCCTGTGTTTATGTGTGTTACATCGAAGCTACCTGTTAGGACACAGACGGCAGGCGCAGGGCGGGGGCAGGTTCCTGTGTTTATGTGTGTTACATCGAAGCTACCTGTTAGGACACAGACGGCAGGCGCAGGGCGGGGGCAGGTTCCTGTGTTTATGTGTGTTACATCGAAGCTACCTGTTAGGACACAGACGGCAGGCGCAGGGCGGGGGCAGGTTCCTGTGTTTATGTGTGTTACATCGAAGCTACCTGTTAGGACACAGACGGCAGGCGCAGGGCGGGGGCAGGTTCCTGTGTTTATGTGTGTTACATCGAAGCTACCTGTTAGGACACAGACGGCAGGCGCAGGGCGGGGGCAGGTTCCTGTGTTTATGTGTGTTACATCGAAGCTACCTGTTAGGACACAGACGGCAGGCGCAGGGCGGGGGCAGGTTCCTGTCTATGTGTGTTACATCGAAGCTACCTGTTAGGACACAGACGGCAGGCGAAGGGTGGGGGCAGGTTCCTGTGTTTCTGCATCACGTGTAGGTCCAACGCCATCTTCTGGGAATAGCGCTTCGGACACTCCGCACACCCAAACCTTTTCTCCGCTGGAACACATCACGTTTATTTGTTACTAGCTGATCCGACAGACGTTTAAACTATCGAAACTATGAAGTTTAAAAACTCGTTATAGTCCAAGATTTTTGACCCAGTGGTGGAAATATTTGTTTGAGAAATCTTAAAAAAATCTTCATGTCTCAATAAGATTTTTTGCAGAGTTATGAAGACTTTTTAAGTCCCGACCATGAATCGAACTCACAGCCGCCGATGAGTCAATATACCTATCTATCTTAATATTTTAAAGCAGAGGTTCTCAACCAGTATTCCGCGGACCCCTAGGCTCATTTGTTCTGTAGAGTTTCGGTCATTGCTTTGTTTGCTAATTTTCAATTGTATGACAAAGGGCAAATGTCGTCCGTTCCTACATACCTACGATTTTTTTTTATAGTTTACTAGGCGACCTGTGCCCACTTCGTTGGGCATTAATTATTGATATTAAACAACTGAGTAATCCAGATTTTACGCTAAAACAGTTGGTATGCAATGGACATAGCAAGACATTTCGTCTCCTTGATCTCATTGTCCCTCATCACTAAAAGGTTAAGAACCACTGTTATGAAGTATAAGCCCGTTGACTAGCCTGTCGACGTTTGCAGTTTGCAGTGACCCGCAATACTTTTTGCTTTTTGAGTTGTGAGTTCGATTCCTGTCCCGAGTCTGGGTATAATATACATATTGATTTATATACATATGTATTATTTATATGTATTGATTGAAACAAAATGTAGTTATAATATTCGGCTGTTATCTATATAAACACAAGCATTAAGTTGCTTACCTTATGAACAGACGACTGTCATGTATGTACGTAATTTATTTATAAGTATGTGTATAGACTCACGTCTGTGTGTGTACATGTGTACGATGAGTGCCGCTTTCACCTTGAAGCTGCGTTTGCAGTGGTCGCAAATGTACTCTACATCGCTATGTTTCTGCACGTGTCGCTAAAAAAGATAGAAGATAACAAATAGTAATAATAACAAATACTCTCTATTGTACACCACAAAGAAAGGTTTTTTTTTATATCACTAAGTCGGCAAACAAGCGTACGGCTCACCTGATGGCAAGCAATAACCGTGGTCTATAGACGCCTGCAACACCAGAGTATCGCAAGCGCGTTGCCGACTCTACCCCCAATCCCCCCCCCCCCCCAAGAAGCTCTGGTCACCTTACTCACCAACAGGAACACAACACTGCTTAAAAGCAGTATTATTTACTTATTTAGTTGTGGTCTTCTGTAAGGTCGAGGTATTACCCCAGTCGGCCTGCTCCATTTTTTGAGCAGGAAATTTCCTGCTGTGCCCTACCTCAGTTAAACGTTAACGTTACAAAAAATGTGATACATACGAAGAAAGATGTACAAAGGCGGTCTTATCACTAAGAGCGATTTCTTCCAGACAACTTTAGAGTATAGGACAGGGCGTAGAAAATGAGAAGCGGTAGGGAAGTGTACAGAGTTGATAAAATAACCATTATAATTATAACCATTGATATTTCTTTCAATCAAGAAGTATGTGTCCTTCTCTATATCCTAGTACAGTACTGTTATTCCAGTAACATACTTATTAGTATAAATCAGGGGTCACCAATTAGTTTCGCTCGGGGTCCGTTTGAAGAAATGAAATGACCGTCGCGGTCCGCACATCATTTTATAGAAAAAAATATTTATTAAACAAATGAAATGACAAAGGTATTTTTTTACACATTAATGAGAAGAATGACATTTTTTATTGTGGACTATCTGTATAAAGGTTCCGCCATTTGACGACCCCTGGTATAAATTAACAAGACTAATTTAGACAATACTAATATCCAAAACAGTGCTTCACGCGACAGTGCTTCAACCGTGCTTGCTTTTTTATTTTTGACAAAACAATAAAGTAAAGTTTAGAATCGTAATCTATCGTCCAGTTCAAATTAAGTGAAATAAAATACGAAGTTATTTTTTTGAAAACTGTTCACAACTACATTTCTATGGCGGTACATATTTTGAGTGTATCCAGTGAACATAGAGTGTATTGAATGTGTTGTTGAGTGGTTTTTGAATACTATTAAATGTGTGTACTGTGTAGTAAGTTAAGTATGCTTTGAACATGTGTATTGAATGTTTGCTGAATGTAGGTAGTGTGATGAATGTGTTTTAATGTGTGTAGTGCGTTAAGTGTATTTTGAATATATGCAGCGCGACCTGTGTACTGGGTGTGTTTTGAATGTGTGTAGTGCGGCGAGTGCGTTGAGTGAGTTTTAAATCGCGTAATTCATAGAATGCGTTAAGTGTGTATTTAATGTGTGTAGTGCATCTAGTGCAATAAGTATGCATTGAAAATGTGTATTGAGTGTGGAGTTGAAACTATGTAGTGCGACGAGCGTGTCGAGTGTTTTTTAATTCGGGGTGTACAATATAGAATAAAACAAAGCAAGAAATGTGTTAGTTAGCGTCAAATGTGTTAGGTGAGTGAGGTCGAACTCACGGCCAGCGAGGTCCGCGAGGTGTAGGCGGCGGCGCACTGGCGGCAGCGGTGCGGGCGCTCGCCGCGGTGCGTGAGCAGGTGCGCGCGCAGGGCGCACTTGCTGCTGAACGACGCCGAGCACTCGGAGCACTCGAACCTGTTTACACTCTTCTACACTGTACATTCAATTACACTATAATTTAGCTATTAATAATTAAATATCTTGTACCACTAAAATTACATCTCTAGCCTTGTCAAAATTCTTGACCATGCGCGGTTAAGTCCTTCTAGACCATTCCTTTATAATGATAAATTAGATGTTAGTATAAGGCCGGCTCGACACGTTGGCCCCAACGCTCGTACCAACGTTGGACTGGGCTAATAAACTAGTTTTAGTCCCGTCAGGGCCAATGTGAAGATGTCCGATATAGAAATCGAAACTGCTCTGAGCGCTTTTATAGTACTGAGTGCACATTTATATTTGTTACTGAGAAAAAATAAAAAGCCACGTCAAAGATCGAGTAGTCACTAATTTTTTTTTTTTCTGTAAAGGTGATAGTGAAGTGATAGTGAAGGTTTCGATATGTGCTCATTAATGATTCTCGCTTTTTTTTAAATCTTCAATTGAGAAATTCATTCCCATATTCTGTTGAATGGTGCGCCATGCATCAGCTAATAAATTTTTATTTTTATGATCCTTTCGAGTTGCGTCCCTTATTATTGGATGTGAAAAAGTCATAGAATTTATTGAACTTTATCAAAAGTTCAATAAATTCTATGACTTTTTCATTTGTCCATGCCGGTGGCGATTTTGTGGATGAGGAAGCCATTCTCGCTCGACGTACGCACTCGCTGCGTGTTGCAACAGAACTGAGCAAAGCGCCAACGTGTGGACAGATCGCGAGCGTTGGCGCAGATTCCTTTGATGAAACCGACACGAGCCGGCCAACTACCAACGCTCGCCCCAACGTTGGCACCAATGCCATTTTCTAGATCCACACGTTGGACGAGTAACGTTGGGGCCTATATTGGGGCCAACGTGTGGAGCCGGTGTAAGGCCGCGGGCACGAAACTTGCGACGGGCGAGCGACGGCGACAGCGGGGCGACGCACAGTAGACGGAAACGATCAAAATTACGCTCGAGACAGTAATCATTCGGAGATTTACTGCCTCGCGCGTAGTTTTGTTTTGACCCCGCGCACAGTGTCCCACGCTCAGTGGTCCCGCGCTCTAAGAAGGGCGGTCATAGGAAGTCAATTTAAGAATTACCGTAGATACTGTGTGATGATAATATACAACTAAAAGGCAGTATATTTTTTATAAACAGACATTTATTCGCATAAAAATAATATACAAATCAAAAATGTAAGAGGATGAAAAGTTTTTACTAAGTACTTTATATTAAATTTTAACTTATGGATTTTATTTATTTATGTTAAATAATATATCTATAGTCCATTAAATATAGCTTGATACCTGTGACGTTAGAGACTTCGTTTTAAAGACAGCTACAATAAATTTCTTGCTGAGAAAGTTCATGTTTTTTAAATATTAATAAAGGTGCGTTTAGACTACGACAGAAATTGCGACATAGATGTCAGACATTAATGTCTGTACTGTTTACACTTATCTATTATTCAATTCATTCACTCAATATCTATTTATCAAATTCACTTACCATACTACCTACAGTGTTATCTTCGTAGAGGGTACCATAAATTTTAAAGCCTCAAAATATTCCCAAGAACGTTTTTCCAAAGCTCTGGTAGCCCTTCTACAAAAAGGCTCTTGGTGGTCTCCTTGCTCCACGTAAACTCATTTAATGCACTTAAATGCGGTGCGGTGTCTTGCAAAATTTCAAACCTGTTCGAAAACTTTTCAGTTTTGCTGAATTTAGACGTGAACAAAACTAGTGGACCTGACGGTATACCTGCGCGAGTCCTAAAGGCCTGTGCACCTGAGTTGTCTCCTGTTCTTACGCGCCTGTACCGCCTCTCTCTCCAAGCTAGAATGGTGCCAAAATCTTGGAAGGTGGCTAATATGCAGCCAGTGCCCAAAAAAGGTAGCCGAGTCAATCCCTGCAACTACCGACCAATCGCCATCACCTCCATGCTTTGCAAAGTCATGGAAAAGGTACTTAACAGCAAGTTGCTGAACTACCTAGAAGACAATGCACTCCTCAGTGACCACCAATACGGCTTTCGTCAGGGGCGGTCTACTGGAGATCTTCTGGTGTATGTCACTCACTGCTGGGGCGAAGCCATTGAGAAACGTGGTGAGGCGCTTGCTGTATCACTAGATATCTCTAAGGCCTTTGACAGGGTTTGGCACGCAAGTCTCCTTAGCAAGCTTCCTGCCTACGGCATCCCTGCTGACTTTTGTAGCTGGATCTCAGAATTTTTAAGTGAATGGTCGATCAGAGTGGTCGTCGACGGCTGCCCCTCTGACCTGATGGATATAAACGCCGGTGTCCCTCAAGGTTCTGTTCTCTCTGCAACTCTTTTCCTGCTCCATATTAACGACATGCTACAACCAGGCATTGTTGGGTACGCAGATGATAGTACGGTTGTAGAAAGATATCTGTCGAGCGCAAAAGACGACAGGGACGTAATACGTTCTCAGAGAGAGGCCATTGTAGAGCGAACGAACGCAATACTAGGGCACGTATCCCAATGGGGTGATAGCTACTTGGTCACGTTTAACGCCGCCAAAACGCAGGCTTGTTTGTTCTCCACCAAACGGAGTCCCTTTAACTTCACCCCTACTTTCCGAGGTACACCTCTCCCTTTGTCCGATACCCTCGACCTCCTTGGCATGGAGTTGTGTTCTAAATAAGGTTAAGCGATATTTCACGCCTGGACAGCTTCTAACGCTCTATAAAGCTCAAGTCCGATCGTGCATGGAATATTGCAGCCACTTGTGGGATGGCTCAGCTAAATACCAACTTGCCACACTGGACTCAGTGGAACGCAGAGCCAAGCGGCTAATCGGTAACGCCAATTTGGTGAAGTCTCTTCACACTCTGGCTCACCGAAGAAAAGTTGCCAGTCTTTCGGTCTTCTACAGGTTGTACTTTGGAGAATGTGCCCTGGAGCTGCACGAGCTCATACCCCCATCTCCTTTCTTCCATCGGACTTACAGACGCACCGCGGGCTTTCATCCCCACCTGGTTGATATACCCTTCGTACGCACAAAGCGCTTCGAATCATCTTTTTTAATGCGCACAGCCAAGGAGTGAAATTCCCTGCCGGTGTCTGTATTTCCGAGTACATATAACCCGAGTCTATTTAAAGCGCGAGTGAACAGGCTACTTCTGGGCGAGCTCGCTCCATCTTCGACCTCGTCTCTGCCCTAGAGCTAGACTGGGGTCAAGAGTAAGCCCATAATTTAATAATAAAAAAATAAATAAAATAAAAATAAAACTTCACTAGACACTTGGACGCAACGTGTCCACACAGCGGCTGATGCGACACTAATTATCGTGTCACAGTAAATTTTGCAATTAGAGACACTCGTGTTCATACAGAGACACTCAATGTATACACTAAGTGTACCGTGTAAAGTGTCGTAGTCTAAAGGCACCTTAAGACATTTGTTTATAAATCTAGAACATTTTTTAAAAATGAACATGATATTAAACAGATAATAGTAAAAACAAAGTTAATTTAAGTTATTTATTTTAATTCATTATTTATTATTTTTTGTTAGCTTACTTCGTAAACGCTTTTCGCAGCCTGGCAGGGATGTGTAATCGACTGACAGGGGAATATCGATAAAGTAAATGTATGAAAATGTCATTATTATAAACGGTAAAAACTTTAAATAATTTGAGTGAACCATATTTTATTCTGATGGACAACGCTCCATACCACGGAACGAACTCCATACGAAATTGCAAAGGAAATGGGCCACACCGTCATCCGTTTACCACCATATCATTGCCATTACAATGCAATAGAGCTAATCTGGGCTCAAGTCAAAGGTTCATATAATCTAAAATAATATATAAAAAGTTACAAAGATTGTATACTTGTAGGTTTTTAGTTTAATCGAATATTTTTTTTCTCTAGGTTACGCTGCCAGACATAATATAGCACCACCTTTCACAGCAAACAAAATGTTGGCATTACTACATGAAGCTTGCGTACACGTAAATGCCAATGAGTGGAAAAAGGTAGTTGAGAAGACAAAAAATGTGATTCAAAAAAATTGGGAGCGTGATCTTCAGTTTGACAGCATATGCAATCAAGAATTAATTATTAATCTGCTCCAGTGATTAATCTGAATTTGACTTTGACGTTGATCTTGGCTGTATACCTTTCAACAATTAAATTTATAAATACCCTCCAATTCATCTTTTATTTTAATTCTTCTCTCTTTCAATGTCGTTAAAATGTATTTTTTTTAATTAGGTAACTCATTTCGATAGGAATATCGAATTATCGATAAAATACGAAAGACGTCCCATACCTATTAAATGTCATTATGACAACGTCTCAGGTATCAAGCTATATTTTATGTACTATTATAACATATCCAATTATCCAACACCTCTAGATAATAAAGATTTCTTTTTTCTCAACATCTGCCAGCAACACAAACAAACACAAAGTGAAAGAGAAAGTGACTGAATGCAGAATAATGATTGGTGATGAGAAAGTAGTAGAACAAGTGAATGAATTTGTTTATCTGGGTTGCGTTTTTACAAGGGATGGTAAGTATGAAGAAGATATTGAAAGAGAGTAAAATTGGGGAATCAAGTCAATTGCAATGGGGCATATATAGACAATATTGACTCCCTTATGCACAACCGAAATTTGTCAAATAAGGCAAGGTTGGCGATACATGAGGGGGTGCTCATCCCCACATTGACCTATGGAAGTGAATGTTGGGTTTGGCAGAAGAAGAATGAAAGTTGGCTTAAGACTGGTTGATAGAGTAAGAAATAGTGTGATAAGGGAAAAATGTGGCCTGAAAGAAGACGTGGTTTTGAAAGTAAGAAAGGGGATGCTGCGTTGGTTTGGACATACTGAAAGGATGAGTGAGAGTAGGGTTACGAAAGGTATTTACAAAAGTAAATTGGCTTCAGAAAGGCCGTCCAAGAAGGACTTTCGAGGATCAAATCCGAGAAGTCTTGGAAATCGGCCAAGTAAGAAGTACGCACAATCGCCGACAGTGTATGAGAAGATGTATGCCTGTAGATGAGGCACGAGAAGTTTGTCAGGATCGTGGCAGGTGGAGGGACGTAATCTCGGCCTACCCCTCTGAGATACAGGCGTGAATATATATATACGCGTGAATATACATATATGTATGTATGTATGTACATATGTGTGTATTAAAAAACAAATAATTTGCATAATAATTACAAAAATAAACATTTTGCTTACTTTTTAGGCTTATCGTCTGTGATCGTTGGTATGTAGGGCCTTGACCGTCCTTTGCGACCAAGTGCTAAGGCCCGGGCGCGGAGTACTACCGCAGCGTCGGGAGCGTCGCAACGCTTCTCATGTTTGTACAGATTTGTTGCACTGAAACATGCCATACAAACACTATTAGCAAAGCATATAATTATTACTATTTCTGCTAAAGTATAACATGGACATAATATGGACTTATTTATATGTTGTTGATATAACTATAACGTAATTAGAAACAAGATGAACCAAAAATCATAAAACACTAAAAAAAAGTTAACAAAAAATTATACAGTTTGAAGAACATTTAAGAATATTGTTTTAGCTTTGATTTATAACACATACAAAGTTTTTTGCTCAGACTATCTTCAATTTGATTTTTATTCACAACAGACTGAAACATTTGGGCCTGACTTTGTCTGACTGACTCGGATTTTCCTTATTGCTAATGTCAATTAAACAATATGTATATGAGGGCGCCACCATCGTGCAACAGGCGAAAACTACCCTCCTATTTACAACATAAAAATCATGTGTCATGGTGTATATTATTGAACTCCTCCGAAACGGCTCGTCTGATTTTTATAAAACCATTAAATCCAAGAATTAATCAATTTCTTTTATAATTTTTGTTGTTTATATTTGTTAAATCTGAGATAAGGTCGTAGGCTATTTTTAGGGTTCCGTACCTAAAGGGTAAAAACGGGACCCTATTACTAAGACTTCGCTGTCAGTCAGTCCGTCACCAGGCTGTATCTCAAGAACGGCGATAGCTAGACTGTTGAATTTTCACGAATTATGTATTCCTGTTGCCGCTATAACAACAATACTAAAAACAAAATAAAATAAATATTTAAAGGGGGCTACCATACAACAAACGCGATTTTCTTGCTTTTTTTTGCTCGATATCAATAATGGCAACAGGTAGGCACTTAAAATATTCACAAAATACTCATTTGTATTTTTACTATAACAATAAATAGTAAAATTCAAATAAAATAAATATTTAAGGGGGATCTCATACAAAAAAAACGTCCTTTTTGCCCATTTTTGCTCGATATCAATAAATGGTAAAGGGTAGGTAGGCACTTGAAATATTCACAAAATACTTAATTGTATACTACTTTAATAATAAATAATAAAATAAAAATAAAAAAATATTTAGGGGGACGGACGGACTCAATCTCTCATACAACAAAATTTATTTTTTTTGCCACTTTTTTCCCGATATTAAAAACAATGTACCTACTGTTGTTTACCTAGTCGATTGTACGGAACCCTTCATGCTCGAGTCCGACTCGCACTTGTTTTTTTTTACATATTGGTAGAAAAGTATGTCTCTAGTCTAGACTCTATCCATATGGCAGACAATGTTTGCCGGGTCAGCTAGTAATTTTATGAAAGAAAATACACAACGTGGCGAGAAGCATTCTTTTTTCGACGGTAATTCGTAATAAAAGCAAGATTTCGTCCCTTGTCCCAACATATACAACTGAAGATACATTACAAAAAAGCAAAAATTTACGTACCTTCTAAAATTAACTCCACACGAATAACAAAACAGATATCTCTCTCCGTGCTTCTCTTGGTAGTGACGACCTGCTGCCATTATTGATTGTGAGTGATGTCCACAGTGAACACACCTACAATTATCATTCAAGTTTACACGGAAAATGCTTATTTAAAAATTACTTATATATAAACCTTAAGTGATAAAACCACAGATTTATTTTATTTTTTCTTTCTTCAATCTTTGGATAAAACTAACTTTTTTAACCGACATTCAAAAATACTATATAATAATATACTATTGGCATGTTGTGCAGAAGTGACCTTGCTTTTTTATGCCAGGCTTGTGGGTTCAAATCCTAATCGAGTATGGTTGTTATAATTATATTTATATATCTACTGGGTATATGGACATTGTTGTGTGACCACTAGTTTTACATAAGTAAAACTAGTGGTCACCCAGTGGTCGAAATTAGACCATAATTAAGGTAATTATAAGTTTAAATATTATTAAGGTTCTGTTGTCAAAGACTATACTTCTATAAAGATAAAAAAATAGTATATATGTGTATTTGTGTCAAATACATGGTAGTGCTAGTGTGTAACATTTTTTTTTATTTAATGTTAATTTATTATATATTATTTAAATAAATACTTATATTAAATGATATAAAAAAATATTAGCATTCTGCACTCTTTCTCTACATAAACTATGTGAAATTTCATACTCCTCCATCTGCACAATTTTCGTAAAAAAAGGGTACAAAGTTTTTGCTTCACATATTAACATATAGATTACATAATGTATATCAGTTGGTTGTTAAATTAAATTACTCTTTATTGTACACATAAAAGAAGTTTGCAAATTATAAAATACTACAAAAAAAAAATGTACAACAGGCAGTCTTATCTCTAAACAGCGATCTCTTTCAAAATTTTTTTTTTTTTGTTTGAACATGCAAACTACTAGTTTGAATTGAAAAATTATTTTTATGATTATTTGATTCATTAATTGAGGAAGGCTATAGGCTATATAACATTTTAGTACTTTTTTCTGAAATAAATAAAGGCAAGTTAAACCATTGGGCACTGCAAGTTTTTTTATATACTGTCATACTTACTCCAGCATGATTCCATTCATTATATAGTAATCTTGAGGAGGTGGTGGCGGCTTAGTATTTTTCATTATTGCCGCGAGAGTGGTTGTTAGCAAGTACGGGTCATCCTTTAAGTTTGGAAATTGATTTAGAAGTTCTTTAACATATGAATACCTTTGTGATGGTTTAAGCAATTTAGTCCTGTGAGCATTTTTCGTTTCACTTTCCTCTGAACTGATATCATTGGACATAGTGACACATAAACCATTAACCGGTGCTTCTATGAAGTCCGGGAAATATTTATCACCGTCGCCATTATCATCTTCATGATTAAAATTAATGTTTTCATTAAACTCAAAACTACTAGAAATTTCACTAAGATATTCATTACTGTCCTCAGTTCCTAAAATTTCTTCTTTCACAATAGGTTTATCTAATGCTTGTAAATGTTGAACATCTTCAGAGTTTTTTATGCAATCAATAACTTGTTCAACTTCATTTTCATCTAATGTTTCTTGTTTATTTTGTACTAGCGCGGGAGAATTGTCCGTATTGTCATCGCCGACAATAACAATATACATATCCTCGTCTTTTTCCATATTTTCCTATAAAAGTAGAAGGAAAAAATAATTCATAATAGCAACTTAAACTAGTTATTTCAAAGTACTTTTAATATCAGTTTATAAATTTAAAATCTGAATCAGAAATACATTAATATAACCAAATAACCAAAACAACAATGTTACTTATAAAAAACACTAAACAGGCAAAAGTTCACACTTAAACATCTCAATCTTTAAAATAATCATAATAACTGTCAAGGAACAAGGTACTGTTTATACCAAGTTTATACATCATTTATTAACTTAACGAATATCCAAAACTACATATATAAACAATTAAACAGTGCAATATTGAAGTCATTGAGCTATTATTACTAAGTAATAATAGCTCAATGATTGAAGTTAATAATTTATTTTTGATAAAATGGCTTATATCACGAGTCCTTTGCCTTCGTAATTTTGTGACACAAAGTCATAGATGAAGGATACTATGGATGTGACAAGCGTGCCACACCCGAAAGGGACAAACATAAAAGTATATAAGATGTCAGGGTTGCCAGCCCTACCAAAATTTCCCCGTATTCTTCAGGAATTTACGATAAACCAGTAATAATAACAATAATATTATTATTATAAGTAGTAATAACTGCCGCGACAATGCGATTGACTTGCATTGCGCAAACGCCCTTATGGTTTATTCATATGAATCAATATTTTCTGATATTGCAATTTGTAAAATAATGGAATACAAATGGTCGTGCATTCGCCTTGAAATTTCACCGGGCACTGATTTTTACCCGACTGCGCAATGCAAAGGAGGGTAATGTGTTTTTCAGTCTATGTTGTATTTTGTTTTTTCGATTTTTTAATGAATTTATTTTATTCTGCTTTTGAGTTTTGATAGTTGCATGAAATACGACAGTAATATCTCGTAAGATGTGGTCTGAAAAAATGTTCTGTTTTTTAACTCTTAATCGAACCTGGGAGTTGAACGGAACATATTTAGCATGATTTCATGAAAAAAAAAAAAAATGAAACAAGTTACTCCAAATTTAAGTTTTTATTAATATACTCTATATATTCTTACAAATAAGAACAGAAGTTATTTTTTTTAAAACAAATTTATTTCTACCCTAAAGAATACAATTTACAAAAACGAATCTACTTTGAAAACAATTTAACATACCAAAATTAAACGAAAAGTAAAAATGTAAGACCTCTAGAACAATTACGTACCAAGATAAAGAAGACTGAACATAGGCTCTGCGAACTTTTGCGCATGTACACTCACGAAGAAAACTGTCATTACCAATTTTTATTTTTATTTGTCTTTTTCTTATTTATTGAATTTTTTGTTCAATTACAATAAAATATAGCATAGTCACTCTTGAATATGAAGCTTTCTATTAGAGAAAGAATTTTCATAATCGGATCAGTATTTGCGAAGATTACCCCCTACATAGAAACAAAGCTATAAACTTTACCTCTTTATAATATTAGTATAGATGGATATTCAACAATCTCGATCTCAACTGAGGTAGGGCACAGCAGGAAATTTCCTGCTCAAAATATGGAGCAGCCCGACTGGGGTAGTACCTCGACCTTACAGAAGACCACAGCTAAATAATACTGTTTTCAAGCAGTATGGTGTTCCTGTTGGTGAGTAAGGTGACCAGAGCTCCTGGGGGGGATTGGGGATAGGGTCGGCAACGCGCTTGCGACGCTTCTGGTGTTGCAGGCGTCTATAGGCTACGGTAGTCACTTACCATCAGGTGAGCCGTACGCTTGTTTGTCGACTTAGTAACATAAAAAAAAAAAAAATATTACGAAATTAACACACACTTAACTACTCAGGGTCTTATCGACTTACATGAGTTAAAATAATAAATAACACAGCTTTCCACATCACCACGGAGGTACTGTGTCGTCGATGCGTTCCCATTATTTTACATGGCGGGATCCCCATTAGGCCTACACCATGGATCGACGTATCTGATGGCGAGTGATATATCTGATGGCGGCTTAGAATTTGTTACACATATCAAATCCATTTAAATATAGATTGGATATGAACAATTTTCAGGCGAATGTCAGTCTTCTCTATAAGAACCATTCTATTGGTTTCGGTCTTTCGCCACTTGAAACCCAGTGTTATGGCCGGATTAAGCGCTCTCGGTATGACAAGGTCGCGTTCATCGGGGAACCGGTTTGGTTTGAATAGCGGCTCGGCGCGGAGCCGGCGCCCGCGCGCCTCGACCAGTTAGTCGTTTTCTGAGACCGGGCGGAACGCACGCCGCGTTCTTACTTGTGCCGCCCGCTGCGATTTGCAGCTAAATTTCACTGCATACGCGTATGTTCTAAATTTGCTGTTGAACCGAGATAAATTATCGATTTAATTACTCGTAATAATTTCTGCAATTGAACTTCGATAAACTTTCTTGTATATCGGCGCGAATAAATCGTGCATAGTGAAATTATTTAGCTTGACCTCGTGTATGCTTTGCGGCGCGGTTGTGTCGAGGTGTGAACCCCGAAAACGAGCGCCATTTTGATTAGAGAAGTTATAATTTATTATTAATTCCGTGACCGTGAGTTCGAGTGTGCTGGAGTGATCGTCGTTCCTGATTTGCCGTCGAGTCGCGGCGCTGTCGAGTGCTGTCAGGTCACTTTATTACACACCAACGTCACCACACTATTCCACTACCTACACATACCTACCCTGACTGTACTTGACCGGATAGCCGAGCTCCTCCTTTGAAGGTTAGTGATTACAGTTACGTTACAGTCGTTAGTACAGTTATAGCTATCGCGCAGCTGATTACTTCTCCATAGGTACTTTGTACCCGACGTCAGACTGTCCGCCAGAGGTCGCTGATGGGCCCCGAACTCTTAGGCACTGTGGGATAGTCTTGCGCCGTAACATTTGGTAGCAGAGCGTGGTTACCGCGCCTTGAGCTGCGCGAGCTCTTTTTGATAGGGTTAGGTACCTGTATTGCTGGCGGGTAGGTAGGGGAAGGTTGGCCTGTGTGCGACATCCCGGGTTTTTGTTTTGTTTTACCACTGAATTTATTTGCTGGGTTTGTTATGTTGCTGGATTCTATTACTGCATTTGATTATTTACTGAATTGTCTATCCTACTGAATTTTTGTTACTGAATTTATTTGCTGAATTGTTTCTATTGCTGAATTGTATTACTGCCTTGCTTACTTACTGAATTTGTTTCTATTGCTGAATTCTATTACTGCCTTGTTTACTTACTGAATTTGTTCTATTGCTGAATTGTATTACTGCCTTGTTTATCTACTGAATTTGTGTCTATTGCTGAATTTCTGTTACTGCATTTGTTTGTATTACTGAATTTGTTTCGATTGCTAAATTTGGGTTACTGCATTTGTTTGTACTACTGAATTTGCTTCTATTACTGAATTTATATTGCTGTTTCTGTTTATGTTACTGACTTGTTCTGTTGCTGAATTTGTGTTACTTCATTTGTTTGTATTACTGAATTGGTTTCTATTGTTGAATTTATGTTACTGCATTTGTTTATGTTACTGAGTTGCTTCTGTTGCTGAATTTGTATTGATGCATTTGTTGTATGGCTGAATTTGGTTCTATTCCTGAATTATATTACTGTATTTGTTTATATTGCTGAATGTGTTTCTATCACTGAATTTGTTTGTTTCTGTGTACGATGCCTGGGCCCTATCAGCGCTTCTCTTCGCGTCCCTCCCGACCGCGCCTCCGCCACGGGCGGGGGCGCTCGTGAGCGCCTTCCGGTGCGTGACGCTTCTGGCTCGCCCCCCAACCCCTGCGCCCCAGGCCTGGACAGGGGACGTTCCCCTGATCAGTTGGGGTGTCACCCTGCCAGGGGCGGGGGGGGTCTGTCCCCCCCCTCCGCGGATTGAGCGAGAATTCGCCACTCTTCTCACGCGACCCCCTCCGCTAGCTGAGTGGCCGCGACTGGAGCGTCGCCCTCCCCCTCTTAGTCGGCGTCGGCGACCTTATCGGGTCACTGCGACTTCTTATCTGTTCCGGCTAGCGCGGCCGGGGCCCTTTGAGTGCCGGGCCCATCATTGGTTTGTCACTGCTGGCGATTACCTTCGCATACTATTTTTGAGTACATGTCCTCTATGACATAGTAGGTTCTCTTCCTAACGTCCTCTTAAATGACGCGCTGGGACTTATTGTGTAGTTAGGCGAGATCCGAGCCTCTTATCGGTGCTCTCGTACGAGAGCGGCTCTTATCTGTTCCGGCTAGCGCGGCCGGGGCCCTCTGAGTGCCGGGCCATCTGTAGTTTGTCACTGTTAGCGATCTTCTTCGCATCCTGGTTTGAGTGGATGTCCTTGATGATGTAGTGGGGTTTCTTCCTAATGTCCCCTTAATTGACGCGCTGGGACTTATCGTGTAGTTAGGCGAGATCCGAGCCTCTTAACGGTGCTCTCTTGCGAGAGTGGCTCTCCATTGTGTCGCGCCTGTCGATCCCTAAGTTGGAGCTGTCCGGAGCCGCTCTTCTCACGCGACTCCTCGACCCCGTCCACTCGTCTCTGATATTTGTTTCGTTACGATTTTTTCGCGGACATAATGCCCTTCTGTCCGGGACGGGGGACTGTTATGGCCGGATTAAGCGCTCTCGGTATGACAAGGTCGCGTTCATCGGGGAACCGGTTTGGTTTGAATAGCGGCTCGGCGCGGAGCCGGCGCCCGCGCGCCTCGACCAGTTAGTCGTTTTCTGAGACCGGGCGGAACGCACGCCGCGTTCTTACTTGTGCCGCCCGCTGCGATTTGCAGCTAAATTTCACTGCATACGCGTATGTTCTAAATTTGCTGTTGAACCGAGATAAATTATCGATTTAATTACTCGTAATAATTTCTGCAATTGAACTTCGATAAACTTTCTTGTATATCGGCGCGAATAAATCGTGCATAGTGAAATTATTTAGCTTGACCTCGTGTATGCTTTGCGGCGCGGTTGTGTCGAGGTGTGAACCCCGAAAACGAGCGCCATTTTGATTAGAGAAGTTATAATTTATTATTAATTCCGTGACCGTGAGTTCGAGTGTGCTGGAGTGATCGTCGTTCCTGATTTGCCGTCGAGTCGCGGCGCTGTCGAGTGCTGTCAGGTCACTTTATTACACACCAACGTCACCACACTATTCCACTACCTACACATACCTACCCTGACTGTACTTGACCGGATAGCCGAGCTCCTCCTTTGAAGGTTAGTGATTACAGTTACGTTACAGTCGTTAGTACAGTTATAGCTATCGCGCAGCTGATTACTTCTCCATAGGTACTTTGTACCCGACGTCAGACTGTCCGCCAGAGGTCGCTGATGGGCCCCGAACTCTTAGGCACTGTGGGATAGTCTTGCGCCGTAACACCCAGGTTTTTAATTATTGTCCTTAAGCTCGTTAGACCACCTTGATACACGATGTCGGAGAAGTGTTTGATTCGTAATGATGTAGTCGAAGTCGAGTGTCGACGCCGCGTTGGCGCAGCGGCCACAGCACTGGTTTGTGGCTGTTGCGCAGGCGGTTGCGGGTTCGATCTCCGCACACGACAACATTTGTATTGGCCATACAGATGTTTGCCGTGGTCTGGGTGTTTGTGCAGTCCTTGTGGGTCTCCCCACTGTGTCTCGGAGAGCACGTTAAGCCGTCGGTCCTGGTTGTTATCATGTACACCTGATAGTTATCGTTACTCATAGTAGGGAATATATCCGCCAACCCGCATTGGAGCAGCGTGGTGGATTAAGCTCTGATCCTTCTCCTACGTGGGGAAAGAGGCCTGTGCCCAACAGTGGGATATTACAGGCTGAAGCATGGATGTAGTCGAAACGGACTTGTCTAGTAAAGGTATAATTGGGACATTAAATGCAAGTGCGTTAAAAAAGGAGGGGAAATATACATGTTTAAGGTATAAGACGAGTGGTGTTGTTCACAATGCTTGCAGAAAACAATAAGGTTCGTTAGAAGTGACTCAATAAAAAGGTTTTTGAGAGAACAAGCTCTTTCAAAGCAACCATTAACATCACGTGGTGTCTTTTCTTTGCATTCAGGACATATAGTCAGTTTGATTAAAAAACAATGTTTTTTTTGCACAAGAGTATGACGAGGAGGCGGAGAGAAAAAAAAATCTTATTCTAACCGTCGAACCATTATCAAAGATCATTTCCTGCTATTACCTGCGATTTCCTGCTACTACGTTTCACAATTCCGTGCTTCTTCGTAGGCAGGACAGAAACGCTGAGTGGGGTAACGACGTAGTAAGACGCATCTGCACTGTTGGAGATCTATACGCAGTAGATGCAATATATCACGTGGATTGTTACAAAAAATTCACTCTTGCCACTCTACCTTCAAAAAGAAAAGCTGCCCATTGATGAAGGGATACAGTTCCTCACCGATAAAAGTGACAGCAGCAGGGATTGAAACAACTGTTACAATAGGAGATGCTGTCAGGTGCGGATTGGATAAGGCTGCCGTTCATCCAACTGTTGTAATAGTTGGGGAGGATGTTGACTTGATAGTCCTCCTCATGGGATTGACTCAACCAAATATCGACGTGATCTTTATGAAACCAGATCGTGGAAAGGTGGAGACAAAATTGTTTTCAGTACGACAACTTCAACAGCTTTCATTTGCCAAGACAATACTTCTTCTTCACAGCTTCTCCGGATGCGACAGCACCTCCGCGATCCATGGAAAGAGTAAAGTGGGAACTGCTAAGATGTTCACGGTTAAACCAGACCTGACCCAAAACATCTCAGACATTTTCAGTGAGCTTTCAACATCACCTGAGATTATTTAACAGGCCGGCGAGAAACTGTTTCTGGCAATTTACCAAGCGCCTGCCCAGGAACAAAGTCTCAATAAATACTGCTACTCAGCTTTTTTGAGAGCATCGATGAAGGCGAAATCAGACCTGGCCACTCTTCCTCCTACCGGGGGAGCTTCGAATCAGCACTCGTTGAGAGTTACCTACAGGTATCATTAATCACAAAAGTTGTAAAATACTGTAATATAAATATACGAGTATATTTGAGCTAAATACTTACGCTGATCTTATTACCTCTTTTACATATACAACAATGGCTCGGCAACCACCTACTCAATAGGGCCGGGCCAAAGGAGACGATGGCATCCTAAAGCATCATCATGTATCTTTCCCCTCTTTTCTTAACGCACTTGCCTTGTTATTCCAATTATCCCTTTACTTCCGACCTTAGACAAGTCCGTTTCGACTACATATATCGTTACAAATTAAACACTTCTCCGACATCGTGTAGTATCACGTAGAAAAAAAAATCACAATTCGGGACGCGATGTACTCGTTTTATAACATCGGACCGATTTTGGTGCGAATCTCGGCGCGCAACGCTACAGGTGCGCGCTAGCAGTAACTTTTCTCCTTTAATATCTCGTTAAATATTGATCCCAGCGAAAAAGTGTATATAACCTTTTTTGTATAGAATTTTATGTAGATTACTTAAGTAGAAGAAATGTTTTTGCTATGAGCCACCGTTTACGAGTTGTTTAAGAAAAAGTAAAAAAATGGACCTTTACACCCCCCTCTACCCGTTAGCTTCACTCCCATCCATCAGTACTTTTAGTATGTTGCTTCAGACACCATTCCCTACAACTATGCCAAAAATCGCTTTTACACGAATTATTTCCCCTATTTTTGCTTCGTTGAGTGGACTAAGGTAGCAATGATTAAAAATGGTGCCTTTTTTTGCGGCAGTTGATTCCATATTGTTCACATTTCTCATCATCTATGATTTTCAAAATCAAAATGGCTGTCTTTGGGTCGTTAACCAGCGGGTTAGGTTCGGATGTTTACATTCGGGCCAGCCGCCGGGGCGGGGTGGAGACTGCTAACGCGACCCCATCTCGCCCCACTCAGGCGGATGTCTGCTCACACGTGGATGGTTTTTGGTCAGTAGGAGTCTGACATAACCCTCTGGTGCCCCCGCGCCGGATGGTATCCATGATGGATTTTCCCCACGTAAAAAAAAGTAAAACCGGCCAAGTGCGAGTCGGACTTGCGCACGAAGAGTTCCGTACCATTGACTAGGTAATATATATTTAAATATATGTATTATATAAATATCGAGCAAAAATAGGTAAGAAATTGCGTTTTTTGTATGGGAGCCCCCCTTAAATATTTATTTTATTTTATTTTTAGTATTTGTTGTTATAGCGGCAACAGAAATACATAATCTGTGAAAATTTCAACTGTCTAGCTATAGCCGTTCTTGAGATACAGCATGGTGACAGACGGACGGACGGACGGACGGGCGGACGGACGGACGGAGGGACGGACCGCGAAGTCTTAGTAATAGGGTTCCGTTTTTACCCTTTGGGTACGGAACCCTAAAAAAAGGTCAGGTCTATTAATAACATCACAGAGAAATTTAAAAAATGAAAAATCATATTTTGTGACTAAACTACTGGATGTATTTTATTGTTTTTTTGTATGTGGGCTTGAAATGTCGTTACATATACGATGTCCAATTTATTGTTTTTTATAAATGTAAATAAGTCGGCAAACAAGCGTACGGCTCACCTGATGGTAAGCAAATACCCTACAGACGTCTGCAACACCACAAGCATCGCAAGCGCGTTGCCGACCCTATCCCCAATTCCCCCCCAGGAGCTCTGGTCACCTTACTCACCAACAGGAACAGAACACTGCTTGAAAGCAGTATTATTTAGCTGTGGTCTTCTGTAAGTTCGAGGTACTACCCCAGTCGGGCTGCTCCATATTTTGAGCAGGAAATTTCCTGCTGTGCCCTACCTCAGCTAAATAATTTATTATAATCACCACCCTGTATAAATCTTTTCTTCAAATATAGGAACAAAACGCGCCAGCACAAACATAATCACTTACGTAGGTTTTAGCCTAGTTTTAGATGGACAACTTAACTTTAGCTTATCTTAGTAGAATTTATATATATATATATATATATATATATATATATATATATATATATATATATATATATATATATATATATATATATATTAATCCCAAAGTCCGTTTCCCAACTTGTGCCCTTCACTGAGATTAGTTCTGAACTACTTTAACTGGCTCCGGACGATCAGCTCTAATGTTGTCACATATTTCATAACCATCTCTTGTATATTTCTTTTTATTTACATCTGATCTCATAAAATATTATTTAATTCATTTTCCAAAATCAATTAAGTTAAAAATTACTAAAATTAAATAATTATACAGCAATGCAGTTGATGAATGACCCTAATGTTTTCATACATTCCATAAATATCTAATTGCAAATTTTTATTTATTTACATTCCAAATAAATTTTATTCATTTACAAAAATCAATTAAAATAAAAAAAGTAAAATTAAATAATTATACTAGATATATACTAGTATCTAATGTGACAAAAAGGCACACGAGAGTTACACCATGTATTGACAAGAACATTTTAAAGTTATTTAAAGTCACAAAACAAATATCAAAAATCATACACAAAAATAATTTCAAATACACTGAATTTCATTTATACCCCGTCCGGCGACTAATGATCTTTTTGACAGCTCACGCCTATAAATTACAGTTTTTTTTGTCGGAATAACGTACTAAAAATTTTACAGTAATGTCATAATTTATTGACGATTTGATTGATTGAGTGAAGTACCCTGTGCATAACAAACAACCACAGACTATGAAACAGTTCTTGAAATAATAAATCGATAATAAATCGATCATATGATAAAAAATAATTTTACGTAATGTGATTATTTTTTCGATAAATTTAATACAAAAAAGGAAATAAAAATAGTATCTATGACCCCAAGATTGATTACTTGCAAGGAATTAAGTCGAAATCTTGAAATTTAATTACAAACCAAGAATAAAGAGCAATAACTCTGTTAATTCATTTATTTATTATTTATATATTTCATTTATAATTAAAAAAAGTAATAAACGCATAAATAAATAATATTTTTAAACTAAATGTATTTAATTAAATCGATTGAAAGTTCTTCTTAAATAAAATCGATTATTATTTCGAATCGAATAAATAACGTGTGAGGCAGTCACTAATGTCAAAATTTCTTGAAGTGTCAAAAAGATCATTATAGTTTGTCCATTTTATTATTAGTCTTTTGACAGATCGACGACTGACAAGGTTTAGTGATGTCCTAAAGAATAATCGGTATCGCTAATTTTTTTTGTTAAAAAATATAATATTTATTAATATGAAAATATTACGACGTAAAACTTATATAAGTTATATATATCTATATGTACGTCAACTGGATATCGATGAACAATATCGTTGCAAGGCAATATCTATACATATAATAAAATGGTAGAAAAGACAAAACTGTACATTGAATATTTTTTTAAAAGAATACTTGGGGTGTGATCTATGTCGATACCGAAGCCAAAAATATAGTTTTTAGAATTTTTGTCTGTTTGTCTGTATGTATGTCCGGGATAAACTCAAAAAGTACCTACTGCATGAATTTATTTTCAAATTTGGCACGAATATTATTTAGAAGTCAGGTCAACATATAGGCTACATAATTATTATCGTGCTATCACCTACGGGGAACGAGCAGTGAACCTTTATTTCTTCAACGCATTCTGTAACAACGTGTAATCTAACGACGCATATTTGAATGTTGTTGTTATTATGTTAATAACCATGCTATAAGCTAGCTTCACTCTATAAAAATCACGCAATATAAGTAACTTAGGCCGATAAACATAATTAAATGAATATAAGTAGTATCAAGACAATTTTAAAGCAGCGCCATCTATGAAATTTTAATAACATCATCATCAATCCCTTTTTGGATATAAATAATTTAAATTTGATCTGATGATGTTGGCGAGGTTAATTAGTTATTTTTAAAAGTCATAGATGGAGTTGTGCATTTTCTTCTTAAAAATTGTATCGTTAATTCGTTTCAGAGATGAACAAAACATTTAAAAAAAATGTTTTTATATAAGTTTTAAGCTGCTTCATCTATGTCTTATAAAATTCATTGAGTTTATCTGTATATAGTAATAATAACTGCATAGATTTATGACAAAATTTAAACTCGAGAACGGCACGCTTTTGCTGTAAGCAATTTGAACTTGTGGGGTGTGCGCGAGGGAGTTTCCAATGAAACGCTAGTGCTAGTGCTAGCTAGTGACGTGCCGCCATAAACTAAATAACGAAGAAAGCCGACGCGAACGCCAAATGTCATGATAGGTAGCCAAACCACTAATGTTGTTTATCGAGAAGACCTATAAGTATGTATTTTTATCCTATTCTGTATTCCTTATTCATTATTTTCTCCATCTGCTTTAGTCACAACTTATGACTTAATTCAGCAGAATCACCATAAAGTCATTTATTCAAAGCAGGCTAAAAATAAGCACTTTTTGAAGGTCAATTTTATAATAGACAGTCTCTCTCCGTTACTGCACTTTCTGTATATATGTACCTAATGTAAAGAAGAAATGGGTAAATGAATGTTATTTTAAAGGGTAGGTATTTTTCGTGCTGTTTAGCGTTCACGCAGACGATGTCACGGGCAGCAGCTAATATAATGTATATTTTTGTCCAATTTGATTTACATATACTTATTAATATTATTATTTTTCACTGAATTTTGTGTTCAATAACAATAAACTATAGCCTATGGTACCTACTCCTGAATGGTGTAGCTTTCTGTTCGTGAAAGAATTTTCATGATCGGATTACTATTTGCGAAGATTACTTCCTACAAACAAACAAAGTTAAAAACTTCACCTGTTTATAATATAGATTAGCATTTATTTCTACCGATTATTTGTAATCTGTGGCACAATCATAGTAATCGTTATGAGTGGCATATCACTAAAGGGGCGGTACCCGTCCATGAAGTACGATATTATATCTATGAATTTTTTAGTTAAACAATATGAAACTTCATGGGCCGGAGCTGTCAAAAGACTAATAATAAAATGGACAAAGTATAGTCGCCGGACGGGGTATAAATTATTTATATAATAACTAGCTGTGCCCCGCGGTTACCCCCGCGTTAATTTGAGGAAAATCATAGCTATAGCCTTTCCCAATTTCAAGTTTGTAGGTGTATTTTTCATTGGACTTTCATACAAACAACCATCCCGTGTTTTAACCCCAAAAGGGGGTTGATTTCTCAAAATACATTATTAGTACACCTCAACACCGTCTATAGACCATACATTTTGAATTTCAAGTCTCTTACTTCTAAAACATAGGACTTTCATACAAACTTCCAACCCCCATTTTTCCCCCTTATTGGTGGAATTTCGTAAAACCCGTTCTTAGCTGACCTCTACTCGGCGAAAGGAATATTCCTACCAAATTTCAAGTCTCTACGCCTTATGGTTCCAGAGATATCGTGATGAGTCAGTGGGTGGATATCTCTTTTATATATATACTAGCTGTGCCCCGCGGTTACCCCCGCGTTAATTTGAGGAAAATCATAGCTATAGCCTTTCCTAATTTAAAGTTTGTAGGTGTATTTTTCATTGGACTTTCATACAAACTTCCATCCCCTGTTTTAGCTCCAAAAGGGGGTTGATTTCTCATTTTGATCAAAATACATTATTAGTACACCTCAACACCGTCTATAGAGCATACTTTTTCAATTTCAAGTCTCTTACTTCAAAAACATAGGACTTTCATACAAACTTCCAACCCCCGTTTTACCCTTAGGGGTAGAATTTCGTAAAACCCGTTCTTAACTGACCTCTACTCGGCAAAAGGAATATTCCTACCAAATTTCAAGTCTCTACGCCTTATGGTTCCAGAGATATCGTGATGAGTCAATGGGTGGGTAACTCTTTTATACATATAGATATAGAAGATTATGTTCTCCAAAAGTAAACAGTACACCAATAAGTCTATCACTTTGGCGTTAACTTTGTGTTTTGCGACACTGCGTTATAAAGTAACTATTTTGGTCATCAACTACATCTTTAAACACTAATTTGGCTTGGTTGATCTGCGGCGTTGATAATGTTGGTAATTTCTTGAAGAACATCTGTAAAGGATTTACGATAAGTTATTGGCAACGCTACATTTTTTTCAAAAAATATACGTAAAAATAATAAACATTATAAATTGGTAGGGCAAAAAGTCTTTTCATATTTTCTGGTAAAAAGTTGCAATCAAATCTATTTGGCTTGTTTGTAACTGGATGGTTTTGATACCAAGAAAAGGTAACTTTTAAAAATGAAATTATAAAATAAAAAATATATTCCCACTTTTCATTTGTTCTTCTGGTTTCCAAAATGGGTGAATGGAACAAAGAAATTTGGTATATATACGAGTAAATTTTAAAGTTTTACTTTAAAAAAGGGAAAAATGCACTCAAGCCGCGAAAAATCTTTGTGACGTTTATGGACCTAATGCAGTGTTAGTAAGAGTAGCACAAAATTGGTTTAAGCATTTTCAGTCAGGAAAAATTGATGTCAAAGATGCATTTCAAAAGTGGAGGCTGGCTATACCAAAATATAATCATGATATGTATGAATGATGTTGTTTAGCGATTTTTAAAGGTTTTTTGCAATTTACTTTAAATTTAGTGGGCCGACGAGCAAAAACAACTTCTGATTTGGGTTCAGCGCATTGAAATACATAAAAACTTAAGTTAGTTAAAAAAATCATTTGCATAAATGCATTTTTGCGATTTTAACTATTTTTAGCCTTTTTTTTGGAATTCACTCAAAAGGGGGTGTTCGGGCCAAACGGACCTCAAATTCGGATTCAGCGAACCGAAATACATAACCCTTCTTGGGTCTGGTCAAAGGTATGGAGAACGTTTTCTTGTGGGCCGGTTTATACTAAACCGTTCCACTATATTCGCCAACCCACATTAGAGCAGCGTGGTGCATTAAGCTCTGATCCTTCTCCTACATGCGGAAAGAGGCCTATTCTGTGAGATATTACAGGCTGAAATGTATGCGTATCCCACTATAATAAATAATAAACGTTTAAAATCAATGGAATTTAGTAGGGACAATGTCGAGTTCTTACAAAAACACAAACGACCAAATAAAAGAAACACTTATATGACCCTATGTATAGGTCATTCAAATATTTGTATGTTCCATACAAAAGGTATATGAAATTTAAAAAAATTGCGTGCGTACAAAGTACACATTTCAGAAGTGAAACTTCTTTGGCAAACTAATTAAAAAAAAACTAATTAAAAAAAGCCAATGTCACGCGGTGTGCCCAGGCGGTCCCCAATCGGACCACCAAGCAGGCGGACCCATCCAAGTACTAACCGCGCCTGACGTTACTTAGTTTCGGTGATCAGACGAGAACCGGTGTATTCAACGTGATATGGACGTTTTAAAATCCGTAACTCGTGACGCCGTGACGCGTATGATCCGTAAAAATTTTACCCGTCATGCGCCTAAAGAAGATTCACTTCAAAATTTTTCTAAAGTAATACTTTTAAAAAGTTGCGAAGATAATAAAAATGTTACCTTTCGTGTCATGATCATCATTCCATGCATCTTTTTCATATGTTCTTTGAGAATTGACATCCGCCGGCACCTGTAATATTTAGAAGTAAGTTTATTTACAAGTTTTAAAAACAAACACGAGCGCCTGAACCACGAAAAAATTCAGCATTTTTTTATGTAACGAGGTCGGCAAACAAGCTTACGGCTCACCTGATGGTAAGACCGTAGCCTATAGACGCCTGCAACACCAGAAGCATCGCAAGTGCGTTTCCGTCCCTATCTCCAATCCCCCCAGGAGCTCTGGTCACCTTACTCACCAACATGAACACTAGTAGTGGATCGTCCTGGCAGGCCCGAGGGCCTGTCCGGGTACGGGCCTTGAGGGTTACCTCCTTACCCGGGCTCTCATCACCGGGGCACGTTGCCTCCGGGGTCAATTTGTTTTGGCCATGGCAACGGCCTATGGCCTTTGGGGTCTTCTCCTGGTCAAAAAATTTTATTCCCACCGTCGCAGAGTGGGGTATTTGACATGAAAAGTTGGACGAAACTCTTTTTTATTCGTTATGTCAGTAAAATCGTTATAAAACCAGAAACTAACACAAAACGGGCTATTTATTAAAAAAATTATCTAATTTACACGAGCTCTCATCAGTTGGTTCGTCGTCTTTACGGACACTTTTTGAACTTTCTTGATTTCGGTCTGAAACGGCTGGACCGATTATGACGGGTCTTTCACTAGCAGATAGCTGATTTAATAAGAAGTAACTTAGGCTACTTTCGTTTTACAATTTTTTTATTTTATAAACCTGTGAACTGAACAATAACTCTTTTGTTAAATTCCACGCGGACAACGTCGCGGGCACAGCTAGTAAATAAAACACCAAACTTCCGTTACTTTTTTCTTTTAAGATTACTTCCTAAGATAACCTGTATTAATATAATATATAAATTTTTACTCGGACGAACTCGGAAACATTACTAATCTACTAATTTATAAAGAAAAAATTAGAAATAAACTAAAATTTTATTATTAATAATCATAAGTCATAGAAACCTAAATATGGAGTCATGAGTTACTCTGTATGCAGGTACTAATAAACTACATACCTTCACTTTCAATATCCATATCGAAATCTTCTTCTAAATTAAAGTATCACTGACTTATAGGAGAACTAAAAGTAGTTGTTTTAAAGCGCCGAGAACTGCAACTTGCAACGTAAACAAAGACGAGATTCCGATTGATGCTGTAAATGAACCACTTAAAAATGGCTGTCGAAATGGCTGCCTTTTTTGCGCTATCTATTGTACTACTATATAAACTCATTACAGTTGTCCTATTGAGTAGTTAATAAATTTGAGTTTTGTCCAACTTTTTATGTCAAATACCCCTATGTGCGTCGGTCAGTCCCTAACAGGTGGTCATTCTAAGTCTTGGTCATGTTGGAATGTCCTCCCCCGCGTCGTCCAGATCGTCGCCACCGCTGTCCGCGCTGGGTCGGCTCGGTGGTGCTTGCAGGAGCTCGCGAGGTAGAGGACGCCCTTCCGGCGGTCTCGCATGTAGCGGGGCAATCCCGTGGAGGTGTACGCGCGCGTCTTTGTCCGCTCGAGCGAACATAGCGCACGCGAGGCGACGCACATACTCCTCCACGGTGGGCGTCCTGGTGTCTCGATGAAGCACGTCGTTTCTGACATACCACGGAGCTCCTGCAATCAAGCGCAGGCAACGGTTCTGCTGGACTTGCAATCTTCTGGCCTGGGACGCCGAGCAGAGCGCGTACCAGGCCGGGGCCGCATACGTCAGGCGCGAGCGGACGTAGGCACCGTAGACCATCAGTTTGGTTCTGAGGGGCAGTCTGGATGTGAAGACGGAGTGGAGCTTCGACCGAGCCGCCGCTGCGTGGTTCACCGCACGCTTTACCGTGGGAACCATGCGCAGCCTCCGGTCGATGTGGCACCCCAGATACCTCACTGAGGTCTTCCACTCTACGTCCTGACCTCGGAGTTTGAGCTGGCGCAGCGGCCTAGCCTAGCCACTACAGCACGTCCTCCTCCCCCTCGAACAGGAACACAATATTGCTTGAAAACAGTATTATTTAGCTGTGGTCTTCTACAAGGTATTACCCCAGTCGGGCCGCTCCATATTTTGAGCAGGAAATTTCCTGCTGTGCCCTACCTCAGTTAATGCAGCATGTCCGATTCTTATTTATTTTATTTATTTTTATTTAACAATTTATTATACGTACAAAATAACAACAACTATATACATAATATATTTGTCATGGAGAATCACGTATAACGGTATGCTTATACACTTTTTTTTTTACGTGGGGAAAATCCATCATGGATACCCACCAGCGCGGGGGCGCCAGAGGGTTATGTCAGACTCCTACTGACCAAAATCCACGTGTGAGCAGACCTCCGCCTGAGTGGGGCGAGATGAGGTCGCGTTAGCAGTCTGCATCCCGCCCCGGCGGCTGGCCCGAATTTAAACATCCGGGCCCCGGCACCTAGAGGGGCGGCACCCACAAGACCACCCCTCCCGACGACGCGTGGGATCTCAAGCCAGCCGAAGATCCCCCGACCCCCAGCCGGCCACCCCACTTAAGGGACGCTCAACCGGACCAGTCTACCGTCTGCAGACATGGGGACACATGTCCAGGAGCGTCCACCCTCCAAGCCAGGCAGGCCTGACCTCCAACGCCTGGCATCGTGGCGTTGGGGGTCAGACCCGCCCGACCTCCAACGCCGGAACGCACCGAACAACCGAGCAAAGCTCCAGGGAGCCCAGCACGACCCGGCAACTATCCCACGGGTCCGCCGGACAGCACCAACAACCGAGCAAAGCTCCAGGGAGCCAGCACAATCATGCCGGCAAACCGTGTTCTTACTGGCGGGCCAAATATTGAGGTGGACCAAGCAATAAAAAAAATTAATGGACGCACTGACCGGGATACTGCTAGCCTACACGCAAGGCCAGGACATAGTTCCGGCGATCTCAGCTGGATTGGCCTCATTATCAAAGCTACCTGTTAGGACACAGACGGCAGGCGCAGGGCGGGGGCAGGTTCCTGTCTATGTGTGTTACATCGAAGCTACCTGTTGGGACACAGACGGCAGGCGCAGGGCGGGGGCAGGTTCCTGTGTTTATGTGTGTTACATCGAAGCTACCTGTTGGGACACAGACGGCAGGCGCAGGGCGGGGGCAGGTTCCTGTGTTTATGTGTGTTACATCGAAGCTACCTGTTAGGACACAGACGGCAGGCGAAGGGTGGGGGCAGGTTCCTGTGTTTTTGCATCACGTGTAGGTCCAGCGCCATTTTCTGGGCGTAGCGCTTCGGACACTCCGCACACCCGAACCTTTTCTCCGCTGGAACACATCACGTTTATTCATTACTAGCTGATCCGACAGACGTTTAAACTATCGAAACTATGCTAATTACTAAGCTTAAAAAATCTTTATAGTCCAATATCCTCGAACAACCTGGTGGAAATATTTGTTTAAAAAAATCAAATATAACAACCGGGACCGACAGCTTAACGAGCTCTCCGAGGCACTGTGGGGAGACCCACAAGGCCAGACATCCAAAACCGGCAACAAATATTTGTACAAATACAAAAATATCCATCCCGGCCGTGAATTGAACTCGCGACTGCCATACCTACATACTTGTTTATAATAATATTTTATGACAAAGGACAAACATCGTCAGTTCCTACATACCTACGAAATTTTTTATAGTTTACTAGCTGACCCAGCCAAGTGTTGCTGTGGCTCATTTGAATTTACATTATATTCCTCTATAGAAATACGGCGCCATCTACCGGATATCTGCGCATTTATTAGGATCTTATAGAACTAACCGATAAATACACAATAAAGTCATATAATAACCATTTTTCATATATCATAAATAGTTGAGATAAAAACTATAGTTCGTCTATTTCACGATGAAATTTTTGCCTTGATTGTAGTAGTGACGTGTACCGATAGGCGCGTTTGTGAGTGTAAAACTGAAGGAGCGCTAGCAAAGAAAAATTAGAAATGCATTTTTACATTAAGTTACTTATTTTTTCAATGATGAATATTTAGTTGTTAGAATATTATTCATTAAACAACTAAATATTCATATATAAATATATAATGTTAGAAACAACTTGCTTGATGGAAAAATAAGTAGATATAGGTTATCATAAATTTTTATTCAGTAATAATATAATTGATTTGCAAAATGATTCCGACGACCTGTAATCAAAAAGGAATTAAAATCAAAATAATTGTGTTAGCTCGCAAACGAAAAAAAACCGACTTCAATTACATCGACAAGTAATACAACGTAATAATTACTAATAAGACGAAAAAATAGTCAAGTAAATACGTGCTATTAAAGATTATTAAAAAACTAATTGTAATCAGTACAAGTATTAGCTTTCGATTAAAGTAAGAATCATCAAAATCGGTAAACCGAGTAAAAAATTATTCGGTATAATACAACGTAGGTCGACCAAAAAGTAGTCAAGTAAATGTGCATTATTAGAAGTACTTGACAGATCTCAATTAAATTTAAATGGGACCACATGACACGCAACACCTTTCAATTAAAACAAAATTGATCGAAATCGGTCCACCCAGTCAAAAGTTATGAGTTAACATACATTAAAAAAAATACAGTCGAATTGAAAACCTCCTCCTTTTTTGAAGTCGGTTAATTAAAATAAAATCATATAGAAAAATAAAAATTTATATTAATTAATTAATTATATTATTTTATATTTCTAAAATAAAAATTTATGATAACCTATACCTACTTACTTTTTCCAATTAAAATAAAATCATACAGAATAATAAAAATTTATAATATGTATTTAATTACATTATTTTATATTTTTAAAAGTTGCCTTGCTGACTGTACATTGTGTTGACATCTTGCGTGGATCGTAACTAACAGCTCCCGAGGCCTACGGCGCACACTAACACGATGTGTCTGTGCACGGATAACAACAAGCAAAGTCAAAACTTCATCGTGAAATAGACGAACTATACCCTATCTCCAATGTTGAATCAAATTACAGATGCTTACAAAATTTGATAAAAATTGGTTCAGTATTTTCGGAGTTTATCGTTAACGTATGTATGTTAACGATAACGATAAACTCTGAACCGTACCCGTGACACGAAATTTTTATATTTATAGATACATATTAAACAACTGAGTAATCCAGATTTTACGCGAAAACAGTTGGTGGTCCATAGCAAGACACTTCGTCTCCTTGATCTCATTGTCCCTTATCACTAAAAGGTTAAGAACCACTGTTATGAAGTATAAGCCCGTTGACTAGCAGTGTTCCGCAAAGGGTGTACCGCGGCACACTGGTGTGCCGTGGTCGTTTATTGGTGTGCCTCGGAAAAATAAAGTTTACGTTTATTGATTAATAATAAATGTTGTTTCGATGATTAATAAATAAATGTTGGTTAATGTTACTTAAAAAATGACTTTTTATTTGTGGTGATTCTCCAAAATATTTTCCTATTCCTGGGTGTACCTTGAACACAAAAAGTTTGCGGAACACTGGACTAGCCTGTCGACGTTTGCAGTTTGCAGTGAACCGCAGCTTACTTTTTTTGCTCTTTAGGTTGTGGGTTCGATTCCGGTCCCGAGTCTGGGTATAATATACATATTGATTTATATACATATGCACAGGCGGCTCGTTCTAAGGAGCGACGGTGCGCTGAACTCCCACTTTAAAAATAGGATTTAAAATTACACAGGTAATTTTAGCTCCTATATGTCTTTATATTAAATGCTATACTATACTACATTAAATTATTTCTATTCTACTATGCCTTTACAATAGTTTATTATTATATTACGTACATTTGGTATTAAATTGTTCGAGTGGTGCGTTAGGTGATCTTGAACAAAGCGAGTAGTACTAGCGAAAGAGACAGGACGAGTTTAGTAATGAGTGCGAAAGAGACAGGACATCGTAAAATTCGTAAAGGCCTATGAATGAGATTAGCTTGGACTCGATCAGCGATCACGTTTCAGTGTTGCCAGCAAAAGGGATATTTTGTAAATAGCGGGAAAGTTTTAGGTGATAAATTTTTTAGGGTATTATTTTAACATAATATATTTTAATATAAAAAACTAATATAAATTACTCAAATATAAATAATAAAATATAAGATTTAATATGATAAAGAAATATTTTATTTGTAAATTTATTGGTACACGCAAAAAAAAAATATTTTGTAATAAGATATAAATACTTAGATAATATCAATAATTGTATAAAATATAATGTACATAAAGGAAGTTTAAAAAAAGAAACAAAAGAATTTATTTTCTATTTAAAAACCCTTTGAAAAATAAAAGATTTAGGGAAAAGTTTTTGCAACAGTTGGTAGCACTGTTTTCGACGTTGTCGTTCATAATTCATATACAAACGTCAAACGTGTTACTTTTTGTTTACTTCGTGATTTCTATTTTTTATTAGCAGTTTTTCTTTTAAATAAGTAATAAAAATAATTTGTGCGTGACATTTTGAGTTAAAAATGGTAAAGTTAAAAATAAAATACAGTGTAACTTTTATTAAAAAGTGTGATCAGGAGGCAGGAGCCACCGTCGCCTGAAATAGTACTTACTCAAAAATGTCGTATTAAAAATAAGTCTTTTACGCGTGTTTTTAAATCTGAACATTATTTCAAAACACCTTGGTTGTGTGGATGTGAAGAAAGCAATATATTATTTTGTTTTCCGTGTCTTTTATTGTGAAAATGCATGGACTGATACCGGAGTTGTTGATTTAGCCTATCTCACAATGAAAGTGAAATTAATTAATTCTTCCATAATTAATTCCATATCTGATTTTCACAAGAAAGTAATAGATGTCTTCGCTCGTAAAAAAGACCGACGGATAGATTTTCTTTATAAAAAAATAAAAAACAAATGGTAAGTTCTATTAATTTTTTTTTATTGAACCCCCAACAAAAAATGTGACGAGCCGCCTCTGTACATATGTATTATTTATATGTATTTACTATTTATTGAAACAAAATTTAATTCTAATATTCGGCTGTTATCTATAAAGCATTAAGTTACACCACACACAACCTTATGAACAGACGACTGTGTGTGTACGTTACAGGCATTATTATTTATTTATTTATAAGTACGTATGTGTATAGACTCACGTCTGTGTGTGTATATGTGTTGGACGAGTGCCCCTTTCACCTTGAAGCTGCGTTTGCAGTGGTCGCAAATGTACTCTACATCGCTATGTTTCTGCACGTGTCGCTAAAAAAGATAGAAGATAACAAATAGTAATAATTAGGGCTTGGATAAATATGTATTAAAAAATTCAAAATATGTACATATAATATGGACCAAAAAATGTAAGTGTACAGAGTTGATAATATAACCAAACAATTAAAAAAACAAATGAATATAGCATAAAATACAATTTTGGATATTTATTTTCTTTCAATCAAGAAGTATTTTTCCTTCTCTATATCCTAGTACAGTACGATTATCCTAGTAACATACGGATCAGTATAAATTAACCAGACTAATTTAGACAATACTAATATCCAAAACAGTGCTTCACGTAATACCTATTCTAACACCTTTAGAACATTTTATTTTTTTTATTTTTGACAAAACATTAAAGTAAAGTTTAGAATCGTAGTCTATCGTCCAGTTCAAATTAAGTGAAATAAAATACGAAGTTATTTTTTGGAAAACTGTGCACAGCTACATTTCTATGGCGGTACATATTTTGAGTGTATCCAGTGAACATAAGAGTGTATTGAATGTGTTGTTGAGTGGTTTTTGAATGCCCGTCGTCCATCGAATATTTAAAGTGTATATTGAATGTGTATAGTGTATTTAGTAAGTTAAGAATGCCTATGCCTAACAGTGGAATGTTACAGATCGAATGTAATGTATTCGGGGTGTACAATCTATACTAATATAATAAAGCTGAAGAGTTTGTTTGTTTGTTTGAACGCGCTAATCTCAGGATCTACTGGTCCGATTTGAAAAATTCTTTCAGTGTTAGATATCCCATTTATCGAGGAAGGCTATATATCATCACGCTTAGTCCAATAGGAGCGTAGCGCCAATAAAAAATGTTGCAAAATCGGGGTTTTTTTCCTTTTGAGAGCTTCCGCTGCGTAAACGGTTAAAGTTTCGCACAAATCATGTATGACAGAATTGATCCTATTCCACGCAGACGAAGTCGCGCGCAGAAGCTAGAATAGAATAAAATAAAGCAAGTAATGTGTTATAGACTACAGGCCCATCCAAAAAATGGATGGGTCATATGAACCACCAGGTGACGTATATAGGAAGATATAAGAGCATAAAATAATAAGATTCAGCACTATGCCGTCACGTGTAAGCTGTCCAAATGAGTGCTGGTGAGAATTCAAAAGTGCTGGTAGAGTGAGTACATTTTGGCATATATTTTTGTACAGCATTTTTACCATCGATAGATCCATGAAAAATAATAAGAAAGCGCGCAGTGCCGTAAAAAAATGGTGCGCCACAAAGTCGGTAATTTTTTTTATTTTCTGACAATTTCTAAGGTAAATTTGGTCATCTCATTCTGTACGGTATCAGTTTCAAACTGCTTCAATACAGCAAGGGGACAAAATCGAGGGTTGCAACCCACTCTCTTTCCGTGGTCCGGGGGGTGATTTGAAACAACATAAAATTAATTTATTTTGAAAATATTTTATGCATAGATAATATTTTTTACATGCCGTACATTTTTGTTGGTCCAACTTTTTCAATAATTTAAAAAAATTTCAGTATTTTTATTTCTCAATATTTTTTAGAACAGTTTCTTTTGAACGGCAATACTATATAACAATTGTATTTTACAATATCATGTTAAAAAAAAGTTGCCGTACAGAGTCAAATGATTTTATCGCTTTATAAATCAAGTATACCATGAAATTAAGATAATTATTAATATACATTCAAATGAACAATAATTTTTTGACGGCATTATTTTTAATAGTACTTTTGAGTGCTAGATTTTGGACCCGAAGCCGTACTTTTTCAAGTCATCCCCGGACCACCGAAAGAGAGATGGTTGCAACACTCGATTTTGTCCCCTTGTCGCATGATTTTCGTACGGCGTTGCGGAATAATGGATTAGAAGCTGCATTGAAACAGTATGAAACTGATGCCGTTTAGAATGAAATGACCAAATTTACCCTGGAAATTGTCAGAAAATAAAAAAAATTACCGACTTTGTGGCGCACCATTTTTTTACGGCACTGCGCGCTTTCTTATTATTTTTCATGGATCTATCGATGGTATAAATGCTGTACAAAAATATATGACTAAAATGTACTCACTCTACCTGCACTTTTGAATTCTCACCAGCACTCAGTTGGACAGCTTACAAGCGACGGCATAGTGCTGAATCTTATTATTTTATGCTCTTATATCGTCCTATATACGTCACCTGGTGGTTCATATGACCCATCCATTTTTTGGATGGGCCTGTAGTCTATTAGTATGCGTTAAATGTGTGTATTGAGTGAGGTTGTGCTCACGGCCAGCGAGGAGAGCGAGGTGTAGGCGGCAGCGCACCGGTGGCAGCAGAACGGGCGCTCGCCGCGGTGCGTGAGCAGGTGCGCGCGCAGCCCGATCTTGCTGATGAACGACGCCGAGCACTCGGAGCACTCGAACCTGTTTACACTCTTCTACACTGTATATTCAATTCAAATTTATCAATTACACTATAATTTAGCTATTAATAATTAAATATCTTGTACCACTAAAACTACGTCTCGATAGCCTTGTAAAAATTCTTGAACATGAGCGCTAGACCATTCCTTTATATTTTAATGACAAATTAGATGCTAGTATAAAAATCGCGAGAAAAAGGGCTAATGTCAAATCCGCCATATACTATGGGTATCATGTAATAAATATATATTATAATTATAATATTTTATAAATTAAACAGTATATGTGTAGTATAAATAAATATAATTTACATAAATAAATAATAAATGCTAAGTAGCCTACAAAAACATGCATTTCATTTTCTGAGATAGTACACAGAAAGAGATTTCTTGCGCAAAATATGGAGCACCCCGACTGGGGAAAGACATAAAACTTACAGAAGATCACGGCTAAGTAATACTGCTCACAAGTAGTTGTGTGCTTCTGTTGTGAGTAAGTTAGCGAGAGTTCTTTACTCACCACAGGGAGAGTCAAGGATAGAGTTGGCAACATGCTTGTAATGCTCCTGGAGGACATATGTATGTTTAGCACAGTTAAAAAAACGTCACCAAGAGATTGATTTAAACGAAAGTTCAGTAGAAACTTTAGCTTAGAATTAAAATCACGTCGTTCACTTAAATTGCATTTGTACCATCTGTTTATACAGGATGGCCAATCAATTGACGTTGTGGGTGTGCGAGAGGGTTGCCAATGAAACACACTTCCACCTAAGATATGCGTGTATTCAAGCAACGAGCATATAAGAACGAGATCATAATGTAAAAATCTATTGATTTTTTCATTTGGGGCTATTACAAAGAAGTAGTATACGCCCGAGAATGTTGAGTAAACAAGAGCCGAGGCAAAACATTGCACATGTCCAACGTGTTGTCAGTGAGAAAAGGGAAGCATTTAGACAATAAATACACAATTTTTTACGAAGGTGTCGTAAGTGTATTGCTGCTGGAGGTGGCCACTTTGAAAACTTGTTACAAATTTTAAAAATATTAAATAAATATTTTAATTGCTTTTATTAATTGTAAAAATTGTGCTTTTTATGGGTCATTTGATACCCGAAATAAAGAATTATTTATTTATTTATTAAATGATTTTTACATTATGATCCCGTTCTTACTTAAAACTTTCCTTATCCAACCAACACGATAGTTTTCCAGCATTTTCTAATCATTAATTAGCCTTAGGAATGATAGAATTTTTTTAATCAATTGGCTAATTTTATGAATTCTCCACCTTGCTGTTTTTGAAGCCCGTTTTTGCCAAATTTTCCATATTAAGTGCGGCTTTTCTTTTATTATTATGAAAGCTGAGAGTCTGGCGCATTTTTAAGACTAACTAAGAAATCAAAGGGTATTTTTAAGACTAACTAAGAAATCAAAGGGTCACCTGTTTAGATTTTTAATTTAAAGTTGAAAGTTGAAGTCTTAATTCACGGAATGTAAATTTTTGACTTTAGACCAACATTTTCATAACTTTCATCAAAGCTACGAAGCTGATTATTTTATGCATAAAAGTACAACTCATGCGAATTCAGAAGCAAAAATATAACTCTAAAAAGTCTTTTTCTTTTTCTTAGAAATTCATAACTCCTAAACTATAAAAAATCGCAGAACATACATGGGAACATACATTCGGATACCCCACAACATACCGGATCTAAACTTTTTTTTATGACGTCAATTGATTGGCCACCCTGTACTGATTTGTCAAAGATAAAGTCAATTAAGTTTAACACTGTACTAGACTTTATCTTGGACAAATCAGACATTTTCATATACATGTCTGTATTAAAAAACTAAAAAATTTGCTGTGTGGCTACGGCATAGAATTTAGCCTCCCCCTCTCTTCCCGTGGGTGTCGTAAGAGGCGACTAAGGGATAACAAAGTTCCACTACCACCTTGGAACTTAAAAAGCCGAAGGATGGCGGGATAACCATCCATGCTGGCTTTGAAACACACAGGCCAAAGATGGGCAGCAGCGTCTTCGGTGCGACAAAGCCAGCCCTGCGGTCACCAACCCGCCTGCCCAGCGTGGTGACTATGGGTAAAACACATGAGTTCACGCCATTATTGGCGCGAACTTGTGGAGGCCTACGTCCAGCAGTGGACTGCGATAGGCTGAAATGATGATGATGATGATGATGATGATTAAAAAACATAAACAATTTGCATAATAATTAGAAATATAAACATTTTGCTTACTTCCTAGGCTTATCGTCTGTGATGGCGGGGGCGGAACTCTTCTTATGTTTGTACAGATTTGTTTTACTGAAACATGCCAAAAAACACTATTAGCAAAGCATATAATTACTATTTTTGCATATAATAACATGGACATAATATGGTTTTATTTATAATATGTTTTTGATATAACTATAACGTAATTAGAAACAAGATGAACCAAAAACCACCCAAACACTTAAGAGTTGAGATAATTACCATTACAGAAAACAAAATTTAAAAGTTTAATACTAACTCTAACAAGGAAATGCTTAACCACCGATTTACCAACAAATCTGGGCGATAGGCTAACTAAATTACTCATAGCAACTGCCTATACTCGGATTATAGTTATAATGTTATTAAACAAACTTGACCGTTATTCAAAACCTAATTAAACATGAGAGTAGCAGTCCTGATTTCCTACTAGTTTTAGCCGTGCGGAAGCGGGACAACCACTGTTTCCGTCTCACTCACTCCCCCCCGACGACCACCACCACCACCACCAAAGGCAGTTTTGAGTTTAATGCGCTTATTACACCTTCCTAAATTTAGTCACTGAATTTAGAAAGATATTTAGGAAGCTAGTTAGAAGCTTCTGATCACACCTTCCTAAATTCAGTTGCTAAATCCCTCAGTTACGAGAGAGCGACGAAGTTGGACGTATCTATCGAATTATCAATTATACCCCGTCCGGCGAGTAATTAGCTTTTTGACAGCTCACGCCTATAAATTACAGTTTTTTTTTCGGAATAACGTACTAAAAATTTTACAGTAATGTCATACTTTATTGACGATTTGATTGATTGAGTGAAGTACCCTGTGCATAACAAACAACCACAGACTATGAAACAGTTCTTGAAATAATAAATCGATCATATGATAAAAATAATTTTACGTCATGTGATTATTGTTTCTATAAAATTAATACAAAAAAGGAAATAAAAATAGTATCTATGACCCCAACTCCCAAGATTGATTACTTGCAAGGAATTAAGTCGAAATCTTGAAATTTAATTGCAAACCAAGAATAAAGAGCAATAACTCTGTTAATTCATTTATTTATTATTTATATATTTCATTTATAATTAAAAAAACTAATAAACGCATAAATAAATAATATTTTTAAACTAAATGTATTTAATTAAATCGATTGAAAGTTCTTCTTAAATAAAATCGATTATTATTTCGAATCGAATAAATAACGTGTGAGGCAGTCACTAATGTCAAAATTTCTTGAAGTGTCAAAAAGATCATTAGTCGCCGGACGGGGTATAGGTAGTAGTCCGTAGCGTGCATTTCATATAGGCAGAAAGGCACTGCCTACCTTGGCATGTTACTAAAAATGATATATAAAACATGAACATTACATATTTTTGAAAAAGACAAACCATAATTCAATTTAAATCTTCTTCAATTTTAAAAACACGCCGTCGTATAATATGTATGCGATATCAGCGCGCCGGGCCTTTTATGAACTACTGCCTAACTTCCCATACAAATCTTAGTAATTTCAGAATGACATAACTATAATCCTACAATTTTATAATGTCACGCGTCATATAGAATTCGAACAAAGTGTTGTGTTTTTAACATTGGTCGGTTAATCAATGGTAGAGGCACTGCCTGAGAATAACCTGTCAAATCAAATTGTCTCGTTTGTACCAATAATTATGATTTTTGACACGGTCGCGTAATCGATTACGAAATCGCTTCCGCCGTCCAATCACTGCACAGTGTAATATTGTTATGACAATTCAGTTCCAGTATTCGCTTTGAATTTTTCGTTTGTGCTTTGTTTTGTATGTAATTAGTGAAAATATTAATATGTTAGTGATGGATAAGTTTAGTTGTGAAATATGTAACGGAGATGTGTGTTTAATGAAAATAAGTGTTTTTTTTTTTTGCTTGTTATTCGAAACTTCTAAATCTGTTTGGAACTTTGGAATTGTAATGGGTACGTAGATTTGCACAATTTCACTAATGCTGTAAAAAAACATGATCAGTCCGAAAAACATCTAGCATTTTCTATAAAATTACATACTTTTGGCAAAAACCGCATCGAAACAAGCTTAAATAGTAATTCAAATGACACATTGAACGCCATAATATATATCGGAATCGAAACATATTTCGACGGCTAATTGATATACGAGGGAGCGTTTTTATGTTCGCGGAATGAAGGGTAAGGGGTTGAAATAAAAAAACCAAATTATTTTTCCTTTTCAATATATTCACCTGCAAGACGGACACATTTTTCAGATCTTTCAATTAATTTATTTATACCCTCATAAAAAATGTTTTGTCTTTGTCCTCAAAACACGCTGAAACTGTCTCCTTAACTTCATCATCGGTGATAAATTTTTTACCCCGCAGCTCTTTTTTCATTTTTGGAAAGAGGTAATAATCACTCGGGGCTAGGTCTGGGCTGTAGGGTGGGTGGTTCAAAATATCGAAGCCCACTTTAAGCAGGGCGGCCAACGCAATGTGGCTCTTGTGGACGGGCGCATTGTCGTGCAAAAGCAGCACAACTTTCGTCAATTTTCCCCGTCTTTTCTGTTTAATGGCTTCTTTTAGTCGCTCTAATATTGAAGCGTAGTATTCTCCGGTTATAGAAACACCTTTATCTTTATAATCGATCAATAATATTCCTTCTGAGTCCCAAAAGACCGTTGCCATGAGTTTCCCAGCTGACTGTGACATCTTAAACTTCTTGGGGGGTGCTGTGCCCTTTTTAGCCACTGCATAGAGTCTTGTTTCGACTCAGGTTCATAATGATGAACCCAAGTTTCGTCTCCAGTAACAATTCGTCTCAATACACCATCCTTTTCTTCATTGCAGAGGTCCATAAATGCACGTGAACACTCTACGCGTTGTTGTTTTTGCGGCGGCGTGAGCATTCTCGGTACCCATCTTGCGCTGACCTTAGTCATGCCAAGATGATCGTGCAGGATTTTAAAAATGGTTGTATCGGATACTCCAATCATTTCTGCGAGTTGTTTCTTCTTTAGTCGAGCATCGTCGAGTACAAGTTTTTCGACTTTTTGGATAAGTTCTGGCGTGGTCATCTCGATGCTCCTGCCCGGCCTCGGGTCGTCTTCAAGGGATTCCCTTTCTTTTTTAAACAAACAGTGCCACTTGTACACCATGGTTTTTCCTGGACAAGAGTCACCGTAAACCGATGACATCTCATCCATTATGGTCGCAACTGATTTTCCTTGATTGGTAAGGAACTTTATAATGGCACGATATTCGATTTTTTTCATATTTCACTTTTCACTCCTGATTATGTTGCTTGGTTGGCGATAGCTCAAAGACTAATAGTCTAATAACAATGAAATCTCGTATTTATACTAATTATGAGTCACTAAACACGTTACGATCCTAATGAGATTAATCACCCCCCTCCAACCCTCTCATTCCGCGAACTTAAAAACGCACCCTCGTAGTGTGTTTTTTGGGTAAACAAGAACTACATTTCAGAGGACATGACGAAATGATTTCATGACAACTTTTTACTAAATAACGGTAATTATTCAATTAATAATTAATTAAGAACAGTAAACAATATTCATGTAAATTATTTTGTGGTTGTAACATAAAAAGTGACATCTAGTGTAGAATGGAGTTTTGTTTCGTTTTGTGTCTGCAAAGACTGTTTCCGACATATGTGATAGATGGCGCTATCAGCAGTTTGGTGATTTTTAATTGTATTTTTGTTTTTCAATTCGATTTTTTTTTTTATTAGTTTGCCAAAGAAGTTTCACTTCTGACATGTGTACTTTGTGCGCACGAATTTTTTTTTTTTTTATTTGACTGCCTACCCTGTCTAAAAACTTTATGCACGCCACTGGCTAGTAGTCTAGTCAACAAGTTCAAAAACGTGTTAAATAGAAATAAAGCTCCTAAAAATATGTGCGATAGCTCATTCGATTCGGAATGACGTCTAGAAAAATGTTTTAATGGTTTTTATTAAAAAGAGATTAATAAAATATAGAACAATGCGGCCACCAGTGTTGCCAACGCTTGAAAAAACATTTCCTCTAATTTTTTTTTAAAAATTCCCTAAATTAAAAACAAAACCCCCTAAAGGCCTAAACCTAAAATCGAAATTATTTAAAAATAAGTCGGATTTTTTTTATTTATTTTTTTCAGTTTTAAAATAGAAAATAAATTATTTTGTATGCTTTGCTTTAGTATGTTCATTGAACATGTTCTTTTAAAATTGATAATTTAGGAATTGTTATTTTTAATAGCTTTTTAAATTAAAATATATTACATTCTGACGAACTAAAAATTTCCAAAAAATACCCTAAAAAAAGTATCCCCTATAACTTTCCCGCTATTTGCAAGACATTTATTTTATTTTATTTATTTATTATTATATCCTTAAATTTAGCGGAAAATCCCCAAAGTTGGCAACACTGACTGTCAGAAACCATTCTTGCTTCTGAATTCAGAACACTAACTAACTGAATGCGATTACGCCTTTCTAAATTTACAAGTTCTGAATTTAAAACTTCTAAATTTATGAAGGTGTAATAAGCGCATTAGGAACGATTTAGAATAATTGGCGTTTTGATTTTTGACCGAGCTGGTCACTAAGTAAGAAGTGCTGGTGCGAATCGCGATCAGGCAACAATTGCGATTACCAGGTAAAATTTCATTTTAATTCGAATTAACGGTGTTACCGTTCGAAATTATTAAATTTAACTTTTTTTAAACATATTAGAAATCCTTGTTCTTTTTCTTTTTTCAAGTACCTTCATTAAATTTTAGTGCTACCGTCTGGTGTATGTGATCATAAGTATTAATAAAATTGTGATTCTAGATTTTGAATATGGATGAAGCGGGTCCATCCATTGCAACGTGGGAGTACAACGATGACGAACAAAGGATTATCGATGTAGACAAGCGGAAACCTCGAAAACGTAAAACAAGAAGATCATCAAGCTCTGACTCGAGTTCTAGTACCTCATCTAACTCAAGTTCGAACACATCTTCAAATGATGAGCGTTGTATGGTACGACGGAAGAAAAATATGCGCAGGAAAAAACGTGACAGTAAGTTGAACAAATTAATCGATGATATTTCTACCCTCAAAAATGAGTTATGTATTTCGTAAGCAAACTAGTACTCCAATTAGATCTCAAAATGATAATTGTAGTTGCTGAGTAGACCCAAACATTATTATTATTATTATGTTCGCTGTCACTCCACCCGTTTAATATATATTATATACATATATATAATAAATATATATATATTATATGAATAATATAATAAATTTACATATACTTACATATATAAATATAAGCGGGTGGAGGATTACACCCCGGCAGGGAGATCAAACGGCCGGGGGTTAGGGCTGTAGGCTGAGAAACCGGCGGACAATCCTAGCCGAGTCAAGTAACACCGCCTTCTGCATCCTGCCTGCGAGCGAACCGTCCCGGATCCCCAGTTGCCTCAGATGGTGAGCGAGGCTAACCGGGATCAAACCGTTGGCAGATATTACGATAGGAATGATTTCAGCGGACCCCACACCCCACATGTCGACAATCTCGTGTGCCAGATCCAGATATTTACGTTTCTTTTCAGTTTCGGCTTTCACGAGGTTCTCGTCATGCGGGATGGTGATGTCCACCAAAAACACCCTCGACCGTGCCCTGTCCATCACCACGATATCAGGCTTGTTCGCCAGTATCGTCCTGTCTGTGGCGATAGGCAGGTCCCAGTAGAGTCGGACTCCGTCGCGTTCGAGTACTGGCACCGGTGTGTATTGGTAATACGGCATCCTCTATTCCAGGAGACCGTACATAAGAGCAAGCTCTTGGTGGAGAATCTTGGCCACTTAGTTATGTCTGTGCAAGTACTCAGTGTTAGCAAGCGCAGAACAACCCGAAAGCACATGCCTGAGTGACTCACCGGGATGGCGACAGGCTCGACAGAAGTCGGGGGTGCCATCATTCAGGATGTGCTTTCGGTAGTTGTTCGTCTTAACCACCTGATCCTGTATTGCACAGACAAAACCTTCGGTTTCCCCAAAGAGGTCGCCGAAACGCAGCCACTGCACGGAGGCCTTACTGTCCACGTGAGGCGCATGGAGCGCCTTGTAGAACCGTCCATGCAGCTCTTTCTCCATCCATACGGTCTCCCGGTCAGAGGTGCTCAGTACGACCGGTTTCTGCCAGTTCTCGTTGGCCAAGGATAGGGGGGTTAGTCCTTTGTCACACACTACAACATCACCATGCATAGCGCTGTCCCGCCTCGTTTCAAAGTAGGCCCTGAGGCTGCACACCTCGCGGTTATACATGGTCTTAGCGTTTAGCATGCCTCGGCCACCACACTTCCGCGAGATGTACAATCTCATGACCGACGACTTAGGGTGGTGCACGCGATGGTGCGTCATAGTTGTGCGGACTCTTCTGTCCAGGGCGTCAAGTTCGGTCTGAGTCCATCTGAGTATGCCAAAGGTGTACAAGAGAGTGGGCATGACCCAGGTGTTATAGGCTCGGACCTTGTTGGCGCCCGACAAATAGCTCCGAAGAACTTTTGTCAGCCGTCCAAAAAATACTTCGCAAACTGCCTGTTTCATGTCCACCTCCTTCACCCCTATGCATTGTGACATACCCAGATACCGGTAGGATTCAGCTTCGGAAAGGGTCTTGAAGGATGTTAATTCAAGGCTAAACTGCGCCGATTGAGTCACCTGACCCCTGTCTACATGCACGACCGCACACTTATCCACTCCAAGCTGCATCCTGATGGAACCACTGAATTCCGTGGTGATTTTCAGCAGTTCCTGCAGGCGTGCAGCGTTAGGTGCCAGCAATTTGAGGTCATCCATGTAGAGGAGGTGGGAGACTTTAGTACCTCCTCTCCGAAACTGAAAGCCCGTCCCCGAACGCTCCAGCAGGGTGCTTAGAGGGTTCAAGGACAAGCAGAACCATAGCGGGCTCAGGCAATCACCCTGGAAGATACCCCTCCTTATCCTGATTGGATCATCCGCGCCCGTCAGTCACTCACCCTGGAGACAAAGGATCGTACTCCATTGCCCCATGCATACTCCGAGGAAGTCTCGAACTGCCTCGTCAATCTTGTACAGCTCGAGGACCCTCAGGAGCCATGAGTGAGGCACCGAGTCGAAAGCCTTTTTGTAGTCGATCCAGGCGGCCGAAAAGTTCCGACGGTTGCGTCTGACAAGTTGGCCCGCCACGGAGTCAATGAGAAGGAGCTCCTTTGTACCGCGACCGCCTCCACGACATCCGTTCTGGGCTGCAGACAAGATGTTAAACTCACCAATATGTCGTGAGATCTTACAGCTCAGAACGGATGTCAGTGTCTTGTAAATGGAGCTCAGACACGTTATGGGGCGGTAGTTGGTAGGATCAGCGGTGTTGGTGGATTTAGGAGCTAAGTGAGTGATCCCGGTAGTGAAAAGGTTCGGGAGTGTCTTCCGATCTATTGCCTCTTGGTATTGTCGAGCCAAGGTCGCATGGCAGACCGAGAGCCCTTTCAGCCAGTAGTGATGCAGACCGTCAGCCCCCGGACTTTTCCAGTTCGGAGCCCGCCGGACCGCACCACTGACGTCCTCCGTAGAGATGGTGGGTTCATCGGTTCGACTTTAGCACATGCGTTTATATTATTATTATTATTATTAGTGCGTTATTATTATTATTATTATTATTAGCCTTTATTGCTGATACTAAACAATTATTTAAACACTAGCTTCTGCGCGCGACTTCGTCGGCGTGGACTCCACTCCTGTTGGTCTTAGCGTGATGATATATAGCCTATAGCCTTCCTCGATAAATGGGCAATCTAACACTGAAAGAATTTTTCAAATCGGACCAGTAGATCCTGAGATTAGCGCGTTCAAACAAACAAACAATCAAACAAACAAACTCTTCAGCTTTATTATATTAGTATAGATAGTAGCAAATTGTTTTAACTTAAATCTAATACATCGGGTTTCCCGGTTTAGTGGTCAGCGTGTCCAGTGACACGTAGGCCTCTTCCAGCTGCTTCCATTCTTCTCTATTGGTAGCTTTTTTAGAGCAGATTGTCCCTCCAATCATTTTGATATCGTCTGTCCATCTTTTAGCTTGTCTGCCTCTTTTTCTTTTGCCATCGCGTGGTTGCCATTCTGTAATAATTGTAGTCCATTTCATTCTGCTTTCCCTTGTCATATGTCCTGTCCATCGCCATTTTAATCGTCTTATTTTCTTTAGCACGTCTTCCACCTTTGTTGTAGATCTAATGTCTGCTGCTTTTTTGCGGTATTTTAGCGTCACGCCCAACATACTCCTTTCAATTCCTCTTTGACACGATCTCAGTTTTAAAAGATGTTTTTGAGTCAATGCCCATGTTTGGCACCCATACATAAGACATGGCAAGATGCAAGAATTAAACACATTTTTCTTGGCTGTCATAGGAAAGTGTTTGCTTTTAAATATCTTTAAGGGACCAGTATCTTTTCCAAGCACAGGCCACTCTGCTTTACAATTCTATGTCTGTCCGGTCTCTAGAAGATATTAATTGCCCTAAGTATGTATAGTTTTTAACATATTCAATATCTTCATTGTCTACTTTTATGAATATTTCTTCTCTGTTTGTCATTACATTTGTTTTTGATTTATTTATAGTAAGACCAACTACTCTGCTTGCCTCAGTTAGCTGTTGTAGCATAATTATGTTGAAGGGTATTCGCGTTGTCAGTTATTAGGACTAAGTCATCAGCGAATCTTTAGTGGCTAAGTTGTCTACTATTGATATTAATGCCAAAACTGTCCCACTCAAGATTTCTGAATATGCTTTTCAAGACTGACAATTTTGGTTCACAAGTCTGCTGTCTCAACCTTTTGCGACCCGAATAGTGAGACGGAGATAAGCACTCATACACACCTGAGGCAAGTTTTAAAGTCTATTCTTTTAGATAATCCTACACGTACAAGACTATATAGTTTGGGATATAGATACACTGATATCATATTTAAACAAACAAGATCCTAACACATCTAATTTTCACAAAGTCTCTCGGCATACTACGGCTATTTTGCTTTTGTGCTCTGGAAGACGCGTTCACGACTTGAGACTGCTTCGAATTTCACCAGAGCACGACAATACAGTCTAATGACTGCATAATCCTCTGGCCCGTGTTTAGTTCCAAAACTGATACTGCTAATTACCGTCAGTCCGGCTGGAAGCTAATTTGTAATAAGGAATGTAAGGCGCTAGACCCTGTCTACTGGTTAAAACGCTTAGTCCTATTATCGCAACCAAGACGGAATTTGATAGCGTCAACAGACTTATTCATCAATACGTTTGGAACACCAAAACCGGCTACTCGGTCTACTATATGAAGCTGGCATACAAGCGACACCTGGTAGCTTTAGATCAGCAGTCGCATAAAAAATTGGATTGAACACTCTAATCTCGATGAAATTCTTGCAAGAGCAAAATGGAAGTCTGCAAACACTTTCAAAAAGTTTTACTGTCGTGAAATAATAAGCTCTCACACTACCAGAGTACCTGAATCTCAAAGATCTCTAATTTGATTATGACAAGTTTTGAGCCCATAGATTAATCAAGAATTTCTAAACTTATTGTTGTTGTTAATGTAATGTTGTCTTTATACTAAAGTTGATTCTATAAATAAAGCTGTTATATTTTAATGTTCTCACGAGTCGTGACATCTCTGGATCAGTCTACCTGCGACCACGGCTGGTGTAACCTAGCCGAAACGTCAGGCCCCAAGCTAATATATTTTACCAAAAAATTTTGTTCGCGTTAATACCCGTGAGAACATTAAAATATAATAATGAAACGCGAAAGTTTAAAAGTAGTTATAATAAAGCTGTTGTCATATATCTTTTATTTACTTTATATGAAATATTCTCACTTTAAATTAAATATACAATTATTTCAATAGATACCTACCTACCTACTTTATAATTATCATCAAATTGGCGTCACCACCACCAGGCGATAACAAACACGTCTCTAATGTTTAATTAGGTTTTGAATAATGGTCAAGTATGTTTAATAGCAACATTTTACCTGTAAAATAAAATGTATATTAAACATACTTACCTTATTCAAAACCTAATTACTCAAACCCTGCCTGGTGGCAAAAAATGAGCAGCCCAATGATTCTAAATCGTTCCTTAAACTTAAAACTGCCTTCGGTACAAAAATATGCATTTCATTTTCTGAGGTAGGACACAGCAAGAGATTTCTTGCTCAAAATATGGAGCACCCCGACTGGGGAAAGACATAAAACTTACAGAAGATCACGGCTAAGTAATACTGCTCACAAGTAGTTGTGTGCTTCTGTTGTGAGTAAGTTAGCGAGAGTTCTTTACTCACCACAGGGAGAGTCAAGGATAGAGTTGGCAACATGCTTATAATGCTCCTGGCGGACATATGTATGTGTGGCACAGTTAAAAAAACGTCACCACGAGATTAATTTAAACGAAAGTTCAGTAGAAACTTTAGTAGCCTAGAATTAAACTTACATCGTTAACTTATATTGCATTTATACGATCTGTTTATATAGTACTAGCGACCCGCCCCGGCTTCGCACGGGTGAAATTCTGATATTAAATATACTACAGAATGTCTTTATATACAAAGTTCACAGCTTTTTTGTCATTAGACAGTACAAACATGTTTTCTTTAGAGGTTACTCTTGACTTGATAAATTATGGTTTTAGCCTAATCCTATCCAACCTAATGTACTTACTATAATTATGCGGTTAAAACTATTCCTAATACCGACTAAAGTAGGTACGAACAAACAATTTCAAAAAAAAAATGTTGCACGGCCGCGGCTCCAAGCCGGTACCACCGCAACTGTTATGTCCCTACATTTTAAATCTGTAATATCTTCGAAAATATTCTTTTAAGTGACATGCTGTAAATGTAAAGGGCCAAATTGATCAATATTAAATGCATAATGTATTTAAGGTACTAAATTGCATAAGGATTAATGCTGTATTGCTTAAAATCGCTTCGTAAATAAGCCATTATTTCTCGTAAAAAGTAAAGAATAAAAAATGGTTATTGTAAGTTATCCCTAAGAGATAGACATATACCATCTTGGAATTTTTTGTAGGCCTTTTTAAGTTATACAATACTGTAGTAAATTATTTTTATCTATCTCGTAGGGTTCTGCCAGCGTTTGCAATGAAAGCCCAAAAAATGTGTTTATTTACGACATCAGAAACCTCTAAAATCATCAGTGTTTATCTTCTATATTATGCATGTATAATACATATAAACCTTTCTCTTGAATCACTCTATTTATAAAAAAAAACCCGCATCAAAATCCATTGCGTAGTTTCAAAGATCTAAGCATAAAATAAGGACAGACAGACAGCGGGAAGCGACTTTGTTTTATACTATGTAGTGATATTTTATAGCTATCAGTGATAACAAAATATTACATTTAACACACATTTGCAAACTTAGTTATTTCACGCGTTATCTTCTATTAACCTCGGTTTAAAATTTTCATTGTTAACGCCTACCCCCGTAATCCTTATTGGGGGTGAATTATCATAAAATGCGCTCATTGTTGATTTCTACATCACATATAGGAGATTACTACCAAATTTGGAGTCGATAGGAGCTATAGTTTAAAAACGGGAATTTTGGATTGTTAACGTCCCCGCAGCCTCCTCTTGTGGGTAGAATTTCGTAAAATCCGATTAGCTAACTTCTACTCGGCGAAAGGAATATTCCTAGCAAATTTCAAGTCTCTACGCCTTGTGGTTCGATTTTCCATTGTTAACGCCCCCGCAACCCTCTCGTGGGTGGAATTTCGTAAAATCCATTCTTAGCTGACCACTACTCAGCGAAAGGAATATTCCTACCAAATTTCAAGTCTCTACGCCTTATGGTTCAATTTTCCATTGCTAACGCCCTCGCAACCCCCTCTTGTTGGTGGAATTTTATAAAATCCGTTCTTAGCTGACCTCTACTCGGCGTAAGTAATATTGCTACCAAGTTTCAAGTCTCTACGCCTTATGGTTCAATTTTCCATTGTTAACGTCACCGCAACCCCCTTTTGTTGGGTGGAATTTCGTGATTCCGTTCTTAGCTGACCTCCACTCGGCGAAAGGAATATTCCTACCAAATTTCAAGTCTCTACGCATTTATGATTCAATTTTCCATTGTTTACACCCCCGCAACCCCCTCTTGACGGGGGAATTTCGTAATTCCGCTCTTAGCTGACCTCTACTCGGCGAAAGGAATATTTCTAACAAATTTCAAGTCTCTACGCCTTATGGTTCAATTTTCCATTGTTGACACCCCCGCAACCTCCTCTTGTGGGTAAAATTTTGTAGAATCCGTTATTAGCTGATCTCTACTCGGCGCAAGAAATATTTCTACCAAATTTCAAGTCCTTACGCCTTATGGTTGAATTTTCCATTGTTAACCCACCGCAAACCCCTCTTGTGGGTGGAATTTCGTAATGCCTTTCTCAGCTGATCTCTACTTGGCGAAAGGAATATTCCTGCCAAATTTCAAGTCTCTACGCCTTATGGTTCAATTTTCCATTGTTGACGCCCCCGCAACCCCCTCTTGTGGGTAAAATTTCGTAGAATCTGTTCTTAGCTGACCTTTACTCGGCGAAAGGAATATTTCTACCGAATTTCTAGTCACTACGCCTTATGGTTCAATTTTCTATGGTTAACGTCCCCGCAACCCCCTCTTATGGGTAAAATTTAGTAGAATCCGTTCTTAGCTGACCTCTACTCGGCGAAAGGAATATTTCTACTAAATTTCAAGTCTCCTACTTCAAAAACATTAGACTTTCATATAAACTTTCAACCCCCGTTTAACCCCCTTAGGTATGGAATTTCGTAAAACCCGTTCTTAGCGGATATCTACTCCCTATAAGGGACCTACCTGCCTAATTTCAAGTTTGTAGGTGTATTTTTCATTGGACTTTCGTACAAACTATCATCCCCTGTTTTAACCCCAAAAGGGGGTTGATTTCTCAAAATACATTATTAGTACACCTCAACACCATCTATAGAGCATACATTTTGAATTTCAAGTCTCTTACTTCAAAAACATAGGACTTTCATACAAACTTCCAACCCCCGTTTAACCCCCTTAGGGGTAGAATTTCGTAAAATCCGTTCTTAGCGGATATCTACTCTCTATAAGGAACCTACTTGCCTAATTTCAAGTTTATAAGTGTAATTTTCATTGGACTTCATACAAACTACCAACCCCTGTTTTAACCCCAAAAGGGGATTGATTTCTAAAAATACAAAATTAGTACACCTCAACACCATCTATAGAGCATACATTTTGAATTTCAAGTCTGTTACTTTAAAAACATAGGTCTTTCATGCAAACTTCCAACCCCCGTTTAATTCCCGAGGGGTGGAGATTCATAAAACCCGTTCTTAGCGGATGTCTACTCCCTATAAGGAACCTACTTGCCTAATTTCAAGTTTGTACGTGTATTTTTCATTGGACTTTCATACAAACTATCATCTCCTGTTTTAACCCCAAAAGGGGGTTGATTTCTCAAAATACATTATTAGTACACCTCAACACCATCTATAGAGCATACATTTTGAATTTCAAGTCTTTTACTTCAAAAACATAGGACTTTCATACAAACTTCCAACCCCCGTTTAACCCCCTTAGGGGTGAAATATCGTAAAAACCGTTCTTAGCTGACCTCTACTCGGCAAATGGAATATTCCTACCAAAATTCAAGTCTCTACGCCTTATGGTTCCAGAGATATCGTGATGAGTCAATGGGTGGGTAACTCTTTTATATATATAGAAGATAGATTATGTGTAATGACTTTATAAGTAGACTAGCGACCCGCCCCGGCTTCGCACGGGTGCAATGCTGTCACTCTATCTATTTAAAAAAAAAACTGCATCAAAATCCGTTGCGTAGTTTCAAAGATTTAAGCACACAAAGGGACATAGGGACAGAGAAAGCGACTTTGTTAACCGACTTCCAAAAAAGGAGGAGGTTCTCAATTCGGAAGGTATGTTTTTTTTATGTATGTTAGCTCAGAACTTTTGACTGGGTAGACCGATTTCGATCAATTTTGTTTTAAGTGCAAGGTGTTGCGTGTCATGTGGTCCCATTTTAATTTAATTGAGATCTGACCAGTTCTTTTAGAGTTATATATCTAATAAATAATAATGCGTATTTACTTGACAACTTTTTCGTCGACCTACGTTGTATTAAGCCTCATAGCTTTTCACTGGGTTTATCAATTTTGACGATTCTTACTTTAATCGAAAGCTAATACTTGTCTTGTAGTCTTGTTTAAATTAGATCGAAAACTAATTACAACTTTTTGAGTAATCTTTAATAGCGCGTATTTACTTGACTATTTTTTCGTCTTATTACGTTGTATTACTTGTCGATGTAATTGAAGTCGGTTTTTTTCGTTTGCGAGCAAACACAATTATTTTATACTATGTAGTGATGATGATAAAGATAAAGATGTATCTACTGGTGGTCGAGCGATGCGTCATGCGGGGCAGAGGGGATTGACTCACGCCGCGCAGTAGGCATTAGAGATTGCAAACCGGGCCCGGCCGGGCCGGGCCCGCCCGGGCCCGGTGCCCTTTTAGACACCCACCGGGCCCGGCCATTCTTACCGAGCCCGGTCACCGGGCCCGGTACGTAAACCGCGACTATACAAGTTTGGTTGTTTACAGTTACAGTACACCTATCATATAAGATTTCGCTATTTAGTCAATTAGTAATATTAACACTCACTAGTTTAAACTCTTAATAGCCAAAGTTTAAGAAAAAACATACTTTACTTTTAGCAAACAAGAATTTGTTTTGTTTATAATAATTAACAAAGCTACCAAAGTTTATCTATCTATCTAATCTAAGTCTTTAAGACATGTTTAGTACGTTAAGCTGTGTTATTAGTTTATTATTAACCGACGTCCAAAAAGGAGGAGGTTCTCAATTTGATTGAATTTTTTTAAATGTATGTCATTGAGCTATTATTAGTACATATTACTTCAATGATGTATGTTAGATCAGAACTTTTGACTTTTTCGGTCCACCGACCGATTTCGATGAACTTTGTTTTAACTGAAAGGTGTTGTGTGTCATGTGGTCCCATTTAAATTTAATTAAAATCTGACAAGTACTTAGAGTTATCTAATAATGCGTATTTACTTGACTATGTACTTTTTCGTCGACCGTATATCGTATCGTTATATCGTATCTCGTATTAAACCGCATAACTTTTCACTGGGTTTATCTATTTTCATAATTCTTACTTTAATCGAAGGAATACTTGTCATGTAGCATTGTTTAAATTTGATCGAGATCTAATTACTAATTTTTGAGTAATCTTTGTTAGCGCGTATTTATTTGAGTATTTTTTCGTCTTATTACGTTGTATTACTTGTCGATGTAATTGAAGTCGGTTTTTTTTTGTTTGCGAGCACACACAATTATTTAAATACTATGTTTTCAAATAGACACTATAAGGAGTAAACCGAGTAAAGAGAAAAACCTGCTTATTTAAACTTATTAAAATGAATAATTACCTACTAATATTAATGTTACTTTTCCGTCCATAAGTAAAAGTAATAAATTCTGTATTAAGTGCGATTTTGAGACTTGAGTGAGGCTGATTATTGTGATAATTGTTCATAAGCCAGTTTGAAATAAATATTAACCTTGAATCATTGTGTTTTTTCATTCCTATAGAGAAAATTTTCATAAAATACTTAGGTTAAATAGTTAACACATAACCCGGCCGGGCCCGCCGGGCCCGGCCGGGTTGGCGACGAATGCAACCGGGCCCGGCCGCGTTGAAAAACATACCGGGTTGCAATCTCTAGTAGGCATAGCATAGTAGGCGCTTTAGGAACTTTAAATGTTTCGCTGCTAATTGCTTCTAACGACGATATCTCAAAAACTATTCATCTGATTGATATAGTGTGAAGGGCAATTTTGATCTGCATTAAATGTCTAAGCTAACTAACATATTTATATGGATAAGGATTAATACTGAACTAAAGAAAATAGCTATGAAAATAACGTAATGTTTTTAATTAAAAATTTGAACATAAACGTGGTTATTGTAAGTCAACCGTCAGAGATAGAGATATGCTCTCGCGGACTTTTTTGTAGAATTTTTATAGATTTTGAATTCGCTAGTACATTACTAAACTGTATCTTTGCTAGTTTACGCGGCGTTTGCGTGGAAAGCTCCCAGTTGGCGCGATTTTTTACGACTTCTTCAACATTTATCGCCGTAATTCTGCTAATTTACATAAAAGTGTACTAAATTATATACACAAACCTTTCTCAAGAATCACTCTAGCTAATAAAAAAAACCGCATCAAAATCCGTTGCGTAGTTTTAAAGATCTAGGCATACATAGGTGTCCCTATGTATGCCATATGTAGGGACATAGGGACAGAGAAAGCGACTTTGTTTTATACTATGTAGTGATAAAGAATACTATTAATGTATAAAATAAGTGTATAAGTATAATAATAAGCTTTTATCTACACTAATGTTGTAACATTCTACTTATGTTTCCAATACTTGACTTATAATTACTACTGTTATAGCGCAGACAACAAAACACTCAATTTAAGCAATTTCACATGATGGTATAATATCCACATCGATATCGTAAAATCTTATTATAATATCGCGCGCATGCGCGCAGCTGCGCTCTCATTGGTTAGATTTTAATGGCGGCAAAATCACTGTGACAATACACGTACGCGTGAATTTAATTTAATAAATTAAAAGTTAAAAATGGATAGCGACGATGATATTTGTACGCCTCCGGATATTATATTATACTAGCTTCTGCGCGCGACTTCGTCGGCGTGGACTCCACTCCTATTGGTCTTAGCGTGATGATATATAGCCTATAGCCTTCCTCGATAAATGGGCTATCTAACACTGAAAGAATTTTTCAAATCGGACCAGTAGATCCTGAGATTAGCGCGTTCAAACAAACAAACAAACAAACAATCAAACAAACTCTTCAGCTTTATTATATTAGTATAGTCCAATACTTGACTTATAATTACTACTGTTATAGCGCAGACAACAAAACACTCAATTTAAGCAATTTCACATGATGGTATAATATCCACATCGATATCGTAAAATCTTATTATAATATCGCGCGCATGCGCGCAGCTGCGCTCTCATTGGTTAGATTTTAATGGCGGCAAAATCACTGTGACAATACACGTACGCGTGAATTTAATTTAATAAATTAAAAGTTAAAAATGGATAGCGACGATGATATTTGTACGCCTCCGGATATTATATTATACTAGCTTCTGCGCGCGACTTCGTCGGCGTGGACTCCACTCCTATTGGTCTTAGCGTGATGATATATAGCCTATAGCCTTCCTCGATAAGCGGGGCTATCTAACACTGAAAGAATTTTTCAAATCGGACCAGTAGATCCTGAGATTAGCGCGTTCAAACAAACAAACAAACAAACAATCAAACAAACTCTTCAGCTTTAATATATTAGTATAGATATTGGATCAATAATTAACATTAACTTTCAAAATTGTACCATCCAAAATTTGAACAATTATTATAAATAAACTATTGTCAGCTTTTACTCTTGTTGTTTGATTAATTGCATTAGTGAAGATAAAGTAGTGTATGCAACTGCATATAACACGGGTATTAAAACACTCGTTACAACTAGCTACGTAATTACAGAGTACAGTAAGAATTTTTAATAGTTACCTACTCATAAACAAAATTATTAATCTGAGGTTACCTACCTACAACTATTGTTGTAATAGGTTTACGATTGTACCAATGTGTTATCAATTAACTTTCTGTAATTTAAACGTTCTTAAACAGAACACCTAAAACAACTTATAAACAGTTTAAATAAATCAATCAAAGGTAGAAAAGACTAAAACCCTCAATGAAACAATCATTTCTCACTTCTAATCTATAGTTCACGATACACACTTTTAACTATATCGAATTAATTATTATTACAGTAATCACTTATACGCCACGTAATTGAAACTACGTAATTAAACAATAGCTGATTATTCACTTGCAAGTTACAACAATCCCGCCAATAGATGATAAAAATGGCGAATGACTAATCAGAAAATTAGTATTAACTATTCAGCAGAGGGCGTCTCTAATTTTACGCTCTTTCGGTACTTCGACAAATAATATTAGCTCAAAAATATCCGTTGCAGGGGGTAATCGGAAATACTCAAGCCAAGACGATATTAACACTTTATCACAATCAAGTGGGTAACCACAAAATCTTAACAAACAACCCAAGTACCACGACTTCGCTCGCAACATTGAATATTGTAACTTTGAACTTAGTTTATTCCTCAGTCATACGAAGTAAAAGTTTATGAAGAGACAGGTTACTACTACTATTAAATCGGTTTAAATAATGACGACTCGACTTGCGCTTCGATCGCACGATAATTCAACTCCGGGACTACGCGAATGCGATTCTTGTGGCATCGTGAAATAGATTACTTTTACTCACTGTAGTAAGACTCTTAGTGGGCACGAGAACAGCATTCCACCACAAAAACTTAAAGCAAATATAACTATCCAGAGTCATGTACCAACGTCAATCAAAACTTTTAATAAACAAACTTATTTTCTACCACGACACTAACAACTATGTAAGCCACCCTTCCAAGTTTTCACAAGCCAACCAGCAATTACAATTGCTCCCCAATCTACGTGTATCCTTCTTGGATCACGTCACAGTGTATCCCTCTTGGATCACACATTCATCACAGTGTATCATCCTCTTGATGATTACACACTACAGTCTTTAGAGTGCTTACATCAGTTTTCTGTCACATCAGTAAGATGTTCACCATTATGATCGTCATCTACATTAAACTCAATTGGTACATGAACTTCTGGCATCTTCCTTAAACGACTGTCGCTACGACTACCGCGACGGCTCACACTACGATTACGCTCATGATCTGACATTGTGACTGAATCGATACAAAAACTGAATCGCAAAATCTATTAGCAAAATTAATCACTACACAACTACCTACGTATCACAATAAAACTAAATTCAACAAATAACCGGTAAATCGAATTACGTAATCGAACACTGTACAAAAACCACTTGTACACCGATAAGAATAAAACAGAACGACCGAAAAGAACTAAAATATAAAATATCGATGTACCCACTAATCACCACGAAATATTGCAACTTACTATCGGGGCACGACTTTCGCGATGTGGGTCGTTAAGGTTGCATCCCACTTCTGATGTCGCAGATCAGAAGTAGGTAAGAGAATAACGGACGGATGACCGAACTACTAAGTATTAAATAGACTCTGTATTGATTCCCCGACATATACATGTCGGGGAATCAATACAGATAGTTATTAATGTCGGTACCTGCGATATTCACCTACCCTACATCATTCTATTATTCGAGTCATTCCTTTGTGCATAAAAGATCGATGCAACCGCAGCTCAGGCAGTCTTGGCTCTGGCGTGGCGCGGTGCACTCGTGTATCCTGCTAGTAGCTTAACCTCGACTCTTGTAAGGGTTAGTTTGTGTACACGAATTAATTGTTACTTATTGGGCAACTCGACCAGTGGAGGCGAGTGCCAATGCGCATTGTAAGGCGGCGCCGCCGTAAACCTACACTCGGGTCACAAGTCCCGGGCACTGCGTCGAGTTGTCTCTCTGCCACGCGATAGATCCGGTACCCGCTCGGTGAGTCCATTGAATCTATACTAATATAATAAAGCTGAAGAGTGTGTTTGTTTGATTATTTGTTTGTTTGATTGTTTGTTTGTTTGTTTGTTTGAACGCGCTAATCTCAGGATCTACTGGTCCGATTTAAAAAGTTATTTCAGTGTTAGATAGCCCATTTATCGAGGAAGGCTATAGGCTATATATCATCACGCTAAGACCAATAGGAGCGGAGTCCAAGCCGACGAAGTCGCGTGCAGAAGCTAGTACTAAATAGTTAGTCTCCACCCCGTTAACTAATCTGTGTAACTATCTTGTGTTAAACTTACATTGTTAATTGACTAGTCCAGCCATCCTTCCTCTCCTCACTTCTGATTCCTACATATATATGTATTATGACTGTGTGTGTTAAAAAAACATAAATAATTTGCATAAAAATTAGAAATATAAACATTTTGCTTACTTCTTAGGCTTATCGTCTGTGAGAGTTGGTATGTAGGGCCTTGACCGTCCTTTGCGACCAAGTGCTAAGGCCCGGGCGCGGAGTACTACCTCAGCGTCGGGAGCTTCGCAACGCTTCTCATGTTTGTACAGATTTGTTGTACTGAAACATGGCAAAAGACACGATTAGCAAAGCATTTAATTTGTAACGCCACGCCATATTGTGTAGCCGAGCCTTGTGACGCCACGCCATAGCCAAGCGAAGCTAAGCCAAAGCCAAAGCCATCCGGTTCATTGACAGTCTTCCGGTTGTGTGTGACGTCACATCCTACCGCCAATATGAAGAGGGTATAAAAGCCCAGATTATTAATTTCTTGGATTATTCGTGTACTAGCATCGAAATAGGTCGAAACGCTGCTAGTTTGTACAGTGATTATTAATAAAGTGATAGTTGCTTAAAGTGCGTACGTGTTTATTTTACCTGTGCCGTTTTACTCAGAAGTGGTATAATGAAACGTAATCGCCCTAATGAAGCCGGTAATGGAGTCCGTCCGCCTGGATGGAGCGAGCAAGAACAACATAGCAGCGAAGATGAAGAATATCCGTCACCACCCGCGAGAAAATTACTAAAGCGCTTGCTAGATGACAAAGTTGAGAGAGCAATACGCGACCTTAATGAAGAAAGCGTACCTCTTGGTCATTTTAAAGGCCATCGCGCAGCGTCCCTCATACCAGAATTTGACCCCGATGGAGAGGATTGCACAGTATCAGCATGGTTGAAGAAGATTGACCAGTTGGGTGACATACATGGCTGGGACGATAAAGTAAAAGCCTTTCACCTACAAGACAAACTTCGCGGGCAAGCTCGAAAGTGGTACAACAGACTTGATGAATATGACTATACCTGGGATGAGTGGAAACATTTGTTGGTACGAGCTTTTCCCAAACATCGCGATTATAGTGCTTTATTAGACGAAATGATGCATAGGAAGAAATTGCCGAACGAGACAATGACGAAATATTATCAAGATAAAATCGCAATGTGTTTTCGCTGCAACCTATCTGACGCTGCCAGTGTCTCGTGCATAATCAGAGGATTACCGATTTCACTACAACCAAATGCACGTGCTTTCCAATGCCAGCGTCCGGATGAACTATATGAGGCCTTTCTCAGTGCCCTCGATGATTATCGCTCACCAACATTCGAATCACGCGCACCAATCAAGGATACTAAGCAAATGTTCACCCCAGATAAAAAAGTTAACCCAGAAATCGACCCCTGTCCGCGTTGCAAGAAGACAGGTCACATTTTACGAAATTGTACACTACCTGATCAACGAGTTTGTTTCAAGTGCGGTCTACAAGGTCATATCGCCTCGCGCTGTTCAAGTATATTAACTACACAAGCCAAACCCAAGCCTACCTTTGAATCGCATAGCAATACCAAGGAAATCAAAATAGTGCAAAATTATAACCAAATCTATAAAAAGGTTGCGAAGGTCAACGGGATTTTTCTCAAGTCGTATATTGATACGGGAAGTCAAGTGAATGTTATAAATTCTCAAATTGTCTCTCTTTTGTCACTAAAAGTTTCGCCTACTAGCACTATCCTAAAAGGTTTTTCTGGTGGTTTACTTACTAGCCGCGGGGAAGTACAATTTGATTTAGAAATCGACAACATTGTAGTACAATGCACTGCACATGTTACAGAAATGGATATGCAAGACATTCATTTATTAATTGGACAACCAATTATAAACGCTGATCACATATCACTTGTGGTGACGAATGGGACGGCTACGCTAAGAGTGGATCCTGATCCTTTAACTGGATTTGACGTAGTGGAAAAGGTTAGCAAGTTTAAAGTGGTGACCTCAAGCAAGGAATCTCTTCCACCCGGTGCCTCAATCATCAAAGTTAGAGTGCTGGGTAATACGTCCGGGAACGATGTTTGTTCAGCGCCACGCCACTATGAACTGCAGGGCGTGTCCTACATGTTACCAGCGACCTTGCTCCGAGGTGGCGAGGGCTACATGAAGGTTGTCAACACTGGAGCCGTCAATGTTGACTGGGAAGCCGGCAAGGTTTTAGCTCGAGCCGAGAGCTGTGACGAATTAGCCAGCCAGCCTAGCCAGGTGAGTCAAGCCAAGCCATTATTGTTCAACTTGCCTAATACTTCGCCAAATAATAAAAAATACCTAATGAGTTCTACTTACAATATACATAATGTAAATTCGTCTGCCTCCATCTTTACAGTGAACCAAATCTCTAGTAGTCACATAGGTGGTTTACCTATTCACGAAATTAGTATAGGTAGTTTAAACGAAAGCGAGCGTAATAGTTTAATAAATTTATTGATACAATATAAACATACCTTTGCAAATAATACAAAAGATCTTGGTTGCACAAACTTATTACAAATGAAAATTAAACTTACTTCGCAACAACCAATATATCGTCAACCTTATAGGTTATCGCACACTGAGCAACAAATAGTTAATTCTAAAGTCCATGAATTATTAGACGCTGGTATTATAAAAGAATCCGAGTCAAATTATGCCTCTCCGGTTATCTTAGTCAAGAAAAAGAATGGTGATAGTCGATTATGTATTGACTATCGTGCTCTTAATTCTATCACTATAAAAGACAGATATCCATTGCCTAACATTGAGGATCATATTTCTAAATTAGCCGGTAAGAAATATTTTACTAGTCTTGATATGGCCCAAAGCTATCATCAGTTATTAATTGCACCAGAGGACACTCACAAAACTGCTTTTATTACACCTCAGGGTCAGTATGAATATTTACGTGTTCCATTTGGCTTAGCAAATGCACCATCTGTTTTTATGCGTGTAGTTAGCAAAATTGTTAACTCGATCCGTTGTACACAGAGTGACAGTTCACGTCATGAGATTCTCGCCTTTTTAGATGATTTACTTCTACCCTCAATCGACTTTATTTCGGGTTTAAAAATGTTAGAAGCGGTATTACAAAAATTTCAATCGGAAAATTTAAAATTAAATATGAAGAAGTGCTCTTTTTTACAAGATAAAGTAACTTATTTAGGACATGAAATTTCTCAAGACGGGATTAAACCAGCAGAGCCAAAGTTGATTGCGGTTTCACATTTTCCTATACCTAAGAATGTACATGAAATACGTCAATTTATAGGTCTTTGTAGCTATTTTCGAAAATTTATAAATAAGTTTGCGATTATCGCCCGCCCTTTAACAGAACTAACTAAGAAAAATGTACCGTGGGTATGGGGTGATAAACAAATTGGTAGTTTTAACGAATTAAAGAAATGTCTGTGCTCTAAACCGGTTTTAGCCTTATATGATTCTACTTTAACTACAGAAATACATACCGATGCGTGTAAGTTAGGCATAGCGGGCATATTATTACAACTGCAGCTTGACGGCACCCTACGTCCTGTTATGTATTTTAGCCGAGTAACGTCTAGAGAGGAAACTATGTACCATAGCTATGAGTTAGAGACGCTAGCGGTCGTGGAATCTTTGCGTAAATTCAGAGTGTATGTTATAGGTAAACACGTAAAAATAATCACTGACTGTACTGCCGTCCGTGCCACTCTTACTAAACGAGATATTATTCCGCGTATCGCTAGGTGGTGGTTGCTAATACAAGAGTACGATATTAGTGTAGAATATAGACCCGGAGAACGAATGAAGCATGTAGACGCGTTAAGTAGAAATCCTGTTGATGCAGTAAATATTAATCGCCTCGAAATCTCGGATTGGTTTTATACGATTCAGTATCAGGATGATAAATTGAAAAGCATAATCGATCAACTAAACTCTAAGTCTGCTGGGCCCGATATAGTGAATAATTATGTAATATTAGATAACAGATTGTATAGAAAAACGCTCAATGGCAATCGCCTCGTAGTTCCCGGGGCGGCTAGGTGGAAAATTGTTCAAATGCATCACGATGAAATAGGGCACGTTGGTTTAAAACGTTGTACAGATCTAATTAAAAATGAATTTTGGTTTCCTAAAATGACACGGTTCATTCGAAAGTATGTAACATCTTGTTTGCATTGTGCTTATGGTAAGGGTGAATATGGTAAAAAGGAAGGTATGTTACACCCGATTCCCAAGCCAAATGAACCCTTTAGAATGGTCCATATCGACCACTTAGGCCCTTTCTGTAGGACTAAGAAAGGTCATCAATATATGTTGGTTATGACAGACGCTTTTTCGAAATTTGTAATCGCAGAGCCTACTAGGACAGTCAATTCAGTAGAAACATTAAGAGTACTAAAAAGAATATTTTCATTATTTGGTTATCCAGATAGAGTAGTAACGGATCATGGCAAGGCTTTTACCAGTAGGTATTTTAAAAAGTTCGCGTTAGACAAACAGTTCAAACATACATTAAATTCAATTGCGTGTCCGCGTGCTAATGGACAGGTCGAACGAACTAATCGAACTATACTAAATGCTCTACGTGCCACTGACCCTAGTGAAGCAGCTAATAACTGGTCTAACTGCCTCCCCGACGTTATTTGGGGTATAAATAATACCGTAAATGATACTACTGGTTTTAAGCCCTATGATTTGATCTTTGCACGTGATGGTAGGCCAGTGTGTGATGTAACTATTCCAGATCAGGTATCAGAATCAATTCAGTCTAAGCGCGAAAAGGCCAGTGCGCGTATTGACAAGGCCACCGCTAAGATGAAGCGAAACTTTGATAAACGCCGCAAAAACAGTCAAATTTACAAAAAGGGGGACTTGGTTCTATGGAGGCAGGCGCCTACAAATAGTGCTGCTAAGGTTAACACTAAACTAGATGACTTATATTCAGGCCCCTATATTGTAACTAAAGTCGTTGGTAACGATAGGTATAGAATTAGGAGCATAAAGGGGTTAAGGGGCTACAAAAACTTTACTGGGCTGGTTTCTGCTGACTCTTTGCGACCCTATCGTAGTGTAGCTCTAGTATCAGATAGCGCGAGCAGCTCTGACGACCAACTAGAAACTGAAGACCTTATTGACCTTCTAGAAAGCTAATCTACAACGTCTTCCCATTGCGGGAGCAATTGTTTCAGGATGGCCGACTGTAACGCCACGCCATATTGTGTAGCCGAGCCTTGTGACGCCACGCCATAGCCAAGCGAAGCTAAGCCAAAGCCAAAGCCATCCGGTTCATTGACAGTCTTCCGGTTGTGTGTGACGTCACATCCTACCGCCAATATGAAGAGGGTATAAAAGCCCAGATTATTAATTTCTTGGATTATTCGTGTACTAGCATCGAAATAGGTCGAAACGCTGCTAGTTTGTACAGTGATTATTAATAAAGTGATAGTTGCTTAAAGTGCGTACGTGTTTATTTTACCTGTGCCGTTTTAAATTACTATTTTTGCTAAAGTATAACATGGACATAATATGGTTTTATTTATAACTAGCTGACCCGGCGAACTTCGTACCGCCTAACAGTCGATTGGTATTAAAGTCTATCAAATTGACTTTTAAGTATTATTGCGAATCTTTTGTATGGGAATATAGAAAAGTGTTGTTTTTAGACTTTTTTAGGCAATTTTTTAAATTTTTCTCTCCGTAAGAACCATCCTCGTACTTCAAGGAATATTATAAAAAAAGAATTAGCAAAATCGGTTCAGCCACTCTCGAGATTTGCGCTGAGCAACACATTCAGCGATTCATTTTTATATACAGGATGTTAGGGGAATGGTTAGCCATAGAGGTATGTTGGGTAGGGGGGGTCATTTAGAACCTATTTAGGCTAACTTATCTATATGCAAAGTGTTACGGATTTTTTTATGACTTTTTTTTTTATTTTTCGAAAAAAGTGCCGAAAATTAGTGATTTGACCATCATATCTTTTTTGTTTATTGATATATCAACGCCATTTCTTTTTTGTTTTGATCATCAATACACTGCGCATGTAAAATAAATGTGATTTAATTTAGAAAACATCTACAAAAAAAATTTTGGGCCAAAGAAATCTTGACAGAGACAAAAAGTAAATCAAACCTTCAAGTTTAGATATAAATTAAAAAAAAATTAAAGCCTCCAGATACTGTTTTAAATAATATTACTTTCATTCACCTACCTTACTTACTTTTTTTTTAAATGATGAAATAACGAAATGGTCGTCGGGAGGGTGGGAGTGAGACGGAAACAGTGGTTGTCCCGCTTCCGCACGGCTAAAACAAGTAGGAAATCAAGACTGCTACTCTCATGTATAATTAGGTTTTGAATAAGTTAAGTATGTTATACATTTTATTTTACAGGTCAAATGTTGCTATTTTATTTAAGTACTAAAAAAGATAGTGTTTCATCCTCTAATTTTATAATATAATTATGTTACCAAAAAATTGTACGGTTTGAAGAACATTTAAGAGTATTGTTGTAGCTTTGATTAACAACACACCATGTTTTTTGTTCAAACTATCTTCAATTTCATTTTCATTCACAATTTTATTTATTTCACAACAGACTGAAACATTTGGGTCTGACTTTGTCTGACTGACTCGGATTTCCTCATTGCTACTATGTCACATAAACGTTATCTATATGAGGGCGCCCGCGCCACCATCGTGCAACAGGCGAAAACTACCCTCCTATTTAATATATAAAAATCTCGTGTCACAGCGTATATTATTGATCTCCTCCGAAACGGCTCGACTGATTTTTATTAAGCCATTAAATCCAAGAATTAATCAATTTCTTTATTAATTTTTGTTTTTTTATATTTGTTAAATCTGAGATTAAGTCGTAGGCTATTTATTGTACATATCTATATAAATAAAAATTAATGTTGTTAAGCGCATAACTCGAGAATGGCTCGACCAATTGGGCTAATTTATTTTTTTGTATGTACCCGGAAGGTTTTAATACAAAAAAAAAGTTTAATAAGTGTGTCTCTATCCATATGGCAGAAAATGTTTGCCGGGTGAGCTAGTAATTTTTTGAAAGAAAATAAACAACGTGGCGAGAAGCATTCTTTTTTCGATGTTAATCTCTATATATACAAAAATGAATCGCTGAATGTGTTGCTAAGCGCAAATCTCGAGAGTGGCTGAACAGATTTTGCTAATTATTTTTTTATAATATTCCTTGAAGTACGAGGATGGTTTTTACGGAGAAAAATTTAAAAGATTGCCTGAAAAAGTCGAAAAACAACACTTTTCTATATTCCCATACAAAAGATTCGTAATAACTTTAATACCAATCGACTGTTAGGCGGTACGAAGTTCGCCGGGTCAGCTAGTTCGTAATAAAAGCAAGATTTCGTCCCTTGTCCCAACATATACAACTGAAGATACATTACAAAAAAGCAAAAATTTACATACCTTCTAAAATTAACTCCACACGAATAACAAAACAGATATCTCTCTCCGTGCTTCTCCTGGTAGTGACGACCTGCTGCCATTATTGACTGTGAGTGATGTCCACAGTGAACACACCTACAATAACCATTCAAGTTTACACGGAAATTGCTTATTTAAAAATTTCTTATATATATATTAGACCATGATTAATGTAAATTATAAGTTTGAACATAATTAAGATTCTGGTGTCAAAGACTATACTTCTATAACAAAAAAAAAGAGTATATATGTTTATTTGTGTCAAACACACCATGTGTTTGACACAAATAAACATATAATAATAATAATAATAAATACTCTTTATTGTACACCATGAAGAAACATTACAAATAATTAATAGAAAACAAAAAACCCGCCTGCATAAAAAACAACTACTTACTTAATAGAAAATGAACTGAAAAGACTGGAACAAGATAAAAATTCAAAATATATTATGTACTATACACTTAAAAATATCAATACGGTAGTCCTTCAAAATTGTATGCAACATCGTACATAATATGCAGTCGGAGACATGAAATTGAAGGATAAGTAAAATCATTCTCTCTTTGTGCATGTCTCCGACTGCATATTATGTACCTACGATGTTGCATAAAATTTTGAAGGACTACCGTATTGATATTTTTAAGTGTATAGTACATAATATATTTTGATATTGTTTCGATTTGTTTCGCTAGCTTTGTGTAATTATGAATTTTTACTGGACGTACTGGACGAATTTATTTGTACGGGTACTGAATTTAGATAGGTTAGGGTTTTTTTTTTGTTTTTGTAACAAAATCATGCCGATAAACAGTCTAAAATTGAATTTAGATAGGTTAGGGTTATTTTTTGTTTGTTTTTGTAATAAAATCATGCCGATAAACAGTAAAATAGTGAAAATAAAATAAAATTATTCGTCCGACTTCTGTACGAATAGTAATAAAATGTTTGTCAAGTACACGTATTAATAATTATAAATTGTTCGTACAGTACCCGTATTAACAGAATCAGCCTTATTTATAATAAATCATACTTACTCCAGCATGATTCCATTCATTATATAGTAATCTTGAGGAGGTGGTGGCGGCTTAGTATTTTTCATGGTTTCCGCGAGAGTGGTTATTAGCAAGTACGGGTCATCCTTTAAGTTTGGAAATTGATTTTGAAGTTCTTTAACATACGAATACCTTTGTGATGGTTTAAGAAATTTATTCCTTCGAACATTTTTCTTTTCACTTTCCTCTGAACTGATATCATTGGACATAGTTATACTTAAACCATTAACCGGTGCTTCTTTATAGTCGTCCGGGAAATATTTATCATCGTCGTCATCATCATCTTCATAATTAAAATTAATGTTTTCATTAAACTCAAAACTACTAGAAATTTCACTAAGATATTCATTACTGTCCTCAGTTCCTAAAATTTCTTCTTTCACAAAAGGTTTATCTAATGCTTGTAAATGTTGAACACCTTCAGAGTTTTTTAAGTAATCAACAACTTGTTCAACTTCATTTTCATCTAATGTTTCTTGTTTATTTTGTATTGGCGCGGGAGTATTGTTCGTATTTTCATCGCCGACAATAACAATAAACATATCCTCGTCTTTTACCATATTTCCCTATAAAAGTAGAAGGAAACATTAATTCTTAGTTCGTAACTTCATAACTTCATAGGTTCGTAACAAAATTTTGTGATTGTGACACAATTGACAGATTAAAATGATTCCCGGCTGCGTTCCGAAATGCGATCAAATCGATTACAGCCACAGAACATATATACCGGCTAGTGATGGTCAACTCGAGTTACTAACTCGAGTTAACTCGAGTTGGGCTTAACTCGAATCAACTCGAGTTGAATACTCTCCGACTCGAGTTCGAAAACCGAATGAAACCGACATGGAGCGAAGTTTGCCGATCATTTGAGACTAATATATTCATTCACAACAAACAAGTTAAGAGTTAATTTTAAATTTTTAGTGTTCTGTTTTTGACAAAATGCCGGATCCTAAAAGGAAATCTTTGATAATTTGGTTTGGGATATATTTGAATCACCAGTGAGTGATGATGATTTTATATTTGTCAGATCAATAACCTAGATTGATGAGAAGATTTGTGCGATCTGGTAGCTAGGATTTACCAAATTATTTTTAGCTTTTAGTATATAACCTAACTACATCATTGTTATTTTAATAAAACCGTTTAACATAAAATAATTTTTGTTTATTTTATTTTCCAGTTTTTAGTTTTGTTGAGTAGTTTTTAGATTAGTAACAAATATACCTACACTATCTAATAAGCTGTATTCTATCAATCAAGCCATTTCATTAGATTCCCATATTGAGGTATTAGTGGAAAATATGTAATCGACATATTTGTGGCGGCAGCTATCTTGGATTTTTCATAGTGAGCTCTATTCTACCAATCAAGCCCTTTCATTTGATACCCATATTGAGGTTGTTGCGAAGTACTATGTGATCCGCCATTTTGTATCGACGGCCATCTTGGATTTGCAATCATAAGGAATATATTATGTTGTATTGTCATCAAGATTAAGAGTGTGTACCAAATATCAGATCAATCTGTCATCAGGAAGGAGGTAAAATTCCAATTACCAAATTTGACCCAAACAAGACTCAAGTCAAGCTAAATAAAACCGTTTAAAACCATTTAAAAATGAAAGAATTGAAACAGATAAAAATATAATTTGTCCGTTCCAATTTTTGAACTGAAACTTCTTTAGGCGCATGAGGGGTAAAATTTGCGTTACCGGCAACGGGACAGCTTGATAACGTTCAGTAGTTGGATGGGTGACCCCGGGCCTGGGAACACCCCGTGACGTTGGCTTTAGTTTTTTTTTTGGAGTTTACTCCTTAAGAATCGATCTTCATATAAGGCCCCCGGTATGAAAAAAATATAAGTAAGTAGTAAAATCTGTTGAACGATTGACCGGTGGCGATTGAATGTCGGAAACCACGAATACGTCGTCTGTAGACTAATAAAATAGTTTTCTAATAGCGGCATCGCGCGGTAGATAAAGTATAGTGAGGTAGATATAGTAAAGGCGTTACTTTATTCGTTTATTTACCATTTGATATGGTATTAACCACAGAGTACCTACATTGAATATACGGGTAGTATCTTAGACAGAGAAACCTCTTTGTCTAAGGGTAGTGTTAACCTTTTTCTTAAGACTAGTAAGTCTTTTTTGTAACTATTTAGACAGTCGATCTGAAGGGGTAAACTCCAGTCGTGCGTCGTAGCTGACACACACAATTCTTTTTTTTTCATTTAGTTTTTTTTTGTATTTTTAATTTCTTTTTTTAATTAATTTGCCAAAGAAGTTTCACTTCTGACATGTGTACTTTGTACGCTCGCAATTTTTTTTTTTTAAATTATTATTGCGAAGCTGAGGAATAAATTGGAAAAAAATTTAAAAAATCATTTTCTCTGTTTCATCTAGTTAGCTCGAGTTACGTAACTCGAGTTCAACTCGAGTTACGTGAATTTTAACTCGGGTTAACTCGAGTTTTGTTTATTCCGAGTTGGCACATCTATAATATACCCTAAACGGGATTACAGCAATCTCGTCGAAATCGCCCGTTCCGAATTGAAATTAGGGTACGGCCTCATGCAGCCGCTCGACGCTCGTTTTCAGTAGTGATGCAACGGAAGTGTCTTAACGGAACCAGAAACGGAAACAGATGTCAAAAGTAAATTTTAGCAGAAACGGAAACGGAAACGGAAGCAGAAACGGAAGTGTAAATAATATGAAAAAAAAATTAATATACAAATATTTTTCTTTATTAAGTATTAAATACGAATAATATATGTATAAGAAATAGATATAATTATTAGAAATCTACAATAGAAAACAATATTGCAACTTAAAATTATTTTAACACTAGCTTCTGCGCACGACTTCGTCGGCGTAGACTCCGCTCCTATTGGTCTTAGCGTGATGATACATAGCCTATAGCCTTCCTCGATAAGTGGGCTATCTAACACTGAAAGAATTTTTCAAATCGGCCCAGTAGTTCCAGAGATTACCGCGTTCAAACAAACAAACAAACAAACAAACAAACAAACAAACAAACAAACAACCAAACAAACAAACTCTTCAGCTTTATATATTAGTATAGATTCAAAATTTAGTAGTGGTAAGTTATATTTTATGAAAAGTAATTTGGTCGCTTTTGCACCTAACAATCTGTTTCGATTTTCTTCGTATATAAGAGCAGCTCCACTAAATAATTGCTCACTGGCGACGCTGCTGGGGGGTACCGACAAATATTGGCGAACTGATGGCAAAAGATTACGGTATTTGTGTGAATTTAATTTCCACCACACAAGAGGATCTTCATTTAAATGTATCTATATAATATATAATCGCTTTTCTTTTTTGTACTCCTGAAGATTTGACTGTATATCCGAAATGAGATTGTCGCTTTCGTTAGTTGTAGTCGAGATTTCTTGGTCTTTGTTCGTACTTAACATGGATTCTAACATTTAAAATGATGAATTCTGCAAAGTCTGCAAACTCCTCGGCATGTATTGCTTTGAGGTGACTCTTTAAAGCGGTAGTGGTGCGGCCTTTTCGCGAGTACACTTTATCACATAGTTTGCATCTGGCTTTTGCTTCGTCAATCTCAGCGAAATAGTTCCAACTAACACTTATTTTTGGTTTCATAATTGCACTAAAGTTACAAACACGACACAAAAGTATTGACACAAACAGCAGCAGAAAATATTACGCGCTTGCAGTCACGAAAATGTATGTAAACAAACACGTTGTCGTTGTGACAAGTGCCGTGCGGCCGTGCGCGTCTCGCTGGCTCATGGCTGGCCCCTCCCCCGTGTAAACTTCCGTTTACATCTCCGTTATAAAAGTTGCGGAAACAGAAGCAGAAACGAATGTTGAAAAGCGTGCGGAACTTCCGCACTTGCGGAAACAGAAACAGAGATCTGTTGCATCACTAGTTTTCAGCGACAAATCTGGTCACGTGACCCCATTTTAAATTTCCCGCGACTCAAAAAGTTGCTACCTCATGCAGTCACTCGTCGCTCGTCTGCAGCGATAAATCTGGTCACAAGACCCTGTGTTGCTGATTTCCTAACCTCTTTCATAGCTCGTGGCAGTAGGGTTGGCAACTTTTTTTGACAAAAAATAAATAAAATGGTTTGGATAGGAAAATATTAATTATTTTTCAAATTTTATGTTTTTATTGCTTTAAAAACGTATTTTTGTGTGCTTTTAGCACATGTTAATTTTTTTTTGTTATATTTGAATGTTTCAAAGCTTGTTTGGTAACCAAATTTTAATTTAAATAAACAATTCGTTTTTAATTTTTATTGACGCTCTATTTCTCTCTTCTCACCACTTTATATTTATTACTGAAAAAAAACCTCTTTTAGTGAAAAAAACTGTTTTATATTATTTTTTGTAAAGAAATAAAATATATATCAATTATATCATACATAAACTTACATAAATAACCTCTTTCTTAGAGTAAGTGACATTTGGAAAAAAAATAATTAAAATTTTTCATTTTGACGTATTTTATAATTATTACTGCCAATTTAATACAAAAATTCAAGTTTGGGCTGCGTTCTGAAATGCGATGAAATCGATTACAGCGATTTCGTCGAAATCGCCCGTTGCGAATTGATAATTCGTGTTTTGAGACTAATAATCACTGTTCAAATCGGAATGCATTTTGAGCGCTTTGAGCATTGTTGTGTTTATCAGTGTCAAATATCCCGATATCAGTTAATTTTTACCTCTTTGTCTTTGCGCTTGTTCAACATCTTGTTCATTTAAACTTTATTGAATTATTGTCCCTGTACCCTCATCGTGAACTGAAATAATATGTGTTGTTTCCATATTTTTTTTTTGTTGTTCAATTAGCAACCGACAAAAATGTCAAAAGTGACAGAAGACTCACAACGCTTAAGCCTGATTTACACCAAGGCAACAACGTGCGGCATTGTGGCATGCGGCATTGACGCATGAAAAATGTCGCACGTTGTGGCAAGAACCTTGCGGCACGGCAACACCTTGCGTCATGTGGCAGAGTGTCGCAGCTTGTATCCGATCACGATGGATTCCGTGCGACAATTTTTGATGCGTCAAGCCAGTTTCTAGGTTATGTTTTGATTGTACTTATTTATTTTATTTACAAAATGAGATAAATCGGACATGGAGTGGTGTAATGATAATTATATTTGTTAGCAAACGAAAAAAACCGACTTAGATCACATCGACAAGTAATACAATGTACCTACGTAGACGAAAAAAATTAACAAACTCACTAATCGTCTGGTATCTCTAGAAATTGTACCCTTACTACAGAAAACCTAAAAAAGAAATATATAAAATCTACTTTTTTTGTTTTTTTGTCTGAAGAAATTCTAACCTATCTCTATCAATCAAGTAGGCAGACTAAAATTTGACAGTACGACGCTTAAAAACTGTTGCCTTGGCATAAAATACGCTGTCGCATGCCACATATGCCGCAATTTGTCGCATGCCACAAGATGGCGCACGCCACAATATGTCGCATGCGACAATGCCGCACGTTGTCGCCTTGGTGTAAATCAGGCTTAATATAGTAAACGAGTGTCACCATACTGATGCGTCAGATAAAAAATGACAGGTTAAATTTAACCCATGTGATCGCCGGACGGGGTATAGTTATAAACCCCGTCCGGCGACTAATGATCTTTTTGACACTTCAAGAAATTTTGATATTAGTGACTGCCTCACATGTTATTTATTCGATTCGAAATAATAATCGATTTAATTAAATATATTCAGTTTAAAAATATTATTTATTTATGCGTTTATTAGTTTTTTTAATTATAAATGAAATATATAAATAATAAATAAATAAATTAACAGAGTTATTGCTCTTTATTCTTGGTTTGCAATTAAATTTCAAGATTTCGACTTAATTCCTTGCAAGTAATCAATCTTGGGGTCATAGATACTATTTTTATTTCCTTTTTTGTATTAAATTTATAGAAACAATAATCACATGACGTAAAATTATTTTTATCATATGATCGATTTATTATCGATTTATTATTTCAAGAACTGTTTCATAGTCTGTGGTTGTTTGTTATGCACAGAGTACTTCACTCAATCAATCAAATCGTCAATAAAGTATTTTAAAATTTTTAGGTACGTTATTGACTATACCCCGTCCGGCCATTTATTACCTATCTTTTTTACACTTCAAGAAATTTTGACATTAGTGACCGATATATTGACATTTGACACCAATTGACAGTTGACACATTTTATGATTTTAGCCTATATGATAATAATTTTATTGATAATTGATAAAATTTTAAGAAAGTGCTGTTCTTAAAGTTCTTATCTTATCTTTGGCAGTTAACTAGGAAGTAGGAACTTAATGGAAGAAAAGTTAGAATAAAATGGAAGCCTCAAATGATATTAATATTTTATCTCAAAAAACTTATCCAAGTAGTAAATTAATGTCCATGGAATCTAGTTTACAACAAACATTAATTAATTTTAAAGGTTTTAGTTTTTTCTATCATCCATCAACTAAAAATTAACGTGCTTTAATAAATATAAAGTTTTGTTTTGCAGAACTTATGTCAGAGTTTAAAGAGTTGCATATAGAAAGCAGTAAATACAGAGAAATGTATCTATTGCAGAAGGATAAATGTGAAAGGTAGTTTTCATTTCTTGTTTATTTGTTTTTTAATTAATTAATTTCATATAAACGTTTTTTTTTTCACAACTTTAAATTTTGCTAAATGCCTTTAGGTTGTCGTTTTGTATTCATGTAATCTGTTAAGAATTTGCTCGATTCCACAAACATATTAAGTACAGAATATACGTACATGAAACTCGCAAGGAATCAAATCACTAGGGATCAATAAAATTACACTATCCACTTATACTGAATGATAAGCACTGAGTCATTATTCGATGAAATAATGAAAGTAAAAAATACTAATCACATACTAAGGGCCGGATTCACCAGTTGTGTATAAAGTTTATTTTGCAATTAAGTTACCAATGTACTTTAACAGCAGGAAATAGAAAAGGCCATTAGATCCTGTTGTTCCTCATTTAATAAACAACAACGTTTAAATTTACATTTGTGAATAGAAATATCTCATACATAAAGTGGAATTTGGATGCCGCGTTGGCGTAGCGGTCACAGCACTGGTTTGTGACTGTTGCACAGGCGGTTGCGGGTTCGATCCCTGGACACGACAACATTTGTATTGGCCATACCAATGTTTGCCTTGGTCTGGGTGTTTGTGCAGTCCTTGTTGGTCGCCCCACCATGCCTCGGAGAGCACGTTAAGCCGTCTGTCCCCATTGTTATCATGTACACCTGATAGCGATCGTTACTTACTCATAGTAGGGAATATATCTACCAAGCCGCATTGGGGCAGCGTGGTGGATTAAGCTCTGATCCTTCTCCTACGTGGGGAAAGATGCCTATGCCCAACAGTGGGATATTGCAGGCTGAAGCGTAAGCGTAACGTGGAATTTAATTTAAAAAAAAGCTGATATATTAATAACTTCTGTCTGTTGGATACCGTCATCTGTCAAATAGCATCATGGACAACTGGTGAAATGGCCCTAAATAATGTTTGTGATGGTTTGCAATAATTAAAATAAATTGCTATAGTCTTAGTGTTTATCTATTTTTACACTTATTTAATTTTACAAGCTTTTATTTAACTTGCAATGCATGTATGTATGTATGTAAGTTTAATGTATGTTTGTTCGGGTGAAATCTTGCAACTCAATTTTGAAGCAGATATCTTCAACCAATTGAGCTGAAATTTTGTATACAGGTTCAATTTGGATCACAATGCATGGTTTGTATGTATTAATGTATGCATGTATGTTTGTTCGGGTGAAATCTTTCAACTCTATTTTGAAGCAGATATCTTCAACCAATTGAGCTGAAATTGTGTTTATAGGTTCAATTTGGATGCCAATGCATGGTTAACTTTGTAACGTCATTCTAAATCCAATGTGGCGGCATATCCAAGAGTGCGGACTAGTTATTTATAGTGCACTTCTACAATATGGGTATCAAATGAAAGGGCTTGCTAAGAATAATTCGAATAAAGTGACGTGATAAGCGACTAAAAAGTCAAAAATAAATTTAAAGTAAAAAACCTTTTTAAAAAACAAGCTTTTATTTGAATGCACTAAAACGAAAAAAATAAATTTTTACTTTAAAACTTTTACTATCTACTTATAAAGTCATTACACATAATCTATGTGATATAAAAGCTTGTCGCGAGATTTGCTTGTAAACAAGTAAATTAAATAAATTGCTGTTATTGATTTTAACTATTAAAATTTTCAAACTCAGGAAATAAGTGTACTCATATCTCGCGACAAGCTTTTCTATCATATAGATTATGTGTAATGACTTTATAAGTAAATAGTAAAAGTTTTAAAGTAAAAATTAATTTTTTTCGTTTTAGTGCATTCAAATAAAAGCTTGTTTTTTAAAAAGGTTTTTTACTTTAAATTTATTTACTATTTCAAAGCTATAATATAGAATAATAAATTTTAACATTGATTAAAATTAAGTAGGTTTTTTATGTTTTGATTATTCGAAATCAAAATTAACATTTTATAACTAAAATAAATATTTATGAAGTTAATATACATTAAAAGGATCTTGATTAAATTTAAAGTGTAATTTTGTAATTTTTAGGCAAACATGTGAAAGCTGTGTGGAAATAAAGAAGCAATTAACAAATGAGAAAGAAATATTAGAATCAGTTGGTAAGTATTTATATATCAAAAAATATAGTGGTAAAGTATATACTGGCAAAAGGCTTTATTGGCAAAAAATAAGCTTATTCAATCAAATAAAAATATTCAGGACCCAAAAGACAAATACTAGTACATTGGTACAGTTAGCAGTGAACATGCTGTTCGCTCAAACTATATATTAAGTACTAGTTGTGCCACGCGGTTTCTCTAGCGTAATTTCCGATCCCGTGAGAATGTCGGGATAAAAAGTAGTCTATTTGTTATTCTAGATCTCCAGTTAATTACGTACCAAGTTTCATTAAAATCGGTCCATTAGTTTTTGTATGAATGAGTAACGAACATACATAAATCCTTCCACACAAACTTTCGCGTTTATAATAAAGTAGGATACATAATTATATTTAAAAATAAATATATGAATATTAGCCATTTGTTACTTTAAAACACATGCCTCACTTGGTTGCCTTCTTTAGGAGCAGATGAACATGTGTGTATGTTAAACAAATTCATTCACTACACATAATACATATATGTAATTAATTTAATTTTTTTTATATTACAGTTACAGCATTAAACAAACTAAGTGAAACGAGAGATTTAAACATTATAGATAAAATATTTAGATTAATAAACAAAGATAAGAATACATCGACACCACCTAATATAGTCGATGCCAATGAAGTCAAAGAAGGATTCGTAAGTCCTAAGAAAGAATTGTCAGTATGTGAAAATGTTTGTGAAGAGTCTCTGTCGGAAATAGAAGGTACTCCTGGACGAAAGAGTCCAATAATACAGAGTAAAAGAATTAAATCAAATTCTACACACTCTTTGAGTTTGAAGGAAAAAAAGAAATGTCCCGAAAATTGGTAAGTATTAATCTTTAATCTATATATATAAAAGTCAATGCCACTTTTCGTTGTAATTTTATGACTCAAGAACGGGCTCACATATCCAAACCAAATATTTAGGGTTTGTTCGGACTATTTAGTAGATGGTTTATGTGAAGTTTGCACAAAATCGGTCGAGCGGTTCTTCATTTATCACATTTTTTGTAACAAAGGAGGATCATTTTGTTAATGGAGATTTTGCTGTCAAATTGAAACTTTTTTCAGTGTTGACAGTACAAGCATATTGTTATAACTTATAGTCATTCATTTCTGTCATTTCATTTTGGACGTGCTTCGATTAAAGCAAATTAAGACAAAAAACCCAGGGATATAGTACATCACAAAAATAATTAACGCCCAACGAAGTGGGCACGGGACGGCTAGTAATAATATAATAATAATATTAATTATTGTTTTTTCCAACCGACTTCAATTGCCATCGACAAGTAATAAAATGAGAACATCATCAACATAGGTAATCAATAATTAACCAATTAAATACCCATTATTAGGGATAGCTCAAAAACTACTGGTTACATCTTACTCAAATTTAAAGGGACCACATGACAAGCACCAGAAAAATAATAGTCAAAATCAGGGTAACACATATATGATTTAAATTGAGAACCTCCTCCTTTTATGAAGTTTAAAAGCAACAATAACATACCAAAAAAAATGAAATAAAATTATAATGAATACATCTAATTATTTTAGGTCAACCCCAGAGAAAAAGAGCATAAAGCTATCATATCCTACTCCGCCCACTCCACGTAACAAGTCAGGTAAAATGAAACAAAGTCGTTTGAATCTGATTAGGATAAAGACCTCGAGCGTTGTAGATCTCACCTGTTCTCCGGAAACACGCACTTACAGTGAAAATAATTTACAGGTAATTGACTTAACTTTCTACATGGTTAGGGTGCGTATATTTTTTTTATACTGTAAGGATGGCAAATAAGTGGCCCACCTGATGGTAAGTGATTACCCCAGCTTATAGACCGCTGCAAGTTGCAACACTTCTGACTGAAACTCTTCTTTGGATCATATTCATAATATACAGTATACATATTATACTCTATTATAAGAGCTACAATGGCATCTTTGTAAACATAAAAAATAATATCAAAGTTAATAATAATTGTTATTTTTGTTATATATAATAATAATAATAATAATAATAATGCTTTATTCATTAAAATATTTACATAGAATAATGAGTTCCCTGGTTCCTGTGATAGGCAAAAGCCTGTGCCACAATGAACCAGTGTGCTCTTCCGTTATTTATTTCTTACAGCAAATTATAAACAAGAGAACTTAAGTAAAATATAACCTTTATAAGTAAATTATACATAATTACTATTTTTTTTAATTATGCAAGATAAATGTGCGTGTCTATGTGTGTATTTCGTGTGTGTGTGTGTGTGTGTGTGTGTGTGTGTGCGCGTGCGTGCGTGCATGCGTGTGTGTGTGTGTGTGTGTGTGTGTGTGTGTGTGTGTGTGTATGTATGCGCGTGGTGTGTATGTGTGTGTGTATATGTGTGTGTCTGTGTGTGTGTGGTGTGAGTATGACTCTGTTTTGATGTCAACACAATAAATTGTATAAGATGTGCATATTACCCCAAGTATGCCTTGAAGAGATCCTCAGTTTTTTGGTAGTCTAGCGAGGACAGCCACTTGAAAACAATCGCTTTGAGTTCTTTCAGGGATAGAGAGTAGAATATATAATTATATTGTTTTTGGTGATAAACAATTATTACAACACCCATGAAATGAACAAATGTCTATAATTTTATTAAGGTTGGATCCTCAACCTCTCAACAATCTTTTCAGTAATTCAGTGTCTTCTTCATCCAACATGACATTTTTTTTTGGCGAAAATATTTGTGCCTAACTGATACAGCTAAAGGACACATTTTTTTTATATGTTACTAAGTCGACAAACAAGCGTATGGCTCACCTGATGGTAAGTGACTACCGTAGCCTATAGACGCCTGCAACACCAGAAGTGTCGCAAGTGCGTTGCCGACCATATCCCCAATCGCTCCGTATCCCCAGGAGCTCTGGTCACCTTACTCACCAACAGGAACAGAACACTGCTTGAAAGCAGTATTATTTAGCTGTGGTCTTCTGTAAGGTCGAGGTACTACCCCAGTCGGGCTGCTCCATATTTTGAGCAGGAAATTTCCTGCTGTGCCCTACCTCAGTTAAACAACATGATAATAAGAAAAACTTTTTATTTAAAATAAACATAAAATAATTAAAGTCTTTAAATATATCTTAACTTTAACTTTGTATGGGACCTGTGGTGGTTATGAAACTAAATATTATATTGTAATATATGTTTCAGTGTAATATAAAGAAAGAATTATTAGAAAACGATGATACAATACTGCCGTCTCCAACAAGTGGGCCCACTGTCCAATTCCCTATGTAAGTACATTTATTATGTAACCAGCTGATCATTCACCTAATCAACTTTTGCGATCTGTCAAGCGCGGGAAATTTGAAATTTAATTTTTTTTCATATCTATTTCATTTTTGAATTAACTTACTATAGACCAGTGCTTTTAGCGTTTTAAACATGGTAAAAACCAAAGAAATTTATAGTAGAATGAAACACATTGCAAAAGAAAGAGAATATAACATCATCAGAAAATAGAGGTTTTAATGAACAAAAAAGCTACCGATTTTTTTAAAAAAAGCTGATATTTTGACGTGAGAAATTTCGATTGAAAACGAGGGTGCTTTTTCGATATTGAGGTGAAAATAAGGTGAAAAAATAAATATTTTAAATCAAAACAATTACAGTGTATTTGGGACATAATAAGAGTTTTCACCAAATTTTGTAAAAAAAAAAAACAAAAATAAATTGTAAAAGATAAAAATAAAAAACCAAAAATTTGGTTTTTTGAATTTTTCACAAATTTTGAGTTGTAAAAAAAGTGTAAATACAAAAGTTGTAAAAAAATTTATTACCTACAACTTTGCCATTGAACTTTTTTCCATGGGACTTGTAGTTTAGCCTGAAATCGAGATAAACCGTTTTTTATCCTTAAACCCACCATCCCTACCACTTCCCGACCTCACATCGACCGTAATTTATGTTCCTATCATTTTCGTTGTATTCTCTTTCTTTTGCAATGTGCTTCATTCTACTATAAATTTCTTTGTTTTCAAAAGCTAAAAGCACTGGTCTACTAATACATTTTGGAACTATTAAAATTTTACAAAAATGTTAGGATTTCATCTCAGAAAAAAGGGTTTCTTTCCTATTTGTACGTGACAGCTCAAATATAGGAACCTAAAAACACTATTACAGTAGTATGCTCTTGTATAAGTCATACCTAGAAGACAGATAGGGACACCAACCGTTTTTTCCACATTGTCGAATTTTAGTTTAAAATTGATTTAAAAAATATCATCCATATAAATCAGTTACTTATTTAGTTAGAACCCCTTAATACTACGTACTACTACACTTCGTAATAGTTATAAATAAATAAGTAATAGTTCTACATAGCCAAATTAATTTAAAAAAAAAAAATCGTTTCCAGGTACAAATCTGTAACAAAAGACAGTCCTAGTAAATTCAAAATACCCTCTGAGTTTAAGTGTAAATTAGAAAAAAGAGATTCAAATACAGAAAATGTGTTTGTTAAAGACGCAGTTGTAAAATATGGGGATGACTCTATCAATTTGTTACAACAATTTCCAAATAGGTATGTGCTTTTAATTTGTTAGTATTAATAAGATTTTAATATATATCTATATATATAAAAGAGATTTCCACCCATTGACTCATCACGATATCTCTGAAACCATAAGGCGTAGAGACTTGAAATTTGGTAGGAATATTCCTCTCGTCGAGTAGAGGTCAGCTAAGAACGGATTTTACTAAATTCCACCCACAAGAGAGGGTTGCGGGGGTTAATAAAATATATGGCAAAGCAACGTTTGCGGGATCAGCTATTATATAATAAAAGCATATAAAAGGTACCATTACCATTTAATGGTCATGTTAAGTTTTAGATGTTTTGGCACTATTAAATAGGCCATGATTGCACTCTACATAAATCCTAGTGTTAGTGGCCATGAAAGTTTTTTGTAATATATGTTACAAAAAAATATATATATCAAATATGACTATTTTGTGACAAAGGAATTTTAAAATAAATAAAAAAGTCTAGAAATGTAGATTCATGAATGAAACACTTATTGTTTTACTTTATATTCTAATTCTGAACAGATTTGGAAAAACTTTTTAACTTTGCAAAACATTTTGGTTCTTCAAATATAAAATATATCATTATATAATATCAGTTTAACAAAGAAATAAATTAAAGAAAAATTTTGTGCTATCCTTTTACAGTAATCTTGTGAGAACATGACATTAATATTGTTTTTTTTTTTCCTATGAAAGCTTACCGGAGCGTCAGGTATTAAGAATCAGGATCAAATAATAATAATTATCATTATTCAAATTATTATTATTGCCCTTTACTAATACAGAATATATTTATAACTATTAATAATTAATTAAATAAACTATTATAAATAATTGAATGTAGGTTTAAGTCGCCGTTAAAAAAGGACAAGATAGAAGATGTGACCCACTGTCCAAATGAGAGCATTTCGTTACTTCAACGATCTAATAAGATAAAGGAAAAGAGTAAAACAAACAGGTAAGCTTATTTAAAGATAATTTTGTTTTCTCGGAAACGAAAAAAATCATAAAACGTAAAAACTAATATAACGTAGGTAAAGTTCCGGGCCATAAATAATACACATCGACCTTTGGAAAGAGACAATCGGAAAATTTCAACTTCGTAGCGTTCTTTTTTGACGTAGGTACATTACCTATGTGACGTATCGGACTGTCAGTATTTCGTATGACAGATCTAATAGTGTAATATCCGAGGCACTCCAGATCTTTCATATTTTTTAAAGGACAAAATATATACAATAAACTGTAGTATTAGTGTTTACAATGAACGTATTATATTAGCTGCTATAGTGCTATAAATAAAATATTGTAAGAAAATATGAAATTCGTATTGCTAGACACTATTTTAGATTATATTTTAAAACCTGTACAAAATATTTAAGCAACTCTTATACTATATTGTATATATATTTTGTAAATCAGAAAATAAAGAAGCTCTGGGATCTTAGACTATAACGCGCTACGAAGTCGAAATTAGCCGATTGTCTCTTTCCCTTTCATAGTATTCGATAAAACGGTCAAGTAAATACGAATTATTATATTTATTAACTCAAAAAGCTCTCGTCAGATGTTGATTGAATGGGCATGACGACAGTATCAAAAAATCGTCAATTTAATGATTTCAGGGGAATACTCATATTAAAAAAATTCAAAATACTGGTTTAGTTTTATGTAAAATAATAAGATTATTGTGATTTTCAATAAAATAAAACACTAAAATACTGCAATCGGCCATTTTGATTGAAACACAAATTACAACGCATGACGTCACGCTATAACATCGATATAATACGTCAGGCGCGTTCACCTACAACTCACTCTAGTCAACAAGTTGAAAAAGGTCGAAAATAGAGATACTGCTCTTAAAATTATGTGTAATAGCTCATTGGATTCGGAATCGCCTAGAAAAATGTTCTATAAGTGTGTTTTGCACATCAAAAATTGCAAAAGTTATAAACAATTTAAAAAAGGAAAAAATGGCCTTCCGTTTTTTGCCAATATTTCATAAACTATTAATATTAAAGAAATTTCAAAATTAGATTCTGAAAGAGGAGGAAATTTCCAATAAAAAAATTGCATCTCCAGGAACTCTATCTCCATTATTTATAATTTTAATTTCATGCTGGTCTTAGGTTGAACGCGTCCGAAGTGTGTCATGCCATGACGTCAGAGCCGACGCCATGACATCTGCTGCCGTTTTGACGTGCACATTGAAAACATATTAGAAAAATAGTTTTAATCTTCCTAAACTTAAGTTTATTAACGAAATATAGGTATTTTCGTAAATAGTAAATGTGTACCCACATTACGGAACAAGTTTTCAAGATCTTTCGTCATGCCCATTTACATGGAACCAGATGATAAACACTAGCACTCGGTTAAAAAAGAATCATCAAAATCGGTACATCCAGTGAAAAGTTATGAAATAATACAAAAAAATTAGCCTAATAAATTGTCTTCGATTCCTGTTCCTTTTAGTTAAGTCGGTTGAAAAAATTAAAAAGAGGTAATTTGAATTTTGTGTTCTTTCTTTAAAAAAAAAAACATTGTACCAACTGACGGTTCGATTCTCGCTCAAGTCTGCCAAGTGTATGTCCTTGAAGGAGACCTTGCCCTGTAATGTAAAGCCTTCGGTTCTAGTTGTTATCAAGCATAGGCATCATCAACACAAGTGGTACATCTAATATGTCTATCTTAATATATATAAATCTCGTGTCACAATGTTTGTCCTCAATGGACTCCTAAACCACTTAACCGATTTTAATCAAATTTGCACAACGTGTGCAGTTTGATCCAACTTGAAAGATAGGCTATATTTTATTTCGGTATATGTAATTATTACATTTAAGAAAAAAAAAGGCGGTACGAAGTTCGCCAGGTCAGCTAGTATCTAAATAAATTTTTGAAGTAAAAATTCTTTACACATGTTTGACTTGGGGAGTAAGCTGGTGAATGCGTGAGAGCGTTACGAAAAGTGTTATCGAGCGAGGCGAACGGAAGTTGAGAGGGAGATATAAGTTAGTGAAGATAGAATGAGAGAGAGTTACGTTTCGTAAGTTTTACTTCAGTCGTGTGGTCTAAAACACACTTGTTTTGTAAACCTTATGGTTATGTTTGTATATGTATTTATATAATATATTTTGAAAGTATTTATTGTAAATAACTTGTTGCAGTCCCAAAAAAAGTCCCTTGAGTGAGAATGCAAACTTGATGAATATGCAGCAGCCCGAATCTCAACAGAGCGTGTCCATACTACAGCAGGATGTAATGCAAGATGTTCAAAGTGAAATTATTAAGAGGTAGGTACCTATATATTTGTATAAACAATATTAATTTAATAAATTAGAAAAAGTATATTTATGTACAGTTATATGATTATTTGAGGTTATATAATATTATTGTGGGTCTCCCCACTGTGCCTTGGAGAGCACGTTAAGCTGTCGGTCCCGGTTATTAACATGTTCTCCTGATAGCGATCTTTACTCATAGTAGGAAATATATCCGCCAACCCTCACTGGAGCAGCTTGGTGGATTAAGCTCTGATCCTTCTACATGGGGAAAGAGGCCTATGCTCAGCAGTGGGATATTACAGGCTAATGATTATTCAGTTGATATCTCAAAATGTATTGAAAAAATTACAAATGTGGCTGACTTGAACGGCATAGTACCACACTCTCATAACTGATTGTAACTCTGCATCTAATTGCTATGATAACCAATACATTATAAAGCTTTGTGTGTGTATAATTTGAAATTATTTTATAATAATCTGTCAACAATTTGATTAGTAGGCCAAGGATCAATCTCGAGCCAGTGTACAAAGAGACGGTGTCGAGAAAAAAGTCTGAAAAGAGAGCTTTGCCCGGTTGGAGCTGTGACGAATGTAAAAACGTAAGATTGCCTATTTATTATTACTAGTGGTCGCCCAAAGGTCGAAATTTGACCATAATTAAAAATTTCAATTAAAGAAAATCTAAAAGTTAGGAAAATAAAGAACCTTTTTTTAAATTTTTCAAATTGACTACAGACTTTGACAATCAACAAATAGTATAATATGCGTGTGTGAGTGCGGTAGTGTGTGTAAATTTTTTTTTTATTAATTTAATGTATATTGTTACGTGTTAGGGTTCGAACGATTTGGAGAGAAAGACCTGCTGACTCTTTTAGAGACTTTATTCACTAGCACTAGGTCCGACAAAAGCACTAGGTACAAATACTACGCACTAAGTACAATCACTAAGCACTAAGTACACTCACTTATCACTAGGTACACTTCACTAAGCACTAACAATGTCCGAGGTCGTAGCCAATGTCGTAGGTTTCCGCTGGTATCACTTCTTGATCACTAGTCGCTTCGTCGTTAACTCAAACTGAACTGACTCCGCTCGGCCTCAATCGGCCTTTTTATACCGGGCCGAGCCTAAACCCAGACAGTTCTAGAACCTTCGTGCGTGTACTCGATCCTGAGTTCATTCACCTATATGTCCTCTAGCGCCATCTAGTATTGAGTGGATGTTTCACGTTGTCTTTGTAACAAAGTGGTTTGTACAGCACACAACGTGGTTCCTCTGCTCCCCGCTAGATGGCGCAAGCTCCTTTAATTCGTGTACTCGTAACACTACTCCCCTCTTAAAGATGCTCGTCCCGAGCATCGTTGTTACTGCCATGGTAACGCGCCAGACGGTCTATGTGTACCACTTTGAATGTCCCTCTTGGTTGCTTTTGAATTCTATAAGTCACATCATTCATTCGGGTAACCACTTTGTATGGACCGTCCCACTTGGTCTGCAACTTTGGAGATTTCCCTTTCCGGTGGGTTGGGCTATGCAGCCACACAAGTGACCCTTCCTCGAAGCCGCTTGTGTTCGATTTCCGGTCGTTAATAGTCCCTTGTGTCGTAAGACTATTCTCGCTGCATGCCTGGAGAATAACAGTTTTCAGGGTTTCCACTGCGTTAGCCAGAACTCGTCTCTTAGTTCTAGCTTTTATTCGTTTCCCTTGATCCCGGGCACAGAACGAAGCCCTTTGCTTGTTCGGCTCCTCGATCCTTTTCATCCTTGCCCTCTGGGTCTTCTTCTGCGGGCAATTGAGCTGAAGATGACCCCTCTCGCCGCACTTGTAGCACATGGCTCCAGAACATTTCTTCATAGGAGCCTTAACCTCCTTCTGCGGGCAGTTGAGCTGAAGATGGCCCCTCTCGCCACACTTGTAGCACATGACTCCATAACTTCTCTTCGTAGGAGCCTTAACCACCTTGACTACCTCAGAGACCTCACGGATCTTATGGGTCTGCCGTACGTCATGGCGAACAGCCTCGACCTCCAAAGCATGCGCCAATGCTTCCTTTAGCGAGGTATGGTGACGAAGCCTCACTGCAGCTCTGACCTCCAGGTCTTTGATTCCGTCCACAAATGCTTGAACAATATTCGTATCCACCATCTTGGTGTCGGCTCCTGGGTGTGCCTTCCTGACGAGTTTTTCAATTTCCAACGCCCATTGTTGTAGTCCTTCTCCTGAGCGTTGGACTCTGTCACGCAGTTGGGCACGGAACACGTGCTCCAGGTGTCGCTCCCCGTATCTGGATTCAAGTGCCTCCATCAGGTCTTGGAACCCATTCCCTGTATGTGGCAGCGCTTCCAAGACAGACAAAGCTTGTCCTCTGAGCGCAACAGTGAGGGCGGTCAGGCATTGTTCTTCCGTCCATCCGTTGGCAGTGGCAACAGTCTGGAATTGCTGACGATAAGCGTTCCACGAAGTAGTGCCATCGTATGGCGGCACTTTCACTCTTGGTCCTTGCGCCATTCCGGTAGTTCCACTAGACATCGCAACTCCCGTGGTTTCAAGGCGTACTACTTTCTTCTGTAGTTCAGTGAGGCCGGTTTTCACATTTTCGACATCCAATCCTAGCCCGGTAACTCGTTCTTCCACTTCGTCGATATCTTTCCGAAGCTTACACACCGAGTCACTAACATCTTTTATAGCCCAAAGCGCTTTTTCCTGTGATTCTTGCAAAGCGCTGAACTTGCGTTCTTGTGATTCTTGCAAAGCGCTGAGCTTGCGTTCTTGTGATTCATTCATTGCTTCTTGTGATTCTTTCATTGCCTTCTGTGATTCTTTCATCGCCTCTTGTGATTCTTTCATTGCCTTCATTAATTCAAATAAACTTCCTAATTGAAGTGCCACTTGAGGGTCGTTAGAAGCCACGGTACTGCTGGTGGGCGTGGCCTGTCCGGTGGGCGTGGCAAGGTGGGTGGAGCCAGTGGGCGGGGCCTGAGGGGCGTGGTCAGTAGGCGGGGCCTGGTAGGCGGGGCCAGTGGGCGGGGCTTGGCCCACGGTGGGCGGAGCTTGGCCCCCAGTGGCTTCCGCACCTCGTTGTGCCCTCGTCCTGACCCCCTCCTTGGGGTTCTCTCTTGGAGTCAATGGCATCTCCAAATCCCACTTCTGACACCAGTTGTTACGTGTTAGGGTTCGAACGATTTGGAGAGAAAGACCTGCTGACTCTTTTAGAGACTTTATTCACTAGCACTAGGTCCGACAAAAGCACTAGGTACAAATACTACGCACTAAGTACAATCACTAAGCACTAAGTACACTCACTTATCACTAGGTACACTTCACTAAGCACTAACAATGTCCGAGGTCGTAGCCAATGTCGTAGGTTTCCGCTGGTATCACTTCTTGATCACTAGTCGCTTCGTCGTTAACTCAAACTGAACTGACTCCGCTCGGCCTCAATCGGCCTTTTTATACCGGGCCGAGCCTAAACCCAGACAGTTCTAGAACCTTCGTGCGTGTACTCGATCCTGAGTTCATTCACCTATATGTCCTCTAGCGCCATCTAGTATTGAGTGGATGTTTCACGTTGTCTTTGTAACAAAGTGGTTTGTACAGCACACAACGTGGTTCCTCTGCTCCCCGCTAGATGGCGCAAGCTCCTTTAATTCGTGTACTCGTAACAATATTTTATGTATAATTTTGAAAAAATATTAACATTCCGCACTCCTCTATATAAACTATAAGTGTGCGAAAGAGATTAAGCATATTACAATTATTACTTGTTAAGTAACTTGTCTTTTTTTATTAATGTGTATAGTAAGGGTATCATAATTATGTTTAAAGTACAGGCACCATGTAACGAGTAACTGAAGCCTATAAGTTCCTAAAACAGTCATGACATCATGATAATTAAAGTAATTTTTTTATTTTGAACCAAATACTTTACAATTTCTTAATGTAAAATTATTTGAAAGTACTTAAATGTGAAACTGTGTAGTGCCCAGACTCCATAAAAAGAGTATAAAATCTTTTTTTACATTATTTTCCAGTTTTACGACGAGCTATACAAAGATAACCCGGACATGCTCGCTAAGAAAATGGACGAGTGTTCGAAGCACCGCGGCCGGAACAACCCGGTGAGGCCGAAAACTCCCGAAGGCTTCTGGAACCCGCGGTGGCACGTTCCTGACGATACTGAGGAGTTTAACTTGAGGAATAACGCCGTGTGATGGTGTCTTGTAGCTTGAATATTGTTATTAAAAAATTAAAAAATTGAGTTGTTTTTGTTTTGTAACAAACGTAGGAATATTCCCAGTATATCGGAGGCTTCCAAAAGCTTCTGGAATCAATATAGCGCTACCCGTCAACCAATGACTCCTAATGACTTCTGAAACCCTCGTTGGCACGTACCTGATGTTACCCAAGAGTTTGACTTATGGACAAATTCCGTGTGACTCCGCCTCTGGTGGCTTGGATTATTAAAAAAATGTATATAAAATAAAATTATTAAAATAGGCTTCTTGTAGTAGTTCGGATATCATAATAAAATGAATTGATTTTATTGGTACCAAACGTTTTACAACTAGAAAGGAGACCTATTAAATTGTAGACTTCTCTAAGTTTCTGAAACACAGCTTTATATGCGAAATAAAACTGGTCTGCAACTTTTGTGAGTACCACATAATGTGATGATAAAATTTAAAAAAAAAATCTTTTGTTTTAATTTGTATCAAAACTATTTAGTAACTATAGCAGCAGTATTTAGTAACTAACTATAGCATAACTAACGATAGCGCGCCACCTACTGGGACCAATTGAAATAAAAACTAATCTATTAACTATGTATAACCCGATTTGCCTTTCCGTTTTTCAAACTACCCGGACGTAAACAAATGTATGTACCTGCTTATTAGGTTCCAAAAAATTGCTAATATTTAAATTTATTTGTCTCTTTGTTTCTTGTGAAATAACAATAAAATGTAAAAAATTTAAAGAACTCCCGACAAAAAAATATATCGCTTAAGCCTGTAATATCCCACTGTTGGGCATAGGCCTATTCCCCATGTAGGAGAAGGGTCAGTGCTTAATCCACCACGCGGCTCCAATGCAGGTTGGCGGATATATTCCCTACTAATATGAGTATAACGATCGCTATCAGGTGTACATGATAACAACCGAGACCGACGGCTTAATGTGTTCTCCGAGGCACAGTGGGGAGACCCACAAGGACTGCACAAACACCCAGACCACGGCAAACATCTGTATGACTAATACAAATGATTGTCATGTGCGGGGATCGAACCCGCAACTGCCAGCGCAACAGCCACAAACCAGTAGGTACTGTGACCGTTGCGCCAACGCGTCGTCCAAAAATACATCATGTGTGTGATTATCTTCATTTCATACATCGTGTTATTTATTATATTAAAATGATATTCAAACATTGTGTAGCTTAGAATTAGGAAATGCAATCCCGCAACAAAATTTTAATCCCGGTATTTGCGGGACTGAGAGGTCTGTCCCGCGGGATCCTGGTATTTGCGGGATCCCGCATGTATCTGAAAGTCATTGAGAAAAAAGGCGAAATCCTGTATCATAAATGCATCTAGAACTAAAAAAGAAACAAAAATATATTATCTAAAATTACGTATTGAGAGATTAATAAAAAAAAATTATTACAAAGAGACAATATAGCTAGTTTAGGCATTATTTTTAAAGCATGTTAATAGTCTTCTCTGCCAATCGACTCCTAACTTTATATGCCAGATAGCCAGCAGCAAAAAACGCTCGTTCTGCTTCAACGCTTGTGGGTACTGTTGAAAACGAGTTGTAGGCGAATTGAAGATATTCGCCGTTTAATCCACTAGACTCAAACAAATGCATTTCTTTCTTAATCAAAACTTCGAGAGAATGAACTCCGGAATGAGTGCGACAAGCAGTTAAACTCGATAGAGTTTAAAATGTTATTTATTATCACATCAAAATTTCGATCCAGCGGGATTCGTATCTGCACCCCCTGACATACCGTGTCGGTGCTATAGCCAACTAAGCTATGGAACGATGTCCAGCCGAATCAAAATTTTTGATATGATTTTATTCGGTTTTAAGCAACCGTGGAGCCGTCTATAGTGAGTCCTTTACATCACCCAACTATTCAGTTTCCTATTACAATGAAGAATTCTTTGACGAGACGACACCATGCTATTTTTAATTCGTATTATTTTTATTTTTGTGTTTCCCACACACGAAGAAATTATAAAATGCTATTTATTATCATATCAAAATTTCCATCAAGCGGGATTTGAACCCGCACCCCCGACATACCATGTCAGTGCTCTATCCAACTAAGCTATGGAACGATGTCCAGCCGAATCGAAATTTTTGATATGATTTTATTCGGTTTTAAGCAACCGTGGATGGAAGTGGTAAAGGAACCAGGTTCGAACCCGCTGGATCAAAATTTTGATATGAAAATAAATAACATTTTATAATTTCCTCATGTATGGGAAACACAAAAATAAAAATAATACGAATCGATAGTTTGTTCAAGTTCATCTCGAAGAGACATCGGTTCAGGCTCCGCAGTTTCAGCTTGCATCATTGCGGCCACTGTAGCAAGATGTAAATCATCATGATCTTCATCATGAGCTGAATCAGTTCGCGCGCTTTCGCGTGCCGAACTACACAAGGCGTTTACCGTTGCGCAGTCCCGCTAATCCCGCGGGATCCCGCTCGATTTATGTGCGCAAAATAGTGCGGGATCCCGGTATTGCAATTCCTACTTAGAACCATCTCCAATACGTCAGCTTTTGAACAGAAAAAACCAAAGGAAAAAACCTCATAATAATTAGTTCAGTTACGATGTCACAGACAGACATATTTGACTTTGCATCAAACAAAAAATTTCAAAATCAAACTACTATTTTACTTTAAGTACAACACAACAAAAAATAATAAAACTAAAAAAGATGGAAATCCTTTAATACTACATAAATACATATATGCAAAGCAATTCCTAACAATATTTTTTTTTCGTGAAACGCAAGGTTCTTTCCTCTGAGGTGGGTTGTGATAGTTTTCTTGAATATTCCATAACAGACTAACCCCAAAATCCTTTTGTAAACAATTGAACTAGCAAAAAAGAAACAAAAACATTCTCAATACATAGTCAAGTTATAAAGTTGTTTCACTCTAGCACATAGTAATTGGAAAAAAATATACAGGTAAATGTTTGCCGGCACATCACATTGTGCATATGGAGAAAAAAAACCAATAAGATACTTTTAGTGAAGACAGATATATAAATATTAAAAGGTTATATTAACCTATTGATGTCTATATCGTAATTATTTAACATACAAGCAGTAGTAGTCAGGAGCAAAGATTGTATCTCATACAGTATGTTCGACTGGTTTTAAGGTCAATTTATAATATGAGTGCAGTGTACTTGATGACTCAAACATGTAAATTAGGATGTACACTGTGCCAATGCTCGAAATAAAATGACTTACAAAGCTTTAGCTGTGGGTGTAAGGTAAAAAAAAACAACATTTAGATTAGAGAACACATTTTATTCTCAAAAAAAAACAGAAAATTACAATTTGTCACTAGCTTAAGTTAAAATTAACGAAAGAAAAGTTAAAATGTAATTATTAGTATTACATATCTGAACCGAGTAACATCTTAAGATTTAGTAAAAAAGGAAAATGGGTATATTCTCTGTATAACAACTCACTTATAGCTTTAATATGATAATTATTGTGTTAATGAAATTCAGCATTTTAAAAAATAGCATTAATTTACAATTATTTGAACTGAAAATTTAAAGGTTATTTGATAATTATATATTTTATATTTTTAATGCTACAACAAATTTACATGAGCCTATGAAAGTTTCTTAGCTTTCTGGTAAAGAGTGTCAACAACTTTACTCATGTGGTGGATCGTTTCTAAAACTGTCTCGTATGTTTTTTCCAAAGGTGACTCATCAAAAACAATTAACACACCTTCTCCTTGGTCGAGGATGCCATTAAGTTTTTTATCAAGGATCATCTGAGACAATTTTTTCTCTACTTGTACAACTGGCAGACGGATACATTTGGCTACGTGGTCCACTTGAACTCTCATGTAAGGCTCGACAATGCGACATAAATTTTGTTCCAGCATTGTGTCGTACAAAGCTCCAAGATGTGCGCGAACAACTGCATCTTCTTCCAGCTCTGGCTTATATGTTTTCAAAGCAGCTTGAAAATCAGCAAGGGATCTCTTGTGTGATGCGGTCGCTACTGCTCTCATGGCTTCTAGTTCTTTCCCAGCATATTTAAGAGCTGTTTTACTGCTACAAACAGTAGCTACTTCCTCAGCCTGGTTGAGCATGATTTTAGATAACAACATATACTTCAAAGCGGTTAAAGCCTTAGGACTATCTGCTCCATCATAGCCCTCGAAAGCTTCATAAAAGTATGAGTAGGCAGTTTTAAAGTCTCTCTCATCGGCAGCGTGAAGAATACCAGATTGTAAATCGAGAGCCGCTTGCATTTTTGGAGGGCAATAAATCGCATTGGCCGTAGTTCTAGCAGAAGTCAGTGAGGCTCGGGCTTTTGGTAAATTACTAAGAGCATGATAGGTTTTACTCTCGAAAAGAAGAACTTCAACTAGCAAATTTTTATCATCTAACTTCTTTAACTCTTTCAATAGTGCTGTAGCTAAATCTAGAGCTTCTGTGTACATACCAGTATCGAAATACAGGGCGATTAGCCTCGCCTCCAGGGATTGTCGCAGGAAAGTACGACGTTCTTCCTTTGCCCATTCTATACACTCTTTACACAATTGAACCTCGATCCCTATTCCTGCTTCCAAGTCCAAAAAGAAATCTACGAGTGAGCGTACTAGTTTTGCTGCCTTAGCCTTACTTATCAAACTGAGAAACGGTCTGGTGGCTTTTATCAATTCTGCAAGTTCCTTGGCTTTACCTTCTTTCTTGTACTTCTCGCCGAGGTTTAATATGCCTTGTTCTTTCGCTCTGATGTTTTCCTCGTCATCTTCAGGCAGCTCTCCTGTGCTTATCATTTTGTCAGTCATGCGGACGTCTTCGTCTCTATTCGACGATGAGACTCGTGACCTCTCAAATAACATCGCACCGGCCATTATGTATATGTTTACTATTTAAAAAACGTATGTAAAAGGACACAACAACAGCTACACTTTCTTTGTAATTTTGTATAATCGCAAAGTCATCGACGACCTTTTCAGAAACAATTCGTAGACGCGGTAGGGTTACCGTCTCATATAAATAAAATTTTACTTTTCTCTACCAAGTTTTTGTGGTAGCTATTACTATTAATTACCAAATTATTACATTTAAACCTTTTTGGCTCTAAATTGTAATAAAATTAAAATAATTTTAAAAATGACATTTATATTATTTATTTATAATTAAGAATAAGCTAACAATTTTATCCATCAAACCTATACAATTTCATTTCATTTTTTTGAAAATGGCTAGACGTTCGACTAAAATAGTAATGGATGAAGAAAAAAGTGTCGAATTTCTTTTCGATATTACAAAGGAAGTAAAATATTTTTATGAAACTCCAGTTATATTTTTGACGCAACAGGATTTTTCTGATAACATATTTAATGCAATGTGTTTGATGCGTTCCGCTCTTCTAGAACAATCGAAAACACAAATAATTGATATAATTGTCGATTTTCATATACAATGGTTATATGCAATTCGAGATTTAGAACAGTTTGCTAAGAGATTGAACGATATTTCAAGAGAAGAAGTATATGAAGCGGTGAGTTATACGATAGATGCTATGTCAAACCGTCTTAAATATTATCAACGTTATATGTCGAAATACCGATCATCATTATCAAATGAAAACCAAGCATGTCTCTCAGCTGACATAGAAATAGTTGAAGAAATGCATAAGGAAGTAATACAAACTCTTTTGAACAAATTAAAGTGTTTTAGGAGTTATGATAGTAATGACGAATTTAAAATAAAAATAAAGGATAACTTAGAAGAGCTACTTCACTGGATTGATAAAATAAATGATGGGTTAGCTAGTCATTTAACGAAGTATATTTGTGTAAGCCTTACTGGCGATTTAACAAAAACATTACAACAAATTGTTGAAGAATTAAAATGTTCAAAATCACCTTCAGTCCATAGAGTTTTAGAAAATCTAAATGAAAAGGGTACGGAATTGAGTACAATGATACGTTGCACAGCAGTACATAAACTAGAAATTAGCAAAGTAGTAGAGAAAATAAATTTATTAGAAGATCGCATTTCGAGATTACAAGGAGAAACAAATTCAGCAGCTTTATTGGCCTTGCAACATAAAAAAGAATATTTAGAGAGAGGATTAGCTTCATTAGAGAATCTGAAAACTACGCTACGAAAATTAAATGAAGTAGCTGATTTACAACTGGGAGAATTAGACGAGGACAAAATTTGTTCTTGTGAAGATTTTTATCAACTCCGAATATTCAATCACTCTTTGCCAAGTGAAGAACGGGAACGCTTGGTCACTGAACTATGTTATATATGGGATCTAGCGGTTTTTGGAGAACGCAGTCATAAGTCAATTATCTCCATTCTAAGTGCCGTAGATATGAAAGAAGAATTTAATGATGATCTAGGTACTTATTACATTGATGAACATAGTAGAAAAATTTACAAGATACCAGGTGATGAAAAGTTATACCAACCTAATGAGCATAATATACTTGTACCTTTGAAAGATGATGAACAACACATTTACTATTATGATGAATGTGGTCGATATTTTATTGATCAAAAAACACGACAACGAGTATATAAAGCGCACGATACAGCTAGTGAATATGTAATGGATAGCTCAGGCATTTTATTAAAAATAAAGGAAGAACGAGACGGGATAATTTATTATTATGACAATTATGGTCGTTATTATATTAATAGCGATGGAAAACATATTTACCGAGAAGCAGATTCCGTTAGTGAATATGAAAACGATGGCCTTGGAAATCTTGTCCGTATAAGAAGTCATTTAGACATTTTCAACCCTTGTCCAGACGACGTTCCTGTGACTGAAGATTTTAAATATCTAAAAGCGACCGTGGCAACAGCATTACGTGAATGTATTGCTGATGTTATTTTACACCAGCCAGACGATCCTATAAAGTACTTGTGTACGCGTCTTATTAAATACAGAGAAAATATGGAATTAAAAGAAAAACGTGCACAGGAGCAGGAGGAACTTGAAATTGAAAGAGAAATAAGAATTAGTGAAGAGCGAGCTGCAGAGGAGCGAGCAAATATGGAGGCTGCACTTCTTGCGCAGGGTGGTAGTGAAGCCAGTTATGATTCTAATCTTATTAAATATACATCATTGCATCCTGATCAAACTGTATCAGCAGGTGCTAGTTCAGTAAACTAACATTCTAATCATCTTTTAATAACGTATCTATTTGGATACTAAGAAGAGGAACAGTTTAAGTTTTTCCAGTATTTTTATTTTCTTTTAAAATGTTACAAGCAAATGCATATCTTTTTTTGTGATTTTTATAGATTATAATAATAACAATGTAAAAAAATAAAGAAAATAATACAAAAGTTTTTTAGTAAAATCAAATTACCTGAAAGTTTTAGGTACTGTACTGGAGCTACTACAAAATTTTAAGTTTTTATTCTGTACATATTAGCTCCTAATTTTTACACTATTGTCGAAAAGAAAACAATAGGGTTATAATAATTTAGTCACGATTCAGCTTGTAAAATCCAACTACTGTAGGAGAAGGATTGGAGCTTAATATACTACGTACGCTGCTCCACTGCGGGTTAGTGGATAATTTTAGTGTTGTTAAAAAAAATATTTTATCCCGTTAACTGGGGCATATTGGTAGGAATATCCTAAAGTATTTTTTTCTTAGACGGCACCTTGTTGGACTTGTTGAGTGTATTACTAGTATGTATTTAATTGTTAGAAAATTTTTATAGGAGAATAATGACTTTATACTAAGTAGTAAAAGTAGTTGCTTAGTTAAACTTTAATATTAATTTTAATTTAATTTAAAGTAATGAAATAAGTTTGTTGTTTTTTTCTTTAAATTCTACTAAAGAAAATTAATATTTCTAATAGCAACATTGTGAATGACAGCTGTGGCCGCCATATTGCGATTTGTGAATTGGATGAATTTTATTCGTTCACAGTTTGTCTTTGTCAGTTTAGATAAATCTGATAAGTGAAACTAGATAATTGTAAGGTTCAAGTAAAATTCTATGATATTCATATTGCCTTGATTCATAATTTCATAGTATTACTGTTGGTGTTCAATAAACTATACATGTCTTCGTACGAAAATGAGGTGATACCAGTTAAAAACAATTTCTCGTGCATACGTACTTCCTACAATGATTAATCTTTCGGGGCAAGGCTCTTAGCTTTATGTAAATTAGCATGGGTCGGTGTGGAGTGACGTATCGTCGGTTGAATGTTATTATCGCGCGTCAGTGTCATCGTGCATTTGCGTTGTGAGGACATCGGGTGTGTTATAGTCGAAAGTAAATAGTTTAGTGATCAACGTCTGATGGCATTTTGTGCATAGTTTGAGCCATGGCACCGAAACCTCCGCCTCCTCCTGGCCCTCCGCCACCACCCGGGCCACCACCTCCCCCAGTTTTCGGAGGTTCGAAAGGTGGAGCCGGGTCTGCTAACGACAGAAACGCTTTATTAAGTTCAATTAGACAAGGGGCGAAGTTAAAAAAGACTGTAACAGTAGACAAGAGTGGACCTTATATTCCTGGAAAAGTGTCAAATGCTCCTAGCAGTGGATCACCAGTAGGGAATGGGGTGAGGAGTGCTGCTCCAGTGCCAAATGGGGGAGCAGGGGCTATGCCCGGTCTTGGAGGATTATTTGCTGGAGGCATGCCTAAGTTGAGGCCTACAGGGAAATTAGCTGGTGAGATCATTCATTACTACTAATTTATCAGTGATAATTAACCTTAATAGAGCACCTACATAAAAAAAAAAAATAAGAAATATTATATAGGTGATACAATATCATAAATTGTTGATATGTACCTTAAAGTAATTGTCGATAATAGATAAAAGATAAAACTGCTTCAGTATCTCCAACAACATATTCTTTTATCAACCCTTATCTAAATCTTACATTTTTAGTCACACAACTTTTTTATACCTATATGTTTCTATATCACATTTTTATATATAATTTATTAAATAACTAGATGGCCCGGTGAACTTCGTATCACCTACACAAAACACTTTCTGAACGCACCTATAAATATTTGACAACCAATTGACAATGTTTTTGACAAATAAATTTCCCCGCTAGGAACATTTTGTATTGGACAATTAAATCGTCGTTTTTAGTATTTTCCGTTACATATTATTTATGTTTCTCACCGTTTAAACCTTTCCTGAACTTCCACAAACATATCAAGATGAAAATTATCCAAAATGGCCCAGCCATTCTCGAGTTTTAGCGAGACTAACGAACAGCAATTGATTTATATTATATATATATATATATTGTCTATAAAATTGTCTAGTAATTATAGTGTTTCCTTATATATTTTTTTTATAAGTACATGTAATTACCTAGTTGGTGTGCTGTGTGGTTACAGCACTAAATAATGTAGCCGCCCCCTCTCTTCCCGTGGGTGTCGTAAGAGGCGACTAAGGGATAACACAGTTCCACTACCACCCTGGAACTTAAAAAGCCGACGGATGGCGGGATAACCATCCTACTGCTGGCTTTGAAATACACAGGCCGAAGACGGTGCTTCGGCCTGTGTATTTCAAAGGTCTGTCTTCTGGACGGTTGTTCGGTGCGACAAAGCCAGCCCTGCGGTCACCAACCCGCCTGCCCAGCGTGGTGACTATGGGCAAAACACATGAGTTCGCGTCGTAATGTCAGGCGCGAACTTGTGGAGGCCTATGTCCAACAGTGGAGTGTGATAGGCTGTAGTGGTGGTGGTGGTGGTGGATATAATTAGTTTGATAAAATATATTAATTTTTATTCTTTATACACTTTTTCCTATTTTAAAAGCTAATTAACTAAAAGGCTACATTAGTCATTTTATATAATTTGTGCATCAAATATGACATTTTATTTAGTTTTTTTTTTTAATTGTGAATATTAAATATGGACACAAAAATAAAAGTAAACTAATAGGTGAAATTGTGAAAGTCCTAAGTTTCAAATTAACTTTTTGTATACATGTAGAAAATAGTAATTATCCAAGTACACTTACATTTAAAAACTTATAATTTTATACAAAAAAATTATAATATACTAATATACAAAATATATATTTTTATATAAGTGAAAGTACTTAAATATTGTTTAAATCATTAACACAACAACTTAAACACAAGGAATTTACACCAACATAATTTTTAGATATTTTTAATTTTTAATAAAAAAAAGCATTTATCAATTGCTTTATAGTTTGTGTCTATTAAAACTATAAACTTAATAAACCTAAAATAAAGTAAATCTTGTTAAACTTTGCTGTAATAATGAAGCAATATTGATATCTCTCTCTATATATAAAAATAAATCGCTGAATGTGTTGCTAAGCGCAAATCTCGAGAGCGGCTGAACTGTTTTCGCTAATTCTTTTTTTATAATATTCCTTGAAGTACGAGGATGGTTGTTACGGAGAGAAAATTTTAAAAAATTGCCTGAAAAAGTTTAAAAACAACACTTTTCTTTATTCCCATACAAAAGATTCGTAATAATACTTAAAAGTAAATTTGAACTTAAATACCATACCATAAAGCTTAAGTATTAGTGCACCCGCAGATATACAATTTCAAGTTGGCCAACTAAGTCGAAGAGTATACTAATAGGTATGGTGACATATTATGCTAGCCCGCACATCTTCTCCAACTAAATTGTACAACTAAATAATTGGATACCGATCGCATCAGAATCGAAATTCCCTTCCGATTACGCACAATTTCAAAGTTGTACAACTAAATTGTAAAAGTACCCAATTTAGTTGTTCGATAGTTGGCCAATTCACAATTGTATGTCTGCGGGGTCTCTTAGTGGAGGGGTTTCGGGAAGGATAAGTATTTAAAAAAAATTAAAAATTAAAGAATCAACTGTTAGGCGGTACGAAGTTCGCCGGGTCAGCTAGTCTATATAATAAAAATGAATCTTGCTAAGCGCTTAACTGGAGAATGGCTCGACCAATTCGGCAATTTTTTTTTTCTATGTTTCTTAAATCCCACGGAAGGTATTAATGCTAAAAAAAAATAAAATAAATAACCAATTGAAAAATTCATCAAAATATATATGACTAATGTCTCGGTAGACATTACCTAACATAATATGTCTTGCTAATAATATGTATGTAACTAATCTAAAATAAATACATTGCAATTCATATGTTAAAGGTTATATTTACTATGTTTTTGTCAGTTATTTCGAGTTCTCAATATTTTGGCACTTAATATGCATCAAAAATCACGTTTGTACTGAGATTGCTTGTAAAATCGTGAATAGTGTCAGTGATAATAAAAGTAAAAAAAATAGAAAAGTATATGCCGATCTAATGTGATTTAGAATTCGTGTTAAGAGACAGTCTATTGAGTCAGACCGTTGAACTTCCCGAGACCAGTAATCAGTCTGAAAGAAATAGAGACGTCTCATCCTGAATTAGCCTTCATGACATATTAACAAAAGCTGCAAGCAATATTTAGTTTTATAAATAATGGGATATTTGTACTTTTATGCTGAAGCTTTGCTAAATATTGATTTGTGAAAATCTAAGCATCTATCTCTGGAATTGTTAGAAAGAGTGTAAATAAATTTGTTCAGTCAATGAATCTATCTTATAAAATAAAATACAGTTGTAATTGTGTGTAAAACATAGTACAAAGCATAAAAAACTAGATAATAGCAACCCACAACTGGTTAAACGTTTTCTCTTCTATAAAGGATAAGAATAGATTTTAATACTTTTTGCTCTGTGGTGTGGTTATGTGTTAATCTTAGAATTTATCTCAAGATGTGATGACATGATAATATCTCCTTGAATCGACGAAAACAAGATTATTTATTAAAAAATTAGGCACTTGAATACTTAACCTTGCTAGATTAGAAACTCCATCCATCCATTCCCTTTTCCGGTGGTCCATTACTTAGCACGATATCAACACAAGGCAAGGGAAAGATTTTTTATGTATGTATATGCTATATTTAATTATGTGGGAAGGGATCTTTTACGACGTAATATTTGTTAGAGGGTCACTAACATTATGACTTAACGTGACAATGTGCGTTCAAAACAGTAAAATTCCTCTTGACGTAGGTATTTCATGTACGGCCCCTATATAAACTCACCTTTAACAATGTATAACATTGACCTTTGTTAATGACCTCAGATAACCACGTGGTCTGTATCCTCGTTTGTCTGTCAAACTAATATCAATTTGTCGTCGTAGGTACAGCAACACCAAACGGTCAAGTACGTTCTGAAGCACCGAAGTTTCCACCCGCACAAATACCGAAATCACCCGAAAAGACTCGAAGTTATGCGCCCCATAACTCCAACGTTGTTGCCGCTATATCAGAGGCCTTAGCTAATAGGGAGCAGAGAGAACCCAAAGAACCGCCTCCTACTCGACCCATGGTCAGGCGACAGCCGAGTGAAGCCAAAACAAGGGGCCCGCCGCCCGAACCTCCGGTTCAGAAACCTATGCCTTTGGTGAGTGTTTATTTTAAGTCTTAGATCCTACTGGTAAATCCTTATGTCACGTAAACACGTGTCTTTTATGAAAGGAATCTTCAATGCATACAAGTATAATAGCTGCTATAGTATTGATATGACTGTAGATTCTCAAAAGATGTGATCAGACCCTATTACGAAAGTTTAGTGGATTATAATTTATAGGATTCTATTTATAGAATATCATAAAAACTAATTAGTATTTATAAACTAATAGTAGGTATTTATAATATACTAGATGGCCCGGTGAACTTCGTATCACCTACGTATATTTGTAAAAAATATACACAAAACACTTTCTGAACGCACCTATAAATATTTGACAACCAATTGACAATGTTTTTGACAAAAGACATTAATTTCCCCGCTAGGAACATTTTGTATTGGAAAATTAAATCGTCTTTTTTAGTATTTTCCGTTACATATTATTTATGTTTCTCGCCGTTTAAACCTTCCCTGAACTTCCACAAACATTTCAAGACGAAAATTAGCCACACTGGCCCAGCGATTCTCGAGTTTTAGCGAGACTAACGAACAGCAATTGAATATTGGATGACATCTAGACTACATTGATCTAGACTTGTTGTTATTTAATCAATTTCTCTCGATGAAATTTTATTCATCAATACACAAAGGTTGCAGTCGACCTCACGAGTAGCCATAAAATTCTACTATTTTTAGTTTACTATTTATGGTACACGGTCTTACGATTAATATTCTCGGTAATGTTCTTCAGTTAAGGGCCTCTTTCACCGGTTTATATATTCGTTTTTACCATCAAAATTCACATTGTTTGACACGTATGGTTCTATTTGTAACCCAAAAAGTGTTAGTTTATTAGTTAAGAGGAAACAGGTGCGAAAAACCTTGCCTCCTGCTCATAACTCTTATGAGTAACTTTCCTGCGGTATAAAGTTTATGAAAAACGACTAAATTTGGTGTTAAAAAGTACTGCTCAAATCGTCGTGTCATAACTATCCCCAAATTCCCCAATAAGCTAAATATTCTAGTACATTTTTTAAAAATAATATTCAAACAAATAAGTATTCAGGATTATAAAGTATTCGAGAAATAATATAAACTAGATTTATGTATATAGCTAGTGAAAATCGGACGTTTCTGTTAATAATACGTTAACCTAAATGAAATCTTCATTTAATTGTATTAACGACCGGTAACTGGATTTATTTAATAGTCTGAAGCGTTTCATTTTGTAAAAAATTTAGTCACATTATATCGCACGATGAACGAGTAATAAAATAATCCTGTTATTAAAGTGTGAATACATAATATTATACGAATATTCAAATGTGTATGAGTCTGACATGCCAGGAATCCGGATAAAGACTGGATAAAAATTTTTTTGACGTGTCCGGATAAATTAAAGCCTGATTAGACAGTCTTTTTATACCACTAGTGTGACAAACAAGCGTACGGTATGTTTGATCGTAAGCGGTTACGGACCATTCCTCCGCTGTCGACACAGTGGACAGTGCCAGTTTCAAGTACCCTCTGGCTATTTTACTCTTGAAAGAAGGATTATTTGACTGTGATCTTCTGTAAGATTGAGGTATTTTCTTGGTTGGGTTGGTCCAGATTTGAACAAGCTTTTCTTGCTAAGCCCTACTCCATCAAAACTTATCTAGAACTTTTTGAGTTTTTTTGACTGTTTCTACTACATAGTTGTTCCCGTTTCGTCTCAAAGCGTCTCAAAGATAAAATCAATTGATTATTTTAATGTTTCAATTTTAAACGATGGTTAATCCTTGATAATATTTTGTATAATTTAATGTTCTTTGGAACGTTGCTATTGTGTTGTAGTAGTTAGTGATTAATAAGAAAACTAATTAATGCAATAAATTTTATTGTAATGTCGTTTGGAATATTTCTTTGTAAATGCTTTTAAATAAGCCCTATTTTAAATTATTATCATTTTTCTTTAAATTGTATAACACATATTAAATACCCAGCATATTGAACGCAAACAATGAAAGCTTCTTAACTGAGAAAGATTGTAATATAATATCTATTGTAGCAAATGCTGCATATCGTTCATTCGTTTCAATATTAAACTCGAGTATCTCTCGAGCCTCAATATAACGATTTCCTCGATTTAACGGATTTTCCCCGTAACATTCCATACAATATTTATAGATGTGCCTTTACAATATGTTTGTCAAAAATTGCAGATTATAAGCCGGAAGGATTATCCACCTCTAAATAACTAACTTGAATTGAAATATTTATCCGCGATTTCGTTCATATAGAAATTTTCATTTCATTCGAACGTTCTATTCGAAATTTAACGGCTCGTTATCACAAAGATTAGTTTTTTGAATATTAAAGCCGGGCTTAAAATAACAAAACTTATTATAACACGCTAGAAATAGCCGTGCGAATAATTCGCACTACATAAGTAAATACCGACCGTCAATCATGTTGACGATGTTTTTAAATTAAAGCCGTCATATTATTTATTTTTTTAATATATATATATAATTTTAATAATTAATTAATTTACAAAAACAAAAGCAATAATAAAGTTTATCTAATAATATTTAATATAGTTAAAGTTTGTTAAGTCTTCAATCAGTGTGTGTTGCCAGTGTGACTTATGGATCCGAAACGTGGTCGCTAAATATGGGCCTCATAAGAAGGCTCAAAGTCGCTCAGCGGGCGATGGAGAGAGCAATTGCTCGGTATTTCCCTACGTGATAGAGTGCGAAATGAGGAGATCCGTAGGAGAACCAGGGTAACCGACATTGCTCGAAGAATCGCAGAGCTGAAGAACCGATGGCCGATGGGGCGGAAAGGTTCTAGAGTGGCGACCGCGTACCGGACGCCGCAGCGTTGGCAGCCCCCCCCCCCACGAGGTGGACCGACTATCTGGTCAAGGTCGCGGGAAGCCGCTGGATGTGTGCTGCGCAGGACCGACCGTCGTGGAAAACATTAGGGGAGGCTTATGCCCAGCTGTGGGCGTCAGTGAGCTGACATGATGATGATGATGTACATATACAAAGAAATATATACTTCTCCCAGAGTCGGGTGGGAATCCAAACCACAGCCCCCGGAGCAGAAAACAGGTTCACTGCATACTGCTCCAACGTGTGTCAGTCATAGTAAAACAAACAAAAAAAAAGAAAAATAAAAATAAAGAAATATGTAGGTACATTTCATCTTTTTTTTTTCGTAACAATAGACGTTGTACAAACATTCTCATTTGTAAACAGTGTATTTTTCTACTTAAAGTTTTAGAAATCGTTTTGTTAACCTTGTTTAAAAACTACGTTAAATGTTGAAACTGAATTTATTATTATTAATTATATTCAATTGAACAACATAATAAATTATCAGTTAATTAAGAAATTTTCATAGTCGTCTTGTAAAAATGTTAATTACTGAAAAAAATAATAACAAGAAAATCTTTATCAGTACTCTTCAAAAGTCCTTTTAAATCGTTTGAAAAAAAAAGAACTATTACTATTTAATTAATTGTTATTGATTTAAAGCTAAGAAAATTGTCAAGAAACTCAACTAAGTATTACTCATAATAATTTTATCTTATACTATTAAACGAGCAATTCTTGTATATATATATATTTTATGAATCTCGGAATCGGCTCCAACGATTTTCGTGAAATTTAGTATGCAGGGGATTTCGGGGGCGAAAAATTGATCTAGCTAGGATTCATTTTAAAAAAATGTCGTTTTATTCCTGTTTTTAGACAATGAAAAAATATCATTAGAATACGAAGCTTAATTTCACCATTTATTAATATAGCTGTAATAGTGTAATTAGGAAAGCAACGGATTTCAAATCGTTTTGACCCGGGTTCGAATCTCAGTCTCCAGATTATTTTTTTTCTTTTTTTTTTTAATTTCACTCGTGATTTATTATTTAAATAGAATTAAAATATAAAAATACCGAAAAAAAAACAAAAAATAAAATTAAAATACCGAGCTGGGCTCGGTCACCCAGGTACTATTAATAATGCGAGACAAATAACTTGTCGGTAGTTTGAACTACCTGATCTTTGGTGACAGGAGACTGATTTTTTGTATATGTTAAACATATTAATTGAGAAAGAAAACCAAAAATCGAAATCAGAAATACAAATATCAGAAAAGAATTAGCAACGAAAAGCATTTCTTTGGATTTATTTTTAAAGATAACCTTATGCCTAAATATGTCGTTAAAAATAGTGCTAACGATTCGATACGTCATAAATTTCGTCTTAAAAGTCTAAGCACATAATTCGTCTGTCGCAATTTCAGACGAATATATTCCGACGAGTTCACGTAACGATTCGTCGTTCGTTCACAGTCGAAACATTAGATATGTGAATGTTTTATACGTTCCGGAAGTAGACGCTTTCTATCAATATTATATCCGTTGATAATATTCATAATTAGTTATTCATAAACTAGATGTGCCCACGACTTCGTCCGACTGGAATAGTAGTGCCTTTGAACAGCATTTTTTGGATATATCTTTTGGTTTATTTTGGATTGTAAACACCGTCGTTTGGGTATTTACATGTTCAACGTGATTCTTTGAATTGGCATAGTTTTTATTTATGAACCGATTGGCATGGAACAAACACTAAATGTTAAGAGAAGCTTACCACAACATATTAGTGAAAACCGCATCTAAATCTGATAAGCAGTTTCTGAGATTAGCGTGCACAAACATACTACATTTACATTTTTATTATAATTATGTATTAATAATAGTTTAAGATTGCGTAACTCGCACGTCGTAAAACATTTGTGATTAGAAATTAGGAATTTAATTTTACTTTTTATTTTTTAATTTGTTTTAGCATGTAAGTTTTGAGAAAATGTAGTCCTAACATATGGGAAAAATTTATTCCATAAACGAAGATGTAAAATAATTTAACAAGGTGTTATGATTGACCTGGTAATACGGAAACGTTTACGGAACCTGCTAAATTCACATCGAAAGTTGTTTACGTAAAAACTGTAACTTTTACTGAATTATAAAAAATTATATTTCAGTGTGTATAAATTAAAGACACAAGTATACAGGTACAGATTATCATTTCACCAATGATACGTTGGATGAAAATACGAAGAATATGAGAGTATGTAGAAGTCAGTCTAACAATGTAATTAAAAACAAATGTTATAAGTAAAACAGACCCGCTAAAAACGAATGTTATAAGTAAAACAGACCCGCCCACACGCGTTCTCGCTAAGGTAAAAATAAGTTCGGCGGGCGATAATCGGAATATAGTTTGTAGGTGGGGTCGATTCCGTAACACTTTTATTTATATTCAAATTCGTTTACATCGACTCCAGCGGTACAATCATTTTCGCAACGTGTCCACGCGTAGCTGAAGTACGGTGTACATATAAATTATTAATTTAGAACTCCACACTCTGTATGAGCCTCTTGAGCTGACAGAAATTACGAGAGAGGTATAAGTACCGGTAGCTTCGGACGGATAAATTGATTTTACTATGCAAACTTCAGTTCGTAAAACTTCATTTAAAAATGTATATGGGACATGCCTTATACATATGTATTAAAAATTATATTGATACAACAAAGCCTATAGATTTGTTTGAGAAGTAGCGCTAAAATCTTGGGTTTCATATTTAGGTATATATGTATATTCAGTAAAAAAAAAGTCCTCCCGTTACCCACGGTTGCTGTAAAGTATCCGAAACGTCGGGCATCTAAAAAACTTATAAACCGCGATAAAATCCGAAAATGTTGTTTCATTATAAAAAAAACTTAAATAATCGTGTTTGCTAGCAAACGAAAAAAAAAACCGACTTCAATTGCATCGGCAAGTAATAAATAATTTATAAATTAACAAACGCACAAGTCGTCACTACGATTTTCGAGGGTTTGCCTCGATTTCACTGGGATCCCATCATCAGATCCTGTTTTCCTTATCATGGTACCTAAGTTGGGATATCCCCTTTCCAAAAAAAGAATTTTTAAAATCGGTTTATAAACGACGAAGTTATCCCCGAACATACATTAAAAAAAACATATATACGGTCGAATTGAGTAACCTCCTCCTTTTTTGAAGTCGGTTAAAAACCTCATTGTTTAATACAAATCTTTAAGGCTCTTACATAATTATCAAGTGGGGATTCTATGACAGATGACTAATAATTGTATATAAGTTAGTTATAATCTATAGTAATAGACATGAGATAATACAGATTAAAACAGCAGTTTAATACTAGAGAAAGCTCAATAATAAATGAGTGATGATATAACATTATATGACAATATTAGAGCTGATATTAAAGACGTTTTTCTATGTCTTTATACTGTTATTTGTGAGGCTTTTATAGGCGTTTTTGTGAAACATGCTTTCACTTATCAAAATGGCCCTTTGCTGAAACACATAACCGTTCTGGTGTAGTGGTGCATAAGTAGCAATTATCGCAGACATTCCGATTACAGTCAGAAGTAGATAGATATGTGTTTATTCTTCTGGTTTTTGCGAGTTACACCATCGTACTTCAGAGTTTTTTTTTTGTAGAACTTGGTCGGCAAACAAGCGTACGTCGAACCTGATGGTAAGCGATTATCGTAGCTTAAACACGCCTACAACACCAGAAGCATTGCAAGCGCGTTACCGGACTCTACCCGAAGCTCTGGTCACCTTACCACAGCTGAACACACACACACACACACACACACACAAAGCAGTATTATTTAAGCTGCGATCTTCCGTAATGTCGAGGTACTTCCCCAGTCGGGCTGCTCCAGATTTTGAGCAGGATATTTCCTGCTGCGCCCTACATCAGTGAAAAAGAGTAGAGAGCATGCTAAGCTGTCTGTTCCGATTGATATCACGAGTACTTGATAAGGATAACGAAATCGTCGGCCTCAATAATCGTATAATGGATTAAGCTTCAAGTCTTTAGCTCATCTATAGGTATGGACAGATAGGATTTATAGGATAGTATTACCCAGCTGTGGTCCGTTTTGAGTTTTGTTTCCTTAAATATTAGATGTTATATTATTATTTTCGCTATACTATGTTAATTTATAGCAATAATTTAATACTATTCCCCAATTTGTGACTGACTAGCTCGTTGGCGCAGTTTGTAGTGGCCCTGCTTTGTGTTTCGAGGGTTACGGGTTCGATTCCCGCCTTAGTCTGGGTGTAATATTAGTATTTATATATTTGTGTAATATTTTTATGTATAAGTAATTATTATTCAATCATCAAGCATTAAGCTTACCATAGTAACAGACGACCGTGTGTTTATGTTACAAGATATTTATTTATCATTTATTTGTATTTACAATATTAAATATGTAACCACTGTGTATAGGTTTGCTTTAACATTAGGGCTGTTGTTGTTATTGCAACGAAGTTTTCCTGGTGGCGTGATGTAAGGTTTATTATTATCATCAATAGTTATTAATAACTTCTCCGGACTTCGCGTTGGTCTATACCGAGATTTGATTTAGAAATCTTTTTTGATCGACTTCGCTTGGATCCATCTCTTGCACTGCTATAAAAATAAAACAAAAATAGTTCTAACAATAAAATCCACGTCTTCGTAACCCTAAAGCTTAAAATAACCTATTTTTCTTTATAGAAACCTTTGATATATTTTTAGCTCAACTTAGAAGCACTCTACGTGTATGGAATTGTCGTTGAATAAAATAAGAGTAAAACAAAAGGTTATCAATATATACATATAATAAAAACGTAACGGATCGCTGTCTGTACATGGAAGATATATGAGAATGAGAATATTATTAGGACCTTTATCAACGCAAATAGCACCCAAAACAATGGTTGTTAGAATATTTGTCTGTTTGTCTCTGCGTTTGTGCACGCTAATCTAAACGCGGACGAAGTCGCAGGCACAGCTAGTGGTAAATATATTACTTAGCACACACGAAAAAAACGTAGCGCTATAACGAACTATATATGAGTACTACATTCTAAGAAAAAAAAAAAAATTACAACAGGCGGTCTTATAGCTAAACAGCGATCTCTTCCAGAAATTTAGCAACAATAAAAGTTTAAGTCGTTTGTAGACGAAAAGATTAAAAAGTATAACTGGTCAAGAAGGAAGCAAGGTCTAGAGGAAGCCTTATGTAAAACGTACGTAACATATAGTAAAAAAAAGTAAATATAGAAACTTCATTTTCACATATTTATTCCCTTTAACACATTCGTTATCAAGTGATAACGTATCAAAGCTGAAGCTAGTGATTCATGGCTGCTGTCGCATTTAAAATGTTACGTAGCTTTTACGAGACCTAGATATAGACCTAATTTTAATTTTTCAGGCTATTTATAGGCTAAGGCTAATGTACTACAACTGGGAAAAAGTAATGTTATTGGTAGTAAGTTTTTTAATACTAAAATGACTATAGATTATCTGCCACACTTGTTTCATTGGGACAGTTGTAGTACAAAACATATTACTAATATAACTTTTTAGAAATCAAACTGTTATAGTTTTGTAGTAGGGGTATGAAAAATTTCTTTAAATATATTTTTAGAATATGCTTATGAAAATATATTTGAAATATAATAATTATATTAAAAAATTCCTGGGGGGGATTGGGGATAGGGTCGGCAACGCGCTTGCGATGCTTCTGGTGTTGCAGGCGTTTATAGGCTACGGTCTTACCATATTCAGGTGAGCCATACGCTTGTTTGCCAACATAGTTACATAAAAAAAAAAAATTATTTAAAGTATTATTTAAAGTTAAAGTTAAAGACACATTAATATGAACCCTACTGGGAAGAGTAGATAATATTATTACAATATTCTAAAAAGTAAGCATTCTGATCAAAAGCCTGAAAAAATGGAAGCCTGGTTTGGACTCTTATCGAACAGGAGAATCAAAAAACATCAAAACAGCGACAATTATGACACTAGCGCATGTTTTCCCTGTTCGGTGTGTGGTAGAGTCTGCCGCTCCCGTATCGGCTTTTACAGCCATCAGAGAAAATGCTCTTCAGGCACTGTTTGAATCGTCTGTAATAGACGTAAAGGCCTATGAAAGCATTCTGATAATCACCTGAATATTTATATTATTACAAGCGGACCCGGCTGACGGAAAACAGCTACATACCAAATTTGATTGTTTACATAAAAACGACCCTATCTCCCAAGTTGGACCAAATTACAGATGCTTACAAAATTTGATAAAAATTGGTTCAGTAGTTTCGGAGTTGGTTAACATACATCGTGACACGAAATTTTTATATAATATGTATATAGATACCACAGATACTAACTAGCTCTCCGACTGCGGCTTCGCGCTAGTTGATGAGACGATTTTGGCTGTTCCCTAAAATAGCCTAAATATAATTACCCGTTACAGAAAAAGTTAAATCTTTGAATATGTAGGTACTCATTTAGATTAACTGACGACATACATTAATTTTATTATTTGTTATTATACCACAGCAAGTAGTTATATACATAATATATATGTATGATCACACATCTTATAGTACAATTTGAATAATGATCGCTTTTCAGGATGCTCCCATTTGACCCTGTTCCGTAGCACACCGTATGTGGGACATTTAATATGGGACGCAGTCTGGTGAAATAAGCGTTTTATTTAGACTTATATACATGTTATGTATGGAGGCCGTTAATTGTATGCGTAAAATCTATTTTTTTCGATATTCCTCGTCGAGACTTTACTTATAATATAATTTTGTTTTATACTTTATTTAATTGTTTTTGGTTTGTTCGTTTTATTTAAAAATCGCTCTTGTCATAATCTATTGTATACCTAAATCTAAAAAAAAAATTTTTACGCTATGAGTCGTAATACGCAGGAAGGGTAAAAAAAACACAAAATATATGACGACGATTCATGTGCTTTTGAAGCTAACGTGATTTTTTTTTTTTTTGATATTGAATAATAGTGAAAATAGCTCAGGGCTAAATGTACCTCATTGTGAAGTTTGTGTTTATGTATGACAATTTTGTTCAGGCACAGGGTTGAAACGTTTTTGTCCGCCTAGTTAACTCTTGTTGACGTGTGTCCATAATAAAAGATATTATATAAAAGAAAATAATAATAAAAGTATCGAATACAATATCGTTCTCCGTCATTCGCAAAACATTGATAAGTAATAATTTAATGATAAAAACTTCTTGATCAATCATTGCTAAATTTAATAATGCTAAATCGAAACATTAAAAATGCTTGCGATGGAAAAAATAGTGCTATTGTTTTATTGCTATTTACGATATTTAATGAGAATAAGAAGCGTGAGTACATTTAATTTATTTTATAATTTTCATAACTTTAGAATAGGATATAGAATTAAATAATTTATTCGAGGCTTTTACGAAGCATTTAAGTTGCCTTAGGATATGCTGTGTAAGTTCCAGGTACCAATATTTAGAAATATTATATTATAGACCCTATTGAAAAAAATCGATAAAAACCGTTGATTAATTATTTTGAAAATATTTCAGTACAATATACTTACAATATAATACAAATAAAGAAACAAACAAAACCCTTATATAAATATATTATAATATTATAAAAAAAACAATTAACGACTTCAAATCTAAAACACTAGTCCGTCAAAAGATCTTCAGTAGGGGGAGTCCGGGAGACTTTAGCCGCTTTTCACTAAAATGCTCATAAATCTTTCTATACTGACAAATCGCTATTTTTTATAAAATGTATCTTAAGCTGCATTATTTAGCTATATTTTCTCTTAAGAAAGTTTACTACATCATTAATAGTTAATGAGTAATTAGCGATTTCTCCGAAAGTGGAATTCGGCTAATGTCTCCCGCCTGGGCGGGAGACTTTACCCAGCAAGTAGGGAGACTTTAGCCGGGTATAAAAATAGACAAAATAATATTACAAATTGTAATTCAATAAATAAATTTAATCATAAAAATACGGCACATAGTATTACATAGCAAATGAAAACACGAGGAGGGTACTTTGAGTATCTTTAAGATACATAAGTGAGGAATCAACTATTATCACATTGATTTATACTTCATATCATAGCATACTTAAATACTTATACAATAAACATAGATACATAAGCTAGTGTTTGAATTCCAATAAACTGGAAACTTTTTGGAAGTAATTGTTTCATATTCATATGCCAGCTTCATAGCCGCCTGTTTGGTTAAGTCTCCATAATTCCTTTTGGTGCAAGTTAGAAGATAATTGACAAGTGTTTTCTCTTTCTTGATCGTAAATATCAGAGCTGTTTTAAACTGGATTCCTTGTTCATTTATTTTAGTCAATTTGAACTTGTCTCTTAATTAATTTCATGAGGTATTTCAATCAATTCCATATTCTAAAGCAACACCTCTAGTAGATTTTTCTTTACCAATGTCAACTAAAGCATTTCTTATTACTGACTGATCAAAATTGCTTCTGTTCCTAGTTGTTTCTTTTTTATATTTGGAAGACATTTTGGATGATTATCTGAAATAAAATAAAATATTATTGCAGGAGAAACTACCCTGATTGCAAGAGAGATTAGTGGCTAAAGTCTCCTCCCGACGCCAGGCTAATGTCTCCCACCCCACGCCAAGCTGTCCGTTATTACATTTTCATAAAAAACTATGACACTTAAGTAAAAATTGTCTACCGTGAATGTTACTAGGATAATTACACTTACGATGTATATAAATTACGTCCTAGAATCTATTCACAGTAAATAACAGAATTCAAAAATCGGAAATTGAAAAATTTTACTTACCGGGTACGAAAATGTCTTGTTACTTCTCACTCCTAAACCAAACTGCTGATTACAACGTCGTCACGTGAGCAAAGTGGGGGGTGCCTATGGAGTCTAAGATGTGTGGCAATGTCTCAAAATCTAGTACTACAAAGATTCTATAAGCAGTGGCTATTGTCTCCCACCTGCTAAACTCTCCCGGACTCCCCCTATAAATGTACGGCGTTTAGGACACAAGACTCTTCTCCCTTAATATTTGAGCTTTATACTCCTTTGAAAAATTGGTCTTTTTCTAATTTAAAAAATAAACGAAAATGCAACTACGTCTGAGACCGCAAGCAAACTGCAGGTTTATTTTAATTTGTGACAAAACACATTTTTCTATCTGCAAGATTTCCTTTTATTGATTATTTTCTTGTCGATAATTGCTTTAATACTTGTACGTACTTATATACTTAAGTAAATCTTTTTTATCGTACAAGTAGACAAAATTAGTAAAAAGATAGTGCAGAATTATTGTGATACTAGCTTCTGCGCGCGACTTCGTCGGCGTGGACTCCGCTCCTATTGGTCTTAGCGTGATGACACATAGCCTATAGCCTTCCTCGATAAATGGGCTATCTAACACTGAAAGAATTTTTCAAATCGGCCCAGTAAATCCAGAGATTATCGCGTTCAAACAAACAAACAAACAAACAAACAATCAAACAAACTCTTCAGCTTTATATATTAGTATAGATTATTTAAATTGCAGCGTTTATTAAAAACTTATAATATCAACTGAATTATATACAAATATTATAAAGAGAATTGCTTGTAATAAGTCAAATGTAAGTTGTAAACTTGTAACATACGCACCACGATTTTTTCTTAAAATCAATGCGTGTGATATTGCAATTGTCTTTTAGTGAAAGATATAAATAAACATCTTTATATATGTAACCGAAATTATAACAAAAACAAGCAATAAATACTCTACACTACATTATATAATCAGAGATATGTAAGTTAAAGTGTGTATAGTATGAGTCATATAGAGTTGACAATATGATTAGTTGATTACTCATACGGATAAATAAATTAAATAATCTTAGAAATATTGAATGAATTTAAAAAAAGTAAGAATAGGTACTTCGATTGTCTAAAAGTCTAAAGTTTTAATAATTTTGTTTATAAATATAAGGGATAAAATATAAAATTTATTTAACTTAACACTTTATTTCGGTATATAAAACATCTCTTCACTTGATACATAATATACCTTTTATTATGTGTTTGTATTTTTCCCAGCACTAAGTATCATTCATTTCATGTTTAGTTCATGTTTAGTTTTTCACGCTATGATACTCCATGAGCATTATATTTGTGATCCATTGTTATTCTATTATATTTAAGCAGTGATGAGCATTTCATTAAATTTATAAATGATAGTAATTTTAAAACACTAAACTATTACATACTTCGTAACAAGTTAAATTAAACAATGTATATTAAAACCGTTAGTCATGTCAGTTATGTGCAATTACTTAATAGCTAGCTGTATACTCAAGTAAATTAATAAAAAATACACCTTTATAAAGATTAGTCACGAAACCACGCTGTCACGGTCGCGAATACTAATGATATAAATTATACAAATTTAATAGGTATGCTATTGTTTATCAACAGTCTGAATTATGTGCTATCTGATTTGGTTTCTTTATAAAGGAATCGAGCGATCGTCCGGTGGTTCTGTTGCGATAAATGTCATTATTTATGATGTCTTTTATTGCGAATAGATCCCGTATTTTGCTAATGTTTTCGTGCCTGAATAGTGGGTTAGTGGTTGATGACTTCCTAATGGTGTCCTTGGCAGGTTTGGCATACTAATATTGTCAAGTACTCAAGTGAAATAATGTGTCAGTGTCAAATAATGTCATAATAGTACCAATTTTAAATTGTCACATGACAACTCAAAAGTATAAATGGGTGTTTCTCCACTAACGGGAAAATTTTGCATGAAATTTGTCTTCATCACTTTTTGTTCTAAAATAAGGTTAAAATCGTATAGAATAAATGGTAATAACGAGTGATTTACAAGTATAAAAAAGGCCGGAAGATTACTCTGCTATTTTAAATTTTAAAACAGATTTTGTAAAAATTGATCACAGGGGACTGATGGACTATCCAGGGAACTGTTTTATATTTAATAAAACCACTAATTTCACGAAAGAAACAAATAAAAACTCTTTATTTTTGTAATTATTATGAAAACAAAAGAAAACTTATCAAAATCAACAATCTTGTTCTAATAAATATCTAATTCATGTGGTTTTTAATCAGTTTCACTGGTTACATTACTTTAATTGTCTTAAAGTGATCATAGAAATAATTTTTAACTCTAACCTATCTGTTTAAGCTACAAATTTAAATAATCTTACAATCAAATAATTGTCTTCATATAATTGCAAAAAATTGTGAAAAAATCCGACTTTAATTACATCGACAAGTAATACAACGTAGGTAGACGAAAAAAAAAATTAACAAACGCACTAGTCAACACAATGATTTACGAAGGTTCCTCTCGATTTCTTTGGGATGCCATCATTAGATCCTGGTTTTCTCGTCATGGTACTACCCTTGGTATAACTTCTTTCCAACTAAAAAGAATCATCAAAATCGGTTCGTAAACGACGAAGTTATCCGCGTTATTATTTTTAAAAAAGTTATTGTAAGATCTTCTTCATCTTCGTCCACTTGAGATATGACCCCAGCATGTCTATACTCTATTTTTTTTACTGGGTACTTCAACCAAAATGTAATTAGCGACATTATACCGATTAGTGGATTCTGAGCTAGGTCCCGCAACATTTTTAAGATGGTTATCGTCTCTATTCACGAATCTACGTTGAATTTCTGCTTTACATCTAGCATCTTGCCCCATTTCGCAATCACTATCAGTGTCTGTATAAACATCTTCTACGCTAAGTTTACTTTTTGACCTAAATCCTAACGTTCCAAGCTTAAAAAGTGCATATTTGTCGTCGCAGAAACAGCTCAGGCTTTTCATAGTCAACTAAACAGAAACACGTTGTGAAGTCATAGTTTGTTGGATATTTTACCAGTTACCTGGTGAACTTTAAGAGTACCAACAAAACTTTTCAATTTTATGGTATCTTCTTAAATGGTTGTAGTCATGTCTTCGATGCTTTTGTTATCAATTACTGCTATAATAATACCAGGGCATTTTTGTTGAATAGCTTCAACGAAACTATCTAAATCGGTGGCGGCCTGTATGCACGATCAAAATTTGGTGTATTTTCCCTATCTTTATCTCTATCTATCCTTATCTATCTCTATCTATCTCAAATTAATCTTTTTTGCCGCTCTATGTTCCCTTGGATTCATATCTTTTACTAGTTTTCTAACTCCTTTTTCTTTTTGTATTTTGGCGCTCTATTTCCCTCATCTCCTCTCTTTTGAGGATCACTCTTAATGGTTACTACGTTCATATCATAATTTTTCTGCTTTTTTTGTTAATATTTCTTCTCTCGTGAATTTATCATTTTTTTTGGGTGGCATGATGACTAACCTGTAAGATCATAAACTGTAGACCGTATATTAACTGCACATAATTATCAATTTAGCAACTGGCATGGTAAACCGTTTCTTACCTATATTTGCGATACCTGTACTTAAGGATAATAACTGCACATAATCTATGTAGTAGCCAATTTGACTTAAATTTAATAAAACACAGTCCCCTGGAAGCTATAACAGCGTGCACATAATGTGTAGCGTCGGAGCAGGGGACTGTCGCCAGAGGACTGTGTTTTCTGGCGAAAAACTGGATGATATTAATTATTTACGAATCTTAGTTTATTTCTTAGCTAAATTAGTTACTGTACGTTTATTTTCGTAATCTACATATCAAAACCATATTCTAATTAAGAATATTAACCACTCAAACTACTTAACAGTGGACTGTAATGTGTAGCGGCCCCGACGCGTGATTCAGCAACTATGACGGAGAATGACACTACCCGCAAAATGGCATCGCGATTCTGACTCGATATGAACGAACTTCACACTGTTAGCGTTTAATCCAACGCAAGATTGAGTCGTTACCATAAACTATATAATTTTGACAATTTTTTAAAAATGAACCAGAGGACTGTGCACAAATATTTAGGACAACTTTTAGGCGCTAATTTCGAATAATTGTAATTACATTTCTTAAGTGTTTGTTCAACATATATAATTTTCAGTATCTTTAGCTTTATAATTTACTTTAACTTTGTTACACTTCATATAAATATTATTTTAAAATTGGTTTTGAAGTAAAGATTCTGGGATGGGGACACGCCAGGGGACTGGGATTTGCCATGTTGGGATTTAAAAAAAAATAAGATATTAAACATTTACTTGGTCAACAAGTAGGTAGCCTAAAAGATACTGAAATGTACTATAATTTTAGATATTTTCTAATAAAAAAAAAATCCACAACAATGTGTAAATTGCTTGGGACATCAATTTTCCCGTTAGTAGAGAAACACCCAAATAAGCAGTATAAATGATACTAAGCATTATATGATTGAAAAATAGGATTTCGTTTGAGTCCAGGCTCAGTTTACTTTAAGTGAAGAATTTTTCTCTAATAGAAAATTAGGGTTTTTTCTCGTTCACAAAATTTGAAAATGTTAGATGCCATTATTTATCCAAAATCGCCTATAAGCAAAGTGAAAGAGAAATTATTCTGTTCATATTATCCTGTATTCTGTATCAGTAAACTTTACTGTGCTACTAGCAGTGTAGGTTTGCTACATCCACAGTTTACCGAAAAACAACGATGCATTGTTCTGTTGTATTTTAATTTTAATAGCGAATGCCCTGGAACAATTGCAGGCACAGGGCAATCAAAAAACTACTATATAAACTAATATTTGCTGCAATACCGATATTGATAACGTAGTTCCACAAAAAAGGCTATTCGCGCTATGTATACAGGATTAAGGCACAAGAGAGGAATGGAAGAGGAAAACATGTTGTGCCTACCCTACATAAGTGGTATAAGGGCCAGGAGATGATGACAAACTACTGATTTTACTTTTGTATCATATATTTTCTTAGAAAAAGAAATGGTATTTAGTATATAATCTGTTTTAATTTAATGCCTTTTGCGAAACTTTTGTAACTTGTGTTGTTGTCTTTTTGTTCTTTTTTTAGATTTCCATTTAAATTTAGAGGAATAATTCTAAATAAAAAGCAATATATTTAAACAAATACTGTCTAACATAACATATAAAACTGTCTAACCCCTTGACACGCCTCTCATTAAAGTATTCACGATTTGACCACAATGGGCATGACGAAAGATTTTCAAAACCTCTTCCGTAATGTGGCTACACATTTACTATTTACGAAAATACCTATATTTCGGTAATAAACTTAAGTTTAAGGAAGATTAAAACTATTTTTCTAATATGTTTTCAATGAGAGCGGCAAAACGGCTGCAGGTGTCATGGCGTCGGCTCTGACGTCACAAAATAATCTGGGCCTTACTTTTTACTTTACTCTTTGGAGCGCGCCTGACGTATTATGTTATGTTGTGACGTCTGCGCTGTAATTTGTGTTTCATTCAAAATGGCCGATTGCAGTATTTTAATGTTTTATTTTATTGAAAATCACAATAATCTTATTATTTTACATAAAACTAAACCAGTATTTTGAATTTTTTTAATATGAGTGTTCCCTTGAAATCATCAAATTGACGATTTTTTGATACTGTCGTCATGCCCATTACTTCGTAAGGCGACAGTTGGATTCTGAACGCCTGCCAACTAATTTGCGAAACGTAACAGTGCCAAGAACAAGGAGAAGTTCTCTCGACCCTTTTGAGAGGGATGTTTTCTGCGTATGTGACTTTTATATACGTTATATGTATATTTGTCTACGAAACATTTCTGGCTGTTTTAGTTTAGTAAATAATTTTGTAAACTACCTACTCACATTTATAAATATTTAATTAAACATTTGAATGTGAGTATATGCCTTTGAAACATTTATATATCTTATATGTAGAATGTAGGTGATACACTGGTGTTATGGATATACTGGTATTAACCAGTATAAAATTAAATATACTGATTTAAAATTTCCAACTCTAATAAATTCCGTATTTAATTATTATGAATAATAAATGTTATTGTCCGAATTCAATTATCCTAGGTGCAGTTTAGTGCGGTTAGGAATTTTGTGATTCGACGCACGATGTCTGTGGTTGTCCTTAAACTTTTCCCTATAAGCTTTAACTAAGTACAATAAATACTCATTTGAGTCATCGTTAGTCAGTGATGACTCAACACGATGGGACATGTCCTCTGCGGTTTGGACGCAAAACGAGGTTCCGATACGCGGAAGTAATGGAAACCGCGGCTTTGATACTTTGAGGTTTTTAATGGTAATGTCTCATTATTTTAACATTTAAAGCCTGTTTCACTGGTTTTATCTTGCACATAAGTTTCTAATATACTTTAGTCATCATCATTATAATCATCATTAGGAGGCAAAATAGGTTAATATGGCCTGCTTAATTCATTCAAATATAAAATAATATTTTATAAAAACTATATTCGACGAAAAAAATTGAAGGCTTGATCTGTCGCTTTAATTTTATTTTAAAACATTCTCCTGGGACCGCTATGTATTTCGTTACCGTGCAGAACGTGATGCATTTTGAAGATAAAATAGACTTATCTGCACAAAGATTTTTATTCATATGTAGGTATTTGTACCTATTCCAAGGACCAAGTAGACTTCCTCAGGCAAAGCGATGATCTAAAAATTATTGTTCAATAACAATATCTTTGCACATACAGATATCGTGTCGGGTCCGTCACGTTGCTTATCACTACATATTATTATAAAACAAAGTCGCTTCCTGCTGTCTGTCTGTCTGTATGTATGCTTAAATTTTTAAAACTACGCAACGGATTTTGATGCGGTTTTCTTTAGTAGATAGAGTGATTCAAGAGGAAGGTTTTTATGTATAATACACGCATATTATAGTAGAGGAACAGTGGTAATTTTAGAGGTTTCTAACGTATCTTTTATTGTAGATAGTATTTAGTTTCAGCATTGCAACCGTGCGAAGCCGGGGCGGGTCGCTAGTAAGCTATAATATAGACAAGTGATCTAACAATCCGAAGCGGAACTGCTCTTGACGATGAGTCACAGTAAACCATGCCTTGTATGCAAGTAACAGATGTCACATTGGCGCGTGTGACCGCTCTACAAGCAGTTGATAAAAATGTGTTTATAACAAATCTGTTATGTCACGTTATTTGTACTACAATGAACTTCCGCGGCTGTGATTCTTTTATGAATGAAACTTTTTATTGATATATTATGTCAGGGATGGCGAACCAATGGCACGCGTGCCACAAGTGGCACGTTTGAAAATTATGATGGCACGCACATAAACGTCGTAACGAAATCGACTGTCCCCATCGTTTGCAGTTGTTTAATTTTTACGTCCCCCCTCGGAAACGGTGGTTCGCCATGCACGCCAGTGTGTCCAGATTCAATTGTGTAATTACAGTACATGTACTGAGTATTTTCTTAATACGTACAGTGTTAAAGAAACGACTGTAATTTGTCCGCGATCAAATACTGATATAATATTGGCCCGCGAAAAAAAAAGGTCCTCCGCTTTGTGGCACGTTATGTATTAAAAAAAAGAATTTTTAAAAGTTTGTGGCACGGACATCGAAAAAGTTTCGCCATCCCTGATATATTATGTTATTGTTGATTGACTCGTTTGAGTTTGTTGGTTTGATAGAAGATTTTTTTGCTCTACATGGGGAAAGAGGCCTATGTCCAGCAGTGGGATATTCCAGGCTGAGGCGATATATAAACTTATAGACTTAACGTCATATAGGAACTTTTGAACATCCAAATATCGATTAAATCGACTTAAGCTTATGCCATCCAACTTTTGAAAAAATTTAATATCGTTACTGCTTTTAAATATTTTAACCATTAATACTTATATTTGATGCTCATGTAATCGCAGCTTAAAAATATTTTACATACATTATGAACTAGATGTAATCTTGTTGTTTCTCCTGCGTTTTATTTGATAGGTACCTACTTATTGAAGTGTCAAGCTTAATAATCTGTTGTTAAAATCTGCTTCTTTTTCTCAAGGAATCTTTCAATAGTGCAAAACGGTTGTATCTTTGGTGTTATTTACAAAATATTTTTTGTGTTCAAATAATTGTGTTTGCTCGCAAACGAAAAAAAACCGACTTCAATTACATCGACAAGTAATACAACGTAATAAGACGAAAAAATAGTCAAGTAAATACGCGCTATTAAAGATTACTCAAAAAGTTGTAATCAGTTTTCGATCTAATTTAAACAAGACTACAATACAAGTACCTATTAGCTTTCGATTAAAGTAAGAATCATCGAAATCGGTACACCGAGTAAAAAGTTATGCGGTATAATATAACGTAGGACGACGAAAAAGTAGTCACGTAAATACGCATTATTAGATATAACTCTAAAAGTACTTGTCAGATCTCACTTAAATTAAAATGGGACCACATGACACGCAACACCTTTCAATTAAAATAAAATTGATCGAAATCGGTCCACCCAGTCAAAAGTTCTGAGCTAACATACATAAAAAAAAAAAAAACATACGTGTCGAATTGAGAACCTCCTCCTTTTTTGGAAGTCGGTTAATAATTCTAATAAACAATATATTTCGCTACTGTAATTCGCGAAATTATTATTTAAATGACACAGATAAAAGCCATATAATGAAGAACTGAATTGAAGATAATCTTATATAAATATACTAGCTGACCCCGTAAATGTTGTTTTGCCATTTATGTTATTAACCCCCGCAACCCCCTCTTGTGGGTGGAATTTTGTAAAATCCGTTCTTAGCTGACCTTTACTTGGCGAAAGGAATATTCCTACCAAATTTCAAGTCTCTAGACCTTATGGTTCCAGAGATATCGTGATGAGTCAATGGGTGGAAATCTGTTTTATATATATATATATAGATAAATATAGATAATTGGAGCTGGCCCCAAGGGGCGTGGCGTTCGGAAGGAACGCGTAAAAGCATTATTAGCTAGATTACACGAATCTCATAATCTTTGAATCAACATATTTTATTTTGCGTATTACTTACGCTCGTCCATATTTTTAATTGAAGTTTAGGTCTATGTTAGTGTGGCTGCAAATCTCACAATTTCCTTAATTTACAATATGCGTATACGTATATATATATATATATATATATATGTTAAGAGTAATTTATATTGTTTCAGAGTTCATCAGACTCAGTGCTAACAACAGGTTCGTTATCAGAACGTATAAGTAACCTGCAGCAGGTATCTGAGCAGGGCATGCCGCCCCATGTCGCCTCCACGCTGCATCGGAATAAGAGCTCACTGCATGCTGGATCGCAGACATCTTTGGGTATGATATTTGGTCTAATTTTAATTGTTTTTGTTGCTTCAGCCTGTAATATCCCTCTGTTGGGTATAGGCCTCTTTTCCTATGTGGGAGAAGGCTTAATCCACCACGCGGCTCCAATGCGAGTTGGCGGATATATTCCCTGCTATGAGTAACGATAGCTATCACGTGTACATGATAACAACCGGGACCGACGGCTTAACGTGCACTCCGAGGCACGGCGGGGAGACCCACAAGGACTGCACAAATATCCAGACCACGGCAAACATATGTATGGCCAATAAAATGTTTGTCGTGTGCGGGGATCGAATCGGCAACCGCCAGCGCAACAGCCACAAACCAGTGCTGTAACCGTTGCGCCAACGCGGCGTCACACGGCGGCTAATTTTAATTACTTAATCGTTATGTTTTAGTATTGGTCTGTGTCGCGTAGTGTTGTCGCGTTAGACGCTTAATAAAATAATTGTGTATGTTCGCAAACGAAAAAAAAACCGACTTCAATTACATCAACAAGTAATACAACGTAAAAAAAATAGTCAAGTAAATACGCGTGATTAGACATAACTCGAAAAGTACTTGTCATATCTCGATTAAATTTTAATGGGACCACATGACAACCACCACTTTTCGATTAAAAACAAAATCATCGAAATCGATCCACCTAGCAGAGTTCTGAGATTGCACACATTTTTTAAAATACAGTCAAATTAAGAACGTCCTTCTTTTTTGGAAGTCGGTTAATAAAAAGTGTGTGTGCGATTTACCCACGGCAGAAGTGAAACTTCTGAAAAGTCGTAGAAAGGTAGGCCGTTGCGATTGGTACTATTGACAATGATCACGGTCTCGTGAAAAAAGGTCCTAAAGCGCCATGCAAAATGTGTCGCTTAGGGGCTGTCTCCACGAGCGAAAGTATCGCCGGCGATACGCTCGCTCGTGGAGACAGCTCCATAGAGAGTGTATAGAAATAGGTGGCACGACGATACTATCGCCGGCGATACGCTCGCTCGTGGAGACAGCCCCTTACGCGTTTTGAGCAAAATGTCTTCTATTTCATCCTCACATATACATTTGTATTTGTTTCTTTATCGTGACTCATTTTCGTTTCATAGAGTTTCAAATCACAACGATTATAAAGAAGTTTCACTTCAAAAAAGTAAAGGGAGGTTTTCGCTTCTCGATTTGACTAAGTGTTTTTAGTGACTATATTTTTAGTGACTAATATCGTTTCACTTTACATATGATTGTAATTATGAAAATACATATAGTTGAGATGCATTGGTAGAACGGAACACATAAACGGACGTCGGTAGTTTCATGCAATCCATTTAATCGTGTAAAAATACCTATTTCGACATACCATTTCGCATCGTCAGTTAAACGCTTCAGCTACGCTCAGCCAAACTGCTTCATTCATATCGATTATATTTTTGTTGATAATAATTGTGTTTGCTCGCAAAACGAAAAAAACTGACTACAATTATGTACATCGACAAGTAATACAACGTAAGTAGACGAAAAAATAGTCATGTAAATACGCGCTATCAATGATTACTCAAAATGTAGTCATCAGATCTCGTTCAAATTTAAATGGGTCCACAAGACAAGCATCAGTTTTCGATTACCACCCAGTCAAAAGTTCTGAGGTAACATACATAAAAAAAAAATAGGTACAATCGAATTTAAAACCTCCTTCTTTTATGGAAGTCGGTTAAAAATATACTATTCGTTAGCAAAATATTTCCGTCAGTCATGTATTTTCTTTTAGATAAACATAATAATAACACACAAATATTATAGTAGTGTAAGTGTAAACACTAAAGTTGTTCTCGAAAATGTTTGCTGAAACGATAGCACTTTTTAATTACCTTGGCATGGATGCTGAGCAAGCTCGTTCACTTTTAACCGCAGAAAGTATGCCACTTTTGACCATTAAAATTAATTAGGGTCTGTTGAAATCGTATCACCTCCGACCATGCATGTTTTTGTCTAAATTTGACGTTGAATCACATTTTTTTTATAATGTTTGTTGCGCATACTTTCTAGTTCATTCAATATTTTGGTTAGCTTGAAAACGTTTATTATTGTACAAAAGAAATAAAACACGTTAAGTGACTTACCTGAAAAATATTGTAGTAATTGTGTACTTTCATATAACTCACTAATTCATAACTATAAAAAAATTAATGATGTCTTGACTTAATATGTGATTCCGAAGCGCTCAACACGATTAGTAACGCGGTTAGTGTCCTACGTGCTTTAACGGGACATCGTATTGTAGTACATAATATGACATATTTTAATGTGATTTTAATTTTGGATATAATCGTAAGTAGGTACTGGGATGTAACTAGAAACTACAATTAAATTTGTACTGTATCATTTATGTCGACGAATTAAGAATTAATCCAGATTTGTGACTTAGCTTTGATTATGTAGACGAGATAATAATTATTTATTTATTCTAACAATACCACAGATTAGTAGGTAAATAGTAAGTAGAATACGTCGCAAGTGTTCGTTTGTTCTATGAAACGGACAAACTAACGACCCCGTTATTTAAATTATTTTTCTTTAGATTGTAAAATTAAGAAAGATTATGGACTTTAAAAGATGACATTATGTACCCGAGGCTCAGGCCATAACCGTCGAAGCATGTGATATCGTGTGGGTTTATTTAATCTTAAATAGTGGCTGTTTTACATGTTTCGTCCAAAGAAAATAAAATTTACAAAGCAATCTTTACAATTTTGTATTTATTATTAAGATGCATATATTCTCTGAAGTTGTTTTTTTCTTTTTGCATAATGTCTGTCTGTGGGATATGTTTATCAGTGATAACATCACCTTTGCATCTCATGTATATGTTACCCTAATTGCATTTGTCTTATCTGTGCATAACAAATAAATAACTTTTGAATGTCTAATTTTCGCAATCATATTGTTGCTTAAGTTTTAGACAGAGGAAAAGAAGGTTTAAATTTGGTCTAAACAAATTCGATTCCAAGCGTAAAGATCCTCCCTAGATACGATCGATTCAGCCTGTAATATCCCACTGTTGGGCATAGGCCTCTTCCCCATGTAGGAGAAGGATCGGAGCTTAATCCACCACGCTGCTCCAATGCGGGTTGGTGGATATATTCCCTACTATGAGTAACGATCGCTTTCAGGTGTACCTACATGATAACAACCGGGACCGACGGCTTAACGTGCTCTCCGAGACACGGCGGGGAGACCCACAAGGACTGCACAAACACACAGACCACGGCAAACATATTATGTATGGCCAATACAAATGTTGTCGGGTGCGGGGATCGAACCCGCAACCGTCCGCGCAACAGCCAATCGCAATCCAGTGCTGTGACCGCTGATATGACCGCTCCCTAGATTGCCAATGTTATAAAAAAACCTAAATTTTATATTTAAAAATGATTATCTCACTATTTCAGGAGGTTCCATGACATCTCTATCGTCAGCGCCCCCTACTCCTACTCCAGCTTCTTCTCTTTCAACGTCCGATCTATCTGAGCGTCCGCGAGTCAATCACGGGAAACCGAATTTGGCTCCGAAGCCCCCTGTGACGGCTCACGCGCCGGATAGACCTTCGCCCCCGCTTAAGAAATTGATCGTCAATGGCAAGTTGGCTGCTAGAGCGCAAAGCATGAGGGTACCCAGGTATGTAAAATGTATTTTATAGTTTTTGTTGTTCCTTTTTGGAATTTACGCCTTAATAAACGATATAAGACGCGCGGTATGAAAAAAGGTAATGAAATCTTGTGACACAAAGAAACAGCAGTGACGCTTTACAGCACTTTTAGCTGTAGAAACATACAGATATGATAGTCAGCATTTACTGTACTGTTTTAATTAATTATTACTATATTAATTTAATACAACATTCTAATTTTTAAATATCGCCGTGATCTTTATGTTACAGTCAAAACTCTTAATCAGTCAAAAGTAGTTTTGACTGCAAAAAATCAGTCAAAAGTACTTTTGACTAGACAAGTTGGTCAAAAGTGGTTTTGACTAAAATAACAGTTAAAAGTACTTTTACCCAATGGAGCTGGTTAAAAGTACTTTTGACTAAATGATTCCGTCAAAAGTGGTTTTGACTGGTTGTATCAGACAAAACTCTTAAAAAGTAAGGTGGTCGCGGCATATTTTTGTCACAGAAACAATAAAAAAAAATAACCCTAACCTATCTAATTTCAATATTAGACTGTTTATCGGCATATTTTTGTCACAGAAACAAAAAAAAAAAATAACCCTAACCTATCTAATTTCAATATTAGACTGTTTATCGGCATATTTTTGTCACAGAAACAAAAAAAAATAACCCTAACCTATCTAATTTCAATATTAGACTGTTTATCGGCATATTTTTGTCACAGAAACAAAAAAAAAATAACCCTAACCTATCTAATTTCAATATTAGACTGTTTATCGGCATATTTTTGTCACAGAAACAAAAAAAAATAACCCTAACCTATCTAATTTCAATATTAGACTGTTTATCGGCATATTTTTGTCACAGAAATAAAAAAAATAACCCTAACCTATCTAATTTGCAGTTAAAACTAAACTAGTTAAGAGTTAATAGAGTTTAGAGTTAATAGTGCTTTTGACTGACGCTTTTTTGCAGTCAAAACTACTTTTGACGGAGAGCGTCAGTCAAAAGTACTTTTAACCGCAAATTTGCAGTCAAAAGTACTAATAACCAATAATTTTCAGTCAAAACCACTTTTGACCAACTTGTCTCGTCAAAAGTACTTTTGACTGATTTCGCTAGTCAATAGTACTTTTGACTGATTAAGAGTTTTGACTGTGACATTTATAAGGAGTAAATCCTAGTCCCTTGTCGGAGCTAAAACTAACAATTTTTTTTTCTTTATTTACTTTTTATATATGATTGCTGAGTTTTTTGGCTTACCCAAAACATTTTGTTGGAGTCGTGTAATTTTTAAAATAATACCATCAATGTGTATTAAATGTATAAATAAAATGTATAAATAAATATACACAACACACACATACGGTCGTCTGTTCCTAAAGTAAGCAACTTAATGCTTGTGTTATAGGTAACAGCCGACTGGTATAGTTATATTATTTTTTTTCGATAAACATACATATAAATACTACATATATAAATAAATATATATTACACCCAGACTCGGGGTGGGAATCGAACCCACAACCCCCGGAGCAGAAAGCAGGGTCACTACCCACTGCGCCAACGGGCCAGTCGAATGTGAAATGTATTGTATTAGCTCATGTACAACTTTTTCTAGGCCTCTTTCTCTAAATAAAGGAGAAAGGTTATAGCTTTTACTCCATAACCTTGCGACACTGTGTCTTATCGTAAGTCGTGTCGTGTAAAAGTGATGTTTTAATATAACTACAGATACATTTTTATTTTCTTGTGTATTTGAAAAAACAGGAGGTCCAATTATACTCTAAATATGGGATATTTTTGGCAATTAGTGTTTAATATTCAGTTTAAATACATATTTTCTTGTTTAAACGCTCGTTATGTCTTCAGATTCTGTTTTAATTTATAAATAATATTTTTGTGGAATACTGGTCTAAGATCCGAACTAGACACAATCTTCACTCATCTGCTTAATAAAATTAAAAATATTTTTTTATATATTTTATTATATTAAAAATAAATCGTGAACGGGTGAAGATTACCTCTAGTTCGGATTTCCTACTGTACAGTTTAGAATTCTAATTACTAGTTTGTATATATTTCTAGTACGCTCATAATAATTGTACTCTATTGTGTTGTGCAAGTGAAACTTTAGTGAATAAAAACATTTACAATAATATACAGACAAAAAAAAACACAAATACCGCAGAACACTTGCGACATACGATAGATGAACGAAAAATTTTGGGGCGATAGAATAAAAGTTTCACTTTAATAAATAAAATATATTTTTCTTGTTCCCAGGTCGCCCCCAGTGTCCCCACCCTCCCTTGCCCCGGGCACGCGTCCACCTCCTCCAACAAACCCGCCCATCGCCACTAAGAATCCTGCTTCACACTTTGGTAAGAAAATATTTTTTTCTACTTATACGAAAGAAATCTTTGTTGTACCTTCTTATGACTGTTTCTACATAATATTATGTTAATCAATGTATTTTGGCTTTAAACATTTACTAATTGTAAGTATATAGTGCCGAGTATTACACATCGCGATATTTAGGGTGTGTTCTAAAGTACTCAATGTTAATGTGATATTGCTTTGACGCTGTTTTGTAATGGTGTCGCTAGCTGACGTCACTGTCGTCGTTATCATGGGCAGCTCTAATCGCTTCAAATTATGTATCGCTAAAGCAAACGTTTATATTAAAAACGTCTGTTTGACCGAAGTAATATTACTGATTATGTACTTTCAAGTGGTAGCTTTTCGAGCCAATAGGGTATTCCACTATGTTTGAAAAAGTACTTCAAAATGTTGATTTTCTAATAAAAAGCCACAAAAAAATATATTTCGGCAAAATAAACACGCTTTCATGCCATAAAATTGATTTAAATTTTAAACCTTTTTTATTACCGCGAAAACGCTACAGCCATTTTGGTGACGTAATATGTGCAATAACAAAACTGTATGACGTATGTAAGAGAGTAACATAACCTACCAGCCATCAACAAATTAGTAATGAATGCATATTATTTCAGTTGGAACAAGATATGAAGAGTTATTATACGAAAAAACACAACTATTACTCCTTGAAGTTAAAATTGATAGATATTACAGATATTAGATTTATTAGGGTACATACCCTAGCTGTTGACAGCACTGACAGAACTTTGTTATTGCCCGTATGACGTCACACCGTGGCGGCTCGTGTTTTAGGTCACGTGATATACAGATTAAAATATACGACTTTTAATTTCAATATAATAAATCAATAATGTGCTTTTATGATTCCAAATCAGAATATTTAGGTGTATTTCTCTATAAATTTTAGTTTTTATCAAATTTTATAATTTATTTTTCACTACGGAAAGTACCCTATTGTGAATACATAAACTCCAAAAGAGATAACCAATATTTTATTGGTTAGTTAAACGTTAAATCGATTTCAGCCTAGTTTACTAGTTCAGCCTAGTTTAGTAGTAGTACAAGTACGTTTTCTATATAATTATGTTAGGAGTGGCAAACAAGCATACGGCCCGTATGATGGTAAGCGGTTACCGTAGTCTATTAACGTCTGCTACACCAAAAGCATCGCAAGCGTGTTCTCGACCCTGTACCCGAGCCACCCCAGGAGCTCTGGCCACTTTAATCACCACAAGAACGTTCTACTTGAACCTGCTACTTGTGAGCAGTTTTAGTTAGCTGTGATCTTCTGTAAGGTCGAGGCACCCGGCGGAGGGCGGAGGTAGACGGGCTGCTCCAGATTTTGAGCAGGATATATCCTGTTGTGCTCTACCTCAATGAAAATATTTGGACGGTATCAACAAACTAAGAAATTGATGATAAATTGATATAGGAACCGGGCTTCAACAATCGCTTCCCTCTCCTCAGGCACCCTCCGCACACCGCGCGGGCTGCGCCCCCCGGGCGTTTGCCCCCCTCCCCCGCCGGGCGCGCCGCCCCCGCCGCCCACGCGCGCCGCCTCGCTGGCGCAGCCCCCGCCGCCGCCGCCGTCGCACCACCGCCTGCAGGTGACCACTCGACACTCACCACTCACCACTCGACACTCACCACTCTATACTTGCCACTCAATACTTACCACTCCCAACACTCAACACCGGTCACCTATAATATCGCCTCCAGTTCATCATGATCGCGCTAAATTTGTCTTTAAAATTCACATTGCCTGCGGTGGTTAAAGATAAACACCGTAAGATAATTTGCATATTTCGAAAGAAATTCTGACACATGTTTATACGACAAACCGCAGTAGTGTACTGTGACGATTTAAGTTTAAAACCATGTCCAAATAAGAAAGACGGTCTTACTAAATAGTGAAATGAGACGTTTACAGGCCTTTGAGTGTGCCATGCTGTAGTCACCTACTAATTTGTCCACTTTGTATGGTGATAAACGTTCGTCATGATACTTACATACATACATACGAATCACGTCTCTTTCCCGTAGGGGTAGGCAGAGACCACTTCTTTCCATTTGCTAGGATCCTTACATACTTGTTTCGCTTCGTCCACTTTCATTATTCCTTTCATACATGCTCTGCGATTTAGGGTACTCCTGACCTGGCCTTTTTTCAGGGCGTCCCTAATTTGGTGTCGAAACGTCCGCCTAGGTCTAACCCCTTCCAAAACTTCCATTCACACTCGCCTTATACACTTTTTTCGTCAATCGTTTTTCATTCATTCTCTCGACATGGCCAAACCATCTCAGCATACCTTTCTTAATTTTTGTCACTACATCTTCGTTCAGACCACAACGTTTCCTTATCTCACTATTTCTTATCCTGTCACTCAGTTTAACTCCTATCATACTTCTTAACGCTCTCATCTCAACTGCATTTATTCTGCTTTCATGTTTGATGTCATGATACTTGAGTGGTATTTTCCCATCGCTTCTCGAACATACATACATTATTCCTTCGCATTGTTATTTTACGTTAGCGCTCCACTTACAATCATACTTCACCATACATAGGTACTTACCTACGCACATCGAACAACAGATGTCATTATTATTGTAGCTCTACTCGCCTATTATCTTCATGGTAATACTTGTAAGTAGTTCTTTCCATCAACCACTTCTTTCGTAAATATCGTCATTTACTAATACATGTCTATATCCTACATATTCGAAAAGCTATCTACAGTTTGTTACGCTTTCATGACAATCTAGTGTAGTCGATATGGTGAAATTCAATATGAAGATAATTTGAAGCCTGTGCCCCGTGCATTTATCCGTTTTAACGGAATGTACCGTGTAAACTGAAATTCCATACAAATGAAGTCAATACTGGGTATAGATGCGAGCTATATTAGTATTCATTGCTAGTGTATCATTATATTAAATTTTTGAAATAATCTGCTATGCAGCAATCTTCAGAATCTTTTGGGACGAATGTATTATACTTCGTGTATAGGCTCTAGTTACAGCAGTAAAAATACATAAATAATTAAAATGTTTATAAGAACCCATTTCTAATATCCATCTCCATAATAAATTTTAGTGACTGTAAATTAGTTTGAATTAAATTTTTTCGATTGATGATTTTAGAGTTTTACTAGCTGACCCTGCAAACGTTGATTTTCCATATATGTTATTAACCACCCCCCCCCCCCCCCTTTATAACTTAGGGGTATGAAGAATAGATGTTGGCCGATTCTCAGACCTACCCGATATGCAAACAAAATTTCATAAAAATCGGTTCAGCTGTTCGGAGGAGTATTGTGACACGAGAAGTGCCTCACTGTGCAATGAAGTGCCTCACTGTGCAAATGAAGTGCCTCACTGTGCAACGAAGTGCCTCACTGTGCAACGAAGTGCCTCACTGTGCAATGAAGTGCCTCACTGTGCAATGAAGTACCTCACTGTATAATGAAGTACCTCACTGTATAATGAAGTGCCTCACTGTATAATGAAGTGCCTCACTGTATAATGAAGTACCTCACTGTATAATGAAGTGCCTCACTGTATAATGAAGTGCCTCACTGTATAATGAAGTACCTCACTGTATAATGAAGTGCCTCACTGTATAATGAAGTGCCTCACTGTATAATGAAGTACCTCACTGTATAATGAAGTGCCTCACTGTATAATGAAGTGCCTCACTGTGCAATGAAGTACCTCACTGTATAATGAAGTACCTCACTGTATAATGAAGTGCCTCACTGTATAATGAAGTACCTCACTGTATAATGAAGTCCCTCACTGGCCACAGCCCCCAGACGAGGGCAGCGCGCCGCCGCCCCCCGCGCGCGGCTCGTCCATGCGAGCTCCGGATCTGGAAGCTCGCTTTGCGGAGCTCTTCAACCCACTCCGCAGCTTCCCACTGCCCGACCCCTTCCTGCGCATCGCCAAGGACTACAGCAGTAACACCGTCGCCGGTAAGTACGCGTAGGCGACACTCCCTATCTACGAGTATACAGGTCTTGTGGAACGTTTAAAAATTTACACTTTCGAAGAGGCCCCTATATCGAGGGGGATCTCGTGTTATTGATTATGGTGGTGACTACATACCTAAACCCCACCATCGTACCGTCCTCCGCGTAAGTTAAAACCGGTTGGTTGTTTTAGGTGAATGATGAAAACCAATAACATCTATGCGAAGTAATACGAAAACTATATTTTCGATTTTAATTCAATTTTTTCTAATACGCATTATAATAACGTAACGGGACAACTTCAGATTGGCCATAAGTGTTGTTGTATCATCGTTCACGTATAACAACTGATCACCCTAAGCAATGGGTTATGTCGAATAAATGTTGGGCTGTAAAAATATAGCTATTGGCGAATTCCTTTTAATGTCTTATATGTCAAAAATTGTCACGTGACTTAACGAATATTTTTTACTTGCTACTAAACGAATTCGTCAATAACTTTGCCCAGAGCTCTAAAACTTGAATATTTGCTAATAATATTAGTGTAGTAGTGGATATGATGTCGAAAGAGATTTCATGGAGTTATTTTCATACTACTTTTGATATAAACTAGTTTATGCCAATATTGGCGTATTTTTAGACTTTCTTTTATATAATGAAACATAGAATGTGCAAAATACAAAAGTATTATCATTAGAACAAGTTAGAAAATGTTGATTATTTCTATTCTCTTTTTAAAGTCTGAAATATGTAACGTTTAAGTTATAGCCCTATTTTTTCATCAAAAGGTTACTCTTAACTTAAGCGCAACGCACATATTCATTTCTTTTAGTCGTAACGAGTATAAAGTAACAATAGTATTATAATTTGTACATATAGAAAGTTACAAGTGCGTAGGTACAAGTGATAAGCTGGCATAATAAATGATAGGTACTAATATAGTCGATTGGGAAACCAAATTGGGTTAAGATATTGAATTGTTATAGTTTTAGTTTATATAAAAAAAATATGTCTGTTATGGTGCATGAATGTATGCATGTGATGTTTCAATACTTAATTTTTGTTTATTATATTTTTTTCAGACTCAAGTAATGTTTAAATTATCTATATGATAGATATAACATATACTATTGTAATTTAAATGTAGTTTATTTTTTTCTATAGAGCTCACTATTATTGAAATTATGTCGGCCTTGTTAAGAGGTAACTCCCCTATATTTAGCATTTGATGTTTAAATTTATTCCATTCCATAAAAGTATTTGATAAATTATATTATTTACGATCGAGATGTGGGTTTTCATTAACATTTTCACGCCACGCTCACGTCATTTGTCATTTAATTGGAAGCAAATCATGGGAGTTCCATTCGCATTTTTGATTTCATTAAATTTTCCAGTCACTTTTAGACCAAATTATTTTTATTTTTATTTTATAAGTGTAATTATTTTTAAAAAATGATAAATGTTAGTGTTGTGTAGTGTTTGTGAGTCATTATATTAATTATATTGTCTGTAGTTAAAATTATTATTGGTATAGTAACATTTTGTTTGTCGGGCGTATATTGTACATATTGGGAGCTTAAGATTCAACTTAACTGGAATTTTCCGCTTTGACCATATTATTTTCATTTTATTCGAATTACGCTCACGTTTAATGTAAAGTACAATCGGTTATATGGTTAATGTTTTTTCTCAGTTTATATTTGTGCTTTTTTATATATTCTTAGCTTCGAGTTTGTATAATATGCGCCTGGAGCCTTGCACGTAGAAGATGAACGCCTATAAAAATTGTAGTTGAAAATAGAATTCCTGTTATGATTCTTTTAATTATAGTGAGGTGCCATTATTGAAATTGTTCTGTAACCGTTGATCCTGCTTAAGTATTTTTTTTATTTTGGTTTAAATACATATATTTTAGCCTCGAATCACTCAATCTCGTAACTGTTGAAATATATTTAGTAATTTTTTGCTAATGCATATCGCGCCTTTTTGTGACAAATGAAAGTTGTTAAAAGAACAGTTATGGGTTTTTGTGAAAGCTTTGCATTAAAATGCAACTGGTATTGTGATAAAGTTTATGATGCTTAATATTTATATTATGAATAATAAAAGAGTTATCATTATTGAAACGCCCAATATTTCATTAATTGACCTAACACGTGTCGTGGTGCTTTGTTGTGGATGTCCCACGCTTTGGAGCTGTCATTTTATTGGATTTTTACATTCAAAATTTTAGTCTTGTCTGAGATTTGATATATACAATAGAAGAGAATTTAATATAAAAATAGAATCAGTAATATATGTAGCCATTTTGTTCACTACGCCCATATAATTTTGGATTAAATTAAGTTTTAGATATTAATACACAGATAATTGATTTCACATTTGTGCCTTGTTCAGCAAACTATAAGACCGGCATGGGTAAGTTTTTGTTATTCTATTCGGATTGAAAATAGCTTTCGAAGCATGGAAGATTAGATTTGCATGTATTATTAATAAAGTTAAGGCGCTAAACTTACATTATTAACCACTGGCGGATCCAGGGGGGGGGTCACGGGGGTCATGACACCCCCCCTGGGCTGTGTCCAGGACCTAGGTGGACCACTAATCAAAATTGTTAAACAAGATTTTTGTCACAATCTAGGTATTTTTAAGTACATTACCTACATAAATTAATAAAATAACTACTTTTTACCTGTATCTATCATTATAAAATTTAAATTATAACTTCTTTTTACTTGACCACGACTTTGTGACCCCCCCCTGGAGCCTTGACCATGACTGTGACCCCCTGGCGCCAAAGTTGGATGCGCCCTTGTTATTAACATTTATTTATTACTTCTTCGTTGTGTACAATGGTAGAGAAAAGTAGATTTTCTGTCAATACTTTTTTTATTGTCGAACAGTCTAAACATAAAAAGATAAAGAGACAGGCACATATATCATTCAGTGAACACCAAACGTGTCTAAATTACTCAGCAAGTGCATGTTATAAGCTAGTCGTGCATGTAGTCATTTATAACACACTCTCATTGCACGTAACATCAAAACATCGATTGCTAAATGTCATCTATGATCAGCTAGACATACTTACCGAGTTACCGACTAGATCTATAGTTCGCCATCGAAATATAATGTTCTATACAAGCCGTTTAGACGTCATTGTCCTCTTCGTAGCCCACGAATATAGTACGATGTTTTAGAAGTTGCCACAGAGGTGAAAGAGGGTATCGTGTTGATGTAATGTTATAGTAATGATTAGTTCCCTTATCTTCGTTTAAGATCCGGCTTAAGAAATATATTATACTCTCACGTGTTTAATGATCCAGTCCATGTGCAATACTTATATCGACATGATTATATCTGATGGGTTGTCTAATCAGATCGCGTTTACAGAACGTACATCAATTAAGAAGGTAAGTTAGTTCTGCATTAGCTGCCCTTTCATCGTACATTATAACCGTGGTTACGTGCTCATTAGACGTATTTTCTTAAACCGGATCTCGTACTATGCTATTTTTAGCAATAGCTCTAGTGTACGGTAAACGAAAAAGTCGTCAAGCACAGTACAGTCGGCAACTTCTAAAAGGCCGTATCGTAGGGCGTGGGCGATGACGATGTTGCACGTTATAGCGAGCAAGGCGCCCGCGCCGGCGCCGCCGCTGCGCGTGCCGCTGGAGGGCTGGTCCGGCACGTCCAGCGCGTGCTAGCGAGCGCGCGGGGCCGGCCCGCCGCCCGCGCCCCTCGCCGCCGCGCGCCTCGCCTCGCTGGCGCACCCCGCGCACGCGCTGCTGTCCGTGGCGCACGCGCTACTGCGGCCCGCCGCGCTCGCCGCGCCCGCCCCGCCCCCACACCCGGCCCCGCCCCCCGCCCCGCCCGCCGACCAACACGTCAGCGACTTGCTGCCCATCGAGGACTGCGTGCCGGCAGACGTCAGCGATCTACGCGACGTCGTCGACGCGATCAACAAGCTCTGCGACACGATGAAGTCGTCCTACACCGACTCTGACGTCGCTGAAGAGGAAACGTTGGAGCGAGAGGTCGCCGAACACGTCAGCGAGGCGGAGTATGAACCCGAGAGTTACGAGCGTGATTTGTATTTGGAATCTGTCGCCTATGATACGGAGCCCGTAATAGTGCCTGTCGTTTATGATGCGCAACCTATGATGGTGCCAGTCACTGGCATCTATGATATAGAACCCGAAATGGTGCCGGAGACTTGTGGTTCGCAACACGTAATGGTTCCAGTTATTGATGATTCGCAACCTGTGACGACAACATCGTATAACTTCGAGTCGCATTCAATGACGACAGTGTCAGTGACGAACCAGCAGCCGACGACTACGGTACTACCGATGTATGATTCCCAATCGACGGTAACACAGATCAGTTCCGAGCCGGAACTTACAGCATGCTTGGTTTTCGAGTCGGAACCCGTAGTCGAACCCGCTCCGTGCGAGCTGACTAGCGAGATGTACTACACGGCTTCGTCGGAAGTATCTCTACTGTCCGATATGGATTTACAGGAGAGAGCTCAGAGCGAAGATTCGGATAGAGATGATAGAAACAGTGTGATGGCGGGCCACGTGGCCGCGATGAGGGAGCGCTTTGAAAGCATGACTAGAACTAACACGCCGTGTCCGGATCTCATACGATCCGCGTCACCGTCTTTCGAAGTATTCAGAAACATTTCGACTTCACCAGATGTTGAAAAATCTTAATCCCACAAAGTTTGTTTCGATACAAGTGTAATCAATCTTCAATTACAGTTTTACTAAATGTACAATAAAGTAGGTTCCTAGTTAATGTAATCTAGATCGAAAAGAGTTTCTAAATACAGAAACGATCCTAATTACATAGATCTTGAAACTCACCATGAACTACTCAATAAAGCCTTAATAAAAACTTTTGCCCATTTTGACGTAAAAATTCGTTAGTGTATACAAAGTTGTCTATGGGGAGTTTTAAGACCGTTCTTATGGTGGTAGAAAATTTAATATACTTACTATGTTAAACGAAATAAATTACTTACCATATAAATTTCATTGTTAACCCAAAAATTTCTTCTTATATTATGGTGCCATAGTTCCGATTCTGGTTCTTTAAATTAGATAAAAAAATTGTATTACCTTTTTAATATTCTTAAAATATATAATTATATAACCATTACTAGTCCTCTCGTATTACAATATTATTTACGCCCAATGAACATGCTAGTACAATGTTCATAGTTAGAAGGGTTGTGAATTTATTTTGAGTCACTTCGCAAACAAACGAACAGTTACATATCGAAAAAGATTGGTTAGCTTTAGTTAAGAGATGTAGCCACATTTTACAGGCAATATTATAGGGCTAGTAAATGTTAATCGTATTGTGAAAAATGTATCGTGTTGTATTTGTGATCTTTGAAACGCTCAAATTTTGTAGTTTTGTAAACATTATCTTAGACGTAACACCAACGTATATGATTAATATCTTCAGACCAAATAGTGTACAAAATTTGGTATTACAGCTTAGTCGATATAATATTCTTTTATTATTTACAAGTAATTGGAGCGTTAGATGGGGTTACCACGTATTTTGTATCTAGAATTTAATAATTTGTTGACATTAGTTTTAAATAGCAATATTTGTTTACTTATGAAATTATCTGTTGTGATTTTTACTGGGATGTTTATTCAGTGGATGTCGGTTCGAAGGTGATACTAGTTGTTTAGATTTAAATAATACTGTTACTCTAGGGTTTCGGTATTGATATATCTGCAAACAGTAGCGGTTAGATGTGTAATATAGAGATATGTTATGTATACATACGAGACTTTTTATTACAACAATAAATATACGACACTATTGAGTATTATGAATTTTAATTAAATATAAAATAAAAACAAGGTTACTAATTTGGAACATATAAAAGTTAAAAATATATGGCAAAAAGTAAAAAATCATTCTCTAAGTATAAACAAGTTCGTCATCGGCGCTAGCGTCGTGCACTTGTAGTGCGTGCACGAGCGAGTGGCGGCCGCCGAGGACGGACCCGACGGAAGCGCTAGGTCGCTAAGGTGCAGATTACGTAGACATAATTAGCCGACCGGCTAACAAATAAAAAGCGCACATTCAAATCGAGAGCATTTATTGAGTAAAACGGTCAAAATTCTACAAGAATAGGCAAAACGTCACAACTTCGTGGAAACGCTTAAGGAGAAACAAAAAAAAACAAGGAAATATTCAAGGCAATCGATATACGGCACGGCGCCGCACTCCGCGCCACAGTCACACACACGTCGGAACTCGGAACGCAAGCGAGTGGGCGGCGGCGTCCAACAACGCTCGTTGTGACGTCAGTCGCCTGCGCCGCAGGGGGCCGCCGCCCCTTACCTGGCGGCTACTACCGGTAGCGCGGCATCACCATGCCCGGGAACACGCCCATCGGCATCATCCCGCCCGGCAGCAGCATGCCTGTGAGGATTATATCGAGCTGTACTGACCGACCCCGACCCCCCACCCCCACCACTCGCGGCTAGGCTACCCCCACCTCACCCCGCTACGAGCAGTGGCCTTGGAAAATAGAAATAAAATTACTTCATGTCTTAAAATTTATTTTCAAATCGAAATGCACAGATCAGTCCATTTTCCATATCGATATGTTATCGCAACAGAGTTCCGATTGAATATAATAAAAAAATCAGATTGAGCAGTAGTCAAAAATATTCAAAAAATAAACTTACTCGCTAAACAAACAACCCACACAATAATAACAATTATCGATTATTGAGTATTGTAACAATGGGTATTATACAATTAAATTCAGCGCTATCTTAGTATCAATAAAACTACGATAGCTCTATGCGATTTCTGTTAACTGGAATGTACCAATCGGCAGTCTTTATTGTTCGAGAATGACAAAAGATTATGTTATTTCATTAGCTATTTACACACATGATCCATAACCAACATACTCAAGATTAAACATACAATTTTCAAATATGTAGTTTGATTTGACATAGAATATATTTTACTATTCAATTATAATTGATTTATGATAACAATTTAACTTTATAATAAACAATGCATTTAAATTTCATTTATATTTGTCAGTAACTTAGCTTGTTACATAGGTCTTACATACCGTAAGATATAGTCACCGAATACGATTTGATACTATATGAATGATCGCTAGTAGTCCCACTTTTACGTCTTCAGATTTAACAAAACTTACTTGAAAATGCAACTTTCTGTACAATTATTTACCTACCGTAAGAATAATTAAAAGAACACACGCATATTAAAAATAATAAAAAAAGAAATAATATGTACGTGGTAAGGGGTCCATTAATCACGTGAGGTTTGAAGGGAGAGGATTACGTAAAAAATCACGAAATATCATAAGTAGGGATTATCACCATAATATATTATGTATTTATTTTTAGTTGAACGCTCTATTTCTAAACTAAATAACTGTTTGATTTGAATTACACCGACAAGCAATATTATGTAAATACGTGGGTAGGCGAAAAAAAGGTTACACAAAATGTACTAACCAGACCTCGATGAAATTTAAATGAAACTATGTGACAAGCACCACCTATCTATCTATCAAAAGTTATGAGGTGAAATGCAACGAAAAAATGGTTAAGTAAATACACATTATTAGAGATTACTCAAAAAGTACTTGTCAGATCTTGATTAAATTTAAACGGGACCACGTGACATGCATCACCTTTCGATAAAAAAATCATTGAGTTGTACACCCAATCAAAAGCTCTGAGGTAAAATACATTAAAAAAAGCAGTTTAATTGAGAACCTCCCCCCTTTTTGAAGTCTGTTAAAAAACAACCGACAAATACCCATTATTAAATAACCATCATGTATGTTAATAAATTTGTATGATTGAGCTTAATTTTCCAAAATTTAATCAGATCATACCTGTATTTAAAGATAATATTGTATTTTGAAAATGTCAATACACAACGCACAAAAAAAAAACAACGTGATTTTTGACAAGGGGGTAGGGGGTTAAAAAGTTGTCAAAAACATCACGCGATTAATAGACGACCCTTAGGTAAAAAGTTACAAAGAACGTCCGCAACAGTAGTAGCACAGATTATAATTATAATATGAATGCGCGGGGTGGTGTGGGTGTGGTCGGTCACGGGTAGCGGTAGACGGGCGGGTGCGGGTACTGACCGGGCTGCAGCGGGCGCACGAGGCTGAACTGCGGCATGACGGGCAGCATGAGGGGCGGCGCGGACACGGGCACGCCCACGCGCACCTGCGGCAGCACCACGCCCGGCAGCATGGGCCGCCGCAGCGCCTGCTGCCGCGCCGCCGCCGCCGCCGCCGACATGTGCGCCGCCACCTGCACCACACACGGACACACGTTACTGCAACTGTACGCGCTACATACAAGGCTAGGCTGGTGTATAATAAATAATATATGCCTGTAACATACACGCTCAAGACGGCTTTCAATATTCTATCTATCTCTGGTTTCGCCTACTAGCGATAGATTTTTGACACAATTTGTATGGAGCTTACGTCAAAATTCTATCCCTGGTAAGCGAATTCAGCAATAGATTGAATATTGAAATTGGCCGTTAGTCATCTCTTCGTAAGCTAAATATTTTTTTCAATAAATATACATAGAAATAATAAATAATTCATATATAAATAAATACACACAGACTCAAGAGGGAATCGAACCCACAACACCTGGAATAGAAAGCAGGGCTCACTACAAGCTGCCAACAGTCTAGTAAAAATTATAACGTGACGTTACACAGTGCGCTGCCACCTGTACAGACTCCTACATTATAGAGCTATATATTATGCGCCACCACAAGCACTCAGCATACTACATAGTTATTTATATGTATGACGCGCCACATGTACACCACAACTCGCGCACATAACATGTTAGATAACTATTTATGTATATGATGCAGTATGTCGATGGGACATGTGCATTTTTTTAAAATAACTAGGATGTTTTAATTTAAAAGTGCGACAAAAGAGTAGAACAGTAAAAATTTTCGCCAATCTGATAAATATTAATAACAGCACAGGAGAAGCCGCGAGGTTTGTATTGTTTATATATTTTAATTCTTTTCATTCAGTGAGGTAGCAAATTACTACACAATTAATGTTCAGTACTTTATATGTAGTTTCATTGTATTACAATGAAGGTTAAAGGAAATTGTTATGAAATTATATGTGTATTGTATTAGGAAGAACAAATGTATGATCATATCTTAGCATCATGTAAACTAGCAACATTATTAAAATGAGTCATATTTACAAAAAAATTCTGATCTGTTCTCATAAACTCCATTTTTCATTACCACACACATTCCATGAATTATAAAATATTTTAAAAAATAATTTTTATTGATTATAATCAACATAAATAAAATAAAATTAGTAACATAACATGTTATTAAAAAAGTGTTGTATACTGAGAAAATATAACAAATAACTTTTCGTGACCTATTAAATATAGTATTAGCAAAATAAACGTAAAAAAAGCTATATATATTAACTGTTGAGTTTGAAAGTATCTATCTAACAAAATTTCCGTACTCTTGCCAAGATGTCTATCATATACCAGACACTATAAAATACCTATCTGTATATAATCTCACAATATTAGATTCTACAAATAACCTTTTAGTCAATATTTAAAGCAATATATCATTAAATATATCGATTTCTACATTGAATGAACGTTGTTATATAATGTATAAACATTATTGTTGTGTTTAAGGCTTTTATTTATTACTAGATGACCCCGCAAACGTTGTTTTGCCATATATGTTATTAACCCCCGCGACCCCCTCTTGTGGGTGCAATTTCGTAAAATCCGTTCTTAGCTGACTTCTACTAGGCAAAAGGAATATTCCTACCAAAGTCTAGTACTCAAGGCGTAGCCTTTTGGTTCATATGGAAATCTCATATATATATATATATTGTTCTTAAAAATAAAAAGGCAATAAAATTTAATTTAAAACTGAAATTTGTGCCCTAAAGAGACAGTAGCAGCTTACCTATATAGAATTATTAAAAAACTGAATATAGTAATTAGCACAAATTACGACCTATAAGACACAATAGCTTATAGAGGTAGAGCTCTGAGTATGGTCATCAATAACACTGACTGAGGATTAACAAAGGTGAAACAACACAGGATTTATTGTGCTTCTCTATACACATACAAATCACAGCATCTAATTACTGAGAATCCATACAAATTCAGAATACATTTTTCTATGTTAAAATTACAAATAATAAGTATTGAACTGATGAACTCAAATAATTCTTACAGCGGTAAATTCTATATTATTCATACATAAAATAGGCTACAATGCATCATGCTACAGCCATAATAGCATCACCATAGTTATGTAAATGCAGGTGACACTAGTAAAGACGTAAGTAACTAGTGGGTAAGTATAAAATAAAGTACGTACCTCAGCTTGACTCGTGCTAGGCGTGATCATTGTAGGTGCTGTCTGTGTCATCTGTATGTCTGGTTTGGGTTTCGGGCGATATTTAATATTCCGTGCCCGTATTTCTTCTAAGGAAACGTCTTCAGGTGGGTGAATTATCTTAGACCCTGCTCCGGTCGCAGTAACGAGGGGACAGGCATTTGCAGCGGGAGGTTTTACTTCTCCGTTTTCTTTAGGATCCGACCCGGATGCTGACGACGTAGTCGGAGGTGCACTTATTGTTGCATTACTGGAAATACAATAACTTGTATTTAATAATCTTCACAAATAAAACAGTTCTAAGATTAAGTTAATTTGATAAATAAATATCAAAATTTACTATTCCAATTCGTAATGTATCGACTAAGTCTAAAATAAAGTTCCATTTCCTTATTTTATATAAGACGTCAGTTTGTTTAAGGCAGAGTAGTAGCTTGTTAAAAATAATGAACAACTATTAACCAAAATTAAGAAAATTTTACTTATACAAACTTATATCTATATATTAATTATACAATTACCGATTTACTTGCAATTTAAGTTATAATGAATAATATTTTAATAAAATAAAAACCTGTATGCAGGGAAAGTGGGTTTACTAGGTGTCGAGACAGGAACACTGACGGCCGGGAATAGTGGCCTCATTCCAGGCATCATCATTCTGTGAAAGAAACTAACCTTGAAATTATTGCCTAATTGAATTAATTTATTTGGAAATTGATTAACGAAACATTACTACCACCATTTACGCAACACTTCTATGATATCAATATATAATTGTGTAGAAATATATGACTACAAAATACATTAACAAAATAATGTATTATTTGTTTAATAATATTTAAAAAAAAAAAAACATTTTTATTATTTCCTTCATAACTATAATTAGGCCAAAGCTAATAACAAATTGATGTTGAATGTAATCTTAAGATCTTTAGATAGTCAAATGTATTAATCTTTTTCTATACACTTATTCTGGCTACATAGACACACAACACTTGTTGTATTATATTAGTTGTATTATTTAGCTGTGATCTTCTAAGATCTAGCTGATTAATTTTTCTATACCATCATTTAAAAAGGCGAATAGGTATTTGTTTTTCACTGATAGACTGATACTACTGAACAGATTTTATAAATTCTTTCACTATAAAGAAGTAACACAGTCTTCATACTAAGTTACTAACCAAAATAGCAGATTAATATTGCGAGTGCACAAATCCCACGATCGCAATGTGTCACAGAAACAAGAATCATGACTTTACTCGATTTCACTATGTAAGTGGTAAAATGCACACACTACATTTTTTTTTATTAGAATCTGGCTCACCTACACATTCTAAATTTAAGATATGGCCCTCTGCAAAATTGAGTTTGACAGCCCTGCGTAGAGGTAAACAAACACCAAAAGGTGTATAATGAACTAATAATACATACATACATATAATCACGCCTCTTTCCCCGTAGGGGTAGGCAGAGACAACTTCTTTCCACTTGCTACGATCCTTACATACTTGTTTCGCTTCGTCCAGTTTCTTTATTCCTTTCATACATGCTCTTCGGTTTAGGGTACTCTTGACCTGGCCTTTTTTCAGGACGTCCCTAATTTGGTCTCGAAACGTCTGCCTAGGTCTACCCCTTCCAACACTTCCATTCACAATAAATGTAATAAGCAAATAGTTGATATCTTACCTAGGTGCCTGCATAAAGTGCGGCATCATATTCATTTGCATGTGGGGGTGGTACATCCCTGGTGGAACGGGCCCCATCGGAGTCGGCAGGATGCCCGGAGTCACAGACGACGGCCCAGGACCCAACTGTCGTAACATAATGCAAATTAAATAAAAATGATAACATATACAAACAAGGTGAAGTATGGTCTTTTTAGTTTTGGCTTTAAAGGGATTTTTTTAATGTAATTTATTTTTGGATTTATAAAAATTGAGATGCATAAAAGCTAGTAAAACCTTTAAAATTATTTTAATTATCAGTAAGTGTACTATGAAAAGGATTGTAATATTAAGTTTTCCTTCAAGGCTTGCAACATGTAGTATCAGCGACACTTATTAACTAAAATTCAAAACAAGATTGGACTTACAGTCATATGCATTCTTTGGTATCCATCAAACAGCAAACTTGACGTCGCTTTGACTAAACGAACTAAATATAGTGGATAAATAATCTATTTGAATACTTTTCTGAACAAATGCATACAATGAAACATCATTGTTAGTTCATACAAAATAGAGTTGTAAATATAAGTATAAACTCAATGCAGCTACTTACTGGTTTACTCTGTAATCCAATAACTTATTACTCTGTGTAGTAGATAATAGTAAATGTATTAATAGCTCTTACCAGTGCCGGAGTTGCTTTTTTCTTTGCCGCAGGCTCATCATCTTCACTGTCAGAACCTTTCCCCCCACCTAAAGGATTGACTTTGGGTAAAATATGCACAGGAATTCACTTTCAACAAACCTACCTTTTTGGAACACTAATGCTACACATCAATTTACATCTAGGCTACAGTGTCCCAAGCATAAGTAATTCAAGAAAAAAACATGATTTGTACATACTTTATGATCCAAAAACAGCCAAAGCCCATAAAAATGTTTTTATACCTGTCTTCTGTTTCTCATGCTCCTTCACATCTTCAGGTGGTATACCTTCCATTCCATATATTTCTATTTCTATATTTGACCTATTTGGTAATGAATTTGGAACTTTATCTATCGCTTCTTTGTGAACCTGAAAAAGTTAAGTGTGTGAGTTTTTAAGTATAAAAAAATAAAAATCGAAAAATTAAGGTTGGGAATTTACGTTGTACTATTGTAGGAATATAATATGGCGCGTGAGATGTGCCAAAATATCACAACCACTAAGCAGACGAGTTAAAAAAATACTGCAGAGTGAAGGCGTGGGCGGGCGGGGCGTATGCCAAGAATATAGGGCGGGCGTACCTGCATGCAGTGTATTGACAGTCCGGGTCCCGTGTACAATTTCTTGTGACAAATGTGACATTTGAAATGCTTTGCTTTTTGATGCTGAATCAGAATCTTTTCATCGTCAAATTCCCTATTGCAATACCTGAATATTGTGCTAAGGAAATACATCACGATAAAATACCATGTAAGCTAAAAAAGTAGGTCAATTTGATTTTCCGAAGGTCTCTCGATGTAAATGTTGTAACACATTCAGAAAATTAAAAAAGGATACCAGCACCATGGTTTCGATGCCTTCTTCTTCTTCCTGCCCATTGTTCTAATTAGAGATTACACTTAAAAGAGTCTACACGCAACACTAATCTACAAACTAAACTTAAATAACTAAATATCACAGTCTATTTCTATTTAAGTTCTATCTGTTACTAAAATATACAGCGACGCAAAACGTTTAAGCAATGCAAAATGGCGGACAATGAAATTACAGCGGAGATCGAAACAACATCGACACCGTTCACAAGACCTCCACTTCTCAACTGCGCTGTCACTGTCACTGTGAAATTTACTTCAAAAATGCCACGCCATGTTTTTTCTCTATATTCACTATTGATATAGATAATATTTGTTATCATTGCTATAGACAAATAATATCTATTGTAAAGTTAAAAACGCGTAGGTAGCCAGAAGAAAATAATTTACTTTTAATTATTATTTCGAATATTTTGTATGGGAATATAGAAAAGTGTTGTTTTTAGACTTTTTCAGGGAATTTTTTAAAATTTTCTCTCCGTAACAACCATCATCGTAATTCAAGGAATATTATAAAAAAGAATTAGCAAAATCGGTTCAGCCGCTCTCGAGATTTGCGCTTAGCAACACATTCAGCGATTCATTTTTTATTTCCTTCTGCTACCTATCACACCTCTGCATGCGCTAGTTTTGTAAGTAAAACAATTAATAATTTTTTTTTTATAACGAAAGATTTATTTATGACTTTTTTTGAAACACTTAATACACCAAAGAAGCATTAAATAAGATACTTTTTAAGTTTTTGCAATGATTGATTTATCGAAATATCACAAATCATGAAGTGAGCGTATGAACCAAAGAGTGGTTCAATGACCTCTGCGATACTTTAATGTTGCCACTTGCCATGTAAGAATTTCTTGAGAGTTTCATAGTCAAACTTAGGTTTATTGTACTTACAACAGTCTTTATGCCATGATATTATTTATTATTTATTGACGCCGCGTTGGCGCAGCGGTCACAGCACTGGATTGCGATTGGCTGTTGCGCGGGCTGTTGCGGGTTCGATCCCCGCACACAACAGCATTTGTATTGGCCATACAGATGTTTGCCATGGTCTGGGTGTTTGTGCGTTCCCCGTGGGTCTCCCCACCGTGCCTCGGAGAGCACGTTAAGCCGTCGGTCCCGGTTGTTATCATGTTAGCGATCGTTACTCATAGTAGGGAATATATCCGCCAACCCGCATTGGAGCAGCGTGGTGGATTAAGCTCCGATCCTTCTCGTACATCACATGGGGAGAGTCGTGCGCGCAGTCACGAAAAGTTTGGTGACGTGACAGTGACAAAGAATTTATTGTCACCCAGACAAAAATCACAAGTGCGCGCTATCTCAATGGACTTAAATCACCAGGAAATCGAGTGCTATTTTTTCTACTCAGGCGTTAACGTTTTTACTACATAAGAATATAATGATACCTATCTATACTAATATATGAAGCTGAAGAGTTTGTTTGTTTGGTTGTTTGTTTGTACGCGGTAATCTCTTTAACTACTGGGCCGATTTGAAAAATTCTTTCACTGTTAGATAGCCCATTTATCGAGGAAGGCTATAGGCTATGTATCGTCACGCTAAGACCAATAGGAGCGGAGTCCACGCCGACGAAGTCGCGCGCAGAAGCTAGTATAGGCTATAAATATAACAAATTCCAAAGATTGAAATTGTTTATTTTTAATGTTAACAAATTACGATTAACCTCATTATGCATTATTGGTCTAAGATCCGGGAAGCTAAATCTTCCCTCATCTGTTAATTGGATGAAACAATTTTTTATAGGCTGATTTCAATATTGTGAATTTATAAAAACAACCTCTGCCACCACAAGCCTGCTGCAATTTTTTTTTATCTTTTCCCTCTCATGTTACATGTAGTAGGTAGGTAAGCTAAAACCGTTAATATTTTACATTATATAGCTGACTGTAGTAGGCACCCATCTCTATGATTGCTACACTTACCTGCAGCCCGGTTACTGCTGACTGAGGTTACTGACCCCGGGCCTTATTTGCCGCAGGTACCTTAGTTCTTGTGGTATTTTCATCTTTTAATTACCAGAGGGCAAATGACAACAGTTAGACGCAGTGGTCACATCACTTCTGTTGTTCTGACCGGCAGGTTGTGAGGTTGGATCTCCGCCTATGGTAAATATTTTTGCAGGCAATATAGATTTTTAAGATGGGCTTTTATATGTATTTGTGTTGTGTTATTTCTATACTTGTAACATATTATATCCATTCTAGTGGGGTTTGTTAATTATAAATCGTTTATCATTAGGTACAATTTTCACAATCAACGAAATTGTTGATTGCTAGTTCATTAGTTGCAGTTTTATGATTGTTGGGTGATTTATTTCGTTTGACAGTTTCTAGTTCTTTAAAAATCTTTGTACTGAATTAAATGTCTTTTTAAAAATATAGTTAAGCAAATACTCCGTTACATTTTTAAAAAAATAAATTCTCCTAAAGTATAAAGAGATTATACCTACTTTACAGCAGATTCTTTAGATAGATGTGACGTACGTATACAGAAATAAATATGATGCAATAATAGAAAATGATATATAAAATTAGATAATAAATAAGAAGAAAAAAAAACTTTTAGTAAAATAATTCATAGTTTTTAAATTTGATCATAATTATAATCTGATTGCAGAGTTCGAGCAATAATTATTAAAATAATAATAATAATATAATCCACTTCAGCCTAGACAGTCCACTGTTGGACATAGGCCTCCACAAGTTCGCGCCCAACATTATGACGCGAACTCATGTGTTTTGCCCATAGTCACCACGCTGAGCAGGCGGGTTGGTGACCGCAGGGCTGGCTTTGTCGCACCGAAGACGCTGCTGCCCGTCTTTGGCCTGTATATTTCAAAGCCAGCATGGATGGTTATCCCGCCATCCGTCGGCTTTTTAAGTTCCAAGGTGGTAGTAGAACTGTGTTATCCCTTAGTCGCCTCTTACGACACCCACGGGAAGAAAGGGGGTGGCTACATTCTTTAGTGCCGTAACCACACAGCACAATATAATAATAATATAATAATAACGTTTTATTTTTCCATCACAATCATGTTGATACAATGAAACCTAAAAATACAACTATAATACAAAAATCGACTACTCAATTAGTGAAGATCTGGTGCAAGTGCCCCTCCCCAAAGTTAGGAATACAAGATCAGATCATCAGAATCTGGTACATCTGATGTACCGAACTGAGACAAATGGAGACAGGCCTCGTAGGTGATGGTAGATATAATCCTAGTTTCAACCGACTTCCAAAAAAGGAGGAGGTTCTCAATTCGACTGTATTTATTTTATTTTTTATGTATGTTCACTCAGAACTTTTGACTGGGTGGACCGATTTCGATCAATTTTGTTTTAATTGAAAGGTGTTGAGTGTCATGTGGTCCCATTTAAATTTAATTGAGATCTGACAAGTACCTACTTTTAGAGTTATATCTAATAATGCGTATTTACTTGACTACTTTTTCATCGACCTACATTGTATTATATACCGCATACCTTTTTACTCGGTGTACCGATTTTGATGATTCTTACTTGTACCGATTTTGATGATTCTTACTTTAATCGAAAGCTAATCTTGTCATGTAGTCTTGTTTAAATTAGATAGAGATCTGATTACAACTTTTTGAGTAATCTTTAATAGCGCGTATTTACTTGACTATTTTTTCGTCTTATTAAGTTATTACGTTGTATACCTATACTATATTACTTGTCGATGTAATTGAAGTCGGTTTTTTTTCGTTTGCGAGCAAACACACATATACAGATCTATGGTGTGTGGTCAGCAAGGACACAATACAATAAAAAATACATAAAATTTTTTTATAGGACTAATACTAACAATAAAGGCGAGTCAGCTGATTAATGAATAAAGAGGTTCTCAGTATCATTATACTGTAAAAGATATAGATCAAAGAAACAGAATAAATAACAAACTTATTCTTAGAATTAGCTAAAGTAGTCAGTAACTCACTGCGTGAATATTGATTTTATTACGATTAGATAAATAATCTAAGAAATACATACATACATCTCTCCTATCTCGTTGACACACGGTGAGCCAAGTCACGTAGTCAACCCAAAAAAAATCAACATTTATTGAATTAATTCAAATGCTTAACCACTTATTTAATAAATACAATGATCGTTTCTCCTCAATCTACTCCAAATTTTACTATAGCAAAACAAACATCTTAAAACATAATTTGAACGAGGATTGCGAACAATTGTAGCAGTGGACAGCGATGGGCTGAAGCGAAATTTGTGGTTACTGGGTTATAAAAACAGGTCAAGTTTACTCAAAGCACTTTTCTGATGTGTCATATTTGTTTGAACCCTTAAGAAACCACATGACTCCTGTAATCCTGTATAAAAAATATAAGAAGTGAAGTGGTGTTAAACAACGCTGAGTAGTTATGCTGAGAGTGAAGGTTTACAACGCTTGATCATTTATGTATATTAAAAAGAGAAAAGGGCCTAGGATTCATTCCTGTTAAATGCCTAGTTTAAGTTCATCGAACTGTTGTAATCTAATTTAAAAAAAAAATTGATACAACTCAAAGAATCTTATTCTTTCTTTTTATCTCAATCTCTCTGAATGTTTTTGGAGTTTACTCCTTAAGAATCATAAGAATATATAATAACAATAAGAATGAGACTTGATCACCGTACAAAAATCTGTGAACGGCGAGTACGACGTCTGACTTCACGTGAAGTCAAGTAAGAAAATACCCTATAAAAATGTATCCCCTAAAACTTTCCCGCTATTTGCAAGATATTTATTTTATGTATTTATTTTATTTTATTTATTTAATAAATCCCTTAGCGGAAAATCCCCAAAGTTGACAACACTGACTGTCAGAAACCATCCTTGCTTCTGAATTCAGAACACTAACTGCATGCGATTACACCTTCCTAAATTTAGAAGATTATTAGATAGATTATTAATTTCTAAATTTAGGAAGGTTTAATAAGCGCATAAGTGTAGCGCCATTTATAATAGCTCCGTTTATTTTTACACTGGTGCCCCACCAATTTAACACTTCCATAGTTTTTTCTATGTCGTGAAAATATTTATACGTCAGTATCATCATTTACGTTATAAACCATATAAAGTTTTACAAGCATTTATATAAACACAGTAAATGACACTGGAGGCGCGGCTAGGGATTTAGCGGCGTATTTGTTCGTCTTACCGAGATCATTTATCATCTTATCATAAGTGTCGAGTCTGTGAGCAGCGTGCATCGCGCATGGAACGCTAGCATGGCACACATGAGATGGAGGCGTGCTAAAATACAGCCTGCCAATTGGTCGATTCATTAACGTCATAGCCGCAGTTGTCTTGTCTTTAAGGATTAATTTTATCATTTGAAAAATACTTTAGTTCGAGTGTACCTTTAATCCTATCTGTAGAGTATTAGTAGGTTCTACAGATGTAAATATCATGCCTACCTTTATACTAGTCCTTTCTTTTTGCATACTGGATTTGAAATTATGAAATTTGATTCCAATTTAATTGCGGCTTATTCACATAAAGTTTTCACTGCTTGTAATCTTAGGATTGACCTTTATTTTGGGCAAGCGGTCACAAGCCCGCCTGCACAGTGTGGTGACTATGGGCAACACACATGAGTTTACGCCATTTTTGGCGCGAACTTGTGAAGGCCTATGTCCAGAAGTGAACTGCGATAGGCTGAAGTGATAGATCAGTGAGTGAGAGCTGATATTGGGAAAGATTTTTCATTGCGAACAATTGTAGAGGCGATGGTTCTCAGGGATTTACCGCCGGGTGGCTATAACATATAGACTCTCCCGGGTGTTTCTCTTAAGTCTGAGGAGACAAGCACACAGGATTATTTTAGGATCGCTGCTGTGAATACCTGTGAGGCATACAGAATGAGGGTCTAACCTGAATTTTTGACGCCTGAATCAAGTTCTTCTAGCAACGAGTATAGAAAGAGGCATTAGCAGCTTTTTTTCTGCATATGATTTCGCACTATGAACGGCCACAAGGATTTTAAGATGCAAACATTCTACAAAACTCAGTTTATACCTATATTTTTGGTTATTATTTACAGATTTATAATATACTAGCTGCTGCCCGCGACGTCGTCTGCGTGCGTTCACTGCTCGTTCCCCGTAGGTGATAGCGTGATAATATGTAGCCTATGTTCTGACCCGACTTCTTAATAATATTCGTGCCAAATTTGAAGTAAATCCATGCAGTACTTTTTGAGTTTATCCCGGATATACATTTGAAGAAATAAAGGTTCACTGCTCGTTCCCCGTAGGTGATAGCGTGATAATATATAGCCTATGTTCTGACCCGACTTCTTAACAATATTCGTGCCAAATTTGAAGTAAATCCATGCAGTACTTTTTGAGTTTATCCCGGACATACATACAGACAAACAGACAAACAGACAAACAGACAAAAATTCTAAAAACTATATTTTTGGCTTCGGTATCGATTGTAGATCACACCCCAAGTATTATTTTAAAAAAATATTCAATGTACAGTTTTGACTTTTCTACCATTTTATTATATGTATTTGAAGTAAATCCATGCAGTACTTTTTGAGTTTATCCCGGACATACATACAGACAAACAGACAAACAGACAAAAATTCTAAAAACTATATTTTTGGCTTCGGTATCGATTGTAGATCACACCCCAAGTATTATTTTAAAAAAAATATTCAATGTACAGTTTTGACTTTTCTACCATTTTATTATATGTATTTGAAGTAAATCCATGCAGTACTTTTTGAGTTTATCCCGGATATACATTTGAAGAAATAAAGGTTCACTGTTCGTTCCCCGTAGGTGATAGCGTGATAATATATAGCCTATGTTCTGACCCGACTTCTTAACAATATTCGTGCCAAATTTGAAGTAAATCCATGCAGTACTTTTTGAGTTTATCCCGGACATACATACAGACAAACAGACAAACAGACAAACAGACAAAAATTCTAAAAACTATATTTTTGGCTTCGGTATCGATTGTAGATCACACCCCAAGTATTATTTTAAAAAAATATTCAATGTACAGTTTTGACTTTTCTACCATTTTATTATATGTATTTGAAGTAAATCCATGCAGTACTTTTTGAGTTTATCCCGGATATACATTTGAAGAAATAAAGGTTCACTGCTCGTTCCCCGTAGGTGATAGCGTGATAATATATAGCCTATGTTCTGACCCGACTTCTTAACAATATTCGTGCCAAATTTGAAGTAAATCCATGCAGTACTTTTTGAGTTTATCCCGGACATACATACAGACAAACAGACAAACAGACAAAAATTCTAAAAACTATATTTTTGGCTTCGGTATCGATTGTAGATCACACCCCAAGTATTATTTTAAAAAAATATTCAATGTACAGTTTTGACTCTTCTACCATTTTATTATATGTATAGAAAAGCGTTCCAATTACTTTATTTCGTTTTAAAAAATTTAATAATTAATCATTAATCATTATCATAGATATCAGAGCCACCTAATGTGGTCCGGAATTTTTCCCACAATTTTTCTATTTGATTTCCGTGATAGTTAAGGTCATAGAAAGGTAATGAATAGCCTTTATTGTGACAGTTATTTATTTATTAGCTTATCTTCATTTCAAAGGCCGTTTCATTTAACTTTCGTGGTATGAACTTTTTACTTACATGGCTACTTACACGTACGTACGAGTGTGTTCTCAAAAAAACAACTTAGAGTAAGTATAATTTATTTTAAGTGTATTATGTGTATCATGTAGTTGCAAAAACACCGTAACAAACAAAAAAATCTACTTACACAAAACAAAACTTAAATTGTAAATTTAGGCACGTAAACGAATTCTGAGTGGGGCTGGGTAGTGTGAGTAGACACTTTGTCAGCTCACTAAATGTTTTGGATTCCGAGAAAATTGAAAATACACAATCTCTTTTCCGACTTACTATATACTTGAAACTTTATATTATAAAGTTTCGAGTTCAATCAATTTAATATGATCACTATTGCAATACAATTCATTTAAAACTTTATAACAGGATGTTCCGTAAAAATATCAAACGTTATGTTTAAACATTTATGTTACATGAGACAGTGCTGTGTAGTGAGCGACAAACATTGCTCACAAAAATAAACACTTTATTATTACACACATTTCCAAACATTATTAAGTGGTTTGTATCATTTTACATTAGCATGTCATATTCGTGGCTTATATGTATATACCATGCAACATATAAAAATAATTATAATTATTAAAATAATTATAATTAGAACGAGTTATTAATTTAGAACCGAGTAAAGAAAGCATCATGTTTTCCATGTTACGATGATAAAGCACAATCTTGGTACACCTACATATAATCCTTTGTATATTAAAAATGTACACTTATGATTTTTATATCATCTTCACCCTATCTTCACTATTATGATGAAGCTTGTGAATTTGTAGCAAGGACTATGAGACCTCTTCAGTCCAGTCTAGAAAAACATGCTCATGTCTTTCTACTATATGAAATCAATACAATGCTTTTGATATTTTGGCGCGTTGTCTTGCTAGTCTGTCATTTATGTATAAAATGCTCCTACCAATAAAGCAATATACCAAAATGCAATAGAAAAAAAAATATTATATTTTTTACTTTACTCTACTACCGTGTCTTACATGATGAGATATATCCTGTAATCTACCAAAATTAAAAAGGAATCTCAGCGATTACTCATGATATTCTGGTAAGGCATTCAAAGAAAAAAAACCTGTAGAATTTTAAAGTAGATAATATCTATGTAATTATATTATTATGATCTTACAAAATATATACAACCTCTTTCGTTTTATTTGTTATATTTTTATACTAAACTTCAAATTAGTTTGATCGGCTGCGTTTTGTAGAGTATCAGTATAATTTTAAGCGAGAATAATTATTTTAGTAAAATGTAGTAATATTATTGTTTCGAAACCTTTATACTTGTGAAACAAAACAAATGTGTGAGAGTGGCGAACACTCAAGAGGCAGTGAAAACGATCAAACAGTATCAAGCAAGTACAATTTACATGTCATATTAAAATTAAGGTCTGTAGAGTGTAGACCACATAGTAGAGCATTTTTTAACTACATGACTGGAGCAGTTTTTTCAATCGCATTAAATTGATTCAGTATACCTACTCGTGTTTTACAAGTATCAGACTGTATTACTTCCAAGTAGGTACATGTTTCCTCACCGCTCATTTTCAGGTTCAGCTTTCATGTTGTTGAACTTATTTGTTCTATTTGTTTCATTGATTTACGGTTAATGGAAAGGTTTGTTCCCTGCCTGTATCTATGGCGTCATAAAACTCTATTTTTTAAATACAATAACGTCAGCAAACTTTCGTACTGCTTACTTGATGGTAAACGATTACCGTAGCTTTTAGACGACTACAACACTGGAAGCATTGCCAGCACTACGTGTACCCAATCCCCCCCACCCCAGGAGCTCTGGTCACCTTATCACAGGAACACAACACTGCTTGAAAGCAGTATTATTTAGCTGTGATCTTCTATAAGGTCGAGGTAATTCCCCAGACGGGCTGCACCAGCTTTTGAGCACGATATTACCTGCTGTACCCTACCTCAGTTCATTTATTTTCAAATTGACATATAATGCTATTTTATTGCGAACACAAAGATGCCATTATTATAAATACATGCAACCTAGTGGTATATAATGATATTAAGTATTTTTAAATAACATAAATTTGAAAAATAAAAAAATATAGTAAATTATAATTTTATCTACAGTTCTCTTTATGTTTTATCTCCAAACACAAGTAAGTCAATCGTCATTCTTACTATTGCTCTATGTTCTGCGAATCTTTTGTTAGTTATTGTCTACATTAAAAGTTTTATAACAATTTAATAGGTTGTCTCCCGTGAGGTTAGATCTAACCTCAAATTATTTATCTACGCATATGTCACGATCTCATCCGTTTTGTAGTCTGTTGTCTCCCGCGCGGTTATATCTACACGACAAATTTTTTCTCCGTTGTTTCCCGCGCGTTTATATCTAACCTCAGGTAATTAACTCGTTTTGAAACCTTATTTAACAAAAATAGAGCTTAAAATAGTTTACAGGCGTATTTTAGTATATTCAGTATGAAATTAGATACCAATTAGACCAAACATTAATTTAGTTTTCATATAAGTTTTCCAAGATTCAACCAGTCAAAGTCTTCACTTTCGTGTAGACGTTCCATTTTTTATTATAGTATTTTATTATACTGTTTTTCTTAAACTTTATTACGAAAAGGTAAGTTACTGTTATTTTTTACAGTATTTATATCATAAAGATGACAGCAAACACAATCATTGGCTGTTCTAATGTCCGTACCTACAAAAAAAACTCAAATAGAAAATGTACTTAGACACGTAGATGACCTTTACAACATTTTCAACGTGCGATATTTTATTTTTTTCTTTGAGACCTTAGTAAAAAATGTAATTATTGTAAAGTAAAGTTATTGCAGATTACGCATTAGTTACTGTTTTGGTAATATATTCCGTAAATATTTTGTTTTTCATAGGTAAATGTGAAATGGCTGTTTTTCTACTTACGCATATTAAAATTTGTTTATGTGTGCGTGAGCTTCAAAATGGCCGGTTAACGTTTTTCAAACACAGGATGATTGTTTTTGCGTTTTCAACCCGAACAAGTAAAGTTTGCGACATTATACTTTTAAGCGACTTCAAAAAAAAGAGGTTTCTTAATTCGACCGTATATTTATATTTTTAAGGTGTTCGCGGATAACTTCATCGTTTTTAAATTCGTCGATTATGATAATTCTTTTTTTGTTGGAAAGGAGATATTTCATGGGGCTAAGCTTTAGAAAGACGGACATCGATTTATGGGGTTTTGTGGGGAGAGTGGGGGGGGGGGGGGGGGGGGGGGGTAACCGTCTGGTACCACTCCCACCATGTGCGGAATCGATTTATGGGGTTTCTGGGGAAGAGCGGGGGGGGGGGGGGGCTACTCTCTGGTACCACTGGATTTATGAGGTTTTGGGGGAAGAGGAGAGAGGGAGTGGGGTGGCTTATCCTCTGGTACCACTCCCACTCCCAGTAATCCCATGGTTATGGAGATATCACGTTTAAAGTTATGAGGTTAGGATTGTTAAGTCTAGACTTACCGAATAATGTTGTTTATTAACCGACTTCCAAAAAAGGAGGAGTTTCTCAATTCGACTGTTTTTTTTTTTTACTTTCGTTAAGTAGGTATGGCGAAATAAAAGTTTTCATTTTTGATTTTTTTTCGTGTTATTGTAATTAGTTGTTTTAGTTTGTAAAGAAATTATTGTTAAAATTATTTATTTGAATTTGGTATTATTTATTATTATTATGATTTTATTATTGTATTTGCAAATTGTCGTAATTTTTACTTTTATTTGTTTGATCCATTTTAAGAAGAATTGTTTGACTTAATAGGTCATTTGTTACCTGAAATAAAAAAATGTTTTTATTATTAAGATTATTAGAAAAAAATGCTGTCTAATGGGTTTGTTGCGACATCTCTTCTCTTCTCACGTCGGTTTAAAAGGAACGGGCAAATTGTAATGGGTTTCTCGCGACATGTATATATAATTATATACGCGACGCGCATACATGGCAAACATGATTTTCCTCTGTAATAATGATTAGTTTAGTTTTCTAGCACTGGGAAAAACAGAAATGTGAATGTTTCCTCTATAATATTTATTAGTTTAGTTTTCTTGTACTGGCAAAGAGATACATGTTCCTGATAGGTTTTGTAATCGAAGTACATTTTCCTGGACGGCCAACAAACAGGAAAACGTTTTTTATAAGTTGTATTCGTTAATAAATGATAATTATTAAAAAAAATGCTGCCTTTTTATTTGTACATATCGTTCACAGGATTACTGCATCATTTCATCTGAAAAACTGAAAATAAATAGATATCTGTATGTTGTAAAGATCAATCCCATACTGAGCCATACAATTTTTATTTTACTTAATCGAAAAAAAAACTTTGTTTTAAGTGAAACTTCTTTAGGCGCATGAGGGTAAAATTTGAGACAAAGGCAACGCATCGTAAATGATTTTATACCACATTGAATACACAAGTTCTGATCCGATCACCGAATTTAAGCAACATCGGGCGCGGTCAGTACTTGGATGGGTGACCGCCTGGGAACACCGCGTGATGTTGTCTTTGTTTCAATTAGTTTGCCAAAGAAGTTTCACTTCTGTAAAGTGTACTCTGTACGCACGCAATTTTTTTTATGTAACTAGATCAGCAAACATGCGTACGGCTCACCTGAAGGTAGGCGATTACCGTAGCTTATAGACGTAAAAAATGTTATTTTGGTATTTGTACCGGGTATACATCCATAAAAATTTAGTCAAAGCGGTTATTTTAATATTACAAACAGACACTCCAATTTTATTTATTTGTATATATATATAATATATTATATATTATTATTACATAACGTATTTATTACATAAACAACCCGAACCCATTAACTAAAAATTCATTTATTGGCCAAAACTACGTTTATATTGAAAACGAGCATAAAATGCATTGAACGAAAAAGAACATGCTGTAGATTTTGTGTCATACATTAACCAAGGTCACTAACGTCACCCCATGCCTATCAATTTCTGCACCGTTTTGCTCTATGTTTGGATCGAGATTTCTTATTTTCTTAATAAGAAAATTGTATACATATTATACACCGATGCAAAGTGTATTTTGTGTACTTTATGAATATTTATAATGATATTTGTCGAGAATACGTAAAATATGTATAGTTCGCTTTCAAAAAAATATCCTACTTTCTCGCCCTCTTTTGATATTATTGTCCAAAAAATATTGTTTTCAGTTTTATCGTTGCGTTCTTCATCTTCAATACTAATTTTAATTAGTTTTTCTAAATTAACTATGAAGTAGAAACCCCGTACCTAAGGTAATTGCTTTACAAGGTGTAATTGAAATGTCGATCGTAATTCAAGCGCTCTCAATCTAGACCACCTACTTTCAAGTATAAAAAAGAAACTTTGAACTGTATCACAATTTATTTATTTTGCTGTTAGAGCTAGATAGATACTATTGGGAAACAGAATACGTAGAATCAACGAAAAGTGTATCATAATACTTTATTTTTTCGACATGTTTTTGCACCAAGACCACCTTTTTCTCTCTCCCTCTGAAACAAGCGCGATTTTATAATTGATATACGCACATGTACAACACTTTTTATACAGTAAATTAAAGCTTAGTTCATACTCTTCAAAATAATATAAGCGTTTTTGTTCTAAGTGTAGAAACTTGTGAGATAAGAGGAAAAAACTACGACTCAAGTAACGCGCGCTTATCGAATCATATTACCGCGGGAAATACGAGGTCAGCGCCGTGCGGGCGGTGCGGTAGACTCAGTGCTGAGGTTAGATCTAACCTTGCGGGAGACAACGGGAGTTCGCGCTGGGCGAGTCCGGTATACCAGAGGTTAAAACTTTGCTCGTAAACGCCGTCTCTTGGGAGTCTGTGGACAAACGTAGATCGCAAATATGTATGAAAATCTCGATAAAACGTGAATCTAAATGTGACAGCCACATGAAATGCCTGAAAGATAACGCACAACTTAAAATATTGGAAAAAGAGATAAGTTATAGAATTGACGTATCAAAACTATCAAATATGTTTATGAAAATACTTTTCAATAAAATACAATATATGATTGATAGCAATGCCTACTTTAAAAAAATTGACCACTAATTGTACTTAGTTTTTGCAGTACCAAACTTCATTATCTCGAAATCCAAACTTTTGGGAAATTTATAAACAAAAAAAAAAAAAACAAAAAAAACTAACAACTAAACTCATTGAAAAGTCAATAATTACAACAAATGATAATAAACATTGAAACATTGTTCTGATCGTCTTTATACTATTGAAAATATAACATCCACACTTACCCATTTTCAACCACTCGAAAAAAGGATTACCTAAGCTCTATAACGATCTTACTTTCTAGAATAGTCTGGCCTTTGCCGAGCAATCGTGATTTGTTACAACGTTATCTTTACAACAAGTTGCAGTTAATCCTGCAGATATTCATAAAACTAGACAAACACTTTATGATGATATGCTCTAGCATTTAAGCTAAGTGCTTGATGGATTAAAGATTGATAAAATAATACTAAAATTGGGTGCATATTTGCTGTTCGTCACAATCGTATCAAAATGGTAAACCAATAGACAACTAATAGTTTAGTTATGGTTTTTTATGATTTCGCTAATGTCAAATAGAAATTATACCTACTATTTATTTTTTATATACCTATATTTTTTTTTTTTTGACTAAGTTAAGGCGGCGAACACTGGGTACATTACGTAAGTTTGTAATGTACCTAGTGTTAAGATTTATTTTATTGTTTGATTTTTTGCTGCCTTAACTTTCTGTTATTATTGTTTAGTTTTTTTTTTTTGTAAATCATTTTTTTTTCTTTTTGACTTTCGTTAAGTGTATTACATTTACATATACCTTATGGCGAAATAAATAATTTGAATTTGAATTTTGAATTTGACTAATTAAGTTGCGTCTCGATAGCACCCTAATAATATTCAAAAGCATGTAGGTGAAACATAGGAAATAAAAACAAAACTCATTACGAATTGTAGATTAAAAATAGCTCAGTCTTAGTAAGTTTAATATGTTTTACGATAATTTTGTCAACCAAAGCTTGATAACGTCACTTTGTCTTATGTTAATTCTTCAAACTTTTTGTCACAGGCATAAATCTTTACCAGGTGAATTTCTTGAATAAATTCGCTAGTTTAATAGCCTCGTATATATCATAGTGATTAGGATTTTTTTATCAATAAATCTAATTTCATTTCTCATACACACAATTATTAGGATAAGCGAATTAAGCTCTTATACATTTCTTGTTGGTGGACAAATTACTCCTCGATGAAAGAAAAGGATACTCTTTATAAGCCGGTCTTTGTTCGCCAAAAAAGTACGGGAAGTGAATTGTACCATGTCTAAATTACCAATAATGCTTGGGTAATCTGCGAAAAATATAATTTTAATTTTTTATATATGTGGATAATACACACACATGACACGTGGTTCAATAAGTCCCGAGATTAAGTACTTAAAAAAGGTCTTTTTTATAAAATTAATTTTTATTCATCAACATAGTCTCCTCCAAGAGCGATACAGTCCCTCCAACGATTTTCTAACTTTTCTATCCCATGTGTGTAGAACGATTTGTCTTTGGCTTCAAAATAAGCCTCCGTTGCTGCGATAACTTCACTATTTGAGTCAAATTTCTTACCCTGAAGCATTTTTTTGAGGTCTGCAAACAGCCAGTAATCGCTGGGGGCCAAGTCTGGCGAATAAGGGGGATGAAGAAGCAATTCGAAGCCCAATTCGTTAATTTTGGCCATCGTTCTCACGGACTTGTGACAAGGCGCGTTGTCCTGGTGAAACACCACATTCTTTTTGTTCATGTGAGGCCGTTTATCCGCAATTTCGTACTTCAATCGCTCCAATAAGCACATGTAATAGTCACTATTCATATTTTGCCCCTTTTCAAGGTAGTCGATGAAAAGTATTCCATGCGCATCCCAAAATATAGACGCCATAACCTTACCGGCCGATTTTTGAGTCTTTGGACGCTTCGGGCGGCTTTCACCAGCCGCTCTCCACTCCGCTGCCTGCCGATTGGATTCCGGAGTGAAATGGTATATCCAGGTTTCATCCATTGTTACATACCGACGTAAAAAATCCTTTATATTATGATTCATCAGCGCCAAACATCGCTCTGAATCATTGATACGTTGTTCCTTTTGATCAGTTGTAAGCAAACGCGGCACCCACTTAGAAAAAAGCTTTTTCATGGCCAAATTTTTATGTAAAATAGTGAAAACACTACCAGCTGAAATCTTCACTATCTCGGCTATATCTCGCACTTTTACCTTCCGATCTTACATAATATTATATATTATTATGTAAGATCGGAAGGTAAAAGTTGCGAAATTAATTAAATAAATAAATAAATAAATTATTATATATAAATATTATATTTGAGGACTTGGTTAATATTTTGTTGAGTCACTGCTTCATTTGGACGACCTGAGCGTTCCCCATCATTGGTGTCCATGCGACCGCGTTTGAAGTCGGCATACCACCGACAAATGGTTGCTTTAGAGGGAGCTGATCCTGCATAACATTTTATAAGCCATTGCTGTGCTTCAACGGTATTTTTTCCCATTAAAAACAATGTTTTATCAACACGCGAAACTCGTTTTTTTTCATTGTATCGAAATTACAACCGTAGCGTCACTTAAATGTTTCAAAATCAATAATTTTATTGTTCCATTTTTTAAAATTTGACACATATTCTTGTATTGATAGCCAGTACTTTTTAAAAATCAAAAGAGTTTTTAATATATGCGCCATTTCCAGGTTAGTCTCGGGACTTATTGAACGATCTAGTATATGATAAAGCTATCTAACATATAGTGGCATCCAACAGATGAAACTTTAACTCTACTTTCTTTGTCAAAATTATTTATTCTCAACTACTGAATGAAAAAGCTTAAAATTATGTATAATGATATAAAAGAAACCTACTTATAAACTCTTTTAGATTAAAAAAAAAGTTAAAATTTTTATCACGTGAATTTTAAATTTTAAAATTTTATCAGTAACAGTGAATCAGGCCTTTCTAATCAAATTACTGTTTGTATCTTAAATTAAATACAAACTGAATTACACTGTGTTTGAAATATACATAAATATATGTAGTTTAGATTAAAATAGTGGTCAACATACACGGATGGTAAGATAAAAGCAATTTTCTTTATATCAATTTATCCAACTATTTGGTACATCTCAATCTAGATGATAACGTATCTTTTTGCAGACAAGTGGATTAATTCTCTTCCAGCTGTAAAACGACACAGGGTACATATACAAAGGTTCTAACTTTACTATGGGTGCTAGGTACTACATGTCTACATCTCATGTTGAGACGCGGTTATGGGTGCGCGGAAAGGTAAATTTGTAACTTTGTTTTCTCCACACCGAACAATCTCCTTCACGTATTCTACGATTTCTGCAAACAGGAAGAAATACAGGATGGGAGGTTAATTGTGCCTGTCACTGTATATTGGATCGTCCTTTGCTATGAAATAAATGATAAAAAAATTAGTTAGATAAGAGAGTTTTATTATTAAGTACCTTTTTAATTTTTTTTGCGTGTGCCAATACGGAGACAGGATTTACCAAATTTTCGTTCATATCTTTTCTTGCACTTAATCCTTGTACGTCTTTTTTCACACTCCTAATAGAACTCTCGTCCATACTGCTACTACTATTAGAATATGCTTATTTTTTACATATTAGGAGACAAAAATGATAGAATAACATTAGAGTGCTTATTACGTTATAGTCGTTATAAGTTTTTGTTCATTTTTCTTTTACGTGATTACTTAATCCATGTTTGTGCCTAATTGTAAAATTTTCTTTATTTTTCTTATGCTTACTTACGATTTTTATCTTCTTAGAGCTATATAAACGCTCAGCTTATTAACGCTCTATAATAATCTTCTTTTACGACACTTATCTCGTATAAATTAAATGTCACTATTATACTTATAACTACTAAGACACTGTAAACACCACACTATTGAAAGTTGTATTATCAGGTTGTGATCTTCGTTAAGGTTGTGGTACTTCACCAGTCGGGTTGTTCCTGATTTTGAGCAAGATGTTTCTTGTTGTGCTCTGCCTTAACAAAATCTTGTTCTACAGTGTATAATATAGTACCTACTACAGTAGAGTCTACTCTAAAAAATAATCAATCTAACTTAATGTAAGTTAACTAAACATCTATTATCTATTATCATTTTACTAGTGGTCGCCATGTACCTACTCTGTGGTGGTCGCCTAGTGGTCAAAATTCGACCTGTTGTCAAAGACAATACTTATAATAATAAACAAAAGAGTATATATGCGTGTGTGTGTCAAAAATATGGTAGTGTGTGTTATGTTCTTTTTAAACTGATTAAATGTATTTTATGCATAATAAAAAAAATTAGCATTCTGCACTCCTTCTCTTTCTCTATATCTTCTATAATATATTAATGCGAAATTTCATACTCCTCAGTCCGCGCAATTTTCGTAAAAAGGGGTACAAATTTTTTGCTTAACGTATTAATATATAGATTAAACTCCGTAAGGTTATTTTTTTGTGAATATTGTCAAATTGTCTTTTATTTTACACAAAGCCAGTCTAGACAATAACGAACACAATCAAAAGAATAATCCAATTTGGTGCAGTCGCTTAGAAGCTTTTAAGACACGTTACGGCTGTTCAGTTTTTTATTAAGAGTGTATGCTACCTCAAATTGCTTATTTTCCACTCGGCAGGATCTCCATATCTTCCAAACTACTGAATATTTAAGTTTAAAATTTATGTATGGTAAAGTTCAGAACATAAACTATCTTTCATATGTTTCGAAAACACGATTCCATAAAATTTTCTCGATACAAAAAAATCGCAAAGTTACCTCTATTTTTTGTATTAAAACCCTAATATCTCAGTAAATATAGAAGTTATGGACTTGAGATTAAGCATGGTAATTGAAATAAGTATGAAGAACATTTTATATGTTGCGTTTTTTGAAAAATAACTATTGATAATGTTTGTGGGGAGAAATAACATATAATTCGCGCGATGAACAACCAAGCGCTCTCAATTCTCATGTGTGTCGGTATAACACGTACAAATTAACTTGACACCTGGGCCGATGACGGCAACTACAATGTACGGTGTGAAAAATAATGTAACATATTATGATAATATGTTACATTATTCTACTATCTATTTTATTGATATATTAACATATATTATGATATGGTTACATTATTTTTCACACTGTACATTGAAGATGCCGTCATCGGCCCGTGTCAAGTTAATTTGTACGTGTTATACGACGAAGTGCGGGTGAAATCTGAATTCGAGCTGAGGTAGTGTAGCCTCTTAATATGCCTAGACTTATTTAAGTGCATATAAATTAGTTAAACTTCAATATTACGAGTGGCATAAAATTACATCATACAGTTGCAGTCATCTAACAAGTTTAGTTACGGACATTGTTTTAGTTAACATATAAATAAGATTAACTACAGTCATCTCTGTCAGTTGCGGTAAAAAGATTTGTTCACTTAATTGATTGGTTCATTCGTTAATATTTTGCTTCCAATCTAACAGTACTGGTCTAAGATCCGAGATAGCTAAATATTCTCTCATCTGTTATGTTATCTCCCTGTCTGTTAGTAACCTCAGTCAGCAGGAACCTGGCTGCAGGTAAGTATAGCAATCATAGAGATGGGTGCCTACTACAGTCAGGTATATAATGTAAAATATTAACGGTTTTAGCTTATTACATGTAATTAACATGAGAGAGAAAAGATTAAAAAAAAATTGCAGCAGGTTTATGGTGGCAGAGGTTGTTTTTATAAATTCACAATATTGAAATCAGCCTATAAAAAATTATTTCATCTAATTAACAGATGAGGGAATATTTTGTTATATCCCGGATCTTAGACCATACCAAAAGTAGCACAGATGATTCCGCCAATGTCATGTTCATGTAGATTGGAGAAAATCTTAATTGACTCATTAAATTATATACAAAAATAGCAATTACGTACGATGGAGTCTTCTTTATAAAGAAAATAATAACAATATTGTTGCTTTCTTAAAATTATTCTACAAAAATATTTATTTCTTCAGGCATAAAAAAGACTTGATGATATTTCCAGTTTTAATAATATGTGTATTTCGATTTTTGTAAAAATAAGTGGAATAGGTAGGAAAAACATTATGTTGTTTGTTTTTGTCCCAAAAATAAGACAAAAGTCAGTTTAAAAAATTATAATAGTTGACTGTTAAAGCTTTAAGCGTACGAATGGAAAATCGTACAGATTTTCCATTTCATTAAAGATAAAATTGAATAGGTTAGTTAATCGGATTGCTATGTAATCCTTACTTGAGCCTTCCGGCGTTCAGTACTTTAGATAAGACAACGTACCTATACCACCCGTGCTGTCAATTCAGTCTTAAATTAATATTAAATTGAAACAAATGTATTCTTTGGGTAAATCGATTATATAAGTACTCGTATAAATACTTCTACAATTAAATTTATAAAAATTTTGGCAGACTATTTTATTCATACAATCGCTAGAATTAAGTAGATTTTAAAAATTTGATATAAATCGCATTAACTATAATAAGTATATAAATAAAATTGATATGTATCGCCGTAATGTATGCACTCACACAACTTTGGAACAACTGCACCAAAATTGAATATATTTTTTTAAGCTAATTATTGACTTTATTGTCAGGACAAAGTTTGAGTAAATGAAAATTAAATAAGTTTATTTTTTTTCGCATTCAGCCTCTAACATCCCACTGTTGGGCATAGACCTCCTTCTCCATATAGGAGAAGGATTGGAGCTTAATACATCACGCTGCTCCACTGAGGGCTGGCGGATATATTTTCCCTACTATGAGTAACGATCGCTATGACGGCTTAACGTGCTCTCCGAGGCACGGTGGGGTGACCCACAAGGACAGACATCCGAACCGGAAAAAACATTTGAAAAAATACAAATATCCATTCCTTGTCTTCATGTCATCGGCCTCGTGGATCCAAAAAACTCGACTTTAAAATATGTGCATATTGAATATAGCAAAAATAATAGATAAGAGATAATAAATATGAGATAGAGAATTATTTTCTGTCACCAACATGGATCTGATTGTTAAAATGTGTTATATGTTGCGATAAGCACGGGAAACAATGTATGGAAAGGCTTAGGAATGGCTTATGGCGTAAATATGATTCTTACTATATAACATATAGTAAAAGGTAAATATTTTTAAGTATATACGCTATGAATGAAGAAATGAAATATGCAAATATTATTATTATTGTTATTAATATACTACTTATAAATAATATTTTATGTAGTCTAAGCTCTTATGTCAAGTTCAATAATCGTATTAAAATATAGAAAAAAAAACTATTTTTTTTTAAATTCTGTATTCAAAGACACAATAGTACAGAAAGATGCCTTTCCGATAAGAAACTCGATAGTGTAGGTATTATCATTTCACTGTCAATATTTGAGATGATAATAGATGATTCTGTTTGATGATAAGTTGTCTTTTAACAGGTTGGTGCAGTGGTTAAAGACTTTCAACTATTGCGCAGTCGCGGGTTTGATTCTCGATCATGATAATGATGTTATACCTACTGAAATACTTATTGCGGTGTGTGCGTTTGTCTTCATACTTGTATTGTGTATTTTTTTGAAGCTTTTACATAACATTTTCATCCTAGTCGGTTTCGAGTTTTTTACTTAGCAATACATTAAGCGATTCTTTATCTATATGTATATATAAAAGAGATTTCCACCCATATTGACTATTCACGATATCTCTGGAACCATAAGGCGTAGAGACTTGAAATTTGGTAGAAATATTCATTTCGCCGAGTAGAGGTCAGCTTAAAACGGATATTACGAAATTCCACCAACAAGAGGGGATTGTGGGGGCGTTAATAACTTATATGGCAACACAACGTTTGCGGGGTCAGTTGGTTTATATATAAACTAGCCGACCCGTGCCCACTTCGTTGGGCGTTATAATCCATTTCACATAAGAAGGGTACGGTGAAATTTGATATGTTCCAATACACTCTCACTATTTTCAGCAAATCAGATAAATATAAATGTTTTAAAATCACCAATTAATTTCTAAGGCAAATAATAATGCTTGATTAGATTGAATTGTTGACACGGCACGTCAGAGGGCGCAGGTTCAAATCCTGCTGATTTAAAATCTTTATATATTTTTATCTTTTTCCTTTTATCTTGTCACTCCTGAATAGTGTAGCTTTCTGTTAGCGAAAGAATTTTCATGATCGGATCAGTATTTGCGAAGATTACCCCGTATATACAAACAAAGTTATAAACTTTACCTCTTTATTTTATAATATTAGTATAGACTACAGACTGTCTGTATTCAAATCTTTTATTACAAAGCATTTATCTTACAAAGGTATTTTTAATGACCTTTTGCTACTTACTACCAAACCTTTTAATCTTTTTAACCGACTTCCAAAAAAGGAGGAGGTTCTCAATTCGACTGGTTTTTTTTTTATTTTTTTTTTCTGTATGTTAGCTCAGAACTTTTGACTGGGTGGACCGATTTCGATTAATTTTGTTTGAATTGAAAGGAGTTGCGTGTCATGTGGTCCCATTTTTTTAAAAATAAGATCTGACAAGTACTTTTAGAGTTATATCTAATAATGCGTATTTACTTGACTACTTTTTCGTCGACCTACGTTGTATTATACCGCATAACTTTTTACTCGGTGTACCGATTTTGATGATTCTTACTTTAATCGAAAGCTAATACTTGTCATCTAGTCTTCGTGAAATTAGATCGAGATCTGATTACAACTTTTTTAGTAATCTTTAATAGCGCGTATTTACTTGACTATTTTTTCGTCTTATTACGTTGTATTACTTGTCGATGTAATTGAAGTCGGTTTTTTTTCGTTTGCGAGCAAACACAATTATTAACTAAGTATCATTGATCTTTCTATACCTACTAAGGTATGTTGGTATGTATAGCGATTTTGTAACAAATAATTATCCATCCACACAAATTTTCGCATTTACTATACTTATAAGGGAATATGATTGAGTATTTTTTTCTATGTACCTACTTACATACAGAAGTAGTGCTTAACTACAATTTCTTATCTTTACGTTTATTAATACGTACTTTGTAACAGTGTAACCTAAGCATGACAAAATTAATGTTTTATGACTACAAATATCATTGTACGTGTCTAGTAAAGAAATATCTTATAATGTGTAAATAGTTTATTTATTTGTTTATTTGGACGCATTAATCATAATATGTGGGTACGTGACCGATTTGAAAACTGTTTCTTATTGTATCGAACAGTATGTACTTTATTAAGGAAAATCTCAAACATCAGGTCATGACTCTAATCGGAAACAGTAATGTAGGACCATGCAAGATGTATCAAGTTGAAACAACGAAAATTTTTCTGAACCCAAAAACGCTAACGGGCTGGTAATACGGCTAATTTTCCATTTATGCCGTCCGGCATCGGCAGCCTTTTTTTTAAAAATGTAACTAGGTTGGCAAACAAGCGTACGGCTCACCTGATGGTAAGACCGTAGCCTGTAGATGCCTGCAACACCAGAAGCATCGCAAGCGCGTTGCCGACCCGATCCCCAATCCCCCCAGGAGCTCTGTCACCTTAGCCTTCTAAGTAGGTAGATGTTTTCGCGCCAAAATTGACATTGTCGCCATTATAAAATATTAGGTCAAAAAATAGATAAAAGTAAGTTTTAATCCTAATAATATCTTCGCCTCAATTTTGTTTGGATAAATAGTTCCTAGTTTATCCTAAGTGTTTCATGATATTCGGCAGCTTATTAATCTAAGATTTAAAGTGTAACATTAGGAATCCTTGTTTTGATTTATTCGTTACGTTTGTTTGGGGTTTATTTAGACAATGCTTATAATAATATATAAAATAAACCTTGAATGTTGCTTCTGATCCAACCCGTAAAGTTTGCCTACTACACTGGTTGCAGTGTGCAGTTTGTACTTCATAAATGTCCAAGTTTTCAACAGATCCTCTCTAACTTCTATCATATCCGGTGTATTTTTTCTAGAAATAATTCGACATGTACCGAAAGCGGAGCCTAAAAAAAGAACACAAAATATAAGAAAGGTTAGGTCGTTTATATTAATTTATTCGCCAGTGAAAGACGACTTAGCAGCAATTTAAACCAAAAAGGTTACATTAATATAAATTATCTACTAGGTAATATATTATGTTTCAACTCTCCTGGACCACTGTTTCAACTTATCTCACTAGGAGAAGCGCTGAATTAAAGTAACGAGTTATCTTCAAGCTGAATTTTAAAGGCACAAAGGAAATGGTGCCACTTTTGGTCATAAACATTTTTAGTTAATAAAACAAAGTTTCAATTAGTATACAATTGTGGCATAGTATTATTTAATTTTAAAGCTATGAGTCTTAAATTCATGTAAAAACTGTTTAGTCTCCCTTATACACAGTATCAAACAAAAATAAAGAGTGTCCAGAGTGCCAAACTAAAATTCTGCGGCCCTGTATTCCAAAGGTTTCTAAGTAGAATTCCATATTCCCTATATTTGGAAAAACTACATGCGTTGGTCGATTTGACTCTTAAACCTAAAGCCTGCTAAGCTGGAGTAGCTGTTGTTATTCTATTCTCATAAACTTTGTTACAATATATTTATCGGTTAGACGGTTACGTACAGACACATGATTGCAATACATATTAGGACTTTAAGCTGCATGTTTTTCAAACAGATCCCATAATCCAAAATCCCATAATACATAAGCAGTTTGTATTATGTAGGAGAAAGGTATATTAATAATAATAATAAAATAGTTTATTTGCTCAAATTAAGTAGGTAGTTTACAATATCTAGAAGCCCTGCGACCCGTGCTAGCTTAAAAAAGCTGTGTTACGGGCCACAGTGTCTTCCCCAAAAATTAATTTATTGTTACATAATCAGACTGCGTTCAGATAGCAAAAACATAAATGCAACATGCATATTATTACATATTATATTACATATGCATATTATTTAATTTTACAACTTCGTCGGTCTGATTAATATGTATGTAATATAACAGCTTTCTAGTAATAAATGTCTTGAAAAATCAGGCGGGTGGTCAAGGCAATAGTAGGAATTTTACAGTGACTAGAGTATTTTAAAATCTAGCACAAAAACAATCTGCAGTGTGGTTACGGCAATAAAGAAAGAATATAGCCACCCCCTCTCTTCCCATAGCTGTCGTAAGAGCCGACTAAGGGATAACACAGTTCCACTACCACCTTGGAACTTAAAAAGCCGACCGATGGCGGGATAACCATCTAACTGCTGGCTTTCAAATACACAGGCTGAAGACGGGCAGCAGCGTCTTCGGTGCGACAAAGCCAGCCCTGCGGTCACCAACCCGCCTGCCCAGCGTGGTGACTATGGGCAAAACACATGAGTTCACGCCGTTTTTGGCGTGAACCTGGTGAGGCCTATGTCTAGCAATGGACTGCGATAGGCTGAAGTGACAAAAACAATAATTAAATGAGAACATAGACAAAATGTCCCTAGAATGACTGTGAGTATTGACTTGATATGTTGACTAAACTATTAAGTGTCTTGTCGCTTATTCTAAGAATGATCTTACAATCCGAATTGGTATTGTTATTAATAATTAATAGTTAAAAATTTATTATTAATAGTTATTAAACAGCCATGATTCAAAATTACTTTTAAGGCCTACCTGAATGAAGCAATTTTTGATTTGATTAGTCCATTTGATGGCATTTGATGGAATTTGATGGCATCGTGGAGTCGAGATGTTTCTACTGTTAGGACAATAGAGAACCTGTTTCATTTTAAGCACAGACCTCCCCAAATTAGGCAGACCCACGGCAGACCGTAATTTGGCCCGTTTCTTCACCACTCATCTGACATTACTGGAATGCCTTATTAGGTTACAAGCGGTCCAGATATTGTTGGAACTCGTTTTGATTTATTTGTTCACCCTCCAAAAGGCGGAGGAAATTCATCATTTCGACATTTTAAATTTTATTTTGTTTTTATGATTTGATGACACAAATGTGAAATTTTTAAGTTTCCCTATTACGGCTTAGAAGATATTTCTAAAGTTCCAAATGTCGTCTACATTTGCGTTACGGTTTTTGCTGAAATTGTCCAAAATCTAAATAGGGACTTCGTTCGATGTAATTATTATGAACAACCGAACTTTATGATGTCCCAAGGTAAGTTGAGAATACTGACGCAGTCTTTAAACAAATTTTACTGAACACTTTTAAAAAAATTGCCATAAAAAACGATGTCTTATTGCAATACCAATATCGGTGTTATATTTATATGTGTAAATTATAAAACTATGTTTTTCTACACATCACATTTACAAATTTTGTTTTCGCTTCAGTCTGTAATATTATCCTACAGCTTGGCATGTGGCCTCTTTCCCCATGTAGGAGAAGGATCAGAGCTTAATCCACCACGCTGCTCTAATGTGGGTTGGCAAATATATTTCTTACTATGAGTAACGATCGCTATCAGGTGTACATAATAACAACCGGGACCGACGACGGCTTAACGTGCTCACCGAGGCACGGTGGGGAGACCCACAATGACCGCATAAACATCCAGACCTCTGCAAACATCCGTATGGTCAATACAAATGTTTGTCATGTGCGGGGATCGAACCCGCAACCGCCAGTGCAACAGTCACAAACCAGTGCTGTGGCCGTTGCGCCTACGCCGTACGCGTCGTCAAAATTAATATTTGTTTAATGTCTACGTTTTTCTTTATGAGTCATGAAATAACTGCATTGAAGTATATATATACGTAAATAAGAAATATTTTTGTTATGGCGGTCACTATGGTGTTACTTTTCTTTATGTTATTGTGTAGTAATAGGTATGTACCTAAAATAGAAGTTTCTCATTAACATAAATTATAACTAATTTATAATTTTTATTGATAACAATCCCAAGATATGTTACTAGTTATCTATATATCTACAATTTTTCGGACGATACATATTAAAAGATGCCAGGGTTAGGTCTTGCATTTTTATGTTGCTACAAAGGAGATTTCTTAAAGATGGACTTAAAAAATATACGTAGGGGTCATTAGTTTCTTAAAACAGAAATTAGAGACATTACAAGGTATATTATATACCTATTATATATAATTATATGTTTGATCCAAAAAACATGTAACCCAAAATGTACAAAAACGTAAGTTACGTACAGCTTATCTTAAGTGCCGGATATATAATTTATATAATAAATTAGAAAAACGATATCATATTAATGAAAAGAATATCCATATTTGTAATTGTTTTTTAACTAGCTTGACAATTAGTCACAGACAATTAGTACACGATTGTGGGTTTAAATGGTGTGGGTAAATAAAAAATTGCGTGCGTACAAAGTAGACATGTCAGAAGTGAAACTTCTTTGGCAAAATAATTAAAAAAAAAAAAACGAATTTAAAATACAAAAAAAAAAAACTAAATGAAAAAAAAAAACAAGAAACCAACGTCACGCGATGTTACCAGGTGGTCACCCATCCAAGTACTGACCGTCCCTGACGTTGCCGCGTTAGCGGTCGCCTAATTTTACCCCTAATGCGCCTAAAGAAGTTTCACTTCAAAAATTCAAGATCGAAACTTGACAATTGAAATAGGAATCAGATAAAGATGATATGCCGCATTAATGATAAGATTTTTCACTCGTACCTATGTGTCAATTTCACCGATCTCAGCACCTGAGTTGTCGAGGCATGCTTCGAAGTCGCGTGCCTTAAAAACAAGGTTATTGCGTTCCGCCGTGACAGTCGACTGCAACCTTCGTGCCGCTAACAACGTGCTGTGCTAACCGGCCAGCAGAATGACAAACTGACGCGCGAAATAACGTACCTGATAAAAATCCATTTTTAAACAAAATAAATGTTATATAAAATACCCATTAAAAATATAGGCCAAAAGTAACCGTGCCAGTTAACAGCGAAGGTTCCTTTTATTAGATTTCTTGTTTGATATATTTTTTTGTTATATTTATTTTGAACTACGACAGTGAAAATGGGTTTGAGACCTGATGATGATAAGAGACCCAGCAAGATGGCGATTATGGATGATATATCGGACAAACCAAGTAAGTTTTTTTTTTCTTTTTATTTTTATTATTGTAAAGGTTTGTGCATAAAGGCAGTATGTATCTATATATTTTATTAGGTAATTTAGTATAAATTTCGCGTAATCTTCCTCTTTTTGAATAAAATTTGTAGAGAAATATTAAAAGTTAACTTACATATTTTCCATGGAATTATTTTTCGTATTTCGTAAGTAATAATATCTCCAAAAATAAACTTTTTAAAATTGGTACAAATAAAAAAATTGTTAATAAACGTTTATTAAAAAACAAACTGCTTTCAGTTTTTTTCAAAGTACCGGCTATATAAATATCTGTTGGTAGTTTGGTACAATCTGAATAAATATTGTCGATTCTTAACAAAACTGTTCTTACAGTAATCGTTTTCACACGTTTAAAAAGCACTGCTCCCCCTTTTTTATGTGTGGAAAATCCTCATAGGACGCCCTCCAGCGCGGGGGCACCGGAGGGTGTGACAGACTCTTACTGCCTAGAAAACCACCACGTGTGAGCAGACCTCAGCCTGAGTGGGGCGAGATGGGGTCGCGTTAGCAGAACCTAACCCTATCCCCAATCACCCCCAGGAGCTCTGGTCACCTTATTCACCAACAGGAATACAACACTGCTTGAATGCAGTATTATTTAGCTGACATCTTCTGTAAGGTCGAGGTACTACCCTAGTCGGGCTGCTCCATAATTATTTTAAACAGAAAATTTTCTGCTGTGCCCTACCTCAGTTCACCATTCTTATATAATAATGTAAAGAGTCAAGAGAGAGAGTATCAGTCTATTTAACTTATACTTACGTATTTGAATTAATGATTTAGTGTGCCTACTATGCAATATTATGTTACAGCCAAAACCTTAAAATAAAGAAGAAAATTATAGATATTAAAATGTACAAATGTTTACCAGTCAACTCAGACACTAAAGTGTACCAATTTTTACCAGTCAACGGAGCATCAACGATTTTACATCATTGTCATAATTATCTAGAAAAATTTAGGTTGAAGAATGTCTACAAAATAGGAACTACCTAATCTTACTAATTCGATATAAATTTGGAACAACTAGCATAACTTATAAAAACTCATTGCGGATAATATCGCAAGGGACGCTCAAGCAAATTATTTTGCCATAAATAGTGTATCGCCGTCAAAAACTCAAAATGTGTAAGTGGAGGTACCTATGTTCAGACACAACGTCAATACGTGAACTAGTTCTTGCGATAATATTGTAGTTTTAAACGATTATTTCAGCGAATATTGTCGTGTTTCTGCTATGCTGAATGTTCGATTTTATTGACACGAAAGCGTGTCTGCGTTATTTTATTGCCAAATACAGAATAAATAAATTACAGCGTAAAATGTCTAGGTAATCTGTATAGACTATGAATACAAGCGAGACTTCCAATTAAAATAAATATAGGTATTAAATACCATTTTACACGCTTTTCATTAGCTTCACCTGTATGTTTGTTAATTAATTTATTTATTTATTTAACAATTTTTGTACACTAGAAAACAATATACAACAAATAGCACAAAACAATGCTGGTACAAAGGCACTACTTATCCCATGATGGAATCTCTTCCAGTAGTCCTGCCACAGGAAAATTATAAAATAATCGCAAAATTAGCGTGTACAATAAAAATAAAATTAGAAATACTAAAAAATACTAAAAATAAATATATATGATAAATACATAATACTACAATTTGAAAAGCATACATACATAAAAAAGTATACACACATAGATACAAATAATATAATACATACGATAATATATTCTAATACGCATGAAGACACTTAATTAACTTGATTTAGGTTATGATTGATTTAGGTAAAATGCTCTCACTCTTTTCTTAAATAGAGATAATGTTTCGCAATCGCGAATTTCGTATGGTAGGGAATTCCAAAGTCTAACGGAATGTGCAGTAAAGGAGTAGGAGTAAAAATCGGTATGGTGAGTGGGTATCTGAAGAAGAGAACGTTTATGAGATCTACACGGAGAATCATTAGCGTGAGAGAAAGAGAAGCGGTCCCGTAGATACGAAGGAGAACAAGGATCAAAAAGAGTCTTAAAAAGGAAACAAAGTATTCTAAAGTTTCTACGATGGCGGATAGGTAGCCATTGGAGCTGCTTACGAAAGTGACTTACATGATCATATTTTTTTAAACCGAAAATGAAACGCAAGCATGAATTTTGTAGTCGCTCAAGTCTGTTAAATAATTCTTCGGTGACATCTAAACAAGTGACATCAGCGTGATCAATGTCTCTTCTCTCTCGTCTTAATATGTCTGTAACCAACTTCTAACGTTCAGATTTCATTTAAACTTGGTAGACTTATCGAGGACCGATGAAAATACACTAATTTGATAAGATTATTCCATTATCCCAACGGTTCATTATAAAAGCGTGTTTTTTTAGTTTTTTTAAACTATTATTTATTAAATACTAGATGAGCCGGTGAAATTCGTATCACCTACCTATGTTGGTGAACAATATGGACACAAGAGTTTCTGAACGCACCTATAAATATTTGACAACCAAGTGAATAACCAAAGTGATAATTTTTTTGACAAAAGACATCAAATGTTTCAGTTAGGAACATTTTGTATTTCGTCATAAGGTGAGCCTCACACTAGTCACACTTAACGAAAGTCAAAAAAATAAAAATAAAAATGTCATTTACAAAATAAAACTAAATGTGACATGACAAATATCTAAAACCATATTTGTATAATAACATCTGTATGTTTGTTGTCGCACAACTAGAAAAATATTCGGAGGACTGATTTGTTATTTTGACAGGTCACACATAGTTTTTGTTAATAATTTTTATGACTCGAAAGAACGTGTTCCTATATGAAACATACATTTGATGGTAATTATAGGATTTACGACTCTTTAGGGAAGTTACGAGTTACGACTGATTTGTATTGTGTTACCGAAGGCGGACGGTAATTTTTAATTGCACTTTCTGTTATCGAAAGATTTAATGAGATTTTAATGTACCAATAAACTTTGACTTTATATGTATCTTTTATCTACGACTTCGTGTGCGTGGAATTTGCAAAAACATATATTTTTTTGAGTAACAAGCTGACTGAACTTAAAAAATATGGATTTGGCGTTTATTGCTATAATTCGTTAAGCCAATTATTGATATTTTTTTTTACATTTCTTGAGTATAAAATTTGGACGGTTACAATTTTATTAATAACTAGCTTCTGCGCGCGACTTCGTCGGCGTGGACTCCGCTCCTATTGGTCTTAGCGTGATGATACATAGCCTATAGCCTTCCTCGATAAATGGCCTATCTAACAGTGAAAGAATTTTTCAAATCGGCCCAGTAGTTCCAGAGATTACCGCGTTCAAACAAACAAACAAACAAACAAACAAACAAACAAACAAACAAACAAACAAACAAACAACCAAACAAACAAACTCTTCAGCTTTATATATTAGTATAGATATTTTTACCTAGAAAAACAATAAGATTTTTTTAAATGTAATTGATGATATTTATTATAATTATGTTTAGGCAAGAGCGGATCTACGAATCAGGTAAATGGGCTCATAAGAACTCCTCTTTAAGATCATATCGAATTGCCTAAGCTTGTTTTTTTATTTCTTTTTTGCTGTACATTTTTAAGCTCCTAATTTTCATATTTTAGAACTTTTTTAGAAAATATATATTTTCTTTTTTTTATATTTTAGAGTTTAATTGTTGTTTTTTTTAATTAATCGGTATTATTCATTATTAACGTACAATTTTTGCGTTTGTAGTGTTCGTTTATCAATGTACAATTTTTTTTCAATTCAATTCTGTAAAGTACAAATACAGAGTATTTTTTCCTTCTTACGAATGTGTAGTTAAAGAAATCTTTGAACTACTTTATATTACTTAAATAGTTAATAGAATAACAAAAGGCTTGGTCTTCACACATACATATTATTAGGCGGATGTTAGATGTTTCCAGTATTATGACAGAATGTACAGAGAATACGCAGAAAGAAATAACTGTATCAACTACAAGTTTTAACTGAGGTAGGGCACAGCAGGAAATATCCTGCTCTAAATCTGGAGCAACCCGACTGGGGAAGTGCCTCGATCTTGCAGAAGATCACAACTAAATAATACTGCTTTCAAGCAGTGTTGTGTTCCTGGGGTGAGTAAGGTGACTAGAGCTCCTATGGAGTATTGGGGGTAGGGTCGCCGACGCCTTGGGATGCTCCTGGTGTTGCAGGCGTCTATAGGCTACGATAACCGCTTACCATCAGGTGAGCCGTAAGTAGGTACGCTTGTTTTGTTGTATAAAAAAAGAGTGGTATTATTTGTCGGCACAGATTAAAAACATTAATAAATAGTTTGATCACTTAAATGTAGATAATCACAGACTATAAAAATTATGACTAATTTTCTTCGTGTCTCCTCTATTTTTCATCAATTGAAATCGTCTGTTCTGTATAGGAACTGTTGATAGCCTAGTGACTGAATTAATATTCAATTTAATGGATATGAGTTAATGAATAACTATAAATTTGCAAAGTGCCGGTTACAATGGTTGAGGATAAAGTAGATACTTATATCCTGCAAATAAGTTACGATTAGACTGCAGAAGAGGCCATTAGGACCTATTTCTCCTCAATTTTTCAACTACATATCTACATATTTTAGATTCACATTTATGAGTAGAAATATCGTGGAATTCGTTGGTAAAAAAGAATATTATATCAAAATCTTTTGTCTGCTGGATGCCTTATCCGCTCGTCAAATAGCGTTGTCCACATTCGGTGGACCACAGAAAAGTAGAAAAACATAAATTATTTAATACCTTATGACTTACTTGTATTTAAATCAACACACTCTTTATCAACTATTACCAATAACCATAGTAAGAATGTTTAAAAATAAATGATAAAACACATTACGTAAAGATTGTTACCGTTTCAACATTACACTAAGGCTAATGGAAACCTTTTTCGTCACAAACAGCACGTATATAATTAAAAATATTCAAATACACTATGATCTTTATTTTCAATACCTTAAGAAATAGAAAAATTTCGCCCACCGTACGTTTGTGTCGAAACGTGTATACGTTTTTTTCGACTTTTCATTCGAAATTGAGCTCTACCTTCTATTTTATAAAATATATTGCTTAAAAAGTGTCGCCTAGAGTACGTTGAGATCATTTGCTACACGTGCGCTTACGAAACGAAATACCGACTGTTATCAATGATTTTAACAATTACATCGATTATTAGGTATTACGAAATGTCAAAGAAGTACGAATTTATTATTTTTCATATGAAAATTCGTGTCAAGGATTGTTTAGTTTCATAAGTATTGTATGCAAGTGTCTCGCTGTAAAGATCAAGAGTAGGTCCTTTTTTGATCCTTTATTTATTACAGACCTCCCATACCCAATGTCACCAATAGGTCATTAGGACAATACAATACAATACAATACAATACAAATACTCTTTATTGTACACTAACAGAGAAATTTTTTACATCGAAAGGAAAATATAAACATGTACAAAAGGCGGCCTTATCGCTAAAAGAGCGATCTCTTCCAGACAACCTCTAGCATGAAAAGGACATGACAAAGAATTAGACGGCATGGAGGTGTAGTGTACATATATATAAATATACATATATACATATTACATATATAAACTCAAGTATATATAAATATAATATATAAAATACAAATATATATACGACAGAAGAAAGGAACTAAGGAAGAAACTGCTCAAGTCACAGGACCAGTTTCTCTTCAATTAATGAACTACAATTTTTAGGTTCACATTTGTGAATAGAAATATCTCATAATATAAAGGTAAAAATAATAATATATCGACAACTGATATGAAAAACATTGTATCTGATTTTGTTGAATTTTCAGGAGAGCGTTTTACAATTTTGTTGCATTTAAAAGTGGCCAAGTGATGTTACATAAAGCCGCATACATAATGAAGTTAATTGTTCTACTATTAATTTTGGCGTTCTGTAGTATGAACATAATGTCGGGCGCGAACTTGTGGAGGCCTATGTCCAACAGTGGACTGTGATATGCTGTAGTGGTGGTGGTGGTGGTGGTGGTGGTGGTGGTAGTATGAACTTGACCACGTTGTGATACATCAAACGGAAAGCTGTTTTTTTTCAAGTTACAATGTTTAATTATACGATTGTTTTAGTTTAAAAACATTGTGTATTTTTTGTCATTTAAAAATTGTTCTAGTGATCGTATAAATACGGTTCCCGGACTAAAATATACCTTTTTTCCCCCTCAGTATTTTGATGGTATAGTGAGAAAACATTGTTTCCTTTGTTACTATGTTCTTCATATCAGGCGTCGATATCATAAACTTTTATCCGTTGAATACCGTCATCCGTCAAATAGCATTATCCAAAACTTGTGAAACATGCCCTAAAAGTCATAAGAACTTTAGCAATAAATAAGGAAAAAGAATAAAACGTAAGTAACGTAAACGTAAAGGACTAAAATGTTACTTTTTAATTCTTTGCTGTTTACAGTCCCTTCTATGTCTCTACTTTTTCTTCTTGATTTGTTACATTTTATTTCTTTAATCACATGTAATTGGTTAGGAAGGATCCTAATCCTAATCCCTCCAGTTAGGAACTGAGTTAAGTACTTTTAGGCCAGTAAATAAAGCATTTAACCTCGCACTAAATTTCCGATCCAATTTTAATTTTTTTTTAGGTAACGGTAAGTTTTACAAAAAAGTTTACAGGATATAAAAGAGGCAACATTTTATTCTCAACAAAAAAGGTCTGAATAACTTTTGCCCTAAAGTGGATAGTTTCCGAGATATCGGGCAAAAACTTTTCTTTAAGATTGCGATCGAAGCTCCACCTGGATCTGTCAGCATTTTGTGTTTTTATGGTCAGTAAGTGACCCTTAATCAAAAAAAAAAAAAAAAATTAAATTTGGATCGGAAATTTAGTGCGAGGTTGACCAAAAAAAAAACGGCTTTATTTACTGGCCCATTTAGTCAAACAGAAACTAAAGCTGATCTAAATATTGATTAATAATACATTATTTATTTCTTAGTCATATATATTTAAATAATTCATTTATTTGCTTCGTAATGAACGTGGAACGCATGTACTTCACATATTTTACCGTGATTTGTATAGAACTAGGAGTGTTTCTGTACATATATACAAACGTGTGTCAGCTATTATCCCTCGACAAAGACTTATCACAAACACACGGACGAATGATTCACTATTTGCGTTATGCCACACGATGTAAAGAGCTAATTTGAACAAACAAAATATTTTGTTTTGCGTGTGTCAACACTTATGTAGGAAAATATGTACCTACACTGCCATCTATTGGTTTTTGTCAATATTGATTTTAATTTGTAAAAAAATGCTTATTTATTACTAAGTATACAAATTTCTAATCATTAACCTATTTCAAAATTCTTACTAATACATTGGCACAAATCTCGTATATTCTTTATATTCCTCCTCTCGTCCTTAATAAATAACATTGTACTACACATGAGACACACATCACATAATTATGTAATTTGATATTATTTATAAAGCACGAGAACTGATACATATATTAATGTTAATATACTTTTATTTCTTTACTTTCAAAGTGTACAAAATAACAGATTAAATTATGTTCATAAATAAAGTGATTTTCTATGACGTTTAAGATACTTATATTTGTATTCAAATTTCATATTTTGATTATGGTCCTTGAAAAGTATTTTATACTGAAATATTTAGACATGCTAATCCATACTAATATTATAAATGCGAAAGTATCTCTGTCTGTCTGTCTGTCTGTCTGTCTGTCTGTCTGTCTCGCAATCACGCCAAAACTACTGAACAGATTTAAATAAAATTTGGTATACAGAAAGTCTGAGAAAGGACATAGGCTACTTTTTAATGCGAATAAAAGGGTGTAAGGGGTTGAAAGGTGGGAATGAAAATTTGTATGGAACTATGTTCGTGTTTCGTAACTGTGTTCATCCCGTCGATATGGTAAACTCTCCGATAAAATTAAAGAACGTATTTAAATAAAGGTTTCGAATCGACAACATATATCCACAATATACGGATAGTGGCGTATTTTACATTTTAAAAATGTATAATAATGTCAGTAATGAAAACGGATTGACATAATATATATTGGTTGTCAAATATAAAACGTAGTGGTTATAATATACTCTTTGGTCAAATATTTATGCGTGCGTTCAGAAATTTATTTAGTGTAAACGAAGGAAAATATATCAAGCTAATTAAATCTTTTACTGTTGAAAAAAGGAAAGCATTTTTTTCCCTCAAATCAACGCAGGTGAAACCGCGGGGCACAGCTAGTACTTTATATAAGGTACAATTTTTTCGTCGGATTAAAATTTTTATTTACGAGACAGGCCATGACACGTATGATAAAATATGCATGTTCTAAACATTAAAATAACAATTTAATTCTGTTGTTGTTAATAGTTTTAAAACAATAGACTATTTTCTCATTCTAACGAGGATGACGATATAGTTACGATATATTTACTGGCCGTAACTTATCGTTAGTGCATTGAATGAAGTATAGATCTTTAATAAGGACTCAAAACTACTTACAAACTACTAGTACACCTAAGTACTTACAATAAAATAATAAAAGAAAACAAAAAACCCGCCTGCATAAAAAACAACTAATAGAAAATGAACTGAAAAGACTGGAACAAGATAAAAATTCAAAATTACACAAAGCTAGCGAAACAAATCGAAACAATATCAAACATTATGTACTATACACTTAAAAATATCAATACGGTAGTCCTTCTAAATTTTATGCAACATCGTACATAATATGCAGTCGGAGACATGAAATTGAAGGATAAGTCAAATCATTTTCTCTTTGTGCATGTATATTTTACATTATATACCTGACTGTAGTAGGCACCCATCTCTATGATTGCTATACTTACCTGCAGCCAGGTTACTGCTGACTGAGGTTACTGATCAGCAAAGTGGTCTTCAATCTTTCTCAATGAGTAAGCTTATTAAGAAAAAAATTTTGCAATCGTTCTAAGATCAGCGTATTCTAAAAAAAATTGGTTGTCTTGTCAGTAAAGTTAGTTTACGGACGATAGTTTAACGTGACAACGTCATAACAAAACATCTCCTCGGACGCATAGACCAGTCGAGTGGAAGAAAGATAGATGCGGCGCAAGCGTACAATGAGCGCAACGGGACAATGAGTCATCCTTTTTCGTGCAAGCAGCCGGCGTTCATCGATTTATTAGACGTTGTCACGTCAAACATCATTAACTTAATATCATAAGCACAAAATGTAGATTAGTATAGTATAAATTCACTTAACATATAGTATTACTAGCTGTGCCCCGCGGTTTCACCTGCGTTGATTTGAGGGAAAAAAATGCTTTCCTTCTTTTTAATAGTATAAGATTTAATTCGCTTGATATATTTTCCTTAGTTTAGACTAAATAAATTTCTGAACGCACGCATAAATATTTGACCAAAGAGTATAATTATACATATAACCACTACGTTTTATATTTGACAACCATGAACCAATATACCTATATTATGTCAATCCGTTTTCATTACTGACATTATTATACATTTTTAAAATGTAAAATACGCCACTATCCGTATATTGTGGATATATGTTGTCGATTCGAAACCTTTATTTAAATACGTTCTTTAATTTTATCGGAGAGTTTACCATATCAACGGGATGAACATTAAATGTTTGACAGTTACGAAACACGAACATAGTTCCATACAAATTTTCATTCCCACCTTTCAACCCCTTACACCCTTTTATTCGCATTAAAAAGTAGCCTATGTCCTTTCTCAGACTCTAGACTATCTGTATACCAAATTTTATTTAAATCTGTTCAGTAGTTTTGGCGTGATTGTGCGACAGACAGACAGACAGACAGACAGAGATACTTTCGCATTTATAATATTAGTATGGATTCAAATAGAAACCGATCCGAATCGTTCCAGTCATATGATTTTGTTAGGATGAATTACTAAGTATGAATACTTTCATAGTTACGCAATGTTATGCTCAGCGTTACGCGTGCGGAGTTGTTCACGTGTTAACATTATTCAATGTTTGTATAATAGGGAAATGCACGTGTATATATCGAATTGCAATGTATATTTGTTTTTTGTATTACTCATACAAAATATCATTTGTCACATATCGTCAATATATTACATTATATTATATGTTATAAAATATAATACAATTATTTTTGAAGTAAAGCTTCTTAACGCACGCTTGACTTGGGGAGTAAGCTGGTGAATGTATGATGAGAGCGTTACGAAAAGTGTGATCGGGCGAGGCGAGGTCATATATTATAATGTCAGTGAAGATAGAAAGAGAAAGAGTTATGTTTCGTAAGTTTTACTTCAGTCGTGTGGTCTAAAGCACACTCGTTTTTACTTTTTTGTTATGTTTATTATATACTAGCTGCTGCCCGCGACGTCGTCTGCGTGCGTTCACTGCTCGTTCCCCGTAGGTGATAGCGTGATAATATGTAGCCTATGTTCTGACCCGACTTCTTAATAATATTCGTGCCAAATTTGAAGTAAATCCATGCAGTACTTTTTGAGTTTATCCCGGACATACATTTGCAGAAATAAAGGTTCACTGCTCTTTCCCCGTAGGTGATAGCGTGATAATATATAGCCTATGTTCTGACCCGACTTCTTAACAATATTCGTGCCAAATTTCAAGTAAATCCATGCAGTACTTTTTGAGTTTATCCCGGACATACATACAGACAAACAGACAAACAGACAAACAGACAAAAATTCTAAAAACTATATTTTTGGCTTCGGTATCGATTGTAGATCACACCCCAAGTATTCTTTTAAAAAAATATTCAATGTACAGTTTTGACTTTTCTACCATTTTATTATATGTATAGATATATTTTTGGCTTCGGTATCGATTGTAGATCACACCCCAAGTATTCTTTTAAAAAAATATTCAATGTATAGTTTTGACTTTTCTACCATTTTATTATATGTATAGATATTATCATGACATGGTTTGTATAAAAGAAATTTTAAAAAATCGGAATATCAAAAATAAAATAGTGGTAGGAAGTTCGCCGGGTCAGCCAGTTACTTACTTTATAGTTTCGTTAAGTTTGTATATTGAAAGTTTGAAACCGACGAATATAAGCTAACTAAGCTAACATTTTCGGACAAATGAAACGTGGACAAAATGTCACGTGTGTGTGTGTGTGTGTGTGTGTGTGTGTGTGCGCGCGCACGTGCGTGCGTGCGTGCGTGCGTGCGTGCGTGCGTGCGTGTGTGTGTGTGTGTGTGTGTGTGTGGCACAGATTAGTAAATAGTACTACGCACGTGTGTGGTTTGGTGTTTTATTATAAAAATACCACAAACGAAAAACAGCACCCAAAAACAATGCTCTATAATAATGATACGAATTATTATTATAAAATAAATTTAACTTATTACATTTGCTACTCGATTGTTATAACAAAAACAACCGAGTGAAAAAACCTTGCAATTTTTTTACAAGTGTTTGTTTGAATTCATTCGTCCATCTCAATTATTCTTAAATTATCTGACTAAAACAGATACAATAATCGGCATTTACCTGTTTTTTTTTTATACAAAATTATTTTATTAAAATATTAATGGAAGAATTAGTCGTCCCACGCGGCTTCCGCGCCATTTTTCGATTTTAATTGACTTAAAAAAATGAAGAGGTTCTTATTTACTGACTGTATTTTTATATGTACTAGATCGTTCAATAAGTCCCGAGACTAACCTGGAAATGGTGCATATATTAAAAACTCTTTTGATTTTTAAAAAGTACTGGCTATCAATACAAGAATATGTGTCAAATTTTTAAAAATGGAACAATAAAATTATTGATTTTGAAACATTTAAGTGACGCTACGGTTGTAATTTCGATACAATGGAAAAAAAAACGAGTTTCGCGTTTTGATAAAACATTGTTTTTTAATGGGTAAAAATACCGTTAAAGCACAGCAATGGCTTATAAAATGTTATGCAGGATCAGTTCCCTCTAAAGCAACCTTTTGTCGGTGGTATGCCGACTTCAAACGCGGTCGCATGGACACCAATGATGGGGAACGCTCAGGTCGTCCAAATGAAGCAGTGACTCAACAAAATATTAACTAAGTCCTCAAAATCGTATTGGAAGATCGGAAGGTAAAAGTGCGAGAGATAGCCGAGATAGTGAAGATTTCAGCTGGTAGTGTTTTCACTATGTTACATAAAAATTTGGCCATGAAAAAGCTTTTTTCTAAGGGGGTGCCGCGTTTGCTTACAACTGATCAAAAGGAACAACGTATCAATGATTCAGAGCGATGTTTGGCGCTGATGAATCATAATAAAAAGGATTTTTTACGTCGGTATGTAACAATGGATGAAACCTGGATATACCATTTCACTCCGGAATCCAATCGGCAGGCAGCGGAGTGGAGAGCGGCTGGTGAAAGCCGCCCGAAGCGTCCAAAGACTCAGAAATCGGCCGGTAAGGTTATGGCGTCTATATTTTGGGATGCGCATGGAATACTTTTCATCGACTACCTTGAAAAGGGGCAAAATATAAATAGTGACTATTACATGTGCTTATTGGAGCGATTGAAGTACGAAATTGCGGATAAACGGCCTGCGGACAAACAGACAAACAGACAAAAATTCTAAAAACTATATTTTTGGCTTCGGTATCGATTGTAGATCACACCCCAAGTATTCTTTTAAAAAAATATTCAATGTACAGTTTTGACTTTTCTACCATTTTATTATATGTATAGATTACAGATTTAAGATGTTTCCTTAGGACCTCCTTATTTATTACAGTCTAGTAAGATAATATAATTAATAATTTTATAATATTCATTGTTTTACCAAGCATTTCCGCTATCTTCTTAGAGATTGAAAAGGGTTACAACATAACTTCCATTGTACTCTTTATTGCTATAGTAATAAATACCACTATAGCGTCACATGTCATTGAATATATTTGTATTAATGTCAAGGAATAATTTCCCTGTAGTAAGAGATAGGTGTTGTTGTTGTACATTAATATTCATTGCAGTATCATCCTAATTTGCATTTCTTCGCTGCGCTTGCAAAATCGTCATGTTGAGAAAACTTACTTTTTAAGTGACGTTAATACCGCAAGTTTTTAATTTTTAGTATAATAATTATATAATTTTCAAAATAAGTAAAAGTGAAGTTAGAATTTGTTTTGGAATATATTATTATATGAAGTGAAGAGTCTTTGCGTAAGTTACAAAAATTATAAATATAAATTGAATCCGTGCAGCCATTTATTGATTGAATATAGTAAAAAAGTTAATAATGTATAGATATCATCGAAAATAAGCATACCCTTATCAATAAGCTTAATCGAACTTCGGAGACATGATGGTATTTACGTAGCCTACATAAAAACCTTCGATTTTGAAAATGATCATATAAGGATTTTGGGTTGTTATTATTTCGAACGAGGAATCTACTGTGTTAATAATGTATGTAATGTAATAAGGATGTACTCAGTAGAATGAATATATAGAAAAGAACACAATACCCTTGACACAAAGAGTTTAGAATTAGGGTAAGGCACGTACATAGGCCATCATTGTACAGTTTTGGCTGGTATTTTAATTTCGTTTACGTTTCAATAGAATGATAAATTATTGAAAAGTTGACAGATTTGCAGACGATATCGCCAATCTGAAACTTTATTGTAATAATTCTTGTAAAAATATTGTATCTAATCTCAAAAACTGAGGCTTGCAAGTAGGGAATGCAATCCCGCGGATCCGCAATCCCGCAAATGCGGGATCCCGCATAAAATTAGCGGGATTACAAATGCGGGATTACACCTGCGGGATCCGCAAGATTTGCAAGATTTTATTTTTTCCAGCCTGAATTCGCATAACAATGTGTACGGCACGAACAGTGTTGGATTTCGTAGTATAATTATGCTATTTGTACCGTTATTTCATGACTTGTAGTATGTAGTTTCGTAAAGCAAGGATACTACGCGCGAAAATACCATAATTATACCTTCAGGTCGATTGACTTCATTTATTGGTCGAATCATTTTGTTTTTATTGTTTACCCTTCAATCCACTACAGCCTATCACAGTCCACTGTTGGACATAGGCCTCCACAAGTTCGCGCCCGACATTATGACGCGAACTCATGTGTGTTGCCCATAGTCACCACGCTGGGCAGGCAGGTTGGTGACCGCAAGGCTGGCGCCGTCGCACCGAAGACGCTGCTGCCCGTCTTCGGCCTGTGTATTTCAAAGCCAGCATGGATGGTTATCTCGCCATCCGTCGGCTTTTTAAGTTCCAAGGTGGTAGTGGAACTGTGTTATCCCTTAGTCGCTTCTTACGACACCCACGGGAAGAGAGGGGGTGGCTATATTCTTTAGTGCCGTAACCACACAGCACACCCTTCAATATAAAGAAATTATTTATCAGGCAAAAACCAAACAGTCGTCAAGAAGCTTTGGTGAATCTCTATGTAATGAATTTTACCAAGTAATTTGTATACTGGTGTACGTAGTATACAAGTTCCTTGGTTTTTTACTATCTATCGGTCGTTTGACAAAGTAGGATGGATGTATTTTATGTATGAGTGTGAGTGAAACAATGATATGATAGGGCACAGCAGGAAATTGACTGTTCAAATATGGAGCAGCCCGACTGGTACCTCGACCTTACAGAAGATCACAGCTAAATAATACTGCTTTCAAACAGTGTTGTGTTCGTGTTGGTGAGTAAGGCGACCAGAGCTCCTGGAGGGAATTGGGGATAGGGTCGGCGACGCGCTTGTGATGCTTCTGTTGTTGCAGACGTCTATAAGCTACGGTAATTGCTTACCATCAGGTGAGCAGTACGCTTGTTTGTCTACCTAGTTATATATTTAAAAAAAAGTACCTACAAATCAATCAATTTTAGATTAGCCCAAGTCGGCAGTCGGTACTCGAAAGGACAGTTTTCGCTTTTTATATCAAAAAATCGACGAAAAACGAAACGTAGTAAGTATAATTTTTTTTTTCAGACTTTAATTCACATAATATAATTTAGTTTTTGTCATTATTTCTGATCAAAATATAATTATACTATTTGTTTCTTCTAAGTAAATTATATTGATTCATTTAATGACTTCGAAAATAATTTTGTGGACTAATAATTCTAAAATATTGTACAATCCTGCAAATCTTGCGGATCCGCGGGATTAATGGTCTCAATCTTGCGGATTTGCGGATTGTCTTTTTTGTGCTGGATTGCATTCCCTACTTGCAAGGCTAGTCAAGATTTAATATAACACATAGCTACAAAATTTAAATAAATATTGTTCTATGATGTAACTTATCTACGCAAGAAAAACATGACAATCCTTGGATATGTTTATAATATTTATTTTATAATATTATATTTTTATAATGCGTGACTTAGAACAAGAAAAAGACACATTGAAACCTAGTAGGTATATATACAGAGTTACATTACTACAGAGCAAGTAATAAGCAATAATATTTTTTTTCCAAATATCGCAGATATTGATTAAACGTAGGTATAAATTTTATTCAAACCAAAACTAAACCGTACAAAATTTACAAAAATTTTTAAAAAGAAACAAAACATATCACTAACAGAATATTAAGTCTATATTACGTAAAGAATTCCATAATTAATTGCAAAAAAAAACCTTGGGTATTAATTATAAGATTATAACTATTATCAACAAAATGCATTTCCAGTTTTACTAAACAACACGCGGACGACATTATCGGTAGTGGCCAGTTTCGTCACGGAATTCATATCTCATTAGTAGGCAATTTCCAAACCTCAAAACTGTTTTATGGAAATATCGCGTGATCATATTTTATGTCGACAATCAGTTAATTTATTTTTTATTAAGGTTACCGCGAAATCGCATAGTAATAATTTTTGCGTAAACATTATAAAAATCACAGAAAGTGTAAGGGGGCATCCATAAATTACGTCACACGTTAAGAGGGGTGTAGGGGGTCGATGAAGTGTGACATTGTGTGGCAAGGGGTAGGGCGGGGTCCAAAATTTTGTGACGTCACATTTCGAAATATAATAATTACAAAACGTAAGTACAAAAACAATATTTCAACTATACCTATCAATAACTAACTTGAAAAATTAAAGTTTTATTTGTTTTGTTGGCGAATTGAATTTTATTAAAATGAAAATAAAAATAATGTCGAAACTGTTATCAGTTTGCTCATGTAAAATTGCAAAATATATGACGTCACACGAGGTAGGGGGCGGGGGGGGGGGGGCTCATAAATGTGACCATCTGTGACAAGGACGGCGGAGGGGTCGAAAAATCGAGAATTTCGTGTGTCGTAATTCTTGGATGGCCCCTAACTACAAATAGGGCTTTAATTAAAAGTATCATAGCATTTGTAGCAGTAACCGTTGAGTTAACTATGGCATAGCAGGATAGGTTCAGTTAGTTTTATACCATCGATTGAATTTAGATATTAATATTTAAAGTTTTTTAACATAAGTACTCAATGGTGAGAATACGTTTCAAGAGAAATTCGATTATTACAATCAATTATTTAGTATTGTAAAGTTTGTAAACGACAAAAATGCTACGTGTACTCAGTTTTTTTTAATGTATTAATTATCTTATTATTTCGGATAATTTATGGACAAATAATTATATTTTATCATATTATTATAATATTTCCTCTTCAATATTTTAAATATTTATATAGCTTCTAAGTTAATTACTTTATTTAATTAGCCACAAAACTTTGAAATAGGCTTGTCAAACTAAACGGCGTTATTAGTATTTTACTACGCATTAAGCAACTAGGATTTTCAAAAACTATTTTTTATGTCGTACGTGACAAATAAATCCAGGCAGCTGTGTAATCTTTCTCTTTGTTATATTATCTTATCTGAGAATAAGATGTATATCTCCATATAATAAATCATTCAAGTGTCATTTTAAGTACTGGTTACTACTTTTTTATCATTCTAAATATACCTACATAACGCTTTCTAATAGAAGAATGACGCGAAGAACGATACAATACGATATCTTTGTATCAGAACAAGAATTGTACAAAAGACAATTTAAAAAATCGACATTTTCACAAAAATGTCTATACAAAATGTACCCAGTCAACTAGTAGAGAATAAAAATTAAATACATATAACATTTAAAGTAATATTAATAATAAATTTACCCTAAGTCAAATTTCAAAATAACCAAAAACCAACGCATGCGCAACGTGTAATCAACAGTAACGAAGGTTGTGTTACCATAAAATCGGAACTCAAAAAAATCGGTAAAACCCTTGATTTTTTGCTTCTACGGAATTAAAAAAAAAGAAATAAATGAAGGTTGTGTAATCCGTATTATACTGTCGATATTGTAAGAGTATTGTAAAGATAAGTAATAGATAAACAATGCATAATAGCAGGCTTAAAACGGTATATAAGCGTTTATCGCTTTTCAAATACAATTAATTATATAATATTTTATGTAATTTATTGGTCATTGTTTTTTTTATAACATATTTATTGCTATAAATGTCAACTCGCAACAAGAATTCATTAAAAATGCTACGAAATAACAGGGATTGGTCCAATGTACATTTCCTGCTTGCATTCTTTATATAAAAATGTGTAGGATTAATTAAATTGTATTAATGATTATTCTACAATTTTATAGAAAAACATATAAACAAACACAAACATAAATAAAATTATAGTAAAGTACTATCATTATCTCCTGCTTCCAACACTCCTTTCTCTTTCAAAATTTTTCTCTCGTTTTTTCATAATATATTTTTCAACTGACTATTTTTATATCTATCTTAATATATTAAAAAAAATTACTAGTAATATTTTAAATTATAACCAAATAAATAATGTGCTAGTTTTTAGAGGGTAGTTTTATCTTTCATCGAATATATGAAATGCTTCCACGGTTCCAAAGTAATTATCATCACGTGAAAGTCAGTCTGCCTATAACCAGTTCCCTACATTTTAAGGTCATTCAACTTGATAATTTGCACATCGCCCAAAATTGAACGACGACGTTAGGTTAACTTCTGACTGGGATTATAGCTTTACATTTTATTTTTTATTTTTTTTTAAATAAAATTAGATGACCAGTCGAACTTCGTATTGCCATATTTTTTTTCGTGAATGTAGCGATTTTTTTTTTTCGTTATATAATTTGAGCCTGGTAATATCGTACAGAAAACAAAATCCAATTTAATGCAGTCGTTCGAAAGTTATGTGCGTACTAACATTTCAGCGATTAACTTTTATATCTATAGATATGTAATAACGAACAAATTATGGTCGGTGAAAATGTTTGTTCTATTATTGTTATCTAGTTAGGTTAGTAATTATATGGTACCATGCCTTTCCATGTCAGTAATGTTCACAGGTAAAATGGTTTGTAATGTTACGCGTATTTACTGGCGAAATAATTAAAAATGATAATTTTTGATTAACAAAAACTGAAATAATACTGATACTCATTTAAAACATAGTTTTATTGTTGAAATATTAAATTGAAATCATGACTATTGCAATAAAATTTTAGTATCGCAATATTTTGATATTCCATGGGAAAAAAATCTATAGTACAAAAGAATCAAAAATTGGGAAAATAAGCCCAAGTCGAGTAAAGAGAATTCAATTCAGGTATAATTGGGGATATTGGTTCAAACTTGTGGTTTGTTTATAAAAAATAAAATTGAGTACTAATATTGAAGTCCTGTCTTTTGTAACGACTACTGTGGTGACTATGGGCAAAACACATGAGTTCGCGTCATAATGTCGGGCGCGAATTTGTGGAGGCCTATGTCCAACAGTGGACTGTGATAGGCTGTAGTGGTGTAGTGGTAGTGGTCTTTTGTAACACGATCAGGATCCGCTGTCAATTTAATTAATTTAAACTAAGGTGAACATTATTTTTTAATTAATGCAAATTTCCTGGCCATGCTTCGTTAATACCAAAATGTTCCATCATCCGTTTTACCATACGTAGCACAACTAGTAATTTGTTATGACGTTTAAACAAGTTCGACAGTAAAAAGGTTTCTAGAACGATAAAATTTAATAACAGTGGAAAAAACCATAACTTTAATGGAATAAGCCATAGAGAATTATTTGTAAAATTAAGTAAATTTGTTTTTGTATTTTGAAAAAATCATTGTTTTGACGCGATCTTAAGGTCAGACGAATGCTAAAAGTATTTTGGCAACATTTTCGTATAAGTATCCATTTATCATTTATCTATTTATTAAGATTAAGAAAGTTCGTCCCGGGCTTGTATTTTTGGATAAAAATGTAATATGAAAGAGTTTTTGTTTTTCACTAATGATCTAAAAATATAAACTGCTGATTCATTTTAAGAAAAATTAACTAAAATACTAACTTAAAAGTAGGTAGTGAATAATTTTTTACTGAGTTTTTATTTCATACTAAATATGTAAATTACGTACGAAATTTTGATGTTATGCAATATTTACGATACGATACCATCATACAACTAGTAAACATATATATATTAAATGTATGTATGTGTAATTAAAATAATATTTTTTTTGAATATTTTCCCAGCAGTGCTAGCTAGGTATACGAACCATCATAATACGAAAAACTGTTGTAACTCATGTAATAACTATACCCGTACTTTTTTACTATATCAAAGCTATGAATCAAAGCACGAAGTGTCAAAAACCGTCGCGTTCAAAGCCGCGCGGCACGTCTAGTTCTTTTCATCAAGGCGTAAGTAATTAAATTAATTCTCTTTGCGTCATACGATAAAAAAATAAATATGACCGTTCTCTTCATGAGCTCCAAAGTTATGACAGCAGAGACGAGGTGTGAGTTGTGACGATTTTCCTTTTATACAATTTAATAAGAATTTTTATTGACTTTTTGTTGTGCAGAGTTTATAAATGAATTTTAGCTCGTTATTGTAAATCTTATGTTTAGATTATTATTTTATTTTTTAGATTTAGAACAGATGTTACGGCCATTTATGTAACGTTACCGTTACCATGTCTGTGTAAAGGTCAGAAGGGTTGAATCTTAATGCAAGCTGATTCACTGATTTTTGGTGGATAATTTCGTCACCATTAGTTGTTATAAAATATAAATTACTAGCTTCTGCGCGCGACTTCGTCGGCGTGGACCCCGCTCCTATTAGTCTTAGCGTAATGATATATAGCCTATAGCCTTCCTCGATAAATGGGCTATCTAACACTGAAAGAATTTTTCAAATCGGACCAGTAGATCCTGAGATTAGCGCGTTCAAACAAACAAACAAACAAACAAACAAACAAACAAACAAACAATCAAACAAACAAACTCTTCAGCTTTATTATATTATATAAATTATTTGTGATAACCGCTCCGAAGCGTTCTGTGGAAATCCACGAACACAATATATAACCAATCCAAAATAAAATATTTGTATTAAAACAAATAGCACGGTTTATATCGATTAAAAAAAAAAAGAACTTATTTTATTCTGCCCATGTCTTCGTCTTGCTATTGATGCATCAATATTCAATATTGTTTCGAGCAGCGTTACCATAAAATATCTACTATTATTTCTACGGTCTTCAAAATTCTATTGAGAAGGTTATCTCGACCGCACTGATCAATCTCTTTCGTATCTTCTTGATAAAATTAGGGATTCACAAGTAAATTCTTTATATCATACACTTTACACACATCCGTTGCTTGTATTATTAACTAGCCGACCCGCGCCCACTTCGTTGGGCGTTAATTATCTTTGTGATGCAATTATGTTGTGTAGATCTTAGTACTGTTTTATTAGGTTCATTGTTTAGAATTTGACGTATAAAATCGTAATAATATCGTGTATTTATTATTTTAAATTACAGAACCAAATAACATACTTTATAAATAAAATGTTGCTCCAACGCCATCTATCAAAAAGCGAAAAAATTTCGTCGTCGATTTACTGAAATAAGAGTAAATAAAATAAGTATACTAATAAATAGCGATAGATGGCGATCGTTTCTTTGTCATTTTGATAATATATTTTAATATTTTTCTTTTTTACTGAATTTTTTTGTACAATTACAATAAAATATAGCCTATGTCACTCCTGAATAGTGTAGCTTTTTGTTATATGTAATACGTACACAAATAAAAAATAAAAGTATTCACATCAAACATTTGCTCGAAAATAAGGAAAAATTTTGGTAGAAAACGGCATTCAATGTCATAATACTTTAGAATAAATTTGATACCAGTATATAACAATAATAAAGATAAACTTATTTATTAAGGGATTTCCCTTATAAAGGTTACTAAGAGATATGATGCGTTTAAATCGTAGTGTTTGGTTGTTGATTGGACCGTGTTAACTGAGGTCGAGACTCGAGTTTAACGATAACGATATTGTAATAGCATACAGCCTTAATTTTAAAGCCTTGATGTGTATTTAGACTGTACTTATTATAGAACAATAATACAGCTACGTTATTTTCTACCTATTGTCATTGAAAATATAAATAAGCGAGCAGACCTAACGAATTTCGTACCGCGATAATATGTATTTTGTTTATTGTGTTTGATCCACAAAACGCACCCTCCGTTATATTTAAAACAGATAGTAATATTTCCATTATATAATGGAAATAATGTAGAATTAATTGCTACTGCGGAGGCTGTGTCGTATATTAAGGGTGTTGATTATAGAGATTTTATAATTTTCACCGATTCGAGGAGTGCTCTTCAACATAATAATTATATCTCATTGTGGTTACTCTGGTTTTCGAGCGGGTCCCATTGCTTTTGACATTATAGAGACTATATTTAGAAACTTTATTAAAATATATATTACTAGCATCCCGCACCGGCTTCGCACGGGTATTTAACAAAAATTTCAAAATACATATTATTCCCCTAATTTTTTTTTAAAATATATAACCTATACTAGGTATCACCTGCAGATAGTGTAGCTTCCCAACAGTGAAAGAATTTTTCAAATCGCTTTAGTAGTTTCGGAGCCTGTTCAATGCAAACGAACAATCAAAGCTTTCCTCTTTATAATATTAGTATATAATACAAATTTTAAAAAAATAAACTTATGAACGTTATAATGAAACAACAACATGTTGTCACATCAAAAACACTGCAAGTTATTTCCTCTTACAGTTTTTAAAGAAGTATGATTATGTAAGTATCCCCACTTTCTATGCAATATAAACGTTAGTGCAAAATAGTCTCTAGAAGTTTTTGCTTCTTATCGCCTGTTTTAGCGGCTGTGGATAAAATTTATTCTCCACATAAGTTACGAATAGACTTAAATATCAGGATGTAGAATAGACAATAAGGATCTGTTTCGTTTCAATTAACTGCAATTTTCAAATCCACAATTGTGAATAGAAATCACTACGTCATATTATAAAACAAAGTCGCTTCCCGCTGTCTGTCTGTATGTATGCTTAAATTTTTAAAACTACGCAACGGATTTTGATGCGGTTTTTTTAGTAGATAGAGTGATTCTAGAGAAAGGTTTTTATGTATAATACATGCATATTATAGTAGAGGAACACTGGTAATTTTAGAGGTTTCTAACGTACCTTTTATTGTAGATAGTATTTAGTTTCAGCATTGCAACCGTGCGAAGCCGGGGCAGGTCGCTAGTATGACATAAATATAGCGGAATTCTTTTTTTTAAATATATAACAAGGTCGGCAAACAAGCGTACCGCATCAGGTGAGCACCTGATGGTAAACGAATACCGTAGCCTATAACGTCTGCAACAACAGAAGCATCGCAAGGGCGTTGCTGATCCTATCCCCCCAGGAGCTAAGATCACCTTATTCCACAACAGGAACACAATCTTAGAATAATAACGCAATACTGCTTAGTATTATTCAGTTGTCATCTTCTATAAGGTTGAGGTACTACCCCAGTCGGGCTGCTCCATATTTTGAGCAGGAAATTTCCTGCTGTTCCCTACCTCAGTCAAATCGATGGTAAAAAGAAAATTATATTAAAAACCTAAAAATGTTATCCGTTGGGTACCTTCATCCTTAAAATAGCGTAATCCACTTCCGGCGAAGCGTGCCCTTAATCTGCTTCAAGTCTACAATGAAGAACCTAATTAATGTTAGTCACTTAAAGACTTAAACGAAAGACAGAGGACGTCATAACGCACACAATGGCTGTGAGTCACACGTATGATCACAACGTGAGCCTGCGTTGTTTCGTAATTATTTGAGGAAAGTCGAATACGAAGTGTGTATGTGTGAGGCAACGTTAAATAGAAAGTTTGCACATGTGTGTTTATTTTGAAGATAAGTTTATTTTATTTTATTGGTTTCTGTTGTTTGACAATGCGTTTTGGAACGATGACGCGTTTCTTTATAAGTTACTAGCGTCCCGCCCCGGCTTCGCACGGACAATTAACAAAAATTTCAATTTTTTTCCCATAATAAAAAAATATCTATATAATATAGCCTATGTCACCCGCGGACAGTGTAGCTTCCCAACATTTAAAGAATTTTTTAAATCGGTTCAGTATTTTCGGAGCCTATTCAATGCAAACAAACAATCAAATCTTTCTTTATAATATTAGTATAGATTAATTAATTTATAGTAGCAAGATTGGGGAAGTAGCCCTATTAAAGATCATAGCCCACTACAGCCTATCACAGTCCACTGTTGGACATAGGCCTCCACAAGTTCGCGCCCGACATTACAACGCGAACTCATGTGTTTTTCCCATAGTCACCACGCTGGGCAGGCGGGTTGGTGACCGCAGGGCTGGCTTAGTCGCACCGAAGACAGCAGTTGGATGGTTATCCCGCCGTCGGTCGGCTTTTTAAGTTCCAAGGTGGTAGTGGAACTGTGTTATCCCTAAGTCGCCTCTTGCGACACAGACGGGAAGAGAGGGAGTGGCTATAGTCTTTGCTGCCGTAACCACACAGCCAGTCATAGTTATTTTAATAGATGATGTGCTCTTTAAAAAACATGAAGCGTTCGAGGAAAAATTTTAAAAGGACGGACGAAGCCAAATGTTACTTCATGACACTTCCTACAACATACGTGCCAGCTGGGTTTATTTTTCTATTTCTAACAGGAAAATATATTCGTTCTTTGATAGTTATTCTAAAAGGTGGTTGAGAAACTATAAAGTTTAGTGTGCCATACACATGGCAGAAATTAATTGCGAGTAATGTAGTTCCATGACAATGCAATGTTACTGTATTATAGAGCAGCGCTGATGATTACAACGGAATTTTACTGTCTTCCATAAATCCATTAGTATCATACTCATAAACTGATTTGTCAAATAAATAAATAACTGTGGTAAGAAGGGGGACTAAAAATTATCTACTAATATTTTTAGCATAGTAACGATTAGTATAGTCTAATTGTAAAATGAAATTTGGAACATTTTAATACTGTTAAAGAGTCATATCAAAACTAATATCCTATAAACACTATAAAGCCTCGTGTAGATAATATTAAATAGAAGATGTGCGTTACGTGTAATCTTTCTCCTACGGACCTACGTGGAGAAAGAGACCTAACTATTCCTAGAAGTGGGATGTACGACTGTACGTGTAAAAAATTAAATGTCAAACATTTATTTATTTTATTAGTTTTTTTCAATCGCTTTAATTTCTATATAGTCTTACAAATTTAAAAATGTTAAGTTTATAAAAAAATAAATAAATCGACGGACAGAAGTAATACGTTACTAATAATTTTTTTGTTTTATTAGTTATTTCCTAGAGTACTTTTTCGAAGAAAACATCCACACTATTTTTATCTCAACGTTACTGTCCCGTAACAGTTACTGAAGAAGGCCGGAATTTGATGATTGCCGGTCGGTAATTGTAATATTTAACCGGTTTAATTTTGTCGTTGATAAACACGAAATAAGGAAATGTTGGTAAAAATGTCAAATTACTCTACAATATTTTATATAACGCTACGTTTGGAATTATAGCATATTAAAACAACATTTGAAAATACAATATTATCTGTTGTACACATTACAAGTAAGTAGCATTAAAAGATGAACAAGTATAATTACAAAGTAATCCAATGAAAAACCTAACAATAACTGTTTTCTAAAATTAAATTAACACATTGGCTACTTCTATTGTAAATTATGTATACTCGTAATATACATTGTTATTAGATTTTTAACATATCATTAGACATATTTTGACAGGAAAGGAATTAATTTACAAATATCTGATTGAGCTAGCGTGCGTGCTAAAAAAATCGGAATGAATCATTTGAATTTGTCTCTATTCGTATGAGTCGAATATACAGTAGCCGAAATGCGGCTAGCCGAATGATTTTTTTTTTCGTAGGCTTCTGAATGAGAAATATAATTATTTGAATTAAGTAGATCGTCATAGAAAAAATATCTACACCAATGTGTATAATTAGAATATAATAATATGTTATGCGAAATATACAAATATATACCTGCTAATCTAGACTAGAGCGAATAATTATCACATTACTTATGTAGATTAGCGTAAAGATGTGATGAAAGCCGTAGAACGATTATGTGAAGAGTCAGTATATAACAATATCATTACATAATAAAACCTCAAATTAAAAATGTTTGAGAATATTTTGAGAAAATATATGTAGGTATTGAATAATGAGTTCGGTTGTATTTTTTTTTTGTGTTACTTTTTGTGGTTTTTTTTTTACATCTATATATATAAAATCTGTATATAAAATAGTTTTTATTTAAAAAAAACTCCTATAAAATAAATTTTCAAATAGCTATGATCAATTTTTCTTCTTTTTTTTTGATAAAAAGATGAGGACTATGATTGAAATCAGTATATCTGTGAACATAAAAAGGCGTGATTGACTCTACGAGTACAAATCATGTACTTACTAGAGTCTATAAAAAAGTAAAAGTTTTTTTTAGAAAAAAAAAGTGAACGAAGCATGAGATCAATGCTTATTTTTATTTATCGTTGTCATGTTCGGTTTTTACACCAATTATTTTATTTAAAAAGCAATGTTTTTACTTACTACGCATTAACCGTGTCATTGATGGATTTTACTTTTCCATTTGTAGGTTTTAAAATATTTTCCATTGAATATTGTTCTATGTTCAAATATTAATGTTCTATGTAAAATAAAAAATATAAGCATTGTGTTACAGATTATATTACAATCTATCTTTACGTAAAAAAAATCAAAGATCTCTATTGTTTATTATACTATCCGTTCCGCTATGACTGAGTAATGAACATTCATTCATCCGAAGTTTTGTATTTGTGTTTACAGTCAAAATTGAACACGTAACATATTTATTTTGTTAAGACTACATTGTAGGTTATCTTTGTCATGCAGTTTCCTATTCATTAGGCTGAAAGTTTAATGTTTATATTTACGGTTAACAGTGTGTAATGCCGTGTCCAACAAGTGTATTGATTCGTTTTGCCCGACTGATAAGTCGTCATATTATAATTGCATATTATTTCTAAGAATTGTGTATTAGTTGCGCTAATAATAACTTTTCATGTAAACTGAAACAAATTAATAACTATATCAAATACAGATGACGTAACAATCGATTGACTAATTTTCTTGTTACGTGTAAAGTGGAAAAAGAAAATGTCAGATAATAACTTTTTAACATTTCGATATATTTCACTTGTTAACAGATATATGTTTTCTTTTTTTATTATTATTTAAGAAATTTTAGTCCATAAGGACTACGCCACTCCATAAGAAAATTAATGAGGTCGTCATCGCATACCAATGTTTGTTTACAATCTGTACGATAGTTTAGCCGGTTCTGAGAGAGGATACGCTAAAATTGAATTACATTTACAAGTTTTTTTTTTAAATTTTGGGTTATTTGCACCTGATATCATTTCTGATTTCTTCATTTCGGACACATTCCACCATAATGTGAACTGCATCTTCAATGAAACAGACACGATCGACTTTGTGTGTGTGTGTAGGTACCTATGTTGTGAATTTATTTATTTTTTTTACTCGACCCCGAGTGGATTTACTTGCAAGCTTACTTATTTGTTGACAATTTTGATATAAACAGACTATCTACAAAATTATTTTTAAAAATTAATATCAAATAATTATTCGAAGATTAGACCGTACAAATAAATATTTAATAATCATAATAATAATACTAGCTGTGCCTCGCGTTTTCATTCGCGTTAATTTGAGGACAAATGACCTTAATCGGAAATGGACTACTATCCAACCCAAAAATATCATTTTCAAGTCGGACCAGTAGTTCCAGAAATTCCTTTTCAGCTTTATAATATTACTAAAGATGTTATAATGAGTATAAATTAGGTTTAGAAAACAAATGACCAATAAACGTCGACACCGTTTAACAAGTTTGCAAACTGATGCATAATTACTATTTGCTTTTCAAAACACACTAGCAAGTGACACATGACGCATTTTTAAACAAGCAACTCAAATGTAAATATTTATAATAACACAAGTGAAGATGCGTTTATTAATGGTTAGCTAGACGTATTTACTGATATTGTTTATGTCTAGAACAATTTGTAGTAGAAAGAAATTGAATACAGGTACATAATTTGATTACGGTTTTGTGTCTTGTCTTTATAAAATTATGTTTTGATTGTAGTAGTTTTATTCCTTAATTCATGCTTAGGGGGTGAGAATTTTATAGCTTAAGGCGACTAGAAGAGCTAAAACGATGTTTTATAACGCCTAAAAGTATATGATCCACTGCAGTGAAAAATAACAGAAAAATATATGATATTCTGCAGGATATATGCTAGATAGATAGTGTGTTGAAAACATGATTCTTTAAATTTGATACGATAGAAAAAAATCACAAAGATACCTCTAAAAATATCTTTGAACGGGTAAAAACCATGTTAATATACAGGCTATAATTCTGATATTTTGTCAAATTATTCTTTAAGCAACATACTATCGTGATAGTGTTTTAATTATTTTGTTTGATAAATAGATTTTTATAAATACACGTTTCCTTATTTTTGAGCATAAATAATCATAATACGTGCGCATGGGTGCGTAATGCCCGTGTACAGACAGTCTCGGCCAAGGCCTGATGCTAAACGGACGTGTTGCTCGTTTTTTCCGCATTATTCGCATAAGATTATTTACTGTTTTTAATTATTTTCAATATGGGAAATAAAGCGAAACCAGTCACTAAAAGTAAAAAACGTTCATATAAAACAAATGCCCAAAATATGAACGATATTAAAAGGTAAGAATATTTTATTATTACTAAATATTGATTGTCATAACAATGATAACAATGAATTTTGGCGTTTTAGATGTTTGACAGACGGATGTCAGTTCGAATACGTTCAGTTTTTTTGATCGGAAAAAGTAATAGGTAGGGATCCCTAGTACATTTTTTTCACCTGATTAGTATCAAGCTTATTTTCCGGGAGTAGCTTCATTTTGATGAGACGAACAAAAAAATCCTCTTCGAAAACTCTCAATTGTGGTAGCTAACAGAGATAGCAGGAGATAGAGCAGCAGTGAGCCTATGCTCACTGCTGCTATATCTCCGGGATAACGGGATAACGTACCACGCAATTTGTAGGACAATAGTACTATTAAATTATATAAATATTACCTAACTAAATGAAAAAAAAATCAATTTTTGATGACCTTACGAGGTCATCAAATTGATGATTGAAAAGGTTTTTGATAACTTTTTTTGGTATAATCCGGTTTGGGAAAAATAATGAAACAGAAATTTGAAGATAATGCTTTAAAATAATTTGTTTTTTGAAAAAATCGGCAATGTCATTGAATATCACAAGCTCATGCGCGCCATCAGCTGAACGGCGCGAGGTCAACGTACTCCCGCACGACTAGTCGCGCGTCTCGCGGTCAACGAGAGTTCGCAAAATACACAAGTCCTAAAATTTTCTTAAAAAACTTTTCTGAGATAAATGGTTATATGCATTATATAGTATATAAATAGTATATTATTAGGTTTAAATCTTTTCAAGCGTTCCAAATACACCAAGTATAATATAAATGAATGTTGTTAAGCGCATAACTGGAGAATGGCTCCACCAATTCGGCTAAAATTTTTTGTATGTTCCTTAAACCCCACGGAAGGTTTTTATACTAAAAAAAAAACATAAAAGACAGTTAACGAAAATTGTACGAGCAGCTACTAAGGAATAAAATTTGAGTATCGTGTTTGTAATATTAAAATAACCGATTTTTACTAAATGCTTATGGATGTATACCGGTACATATACCAAAATATATGTTTTTTTATAATATTTGTCTGTCTGTATGTCTGTTTGGTCAGGCTAATCTTTGAAACGGCTGGACTGATTTTGATGGGACTTTCACCGGCAGATAGCTGATATAGTAAGGAGTAACTTAGGCTAATTTTATTTTAGAAATGTATTTATTTTATAACTGCGAACTGAACAATATCTTTTTTGTTAAATTATACGTGGACAAAGTCGCTCGTACAGCTATTACTCAATAATAAATAACTAAAAAAACCTTTGAAATTTAATTATTTTACAGGAGAAAGAAAGTTGAAAATATAGACACGGAAGTTATTTTCAATGCGTAAGTTACTACAACTTTTCTAAGCTATAACATGCCAGGCGCACTGCGCTATCCACTTTATGCGGATTTCTCTTTGTACGGGAAATGTATGCAGAGCGATGTCATGTAATACTGGGAACTAGAACAATAAAATGAACTATGCATACCTACCTAATATTTTTGTTAAATGAACGCGCCTTTTTGATAATGGGTACTGCGAAACAACAAATTCATCTGAAAATTGCGATGTTACTATAAATAAATAAATAAATTTTACATAACCATCTTTTTAATTTTAAATAACCATTTAAAATTAATCTCTTACTTTTGATATTAGAATTGATATTTCTTAGTAATTTAAAAATTTCTATTTTTATATAGACTGGAAACAGTAGTACCACATGAAATTATTGAAAAAAGTACTTATTCGTCTAAGCCTGTACTAGAAGAAGCATTTAATACACAGGTAATATTCATAACATCCATCAGTCGTACGTTGCTATTTGTTCGTCAACTGGCTTGTGCGAACAAAATAGGTAAAATCAGAAGGCGCGCGAGAGTTTCACACTCGCCAGTAGACGAACAAGTCTAAGTTGCATAGTAACATCACCTTGCCACAAATACTTTTTTTAAAATTACTATTATACTACTAGATCAGAAAACAGCGTACGTCTCACCTAATGGTAAGCGATTACCGTAGTCTATAGACGTCTGCAACACCAGAAGTATCGCAAGCGCGTTGCTGACCTTATCCCCTATTCTCCCAGGCTTTGGTCACCTAACTCACCACAGAAACACAGCACTGCTTGAAAGCAGTATTATTTAGCTGTGATCTTCTGTAAGGTCAAGGTACTGCCCCAGTCGGGCAGCTCCATATTTTGAGCAGGTAATTTCCTGCTGTGCCCTACCTCAGTTGAAAAGTTTAAGGCTTAATATTTGAATATTTTATGCGAAATAAAGATTTATCTTATCTATCAAGAAATTATATTTGTAATCATTTATTTTTTAGTTGGAAAACAAGACTCCTAAAAAGAATATCCAGATTGGACGGAGAATTATTAACGTTACCCATTTTTTTGAAAAGTTATGTGAGATCTCAAATCACGGACCATTAGACTGTGGATTATCTTGTATCGAATTAGTTGGCGAAAAGCTTCATGGCTTATCTTCGAAATTTACTTTTTTGTGCAAAATGTGCAAACGAAAATTTGTGATCCATAACGACGGTGATAATTGTTTGGATATTAATACATGTGCTGTAACTGGTACCATTTCAATTTGGTGTGGTCATTCTCAGCTTCAAGAATTTTCATCTGCCATGAATTTACCAATCATGTCTCAAAAAACCTACCAAAAGAACCATAAATTGTTGTCTGAGAACTGGCAGCAACTTGCACAACAGTCCATGGACCTAGCAGCTGAAGAAGAAAGGAATATGGCTATAGCAGAAGGCAAAGTCACCAAAAATAGTACACCAGTTATAGATGTAATAGCAGATGGTGTATACGGTAAAAGGTCATACAAAAAAAATTATTCGGCTTTATCTGGTGCTGCCGCAATCATAGGAAAAAAAACAGGCAAGATTTTGTATTTGGGAGTGCGTAACAAATACTGCTACCATTGTGATCGTGCCGAAAAGAAGAAAACAACAGTTGCTGAACATGTCTGCTTTAAAAACTTTTCCGGTCCGTCCACAGGAATGGAAAGTGAAATTATAGTGGAAGGCTTTAAACAATCTTTGGCTACCCACGGTCTGATATATGGACGACTGATATCTGACGGTGACGCAAGTACGTATTCTAAAATTTTGCAAGCACGGCCGTATCCTGATGTTACAGTTGAGAAGGTAGAATGCAGAAATCATTTACTAAGAAATTTTTGTAATAAGATACAATCCCTTCAAACGGAAACTAAATTTTTAAAAAATCACAGAAAACTTTTAACAACATCACGAATTATAACTATGAGATCTTGTATAAAAAAAGCAATTAAAAAGAATAAAAATGATCCCTGCCCAGAAGTGCCAAAAATGCCCCAAAAATCAAAAATGAAAAACATTCCCTTCCAAACGAAACCGCAGACACTGTATTGTAAAAACATATCTCTACCTACTAAATACGCTACTGTAACAATAATAGTCCGGGATCCCTAATAGTACATTTTTTTTATTTGATAACTATCGAGCTAATTTTCCGGGAGTAGCTTCATTTTGATGACCTCGTACGGACAACAAAAATTAATTACTAACCAGCTGTTTTTTTTTCTTTAATTTAGTTAATATTTATATAATTTGATTATAATATTGTCCTACAAATTGCGTAGTACGTTATCCCGGTCCCACGCTCACTGCTGCTCTATCCCCTGCTAACTCTATTACCTACCACAATCGAGAGTTTTCGTAGACGAAATTTTTGTTCGTCTCGTCAAAATAAATCAAGTGAAAAAAATGTACTAGGGATCCCGGACTATAATCATTGCGATCGAAAAAACTGAATGTATGCGAACTGACAGCCGTCCGTCAAACTCCAAAATTCTTTCGCGCCATCTATTAGCATGGTCGGGTATAATCTCGCTAAACGGCTGTCAAGTTAATTTTTATAACCGCCACAGTTAAATGGCGTTCACGTCGATATTGTAAATGTGTGCGTGCGTTCTTGAAGGTTACTTAGCTCTTCTAAGCGCCTTAAGCGATTTGATTTTTGTAATTGTCTAATTTGATTTTACTAAAATTTGAGTCTATATGTTATGTACTTCGTACCTATTACAGTTGTAAAAATGTAAGTAATATTTTTTCTTCATTGTATTGATAAAGTAAATTAATGATTTTTAATTTATTTTTTTCAATTATTTATGTATAAATTACTATTATTTTTTAATTATTGTATTGATATTTTTGTCTGTAAGAGGTCACTATTAGTGTTAAAGATGCTTAAAAGCATCTAAATTGTACTTTGCTGGAATCTGGATTACTGTTTTTTTTTAATAAGTATAATTGAATTTAATTAATACATTAAAATGTTTTATCATGTAATAAATTAATTTAATTCAAGTTTTATGATTATAAAGTAGTGGTCATAAGACAGTTTCAGTCATATTTACCTTTTGTACGGAAGGTTCCGCCCATTAACTGTTGTTACTAATTCAGGATTGTCGTTTTTTGTTTTATTTATTTCATACTCTGTCAAATGGTTTATAGGTTACCGTTTACTATTGGGAAGTACATTCAAGTATTTTTAATTTTGTATTTGTATTGTGTTTCTAGTTTTAGATATTTTATTTCTAATTATAAACTTGGCGTTTTAACTTTGGCACTCTGCTTCTTATATGTGTTAGTTGTTAGTGGAAACTTGACTGATATATGCACTATTGTGTTGTAGTTTTTCTTTACTTTGTGTGTTATATTGTACTGTTTGTTTCCCAAACACAAATAAATAAAAATAAATAAAATAAAGTACGAGTATTACTGGTCGACTTCGTTGAAAAGGTCGTGACTAATTTTTAAAATTATTTATACATAATATATTTTAATAGTAGAAAAAATTAGTCAAGTATTTGTACAATATCTGCAATAAATGTATAATAATATCATGTAATGTTTTCATTAGTAGTACTTATGGCGCAATAATAGAATAGATATCTTTAACATTATATTTATCAACTGGCTTTTCGACTACGGCTTCGCACACGTGGAGTACCTACCTACCTACCTACACGTTTTTTGCAGTTTTCTACAGTTAAAATAGTGTAAGTATAGATATCCCCAAATGGATAAGCACTGATTGCGTAATATTTTACCGTTTAAAAATTAAAAATAATCTGAAATTGCTATAAATTATTTAAGCATTTTTTGGTAACCCTACACATGCGACTACTTGTCCAAGTATCCAGGCTATCTAAAGGACTCTACTCTTCTCGCTGGGGTCACGTACTCTGACAAAGGATCTAGACCGACCACTTAACTGAATCACCTAATCGACGTCCTGGGGATGTGAAAATTGCTTGATACAGAACACTTGCACAACACTACTGATTAAACTGTTCATGTGTGCAAATAGTTGTGGAAACTGTTTAAATATACCTACCTAAAGGTATGATGCTGGTTAATTCGAATTTATTTATTTAATATTTAACGACAGCTTGACTGAGCCGGGAAAACAGAGATGGTGCTGTTTCAGATGCTTGTCCACAGATTCAAAAGATGGTGTATATTAAAATGTAGACAATAACTGACAATAGATATAAAGACCTAACGGCCTCATTAAGTGGAATAAGAGAAATATTTAAATACTTTTCTTTTGTAAGAGCTTAGTCTCCTGGTCAGCGGTCGCAACCGTACGTTAATATTATTAGGTAAATGCATCGACTTTTCCACGAATTTCCAATTTTTGGAAAAATTCTCATATCTACCGATTTTACACTTCAAACCGCAAATTAGGCTCTTTTTATTGTGGAACGTTAGCATATTATAATATTTACCAGTAAAAATCATTAAAGGTACGGAAAAAAAAGGTCAGCCGAAATATATTATGGACATTTTCTCTTTAATTGAATATTTAATGTAGTAGAGGTGGTTTAAAAAAAGGTTTAAAAGGGAGCTCCAGTCACTAACTATTTTAGTAAGAAAATTGTTTGGTAAGTAATTTGTTGAAATTAATTGTTGGTTTTATACTTAACATCCTATAAAACTACTTTATGATCTTAGTGATCATAAAGTAGTTACGTTAGTCTACGGTGATAATGAATACGGGTTCTAACTTCTAATGTTTGACAAATATGAACATTAAAACTATTTAAATGAAAAATAAATAAGTGATAAAATGTATGAAACGATTCTAGTATTAAATAGTCTCAAATAGAAACGAATAATCTTAACGGAAAACACTTTAATATTACTATAATTAAATTAATTTTTTTGCGCAATTATAACCTTTGTTTTTGACCGGGGTATTTTCCTCGTTTGTTTGTTAAGTGTAAGTTTCCCACGATTATGTCATCGTCGAATTTCGATATTTGCCATACTGGTCGATTTTTGTTATGTTAGAGTTACCATTTTTGGCCGGTAAACAAATCATTAACCTAGTTACGATCTTCAAAATTCTATTGAGTTTGTAATCTCGACCGAATCGAATAATCTCCTTTGTGACTCTTTTATTCTACGTATCATTGACTATTTTAGCACTATCGAAAACACATTATTTTAAATGAATGAAAAAAAAGAAAGAAATAAACCACCTCACACTTAACGCTTCCAGTGGAATAAAATCCTTCGTCAAGGATCCGGAAAAACATAACAAAAACCTGATTATACGACAAAATCTGAATGACTTATACCTACAAATATTTATCTTCTCATGAGGTCGTAGTTGTATAACTATGTAACGAAAAAACCTTTTTTGCTAACTGCCAACTTCTGATATCGAGACAAACAATCTGGTCAGCTTTTTACGTAAATGTTTGCCGAAATAACGATAAAACATAATTACTAAACTTAAGTTTGCTTATGTATAGCGTGCTTTCGTTAATATTAGGAGACATTATATTTTTAATAACAAGATTTTCAAAACACGCCAATTTTTTCCTAATAAATTATTTTATACCAATGTTGGAGAATACCAGAATCTATTTCGGTAAAGAAATTGTATAAATTAGTTAATGAAGTTGTATCAATAGTGTCTTAATGTTCTTATCATGTATCTGTATTAACATAATTATGTGTTTATTAACAGAGCGACATAGTCGCAGTAGCGGCAAAGCTCTTTATTAAAGAAAAAAAAAACAAGATTTTAATAATAAAATGCTGTGACGTGTTTACGTTCTGTATGACAAAAACGTGAGAACTGTTATAAACCCATAATAACTACAAGTAACTAATATAAGTTTTTCTTTTTTCCACAGGTAAGTTGACGTCAATGGTGTCGAGAATACCACGATTAACGTTATGGTAATGTAATAGTATATAAGTAAATGCAAAATGCAATAAGTAAATTAATGATTATAAATGAGGTTTATAATATTTAAAATGGTTTGAAATTAAAACTTTGATTAGAGGTTTTTTAAACTTCATATTGTCTGAGTTATGATTATTGATTAGGTAAGTGTAGGATCATACAAACAAGTATGCAAAAAATATGAACAACAAATATAAATGTGAGTAGAATGTGGAAGGGGTCTAAACATCTTAAAATTATTATAAAAAGTTTATATTAGCTATATAATTTTAATTTAATTAATAGTGTCTGTTGGCCTTATTGGCCTTTACAACGTTACCTCACTGTGACCCAGCCGTGAAAATTGAGAGCCCTATTCAGGGCCAGGAGTGGAGGGGTTGTCTCATATTATAGATATTGCAACTCAATCTAGAATATCATCATGGGCGTATTTTTATCCTAGGGCCAACAGTGCCGTACATTTTTTTCACTTGATTACTATCAAGCTAATTTTCCGGGAGTAGCTTCATTTTTATGAGACGAACAAAAATTTGCTCTACGAAAACCCTCGATTGTGGTAGCTAACAGAGATAGCAGAGGATAGAGCAGCAGTGAGCGTAGGACCGACGACGACAAGGCGACGAGTCGTAAGGTCATCAAAAATTGATTTTTTTTTCTGATTTGGTTTTCTTTTAGTTAGTGAATATTTATATAATTTAATAGTAATATTGTCCTACAAATTGCGTGCTACGTTATCCCGGTCCTACGCTCACTGCTGTTCTATCCCCTGCTACCTCTGTTAGCTGCCACAATCGAGAGTTTTCGTAGAGGAATTTTTTGTTCGTCTCATCAAAATGAAGCTACTCCCGGAAAATTAGCTTGATAGTAATCAAGTGAAAAAAATGTACTAGGGAGCCCGGACTATTTGACAGATGATTAGTTAATTTTTGCGTTGATCAGCCTTTGGGAAACCGGGCGTCAATGTCACCGATGATATGATGACCACTTTAAAGTGGTTGAAGTCTGTAACATAGTTTTTCTATTCATGATTTTACGCATTATTCCGAAAAATCTTAAGAAGTTAAGATTTTTTACTCGATTGTGTATATTATATAATAGTATTCATACTCGTCTAATAATAAAACAAACACTTTACGCATGTAGCTTCCTCTAATGATAACATACTTTTTATATTTACTGACGCTCCGAATATCTTGTACTTATTATACACATTTTCTTGGAAATTTCATTTCACTATAATAATATAGTTTGTTATTATTTATGAGTAATTAATTATTTAAGATATACAGCTTATGCCATAGATTTCATGAAAATTATTAGGTAAATATTCAGCCCTTAAATATCAATTAGATAAACTATACCCACGAATACATAATCAATTTATATTTTTTTAGTCTTTAAAACTAATACAATGTACTTTTAAGTAATTAAATTAAACATATAATTCAAACACTATATTAAAAAAAACGTTTAAGTTTTTTTTTATTAATTATTGATTCAGCTTGTAACATCCCACAGCTGGGCATAGGCCTCTTTGTCCATGCAGGATAAATATTGAAGCTTAACCCCCCCACGCTGCTCCACTGCGGGTTGGCAATAGTAGACATTTCGCTTTGTACCAACTAAATTTGTGACAGTAATCGTAAACATTATTCCGTCTAACATAAAAACTTAAATCCGTAATCTATTTCTCTGTCTATAAGTTTAGATTTTTTAGTGAAAAGTAGGTACAGTCACAGAGCAATAGTAAAAAAAAACAACTTCAACCGTATTAGGTAAAAAGGTCATATCCCGCAAGAGCGCATAATGAAATAAGGAAATAGGTATGAAAGTTTATGCGACGTATGTATGTCATTTTTGAAAGTAACAAAACCCTGTGTTTGATATTTCGACTTGTATCAGACTCGACTGGTTTATAAATAAAAGGGATTAATCTATATGACAAAAAGTCAATAAAGAAGTTTGAGGATTGGTTTTTACGTGAAGGTGAATGCTTTAAAGGTTACAAATAAGGCTTAACGTTCACTTGCAATATGATACTATATAGTATAGTATAGATTTTATATTGCTGTACAATGTATCAATCATTCACTTTCAGTACGAAAATCTAGAATTTATTTACGGCCTTAATTACTGCAGAAAACTAATTATAGTCATATTAATGTTACATCTTATATTAGTTAAATATGTAATTTTTTCATACCATAAAAGTTTTATTGCAAGTTAAACTGTTGTATTTTGATGTTCAATTAATAATTACAATGAGTCTTGGATATTTACATAGGAATGTTTATTGGTGGTAAAATACAATGAGTGTCAATTCGGCAGGTATTTTACTTGAGTCATAAAAGTTGAATATAAAATACACACCGTTATCCTTATAAGTAGTACATTGTTTAATTTCTTTGTTGAGTTTCCTTGTTCCAAAAAAACATGCGTGTGGTAAAGAGGACAAATAAAGTTAATAGTAGACTACATACGATAGAAAGATATATCATTTTTATATATACCGCGATGCTTAATAAATTGCAGTGTTATTCACACTTTAATATACGACACGAGAAATAAACGTAAGATTGAAATACCAAAAACAATTTTATTTTAAGTAGCAGTATGAAATTCCTTGTTTTTATATGTTTTAGACTCAACATCCAACAACATAAAAACAGTAAAATAATCTTATTTATTTATTTATTTACACTTTTACACACCAATACAAGGTTTTAACAGTATGACAAATCTATACTAATATAATATAGCTGAAAAGTTTGTTGGTTTGATTGTTTGTTTGTTTGTTTGTTTGTTTGTTTGTTTGTTTGTTTGTTTGTTTGAACGCGCTAATCTCAGGATCTACTGGTCCGATTTGAAAAATTCTTTCAGTGTTAGATAGCCCATTTATCGAGGAAGGCTATAGGCTATATATCATCACGCTAAGACCAATAGGAGTGGAGTCCACGCCGACGAAGTCGCGCGCAGAAGCTAGTGATATATAAAATAGAAGGTGCATCAGTTGCAACAGGCGATCTCTTCCAGGCAACCTTTGGGCAGAGAACTAACTAATGAGTGTGGGATGGGGCGCAAAAATTTATGAAACAGGAAAATATACAGACACATACAAATAAACATACACACGTACACATTCTTTAATCTTTAAAATTACAACAAAATTTTTAAGTAGGTAGTTATTGTAATTAAATCCTATAAATGAACTCTGGACATACGACGCAATATTTGTAGGCATACGTTTGTCTAGACTAGATTGACCGACCAAAGTTAATTTTTAGACGAATTCCGTAGGTTGTTCAAGAAACGATCGCGTGCTACCCTCGCGTGTTAAACAGACTTAATGTCATGTAAAACAAAACGTATTAGGAACAATGACTGGTTAATATTAAAATAACGAAACGAGAAACGAGATGTGTTTTTATTTATTTTGATATAATAGTTACATATTTAATTTTGTAATATGAATAAGATTTAAAAAGCTTTATTCACAATGTTTAAGTAATTGACTCAACTTTTATCAGTAAAGGAAAATCAATTTTACAATATTTAATGAAGAATTTGAAAAACAACAACAACAGATTAAAAACATAAAAATGTGCTTTTACGTATAAATTAAGAATGATTTCTAGTACATAAAGTTGAAGGTCGATTGAGGAATAAAAATGTCGTATAAAAAGTCCTATAATTTACAAAAAAAACTGGTTTGATTAAAATCAATCAGATATGATTCACGTGTAAAAATTATTTAAGTTGCGCATTTTCTTTTATAATGAAATATTAAAAAATATTATATTAATATTCATTTGAACATGTAGAGTAGATTAGGGTGGGTAAGAAGTCAATATCTTCCTCAAAATCCACTTAATATGTTGATATTACCTTACAGAATATCATAGCCAAATAATTTTGCTCTTATGTAATTTTGTGTTTCTGTGGTGAGTAGGTGGCTACAGCTCCTGGAGATACGCTGCTTTTAAATTGAGAGTTAGGTCGGCAACGCGCTTGTAATGCTCCTGAATTCTGATGTGGCAAGTGTTCATAGGCTACATAACTGCTTACCATCAGGCTCTCTGTACTCTTGTATGCCACCTTAGGCTAAGCGCGCACTAGTGACTTTTGTCACCGTGACTTTTGCGTCACTGTCACCGCGTCCATCATCACTAATGAAGGTGCGCGCATTTGGATACGTGAGTCACGTAATAAAATCTATGGACGCGGTGACAGTGACGCAAAAGTCACGGTGACAAATGTCACTAGTGCGCGCTTAGCCTTAGTGGTATAAAAAGAGCAAAAAGTATTTTGTTGTGGACCGACTAGATTTTAAGTTTTTTTCATTCTTTTTTGTGTAATTAGATAGTACTAAATCAATTCGAAAAGTAGAAGTGGACTTTTTCTATTATTTCAAGTAAAATTAAGGGTGCCTAATACTTCTGGTCACGGCTGTATTTTATAGAGGTTGATATTCTTCTATATCTGATAAACAAAATCGGATATAATTATGTAGATTATTTTGACCGCCGTTATTCGACATTAGCATGACAATAACACGAGAACATTCTAGAATGTAGAGCATCAGTCTGTACCGTTTATTATTATAATTGCCATTCGAACAGTTTATCGTTACAGTTAAGTACTTAAATCACCAAACACGTCGGACGATGGTACGAAAATATATTTTACTATGGCTTTGCCGTGTTTTTTTTCCGCGATTCGGAGAAATAGGATAGTACCTATTTGATAGTATAAAATTTAAAATGTTGCAAGTTTCAAAACAAACAGTCAAGAATTGAATGAAAAAATGAAATTAAAGCGTGTCTAACGTTTTCGACTAATTAATATATTTAAAAAAAATTGCATGTAGGTATAATAAACTAAAGTCAGAGCCAGGCTTTAACAAAGTTTATAACTATTTTGGTATTTTTTGAATTTATCAATATGACTAATTTTTACAAATAGTATTCGTGCTATAAATAATATATTATTGAATAATTAAAAAATAATAATAATAAATACTCTTTATTCTTTTAATGTAAATAAAAAAACTTTGGTACTTACTAACTTTTTACATTACAAAAAAATACCACAGTTTCAATAATAATAAAAAACACTCACCTAAATAACTGTTGGTATATTAAAACATTACAGACAGTTAAACCAAACAGATAAATACATACAGGTTTTAGTTGTGGTATTATCTTTATAATGATATTTACTAGGCTCATAGTTGACTATTTAAAGCGAAAATATGCTAATTTTAGTTTAAAAATTGAAATGTTTGAGTTTTATCAAGTTACTAGCTCCTGCGCGACTTCGTCGGCGTGGACTCCGCTCCTATTGGTCTTAGCGTGATGACACATAGCCTATAGCCTTCCTCGATAAATGGGCTATCTAACAGTGAAAGAATTTTTCAAATCGGCCCAGTAGTTCCAGAGATTACCGCGTTCAAACAAACAAACAAACAAACAAACAAACAAACAAACAACCAAACAAACAAACTCTTCAGCTTTATATATTAGTATAGATAAGGAATTCGCCTTTAAATAAATTGTTCTATATCTAATTAAAACTTGTTTTTATGTTAGTGACGAGTGATATTTTAAATACTATTTATCTTTAGTTTTAATTAAATGTAACAATTTTAACCATTTTATAAATTTAATTATTAAATGTAGATTAATTTAACCTACATCTTACTTTTTAATATCATATTAGTGTACTTAGGTATGTAAAACCTCTTTTGAAAACAAACCTCTTTTCAGTTTGAATTTAAAAAATTATAAAACAAATTAATCATAATTTTTAAATGAGAAAGTTTGGTTAAATGAATATTTGTTACTAAATCAAAGATGAAGATTTCTAGAAGTAGAGCCTTAAATAGCACTTAAGTGTTTTGTCCGGGGTAAAAAGCACCTACTATTCCTGTGGGATAGATTTGTTTTGGTTTTTATCCTTCACAGGCTAAGCGGATAGATTAGGTATCAAAAAGTTTACTAATACTTTATATCCAAAATCCTTCTCCTACATGGAGAAAGATGTCTATGCTGCTGGATGTTGAATCGTGAACGTTATCCAAAAAAATTATAGGTTAAAAAAACTAAAAAAACGGTTTTAATATACTGTTTGCAATATTAGAATTATTACAAGTACCTGGGTGACCGAGCCTAGCTCGGTATTTTCATATTTTTTTTTGTTTTTTTTTTCTCCGTATTTTTATATTTTAATTTTATTTAAATAATAAATCACGAGTGAAATTAAAAAAAAGACAAAAAATTCCACCCCATTGACATTGACACCCGCCGATTTCGTAATTACGCTATTACAGCTATGATGACAGTAGTGAAATTAAGCTTCGTATTCTAATGATATTTTTTCATTGCCTAAAAACAGGGATAAAACGACATTTTTTTTAAATGAATCCTAGCTAGATCAATCCCCTGCATACTAAATTTCACGAAAATCGTTGGAGCCGATTCCGAGATTCAGATTCTATATATATATACAACAAGAATTGCTCGTTTAATAGTATAAGATAATATGATTAAGCACCCCACGCTTTTTCACTTTATTTGAATTATTTTCTACTTTTAATTCGATTGCTATTAAAGCGTGTTTTTTCAGTTGTTTAAACTATAATTTATTTTCTGAATTTTTAGTAGTAAGACAATAATTTAAAAAAAAAGCGTGTTAAGTATATTGTATTGTCATCGGCCCTTGACCCCTGTGCAAATTTCCAAGTTAATCAGACTCCTAGAAGTAGGTGAAAATGAAGTTCAAAGATTCCGTTACATACATACAGGTCAAGCTAATAAAAGCGTGTTAAAAAAAGATTTATTTGTGATATATTATATATGTACATGTAAGATAACATATAAATTTCTAATTCAACGAAGTTACGAGCAGTATACACTAGACAAAAAAGATATCTCAATTTTTTTTAAATACTCTCGCATCAAATATCATTGTAGTATGACTGCATGTAACATGTACTGAGGACAATAATTGCAGTATACATAATTATAAACGCTAAATAGGTCTTGCTCAGTGGATAAGTAGGTCGAAATACAGACACACACTGGTATCGTATTTCCTGCTACGCGAGCACAGATAACATAAGCTACTCGTAAGGTTTTTGTTTCTTTGCTTTATAGTTTTTATGGCCAGTCCCAGTAAGTATTTTTGATTATGTAAATACTTCTTGGAAAAATATTTAATAATACCTACTCAGTAAATCTTTTGATGAGAGGTTAACAACAATTACTGTTCTGTTTATACGAGTCCTAGTTGGTTGTTTTATAGCCTAAATTATGCATTGGTAGAGAAGCTGTGAATATAGCAAGATTTATAATAATCTGTTCAGTACTTTTTGACCTTTGATTTTAAATATAAATAATACATACATAGACTAATAAAGTAATATTTTTAACTGACTTCGTTAGAATTTCGTCATATTTATATGTTTACTAGCTGCTGTGCCCGCGACTTCGTCCGCGTGGCATTTAACAAAAAAGTTATTGTTCAGTTCGTAGAGTTATAAATTTCTAAAATAAAAGTAGCCTAAGTTACTCCTTATTACATCAGCTATCTGCCAGTGAAAGTCCCGTCAAAATCGGTCCAGCCATTTCAGAGATTAGCCGGAAAAAAACAGACAGACAGACAGACAAAAATTGTAAAAAATCTTATTTTGGTATATGTTCCGTGTATAGATCCATATGCATTTAGTAAAAATATTAAAAACAGACACTCCAATTTTATTTATTAGTATAGATATAGATATTAGATATATTTTGATTTTGTCACGTCCAAGAGAATGTCCATAGATGAAATTAAAAAAATAAATTATTCTGTCAGCAAAAATAATTAAAATTACTAATTAGTCAAACCTTTTTATATTAATTGCATAATTTTGCAAGTATTTATTTATTATACTTATTGTTAAATCACGGTGGGATCGGATCGTGGGCAGTCCCATAAACGCTCGCTTCCTACTCACAATAAGCCGAATTGCTCGTTATTCAATTGCACTGGCTCACATTACTTGCTCGCTTAAATCACTTTAATACTATGAATAAGATTCTTTATACACTATTTTAAAGAGCCACATTTTCACTACATATTATAAAACAAAGTCTCTTCCCGCTGTCTGTCTCATCATCTCCCTGCCCTTATCCTATTCATATAGGGTCGGCACAACATGTTCTCCTCTTCCTCAGACTCATGTTGTAAGTGATTTGGCATGTTATTTTTTACGACCGGCTGCCTGCCTGACATCAACCCTCCTTGGGAATGCACAGTATAATATAGAAAATCAATAATGAGATAATAACATTATTATGATAATTCATCATCATATTATACATATTCATCATATTGATTATCTTCATTTTCTAGTAAATTTTTTTATCTTCATCAGGATATTTTTATATTTAGATTTTTCTAAGCTCAGTAACAATATGTTTGCATCCTGACTTCTGTTCAATTGCTTTATGGTTATTTCTTTTGTGTTTACTAATCGCTTCTGGTTCAATTGAACGTGTCTCATTTTTCTTATAGTGTTTATTGGTAATAAAACTGATGCTGAATTTGATCCAATGTCCAGTAAAATTTCAAATCTGCCATTGTCATTAATAATAACGTAATATACCAACACGTTAACACAATAGCGAACTAAACTAGCTTGGATCGAAAGTCGAAAAGAAAAGACAGTCTTCATTAAGTTTTATGCAGCTCCAGAAATAAGAAGGCGTATAATACCAGTCATAAGCTGATTTCATGACTTCTTTATTATTTTTAGTTAAAGAAACTGAAGTAATTTTGATTCATTTGACAAGACGTTGTCTTGAAATCCTCTGGAAGGTGCAAATTATCGGACTACAACGTATAACACATTTTTTTTAACTTTCACTTTTTTATTATTTATTAATATATTTTTTTTATTTTACAATATTTATTGGGTTACATTAAGTCCAATTTTTTATTTAATTTTGTTTTATAATATATACATTTTAATTTTGACATTGACAATTATAAATGATTAATCATCCCGCTGTCTGTCTGTCTGTCTGTATATATGCTTAGACCTTTAAAACTACGCAACGGATTTCGATGCGGTTTTCTTTAGTAAATAGAGTGATTCCAGAGGAAGGTTTATATGTATAATACATGCATAATATAGTAGAGGAACACTGATAGTTTTAAAGTTTTCTAATGTGATGTCGTAAATAAACACATTTTTTGCGCTTAGATTGCAAATATTTATTTTATATTTTATATATTTTAGTATCAGCATTGCGCCCGTGCGAAGCCGGAGCGGGTCGCTAGTAATATATAAGTTAAGAATTGTTATAGCTTGATCTCGTGTAAGGCAAAATTAATTTCTCTATTTTTGTAGAGTTGGGTCGTCCAGGTGAATCATGTAACATATATTCGTGAATTTTATGTGTTGTTTCAATATTTTTTATGAGTATAGTGAAGTAATTATACGTGAATCTAAACACAATTTGCCAAAAAAATCACCCAATATTCCGAAGAAGAGACTGCGAAGAGGCTTTCAAGTAAAATGTTAAACTCTACATAGCTTTAAAGATAGAGTTTAAACGCAGAAATAATAATCATTTAAATTCGCACAAGTTTCCTTAAGGCTGCGTCGCTTGACAAAAGTAGGCATTTAAAGTCTACCCCGTCCCCCTTGGACACACGTCGCGCGAACTCGTTGCTGTTGAACCCAGTCCGTGACCTCAAAGCGTCAGTGGCTGTAAAGCGAACTAATTTGATTTGACTTTAAAATAGAAATGCATTTATTATGATCTTTTTTTAAAGTAGTGATAAATATGTAATACTTTCGTAAATAAATGAAATAAGTAAATGATTTCAGGGTTATTTATTATAAAGACTGTTGGACATAAATAGAATAAGCTATATAAAATAAAACAAATTACATATTAAATCTATACAAACAAATAAAATTGAAGTGTCTGTTTGTAATATAAACTACTAAATTTCATATATAATATACATGGTGCAAATACCAAAATAACATTTTTTATAATTTGTTTGTCTGTCTGTTCCGGCTAATCTCTGAAACGGCTGGATCGTTTTTAATAATAACATACGTATGTAAATAATGTACGACGAAATACGTATATAAATAATATGTGTGTAATAACATACGAATGTAAAGTTTGTCATGAAGCGCTGCTTAGTACTAGTGGTCTAAGATCCGAATCTAAATCGATCTTCACCGAGCTGATAATATAATGAAACATACTTTGTAATAAATTTAGTATATATATTAGATAATATTATATTAAAAATGGGTTACCTCTATTTTGAATACTCTATTTTGTTGTTATGTATTATTATTATAATCTATATAATAAAAAAGAATGTTGCTAAGCGCATAACTCGAGAATGGCTCGACCGATTCGGCTAATTTATTTTTGTATGTTCCTTAAAAATTCCACAGTAGGTTTTTATATTTAATAATTCTTATTTTAATATTAATTAAATATAATATATTATAACAAAGAAAAAAATGGCAACGTCACGTGGTGTTCCCAAGTGGTCACCCATCCAAGTACCTGACGCTGCCGCGTTACCGGTCGCTCAAATGTACCTCATGTGATGAAATGCGCCTTAAGAAGTTTCACTTCAAAAAAACTAGTTGAAAAAAGCGGTCACCCATTCAAGTACTGACCGTCGTGACGCTGCCGCGTTTCTGGTCAATTAAATTTTATCTTTACTAACATATCTCACTCTCAACTTCCGTTCGGCTCAACCGATCACACTTTTCTTAACGCTCTCGTAACGCACCTGCTTACTCCCCAAGTTAAGCGCGCCTATAGAAGTTAAACTTCAAAAAAACTATTTGAAAAAAAAAGCGGTGACCCATCCAAGAACTGACCGTCGTGACGCTGCCGCGTTTCCGGTCGATCAAATTTTATCTTAACCAAAATATCTCCCTCTCAACTTCCGTTCGCCTCGACCAATCACACTTTTCGTAACGCTCTCGTCACGCCTGCTTACTCTCCAAGTTAAGTGCGCCTAAAGAAGTTTCACTTTAAAAAAAACTAGTTGAAAAAGAAAGCGGTCACCCATCCAAGTACTGACGCTACAATGAGCGTAACGCTACAAATAGCGTAACGATACAATAGCGTAACGCTACAATGAGCGCAACGATACAAATAGCGTAATGCTACAATGAGCGTAACGCTACAAATAGCGTAACGCTACAACAAATAGCGTAATGCTACAATGATCGTAAAGCAACAATGATCGTAACGCTACAATGAGCTTAATGCTACAATGAGCGTAACGCTACAATGAGCGTAACGCTACAATTAGCGTAACGATACAACGAGCGTAACGATACAAATAGCGTAACGCTACAATGAGCATAACGATACAATGAGCGTAACGCTACAAATAACGTAACGCTACAACAAATAGCGTAATGCTACAATGATCGTAAAGCAACAATGATCGTAACGCTACAATGAGCGTAACGCTACAATGAGCGTAACGCTACAATTAGCGTAACGATACAATGAGCGTAACGATACAAATAGCGTAACTCTACAATGAGTGTAACGCTACAAATAGCGTAACTCTACAAATATCGTAACGCTACAATGAGCGTAACGCTACAATTAGCGTAACGATACAATGAGCGTAACGATACAAATAGCGTAACGCTACAATTAGCGTAACGCTACAATGAGCGTAACGATACAATGAGCGTAACGCTACAAGTAACGTAACGCTACAATGAGCGTAACGATACAAATAACGTAACTCTACAATGAGTGTAACGCTACAAATAGCGTAACTCTACAAATATCGTAACGCTACAATGAGCGTAACGATATAAATAGCGTACGCCTTTTTCATGCAAGTCGCTGCGCCGCGCGCCCTTCCCTGTCGTTTTTCCGTTGCACCTGGTTTGAAATCACAACGATTCTAAAGAAGTTTCACTTCAAAAATCTAATTGAAAAAAAAGAGGTCACCCATCCAAGTACTCGTCGTGACACTGACGCGTTACCGGTCGCTCAGATTTTACCCCTCATGCGCCTAAAGAAGTTTCACTTCAAAAATGTTAATTTGGTGTAATATGTACCGTGTATATATACATACATATGAATTTAGTTAAAAGACGTAATATTACAAACAGACACTCCATTTTTATTAATTTTTATATAGATAAATAGTGTTTACAAAAACTTAAACAGCAACAAAATAATTATATTAAACTAGCGGACCCGGCAGACGTTGTCCTGCCCGGAAAACAGCTACCAAATTTGATTGCTTACATACCGATAGCAGCGCCACCTATCGGGTCAAATTGAGATAAAAAATTCCCTATCTCTCGAGTTGGACCAAATTACAGATGCTTACGAAATGTGATAAAAATTGGTTCAGTACTTTCGGAGTTACATAGCGATAGCAGCGCCACCTACCGGGTCCAATTGAGATAAAAACTACCCTATCTCTCAAGTTAGACCAAATTACAGAAGCTTACAAAATTTGATACAAATTGGTTCAGTAGTTTTGGAGTTACATACCTATAGCAGCGCCATCTACCGGGTCTAATTGAGAAAAAAGTACCCTATCTCCCAAGTTGGACCAAATTACAGATGCTTACAAATTTTGATACAAATTGGTTCAGTAGTTTCGGAGTTACATACCGATAGCAGCGCCACCTACCAAATTTTACCCCTCATGCGCCTAAAGAAGTTTCACTTCAAAAATGTTAATTTGGTGTAATATGTACCGTGTATATATACATACATATGAATTTAGTTAAAAGACGTAATATTACAAACAGACACTCCATTTTTATTAATTTTTATATAGATAAATAGTGTTTACAAAAACTTAAACAGCAACAAAATAATTATATTAAACTAGCGGACCCGGCAGACGTTGTCCTGCCCGGAAAACAGCTACCAAATTTGATTGCTTACATACCGATAGCAGCGCCACCTATCGGGTCAAATTGAGATAAAAAATTCCCTATCTCTCGAGTTGGACCAAATTACAGATGCTTACGAAATGTGATAAAAATTGGTTCAGTACTTTCGGAGTTACATAGCGATAGCAGCGCCACCTACCGGGTCCAATTGAGATAAAAACTACCCTATCTCTCAAGTTAGACCAAATTACAGAAGTTTACAAAATTTGATAGAAATTGGTTCAGTAGTTTCGGAGTTACATACCGATAGCAGCGCCACCTACCGGGTCTAATTGAGATAAAAACTACCCTATCTCTCAAGTTAGACCAAATTACAGAAGCTTACAAAATTTGATACAAATTGGTTCAGTAGTTTCGGAGTTACATACCGATAGCAGCGCCACCTACCGGGTCTAATTGAGAAAAAAGTACCCTATCTCCCAAGTTGGACCAAATTACAGATGCTTACAAATTTTGATACAAATTGGTTCAGTAGTTTCGGAGTTACATACCGATAGCAGCGCCACCTACCAAATTTTACCCCTCATGCGCCTAAAGAAGTTTCACTTCAAAAACGTTATTTTGGTATAGGTATATACAATGTATGTATATTATACATACCTACATAATATGAATTTAGTTAAAAACCGTAATATTACAAACAGACACTCCAATTTTATTTTATGTAGATAAATAGGTATTTTTTACAAAAACAGCAACAAAATATATTAATTTAAATTTATAAATAGCGAATTCAAATTTCAGTAGGTACGAATATTGAATGCATACTAATATTTAAAAAATACGGAAGACGAAATGTTGCGCGGGAAAAATTGAAAAATTTTTCACACGTCCAGCGTCTATGACGTCCGACAGGACACAGCACTGCACAGTGCCGCGAGACCAAAAAAGCGGTCGAAAATCACTTGAATAATCGATTAAAAAAAAATTATGGAATTAAAAAAAAACACTTGATCAAATTATTCCAGTTATATATGAACTTTATTTTGGTAATTTATTTATAATATCAAATCAGTTATTTTAAGAATAAAACCCAATCATAGTAAATAAAATGACCCGAAAAGAGGTAACTTTGTGAATTTATTCTATCGAGCCAAATTTATCAAATCATGTTTCCGACAAAAGCTTGAACTAGAATATACCCTCAACAATATCAATTAAATTTATTAGATAAAAATTTCACTGTTTACTATTTCAAAACTGAATTAATAGAAACGTGTTTTGCAGGAATACGTCAATCACCTCGCCTTAATAATAATGTCTACTTTAATGTTTAACTTTATTTTATTTTAGTTGTCGTTGTAGCATCCATAGAAATAAATGTATTTCTTTAAGAATTTCAAGAAATTTCTAAAGGTAGTAGTAGCAGCTCTATCAAAGACAGGCGGTCAAAAATAGTGTATTAGTTACAAAATACTGCTTCTATTCTTTTTTACGCAATTATGAATTGATACAACACATAAAAACCTACAAAGCATAAAAAAGTACGGTAACCTGTTTAATCTTATTGCTAGTAACAAAAATGTTAATTAATTATCCCGTTCTTCTGATACCTACTCTAAGATTGTAAACTTCCTCAATTATTATTATAAGCATTTAGTATATATTTGATTTGAATTTAGGTAGGTATAGATTTTGTAGATACTTTTACCTACTTTAAACTTGACTTTAAGGAAAAAATATTCAAAAGAAAGCCGTAGTATAGAATGTGACGTAATTTGTAAATTGTACTAATCTTATAAATGTGAGTTTGTGATGATGATTTAATGGATAGGTGGATAGATGCTTCTCATCGGTTTCCGTCGCTCTCTGATGCAAACTACTGAACTGATTGTAAAGAAACATAGAAAGCTGGAGATTTAAAATAATATGTAGAGTAGTGTTAATCCTGACATTCCCACCTGCGGAAATTACGCGGATAAAACTTCGAGAAACAGCTAGCAGCTAGTAGAGACTTCATTAGATTCTTGCTTCATTAGATTCTTTATAAATAAAATATGACTAAATTAAAACTAGTGTTTTTATACCTGGCTAGACATGATTGCGGGTGATAAAAAAAAATGCATATTCAAATGGAGGTATTATCGCTAAAAGAGCGATTTCTTTTTGACAAGTTTTCAAGAGCAAAAAATTAAGCAGAAAAAAGTTGTCAAGTATAGTATAAGTAGCCAAAGATAATTAATAGGCATAAATGACAAAAAATATTAAAAAAATGTATGAATGTATATAAACACAAAAATTACACCTTTAAAGCACTCACGTGTTTTATATTTATAACAGGTGTTTTTAAGTCTAGATTGCTTAGACGTTGTACGCTATGACTAATTGTTATTAATAGCTTTAATTTACTATGCATTGTAGTGTGAGAAATAAAAATATATGCATTTATTATAGGATACTATTCTATTTACCCATGTGCATTTTATGGACTTTATTACTTGAGGATCTATATAAAATAGTCCTTATGTTAAAGACCTTGATTGTTAATCTGAATAAATTGTAAGTTTTTAAATGAAATATGGAATAATTGATGATGGAGGATTATTATTATTATTTTATAATTATGAGAACTTCAGAAAAAATGTTATTATTATTATTATTATTATTATTTTTTAAGAGTGACTGTTGAGTCTTGCTCTGTTTTTTTTTCAGTTTCTTTCAGTTCATTTCTCCTTAGTAGATGTATCAGTGCTACATTCCGTATCGGGGCTAGTTTCACCTTATGTTTTTTTTTTTTTTTTGATATCGCAGGAACCAATTTACGGGTGATATCCAGGACCCCCGGGTAGGCAGTCCTAGACCGTATGTCGGACTCAGCACTTGAGGGTGCTAATACCGTACTAAACCCCTGCGGGAGCCTTCAACCGCTTTAATTGGAGGGTCCCGGAGCTTCACTTTACTTAACCCTGAATAATGAAGTAGATAGTTTTTGTTTTTAATTTAAAATCCTATTTTTTATATTATTCGAAAAGGGGCTCCCCACGTACACATTTACGGAGGAAAAGAAAAAGAAACTTTATAGAGCTATTAATAAAATATGTAAATGGCGTCGTTTATATGTTTACTAGCTGCTGCCCGCGACGTCGTCTGCGTGCGTTCACTGCTCGTTCCCCGTAGGTGATAGCGTGATAATATGTAGCCTATGTTCTGACCCGACTTCTTAATAATATTCGTGCCAAATTTGAAGTAAATCCATGCAGTACTTTTTGAGTTTATCCCGGACATACATTTGAAGAAATAAAGGTTCACTGCTCTTTCCCCGTAGGTGATAGCGTGATAATATATAGCCTATGTTCTGACCCGACTTCTTAACAATATTCGTGCCAAATTTGAAGTAAATCCATGCAGTACTTTTTGAGTTTATCCCGGACATACATACAGACAACAGACAAACAGACAAACAGACAAACAGACAAAAATTCTAAAAACTATATTTTTGGCTTCGGTATCGATTGTAGATCACACCCCAATTATTCTTTTAAAAAAATATTCAATGTACAGTTTTTACTTTTCTACCATTTTATTATATGTATAGATTATGTATGAGATACGTAGTATTTATTCGATTGGGATATACATTTTTATTTACTTTTCCTTATAAGTTTCGCAATCAACATGAACACCTTCAAAAAAAAAGCTGGAGGTTCTCAATTCAATTCTCAGTTTTTATTTAAATGTACGAAGGTACGTTACCTCAGATGGGATTGTTTCATTCATAAAGTTATCTAAATCTACAAAATCTTAATATATTATATGAATCTCGTGTCACAATGTTTGTCCTCAATGGACTCCTAAACCACTTAACCGATTTTAATCAAATTTGCACACCGTGTGCAGTTTGATCCAACTTGAAAGATAGGCTATATTTTATTGTGGTATATGTAATAATTATATTTATGAAAAAAAGGGCGGTACGAAGTTCGCCAGGTCAGCTAGTCTTTATTAAAGATATAGCTATTCATTACTATGTCTTTTTATACATGTTTAATATAGGTACCTATATACCTATATTTTATAATTTCGTAACCTTTCACTTTATTTAAAATATATTTTAACCATTAAAGTTGCCGCTACAAATAAACACAATTAAATAAACAAAACAAGTAGCTACTGTCATCTAGTGTATCTTTCTTAAACTACTAAGCCTGAAACCGACCACGAGCTTTCAACCGCCACAAATAGATGGCGCTGCTAGTATAATGTATAATTTATTTAAAACGTTCACAACGCGCTGGTACTATAATAATCGTCATGAAAATGACCTTTGTTATCATTAGGCAACAATATCGTCATAACTACGTGAATAGGAGGCTCGGCGCTGATTAATGATCTCAGCACACACGGTACGCAACTACGCACGCTTAGGTATTTCTAAAAATAAACTGAATGTTTCTTCGTTAACTTTTAAATAAGTTCATAATTATTTTTAACTTCTTAACATCAATGGTCAAGTACTTTTGCTTTCATATATATTTTAATAATAGTCACTGCCAGATATTTTACCGTTATATATAATACTAGCTTCTGCGCGCGACTTCGTCGGCGTGGACTCCGCTCCTATTGGTCTTAGCGTGATGATATATAGCCTATAGCCTTCGTCGATAAATGGGCTATCTAACACTGAAAAAAATTTTCAAATCGGTCCAGTAGATCCTGAGATTAGCGCGTTCAAACAAACAAACAAACAAATAAACAAACAAACAATCAAACAAACAAACTCTTCAGCTTTATTATATTAGTATAGATATTTATACGTTTATTAATAGTTATTTGAACACCTAGTACTCGATAATACAGACGCGCGATTTTAGCACTTAGTCAAAAGGGTTAGCGAATATAATTCTATAAATCAAAATGGCATCACGTTCAAAAAATCTGTAAGGTTATTGACCGTATTTTTTTACTTGTTTGGGCGCTTGTGCACTACAATGAATTTTACCGTCCGGCGGTCCGATTTTTTACTGTCCGATTTGGCACTGAAAAACACGGATGGGCGTTTGTGCACTACAATGAATTTTACGGTCCGGAATTTTACGAACGCAACGCAATAGGGTTACCAACCATACTTTATAATAACGTAATATACTTTATTTTTGGTAATTATACCTACAAATACATAAAAAAACTGACTTCAATTACATCGACAAGTAATACAACGTAAGTAGAAGAATAAAATTCCACGAAACCTCTACGATTTTCGAAGTTTCCCTCGATTTCTCCGGGAAGACATCATCAGATCCTAGTTTCCTTACCATGGTACCACCGTCGGGATATCCCCTTTGTAACAAAAAAAGAAGTTATCCGCAAAGACACATAAAAAAATATATATACGGTCGAATTGAGAAACCTCCTCCTTTTTTGAAGTCGGTTTAAAAATTAGGTTAAATTTGAACATTTTCAAATGGTAATTACAAAGGCCAAATTACAAGAAAGATGAAATATTAATTAAGATGGACGATATGTATTCCGAATCTATAATACTTAAAGAGATCCAAACATTAAAGAAATCCAATTCACTAATGATGATAAACAATTTTCAGTGAAAAGTACAGTTGAAAAATGGCAATATATACTTTAAAATGCATGTGATAGCTTGAAAAATATAAAAAAAAATTATTTCTTATTTGCTCTCCGTTGTTGCCACTTCAGTTTTCACTAAAAGAGGTTTTTTTTCAGAAAGAAATCTAAAAGTTGAAAAAAAGAATCGTTTATTTAAATTAAAAGGTTGCCAAATAAGCTTTGAAACATTTAACGATAACAAAAAATTGTTAACATGTACTAAAAGCATACAAAAATACGTTTTTAAAGCAATTAAAACATAAAATATGAAAAAGACTTTTTTTTCTTCCAAATACTTTATTTTATTTTTTCCTATCCAAACCATTTTATACTTTTTTTTATCAAAAAAACTTAGCAGCCCTAGCGACACGCCCCTTCCCCGCCCCCCTCCCCTTCCCTTCGTCTCGGACCGAAAAAAACGGTCCGGTATGGGAAAAAGTAAAATTACGGACGGTAAAATTCATGGTAGTGCACAAGCGCCCATACATTTCTATGGCGTATCATATCGGACCGTAAAAAATCGGACAGCCCGTCCGTAAAATTCATTGTAGTGCACAAGCGTCCTTTGAAATATAATTCATTGGAATTTATATACCTACAACGTTTGAGCTGCCGATTAGAATTATTGTATACTTCATGAAAAAAACTATTTTCCAGAAAAGATTTTTATATCTAGATATAAATCATTAAGATAAGGTTTAATATCAGAATAAGAATTCTTAATTGTACAAAGAAAAGTGAGAAGTATAAGTGAAAAATACACGTGATAAAACCGTAAAAAACACATGTGGTCTGAAAGAAGATGTAGTGACAAAAACTTCTGTGTGGTTTATGAAACCACGGTAAAAGTGAAACTTTTTAAAATATTTTACTTTTTAAATAAACTTTTTAATAGGTAACTTACATCAGCTGTATGTTGTCATTAGTGTCTTAGTTCTAGGAAATGATAAGACATGGCCGACCATCACGCGACATGGAACACGCACACGAAAAAGTTTGAGACGATGTAATTGTGGCGACTACGTCCCACATACGCCTTATACCTAAGGACTACTACCAGGCTGGTTTGCATTGATTTTCGTAATTAAGATCATTTTTGGTGTATATTTGTGTTTATTTTAATTTGTTGATCTAAATTACTGGTAAGGGGGTACCTGTGGCGACTACATCCCACATACGCCTTATACCTAAGGACATAATTTTAAGTAAATTGTTTAATTTTAAGCCATAATGTAGCTGTGTTTCTAAATAATTTCCCACGTACATGTTTTATTGTAAAGCCCTTATGTTTTGTATAGTTTCTATTTTTTACCGTCAGGGACAATTATAGTATTGTTAGAAAATATCCTTTATTACTACAGATTTCTATTTTATTAAAGCTTTGTATTTAGTTCTTTTGTAACGCCAATTGTTTGTCTAAATTAATGTTAATGGCGTATAACTCTGTTCACGTGTACCATTACTTAATTGTTTATTTCTTTCTGTTTTATTTGTTTTGTCTTTCTGTTTTATAAATTTGCTTTTGTCTCTTTTTTAAGTGAACCGACATCGCCGAGCTCTCGAGGAGTACACACGCAACCACGGTCCGAGTCAGTTCACTTATACAACAAACTCTACTTGTACTATTTTATTAATATACACCGTCACACAGTCTACGAATTTATCATTTTTTTCCGCGCGAATCCTAAACGTATAACCTAGCAAGAGCGCCGACATAATAAAAGTTCACTTTAAAATCGAGAAAGGATGCTAAGATGGTTTGGTCATGTCGAGAGAATGAATGAAGAACGATTGACGAAAAAAGTGTATAAGGCGAGTGTGAATGGAAGTGTTGGAAGGGGTAGACCTAGGCGGACTTTTCAAGACCAGATCAGAGACGTCTTGAAAAAAGGCCCAGGTCAAGAGTACCCTAAGCCGAAGAGCATGTATGAAAGGAATAATGAAAGTGGACGAAGCGAAACAAGTATGTAAGGATCTTAGCAAGTGGTGAAAAGTGGCCTCTGCCTACACCTACGGGAAAGAGATGATTTATAATTTATATGTATGTATGTATATGAAAAATACACTATAACTCGTGGATACACTACCTTAAAACGTCTCCATAATATAGTTCTAAATTACAGGTGAAAACATAGATATAAATATATAAAACGTATTATTTATCATACAATCTTCGTAGTTTAAAAAATTGATCTTTGATTTCTGCTCAGTTTTATAGCAAAGATGGTATTTTTATGAAAATTATCTCAGCTCATTAATACGTTCATGTTTTAATTAATATGATTTTTTTTTAATGTTTCATAAGAATCTAAAATGATAAGAGTCGCTTCGCAAGAGTGATTTAATTCTTATGATAATATGTTACATTATAAATAGTTTCTAAGTTATTTTACTTAACTAGCTGATGCCCGCAACTTCGTTCACATATAAAATTTCGATAGCTTAGGTTCTAAACGGCGTATTTAAATTAAACATGAACTACTTTTTAAGTCAGATCTACAGAAATGCAACTGCGAAAACCGCAACAAATTTCATTCGGTAGGTAGTATTTGCTTGATGCGCGGAGAAGCATACAGACAAAAAAAAAACAATATAAGAAAAAAAAAACCAAAAAATTTGGTTTTGTTTCGTTTTGATGAAGATTCATAATATAATTTTTTCAATATCAATCAAATAGGTATCTTTTATTTACAGACGTAAACCACTTAGGTTTTTATAGCTATAGTTATTGGACATATGTCCAATAACTATAGCTATAGACTGGGCCACGCTTGGTCCCGTGGTACTTTCCTGTATGGGATGTGTGTCTTTTACCATTGTTCTTGGAGCTTATAATATTGAAGTTATATTAGAATTATATTTTAATTAGAAAATTCTAACACTAAATACTTTTTATGTAATAATGTATCAAAGTTTTGGTCACATACATATGAAAATCTAAAAATCTCTGTCTGTCTATGGATCTGAGAACATTATTTAACTTTGTGGACCCCAAATTTAGGAACATAATGTTTATAATTGTCAGTGACTCGATAGGCTGAATTATTGAAAAAAAAAATGAGGGCCTTAGGCATTATAAAAGTATACAAAATAGTTTGATATTTTTGCTTATAAAGTAGATTATATATTATAAAACAAAGTCTCTTCCCGCTGTCTGTCTGTCTGTTAAATCTTAATATTTTTAATGCTTAGATCTTTAAAACTACGCAACGGATTTTGATGCGGTTTTCTTTAGTAAATAGAGTGATTCCAGAGGAAGGTTTATATGTATAATACATGCATAATATAGTAGAGGAACACTGAAAGTTTTCTAATGTGATGTCGCAAAAAAACACATTTTTAGCGCTAAGATTGCAAATATTTATTTTATATTTTATATTAATTAGTATCAGCATTGCACCCGTGCGAAGGCGGAGCGGGTCGCTAGTAGTAGATATTCTGATGTGATATATTCAGATGTGTTACTTATGAATGTAAATTGATGTGGTTACTCATTCTTGTAGAATGTAGAGGCACCGAAGCTCTTAGAAAATTTAAAGACATTTTAGGGTAGCACAACGCACAACAACACAAACAGTGTTTCTGTAATTCAACAAATAATTCCGCAAATCCGTAATAAAGTTATGTCAAAAATAAAGCTCTCTTCTTCTTCTTCTTCCGTGCCTTGTCCCACTTCAGGTAGGGTCGGCTCTCCTTATCTCACGGCGCCAAGACATTCTGTCAAGGGTTGTCGGATCGGGTAATTGCTCCTTCTTGAGAAGTTTTGTCATACTGGTCCACCATGTCAAAGGAGGACGTCCTCTGCCTCTCTTGTTCTCTGGTAGGCTTAAAGCTGTTTTAACGACGTGTTCCTCCGTTCTCCGCATGACATGTCCGTACCACCTCAGTCTGCTCTCAGTCAGTTTGTTGTGAATTGGTGCAACTTTGAAGGACCCTCGTATGTACTCATTTCGAACCTTATCCAACCTGGTCACTCCACCTCAGCATCTTCATCTCGGCTGTATGTAGTTTCTGTGTGTGTCAAAAATAAAGCTCTAATTTTTCAAAAACGTTATTGCCAAGGAGGGCTCCTTCCTACAAGCCAAACTGACTGGGAGAATTGATATGTTATTTTTTCCTCAATTCTTGACGTCAGATAGTTTTATAACGCATGTAATAACTTACACACGCGGTAACAATACAATACATGTTTTATAGTTAGTATTCTAACAACCTCTGCCACCATAAGCCTGCTGCAATTTTTTTTTTTTATCTTTTCCCTCTCATGTTAATTACATGTAGTAAGCTAAATCCGTTAATATGTTACATTATATACCTGACTATAGTAGGCTAGGCAGCCATCTCTATGATTGCTACACTTACCTGTAGCCAGGTCAGTAACCTCAGTCAGAGTAACCTGGCTGCAGGTAAGTATAGCAATCATAAAGATGGGTGCCTACTATAGTCAGGTACATAATGTAAAATATTGACAGTTTTAGCTTACTACATGTAATTAACATGAGAGGGAAAAGATTTTTTAGAAGAAAAAAATTTTTTTTTATTTATTATTATTTGCAGCAGGCTTATGGTGGCAGAGGTTGTTTTTATAAATTCACAATATTTAAATCAACCTATAAAAAATTGTTTCATCTAATTAACAGATGAGGGAAGATTTTGTTATATTCCGGATCTTAGACCATTACTAGCTTATAATAACTAAAATTATGCTTATTGGAAATGCAAGTTGGTATTCTTTAAAGTTCAAATGAACTTAGCAGACAGACAGACAGACAGACTTATAAAACACTACAACACAATTATTTCATAATAATTAGTTGTTCTTTTGTAATTAGTTAATTACTTTACGTTTTAACTTATCTATACAATGTAAAATGTACTGAGCTTAAAATTATCACCAACTTTGCCGACTCTACATTCATTTGTATAAGCTTTATATATTTTTTCTTATATATTTGAATAATAATTTATCCTACCTTAAATAACATGGCCTCTCGACTCTCGTATGTTTCAATTTTTCAAATCAGGCGAGTTTATGGTCACGCACCAGCATTATCTGTACATTTGATTGTAACTGGCCGATGTCTCTACATAAAAGATACATGTTTTATTTTCTTTCATTCTTTTATTTTTATTTCTGTATATAGGGTAATAATAAGAATACTTTATTATTATTTTTCTCTTGTCTAAGACGTAGTTAGTGTTTTCTTTTTTTCTTTATTTTACATATTTCAAAACATCTGTTGAGTTAGCTTATAATTGCAATGTACTCGTATAACAAAAAAATATTTTTCAGTTAATTTTTTATAAAAAAATATTGTAAATTTATACTTGTATTGGCTTCCTATATAGTAAAAGATGACGCGTTGGCGCAACAGTCACAGCATTGGTTTGTGGCTGTTGCGCTGGCGGTTGCGGGTTGGATTCTTGCGACTCCGGCAATGGCGAGCGGAGTGGGCACACGTTGCGGTTTTTATTCGGCGGTTGCGGGTTCGATTCCCGCACATGACAAACATTTGTATTGGTCATACAGATGTTTGTCGTGGTCTGGGTGTTTGTGCAGTCATTGTGGGCTATTTCTGTGGTCTGTGTTGAGGGTCTAAACTACCGTGCCTCGGAGAGCACGTTAAGCCGTTGGTTCCGGTTGTTATCATGTTCACCTGATAGCGATCGTTACTCATAGTAGGGAATATATCCGCCAACCCGCATTGGAGCAGCGTGGTGGATCCTTCTCCTACATGAGCAAAGAGGCCTATGACTAACAGTGCGATATTACAGGCTGAAGTGATGAGCGATAATGATATACGTAAAATTAATAATATGTACTTGTATTTATAAAAAATATATACTTATATATTAAGAGGTCTTTATTGTAAAAGAAGTTAAAACAATTTTAATTTAGAATTTTTATCAATCTATCCGTCAGACTGTGAAATTGTCGCACGATTTTGGATACGGTTAGAAGTAGAGTTCTTAGATATTCAAACTACTCTACTTATAAATAAATCTAAACAAAATAAACTCTACGCGTACAAAGTTGCAGGTATAAGCTAGTTATTTACAAAAAAAAAAATATAGTCTTTTGAAGTTTTGATGCATCAGGCAGACGTTCAGGCGAAGTTCAGTGTATCAGCAGTATCAACATAGTTGTTCTTATTCCGTGATATCAACTATCTGCGACGAAGCGATCAAGCGGTATTTCCTACTTACAATTCCTATACTCTTTTCAGTGTTCAGTAAAAACTTGGTGACGTAAGCACACGCGGGCGACGCGTGCTGCCCCTCGCGCCCCCCGGCTGTGTATATTTACGACTCGCGCGTCGCGCCGGCTGTCTTCCAGTCCCGTTCCGAACCTCGACCCTACAACTTGCAACCCTCGCGATGTCAAACCACCCCGTAATCAATGTCGGTACGCACACCAGCGTAACGTAAAACGACTTTTGTAGCCGAGTTTTCACTGTGTTCTGTTCGTTTTCTCATTTATTTCTTTCCTCAATCGAAAATTATGGTATCGAATCGTGGAACCCACGTGCTCGTCTGGGAGCAGCCTGGTTTGGAAGATCAGAGGCCCAAAACATATAGTGGTGAGTCAGAATGACGTCACTGGAAAATACTTGGCGTCTAGAAGTTTTGTTAACTAATACTGTTTTTCATTTTGTTTCCGGTCGTAAAAATAATAATGACTAGTTAGTTATCTGGTTTATCTAGATAAGTATCTCGTAGAGATTAATTGAATAATTGAATATGCACTTGTTGTGATCTACGTACTTTAACGTGGTAAAAAATTAAAATTAACACTTCCGTAAATATTTCAAATGCCTATTGTGGTAATTTAATCAGGTGTTTTATCAGAAAGTAGGTATTTAGCGAGTTTCCGATGGAATGCAATACATAATATCAATGTTATTATTTCGTGACCTAATTACTATAGTTAAACTATTTTACTCGCAAATATTTAGTTTTGAGGTGGAATAATCTCAATTTACATTTACTTAAATGTTTTTCCTGTACAAATAATACCTAACTAGGCCTTAAATATCTACGATTACAATATATTTCAATATTTAAGTAAATGCCTCGTCTATCACTTTCGACTTTTTTTAACCATTTCCAAGGTAAAAAAAAAAAGTTTTCCAAGGTAACGACAGTACTTCACTGAATTTTTTTTTAAGATAGATACATTATACGAGTATAGATTTTAACCACTCCTTTTAAAACGAATTGCTGAGACTCTTAATACATTATATCATTAAAGCTAACTAAGGGCCTGTTTCACCGGTTGTGGATAACGCTATTTGACGGATAACGATAGCCAGCAGTTTTTTTTTAAATTAAATTTATGGCATATATTATACACTACTACAATCTACATCATGACCGTCGACCGTTTATCGGCACAATTTCGTTACAAAAAAATAATAATAATAACCCCAACCTATCTAACTTCAAAAACTATAATGTGACAGTAAACAAGTAAAAATAAAAATAAATTCCGAAACCTGAGAATTCTCAAAAAGCTTTCTTTTTATGAGTACTATATACAGAAAAAATATGAACATCTAAACCGATGGTCCAGGATGTAGATTTTAGCCGAAACAGGTTCTAATGACCTATTTTACTTCCAGTTATTAAAGTCTATCCTTAACTTATGTACAGGATAAACTATCCAAAACCGGTAAAATAGACATTAAGTTGCTAACTGGCAACCACAGAGTACATTGTAATAGTAGGTGGCAACTAATTTGGGTACTTAATATGTATATATTATTGTACGTATAATTAATTAATTTTTTATTCGCGATCTACGTAAGATAATGACGATGATGTTAAAAAAATTATGTAGCTTTTTTGAGCTATATTCTATTTTTATTGACTTATTAAATTAATAATATAATGTAATTAACATCCCTTTATCTTTATAAAATTAATTATGTATCTACGCAAGCCATAAAGACAATGAAACTTTTTTATTATTATTCTTATAGTAATACTAGCTGACCCCGCAAACGTTGTTTTACCATACGTTATTGACCCCCTTATAGCTTAGGAGTAAAAAAATAGACGTTGGCCGATTCTCAGACCTACCCGATATGTACACAAAATTTTATAAAAATCGGTCCAGCCGTTTCGGAGGAGTATTGTAACTTTGTGACACGAGAATTTTATATATAAGATTTAAGAAATACTCAGTAATCATATTGCTATAAATATAAAAAATTAAGAATATTAGATTATAAATATTGGAACTATAATAGTAGATTAGTAGCCGAGGGCTGTAAGGCATCAATTGCAGCCCGAGATATTTAGGCGCACGAGCGCAGCGAGGGCGCCTATAGTTCGAGGGTGCAATTGATGCTTACACCCGAGCTAACTATTCTGCTTTACATCTCGATTGTGAGGTAAGTAGAAAAACTGGCATTACAAGAATAAAACATTTTATATGTTGAAATTTATAGTGAAATGAGAACAATTTTCAATTATTTTTTTCAAGATCGAAATTGAGCTTCGCCGTTCGATATTTAAAATTGATGACTTATACCTACACGAAGACAAGGCTGAATAGCAAAGCGACCTCTTTGGTCATTGGGCTGAATGCATGATGTCTATTGCAATTATGATGGTTAGATGTACGCCGCGAACTTTTTGAATGAAAGAAGTGTTCTTTTTTTAAAATTACTTACCGCCCTAGGGCGTTTCTAGCTACATTATTACCCTAGGGCGATAATGAGTCACCTACAAGCCCCATTTGGAGGTAATAAGAACCTACTTACCGAACATGAGAGATGTAAAAGCATTTTGTAGAACATGACAGAGCAACGTCTGTCATGCTGTTGAGTAAATATCTCGTCATGATTACTAAAAGCAGTATATTTTTCTGAGAAGCGCCAAAAACAAAATGATTTATATTTTATTCAGATTTTATTTTCATTACTGTTATAATAAATGTCAAACTATTTACACTTATGACACTGAATTATTCGTCTAATGGATTTCCGAGTCGGAGCAAAAAACATGGATTACTTATAAACAGGATAATTATTAGTAACTCATAATTATATTAATGTTAAATTTAAAAATTGCTATGTTTTGCTTATATGTTGATTGCTTGCTGAAAATATAATTGAAATCTTGAAAGGCGTATTAAAAGTTTGAGTTGTAAATTTTAACAAAAAATACCGGTAGAGTTTTTATTCTGTTTCGATAGAGTTTTAGTTAGAGCTTAAACTTGATACTTAATGAGTGTAAATTCACTTTATAGTAAGAAAACTCATAGGTAAATTATTGAAACTCGGAAAGTACAAGTTGTGGTTATGTGCTGTACGTACATTTTTCAATTTTAAACGCAATAAAACAAAAACGTTTTAAATAGTAACTGAGAAACGCGAAAATTTAAGTCTAGCACTAATCATAGGTAGGGATCCCTGGTACATTTTTTTTACCTGATTAGTATCAAGCTAATTTTCCGGGAGTAGCTTCATTTTGATAAGACGAACAAAAAATTCCTCTACGAAAATTCTCGATTGTGGTAGCTAATAGAGATGGCAGGGGATAGAGCAGCAGTGAGCGTAGGACCGGGATAACGTGCCATGCAATTTGTAGGACAATATTACTATTAAATTATATAAATATTAACAAACTAAAAGAAAAAAAAATCTGCTGGTTAGTAATAATTTTTGATGACCTCGTAAGGTCATCAAAAATTTTAATCTACCACAATCGAGAGTTTTCGTAGAGGAATTTTTTGTTAGTCTCGTCAAAATGAAGCTACTCCCCGAAAATTAGCTTGATACTGATCAGGTGAAAAAAATGTTACTAGGGATCCCTACCTATCAAGTATGATACTTGGAAAAAAAATTACTATTTTTTTTTGGAAAACCGAATGAAAAGTAATATATCAATTATCATCGACTTTAAGCATTAAGTTAACTGAAGTTCAGTTATGTGTCTACAAGTAGGTATGTCATGAAATCAAAAAAAAGTTATCATCCAACAAGGTTCAATATTCTTAAATTAAAATTCTTGTTTTCAAGTTATGCGAATATAAAAAAGATGAAAAGTTACAAGTTACAAAGTCCACAATGATTTATCATCGCATGTCTGACTCTTCAAAGATTTTTTTGTTTAGTCAATGAATTTGCTTATCATTAAAGAACAGATTGATGATGTTTTTGTTTATAATTTTATAGTCTTATTTTTTACTTCAACGAAATGCAAACGAAATTACTTAAAATAAAAGTAGTAATTTTTTTCTTTCGATTTCGAAGTGAAATTGTTTGGTGATTCTACTCACTAAAATAATATCGCTGCTATTTTAATATACTAATAAAAATACAAAATTTTTAAAGATAACCTTCTCATCAAAAAAAAAACCAAAAAATAGATTTATTCATTTATTAAATCTTGCATCAAAAAGTGAATTTTAATCTAAGAGGAAAGACTAACGATTAAAAAAATATAAATAATAATAAAAAATAAGTAAAATGCCAAATCAAATTTTTTATTTATCTATACATATACTTCGTATATGCAAAAAGGGTCATTCATTCATTCATTTCCTAAATAGAAAAAAAGAATCGTTTTGTTTACGAACCATTACAAAGAAACAAGGCTTAAATTTAAAAAGTTGAGTTGTAAGATAGTGGAATATAAGTAGAAAACTCTACGTTAGTTTTTGGAACTCTCCTTAGTATTGGGTAAAGTAGTGGGTTATAATTTGAATGGAACTTTATTTGCTTTATTATTTATAAACTAAGAAGTATGATAAATATTGTTACGGTTGTTGATAACAATTTAAAAAAGTTCATTTCAACCATTTTGTAATAGGAATTAAAATAGAGTAAAGTTGATTGCACAGGACAATAAAATTGTCATTATTAAAGTTCTTTAAATCGATATTAATATAATTTATTATAAGCATCTGTGAGGCTTGGAGGAAAATTAAAGCTAGTATTAAATTTTAATTATTTAAATTTATGTACATATATTATTGAATTATATAATGTATATTATTGAGCTATCGTGAGTAAAATAACAGCATAACTAGTACGTACATATAAGCTGATCTGTAGTAACATTATCAGCAAATTTAAGTAGTTTTTTATTTATTTATTAGCGCAAACAATCACGCTCGTATAAGATCATGCCTTAAGCTATAATGAGAAAAGTTAATAAAAAAGTATTTATGCAATCTCATTATACGATTTATACTTAATTAATGTGTATGAATATCAAATTAATTAACAAATTAAAATCAAATTCCTTCTGATACATGTTATTTTTTTGGGTTCGTTTTAAAGTATTAATTTATAAGTTTGTAATATAGTTCATTATAATATCTACTTCTTATATATTATTTTGCATTATTATAGGTATTTTTAAAGGTTCTTTATAAAGTCAACTCTTACTTTATATCAAGTTTAATATAAATAAAGAGCGACATATTTGGAAGGTTCTTTGTAAAGCCAAGTTTTAATTGTCAAATGAAATATTAATTTTACATGTAAAAAACCTAATATATTTTTTGAAATTAATATATGACGCATAAACTTCGTACGAATTAATTTTTTAACAATGAAATAATCTTCTTTAAACAACGATGTAACAAATGTTTCTTTTCAAATATTATAAAGGTGTTAAACAGTGACACAAATATCAGTACATTCATATATACCTATATGTAAGTATATGTTTAATCGTAATTATTATCTTGATAAGATAGATTCGGGCTTAGTAAGTCCTTTTAAGTGTACTTGATTAATAGGAATTTGTCTAGTTTTATATTTTACTAATTTGCGGTAAATATCGATTTATTTCAATACTAGCTGCTGTGCCCGCGACTTCGTTCGCGTGGAATTTAACAAAAAAGTTATGGTTCAGTTCGCAGTTATAAAAAAAAATCGAAAATAAAAGTAGCCTAATTTACACCTTATTACATCAGCTATCTGCCAATGAAAGTTCCCGTCAAAATCGGTCCAGCCGTTTCAGAGATTAGCCGGAATAAACAGACAGACAGACAGACAGACAAAAACTGTAAAAAAATTTATTTTGGTATATGTACCGTGTATAGATCCATATGCATTTAGTAAAAAGCGATTATTTTAATATTACAAGCAGACACTCCAATTTTATTTATTTGTATAGATTTATCAGTAATCGTTAAAACGAGTTCTTATGATAATAATCATAAATATGATTTAGTCAGATTTATTTTTTATCTATGGTAATAAAATTGCTTTTAACAAGATGTTATATATTTTATTGTCTATTATTTTGTATAGGTACTGTTATTAATATCTATGATTCAGCCAATTTCAAGATATACGAGTATGAAGAGGTTTTGTTTGTCTTATTACTTTTGTAATTTATAAAATTGAAGATACGTTATTACCCGCGACCTACGGTGGTGGTTACTCAAGTAGTGTTGTGGTGTTGTGTGCCTGTGGTGAGTAAGGTGGCCAGAGCTCCTGGTCCTGGGGAGGATCAGCGGTAGGGTCGGAACGCGCCTGCGATGCATCTGGCATTGAAGGTGTTTATAGGCTATGGGTAACCGCTTACCATCCAAGGGACCGCACGATTGTTTGTCGACTTAATTGTATAAAAAAGATATCGCAATTGTGTTTTTGCTCACAAAAAAAAATTAAAAAACCGACTTCAAGTACATCGACAAGTAATACAACTTGATAAGACGAAAAAATTGTCAAGTAAATACACGCTATTAAATATTACTCAAAAAATTGTAATCAGATATCGATGTAATTTAAACAAGACTACATGACAAGTATTAGCTTGCGATTAAAGTAAGAATCATCAAAATCGGTACACCGAGTAAAAAGCTATGCGGTATAATACAACGTAGGTCGACGAAAAAGTAGTCAAGTAAATACGCACTATTAGATATAACTCTAAAAGTACTTGTCAGATCTCAATTAAATTTAAATGGGACCAAAAGACATGCAACACCTTTCAATTAAAATCAAATTGATGGAAATCAGCCCACCCAGTCAAAAGTTCTGTATGTTCAATACGTAAAAAAAAATACAGTCGGATTGAGAACTTCCTTCTTTTTCGGTTAAAAATTCGTAGCAGGTGAAATCGCGGGAAACGTATAGTAGTCTTTTTTAAACTGTAAGTATAGACTATTATGTAGTCTATTCTGTCAAGGACATTAACTACTATTGTACATGGTCACCAGAGTGTGACCGTGTTTTTTTATAATTGTGTTTTTTTTTGTGATTCGATTCAATATCGTTTCGATTTACGTGATTGTTGGAAATGATTTTTTGAGGAAAGATGTAGGTATTTGTTGGAAAGTGTTTCTTTTTCAAAAAGTAATTAGGAAATCATTTCGGCATTTTCTGACATGACGGTTTTTCTAGGTGTGTACTGTGTAGGTACTAGTAAAGTATTTTTCTTCACTGCAATTTTTTTTCCGATGATTTATAAATGAATAATAAAATAAGGTTTTATTCTTTATTTCTATGATTTTTTTTGTTTTACTTTTTGGAAATCAATACTTTTCTTCCAATAGGTTGAGTGCCGGGAGATGTTATTTTATAATCTTATACTTTTAATATATAAAGCTGAAGAGTTTGATTGTTTGATTGTTTGTTTGTTTGTTTGTTTGTTTGTTTGAACGCGGTAATCTCTGGTTCTACTGGGCCGATTTGAAAAATTCTTTCAGTGTTAGATAGCCCATTTATCGAGGAAGGCTATAGGCTATGTATCATCACGCTAAGACCAATAGGAGCGGAGTCCACAACGACGAAGTCGCGCGCAGAAGCTAGTACTTATTATAATTTTACATCGAAACGTGATTGAAGGGGGGGGAACCTGGTAGTTATAATTGTAAAACTTACACTTACTGCCTTAGTAGAGTTCATTAAACTCTGTAAAAATCGCCAGTCGGTCTCTTCCATTGAATCTGACCCTATCTCTTATTCCTTGTATTCGGGTGTTAGAATACGTGCACAAAATGTATTTTTAATTTCTCGGAAAACTCCCACAGCAGAATAATACGACAATTGTGCAATTATTTAATTTATTAATGGAAAAAACTTATTATCCATTTTATGATACCTAACGTTACATTCTCTTGGTGCATTTTTTTATTTCAAGAAAAAAGCAAAAAAAAAACACCCATAATGGACCAACATCTCGAGTCTAATATCCGGAAAATCGAGCCCACAACCAATACCAATACAAAAAAAATTCTTTCCATTCTCCTTTATAATATTGGTATAGATTATAAAGTTATATATTACTCGTATGTATGTACAAATTACTGAAAAAAACTGCGTCTAAAAAACCGACCAAATAAAAAGCAAAAAAATAACTTATTAAAAATTGAATTTAAAATATGTCTTATGCAAACCTACTTACTAACTTTAATAAAATACTACTTATTATTTGTATAATTATGCTATCTACCGATAGGCTTGAAATCAGTGCAACTGTTTCGTATCGAAAAAAAAAAGAATCACGAATAACGAATAAACAAAGTAGGTATCGTGAAAATGGCATCGGTCAAGTTAACAAAAATGCTCGTAAAGTAAAAACTATAAACTATACTGAGCTAAACTGAATTAAATTTTGAGACCAAATGGTAACTTTCCTCATCTAACAAAAAAAAAAAAAAAAATCACGTAAATCGGATCAGAAATTTCGGCGTATTCGGTGTACATTAAAAATAAATTGAACCGAATTGATAGCCTTCTTCTTTTTTAAAGTCGGTTAGTTATAATGATGAATTTTGTTATTTTTATTTGTTAATTTATCAAAGAATGTACCTAATTGGCGTCAAATATGATGAAATGCTTATCGATAAGATAAAACTGTTACACCTACATTCATAGTTAATTACAAATATTGACTCATACACGACATACCTAAGAATAAAACGTCAGAAAGTGATATCATTTTATAAATATTACGATAATTTAAAATTTTAACATTATCAGAACAAACTGCGGATCTCGTGACGTACGTAAATGAATAAATAATCAGTTTTCTTTGTAATCGTTTCCGTCATAGATAACGATATCTTACATAGTATTTCGTCATGCTAATATTTAAAAATAATTTTGTCATTCTATTTTGCAGATTTTTATTTGAATCACTATTTTAAGATTTTTCCATATTTATTGACTTATTGTTAGAAATGAATTAATTGTAAGTAATTGGCCTATTTAGTATTTCTAGACTTGCAACTTGCCTAAATGTCTTGGACTTTAAAAAAGTAAGTTAATGATAAAAACCAACGTAGTTCCAGTTTACTGTCTTACAGAAAGTTGAAGAAGTTTTTTTTTTTTAATATTCAATTAAGATATTAAAAATATACATTTGGCGTTCTTTAAACTGTACTGAAATAAGAATTGTATGTATATTTTTGTTTTCAAATTTTGTTGCCGGACTAGGCAGTCCTCTGCAATTTGGCAGCGCGCCATTCAAAAACTAATAAAATCTTATACTATAACTGTAATATACTTCACGGTATAAGCAATGTTTGTCTAAAATAATAAGAAATTTTAAAATTTTCTATAAAAATACACAAACAGACACGACGCAGACGAAGTTCAGACGCACGTGAATGTTACACAACATTGCATGTCATTACAAACAAGCAAAAATTACTCGACGCACGCGCCCAACGATACTGGCTAAAATATACATGACTAAAACACGTGATTACAATAGTTTAGAAAACATAATATTTTTTATTAAAGTGAAACTTTTATTACATCGTCTCAAACTTTTTCGTCTGTGTGTTGCATGTCGCGTGACGGTCGGCCGCGCGGTAAGATTGATAAAGCGATTTTTATACCCTTAAATGTCTATAATGTGAAAAAAAGTTTCACTTTTACCGTGTGTAGTCCCTACCGTCCTGTAGTTTTTTATTCCATTACAGACCCCTACCTACCGTCCTGTAGTTTTTTTATCCATTACAGACGAACGAAGAAAATTAAATCTTTCTTTTCTCCTTTGTAATTATTATTCGCTCGAGTAGCCTTTTAATTTATCTACTATAAAAAAAGAAAACAAACAAATCACCACACAAAACTATACTCAGAAAATTGAAAATGGCACATTTAAAAAAATATACCTACAGCTTTATCTAGCAGCAAACTAGACTAAGACAAGAAGAGTTTTAAGACGAAGCATAATTATGATCAATATTTTCTCAAAGGTTTATATATAAGAACTAATTCGTTATACTTTAAAATTAAATGATGAGTTTTCTTTTTTCAATATAACAAAAATAACGATGCATTAACGAGGTCATTGACAAACATATGTAACTGTACAATATAGAACCGTGTCAATACACTTTTCAATTAGGTAATTAAAACGTTATCACAAATGTTATGAAATATTTTTTTCAGATGATAATTGAACTCCATGAGATATGGTTTTGCAGTTGTGATCATAATTATGTATGCAGACGATTTCTAAGAATATTTCCGAGTACTGTGTAAACGTTGACGGAGTCGGACTTTGCCCCCGTCGGAAAATAAACTTGAAATAGAAAAAAAATCTTTGCGGACTTATCGTTTGCCGAATCGGTTTCGCCCACTTGGATTTATTACTGTCTTAACATTAATAAAACTGTATAACAGTTTTTAACCGACTTCAAAACACGAGGAGGTTCTCAATTCAACTGTATTTTTAACCGACTTCCAAAAAAGGAGGAGGTTCTCAATTCGACTGTATTTTTTTTTATGTATGTTAGCTCAGAACTTTTGACTGGGTGGACCGATTTCGATCAATTTTGTTTTAATTGAAAGGTGTTGCGTGTCATGTGGTCCCATTTTTTTAAAAATAAGATCTGACAAGTACTTTTAGAGTTATATCGAATAATGCGTTTTTACTTGACTAATTTTTCGTCGACCTACGTTGTTTTATACCTTATAACTTTTTCCTCGGTGTACTGATTTTGATGATTCTTACTTTAATCGAAAGCTAATACTTGTCATGTAGTCTTCATGAAATTAGATCGAGATCTGATTACAACTTTTTGAGTAATCTTTAATAGCGCGTATTTACTTGACATTTTTTCGTCTTATTACGTTGTATTACTTGTCGATGTAATTGAAGTCGGTTTTTTTTCGTTTGCAAGCAAACACAATTATTTATGTACGTTACCTCATAACTTTTTACTGGGTGGACCGATTTCGATCATTCTTTTTGTTGATTAATGTTAAAAAATCTTTTTGATGATCTAATTTGATCGTGATCTGACTAGTAATTTTTAGTAATAATTTGTATATTATAATTATTATTAAAGCACAGCACGCACAAGCTTTTATAAGCAGGTCGACGAAAAGATAGTCAAATATTATGTACGCATTACTAGACATAAATTATGTACCTATACATTTCGATTTTCTGCTATTCATTTTTATTTATATATGTATATACATATATATGTACAACTGTACACACATGTATACATCAAACTACGTTGTTGTAGGTCTTTTCCCTTGTGCACGATAGCGTAATAAAAACAATACAATTTTTTCATTTATTAAAAGAAACGACAATTAAGTATAGATATTGTTATCGTCCTTCGCAGTAAAAAAGCCACATTAAATAAATTAAAAAAGGGCAGTGTAGCCAACCTTATGTCAACAGTCAACTGAAACCTTTCAAAAGCGTTCTGAGAAATGATGAAACTTTAAGGTTTTCCATCGGTAGCTATGCACTCCAATTAGAAAGCAATGCAAATGCTCTAATGAAGAAACTAATTAAGGAAAATCCTATTTTTTTTAAGGAAAACTATAATTGAACGAATGATACAGTGTAGGTAAACAAAACGTACTTTTTTTGTAGAATAGTAGGGTTTATTGGTTTTTATATTTTAATAAGTAAATTATCGATTTTAACTTTTTTTCCGCCAATACGCACGAAAGCGTGTAAAGTTTTACGATAACGGTGATTGATTTGAATGTTCGAACTAAAATAAAATATGGAAATAGATTTGTGTATACGTATTGTATAAGGGTCGATTTACATCAGACGAGCGAATGCTCATTCTATCCCCACTATATCAAATTATTTTAGTGTAAACAGGCGTAGAGCATTTTAAGTAACCGCCGAATACCGAGTTTTCGTTTACACAGATCAAGAAAGAATGCTCTTGTTCTAGCTCTAGCTCTTTGTTCGTTTGGTCTAAATCCACCTTAATGATGTATGTGGACATCGAATTTTAATTTACAACAATATAAAACTTTATGTGATTTATAACATTTAGAAGAACAAATTAAATAGTAATAGAGTCACTAACACAACGTAAAACGGGAAAGAGGCTCGTACCATGTTAGATGTTCAACATAATGAGTTCATGACATTTAGACACTATTGTAAGAGATGAGTAACTCATCATAGGTGACCAAGTTTGACTATGGTTGACCCATGGTTGACTATGATGGATGTACGTTTACAACTTTACAACAAAGTCGAAGTATCGGAAACTAAATGAACGAAAGACGGTAATTAGTCTTTCTTACCCCTGAATACCTAATAGAAAAATTTAATTGGGAATGTTGTTAAATTTCAACATTTTCTGGAACTTTAGATACGTACACGGCAGTCCACATTAATTATATGGCTGAAAAATTCTTAAACTCACTCGTACAAACGAAATAATAATTATGATAGATGCCGTTCTCGCCCTAATACGTAACTGTGTGTATTTATACATTTATGTATGGTTAACGTCAGAATGTGGTTCGTAAACATACTAATTAAGAAAATATGTATTCACGACTTATACAAAATTAGCTAATATATGTTTAACTAATCGACTCATTTGAATTTATTAGCGAAGTTTTGACTATTAATTATATTACCTGTGTTATAATTATCGTTTATTTTTTGCATTAAATACTTTTTAGTAATACATATATGTATTACATATAAAACAAATATAAGTATAAAACAAAGTCGCTTCCCGCTCTCTGTATGCTTAGATCTTTAAAACTACGTAACGGATTTTGATGCGATTTTCTTCAGTAAATAGAGTGATACCAGAGGAAGGTACTAGAGGAACACTAATAGTTTTACAGGTTTCTAATGTGATGTCGTAAATAAACACATTTTTTTTTGGCTTACATTGCAAATATTTATTTTATATTTTATATTTAGTATCAGTATTGCAACCGTGCGAAGCCGGGGGTCGCTAGTATAATATATGTTTTAATCTATTTATATAGCAATATGTATTATTATAAGCAATGAACTGGTTTTTTTTACATTTAAGTATATAAATCCATTTTTTAATAATCGTGCGATTTTGTTATGAAAATGCATTCTTTTGGTTTTCATAGAAAAGCAATTTTAGAGCCAAAAGCGTTTGGGAACTAGCCTAAATCTAGCATTTTATAGCTTTGGATAAACTGTTTGAGCTAGGCGAAAAACATAGTACTTTATATTGTTTATTTGTAATTAAAACGGATCGTAATATAATTAATTAAATTATTATCATATTTCCTTATAAATATACCCAATTAATATAAATATTGCTAATTATTTCTTAAACCCGCGAAAATTGACGTTTTGGCTACTTACTCCTAGAATTACGTGCGGTCTATTTTCGTCAGTGATCACTAATAAGATTAGTAAACAAAATGCATTTTTTTAAAAAAAAACGTGAGCGTAGACAGTAGATTTTACAGTCTGTTGCCAGTAATAAACATATTGACATGGGAATATAGAAACTATTTTCTGTTACAATTGGTTATAAACTTTTTTTTTAGATTTCAGTTCATTAGTTTTTATTGATTTTTTTCATAATTTGAAAATAAACGTAAATTTATAGTGATTCTGATTTACAATATTACAAATGTACTTATAGAACGACTGAAATTATACCGTTGACCTACACATGACTTTACATGTTAGTCTTGAGACATGCGACATTGGTTGGCAAACATAAACTTCAATAAAAATATTGTAAATTAATATTGCAGTATTAGTATAAACATATTTAGTAAGTTATTCTCGTGTAACAAAAGTATAATTGTGTAATTGCAACTAAACATATCTACCTACATATACCTATATTGTAAATTCTATGTGTCATCAAATTATGATCAAGATTATTAACGATAAACGAAAATGATTCAACCTGTATAGCATCCCAATGCTAGGCATAGGCCTCTTGCCCATGTAGGAAAAGGATTGGAGCTTAATCCACCACGCTGTTCCACTGCGTGTTGGCGGATATGTTGCGTACTATGAGTAACGATCGCTATCAGGTGTTTATGATAAAAACCGGTTCCGACGGCTTAACGTGCTCTCCGAGGCACGTTGGGGAGACCCACAAGGACAGACATCTAAACCGGAATGAAATATTTGTACAAATACAAATATCCATCCAGAGCGGGAATCGAACCCGAGCTCGATCAAGATTGTTACAACAAAAAAAAAATTGTAACAGGAAAGAAGGTTATAATACTGGCGTATTGTAAATGTGAGTGTGTGTCTGGGTGTGTGTACAATGACTGAGCGTACTAAAAAAATGTGTGTTTAATGATGCATACGCGCAGATAGGACTACATTTTCTGTCTTTACCTGTTTGAAGTTTGATATGCGGTTAATCACTCGGAAATGTTTGCTGGCGATCGACATTAGTCTTTTTTTTTTTAAATACAATAGTAAAGAGCTTAACAGCCTTAAGATATGATTGCATTCTTTAATTAATAATAACACAAGGCACTATTCAAAATCTCATTTGCTTTGTTTGTTTAAATCTTCCAATTAATATAAAAATATATTTTATTAATAATCCAATACATTACCCCGGTTAAGGCAGAAATGATTTCTACTTCTTTCTTATCGAATACCATAGGCTATATATTGCGAAAACTATCACGATTGCTATAGGATATGGAGATAAAATGAAATTAATACCACATAGCTCCGCCCGTGACATTACGCCATATTAATGTACTGTTATAAATTAAAAAGGTAACATAATATATGTGACCTATGTGGGTTTTCGATGCTGGCTATAAACAAATACCTATTGTATTAACTCTTGAGCATGTGAGAAAAATAAAAATAAAATTATAAAAAAAAATTCTTTATCACAGGCGGCCTGGGAACACGTCACTGGGTGACGTTCATGCTGTTCCTCGGCATGGCGAATGCGTACATCATGAGGACCAACATGTCCGTAGCCATAGTGGCCATGGTCAACCACACTGCGCTGCCAGTGCACAAGGAGGCTATGGACACCGAGTGCGGAGACGTTGACACTAACTCTACTCAAGTAAGATCATATTTTTTTTTCTTTTTGCTCGTAATAAAAGTTTTTTTAATATATCTTATAGGTGCTTGCGAATCGCAATCCAGTGCTGTGACGCCGCGTTGACGCAGCGGTCACAGCACTGGATTGCGATTGGCTGTTGCGCGGGCGGTTGCGGGTTCGATCCCCGCACACGACAACATTTGTATTGGCCATACAGATGTTTGCGGTGGTCTGGGTGTTTGTGCAGTCCTTGTGGGTCTCCCCACCGTGCCTCGGGGAGCACGTTAAGCCGTCGGTCCCGGTTGTTATCATGTACACCTGATAGCGATCATTACTCATAGTACGGATACGGAATGTATCCGCCAACCCGCATTGGAGCAGCGTGGTGGATTAAGCTCCGATCCTTCTCCTACATGGGGAAGAGGCCTATGCCCAACAGTGGGATATTACAGGCTGAATCGTGATATATATCATAGAGGTGGCTAATAAGCAAATAGTTCGCGTGATGGTACGCGGTTATCGTAGCCTATGGACGCCTGTAACTCTAGAAGTGTTGCGAACGCGTTGCCGAACGTTGTCCCGACAAAAAAATTATAAATAAAAAACTTATTACCCGTTTTGTTTTTAGGAGGTACTGACACAAGATGGCTCGTTCGTGTGGTCTTCAACTCTTCAAGGCTACATCCTGTCGTCCTTTTTCTACGGTTACGTCATTACGCAAATTCCCTTCGGAATCCTGTCTAAAAGGTAAGACCATTTGTATTGTTATTAATTGTGATTTGCATATTATTAAAATTAATTAATATTTTAGTTATTTAGTAACACTAGTGGTCGCGCAGTGGTCGAAATTCGACCATAATTAATTTAAATTATGAGTTTGAACATTATTAGGTTCTGTTGTCAAATACTATACTTCTATAACAATAAACAAATAGTATATACGCGTGTGTGTGTGTCAAATGCATGGTAGTGTGTGTAATGTTTTTTTTAAATATAGTTTATGCATAATTAAAAAAATATTAGCATTCTGCACTCCTTCTCTATATAAACTACAGTGCGAAATTTCATACTCCTCCGTCCGCGCAATTTTCGTAAAAAGGGGTACAAAGTTTTTGCTTCCCGTATTAATATATAGATTAAGTTAGTTATATAATTATGTTTTTTATTTTCACCACTTAACTCTACTTTTCTGTCAGATAGCTATGTAGGTATTTTTTTTCGCAGCTTGTTAATTAAAAAAAATGTTATTTACTTAATATAAAACAAACTAGAAATCCTATAAGTAATTAATGTGGGAGATAAAATTTATATATTACAAAACATAAAAGAGTGAATTATTTTTAATTCAGTATTTTAATTTTTATTATAGTAGGTAAACTAGCGGCCCGGTACGTGCTTCGCTACGTATAAAGTGAAATAATAATAAAAAATAGGTAATTGGAACATGAAATGCATTTATTCAAACAAAAAAATATTGTATTAATTGCTAGCTATTTTAAAACTTATTTAACAGCAAAATCCCCATTAACTAAATGATCCGCCATTAATTTATTGAATTCATTTGTTACCAAAAATGTGATAAATGAAGAACCGCTCGACCGATTTTGTGCAAACTTCACATAAACCATCTACTAAATAGTCCGAACAAAGCCTAAATATTTGGTTTGGATGTGTGAGCCCGTTCTTTACTTATAATTTATAAAATTACAACGAAAACTGGCATTGATTTTTATATATAAAGATTATTATTTAAAAATAATACGGAAATCACATCTGTCATTAGGGATTTTGCCTTCTTTTGTATGAATGAATAGTATAATAATATGTAATGGGAATGATTTATCTCACGTCTGCCTATTGTGTATTTTGCATACAATAGAATGCAACATACACGTGGAAAATGCGAGCAGTAGGTACATTCAGATAGAGTAATACACATAGTTGTTACATTTGCTTATGTAAAGTAAAATTAAATAAATAGTTTGTATGTCTGAAATGCTACCGGCTGGGTTCGGTTTTACAGCAGTTTTTATTGATACTCTTATTTGTTGATGCTATTATTGTTTAACCTTGTATGTAAAGCCATTCTCGATAAATGAGCTATCCAACATTTAATACATTTTTAAACTACACATTTGTTACTAAAACTATTTGAACTATTATTTCCTACTAGCTGCTGCCCGCGACGTCGTCGGCGTGCGTTCACTGCTCGTTACCCGTAGGTGATAGCGTGATATTATGTAGCCTATATTCTGACCCGACTTCTTAATAATATTCGTGCTAAATTTGAAGTAAATCCATGCAGTACTTTTTGAGTTTATCCCGGACATACATTTGAAGAAATAAAGGTTCACTGCTCGTTCCCCGTAGGTGATAGCGTGATAATATATAGCCTATGTTCTGACCCGACTTCTTAACAATATTCGTGCCAAATTTGAAGTAAATCCATGCAGTACTTTCTGAGTTTATCCCGGACATACATACAGACAAACAGATAAACAGACAAACAGACAAAAATTCTAAAAACTATATTTTTGGCTTCGGTATCGATTGTAGATCACACCCCAAGTATTCTTTTAAAAAAATATTCAATGTACAGTTTTGACTTTTCTACCATTTTATTATATGTATAGATGAATATCACGTTTAAAACCAGATAAACTTTTAAGCTTTATAATATAAGCATATTTTGATTTATTTCAAAGGGGATATATTTCAACATACTTTGTCAAAATCGACCATCAAATGTCACAAAATAACTCTAAAATTGCCAGATATTATATCATTACATAGTATAAAACAAAGTCGCTCCCCGCTGTCTGTATGCTTAGATCTTCAAAACTACGCAATGGTCTGCAATGGATTTTGATGCGGTTTTCTTTAGTAAATAGAGTGATTCCAGAGGAAAGATTATAATTATGCATGCATAATATAGTAGATAGTTTTAGAGGTTTCTAATGTGATGTCGTAAATAAACACATTTTTTGCGCTTCTTTGCAAATATTTATTTTATATTTAGTATCACCATTGCACCCGAGCGAAGCCGGAGCGGGTCACTAGTTATTACTATAAATTAAAGGATACGATAAATCTTGTAGTGAGCCTTGGAGATAATTTTGAGTGTATCTGCGTAGTGTTGTGATGTCACACGGTCGAGTTGGGTCTTGTGACGTTATCCTAAACAGCTGTTTCTTACAATATAACGTAGAGATTAATTTGATTTAATTTAAAGCTACGTGAACAGTACGCAAATGATATAAAGATATAATAGATTACTTTATAGATAAATTTATTTAATTGTATGTGTTGAAATAACAAACGATAAAATGTTTATTTAATTTATCTAAGATAATTATTAAAAAAAAATACATTTAAAGTTGTTAATTTATTTGTAAATCTTTTTTAAAAATATAAATCAATTGCTGCTCGTTAGTCTCGCTAAAACTCGAGAATGGCTAGGCCAATTTGGCTAATTTTCATCCTGAAATATTCGTGGAAGTTCAGGGAAGGCTTAAACGATGAGAAACATAAATAATATGTAACGGAAAATACTAAAAACGACGATTTAATTTTCCAATACAAAATGTTCCTAGCGGGGAACTTTAATGTTTTTTGTCAGAAACATTGTCAATTGGTTGTCAAATATTTATAGATGCGTTCAGAAAGTGTTTTGTGTATATTTTTCACAAATATATGTAGGTGATACGAAGTTCACCGGGCCATCTAGGTTTTAATATAATTAAGTGTTCAGGGCCTATTTCTGCTGATACGGATAAAACTGCGCCATTTTTTTTCATCACATAATGGCACGTGTATCTAAAAGTTGGTAGGTGGTTATTAGTTGAAGTAAAACAAGCTCTAACGACATTTTACTTCCAATCTATAACTTATGTCTGGGATATAACTTATCAGCAAACTTTTGCGGCCCTTATTGAGCCATTTTTACATTTATTTACTTATGTTCCATTGAACCATAGTCTGGTTAAAATAACTTTAACCCAATATTGCAATCCATTAGTATTATTGATATTAGATTTCAAATAACTCTACAGGAACTTAAGTGGCATTAAGTTTATGGGTCAATATAAAGTTTACGACTTTGTCGATCTGGTTACCTCATAAAACATTGTATGTTGATGTTTAACTAGAATGTCTCACTTAATCATAATAATGGCAAGCGAATGTATTTTTATGATGTCGATGATATGATATTTATATTATGATATATTGAGATGTTACAAAGTAGTTAATACGTAGTAACTTAAATGCAGTACACAGAATATTTGTAATTTAAATTGTACTTTTTGATTGGTAAATATAAATTATCAATATATTCTTTATTGCACTTAAAAACACATACAAAAATACCTATTAGTACAAAGGCAGTTGGCAAGGGCGAACTTATCTCTATAAGTGGTCTCTACCAGCTTACCCATGGGGGTCAATTATGGTGTTATCACGGGGTACTGAAGTGCGAGAGAACAAAAAAAGAAAACCAATAGACAAAAAAAAAATCTTTTCTTATTAGTATTTTTTGAAATTTATGACATCCCGAACACCATTATTAACTATAATATAGTCAAATACTACTTTTCTAAAATTGTTTCACTTTCATTTGTAACCCATAGTACCTATTACCTCAGTAAACATGCTTTCTGAACCAAATAAATCTAAAAACCAAAATTAAATAGATTGAGATTTTCACTTTCGAACAGACATTCCTTTTAGGTTTTTAGGTTTACTATATAACTATACATGTTCTAGTTAGTGTTGGGTAAGTCAAATAAAAGGTTTAGCTTATATCCCTCACAAAACAATCCGTGAACCTAATTGCATGCAAATGGTTAAGACGCTCGAGCCAAAACAAACTAACCTACTTCTAAATTGATAAAAAAACAGGCAATTAGGTTCCAGTGTTTGTCAAAAATCGAGTTGTAAAATGTGAAAAACACGTTTTACGAATGGTACGAATTTTAATTATTAGTTTTACCTGACACCGTAGTCGTATAAGACTTATTAAATCTAGTCGCTGGAAATTTCATATAGTATTGTCATGTATGCAACGGGTAGAGTTGCGGTTCTAAATATGAAAGGTAGAGGTAGTTCTAAAATTAGGTAGCGCTTATGTTAAGCAATTTTTTTTATTTATTTATTAACTACACACAACAGAGTACAGTTTATACTATACTATGCTTTAAAAATATCTACAAATAAGTCATTAGTGTATTCCACAAAAATATTTACTTACCCGAATAGAAATATAATCTAATAAAATAACAAGTGTTTAACAGAGAAAATCGGTACACCGCCGAGTAAAAAGTTATGCGGTATAATACAACGTAGGTCGACGAAAAAGTAGTCAAGTAAATACGCATTATTAGGTATAACTCTAAAAGTACTTGTCAGATCTCAATTAAATTAAAATGGGACCACATGACATGCAAAACCTTTCAAATAAAACAAAATTGATCGAAATCGGTCAACCCAGTCAAAAGTTCTGAGCGAACATACATTCGGTTAAAAACATGAAAGTAAGAAAAAAATAATTATTAATTTATTATATAAGACTTTGTAATTACGAGTACATAGTTTATCGATTACACTAAACATCAATTTAAAAAATCCTCTTAATAATAATAAGGTTTTCCAATCGTATTCGGATTCAGCCTGTAACATCCCACTGCTGGGGATAGGTCTCTTTCTCCACGTAGGAGTTCTCCTATGAATTACAAAAAATTTCTTTCCCGCAGATACGGTGCCCGTCTCTTCCTCGGTATTGGTATGTTGATCAACTCTGTCTTCGGTCTCCTCGTCCCGGTGGCCGCGCAGGCTGGTTACGAGTGGCTCATCGTCGTCAGATTCATCCAGGGTCTGGGAGAGGGGCCTATCGTACCATGCTCCCACGCGATGTTAGCGAAATGGATTCCACCAAACGAAAGGAGTAGAATGGGAGCAGCTGTGTATGCAGGTTAGTTTTTATTCATATATGTAGGTACTCGTATATATTCTCGTGTCACAATGTTAGTTAAAATACTCCTCCGAAACGGCTGGACCGATTTTTTTTAATCGTTGTGTGCATATCGGGTAGGTCTGAGAATAGGCCAACATCTATTTTTCATACCCCTAAGCTATAAGGGGGGGGGGAGGATTAAGGAGGTTAGTAACATATATGGCAAAACAAAGTTTGCGGGGTCAGCTAGTTTATATAGGTATATAAAATTAAAATCAAAAAATTCAAATAGCCTTTAAAACACTTTTGAATATATCATTTCTAGATAAATTGAATAGTCATTTTTAAAATTATAATTCTTGAATTAATTATAGTTAACTGAAGCTACCACCGATTTGGAATGTATATAGATTCTGCAGAGAAGAATCGGCAAGAAACTCTGCAGTTACCTACTCTTAAAAAAATAGATAGAAAGTATAGGTACAAGCGAGAACCGCATACATTGTATCCCATTTCTAAGCTACGAATATATACAAAAAATTATTAAAATAGAAGCAGTGACATATCTCAAGATAGATTTATGACTGATTTTAAACTAAAGTTTCTCTTTGTAATTTTTTTAAACTAATTATGTGGTTTAATTAAATGTCTTTAGCTTGTACCCATCCTGTTTAATATGAATATAAGTTAAAGAATCCACGAAAGATAGTTCGGTGATAAGATTGTTGGTTATGCCGTAATTGTTACATTTTTATGATTCATTTGAAGCTATGAATAGTCAACATTAAATTTATTATCGTGATACGAGAATATGAACGAAATTTTTCATTATTGAATCATTGTTTTTACAAATTATCGTAAGATTAACTTAATCTTTATTCATAAAAATGAGTATAGTATTACATAAAGTCAGATTGTAATTTCCGTTAATACTGTTAACTTATTACTTTTAAAATAAGTATTCCAATTTAATAAATTAATAACTCTTGACGAAGGATCTTGCGATAATACTTCGGGACGTGTTCGGGCAGACTAGGTCTTAAACTAATAATAAGTCTCAATCAAGGGTCCTTTTCTAGTCAAAGTTAGTTATACGAAATCCCTTTCATACAGTAAGGTCCATGTAGAATGTTAGAAAAAACTACCTATAAAACTTTTTGGATTAACTGCGTTAGATTAACAGTCCCAGTTTTGATAAAAGTCCCAACAAATATTGTCTTCACCTCTTCATGTAATAAAAGAGATACAAGATAATAATAAGATATACATAAAAAAGTTTATATAATGTGCTTAAAAGGAGGCATCGTGTACTAATGTTTAATGTACTGTACATAATTATGAAAATAAATAAAAGAATTTTATTTGTTCTTTCTTTCTTTTGTATTTTATAAGTAGGAAAGACTATAAGAATAATTTGCTAATTGGTCTTAATATTGTTTGCAGGTGCCCAATTCGGTACAGTAATATCAATGCCACTTTCCGGTCTGCTCTCTGCGTACGGCTTCTCAGGCGGTTGGCCATCCATCTTCTACGTCTTCGGGTTGGTAGGAACAGTCTGGTGTCTGGCCTTCTTGTTCTTCGTGTCTGAGGATCCTGAGAACTGTCCTAGGATCAATGAGACTGAAAAGAAGTACATCTTGAGCTCGCTATGGGGCGCCGCTGGTTCCAGCGTAAGTTTATTTTATTTTTGTTAGTTTTATTATTTAGGAATTCATTAGGTCTAATGATGGAATAGACCTGCCACTGTAAAGGCTTAGATGCTATGGAAAAATGCCTTGCAACCTTCTTTTTGGCAAACTTTTTTTACCCTCGGAAAATTCATTGGCAACTTTTTTGTGACATTTTTTAACTTTTTTTTTAATAATTGGAACTATTTTATTTCAGTCAAAATATATATAATATTATTCCTGGACAGTGTTAGACTCATTTCCTTTATAAATAAAATAGAAAAATTATGGTCTACATAATTGTATGTTACAAAATAAGGTTTTTTTTTTTGTTCTCCAGTCCCCTCCAATTCCATGGACCAAGATTCTCTTATCGATGCCCTTCTGGGCGATAATGTTGGCGCACATGGGACAGAACTACGGCTACGAGACGCTGATGACGGAACTGCCGACCTTCATGAGACAAGTTCTCCACTTCTCCATCAAGGATGTGAGTGTTACTTTAATGATTAATACGTTTTCAAAGAACTTAATTTGCTTCGTTTTTATTTTTATTTACGTAATACTTGAACGCCCCCTGATGTAGTAAGGAGTAACTTAGGCTATTTTTTTAGATTTATTTATTTTATAACGCTGCGAACTGAACAATAACTTTTTTGTTAAGTTCCATGCGGACGAAGTCGTGGGCACAGCTAGTATGTATATGTATAAAAGAGTAAAGCAGACTATTTGTTCGCATTAATCATCGAGCTGTCAAGAGGTCAATTGACAATTGAATAATAACCGTGTAGGCAGCCTATTAAATTAAAATGAACGTACCACACTATGTATAAGTAATTGATGGTGCGGTTTTAATTTCATCTTTTTAACCGACTTCAAAAAAAGGAGGAGGGTTCTTAATTTGATTGTGTTTCTTTTTTTTTAATGTATGAGACCTCAGAACTTTGACTGGGTGGACCGAGTTTGATGATTTTTTTTTCAATCGAAAGGTGCGACTGATTTACGTATAATTATGTGTTATTGGCACTTGAACTTAAAATTTAATGTAAATCCAAATATATTTTTTATTCAAGTAGGTTTATTTTGAAGCGCACTTTTAAATCATATAAAGTAGAAAAATAATCTAGAATAAATCATCTAGAATTCAATGATAAAAAAGAACAATGAATCAAAACCTCTCAGATACTGTCATCCTTTAAATAGCGATATCCACAACTGGTGAATCAGGCCCTTAATGTTACATTACGCTTCAGCCTGTAATATCCCACTGCTGGACATAGGTCTCTTTCCCCATGTAGGAGAAGGATCAGAGCTTATCCACCGCGCTGCTCTCATGAGTAACGATCGCTATCAAGTGTACATGATAACAACCGGGACCGACGACTTAACGTGCTCTCCGAGGCACGATGGGGAGACCCACAAGGACTGCACAAACACAAATGTTAAATTAACTAAACTATCATAAAATATATAGGACAAAAGACTGATTTAATATATTGATGGCCAGTATTGATTGATTCAGCTAATAACTGATACAATTTGATAATAACTTATCAGTTATCTCGTGCGAATATTCGATTATTTTTATCGTAACGAAAACAAAATATTTGCGAATATGTGTATTTATCTAATAAAAATATGTTGTTTTGTAAAAATTGTTGATTCAAATCGAATCAATATCGAAACTATTAGGTCAACCGTTTTAAGAATTAGGTAGGTTAGAGATCCAGTCGCTGAGGGAGGCTATGATCCAGCGTCTGAACTTGTCCCTTAAAGCTGTCTCTGATTGGGGTGACGCAAACCTGGTCAAGTTCAACGCCTCTAAGACCCAGGCGTGTCTCTTTAACGCAAAGCGGAGTCCTTTCCACCTGACTCCCTCTTTCCGAGGTGTGTCCGTGCCTATAGCCTGGAGCTTCTTGGCGTTACTGTATCGTCTACCCTAAATTTCGGTACCTACATAGAAGCAAAGGCCCAAACTGCTGCCAAAAAACTGGGTATCCTCTCGAAGGTGAGACAGTACTTCACTCCGGAACAGCTCTTAAATTTATACCAAGCTCAAGTTCGATCTTGTATGGAGTACTGTTCTCATCTTTGGGACGGCTCAGCAAAATACCAGCTGGAGCTTCTCGAGTCTATCGATAGGCGAGCCAGGAGACTCACTGGTGATGATACACTGGTCGCAGCTAAGCTCCAAAGCTTGGATTATCGGCGTAGGGTGGCAGCCCTGTCGGTCTTTTACCGGATACACTTCGGTGAGTGTGCGCAGGAACTCCACGACCTGATTCCCCCCTGCCCCTTCCATCTTCGTACAACCAGACGCACTGAGTTACGTCACCCTTACATGGTTGACATACCCTCTATACGCACTAAGCGATTCGCTAACACATTCTTGATGCGTACGGCTAAAGAATGGAACTCTCTACCAGCGTCTGTGTTTCCGGATAGGTACAATCTGGGGATCTTTAAGTCGCGAGTGAATAGGCTACTTCTAGGTAAGCGTGCTCCATCCTAGACCGCATTCTCATTTAACACCAGGTGAAATAGTGGTCAAACGCAAGCCTATCTAATTTAAAAAAAAATAATTTTTTTATGTGTTGTGAAACATTTTGAGTGTCATAGATTATGTAAGCTGACCCGACGACTTTGGTACCGTTATATTTTTTTTCCGTGAATATATTGATGTTTTAAAATTTTCTTTAATACAAACTGGCAATAAGGACTTATCCGATCCGATTTAGTGCAGTCGTTAGAAAGTTCTGCTAAATTAATAAATTAATAATGATTATAAATATATTTCATTCTCTTTATTTTAATTTCATTTGTACATACATTTTTTTTAAATAGGTATTTACGATAGTGTATGATAGACAAATTAATTACGTAATTAGCTTTGAAAGTGAAATTTTTTAAAGTAATATTTTATTATTATTTTCAGAACGGTTTTGTATCTGCGTTACCGTACTTGTGCATGTGGCTGTTCTCGATGTTCATCTCGGTGGTCGCGGACTGGATGCTGTCCAGCGGACGTTTTAACCACACTCAAGTCAGAAAGATCATTAACAGTATTGGTAAGTTATTTTTTCTATTATCGTCCTTTGACTTATTTTTAACCGACTTCAAAAAAGGAGGACGTTCTATTGTGTTTTTTTTTTTTAAGTGAAACTTCTTTAGGCGCATGAGGGGTAAAATCTGAGCGAACGGTAACGCGGCAGTGTCATGACGATCAGTACTTGGATGGGTGACCGCCTGGGAGCACCGCGTGACTTTGGCTTTTTGGAGTCTATTGGAGTTTACTCCTTAAGAATCGATTTTCTTAAGGCCCCCGGTATGAAAAAAATATGAGGAGTAAAATCTACTGAACGAATGACCTCGTCTGCTATCTATCTGATAATATATATCTATCTATCTATCCATCTATCTGATGATATCTATCTATCTATCTGCTACGACGTCGACGGTTCCGGCTACGACGGTTACGACGGTATCGGTTACGACGTTTTTGTGCATATTTAGAGAGTCGATCTGAAGAAGTAAACTCCAGTCGTGCGTCGGAGCTGACACACACACTTTTTTTTCAATTCGTTTTTATTTTTTGCGTTTTAAATTCGTTTTTTTTAATTAGTTTTTTTTTAATTGTTTTTAATTAGTTTGCCAACGAATTTTCACTTCTGACATGACTGTGTACTTTGTACGCACGCAATTTTTTTTTAATTTGTAATCATAACTTTTTACTGTGTGGACCGATATTTAGATTCTTAATTTAATCGAAAGCTGGTGATGAGTACCTACTTGAGTTGTCTCTAATAACGCGTATTTACTTGACTATTTTTTCGTCTATCTACGTTGTATATATTAGTTGTTGATATAATTGAATTTGGTTTTTTCTGCATTTGCAAGCAAACACAATTATTTTAATATCCAAACTTTCCTCCTGTAATGATTTTCATCAAGTTATCGTGTCATGTATTAAAAGATTTATGATCAATATACTACTACTATTTCTTAATGATCTTTCCTTTATTAATGGTTTTCATCAACTTATCGTGTCCTAATCACTACATAGCAAATATTATTCATTACATTTTTATATATCCCGTATTGTATATCCCGTTTTCGAATAATTTTCGTAATAGAAGTAACCATGTTAATCTAAAATGTTGTATATGTAATTCTCAGGTGAATACGGTCCGGCCATCGGTTTGTTCATCGCCGCAAACACGGGCTGCAACCCCGCCGCCACCGTCGCCGTGCTTGCCATCGGTGTTGGCCTCAACGGTGGCATCTACTCTGGCTTCAAGGTAATATTTTTAAAGTGAAATTTTTATTACATCGTCGCAAACTTTTTCGTCTGTGTGTTGCATGTCGCGTGACGGTCGACCGCGCGGTAAGATTGATAAAGCAATTTTTTGATTTTTATATCCTTAATGGAACATTATTCCAAACATTTTTAATTAAATGTCTATAAATTCTATAATGTGAAAAAAAGCGAATGAGCTATTTAACGTAGGAAGATATATTAAAATATTCGATATCTCCACCGTCTTTTTATTAAAGAAAACTAATAATATAAAACAATGTTCACGTAGCAAAATATACAATAGAATTAATAAAATGTAAAATATAAATTATAAAGAATACATAATTGCTCTCGTTATAGAGCTCTTTTTCCGTGTAAAATAAGTAATGTTACATAAGATTTATTGCAATGTTGAAACTGCGTAGCTGTATTTTTGTTATTTTGTCTGGTCTTTGACACCTTTGAGACACGAATAAGTACTAATTTTACAAAAGAAAAAAAATTATCACGATAGAAAATTATACCATGTACTCTTTCGACTGTACAGGACTTTAATGTAATATAATTATTTCTTGTATTATTATTTAATTTGTTAAATTGTATTATTATTTAATGTAATTAATTTTAATGTAATGTAATTTAATGTATAAATTTCGTTTTATTTTTCTGTATTCTTTGAAAACACCTCAATTTTCTATGATATGACACATACGAAAAAATTAATGTAAAAATAATATTTCAGGTCAACCACTTGGATATTTCGCCACGTTTCGCGGGTATTCTAATGGCATTCACCAACTGCCTCGCCAATCTCACAGGTCTTCTGGCTCCCATCGTCGCCGGGTACATTATTGAGGGCAGGGTAAGTGTCTTTCACAATTAAATTAATATTTGACATAAATTATTAAGGATTTAATATTTCTCATATTAAGACAGGTTGGTGAAGGCACATGAGCACAAATAATACCTACATATTTTGAATTTGTGACTATAGACAATCATAGTCAAATATGACTGTATATTATTATAAATTAATATTATATATTATATCTCTTGTCCATATCTAACTCATATTTAATTTAAATAAACCACCATGAATTAAGTTGACAATTTGTATGTGTAAAGGGTTTATATGATTATTGATGAAATTGATAGGAGAACATACATAAAACTAATGTGACGCTTATAATTTAAAGTAAAAAGTAAATAAAGGTCATTATACTAGACAAGTGCCCTCCGATCAATTTGTGTTTTCATTTAAGATTGTAGTCAAGCGCAAGCTCATAAGAAATAATAAATAAATAAATAATAATAAATAAATATCTACAACACACACACGTTCGTCTGTTCCTAAAGTAAGCAACTTAATGCTTGTTTTATAGGTAACAGCCGACTGGTATAGCTACATATTTTACTTTTTTTTTCGGTAAACATACATATTAATACTATAAATATAAATAAATATATATTACACCCAGACTCGGGGTGGGAATCGAACCCACAACCCCCGGGGCAGAAAGCAGGGTCACTACAAACTGCGCCAACGGGCTAGTCAATAGTCAATAGAAATGTTTATAAAATAGTATACTAATATGATTATTCTATCCACAGCCAACCCAAGCTCAATGGAAGATAGTATTCTATATCGCGGGTGGTGTTTACATCTTCTGTGCAACATTCTACAACATCTTCGGTTCGGGCCGAAGACTAGAATGGGACAACCCGGCTGATGATGAAGCTAACGCTAAGAAAGCCGCCGCTAAAAAGGCGACCAAGTCAGAAAGGAGAGCCAATAATCAGAACACAGCGGAAACCGCTCAATAGTTCGTTTAAAAACTCAGAGCTTACAACCTTAAAATTTAAAAAAAAACATATATTTTCTATTATCTTAAAGTCCCCCATACACTAGATAGAAACAATGTGATGTAATAGAAAAAGAGGATTTAATATTTAATTATGTTCTCGTTTTCTTGTACGTTGTTCTCTGTCTGTGTGTGTTGTTATAAAAAAGGCAGGTTCCTTAGTCTTCTGATTCAATAAAAGTTGTATTCGCTCTGAGCCATCGTTACGATATAAGTTCCATTGTTTATGATTTTTTAAGTGAGACTTTAAGTGTGCAAAATAGTACCTATATTCATTGCTTAAACTGTTTAATATTTATTATTTTTGTTTATTAATTAATTTTATAAATCGACTTAGAATGTAAGTGATCCTGGTGGTTTTGAAAACAAGTCATGTACACACATTTAAATTTGACAAAAAAAAATTAAATTTTCGTTTTATTTTTCTGTATTTTAGTATAAATATGACATACGTGGAAGACGCACATCAATAAGGCTGTGATAATATCTTGTGTAGAGAAAGAAACAACGTGGAGTCTATATCGTAACATTGTTGAACTTACTGTTTATTTATTTATAATATATATTAAGTACCATACAAGTATTGTTCATAATTTTATAGATTGAAAGTAGAGTTATAGAAATGTGTGAAAGTTAAAAATGACGATGGGTCCAAGAATTTTTCAATGGAAAATAACGTTACCGTCCCCTCCAGTGAATTTACAATTTCGCACCTGTATGTACATAAGTGTTCAGAACCTTTTACTGTAAAGTTAGAATTTAATAAATCCGAAAAATTGAAGGTTCGCAGTCACTCGAATATGTTGCATAAACATCGAAATATTTACAAAATCACGTCATTTACGAAATTTAAAAGTTATTGGCGTTTCAAAATATCCGTTAATTTATTTTTAAAGAATAAAAAATAGTGTATACTTTTTCTTTTCGAAAAAGCTTTGAATGCCAAAACGGTAATATGTTGTGAATGTCCTTTAAAACGTTTTATATTCGTACGAAGCGAATAACGTAGCAGATGTAGTAAGATGTATTTTATTTATATAATTTAGTTTTACGTACATGCGACGTCAAACGACGATGTATGCCCAGAGCTAATGTGATCATTCTGTTATTAAGTAATTGTAAGCTGTTTTATACCATAACGCATATTTTTAGTCGGTCTACAATTAAATAGAAAAATTAACTAAATTTTATAGAATTTTTAAATCTGTTAACACTTGTAGACAAAAAAAGTAAAATTTCCAAAGTCGAATACATTGTCGCCATTTTATATATATAAAAAAACTTCAATTTGTAAGTTCTATAATATGTGTGCATGTATTCTAGTACTAGATTTTTATCAGTAAAAAGTTAAAAACTATTTGTTGATATTATAAAAAATTTAAATTGTCTATGACTGTCTTTTAAGATCAGTTTAAGATATTTAAGCACCTATAACGTATAGTACACGGCCGTAAATAATGCACATCGACTTTTAGAAAGAGACAATCAGCTAATTTGAACTTTGTAGAGCGTTATCTCTGACGCACATTACCTATGAGACGTATCGGACTGTCAGTATTTTATATGACAGATCTAATAGTGTAAGAACCCAGTTCCCAGATCACCTGTCATATTTTTTTGAAGGACAAAATATATTAAATTCAAATTCAAAATATTTTATTCAGCATAAAATTATTACAATTTCTTACTGAACGTCATGAGTCTACTACCAGTTCGGAAAGAAAAAGCCTCCGACCTGAGAAGAACTGGCGAAAGAAACTCAGCGGGACTAATATCATTTTTTTAATCATGTTTTTTTCCAAAGCAGATTGAAATTTACAATAATTTTGTAGGTTGAAATAGCCTGGCGACGATCACATCATTCCCAAGGCGTACTGTCTTCTATAAAATCGTTAATCGAATAATATCCTTTAGTACACAAACGTTCTTTCACAATTTTTTTTAAATTTGGCTGCTTTATATACGTAAAAATGTTATTAACCAGCTATTTTAGTATTTATCGCCAGATACTAATTATATTACTATATTTTAAAACCTGTAGAAAATATTTTAGCAACTCTTTATACTTGTATACGATGTATACTCTAATGTTTTGTCAATCAGAAACAAGGAAGTCTGGGGTCTGGGATCTTGGACTATAACGCTCTACGAAGTCGAAATTAGCCGATTGTCTCTTTCCAAAGGTCGATGTGCAATATTTATGGCCGGGTACTATAATTTGTTTGAAAACTATACATATTATGTGATGTCCTGATTACCGATTATTTCTTAAACGATTTGGTATACTCTAACTTGTGAAGTTTCAGAGAAATACAAACATTTTTATTCTATAATTTTTGTTTTATTCATTTGTGTACTAGTGTTTATTTGTTTTACTTTCATTTTTTACTCTGAGTGAATTATGGGTTCGTGTTATTTTAAAAATAACTTATTTTAGAATTACATAGATTTCATTATATTACAATACTAGCTGTGCCCATATCTTCGTCCGATGGAATAGTGACATTGGACAGCATTTTTAACCGACTTCCAAAAAAGGAGGAGGTTCTCAATTCGACTGTGTTATTTTTTTTATGTATGTTATAACTCAGAACCTTTGACTGGGTGGATTTCGATTAATTTTATTTTAATTGAAAGGTGTTGCGTGTCATGTGGTCCCATTTAAATTTAATTGAGATCTGACAAGTACTTTTATAGTTATACTAGCTGACCCGGCGAACTTCGTACCACCTAACAGTCGATTCTTTAATTTTTTACTTTTTTTAATACTTATCCTTCTGGGAACCCCTCCAGTAACACTAAAACCTTATGTTATGGTATTAAAGTTCAAATTGACTTGAAGTATTATTACGAATCTTTTTGTATGGGAATATAGAAAAGTGTTGTTTTTAGACTTTTCAGGCAATTTTTTTAAATTTTTCTCACCGAAAGAACCGTACTCGTACTTCAAGGAATATTATAAAAAAAGAATTAGTGAAATCAGTTTAGCTGATCTCGAGATTTGCGCTTAGCAACAAATTCAGCGATTCATTTATATGTATATATACATATAGAGATATAATAATGCGTATTTACTACGACTACTTTTTCGTCGACCTACGTTGTATTATAACCGCATAACTTTTTACTCGGTGTACCGATTTCGATGATTCTTACTTTAATCGAAAGCTAATACTTGTCATGTAGTCTTGTTTAAATTAGATCGAGATCTGATTACAACTTTTTAAGTAATCTTTAATAGCGCGTATTTACATGACTGTTTTTTCGTCTTATTACGTTGTATTACGTAACGTTGTGTACGATCTAATTGAAGTCTTTTTTTTTCGTTTGCGAGCAAACACAATTATTTGGATATATCTTTTAGTTTATTTTGGATTACTTATAAAGACCGTCGTTTGGGTATTTGCATGTTAAACGTGATTCTTTAAATTGGCATAAACTTTTTATTTATGAATCGATTGACATGAAACAAACATTAAATGTTAAGTGAAGTTCACATCAATATATTAGGGAAAACCACAACGAAATCGGATAAGCCGTTTCTGAGATAATAATAAATAAATATAACCTTTGCTTATACATACACACACGATCGTCTATTCCTGCGGTAAGCAACTTAATGCTTGTGTTATAGGTAACAGCCGAGTGATATAAAATAATAATATAAATATGTATTATATATTTTGTCTAAATATTGTTTTATTATTATTAATATGCATAGAAATAGATACATAATAGATACATATTAAAATACATAAATACAAATATGTATTACACCCAGACTCAGGCGGAAATCGAAACCGCAAAAATATAATATAAAATAATAATATAAATATTATATATTTGGGTCATTCCATGTCAAACCAACCAATAAAATAATGTTTTCAACCTGACCCTTTCAGATTTGGCTGAAACTTTGTTTATTTATACTCTCTTACATCCTGAACTCAAATATAGTTTTCAAAAAAATTAATCCCTAAAAGTTTTTTTGTTATAAATTTTTAAAAATCACAAAATCCGCGTTTTTTGACGTGTACTAAAATATAAAATCTGCAATAACTTTGGTTATTTTAGTGCTAGAGAGCTGAATAATAGTTCATTTTAAAGAGGGTTTAATGGGCTTTAATGTGATATCCAACTTGAACACATGAATGAACAAAATATTTTTTGAGTAAAACTCAAAAATAGTTTTTGAAAAATATTTGTGTTGGTGTTTTTTAATTTTTTTCAAACTTATGTATGTTTTTATGTATAATTTTGTGAGTACACCATAAAATTTTCAGAGTGGGACCATGATGGGATCAGGAAATATGTTAAAAATACATCACTGAAGTACCTTTCAAAAAACTTTCAGTGCTAATAACCTGGTTCTGATACATAGGATATATAAAACATAACTTTGGAAATGAAATAAAAAGATTTTTCTTTATTTTTAACCGACTTCCCAAAAAGGAGGAGGTTCTCAATTCGATTGTATTTTTTTTAAATGTATGTTACTTCAGAACTTGACTGGATGAACCGATTTCGATAACAAATGCTTTAATAGAAAGGTGGAGCATGTCATTTGGTCCCATTCAAATTTATTTGAGATCTAAGAAGTACTTTTCGAGTTATATCTAATGATACGTTTTTACTTGACTATTTTATCGTCGACCTGCGTTGTATTATATCGTATAACTTTTTACTGGGTGTACCGATTTTGATGATTTTTGATTGAATCGAAGGTTGATGTTTATAATGTGGTCACATATAAATTTCATCGAGATCTGATTACAACTTTTTGAGTAATGGTTGATAATGCGTAATTACTTGAATATTTTTTCGTCTACCTACGTTGTATTACTTATCAATGAATATAATGTGTAATATATTTAAAAAAACATTATTTTTATATTAAAAACATAAGAATTAGGCCTGCATAACTTAAATTATTCAACATTAAATTGAAATAAAAAAAATTGTGATACTTCAGTGAGGTATTTTTAATATATCTCCTGATCCCATCATGGTCCCACTCTGAAATTTGTATGGTGTACTCACAAAATTATACATAAAAACATATATAAATTTGAAAAAAATTAAAAAACACCAACACAAAGATTTTTCAAAAACGATTTTTGAGTTTCACTCAAAAAATATTTTGTACATTAATGTGTTCAAATTGGACATCACATTAAAGCCCATTAAACCCTCTTTAAAATGAGTTATCATTCAGCTCCCTATCTCTAATAGAACCAAAGTTATTGCAGATTTTAGATTTTAGTACACGTCAAAAAACGCGGATTTTGTGATTTTTGAAAATTTATAACTAAAAAACTATCAGGGATTAAATTTTTTGAAAACTATATTTGAGTTCAAGATGTCAGAGAGTATAAATAAACAAAGTTTCAGCCAAATCTGAAAGGGTCAGGTTGAGTGCCTTGTTGGTTTCACATGGAATGACTCATTTAGTCTAAATATTTTTTATTATTATTAATATGCATAGAAATAGATACATATTAAAATACATAAATACAAATATGTATTACACCCAGACTCAGGCGGAAATCGAAACCGCAACCCGCGGAGCAGGGCCACTACAAACTAATATACGCCAACGGGCTAGTCGGATCAGACGGTCGGATTAGCGTACACAAACGCACAGACAAAAATTCTAACAATCATTTTTTGGGTGCTATTTGCGTTGATAAAAGTCCCAATAATATTTTTTCTCATATATTTCCCAAGTACAGACAGCGATCCGTTACATTTTTATTATATGTACCTACGAGTATTGATGAGCCTTAAATATATCTTGATATTTGACTTACCTACGCTCTAAACAATAATCTCTATCTATACCTACCAATAAATAAAATTGGAGTGTCTGTTTGTAATATTAAAATAACCGCTTTTTACTAATGCATATTGGATGTATACACGGTAGTCGGTACTACATACATATACCAAAATAAATTTCTTTACAATTTTTGTCTGTCTCTTTGTTCCGGCTAATCTCTGAAACGTCTAGACCGATTTTGAAGGGACTTTAACTGAAAGATAGCTGTTTTAATAGGGAGTAAGTTAGGCCCTAGCTTCCCAAACTGTGCGTCGCGACGCCCCGGGGCGTCGCGGCGTTGTCCCAGGGGCGTCGCGTGTTGATGCGACTGAGTCGAGTGAGCACCGGGCGCAAGAAAGAAAAATTAGTACGAAATATTTTCCCGAAAATCTGGAGCAATATGACTTGGTCAGAAACCCTTTCCAGTCACCCACACCATCGATACTTTCAACAGATGAAGAAGAACAACTAAGATAATTGTCCTGTGATTCCAGCCTAAAGCTTCAACACAACAAGAACAAACTGTTTTAATTTTGGAGCTCAGGTTCTCAACAATATCGTGTCATCGGCACTGCTGCATTAAAGGTTTTAAAACCATTTGCGACTTCGAGCTTGTGCGAAACGGGCTTTTCTGCAGTTGCAGTAATTAAGAACAAGTATAGGTCAAACATAGACTTAGAAAAATAAATGATTGTGGCAATTTACAAACTGGAGCCCTGGTTTCATAAGCTATGCTCAGAAAAGCAAGCACACCCCTCACATTAACCAGCCAGTTACATAAATATCTCTTTTTATTTTTGTGCTTGTTTCGATTTTTTCTTATTTTCTACAAAAAATTATAATTTATTTATTTATTTAACAATTTATTATACGTACAAAACTTAAATAATAAATTTGTCATGGAGACTCACGTATAATGGGTGTGCTTATCCCTATAAGAGATTTCTCCCAGCACACCCAAAAAGGAACGGTTACAGACAGAAATTAAAGTAGGTAGACGTACAATAAGAAAACATTAAATCATTAACACACACACACATATATATACACACATACAAAAAAAAAATGACGCTGACACACAAAATAATAATATATTATACCTACATTAAATAAAATAAAAATTATGATATGGAAAGATAATTCTTTTTTAATTTTTTCTTAAAAGTATATAAAGTCGTACAAGTGCGAATTGATGACGGCAATGAATTCCAGAATTAAAGAACCAGAAGAGTGTGAAGGAATACGCAATAGTAGTTGTACGTTGGATCGGCACGAGGTACCGGGAGGATGTAAAAATACAAAACGCTCGCGAAGGTAATTAGGAGACAAGGGATTAAATAAAATGTTATAAAGGAGACGAAGAATATGAGTTTGCCTGCGAAGCCTAATAGGAAGAAGCCATTTGAGCTCAGTTCGAAACTTAGAGACGTGGTCGAACTTACGAAGTCCGAAAATAAAACGGATGCATGAGTTCTGTAGTCTCTCCAGTTTATTAACTTGTTCTTCGGTAGCATCCAGGTAACAAGCATCAGCATAGTCAAGGAGAGGAAGTAAGAGTGATTGAACAAGAACAGTTTTAGTTTTAATAGGAAGGAAATATTGGAGATTTTTAAGTGAATGAAAAGAATAATGCACTTTTTTAGAGATTTCACTGATATGTTTGGACCAGGACAAGTCATGGCTAAAATGAAGACCTAGATTTTTTACTGTGTCAACATAATTAATAGGTACGCCATTATACGTCACTATAGGAATATTGTAAGTAGAGAGGCAAGAATGCATATAACGGCTACCAACAACCAGTGCCTGTGATTTTGTGGGGTTAACGACAAGACCAAAACTCTCAGCCCAGTAGCTAAGGGGCCGTTCAAGTATTACGTAACGCTATTAGGGGGGGAGGGGGGGTCTTGTAAAACGTTACGATGCGTTACTGGGGGGAGGGGGGGTCTCGAACAACGCGTTACGTAACGTTGTTTTTTTTTTAAATAAAAAAAACTAGTGTACTAAAATCTCCCAAATTGGCAACCCTTTTCGTTTATATCCCTTTTTGTATATCTATATATATTTATACTTACCGCAAAAGCGATTTTTTTAAGCGACTTTTCGGTAGTTTTCGCAACAAAGTTGTGACATTTGGGTAGAAATGGTCAGTTGGGGTGTTACGTAACGTTTATGGGCTGGGGGGGGGGGTACAGGAAAACGTTACGGTGCGTTACATGGGGGGGAGGGGGGGTCAAAAATCTTCAAAATTTGCGTTACGTAATACTTGAACGACCCCTAATACGATTAAGGTCTTCATTAATATGAGCAATGGCTGCCGTAACATCCGCAACGCTAAAGTGGCGATACAATTGTAGATCATCAGCATAGAGGTGAAAGTTGGAAGAGATTACCGATGTAATTGTATTGATGAAAATAGAGAAAAGTAAGGGAGACAAAACGCCACCTTGAGGAACACCCGTCTTAAGAGTGCACCAATTTGAATAACTTTCACTCAAACAAACACGCTGTGAACGATCTCGGAGATAAGAATCAAACCAGCTACACGCAGAGGAAGAGATATTTAAAGATCTTAAAATACTTAATAAAATATCAAAATCCACAGAATTGAATGCATTGCTAAAGTCCAGCAAAACAACAACCGTAAGATTCCGATTCTCCATGGCAAATCTGATATCTTCCGAAACCTTCAAAAGCGCAGTAACAGTGCTATGTCCTGGTCGGAATCCAGACTGCCAAGGGTTTAGAAGACAGTTAGTTAGCAAGTATCGAGACAATTGTTCATGCACAATATGCTCCAGAACTTTAGAAAGGAAAGGGAGTATGGAGATGGGACGATAATGAGTTAGTGAAGTAGGTTTGTTAATTTTCGATAAAGGGACAATGTGAGCTTTTTTCCACGCTGAAGGATAAACAGAAATAGAGATAGAGTAATTAAATAAATGAGTTAGTATGGGAAGAAATTCTGGAAGAATTAAACTTATCATTCTGGAACATACTCCATCATGACCAACAGCAGTAGAATTTATAGATAAAAGATGTCTTTGAACTTCCTCTCCGGTAACAGGTTGCATAGCAAAAGAAGAACAATTCGGTAATAAAGATTTGCATAAGTCCGAAATAGTTTTTGATTTTTTGTGGTCATCCAAAGAAATAGGTGAAGTTGAAAAGTAAGAGTTTAAAGCGTTGATGTCTACAGAATTGTCACAAGAAGAGGGAGATTTACCAATACCAAAAGATTTGAGAAATTTCCAGACATGTTTACTGTCAGAACCTTCAATAGTGCTATGGATGTAACGACGCTTCGCCTCACGACACATTTTATTGCATAAGTTACGCAGGGACCTGTATCTATCTAAGTTGAAATCGGATGCATTTTTTCTTAAACGTGACTTTGCTTTATCACGCTTACTGTATTACTGTATTATGTCGAAATTGAAATTCTAAAGATATTTTAGTTATAATGAAATCCAAAAATGTAACTAGTCAGATTTTGCATTTGAATAGAAATAAATTTTAAGGAGTTTGCTATATTCTAAGACAAAATGAAAGAAAAAAAATCTAGAAATAAAATTTATTGAATCAAAAATGTAAACTTAATTTATATATAATAGAAATTTCATCATCTTATTAACTGATAACTTTATTGACATGCTGCAAGCTAAACGCTCCAGTGCCGATGCGACAGGGTTGACCCAACATGAGACAACTTGAAGCGGACCTTATGAAATCTTTCTTCGAATTCAATACAGCTTCCTTTAAGAATATCAAAGAAGATTCAAACGACATTTGTTGTAAAGGCGATGTTGATGACTCCATTCCTTTCCGACTCATGGGTTCAAATACTCCATTATACGTCATATAATCCGCTACCAGAGATAAATGCCGCGGATCTACTGTGATACCGTAAACATTGAATACATTCTGTATTTCTTTTATTATTACCTTGTTAGCTGCTTCTATGCCATACGTGTTTGCGATTGCATGTATATCATTGCTGTACAGTTTATTTAAATCAAGGAGGTTATTATATTTAAACATTTGAACTATGTTAATACCTTCTGTTTTTAGATATAGAACATTTTTCTCTTTGTTAGTTATAGCTCGTTTTATATGTTTAATTTCATATACAACGGACCTCGCTGCAGCATCACGGAGCGCTTGCGATAGATCGACCCTAAGGAAGGAGATGGGGAAAAGCACTGTCAGTTCGCACCATTTGTGATTCTTCGTGTCAAATGAGTAATTTGTTGCGTTGTTGATGTTTTCAACAACATTAGCCATTATTTTACTATTATCGTCATTTATATCTTGAGTCACTTCGGTGACATCATCGTCTTTTGGGACTTGTTCGTCCTCGCCTTCATCATCTGACTTCTCTTCCTCCCCTGATTCTGGATCCTCGTATTCTTGTTCTTCAGCATGCTTCTTTCGATTTCTCACCTAAAATTTTATTAATACATATTACTTTTATTTATTTGTAAAATTTAGTAATTTTTGATACAGTAAAAAATTACCAAAAAAAAATATAACATAGAAACTTATCGTCTAAAATCTATACATATAATAAAATGATAGGAAAGTCAATGTATGTATGTCCGAGATAAACTCAAAAAGTACTCCATGGATTTACTTCAAATTTGGCACGAATATTATTAAGAAGTCGGGTCAGAACATAGGCTACATATTATCACGCTATCACCTACGGGGAACGAGCAGTGAACGCACGCAGACGACGTCGCAGGCAGCAGCTAGTATATGTATATACTAATTATATTGAAAATGTAGGTATAACAATATCTCTATACATAATTAGGGTGTCAAATATAATAAGGATTTGTACTGACTTCTTATTAATTTAGAAAGGTTTAAGCATTAATATTTTCTAAAACCTAAATAAATAATACAGTTCAAAATAATAGTCTAATGGCAAATGGTACCTACATAAGGATAGTAATTTAGAATAAATCCTGATTATAAAAGCATATAATAAGCTGTTATATTATCTCACTAGCTGCTGCCCGCGACGTCGTCTGCGTGCGTTCACTGCTCGTTCCCCGGAGGTGATAGCGTAATAATATGTAGCCTATGTTCTGATCCGACTTCTTAATAATATTCGTGCCAAATTTGAAGTAAACCCATGCAGTACTTTTTGAGTTTATCCCGGACATACATTTGAAGAAATAAAGGTTCACTGCTCGTTCCCCGTAGGTGATAGCGTGATAATATGTAGCCTATGTTCTGACCCGACTTCTTAATAATATTTGTGCCAAATTTGAAGTAAATCCATGCAGTACTTTTTGAGTTTATCCCGGACATACATTTGAAGAAATAAAGGTTCACTGCTCTTTCCCCGTAGGTGATAGCGTGATAATATATAGCCTATGTTCTGACCCGACTTCTTAACAATATTCGTGCCAAATTTGAAGTAAATCCATGCAGTACTTTCTGAGTTTATCCCGGACATACATACAGACAAACAGACAAACAGACAAAAATTCTAAAAACTATATTTTTGGCTTCGGTATCGATTGTAGATCACACCCCAAGTATTCTTTTAAAAAAATATTCAATGTACAGTTTTGACTTTTCTACCATTTTATTATATGTATAGATAGATTAAGTACTTACGTCAGTATTGTCATCATCGTCGTTAGGCCCTTCTTCATCTGAACTGTCGATGTCAACATTATCATTAGCTTGCTCCTTAGGCTCTGCACCAATACCATCTTCTTCTTCATCGTCACTACCTGCGGAACGACGTTTTTTCTCTTTTTCTGCTGCCCATAATACACCACAAGTAGTTTTAGCCTGCTTACGTATTATCGAGAACATCTCATTAAAGAATTTGTTCTGCATATGTTTTATTATTTGTGGCGGCTTTACAGCATATTGGGTCTTGTATTGGGAATACGGTAGAAACACAAAACGCATCGTGGTTTTCAATTGCCTCTCTGGGGCCGTGACTATTTCGCACTCGACATCTATCTTTTCGAGTACATCGGAAACTGTCACCCTATTCATTTTTTGTCTTAGTCTTTCCGCTTTTTTATTTATGTCTGGGATATTATTAAGGAAAGGTATATCCATACTGGGTGTTTTCAATTTTGCTGATGCTGTCATTAAAATTTCTCTTAAACGAGGTATACCTAATGTAACGTTCATATCACCTCTACCAGCAAAGTGGAAAGTATTCAAAGTCATCTGGGTTGATGGTTCGCCAATTGATTGAGCTGCTAACAATCCTACCGGCTCTCCAGGCGCTGCCATTGAAGCTAAATATTTGGCACCTATAATTTCAACAAATTTATCCTTTTCTGTGTATTCATTATGTGCACCTTCGTTGCGATTCTTTAGATAATTTTCAATTACGCTATCTAATTGCTCATTTATGGTACCAAACTTGAATTCAGGGGACATTTTACTTGGTATTGGGTCAGGACACCGTTTTTTCATATATTGCTGTTTTTCTTCTTCATCCAAGGAACGCCACATTTTCTCTAATTCCCAGTAAAACGGATCTCTAGTTTGGTCTGTCGGTTTATCATCTAGAACGATATTTCTTTTTGTAATCGCAGAAAACTGACTGAAACCACTTGTTCTCACTTTTTCAAAAGGACTTCCGTGTTTCTTTTTCCATTTCTTTAAAGATTTTTTACATTTAGCTATTGACTTTAAGTCCGATTCTTCTTTAAGTTTCTTGATAGTAGATTTAGGAACGACTGCGTTAGAATTTACATCAAGGAATTTGAATTGGTCTTTTTTTAAGAACTGACATTTCAAAACATCAAGACCATCTTCACCATATGCAAATTGAATGATACTACTATCGGCATCTCTGACTGTATTATCATAAGCAACACTCAATCCTTCTAAATGTTTTATTAAACATCTTTGTAAATAGCCTGAACGACTAGTTTTAACAGCTGTATCAATAAGACCTTCTCTACCAGCCATACAATGGAAAAAGAATTCTTGTGGTTGTATTCCAGTCATGAACCGACCATCAATAAAACCTCCTGCTCTTGGTGATATATCAAATGGAGGAAAGCTAGGTAGTGATCGTCCAGAAATCATTAGTGGGGGTCTCTTGCCTTCCAATTCAATTTGACCTAATAAACAAGAGATCTGCATAGTATTAACAGTTGATCCTTTTGCTCCTGATTGCACCATGAGTTGAAGATTATTTTCAGGAAATTTTTCCAACAATCCTTCAGACAAACATACAGTATTGATGTTATTAGTGTATGAGTCCAGCATATTTTTATATTGTCTGTCAAGACTCGCACGGAATTTTGGATCTTTAATTAGCATTTCGCCAATAGTTTCTTTCAGGTTACTTTCATCAACGTCTGCAGGTAGTTCAGTTGCTTTTACAGCAGCGACTCGTCCAGCCTGTCGTACTAAACGTATTATTTCATCACGCTTCTTGTCAGCCTCTTCCACAACTAAGATGTCCTTTACACCTAGAGTAAATCCTATCCATTGCAAATAAAAAGTGAATCCCTTAGAAAAAGAACTTAAAATGGCACTAGAACTGTCTCCTCCATACAAATCATACATGCAGTGAACCAGACCATAAGGAGTTGCTCCATAGTGAGTTTTGTCTAATACCCCACATAGGAGTTCTCCTTTTCTAATGATGACCTCTGCTTCAGACATTTCATTTGGATTTGTAAAAGGAGTACCACCAGCATTCCAAGGTTTTGGTTGTTGTTTTTGCCATGCCTTTGCACCAATCTTTGCCTTTCCAGTTAAAGAAAGATAAGGTTTTCCTTTTGGTATATTATTAATTATAATTGTAGACAAAACTTGCTTACCAGACCATAACATTATTGGCTTTAAAATAGTCGGAGGAAGCAATTTAATTTCTCCTTTGTGATTCGATAATGCTTGGAAAACTAATTGTTGGTAATCTGACTTTGTAAAAAAGGTGCCTCTTAATGACATCCTTACTCCTGATATGACATGATCCTGAATCAAACCACTCAGTGGTGTTCCGTCTTTTGGCACAAGATATTGTTTTGTAACAGACATGATATTATATGCTTCACTTCTTGCAATTTCATTTTGTGGAAAATGTGCATTCATTTCATCACCGTCAAAATCAGCGTTATATGATTTACAATTTGCATAGTGGAGTCTAAGAGTTTTTTCACCTTGCAGAATTCTCGCTCTATGGGCCATCATACTCGGTTTATGAAGAGAGGGTTGACGATTTAATATAAGTATATCACCGTTGATTAAGTGTCTGTGAACTATCTTCAACGCTGATGTCTTATATTCATCAGGTGTCAATAACTTTTTTGCAAGACTTTTTCGTTTTTGAATGGAATCTGGTGGTATTCTGATTATCCTTCCATTTGTCACTTCCAATTTTTCAGCCCCTGGATGTTTATTTGGTCCATTTATTACCATCCTTCTTAATTCATCCACATTCCACTCAGTAACAGGCACAGGGTAAGTAAGCTTAGTAGCAAACGCATCAGGAATACCAATTTCATCAATATCAACGTTAGGATCAGGTGTTATAACTGAACGAGCTGCAAAATTCACTCTTTTACCCATCATATGCATTCTTATAACACCAGTTTTCTTTTCTAATATCTGTTTTAAGCCTTGACTAGAAAGTCCTGTACTATCACAGCTAAGTAATTGGTTTATTTGTTTCTGTAAATCTTGCCAAACTGTGTGCAATTTTTCTGATGGTGATTTACCCATAACACCTTCATATGCTTGTCTTGGTTGTTGATCAAGACTGTCTATCGCTTTTTGTTGATCAGATGCCATTAAGACTTGCAAGACTGCCCTAGCACTGAATGCAGTTTGCAATATACTTTTGTATACATTAGTCTGAGGGTGCTCAATTAATTCTCCATTTAGTACATTGCATGGTCTGACATTAGGTGGCAGTACTGGAACATTTTGCATGAAAAATAAATCAGTAACAGGCTTAGTTTTTGCATGTTTTAGTAATGGAATACAATGTACAAGAATATCTTCATCGTTTTGTTCTATTGATTTGCAATAGCGTTTCAAATCGTCGGGCATTAATATTTTTATACCTTTTCCGCTTCCCTCAGAACTTAAATTATACATTATCTTGTTATCAGATGTTGTTACTTTAATCAATTTGCTTCTGCAGTGAAGACAACTCTTAGATATAGTTATAGCTCTAAAAAAGTTATTAATGATTTTACTTCTTAATCTATCTGTATTTTTGTTTTGAAACACCTCGTTCAGTGCATCTTTCTTTTTTAAAAGTTTTTGATACTTCCTAATGACTTTATTAGGTTTATCTGGGGACGATTCACTTTTATAATCTTTGACGTCCCCAATATAATTTTCTAAGTCTAATGCAGCAGTGACGTGACCAGCATCAAGAAGTTCCAGTTGCAACTTTAAAATAAATTTCATGCGGTCGTCCATTTGTATTTTAAAGCATTTGAGGCAAGTAACTCGAAACAGAGTATATATATTCTTAATAAACAGTGGATTTACCACAATCAGTGGTAGTTCAATGTGTCCAAAATGCCCGGGACAATTGATAAGGCTGTTTGAACATGTTGTACATAAATCATTTCGCTCTCTGATTGGCCCTAACGCTGGGTCGTAGAGACCTCCCTTCGTAGGGTTCCCCATAGAATCGAAAGACGTCGTGTTAGTTATCTTCGCCACACTTAGTTTTTTAACGTCTTCGTCATCAAACATAAGAAATTGCACCGAATCAGGATCGACAGACGTCATTCCAGTCTTAGCGGAAGTAAATCTCGTGTTGAAATCCATGATTGTACTGTAAAACAAAGTTTATTATTTAAAATAACCTAAACTTTAAGAATAATATGGATAATTAAAGCATTAAACTTACTTGCGTGGATGATCTTCGTATTATAACTTAAATAATTAAATTACTGTATCATGTGTTAAAGCCCGAACGTACAGAAATATTATTTTTCCTGTACTATTACTACATTATTAACTTTTTCTCAACAATACCAAAACAACACCTACCATCTGCTCACATGGTTTATTTTATGACAATTGACAATTCTCAATTTCTCATTTGACAGCATGTCATAGCTTTGAAACACGGTCTTATGTACAGGTCATGCAAGAGATTAGGGGCTGTCTCCACGAGCGAGAGAAACGCGACGCCCTTCTATCGTCGGGTCGTCTCCACAATCGAGCAATTATTCCGCCATCGTATATATTTTTAAATAATAAGTACAAAAAAGTACAAACTTACATTCAAAACTTATATTCACATTTACATACTATATTATTATTATTCACATTTATATTATTAGTAGGGATTATGCTAAAACGAAATGTAATTTTCGTAGGTGCTTCTCCACGTGGAGAAAATAAAACAACTGCATCATTATGGGACAGACGTGAAAAATATGTCAAATGCAATCAATAAACTTTATATGAATTATAAACTGTGTATTTTTAAAGCTGATGAAATATAATTTTATTGTGTTTGCTAACAAACGAAAATAAACTGACTTCCATTACATCGACAAGTAATAGAACGCAAGTAGACAAAAAAATAAATAAACAAACACACTAGTCGTCGATTTTCGAGCGTTCCCCTCGATTTCTCTGGGATTCCATCATCAGATCCTGGTTTTCTTATCATGGTACCACCCTAAGGATATCTCCTTTTCAACAACAAAAGAATTATCAAAATCTGTTCATAAATGACGAGTTATCTCCGAACATACGAAATAAGTAACCTCCTCCTTTTTTGAAGTCGGTTAAAAACGTTGCGTTTGAGAGTGGGACCGCCGCGCGCTCGCTGCGAGAGCGTGGCGAATCGCGACGATACCGCGGCGATACGCGCTTATTGCCACTCGTCGCATCGCCGCGATAGAATCGCCTTGTGGTGACGCTTTCATAAAGAGTATATAGAAATAGGTGGCACGACGATAATAATGCCGTGATTCTCTCACTCGTGGACTCGTGGAGACAGCCCCTCAGTACGATAATGTCAAACTTTTCGTTGGCATCAATGTCGCTGTACGTCACTGCTATCGACGGGTGCGGTGCGCAGTGTGCACTGTGCACGCCAGTTTAGTGACGTTTCGTTGCAATTGCTTATTTTGAGTGATGTTTCATTGTAATTGGCTATATTTTAAAACATAATCTATCGTCATGCCTCTGGCGGCCAAATTGAAAAGGCTAGTCTTGCGTAGCACATGTACGATGTACTAAAAATACTTAGTGAGGTACGAAATGTAATAGTACCAAACGTCAATCGCTGTTCGGACCTAATCGGACTAATCGTACATTGTAACAGAACTATCAACTGCATATTTAATCTCTTACTTGAACTACGTTCACCTCGGTCCAACGAGTTTGTATTGTATGTCTATGGTTCCTAGTATCCCACTGTCCGACTGTAATGTTATTCGTACACCGTTCGTTAGCTCTAAAATGAAACAGATTTATACAGCAGAACCGTACGAACGAACGATTAATGTTGAATGTGTTAAGACATTACGATTTACATCGCGTCTTGCATTGTATTCATTTCGCGTTTTAATGTCCCCTTTTTAATCAAAGTTTTATGAACATAACGTAAACTATTTCCTTTTACGTAAAAGTCAAATTGTTTTTGTTATAGTTTTGTTTAGCGTAGGTATAAGTAAAAATTGAGAATTTTAGTGATTTAAAAGACCTTTTAAATACATTTTTACGTAAAAGGAAGTTGTTTACGTTATGTTTACAAAACTTTGTGAAATGAAACTTAGGCGCATAAGGGTTAAAATTTTACGGATCAAACGCGTCAAGCGTCATGATTTTTAAACCTCCATAGCACGTTGAATACACCAGTTCTCGTCCGATCACCGAAGTGAAGCAACGTCGGACGCGGTCAGTACTTGGATGAGTGGCCGCCTGGGAACACCGCGTGAAGTTGGATTTTTCGTTTTTTCTATTATTTTTTTTAAATTAGTTTGCCAAAGAAGTTTCACTTCTGACATGTGTACTTTAATTGTACGCACGCAGTTTTGTTTCTTTATTTAGGTTTGATTATGTATTATTATCGTGTGTGTGTTTTTACTGCGGTGATGGACGCTTTCTTTTTGGGTTTTGTATCCAGGTACCATTTATTATCACTGGGTCAAAAATCTGGGTGCTACTAAGTACTAATAGTACTAATAAGGTGTACTAGTAGATTTTTCAAATTGTACGAATAGAGTGCGCACCACAGGTGCGCACCTAACAACGTCCGATTAGGTCCAAGACTAAAAAGCGCAACCACTAAGCAGACGTACCGTCACTACTGTTGTTGCACGACCTGTGTATAAGACCGTTTTTTGAACTAGCTACGCTAGCTACGCACGGCTTTTTCAACTTTCAAAAATAAATACAGTTATAAATGTTCTTTTTTATTCTAATGTCAAATATAAATATGTTAGTACTAAAATATAAAGTAACTAGCGACCCACCCCGGCTTCGCACGGGTGAAATGCTGATTCTAAATATACTACAGAATGGCTTTATATTCAACGTTCACAGCTTTTTTGTCATTAGACAATACAAAGATGTTTTTAAATCCTCTAAAATTATCAGTGTTTCTCTACTATATTATGCATGTAAACCTTCCGTACCGTATACTTAAAAACCTTCCTTTTGAAACACTCCATCTATTAAAGAAAACCGCATCAAAATCCGTTGCGTAGTTTTAAAGATCTAAGCATATATAGGGACAGACAGACAGCGGGAAGCGACTTTATTTTATGATTATGTATTGATGTATTGATATTGCAGAGAGGATGTTTGATGAAATAAATTTCTTGAATAGGCGTACTTTCCGTAGTGAAAAATAAATTATAAAATTTGATAAAAATTAAAATTAATATAGAAATACACCTAAATATTCTGGTTTGGAATCATAAAAGCACATTATTGATTTATTATATTGAAATTAAAAGTCGTATATTTTAATCTGTATATCACGTGACCTAAAACACGAGCCGCCATGGTGTGACGTCATACGGGCAATAACAAAGTTCTGTCAGTGCTGTCAATAGCTATCTATATCAATAAAATCTATCAATTTTAACTTCAAGGAGTAATAGTTGTGTTCTTTCGTATAATAACTCTTCATATCTTGTTCCAACTGAAATAATATGCATTCATTACTAATTTGTTGATGGTTGTCATAGTAATTGTAGGTTATGTTACTCTCTTACATATGTCAAACACTTTTGTTATTGCACATATTACGTCACCAAAATGGCTGTAGCATTTTCGCGGTAATAAAAAAGGTTTAAAATTTAATTTAATTTTATGGCATGAAAGCGTGTTTATTTTGCCGAAATATATTTTTTTGTGGCTTTTTATTAGAAAATCAACATTTTGAAGTATGTACTTTTTCAAACATAGTGGAATACCCTATTCTAAGGAAATATTTATTTAGGAAATAAATATATCAACGCATAATAAAAATTAGAAATAAACCAAATCGATCGTTTTTTCACACTTTTGTTTTCTAAATATTATGTTTTTATTCTTAAAAAGTTTTAATCAATAAATTGTAGTAGTGGCAGTTGTACACGTACTGTCATCAGTCATACACTTCTTGACATGATCAATATGGCGCACTATACTTATTTTATTTGTTTTTTATATGGCAGCACACGAATCCGTCAGTAATTCAAACTGCAACATGGCGGCGCAAGATGAAGTTGACGTATGTGAAAGTTGGGAGGATATGGACGAAATTGGCGTAAGATTATTTGTGAAAACTGATACCGAGTTCACGTGTCCTTGACTCTTTGGCCAAGTAACTGTACTGTATATAAAATATCTCGTTTCAGCTAGACCGGAAGATCAAACTGATGTCTAGCGTACCGCCGCTGAAAGGTTGCAAGGTTACAAACGTAATTGTGGAAGAGAACGCGTGTATAGGATCTCAGTGCGTAATGCCGGAGCCCTCTATCCGTATATTAAAGCGTCCGTCATCGTTGGCGAGTGGACAGCTTAACGGAGAGAATCGTGCGCGGCCAGTAAAAACATTAGAACAAAGACAGAAAGAGTATGAAGAGGCTCGCCTCAGGATACTCGGCGAAGCTCGTAGTCCAGAAGACGTAATTGATGACAAGTGAGCCATTACTATCGTTATCTAAGTTAAGTAAAAATAGTTTAATGCTACCTTGTAATAATTATATTTTTAATTTTCTTCCAGTCTCAGTCGGTTGCAAGACAAATTACAAGCAAATAATCTCAATGATAATCAAAACAGTGGCAGAAGTAAAAACTGTAACAATGAAAATGCCAAGGGAAAAGAGAAAAAAGTTCTCGCAAGATTACCGCCAGGTGCGACGCCCGCTGGTGTGTTTCCTTCCCCCCCACCGCCCGGTGTCCTCGTTATAAGAACCCCCAGAGGTCCAGATGGAACCAAAGGTTTTGTGCGGAGGTAGCATTACGTTAACCCTAATTTTAACATTATTATATTCCATCCAATATATTCATCAATTATAGCAAATTGGACTTATCTCTTGTGGAAAGTGTGAAGTTTGGATATGTTGTTTCACAATTTCTTATTGGAAATGAATGAATGAATTGCAAAAGTTATATTGAAGTTAAATAAGAAAATGTGAAAAAGACAAAAAAGTGCTCATTTCTGGGAACAAATTGTATATTGTAAAATTACAATATTTTAGATAGACGACAAGAAAAGAGGTTTACATCAAAAAAGTATTATACATTGCTATACTCAAAATTAGTTTTGGTTCTTATGTAATAATTAAATTAATGATTAACATAAAATCATATACATATATACTTTAGAGGTATATTACATATTTTAAAAGACATTTTATATGAAAGGTTTTTTGTACCTTTATGTAAAAGCTTGGACAGTATAAAATGGAAGTATATAATTGTATATACATGTATAGAATATTAATATCAAACTCCAAGCAAGCGACTACTAGTCTATCAGTATACTTAAATTTCACTTAACTAGAGGTGAATGACTTGAATATTTACAATGCATACTTGCATTAACTTTATTAATTTGATTATAGTAGATTAACCCCAGCCTATCATTTAGGTTTAAATGATAGGCTGGGGTCTGGAAACACAATACATCCTAGCTACCTAGCCGTGACAAAAATTGATATGGTCTATACAAAAACTCAGTAGGAATCTATCGAGCGATTGTAAGCTACAATTTATCATTGCCTCAGCCTATCACAGTCCACAACTGAATATAGGCCTCCCTATGTTAATGCCTATCATACTTGTTGTACGCAATCCTCATCTAGCTACCCTCAGCAATCTTATGTAGATTGTGAGTCCATCTGGACGGACGGTTTTAGGGCTATATTTTATATGGCAGCTTGACTATTTTATTAATATTGCGTTTATAATGTTATACTTTTTAGAAGTTTTTTTCTCAATAACTTCAACTATTGTTAAAAAATATGACAAATGCATATTTATCTATACCATCGCTGACTAGACCATGCTTGAAATGATCTAAAATGCAACATCATTAATTTTTTTTGTTTGTTTCCACTAATTTGAGAAAACGTTTTAAGAATATAGCAAAAAATTACCGTGTCTTGATTAAAGAAAAATATATTACTATTAGTAAATGTTGTTATAAAAATTACTCGTTTACACTAATAGCACAAAAGCTCATTACACAAACATTAGCTAATTTTAAAATTACTTATACTCTATAAGTTAATAGGTGATTTGCTACTCATTAGTTTTTTACAAAGAAGTTCAATCTTTGTTCTAACAAGATATAATAAAAGTAAGAACTATTACATAAGAGCCAGTACTAATTTTTCATTCATATCTTTAATTCTGGTAGGATTATGTGCTAAACAGGGATGTTAGACGTACCATTTTAATGATACACATACCATTATTTAGTGTCATGTACCATGTACCATGTAAGTACAGCAATTAATTATAATATCAAAAAAGAACGGTTTGTTTTCTATTAACGGTACACAAAACTAAAATATATAGTTTTTTTCACTAATTATAGGCTGCGATTTCCGACACAGTTTATACATCAGTGTTGGCGTACCATGTTTTTGTTGCCAGTATCATTTTTTTAAGCTAGTTCGGTACAATGATTTCTGAGTGGACGTCTAACATCCCTGGTGCTAAATGACATAAAAACTTTTTTATCTAGCTTTTCTATAATATTTTAGTATTTAAATTAATGTTATTATAGGCTGTAATGTTAATATAGGCTTTTGTTTTGTTGTATTCGGTTGTGTTCACTGCTTTATGATTCTGATACCATCAAAGAGTTTAGTTAATGTGGATGAACTCGATAGTACGTGGATTGTGGAAAAGTCCACACTGTGAAGGGGATATCACTATTCACTTACCTTAATTCTCATGGTGCATAAAGGTTTAGTAGGAAAATTATATCTTCATTTTGTGTGATAATATCATAGTTATCATGTTTATAAATTTTAAAATTCAGTTTGATGGGATAATTTTTGATTATGTGTAAACTACTGTTTGTTTACCACATTTAACATGGTAAAACTGTGTGATAAAACTAGTTTGGCCATTTGGCAATATTATCCCAAAAACAGTTTTACATAGTAAATCATGGTTAAATTAAATATAATATAATATAATCAGAGTTATCACATTAAATATAAATTTAAATTAAATTTAATTATTATAACAGAGACCAAGAGTAAATTATAGTGGAAGAACTTTGAATTTAGATCAATTTAAGCTGAACATCTTATCAACAAAAAATGTTACGGATATAATTTTTCTAATAAACCCTCTTAATTTTATCATTTGCCTGTATTGATTTAGATTACAGTTACAATGACACACTGCTTTGAGGTTTAGAAAAGATTACATTTTTAATCTTTATTTTTGCAATAAAACATCTTTTTCTTACTGTGATAAACATTTGATTGTAATCTAAATGAAACTGTCTAGTTATATGCTAGTTGTAACTGAGGATTGTGATATAGGAATAATAGTCTATAGCAAGCCTTGTTTATCCCATCTTTTATTTAGAAAGTATAGATTTTTTTTTATATTTGCATACAATAATGTTTAAAGATTTTTGGCCAAAAGTATTGGGTAATTTGTTTATGAAATGAGTCGAAGAAATTATGTCGTTGTTAATACTTTAGGTACGTTCCACTAATCGACCGCAACGATTGTATCGCCCTCTCTATCGTTCCACCTAAGGCCGACCACATCGCGCCCACTTCGCCCACAAAATATAGGTGGGTCGGAGTTGGCTTTTATCAAAACGTTTTGAAAAAACAACTGTCAATATCAATTTGTGAATGTCATCAGAACTTTTTATGAACTTTCAGCCATTAACAAGAGGAAGAAGAAGAAGAAAGTCATATCTCTCATTCGTTTCGTCGTAAATTTACGGGAATCCATGTTAAATTAAGTTTGACTATAATTCATGCGAAATATTTACTCACAACCCCCACATCTGGATGTTTTTATCATGCCGCTATATTGCGAGCACACATAGCTCAAATATGCGTTCCATCTACAAAATTCGCCTACAACGTCCGCGGCTTTTTTACGTTAGTGGAACGACAATTTCAGCGGTCGTGGTCGATGGCGTTGCGGGCCTTAAGTGGAACGTAGCCTTTGTGCCTGTTTCACCAGTTGTGGACACGGTCTTTTATGTTACACGACTGGAAACTAAGCCCAATTTCAATGGTGAGAGGTTAGTACGATAACGCCATAACTTTTTGTTCGCGTCAACGCCGCTGTACGTCACTGCTATCGCTGTGTGCGGTCACGTGGTGGTGACGCTTCATTGTAATTGGTTACATGAGTGATTTTTTATTGTAACCGATTATATTTTAAAACAAATGAGATTGTCATGCCTGTAGCGGCTGTAAACCATTAAGCCGACGTACCCCACCACTGTAGTTGCCCGACCTGTGTATAAGACCGTAGTATTGTGGATAACGCTATCTGACAGATGACAGTATTCGACAGTAAAAAGTTTTTGAAACTTTTTTTTTGCCATCGACCATATTTATGAGATATTTCTATTCGCATATATTAATCTTCAAGTTCTAGTTTATTAATTGATGCGAAACAGGTCTTACTGGTCTATTCTACCTCCGACGGTCAAAGTTTATTTGTATCGTCATCTGTCAAACAGTGTTATCCACAACTGGTGAAATAGGCCCTAAAGGGCCCCATGAACGCTCAAATAATTTGTCAAATTTTACGTGTTTGTCAAATTATTTGATCGTGTGCGAACTTGTTTGATGTGTTTTTTATATGAAAACATGAAGTTTGACAAACAAGTTTGACAAATTATTTGATCGTTTACAGGGCCTTTTAGTCTTATTTCCGTGTAGCATTTACCGACATTAAAATGCGATGTACAAGAATCAAGCAGTTCAAACTGATCGATTTCGTGAACTTTATTAGATTAACGCGGAAATTTTCTCCAAAAACTTTATTGCTATATTAAGTTAGTGTTAAATATTAGCTCATTCATGAAAAAGGTAATAAATAGATTTTATACAAAAATACTTAGTGAAATTCTAAATTTAAGTTCTAGCTTGTCGGTAAATTCTAAAGAGCTTAAGGGCCTGATTCACCAGTTGTGGATAACGCTATTTGACGGATGACAGTATCTGACAGTAATTTTTTTTAAAACATTATTCTTTTTAAACATCGAATTATATTACCTATATTCATAAGATATTTCTATTCGCATATATTAATCTTAAAGTTGCAGTTTATAAATTGAGGAGAAATACGTCCTACTGGCCTATTCTACCTCCGACTGTCAAAGTGTATTTGTATCGTCATCCGTCAATTAGCGTTATCCATAACTGGTGGAACAGGCCCTAAAACTAAAAGTATATACTAACATATTTTTGTAAATATCGTATTTTATAATAATTGACTAGTTGATATATTTTTACAAAGAAGTGACGTAAGTTTAAAGTTATTTCATCTTATTTGTAATAGAACAAATAGCTAAAACATTGTTCACGCAATTCCAAATATTCTTAAAAAGTCAGGATGAGCTTGCAGATTGAATTTTGCAGGTTCGGATTAATTTTGCTGGTGCAATTTTTTTTTCAATTTTTTATGTATGAATATAACCAATAGTCACACGTTTTTAATTATATCTCTAGATATTATAGATATAAGTTTTGAAACTGACTTGTAAATATGAATTTTTTAATATTAAACGTTATAAGTGCCAATTAACATATTTATTGCTTGCGTTAGGTTATCATAATTATCATGTGTGCCTGTCAGGATTGACCATCACAAAGCATTTATATACCTTACTTAAGTTACGTACTTATACATCAGGAGGTAATTTTCAGAACTATTTACATCCAAAATCCCACTTTGAACGAGAACATTTGGGAAGATATTAACGATTTTTTTAAATAGACCCAAATCTAAAATATTTTTCGGGAATAAACATTATATTTATATAAGACTTGAGCGGGCTTTATACGCTACGATAAATTGTAACAATTTATCGTAACGATCCAGATTGTTACAATTTATCGTTGCGTGAAAACGGGAGATTGTAGCGATTTATTGGGATTGGAGTTGGAGTGAACAGTGCTCTACTCTTTCGATTTGTTGGAGCGATAAATCGTTCAATAAATTGTTACAATTTATCGTAGCGTGTAAAGCCAGCATTAATTTGAAAGGAACTAAATGTGTTCCAATCCTAGGGAGAGGTATCTTGTGAATTTTGATCAAAGCGTACAACGAAAATCTGAAAATAGCTTCTGATGTGTATTTAACGTAATTTTAATTATTATACTGTATTGAATTGTTAAAATACTAACATTGTCCGGTAATAAATACCTACAACAAATAATGAAAATGTAAAGAATTCGCTCCTTGTGGGATTTGATGCTATTTTTTTAATTTCCACGATCTTATATAGGTAACTTGTTTCTGCGTGTGCTATAGGTAACTTAAACATGTATGTTTAATTAAAACTTTATTAAAAGTCAGAAATAACCGATATCTCACATTAAATCGATTCTTTGTATATATGTCGTATAGTGTAAAAAACTAACAATTGAAATAGTATGAATGTAAATATTTTCGAATGGAAGGCAATCTTGATACCCACAACTCAAAATGTTCATTACGATAATTTAAAAACAAAATCGTAAACTGACATTATTTATGACTAGGTAGTATAAGTATGAAAAGTGGCACAATATTTATATCATACGGAGAGGAAAGGAGAAAGAGATAGACTCACCTTGCGTCTCGTTTTTGAGTTTATATATCGCATACCTTAGTTCCATTTTTGTATACTCTTCATTAATTTTAAGTTAGTCGTAAGTTTATTGATTTATATTTTAAACGAAATTATTATTAAAATTGTTGAAAAATTTGTTTATTTTATTTGTCAATGTGTTGAAAATGTAAGGTATATAATTAAGTATATAAACATCTTACATTCAACATCCCCCACTACAGCTCAGTGGTATGAAAATGTTTGAGGGTTCTGACATACACACATTATGTGTGACACATAATTATGTGAATTTCCAGACCCATAACAAACGTCTTACGATCTATACAAATATTTGTCTTTTGCGGGATCGAATTTGCAACCGTAAGTTCAATATTCAGTAGCTATAACCGATGCGCCAGCCTGTCATATATATCGACGTAGTTTTATTAGAAGACGTAGTTTTATTTAATTGAAAGCATAAGCTATGACTTGAACATTTTTAATATGCGTTCCTTCTTACCAGCTGTCCGACCCTGAACCGGTTATCAAGCTATATGCAGTGCCTTTTTTCCCGTCACTTAATAAATGCGTACATATTTAATGTATTACAAATTATACATCGCGATTCAAATCTTGTCTTGTGAATGCGAATAATTTTTTATTTAACAAAGTAGGCAAATTATTTTTGTTAATTTTATTACTTTAGGTAAAGCATATTAGGAATACGTCCTACTAAATGAATTATTGCTAATATTTATTAAAATTTTAATTTTATTCATTTTAAAATTTTGGATACATTTTCGAATACCTACATTAATTAACGAGTTTATAACTTTATATTTTTAATTAACGGATTTGTTACCAAATCAACTACTAATTTAAAAAAAACTAATTAATTCAATAATATTGTAATTTAATAAATAATATCCATATTTAGATATTTATCTCCTCTCTAAGATAAATATTTTCCAACATCATATTATACAATAACTTGACCAAAGTTGCTCAATTACCATACTTGTTTATAAACGCCAATATCGAACCAGCATTTGTATTTTATAATAGTGTGGTGAGGGTCGTGTGAACTTAGTATTAATTTCATTTTATAATAGAATGTCTGGTTTAGAGAATATAAGTGAACGGGATCGAGCAGTTCTAAGGAGTATATTTGATCCGACCGCGACTATTGGTGACGTTGCTGACGACGGAGACAGTTTTGAGGAAGATGAAGGTGAATTAAATGTTATAATTAAAAGTATTGCGTCTTAAAATATGTGCTGTGTGGTTACGGCACTAAAGAATGTAGCCACCCCCTCTCTTCCCGTGGGTGTCGTAAGAGGCGACTAAGGGATAACACAGTTCCACTACCACCCTGGAACTTAAAAAGCCGACGGATGGCGGGATAACCATCCATGCTGGCTTTGAAATACACAGGCCAAAGATGGACAGCAGCGTCTTCGGTGCGACAAAGCCAGCCCTGCGGTCACCAACCCGCCTGCCCAGCGTGGTGACTATGGGCAAAACACATGAGTTCGCGTCGTAATGTTGGGCGCGAACTTGTGGAGGCCAATGTCCAACAGTGGACTATGATAGGCTGTAGTGGTAGTGGTGGTCTTAAAATAAATTATTCTAATGAAGTATTGAGTTTCCAACTAAAAAAAATAATAACATACTTAAAAATATATTTAAAATACACAGCGTAAATGGTTGTAAGTATTCTAAACCATTTTATGAAAAAAAAAATCTACTTGTCTAGTTTTTGTTAAGATACAGATGTGGGGGACAAGACTTAATGGAACGTTCTTTTGCGGCAATAACTCACGCGCTATTGCAAATAGTAGGTATGCGGTAGAAGAGCGGAAAAAACCTGTGTGGTTTTATGAAACTACAGTAAAAGTGAAACTTTTTTCACATTGTAGACATTTAAATAAAAAATTTTTGGAATAATAGGAATATTAATGGAAATTAAGGGTATAAAAATCGCTTTAACAATCTTACCGCGCGGCCGACCGTCACGCGACATGCAAGACACAGACGAAAAAGTTTAAGACGATGTAATAAAACTTTCACAGTTTCAGGATTTTCCTAAATATACCCTATCTCACGTACAGTAGATCATAGCTTTGTTATATATTATGTCGGTAGGTATACCTTCCTGTTAGATAATAGGTTGGTACAGAATGGCTATAATATAATATTATTTAAAACAATTGAAATCCAGATATTTTTGGGAGCTGTCAAGGTTCGATTAGTACGTAGGTACGCTTTAATAACTAATAATTAAATAGAAAAATCTAATTCAGGTCAATCCAGGCTTAATTTAAACGGATGAAAAAATAAAGTAAACAAGCAATAAATGTACAAAAAAGTTAAAAAAAAAACTAATTAACTAATACATATTGTTTATTTAATAGTTAATTTATGAATCGTTATGTAATAATGTTCTTTATTTTTAGATACGTTATAAGTAGAAATTTTCCCACGACAATGATATTATTTGCATATACACTTTAAAAACCGGTTTAATTCGGTAATGTATCTATATTCTATATCACTAACTGTTTCCGTAAATATCAATCCAAATAACGATGCGCAGTTGTTTGTCCCTTCCTCACTTATAAACCCATCATGCTATTAAAATCCGTATGTTATCATAAAAAAAGAACAAAAACATAAATTAAATATTATATCTAATATTATACTAAACCAAAGACCCAAGGGTTTGTTAAGATTGTCCTAGCTTTAACAAAGTAATTGAACAGTAAATTGCATTTAGTTACAGATACTACAGACGCCGACAAAAAGTCTAAAGAGTTATGCCTACAAGGGGTACAGTTGGCAGAAGCGAACAAGCTAGATGAGGCGTTAGAATACCTCAATAAAGGCATTGAGGTGGCACCCGAGCGTGCTCCGGGGTACAATGATAGAGCTCAGCTCTTCAGGCTTATGAAGAGAGACGATGGTATCTATGGCTTGATTTAGAAAATTTATGAGCATCAAATGCATAAAGCTAAAGTGCATATCAGCTTAAGAATCACTTTAGTTCCGTTAATAAATCAATATCCAGTCATACTTGAAATTAATGACGAAGTTTATTCTATTATTTCTTTGCTTTTTTTAATTCTTTTTGAGACCCAATACAAAGACTGACTGCTTTTTTTCTTTAGTCTGTTAATCAGTGTGTCTGATAAACAGTCGTGGTCAAGGCGCCAGGGGGGGTCACATAGTCGTGGTCAAGCCACAAGAAGCTATAATATAAATTATATTTACAATGTATGTTTTTATAAGATTTTTTTATTTTAGACGCAATGAAAGATTTGGACTACGTGTTAAAATTAACTGAGGGTAAAAAGAATCGCGCGCGCGCTCTAGCTCTATGCCAACGAGGGGTGCTACTGCGCAAGCGCGGTGACGACGACAACGCACGAGCTGCTTTTGCTGAAGCTGCTAAACTTGGTAGTGGATTTGCTAAGAAGCAGGTAATTATATTAATTGAAATTATGATTACTTCGATTAATGATTGATCATAGAACTTCTTAAAGATTGTACTATGGGGACTACAGTATACTGCCTGGCAGCTATTTGCTAAAATAAAATACGTTTTTAATGTAAGTGATATTAATTTAAATTTTGTGATACAATTTTCGATTAATGATTGATCATTGGCATCATAGAATGTTTTGCGCTGCTGAGTTAAGTATATTACGGTTATATAGTCATTTGTTAAAATAAATTTCTTTCAAAGTTTATCATAAATTTTAATAACAAATCATTAACTTTGACTAAAATAATGAAATGTAGTTCTAACGTTCAGAAACCAAAAAATTGTGCCCAATTAATTAATTCTTTATACTAGCATTATAAAACTGAAAAGTTTGTTCGAATTGATAGAGTTGGATAGCCGAGGAAGGCTATATATTTTTTTCTCAAATTAACATGTGTAAAACCGCGGGGGATAGCTTGTTAATTTATTAGTTTTATATCACTTATAATAATTTAATAAATTGGTTTTTCAGGTTGTAGAGTTAAACCCGTACGCAGCTCTCTGCAATCAAATGTTAAGTCAAGTGATGAGAGGAGATAAAGAGATTAAATTATAAGTTTTTTTTTTATACTTTAATATAGTTTTATAATATTAAACATTAAAAATTATTTTCTGTCGAGTCAGAAAAGGAGAGAAAATATATTTTGTTTATTATTTTATACAGACATTTAAATCCCGCATGCATTTAAAAAAAATACAAAACTAATTTTATTTGTATTGTGTTTTAACTTAGGGTTTTAAAAGAATGAAATAAAACACTGGAATCTAATGGATTAGAAATTTATATTATTGAGTACAATCCACGATCACATTTGAGAAAACCACACATTCCAAGATCCTGAGGATCAGAGTTGGACAACTCCATACATAGTACGACACCACGAATTCATCGAAAATGACAATTTTACATTCGAAAATGGCAAATGTAACTAGAATCGAAATTCTGTAACTACACTATTAATATTAATAATAGTAGGTATATGCAATAAAATCTCGAAAGATTTTGTGCGGAAAAATTTATTGCTTTCGAATTATTTAGAAATTTCCGCACATAATCCCTTACAAATTAGTTAAAATTCAAAACTTGATATTTATAATAAAAACTAGTGAGAGGCGACAACGGTACACTATAACGCAAATAGAAAAGTGCACTTTTAAAATTTAAACTTTTATCATTAAGTATATAGTAAAAAAGTTTCGCGAGCAATAAATTAATTAGCCCAATATTAGAACATTATACATAATATGTATTTTCATGAAATATATAAAACCTCTTTGGCACATGTTGCGAACAACTAGCTACGATCTGTTTATTAATGTTTTATCTGTTTCAATAATGACAGTGACGTTAAAATTGGCGCGAAACTCTTTTACTCGGAAAGCGAAGGATGATCATATCACAGAGATAGTTATAATATTGTGAGTACATTCAGTTCAACAAGCTTTATTAATAAATTATATCAAAACAAGAATATATACGAGTATGTTTTGTTTTTTTTTTATTCCATTCTTTTTGAAAAAAATAAAATAAATACTAGATACACATTCTGACACGAAATATGAACCTGATTAGGCATTTTTATTAGACACTTAAAAACAAAAGTCTATATATAATATGCCTTTACTAATCTTTTTTCCGAATATACCTTTTTACTTCTAAATTATTAATTGGATCTTAGAAACAATATCATATTGGAAACAAATTTATAGCATAAGAAACATAATTATTCAAGTGTCAAGTTGAGGTGGTTTTAATTACAGCAATAATTTAGGAATATCACTTTAAAAATGTTGAACTTTCTACCCTTTTTTCAGGTTAATCTTTCATGTTTCAGGCTATTAGTGCATTATCGAAATAATAGAGTTGCAAAAGTACTTATACGTACATAATCTAGCAATAAATTAAAACCAAAATATATAGTTTTGGTTAACACATGTAAATAAGTTGGATTTGACGAGTAATATTTTTAATTAATTAGTATATTATACAGTAAAAAACTATTGCACTATCATATTTATATGACTATTTGAAATTTGTATTTTAAATTGTTACATAACTTTGTATTAATTATGATAATACTATAATTTCTATTACATGTATGTAGATAAATCCACGTGGAATTATTCACTGTCAAAAAAAAAATATTAAGAAAATGTGAATCTTTAAAAATTTTGGAAAAAAGTATTATTTGCAAGAAGAAGGAAGCAAGGATAATGGGCATGACGAAAGATTTTGAAAACCTCTTCCGTAATGTGGGTATACATTTACTATTTACGAAAATACCTATATTTCGGTAATAAACTTAAGTTTAGGAAGATTAAAACTATTTTTCTAATATGTTTTCAATGTGCACGTCAAAACAGTAGCAGGTGTCATGGCGTCGGCTCTGACGTCATGATTTGATACAGTTCGCGTTCAACCTAAGACCAGCATGAAATTAAAATTATAAATAATATCGATAGAGTTCCAGGAGCTGCAAGTTTTTTTTATTGGAAATTTCCTCCTGTTTCAGGATCATTTTTTTAAATTTCTTAAATATTAATAGTTTATGAAATATTGGCAAAAAACAGAAGGCCATTTTTTCCTTTTTAGGGTTCCGTACCCAAAGGGTAAAAAAGGGACTCTATTACTAAGACTTCGCTGTCCGTCCGTCCGTCCGTCCGTCCGTCCGTCCGTCTGTCACCAGGCTGTATCTCAAGAACGGCTATAGCTAGAGAGTTGAAATTTTCACAAATTATGTATTTCTGTTGCCGCTATAACAACAAATACTAAAAACAAAATAAAATAAATATTTAAGGGGGGCTCTCATACAAGAAACGCGATTTTTTGCCCTTTTTTGCTCGATATCAATAATGGCAACAGGTAGGCACTTGAAATATTCACAAAATACTCAGTTGTATTTTTACTTTAATAATAAATAATAAAATTAAAATAAAATTAATATTTAAGGGGGGCTCCCATACAAAAAACGTCATTTTTGCCTATTTTTGCTCTCATACAATAAAAGGGATTTTTAGCCGCTTTTTGCCCGTTATTACAATCAATGTACCTAGTCAATGGTACGGAACCCTTCGTGCGCGAGTCCGACTCGCACTTGGCCGATTTTTTAAATTGTTTATAACTTTTGCAATTTTTGATGTGCAAAACACACTTTTAGAACATTTTTCTAGGCGATTCCGAAATTTCGGAATCCAATGAGCACACATAATTTTAAGAGCAGTATCTCTATTTGCGACCTTTTTCAACTTGTCGACTAGAGTGAGTTGTAGGTGAACGCGCCTGACGTATTATATTGATGTTATAGCGTGACGTCATGCGCTGTAATTTGTGTTTCAATCAAAATGGCCAATTGCAGTATTTTAATGTTTTATTTTATTGAAAATCACAATAATCTTATTATTTTACATAAAACTAAACCAGTATTTTGAATTTTTTAAATATGATTGTTCCCTAAAAATCATTAAATTCACGATTTTTTGATATCGTCGTCATGCCCATTAATTAATGTTAATTTAAAAATCGTATTTTTCACAAAGTTAATATTTTTACTTAAATAGTAAAATATTTGGGGAAACGCGATATTATTTTGCAAATCCAAGTATCAGTTATTTTTCTTCTAATTTTTAATGTTTTTTTTTTAATTCTATTTCAAAATTTAAATTGTAACTTTATTATAAAATTTTAGGTAAATTAGAAATTTGTGTTTTGTTATAATTTCTATATGAATCGAAAATGCTACCAGGTATACAAAAAAGGTATAAATTAGACTTGGATTCGCATTCACATGAAGATAAGATAATAAGTAAATGGAATCGAAAATTTGTAAAAAGGTGCAATAATTTATATAAATTTTATGTGTCACATAAAGGTATACCATTTTACTGGTAATCAAAAGTCTTGCCAATTCCACTTATCAAAAATTCTTATATTCAAAATTTAAGGATAATCTAGATGTTAATCAAAATTTATAAAACCATGAAAAGAACAAAGTGGAAAAGGTAGCGCTTTTGGCAGCCCAAACATTTTCAAATCACCAGTAAAATGCCATTGTACGCAAAATGTAAATAACAAAAATTACATCCCTACAAATATTAGGAAAATTTTATATATAATATATTTTGGCACAGGCGACGTGCGTAACTGCGAAAACGACACCACTAACATACGTTTAAAACATTAGAGTATACTAAGACCTGTATTTACTACGGTTTTACTAAAACATGGAAATTAGGCCTATAATGCGACAATCGAACAGTTTAAATCTACGGTTTTTGTCGGTATGCCAGAGAATTAAGTCTAACTTTACTTATATTTCACAATAAACCAATTTTAAAATTACAGGAAACGTGGCTTAAACTGGTACATTTAGCGTAAGTGTCAAATAAAGTTTAATTTTTACTGTGGCAATGTTATTCGAAAACTACACAATGAAATCGCGATAAATCTGTCTTTCATATACTTCGAATTCAATTCAGAAGTATTATTTGGAAAATATATATAAGCTGTCAAAGCGCAAAAAAAAAAAACAAAACTTAATACATAGATCAATGGTTACATTATATACAAGTGAGATCTTAGCATATATTGGTTACACGACCGTTATTATGGCTACAAGTTTCATAAACTCTTAACTATCATCTAATGACCGACCAAGTCAGTGAAGTTGATGTCGAAAGGCGTAAGCTAGCAACCCTACATTATACCAGATGAAAAAATTTAATAATCTAAACATTGAACTAATCAACTAGCTACAAGAATTGGTGTTCAGAATACAGTGGCGTCATTGCCAAATCTCAAATACGATGAGATAGAAAGATAAATATTCACTCATAATATTCTGAGTAGGTGCGTTTTTATTGACGGATACTGGTAACGATGTATCGTCACTGACATAACGGAGCCACTTTGAGTTACGTATATAAAGATTTATATTGAATAAGATTATTTATGGTTAAGATCTACATCTTGGACCGTCGACTGTTTATCGGCATAATTTCGTTACAAAAAAAAATAACCCTACCCTATCTAACTTCAAAATTTATAATGTGACAGTTAATAAGTAAAAATAAAAATATATTAAAAAAAATCTGCAACCTGAGAATTCACAAAAAGCCTTCTATATATTCTTCTATATATGAGTACTAGGTATATACCGAAAAAAATATGAACATCTAAATCGACGGTCAGGATGTAGATTTTAGCCTTATTTATTAACATCATTGGCTTTTCAACTCAATCACATTTAGAGGAGTTATAGTTTATTAATATAGTTACAGATTTTTCTGAGCGTATAATAAGTAAATACATATTCTACTTCCGTGGGTAGGGGTATTAGTTAGCATACCTTTTTAACCGTGTAAATATGTCATAGGTACATTATAATATTTATCATGACATTTTTATTGTATAACGAGTACAGTCATGTCATAGATACCATGTCGGTAACGACAGATAACATATCGAAAGTGCATTATTTACTAAGCACTATAAGTAATTTTTATGAATAAATAATTTAAGTAACTCCCTAATAAATAGGAATTTATACCGGCAACCACACATCGTTATCGTGTCTTTCAATAAAAACGCTCAAAGGCTGTGAATACACAAGCTATAATATTCAGTTTAACGCGTTTATTCCATACTTATAGACCTGTAATAAGCTTATTTACTATATTTTGATGTTTACTATATTTATATTAATATTTTTATATGATTGGGTTTATGTAACTTATTATCTCTTAAGCTCTTTTATTGGTCGCAATATTGCATATTATAGCTTTTGTTTTCATTCTTAAATATTTAAGCAATATGATAGCTTTATTCTAATTAAACTGTAGTGTCGCGATAGTATTAAAATTGTGATATAACTTTGATCATACAAGCTAGCTGGGTGGGGGTGTAAAAACACTTTTAATAATATGAAGATAAATAAGAAAATAAATAATCGTACGTTCGAAATAAAATTTATTATTATGATTTATGAGTATTTATTAAATAAAAAAGACGCAATTTTGTACTGACTTGTCATTATGACGTTATTTTGTAGACACCAGAGTTACTTTGATGTCATTTTGTACTAACCTGTCATTACTTTGTAGTTACTGGCCAGTTCATATTTTTTTTTTTATGTAACTAGGTTGGCAAACAAGCGTACGGCTCACCTGATGGTAAGACCGTAGCCTATAGACGCCTGCAACACCAGAAGCATCGCAAGCGCGTTGCCGACCCTATCCCCAGTTCCCCCAGGAGCTCTGGTCACCAACAGAACAGTCTTACTCACCAACAGAAACACAACACTGCTTAAAAGCAGTATTATTTAGCTGTGGTCTTCTGTAAGGTCGAGGTACTACCCCAGTCGGGCTGCTCCATATTTTGAGCATCATATCATCAGAATTTTTTACTTAAGTCAGATAATAAATATTTCTCCATAATATTAATAATGTCATATTTTAATATATAACGTATTAAAAGTGTTTTTAGCTTTAAAGGGTTGTTAGGACAGTGCTGTATTTTAAACACACACGCATTAATATGTATATTTATGTTTAAAAAAAAACATATATATTAAATTAAATATCGATTCTAGTCTTAAACTCTTTACCTGTACTGTATATTTACAAAATAGAAACCTTAACCAAACGCTAAATTATTATCACTTTTAACAAATTTTTTTTGTAACTTAAAAAAAAAAGCCAATAACAAGTTATAAGTTACAATTTGATGCAAAAATGTTGTTTTTGCAACCTTTACTACCACCATTTTGACGTTTTACTAACAAAAATTCCTAATGTTCAACACATATTTTATTTTTCTTATTCTTACTCTATTAAAATATACTTATATTGGCGGAAGGTTTTTGGACATTATTCATTTAATTAAAAAATAAAATTATATAGTTTTTATAATATTAGTGCATGTGTGTTTGTAAAATGGTCGCACGGGTGTGGGTAGTGGTGGTGGGTAGCGCATGCGCTCTATTTGAATCCCTCTCCAGCTGATAATAATACTTGCCGACCCATTTTCATTATTAAAACACATTGAAAAAGTAGGATTATCTTAGAAGTTTGATACCATTATATTTATTAAACAAAAAGTTATATATACTTACACTTGATTTTTTGACCAGATATTAAAAAATAATTATAAATGTTTGATATATATTTTTTGTAAATAAAAATCATCAGGTTATTTATATTAAGGATAGTGATAATTAATGTTTAAAAACTTATAAAACAAAGTTCAATTTAGTTGAACAAAAAGTACAATCATATAAAAATATTGCATCCATTTATCTTTATGAATAACAATATATCTACATAATTATTTTAAAACTGTACAAAAACTTAACTCACAAAACTTGGACAAAAGTACTATTAGTATGAAAATGAGCCGACACTTTACACCTATACTAAGCCTAAGAAAGAAATAATTAATATATTTATATTACAATTGAACGTGCCGTTAACGGCATAGAATTATTGAAAAAACTAAAGAATATACCATATTACCTTTGAACTAAGGCAGTTTTTTCAATAATACCAATGGGAAGAATTCTTACACATTACAAATAAAAACATCTAAAATGTCATTTTATTACTTTCAATTTAGAATCGACTGCTTCATTTTAATACAATTTAAATTCACATTTTCATTTAAATCTATCAAGATTACACGATTTTTTATTTATTTATTAATATGTAATTTTAGTTTATTTAAGTTAATAAGGCTATATTTAATACACGTTATTTAACAACCACCGGCCGCTTGCGGTGTGATTAGACGATTAATTAAAATAATGGAAATTAATATACTCAATAATAACGTATTAATAATAGTTTATTAACAAAATAATACAGAATCGTATTAAAACTATTTATCGTCTAATAAAACCGCAATTTTCAAAGACACACACACACATCAATTCACACAAACATACACACAACATAAAAGTTTGACAAAATGTAACATTCTACAGATAAATAATTTAAATGCATAAACTATAAACAAACTTAAATAAGAACATAGACAATGAAAACTTAATGACAGCAACAATGATACAGTCGTGTTCGCAAAAAATGTTAAAATATATATTTCTTTTATGTAAAAATTGTGTCACATAATAAAAATCACTATCGCTAACTATGAAAATAACTAATTCATTTTTAATAGAGATTCAATTATACTCGAGTTTCTCAACAAAATAAACATGGCATATACCAAATTGAACTTGAGATTTAAGTCATATATTTAGCAAGAGAAAACGACCCGTACTGCTAAAGTTATAAAGCTCAAAATAGCTTGAAACGTTCATATTTTGGCGCCATCCACACGACACGACATACATTATTCTAATTACAGTCATTGATATGTGAATGAAATTATACCGTAACCTCAGTCACACAAATAATTACATGATTCAAAATGTACGCGCCAAAATAGAATCAGTGCACGTATTTACGGTCGAAATTTGTTTGCAACATTTCGTTATTATGTTATTAGTTGTGTGAAAAAATCTATATTCTCTATGTTATCAAGTGGCCCCAAGATTATGATTTAAATAAAAGTCTACAAAAAACTATTTTATATTACGATCAATTAATAAACCCAATACAGTGTCAGTCCAAAATTGTTTACTGGAAGATCATCAAATGTGGAAGATTATTGATTTTTTTTTTATCTATGTATTACGATACAGATAAAAAACGAATTTGTAATGAGTTACCACTTACACTGACTATAAATTATAGAGAGCGATATTAATATATAAATTTAGTCACTATCTTAACGACAATACATCCATAATATTGCTTTGGATAATTCGTTGAGATACATATTCATATTTATTGCGTTAGAAAATAACTACACAACTATAAAGCCATGTCGCATTGGATGGATAAAACAATACTTGAGTAATACTCAGGTAAATAAATTTAAAAACTACAAGGAAATGAGCAAATAATACTCTCGAATTCCTCAATTGGAATAAATGAACCGCTTCACTTCTAATTAATTAGAGTCAGAGTTCGAATTTCTGAAACGAAGTGATTTTACGATGAGCGAGACAGCGATATGACGTATGTCTGAGAGTGACAGAGAGAGTCGATAGATGAGTTTCAGAGGCCACCGTCACGACAGCGCTTCAGTTAGCTTCAATGATGCAGATTGATAATCCTAGAATTACAAAAAATATTAACATAATAACTTTGGAGACTTGATCTATACCAATACTATCTATATGTGTAACTAAACGCTTACTAGTATAAATCTAGACCTAATTTTTTTTGAAATAGGGTGAAGCAGTGCTCAAAATCTGGAGCAGCCCGACTGGGGAAGTACCTTGACCTTACAGAAGATCACAGATAATTAATACTGCTCTCGAGCAGTGTTGTGTTCCTGCGGTGAGTAGTGACCAGAGCTCCTGGGGGGGATTGGGGATAGGGTCGGCAACGCGCTTCGTGTTGCAGGCGTCTATAGGCCGTAACCGTTTACCATCAGGTTGGCTGTACGCTTGTTTGCCGATCTAGTCGTATAAAAAAAAACTTTTGAATTATACTATTAGGTAATTGAAGACAAAATTGTAAAATAATAGAAATAAAACAATTTTTTATCTTTCACTCTTGTAACCTGCAGACAAGATAATAGACGGGACAAACACAGATGAAACATCAGAATTATTCGAGAAACACAATAACAGGTAACTAATCCAATATAAAGGTATTACCTGCAAGTTCACACATGCTGGACGTACTCCGGGTTGAGGAAGGAGAAGCCCATGAACTCGGTTTGGTCGAGATTCATCATGAACAGTTTGTCTGTTGGCGTCAGTTCGGTCTTCTCTTGAGTGAATTGCTTATCGAAATTGGATACGTCCTTGCGATGTTTCTGTAAATTTTAAAAATGCATAATTTGTTAAAAATATCGGACAAAATGAGCAAGAAAGAATATAAAAAAAATGGATTTCTGAAACATTGTAGATAATTGTATCTACAATGTTTGCTGAGTTTCAATGGTTGTACAGATAATTAATATATATAATCTGTAAAGAGTTATCACGAGTTGATTCATCCTCTTGGCATGGGCGTACCCACAGTGGGGCAAGGTGGGGCATTTGCCACACCCTGCCTCGAAACTAAAAAATAATTTAGATTTTATTAAGGAAATTTTAGTTAGATTTAGCCAAAACCTCCACAAGCTACTCGGCTGCCCCATTTCAAAACACAGTAAGGGACAAAAGTTAAATTTTTATAATTATAATCGAATCATGTTCACACGACTCCATTGGAACGAAAAATGCAAAAAAATCGAGTTCGAAAAATTTGTCCCCGTGTTTTCAAATTGGACAGCCGTACTATTAAAGTAGTGTATGTAAATAGTGAAAGTAAATGCAAATAATGCAGTAAATAAAAATCATTTTATATTTCTACTACTTATTGAGTTTTTACATTTATTTGTTTTTGCCCCACCCTTACAAAATTCTAGGCAATCTTTGCGTCTTGGTAGGTAACCATTTCGGAAGTGAGAAGAATCAGTTACTCGTAAATCAAAAAGAAATAAGTAAATAGATGGTTGTGATGGTTTCCAAGAGGTAAAACTTTCTGAAATTTTATTTATTTGTCACTATCTCACTTAGTCAGCATTTTATCAAAACTAATAATTTACCTTAGCTAGCTTCAATACTTTACTGATAAAATGTTACAAATATTACTAATCGATCTAATAAGAACCTCGTAAGCGTAATGTAAGCTCGTACTTTAGAGATATTACTAGTTCATCAGTAATGAAATGTTAAGGGGATGAAACTATCTCGATAAACTTCGCACGTGATAACATCGGATGTAATACGTTTAATATATGAACGCAAGTTGGTAAAGTTTAAATTGGAAAATCTACGGGCGAAGTCCCCTTTCAACAGTTCTTTGTATAACTTAGAACAGCTTTTTAAATAACACCTACTGAAGATAACATAACGGAATATACTGAACGAATAATTTAGTAAAATTAACAGTAAAATAGAATAAAAATGGATTAATATAAAAATATATTTTTATTAAGTTTTTTTAAGTTTTCAATAGTATTATACTTTTTGCCTTTTTAATTTATTTATACGTTTCTATTGTATGTTTGTTATTGTATACCTATTATATTATACGTTTAATTATATACAGAATATTTAACTAAAAAATTAGTTATTTACATAGCTTAATTTCTTTAACATACGTAAACACATTCGTCTGTTCCTTAGATAGGCTTCACGATTCACGATTCACGATTCAGCCTGTAATGTCCCACTGTTGGGCATAGGCCTCTTTCCAATGTAGGAGAAGGATAGGCTTAAATAACATTTATTTATAAAGGAAAAATTAAAATCGTATCATCGACGTAGGAAAAACTGGAAATAATAAGTACGTATTTAAAGTCAGAAGTACGTATTTGAAGTCAGAAGTACGTATTTGAAGTCAGAAGTACGTATTTGAAGTAAGAAGTACGTATTTGAAGTCAGAAGTACGTATTTGAAGTCAGAAGTACGTATTTGAAGAAAGAAGTACGTATTTGAAGTCAGAAGTACGTATTATACTCACGATCTTAGGTTTGAAGGGCGGTTGGACATCCCTAGCTTCAATCCTCGCCCAGTCGATACGACGGAAGAAAGGGTGAGTGCGGACATCTTCCTCCCCTCGCATTCCGCAACCCAAGCGCTTCTGAGGATTCTTTGTGAGTAAAGACTTGCAAACGTCTTTAGCTTCCTGGAAATTTTGATTATATGGCATGTCTTATTTGTTTTATAGTTTAGTTTCTTGATTTTAAAGAAATAGTCAGAAGATTTCATAATTTTGTTATGTAAAAATTTTACATTCACAAAAAAACTTTTATGCTTTACCTTGTTACTTAAGCGTCACTAATTCTTATTATGGACTTTTCAAATTGTAAGTTTTATAGTTTACAAAAATAAATATTCCCTTGGATCTAGTCACATCTGAACGTATATATTATTATTTATTATACAAGTCTTATATATTAAACCGAATAAAAAATTATTATTAAAACTTAGTTATATTCGAGAACTATAATGAACATTTAAATTAAGAAAATAATGTTAATTGTATAAGTATCCCTATATATTATTGAATAATTAATTACAATGTAATTTCAAATATACCTTACCTTGCTAAGCGTTTTAGGGTACGAAACGCTGTTATCCGTTATAGCAGCGAAGAGTTCTTCCTCATCTTCTCCATCAAACGGCGGTTGACCGACCAGCATTTCATACAAAAGAACACCATACGCCCACCAATCCACAGACTTTCCATATGGCTGGTATAAAATGATCTCCGGAGCTATATAGTCAGGTGTGCCGCAGAAGGTCTTGGTAGTTTTGTCGCCAGTAATACCCTCTTTGCACATACCAAAATCAGCGATCTTAATATGGCCGTCTTGATCCAAAAGGACGTTGTCAAGTTTCAAATCACGGTATATGATACCGCGGGAGTGAAGGAAGAACAAGCCGATTGCGATTTCAGCAGCGTAGAAACTGGAATTAAGAAAATGATAGTAATATTTTGTCTTTGTAAAAAGTCCAAATATTTGCATATAAGCTACTAACACAGCGACCGGTTCTTTGAACTTGCCACATTGCTGAATCTGGAACATCAGATCACCACCATTGACGTATTCCATCACGAAGTATAGGCGGTCCTGTAAAATTAAAGAATATAAGAAAAATTAAAGAAGAACTTATGTACACTGATAGTGAAAAAAGGCTCTAGACTAACGTAATTTTTTTTTTAAAAATTGTTATAGATATTCAAAACTCGGTCAAAAATGTACTGTTTATTTTATTTAAATACAAAAACTGAATCGCGAAACGTAAGCGCAGAACTTCTAAGCGTCTGCACCTAATTGAATAATTCTTTTATTGTATTCATCATCTATACTAATAAATAAAATTGGAGCGTCTGTTTGTAATATTAAAATAACCGATTTTTACTAAATGCATATGGATCTATACGCGGAACGTATACCAAAATAACATTTTTTACAATTTTTGTCTGTCTTTCTGTTTGTTCCGGCTAATCTGTGAAACGGCTGGACCGGTTTTAACGGGACTTTCACTGGCAGATAGCTAATGTAATAAGGTGTGACTTAGGCTAGATTTCTTTTTATAATTGCGAACTGAACAATAACTTTTTTGTTAAATTCTACGCGGACAAAGTCGCGGGCACGGTAGCTAGTTAAAAAGTAAAATAAAATGAAAACAATACATTCACGAAAAAAATTGAGGTACGAAGTTTGGATGTTTGCCGGTTCAGCTATAAAGTCAGTTATAAATAAAGTATTACTTACCATAGTTTGGAAACAAGAATGCAATTGCACGAGGAAGGGTGGTTTACTGCTAAGAGCGAGCACTCGTTTCTCTACCATCGTACACTCTACGTCGTCGTCCTGTATGATAATATCCTTCTTTAAGATCTTGATGGCATAGAGTTCGTCTGTTCCTCGACGTTCCGCTAGCATTACCTGTAAAGGTCAAGAAAATGTTTTAGAAAGGTACAAACTGTGTTTAGTTATTATTATCGTGATTATTAAGTTTACAAAAAAAAAAAAAAAAATGCAAATTACACAAAGGTGGTACTGCGGTGGTTTGCGGGTTTGATTCCCGTTCGGGAAGGGTATTTGTACTTGTACAAATATTTCTTTCCGGTTTCGATGTCTGTCCTTGTGGGTCTCCCAGCTGTGGGTAGGAGAGCACGTTAAGACATCGGTCCCAGTTGTTATCATGTACACCTGGTAGCGATCGTTACTTATAGTTCGGAACATATGCGCCAACACGCAGCAGAGCAGCGTGGTGGATTAAGCTTCAATCTTTCTCCTAAATGGAGAAATAGGCCCAGCCAGCAGTAGGATGTTAGAGACTGAATGCATGCATTTAACAGTAAATCGAAATAAAACGACTCTTTCCAAAAATCCTTTCGTATTTTTATACGAGAGTTAAAAAATTTTGGTCGTCAATACCTTTCCAAAAGATCCTTTTCCGAGAACCATTATAAAGTTGAAATCGGTCGCTCGAATGACGTCAGCGGCGGCCATATTATGCGGAACCTCCCTATCAGGTGGTGGTGGAGGTCTACGAGCTCCCAAGTTAGTGGTCTTCATTTGGTTCTTGAGCTGAGCCATATCCGCGCCCTCCTCTGGTACGGGCACGTTGTAATAATCGCCTTCTTCTTGAGTGAGTAGCTTGAACCAGCCCTCAGCTGGAGCCTTCATTACTTCAGAGATTCCGAATGATAGAGATCCCATGAAATCATTACGGGAAGTACGATCCCAATCCCATACCTGTGTTAAATTTATATTTTCATAAATGTATTTATATTAATGACATAAAGGAATGAGGAGTTTCATTTAATAGAATGGCTTTTTTATCTGTAATTTACAAGATATATTAACTATTTTTTTATGTCGTGAGTGACGATAGGAAAATTCGTTGTATCAAATTATCGAGCGCAAATTGCATGTACTAAAAATCTTCCGAAATGCCACCAACTTTTTGTGCAGTAATTTAGAGTATTAAAACTTTACCTTATTCTAGCGCTTAAACCTTCGTTATTTCTTACTCGTTAACTTTCTGTTTAAAAACAACTACTACTATAACTACAAACATTTTATAAAGCTTACCTCAATAAGAAGCCTTCGATCTTTATCCTCAGGCTTGAGGTCAAAAGTGAGCGTCTCATTCCATTCAGGATTAAGATTGCTGCGGATAGTTTTGGTTTTTTTCTTTACGTTGTCTGAATCCGGGATGAGCTTCAGCTTCACGTAGGGATCAGAGAGTCCGTTCGGGTCCATAGGGATCAAGTTTCGACCTTGCTTAACTGGGAGGCAACCAAATATTCTTTTTAATTATGTTACATTAAATATTCATTGAAATACGAATCACCTTCCAGATAAAAGCTATGTAAAGGCAATTTAATACTCTTGTGAATAATTGTTAAGTTACTTGTAAAATGTCTATTTTATGTTTAGTATTCAGACATACTTTATAAAGGAATTTTGTTAAATTTTATTATCATATCAAAATTTCGATCCAGCGGGGTTCGAATACGCACACCCGACATACCGTGTCGTTGCTCTAGCTAATTAAGCTATGGAATGAAATTTTGATATGATAATAATAAATAACATTTTGGAATTTCCTCATGTGTAGAAAACACAAAAACAAAAATAATAAACTCCGCATTAAGCTACTATTTCATTTCGAATAAAGAAAAATCATAAAAACTTTAAAAAATTGTTTTGACACAGAATTGTTAGCACATACAATTTAAAAAATAAATATTGTAGCTATCACAAGGTTTACAAACAGGCATACCTTCAACGGTAAGCTTGTTCCCGTGGCAAGATACGGAGAGCTGAATTCGGCCGCGTCGCTCGGTGTGGTCGCAACCGCAGAGATTCGGAACGGATTCCTCGCATCGCTTGTGCACGTTCATGTCGCATGCTATGAGATATAATTTTCTATAAATATACGTTTATGTATGTAAGCATATTACAGAAAATCTACTAATGTTAAGGAGAGTAAATTTTATTGATACAGGAGATTGGTGTGCTACGAGTCTAGTGTTTAAGAATAAAAACTTATTTTATGTATAGTACTTAGTCACAAACAATAAATGGGTTAAGTAAATTATAGTTTTATTTATATTAATAACAAGCACATACAGGGTAATACAAAAATAGATTAATTCTAAAGGTTAAAATACAAATAACATCGAAAAAGGAAAAGTGGTTAAAATAGACACAAAGGGTTTTTTTTAGATGAAACAATGTGATACAATGATAAACAGCAAGAGGACAATGTTTTAAAATTATACTAAAAAATCTTTGACATGCAAATTTTAATTTTAGCGAGATCCAGTTAATTTAGTGTTCATAACAAAATGTCTGCAAAAGAGAAAATTTTAGACCAAAAAGAAAACTACAATTTAGCAGCGAACTAAGTGAATAACAACAACAGAGTGCTTAATAATAGTATTCTCAAGTTCTGTGCAAACATCAAACAGATAGGAGATATGCAAACTAAAGAACAAACAAGCTTGGAATTTTTAAATCCTTGCAAAAACAAGCTACAATACATTTACTATTTCACAAGGCTAACAACGCTATTTTGTTGGAATAATTACATCGATATTGAAATAGGGTAGAGTCAGGACACAGTTCCAATTCGATTCATTCAAATGCTGTTTGGCTGATAACTGTCTAACACGACTTTTAAATTTATTTTCGCCATGTCTATTTACTCCAGTGCAAAGGATATTTCAATACTTTCAATATGCGGGCACACGTACGTTTTTCATACAAAAATGCAGTCATCTACAACAGTGACTTAACAGTTTCCGTGACATCAATCCATTTGCCGCTAAGGGATTACGTCGGGTGCTAATTCTTCTGGGACCCCTTTTGTTATATTAATACCTCCACATTTATATCCTTGGTGGGCGAGACCATGGAGCATCGTTCCACAATGGTCACAAAACGTTGGCGTTAGGAACGTCCAATTGTTCCATTTGTGGGAAGCGTACGCGGCCTTTGTGAGAATAAATCATTTAATTAATTTACACAAATATTGTCCCAATAATGCATAAGAAGTTTGTCCTACATTCGTTGTAGATGTAGTTCCTGACCTTGTCGATTGGACGAAATACAAAAAAGAGATAGAAGAAATTGATTAAAAAGTACTAAAATAAAATACGCATGAGCATAAAGAACCACCACCAAGCTGAAAAAATATTCTAAGAAGGAAGCGGTAGGTTTTAGTAGCAGAAGGCAGTAGTGTAGCGAAGCGTAGCTCGTAGACTTGTGTGCGCTGTACCTTGACACTTGAGGCCTTGATGGATTAGCCCGTAGAGAAGAGATCCGCAGTGATCGCAGAACGTCGGTGATGAGTATGTGCAAATGCGGAAGTTATGTTTGGTACGGGTGTCCTGTTGTAGGAAATTGCTATGAGCACGTGAACAGTACAATGTACAATTTATTATTATATTTACAATAAACGATATTTATCTTTTAAAAGATTCGACCGAAATATTTTAAATTAAGTAGATATTCAAGAAAAAGCAATTAGTAAATAACATACAAGAAAAACAAGAAAGAACAAAAAGCGGAACTTTGTAAATATTGTCTTCGACAAAGTTTTTATTGAACTCGATAAAATTCGGTCCGACAGGTGCTTTCGCAGACAAAGAGATACCTATTAAATTGTGGAATTTTCCTGTTTTCGTTGCGTTTTAATTAAATTGAAACAGGCCTATTTGTAAAACGTATTTTTCTTTTATTTTTTATGTTAAACCCTTGAAATTCGTTGGTTGATTAATTTTAAGTTTAGTATTTTTACCTAAAATCTGTTTAATATTACTCAGACTGTCATAACGTTTGTGTAATAGCTTATTAATCTTCCACTGCGGGCCAAAAGCTTTTTGTTTTAAGAATCCTTTTTCTCAAAATCTCTTCCAAAAGGTAAAGACGGTGTTTTTATTGTTTGTTCAATATGCGACAAATTTTAAAGATTGAACAGATTCAAATCTGTTCAATCTTTAAAATTTGTCGCAAAATATGTCGTGGTTCAAACCAACGACTTATTACTGGTGGATTTCTTAGTTGATTATAAAGGCAAATTAATTTTAATTTGTGTCTCATAAGGGTTAAGATGATTTATTATTGTGAAGCAAGTTTATCTACGTTTTATATATTCGAATTCAAATAATTACCTCAATATTCAAACTATAATAGATATATGATATATTAAAAACATGGTCAGAGATTCGTACAAATCGATTCTCAAAGTTATTTTTTCTTTGGGAATATTTCATAGTTACTACATTTATTTTTCATGTTTACTACTATATTATAGAAGTAAAAGTTTGTATGGATCGATGTATGAATGGATTATCATTACACTTCAAAGGAAAATCTACTGAAGCGACTAAGACGATTTGGTACATCGAGCTGGTGAACCAGAACACCATATATAGGTACTACTTTTTATCTCTAAATTCATATTATATTAAATTGAGAATATTGCCATAATTATGTTGATGATATAAATACGAGTACAACACAATTAAGAGGTCCTCTTCGAGATACTGCTTGGAGACCCACAAGAAATACATATCTAAAACAAATGTAAAAATACAAATAACTGCCCCGAGCGGGAATCGAACCCATGATAGACTTACAATGGTCGTAATGTAGCAGTGCGTTTTTCAATTGTTTTAATTACTCGCTGCAATTAATTACAGTACACACCGCGTTTGAATTAGGTACTAGTATTAAATTCGAATTAACCAAACAAGACACAAATATCTCAAAATTCTGGATATGAAAATTTTAGTCAGATATTTTAATCAATCATTGTTAAATCATTGTTAAATTTGGTTCGCTACAGCCAGTAACATCCCACTGCTGGGGATACGCCTCTTTCCCCACGTAGGAGAAGGAACAGAGCTTAATCAACCACGCTGCTCCAATGCGGGTTGGCGGATATATTCCCTACTATGAGTAACGATCGCTATCAGGTGTACATGATAACAACCGGGACCGACGGCTTAACGTACACAAGGACAGACATCAAAACCGGAAAGAAATATTTGTACAAATCGAATATCAATCCCGAGCGGAAATCGAACCCGCAAATCGGTCGGTGTTTTAGGAGACTACTAGCACTACACCAGAGTGGTTGTTAATAGTTATAATATTTTAAAGTAATTGACTCGCGTGTTAATATGGCGTGCAGTTTGAGGCACACTCATTTTAATTAGCCTTTGTTGGGAAAATACGTATTAAACGCCAGTGCGCGGTCAGCTTCGTATATATAGCCTATTGAGGCTTTAAAACATTAAGTTTTTATAATTATTGGTGCTTGAAAATATATAGAGAACGTTTTAAAATTAAACGTTAATTTCTAAGTCGCTGAACACCCCTCAAGGTATATAGGTAGGGTATTATGGTTTCTGTTTCGTTTCTATGAGTTATAATTTACAGTTTTATAGCCTACTTTACCTTTGGAAAAGCGCAGCTTCACAATAGCTAATTATTAAATCGATTTTATTGTTATTTTTTTTTTTCAAGAATTATTTGAGTAAAATATAAAAGAACCGATTTTCTTTCTCGATAAGGTTAAAATATACGAATACAGCCTTTTTTTTCAAGTTCTAGACAATCATAACAATGGAGAAAATTTCTTTGACGATGCTTCTTCATCACATTGAATAATTCATACACAAAAATGAAGGTGTTTTCTTAAGTAAAGGCATCACTCAGGAACAAGTTGACCGATACAGTCAATTTATGTTTTAAAATGTTTGTACAGGGTTTTTAGAGGAAGAAAATTGGGGACATCCTTCGGAACGTAACGAAAATTGTGAGAAACTTGCAGTAAGATAATTGTGATTGCTAGCAAACGAAAAAAAACCGACTTGAATTACATCGACCAGTAATACAACGTAGGTAAACAAAAAAGTAGTCAAGTAAATACGCATTAGTAACGATAATTCAAAAAGTACTAGTCATGTCTCAATTAAATTTAAACGGGACCACATGACACGTACCAACTTTCGATTAAAAAAAAATCATCGAAATCGGTCCACCCAGTCAAGTTCTGAGGTAACAACTAACATACATAAAAAAATTAAAATCGAATTGAGAACCGCCTCCTTTTTTGAAGTCTAGAAATATCATTCAACATTTAATATATTATCATTCAATATTTAGAATAATTTTTTTATAAGAAAATTATTATTTAACGTAAGTCAGATAAGCTAATGCTGAATAGACATTCGAAAGCTCACTAAATATACTTTGTCACAATTTTAAAGGACAGACTTGTACATTATTAGGCTTGAACGATTCATTTTAATTAATACATGGTTATTAATCACATGGGCTTTGAATCAAAGTTACATAGGGGACGGTCAAGAATGATACCCTTCATCCCTCAACGCGTCTCCCTGAGGGCTGAAGGGTTTCATTATATTTCATATGAACATTATTATTTTATGTAACTACTAATTATAGTCGGTATGGTCCAGTAAATTAAGTATGATCTTAGTGATTTCGCCGAAAAAAAAAACTATTTCGTACTCAACCTTAAAAAGAAATGCAGTAAAAATTATTAAAATATCTGATGATTACACAGCGTAGAATTCACTTAAATAGATTTAATTTCCGAAGAGATTCTCAATACTTTAATAAGTTGATTCGAAAAGTTGTTTTTACAGTATAAGCAATACGTTCAAATAACCATTTGATCAAAGAACATTGTACTAAAAATATATTGGATGTCTTTTGAAGAAATTAACGATATTAAATGGTTTGAGAAGGTAGTTATTTTATCTTTGAGCTTAGATGTGCTCACATTAATATGTCTGTTAAATTATTTCTGTTAAGTCCCTAGAAGTTATATCATATATTATTATTATATACATATTTAGTATAAATCAATTTTACTTTTGGCAACCCTAACAAAACGCAAACATTACCAATCCGGCCTCTACGTACAACTTACTTGTCTCAAAATATTGTCCCTAACAACAAACAAACTTGTTACAACACAATTTCGTACCGAAACAAAATCAACAATCGACGTAAGATATTCATACATTCAGACATATTGAATATTTAATCAGTTTTATAGGTATAGTTTGAATCGTTCTGGTGTAGTGCGTGTAGTCGTCTAAACACCGACGATCGACGGGTTCTATTTCCGTCTAGGGCAAGTGTGCAGTGGCGCATGGCGTAGCGAGTTTTACCCCCCCCCCCTTCCCCCATTCGAAAACCATATACTAAAATATTAATCAAAATATACTCGCAAATTAATAAATAAAGTCAAGCTCACTGAATAATAGAATCGTCGATTAGGCGTTAACATTTTGGGTATTTCCCTAATTTGTTACGTCAGCCCTGCCAGTAGAAAATATTATTACAGTTCGATTTAGACTCGATTAGTTTTCCTTTTTTTCTTTTTATTTACGAAAAAAAAAACATTTATTATATTACAGTGGCACTAAATTTGAAATATATTTTCCAGAAATAAAATAAAAATTATCCAGCAATTTTTTGTTTTTCGGACTATTTGGCACCCCTTTGCGAGTAGCGCCCGGGGCATGTTGCACCCCTTGTCCCCTCGCTACACCACTGCCCTTGTGGGTCTTCTCATCATGCCTTGGTAAGCAACTGTCGATCAGTCGTTATCATGAACCCTTGATAGCGATCGTTACTAATTGTAGGTACCTATGCTGTAACGTGGTGGATTAAGCTCCAGCCCTTATCCAATATGAAGAGGAGGCCTTTGCCCAGCAGTGGGACGTTTAAAAGTGAATTCATTCATTTATTAAAAAGTTTGAATATAAACGGTAATCTAAAAGAGATGCACATTTTTCAGTTAAAAAGCGGGTGGGTTATTTGATTCAATCATCTAAGTGATCCTTGCACTTCTTTTTTATATATAGTATTAGAGGAGTCCCAGAAGCGTTGTTTACGTTTCTAGAACTATGAAGAGATAGGTGAATGAAGAGAGGATTTCATTACCGTACGAAAACCAGAAAAGTTAGTGTGTATACAATAATAACATAATGATGCAGTCGCCTTAACGACAAATCTCTTAAATAAAGAAAAAAAAAAGAGTCGAAAACTCAAAATAAATAACGATAAATCTTATACTATTAAACGAGCAATTCTTGTATATATATATATATATATATTTTTTCTGAATCTCGGAATCGGCTCCAACGATTTTCGTGAAATTTAGTATGCAGGGGATTTCGGAGGCGAAAAATTGATCTAGCTAGGATTCATTTAAAAAAAATGTCGTTTTATCCCTGTTTTTAAGCAATGAAAAAATATCATTAGAATACGAAGCTTAATTTCACTACGCGTCAACATAGCTTTAATGGCGTAATTAGGAAATCGGCGGGTGTCAAATCGTGTTGACCCGGGTTCAAATCTCAGTCTCCAGATAACTTTTTTTTCTTTTTTTTTTAATTTCACTCGTGATTTATTATTTAAATAAAATTAAAATATAAAAATACCGAGAAAAAAAAAACAAAAAATAAAATGAAAATACCGAGCAAGGCTCGGTCACCCAGGTACTAATTCATTTCAATAACAATCCATTATTCAAATTCAAAGCGAGAACGAATTTCGATAACACCATTTAACTCATACAAATAACAAATGAAGTGTCTCTTGTTATTGTCAAAATAAGCTTTTTAATAAAGTACACATTGGATGTTTATGTCACAGTGAATTCGTTAAAGTTGCCATACAGTTTGATGGCTAGTTTTGTTCGATGATAACATTGAAAACCATTTTAGTAAATTAATGTTTACGTGTTGATAGCTTATATATTGTAGATACTAAAATTTACATAAGTAGTACTTTTTCTTTTCTGTTCTGTAATTAATCTCTGGTTCGGGAATTTAGTTGCAAGACATAAAAACCTAAAGCTAGATGTGCGTTTTATTTTTACTTGGGAGTGGGAAGAATTTCTAGATAAAGTAAAGCAGCCTCATATTTTTAAAGCAGACGAAATGAGTATCGAAAAATAATCGCACTGGGTTTCACAATACTTGGTTATTCACCAAGCTAAACGTGCGACTCTGTCAGACCTTATAAGCACTGGAAAAATATGAAATTAATCTTATCTTCAGTCTTTGCTTAAGTCCGGCCCTCAAATAGTTTTGCATAGGACAGTCATCATAGATAAAGTCAGTGTTAAATAAAGTATCAACAATTACTAAAAAATAATCGTTTGAAATTACCTAATTACATAATATTTAATTATTTATAGAGCCGACGCCGCGTTGGCGCAGCGGTCACAGCACTGGTTTGTGGTTGTTGCGCGGGCGGCCGCGGGTTCGATCCCTGCACACGACAACATTTGTACTGGCCATACAGATGTTTGCCGTGGTCTGGGTGTTTGTGCAGTCTTTGTGGGTCTGCCCACCGTGCCTCGGAAAGCTCGTTAAGCCGTCGGTCCCGGAAGTTATCATGTACACCTGATAGCGATCGTTACCTTCTCATAGTAGGGAATATATCCGCCAACCCGCATTGGAGCAGCGTGGTGGAGTAAGATCTGATCCTTCTCCTACATGGGGATAGAGGCCTATGCCCAACAGTGGAATATTACAGGCTGAAGCAAAATTTATAGAGGTATGCCTTATATCTGACGATCCCAAAGGTCTAGGGTCCGGAAACCCATATAACATAATGTCTCTTTAGACATTAGACAGCTACTTACTTTGTTATATTGTTACACCTAAAACAATACTACGTGTAGTGAAAGTGTACCTATCAACTTACGTCGGAATCAGCGCCTTTGTCCGCGCCGGGGCACGTGAAGGTGACATACTCGTGACATCTCTTGTGGACCACGAAGCTGCACACTGTGAAAAATATTATTTGTTACTTCTAACTTAACATAAGCTCAACCTGAGTATAAGCCCTCGTTTACGGAGACGCGGAGCGTAGTGCGTAGAGCGTGGCGTGGCGGAACGCACTAAATTCAAAAGTAGGGCGTTGTATGAGTGCGTTTATGGAGAAGCGATTTTACACGCGTTCATTTTCATACATTTTGACACACGCGAGAAGCTACGCCACACGCTGCGCACTACGCTCCACGTCTCCGTAAACGAGGCCTAAGATCGATTGAATATGACTCATTGAAGTAGGGCACAGCAGGATATATCGTGCTCAATATTTGGAGCAGTCCGATTGGGGAAATAAATCAATCTTACAGAAGATCACAGTTAAATAATACTGCTCCAAGTAGTGTTGTGTTCCTGTGGTGAGTAAGGTGGCTAGAGCTCCTGGGGGTATTGGAGGAAGAGTCAGCAACGCGCTTGCGATGCTTGTGGTGTTGCAGGCGTTGGTGAAGGCGAACAGTAATCGCTTACCATCAGGTGAGCCGTACGTTTGTTTACCGGTCTAGTTGTACAAAAAAAAAGTTTTTTTAGCAAGACATCGATTCTAATTGTCGGGTCTAAGATATTGCGGCTATTATAGCCGTAATTACATGACCCGTGCGAAGGCCTTAACGAGGGGCATTACTGGTAATTATCTATACTAATATATAAAGCTGAAGAGTTTGTTTGTTTGTTTGTTTGTTTGTTTGAACGCGGTAATCTCTGGTTCTACTGGGCCGATTTGAAAAATTCTTTCAGTGTTAGATAGCTCATTTATCGAGGAAGGCTATAGGCTATGTATCATCACGCTAAGACCAATAGGAGCGGAGTCCACGCCGACGAAGTCGCGCGCAGAAGCTAGTTTGTAATAAACCGTATACGTCTAATTTATACGATACGATGTTATTTTAATGGATAAAATTGATTTCAATGAACACATTCATTCTTCGACTTAGCTAATCGTGGAGCTGTGTGGGATAGAATAGATAAGGATTAAACCTTTCGATTAGAAATCTGTTCACTTGAGTTGCTTTTCAACCGATTTTCAAAAAAAGGAGGAGGTTCTCAATTCGACTTGTGTCAACCGCTACAGTCAATTGTGGCTTTAATATTGGGAATAAGAAGTCTTCAAAATAACTAATTAAACAAATCGTATATAACCTTTTTTCCTTGCACCATTAGTCTAATATTTTTACGCATCGACTTCGTAATTTGATCTTTATTACATTTGGGTGGGTATTTTAACGTCTAAACAATTTTTTCTACTCTCGATTAGGTTACGTTTTCACTTTTCGGTTGATAAAAATTAAATTGCCTCACCTTGACACTGGAAGCCTTGTTTACCGAAGCCCCTGGAACAAGAAATAATTTTATAAAACAACAGTTATATTCTAAACTTAATAATATATTAAAAATATAATAATATAATATATAAAAATATAGTCATATATAAAAATATAGACAAAACACACGGTTTCACCTGTCTGTATTTATTAGTGCGCTGTACATGTGTGTGTGGATCGCTGTACATGTAGACTCATGCAGTTTTACTTATCTCGGAATAATAAATAATCTAATGTTATGTTTAGTCTTTTATATTTCAATAACGCATAATTATGTATATTTTCAAAGAGACTACAAAGGCTTCTAGAAATCTTCAGCAATGAACAAAAAAGAAATCTTCCTTAGTTTTTTACTCAAGATTTTCTGATTATAATTTTAGCATAGATTAAATTACGACATTGACCTTCTATAAAAAGACTCGATATTTAATAGGGCATATCATATAAATAATAAAGGTCGAAATATTCCCAAGGCGTCACTTAACCTCCAATCGTTTTCAACGTAATTTTGCTGAAGCCCAATCGAAGGTAATATTGAATATTGCATTAATAAAGCTAATGCAACATCACCGCCATCATGTTATGACGCAATGTAAAATGCAGCCTAGAATCCCATTAGCGGATAGTGCACGTTCTTTGAACAGGGCTGTGTGTCACGTACTGTTGATGGTGAAACTTTTTAACGAACTACTAAAGGAGAGTTATGTGTTTCGCGAATTTACATAATCTTATCGTAACCGCTTACCATACCTATAGTTAATGGTAAGCGGTTACCGAAACTAATTAACGCTGCAAAATTAGGAGCATTACAAATTTCTTGAGAATATGTAGTACATAATACTCATTCTTTATATATATATAAATATATACTTTATTGCACTAAAATGTATATACAGAAGATTACATGTATACTTGAAGGCAAGGGTATTCATAGATCACTACATATTATAAAACAAAGTCTCTTGCCGCTGTCTGTCTGTCCCTATGTATGCTTAGATCTTTAAAACTACGCAACGGATTTTGATGCGGTTTTCTTTAGTAAATAGAGTGATTCCAGAGGAAGGTTTATATGTATAATACATGCATAATATAGTAGAGGAACACTGATAGTTTTAGAGGTTTCTAATGTGATGTCGTAAATAAACACATTTTTGCGCTTACATTGCAAATATTTATTTTACACCCGTGCAAAGCCGGGGCGGGTCGCTAGTATAAAACAACATCTTCCAGTAATCTTGACGAACATCAGTATGATCTATTGTATACTATAAGGTTATGACAACCATAATACACAATAACTTATCAGACAAGAATTTAAATTGTTGTTTGAACGATTTTTTCATCGTTTAAAAAAAAAGAAGCAACCCTAACTGTACGGCTATGATTAAAGTGTCTAAGATTTTTCCTTCAGCTACGTAAATTAAGCGACGACATGCTACAACACCACAGTACAGTAGTGTGTTATAAAAGATTGGAATAATCCTGGAATAATATGGGAAAAGTCCTATTCTCTTATCTTTTTTTCTTATGTTCTTGGTCTACTAAGTTACATCGATCACGATCACGATTCAGCCTGTAATATCCCACTGTTGGGCATAGGCCTCTTCCCTATGTAGGAGAAGGATCGGAGCTTAATCCACCACGCTGCTCCAATGCGGGTTGGCGGATATTCCCTACTATGAGTAACGATCGCTATCAGATGTACATGACAACAACCGGGACCGACGGCTTAACGTGCTCTCCGAGGCACGGTGGGCAGACCCACAAAGACTGCACAAACACCCAGACCACGGCAAACATCTGTATGGCCAATACAAATGTTGTCGTGTACGGGGATCGAACCCGCAACCGTCCGCGCAACAGTCAATCGCAATCCAGTGCTGTAACCGCTGCGCCAACGCGGCGTTAGTACAACTAAGTTACATACCTATCTTCAATTATTATTTTGATTGTTTTACTATATAGGTACATATAGTGTCTTTGTTTCTTGTACGTAAGGTAGAATGATAGCTAAGGCTGTATGGCTTTAAGTTTCCCTTTAGCACAACGTATTTTGTGTGGTTGAGTAAAAATAAAATAAGTAAGGTCCTGGCACCATGGGATCTTGATTTATTAGGAAGACTTTTTGACGATATAATAAGACACCGGGTACTCGTCTTCTCAATATTTGAAAAAATATTATTAAGTGTGGATTTCTTAGCATGGACTACTTGAAAAGGCTTTCAGCTGGGTTTGAAAAAATTCATTTTCATTTTATGCCTATTTAAAAAGATAATAATAATAATAGGCTATAAAAGATTAATAAACGATTCAAGCTTATATTAAAAAAATGTTTTCTTTTATTTGGTAATAAAAATACAATTATTTTTTTGTCGCAAAATATTAACCAAAAATTGAAGCCTCATCTAAGTTCTTGTAATACCGACATTAAACAAATTGAATCCGACCTCTGGAGACAGCTTGTAATAGAATATTATTAACAGGCCACAAAATGCGATACAAATAATTCAATACCGCCAATATTACAACTCCATAAAATCCGATAAAACACAATTTTACCGTTGAAGCGATATCGAACGCTATAGAATTAGAATGCTCTAGATATGTCTAGCTTATTACATTTATTTTAATCTTTACTCTCTCAATATATTTTATTTTACATCAAGCTTAAACTTCATACCGCCACTTTTTTTTTTCGTGAACATGTATAGCGGTTTTTTTAAATATAATGCTTGTCCTAACAATCAATGAATACAAATAAAGAATTAGCAAGATTGATTAAATCGTTCGAAAACTACGAGCGTACGTACATCATCATTCATCATCATCATTTCAGCCTATCGCAGTCCACTGCTGGACACAGGCCTCCACAAGTTCGCGCCAATAATGGCGTGAACTCATGTGTTTTACCCATAGTGACCACGCTGGGCAGGCGGGTTGGTGACCGCAGGGCTGGCGCCGTCGCACCGAAGACGCTGCTGCCCGTCTTCGGCCTGTGTACTTCAAAGCCAGCAGTTGGATGGTTATCCCGCCATTGGTCGGCTTTTTTAGTTCCAAGGTGGTAGTGAAACTATGTTATCCCTTAGTCGCCTCTTACGACACCCACGGGAAGAGAGGGGGAGGCTAAATTCTATGCCGTAGCCACACAGCAAGTACGTACATACATTTCGGTAATTTAGATTTACATATTTATATACATATATTTTAATATGACATTTATAGGTAATTTCTTTTCAAGTTTATTTTTTTATAGCCACCGTTGACATTTCGAAAATCCTTTTGTTGGCTTTCATCTTGTGCTCGTCAGTGAAGTTGTAAAAAAATCTTGTAGGTATAATTATTCCGAAGACATGCAGCTATATAACGTACACACCTATAGCTAACAGGAGAGAAGCGAATTATTAAACGTCAAAGCTATTCGGTGTCAAAGTCTAAGTTCGACTTGTTTCGGGAAGCCAGTCGTTTCGGAGAGGCTCGCTAAGTGATTACACAAACAACCAAGCAAATAAATTTTTTAATGATATACTACTATTTTAATACTATTAGTATAAAAGGGAATGCCATTTCTAGTAAACCGTCAACTATGTAAACAATAGTAAAACAGATAAGCGATGAAATTGAATTCCCGCTTGCACTAACGTTATTACGACAATTACACTGACTGAGTACTACCTACTGCCGATGCCTACGTTTACCAAAAACTTCTAAAGCTTATTTTAATATAGGTACCTATTCTTTTAAGCGATTTAAAACATAAAGTAGATTAATTAAATTTTGTTTGATAACATGTTTTGTTCGTATACAGTTTAAACCAAATGAAAGAGAAACATCCGTTTAAAACAATACTATTTAATTTTTTTCATGACGTTTTATATTCATGCGCGGTGTATAAAGTTTAGCGACGCGATATAGGACTCAAAGCGACGCAATACGTCACGAAGTGAAGTAACGAAGCTACACATCGTAATACTACACAAGACGAGTAATATACTTAAACCCGGTCACTGCATGCAAAAAACAAGTGCGAGTCGGACTCGCGCACGAAGGATTCCGTACCATTGGCTAGGCAAACACCAGTAGGTACATTGATTTTATTATCGGGCAAAAATCGGCAAAAAAGTCATTTTCGTTGTATGAGCCCCTAAATTTTTTTTATTTTAATTTTATTATTTATTTTATTAAAGTAAATACACAATTAAGTATTTTGTGAATATTTCAAGTGCCTACCTCTTACCATTTATTGATATCGAGCAAAAATAGGCAATAAATCGCGTTGGTTGTATGGGAGCCCCACTTAAATATTTATTTTGTTTTGTTTTTCGTATTTGTTGTTATAGCGGCAACAGAAATACATAATTTGTGAAAATTTCAACTCTCTAGCTATCGCCGTTCTTGAGATACAGCCTGGTGACAGACGGACGGACGGACGGACGGACGGACGGACGGACGGACGGACGGACGGACGGACGGACGGACGGACAGCGAAGTCTTAGTAATAGGGTTCCGTTTCTACCCTTTGGGTACGGAACCCTAAAAAAAAAATTTCGTTTTTATGCTGAAAATACCTTAGATTAATTTTGGAAAGATTGGTCACTGAACTGATCACTGATCACTTTTCAAACTGCTGGATCGAGTTTTACCCAAGATTACAGAGAAATAAGAAGAAGAAATCGGTTTTCAGGAAAAAAAAACCATCGAAATAGGCCTATTACCTAGTCCGACAGATAAACATGCCACACTGACATAAGCGTCAAACTTATAACATCCCTCATTTTGTGTCGGGGGTTAAATAAAAACGATTTCATTTAGTATGTATCGATTTTAATTCATATATCTAATTCTAAAATTTATAATTAGGTTATTGACACATAATTATTTACATTCGTAGTACCTACATAAGTCGTATCGTTTCACAAGATCGCTGTAATATCCTCGTAGCTTTACTGTCCGCAGTAAGACATGAGTTCGTCGACAGTGCAAGGTTTCTCGCAGCATTCCGCCACCACCTGCCTCTTCCTCCTGCCCACGCTGTGCGCTCTGTGCGCTGCGATCCACGGCCAGCTGACCTCTGTATTCTGTGCAGAAGTATGCTGCGACTCACTCCTCTTGATCAAGTTGTAATCACACAGAAGAGCGAGAGCAGTCGATAAGCGTCGTCCGCAGTACACTTCGCTGTAGCCTTGGGAAGCAACTGTGGCTGCCATAATTGTTACGATGAAGAAACTTAATACAACTTGTGTCCTCATCTTGTGAGCTGTTTAGAGTTCGTTAATGGAATGTGCTGAATGAGATAATTCCTGAAGCTTTTATAGGTGATAAAATAATTAATATTCATTTATATCTAGCCCTCTGCACTATGCTAATGTGACCTTAATATGTATTACGTCAATAACCGAAGCTTATTCATATGTGGCATCAAAATTTATGTGTCTAACACTATTTTTAAACGTCTTGAAAAAAGGGAGGATATGTTCTGAAATCGGATATGTTCTGAATCTGGATGTAACGATTTTAATGATTCTTTCTTTAATCAAAATCTGGTCATAGTCATGTTGCTCTATTTGAATTTGAACGAGATTAATTGACATAAAATGTTAAAAACGACTACCTACACAGCAGCCCGGGTAGAACTTTGACCTTACAGAAGGTCACTGCTATATAATAATGTTTTCAGGCAGTGTTGTGTTCCTGTTGGTAAGGTGTCCAGAGTTCCTGGAGGGGTTGGCGATAAGGTCGGAAATGCGCTTGCGAAACTTCTGGTGTTGCAGGCTTCTATAGGCTACGATAATCGCTTACCATCAGGTGAGCCGTACACTTGTTTTCCGACCTACTTGTACTTGTTGTTGTAATTGAAATCAGTTTCGTTTCGTTTGCTAACAAACACAATTATGCTCAAGAATAGTTCGATTTTGAAATTTGTCGATCTTATTGAGGTGTCAATATTTTATCGAGGTAGTGACCTACCTCGAGCTATGGTTCGAAATATCTAGCTTAAACCTAGAGCAGCACCTAGGAAAATACTTCGCAGAAGATCACAGTTAAATAATACTGTTTTCAGATTATGTTACGTTCCAGTGGTGAGTAAGATAGCTAAAGCTCCAGCTTAGGGTTAAGCTTATGATGTTGCAGGCGTCTATAGGTTTATATTAGACAGTAAGTGAAACGGTTACCATCAGACGGAGATGGAGTTCACGAACAAAACAAATTGTTTCTTGAATAGAGGAACCGGGCTTAATTGATTCGAATAAATACGACAACATAAAATAGGTATAATCCATGCTAATATTATAAATGCGAAAGTATCTCTGTCTGTCTGTCTGTCGCGCAATCACGCCAAAACTACTGAACAGATTTAAATAAAATTTGGTATACAGATAGTCTAGAGTCTGAGAAAGGACATAGGCTACTTTTTAATGCGAATAAAAGGGTGTAAGGGGTTGAAAGGTGGGAATGAAAATTTGTATGGAACTATGTTCGTGTTTCGTAACTGTCAAACATTTAATGTTCATCCCGTTGATATGGTAAACTCTCCGATAAAATTAAAGAACGTATTTAAATAAAGGTTTCGAATCGACAACATATATCCACAATATACGGATAGTGGCATATTTTACATTTTAAAAATGTATAATAATGTCAGTAATGAAAACGGATTGACTGTATATTGGTTGTCGAATATAAAACGTAGTGGTTATAATATACTCTTTGGTCAAATATTTATGCGTGCGTTCAGAAATTTATTTAGTGTAAACTAAGGAAAATATATCAAGCTAATTAAATCTTATACTATTGAAAAAAAGGAAAGCATTTTTTTCCCTCAAATCAACGCAGGTGAAACCGCGGGGCACAGCTAGTCTTCTATATATAAATAAAAATGATAGTTGCTATGCGCATTAAGCAATAAGGCCCACGGAAGGTTTTAATACTAAAAAAATAAATAATAATTTTTACTATTAACTATTGACAGAACGAATTCTGTCCGGGCAGCAGTTACTAAAATTTCCGCATCGTGTCGCTACGTACCGTATCGTGTTGCTATTTGTCTCATCCCAGTTGCTATTCTAGTAGCTTCGATTCTAAACGAATAGTTTTCGAATGGATTTTACTTTTCAGTAAAGCGACAAGTGCAATAAAGTTTGCAATGGCTTCATTTCCTGATTAGAGGACTCCGACGATATCGAGATTCGATTGACTATCACTAGTGTATTAATAGATACTGGAAATGTAGCTCGTATACAAAAAAAAGGAAAATGGAAAAACTAAATTTTAACAGATTTTCATCTTTTTCTTTACTTTCTAAATTGTGATCACTATTATTTCCAAATATCAGTTAATATTATTTTATAAATTATACTAGCGACCCGCCCCGGCTTCGCACGGGTGAAATGACGATACTAAATATACTACAGAATGTCTTTATATATAACGTTCACAGCTTTTTTGTCATTAGACAATACAAACATGTTTTCTTTAGAGGTTACTCTTGACTTGATAAATTATGGTTTTAGTCTAATCCTATCCAACCTAATGTACGTACTAAAAATGAGATTAATCTATACTAATATTATAAAGCTGAAGAGTTTTTTTGTTTGTTTGTTTGTTTGAACGCGCTAATCTCAGGATCTTCTCATCCAATTTGAAAAATTGTTTCAGTGTTAGATAGCCTTTTTATCGAGGAAGGCTATATATCATCACGCTAAGACTAATAGGAACGTAGCACCAATGAAGAATGTTTCGAAATCGGGATTTTTTTTCGTTTTGCGAGCTTCCGTTGCGTAAACGGATAAAGTTTCGCACTAATCATGTATGACAGAATTGATCCAATTCAACGCGGACGAAGTCGCGCGCAGAAGCTAGTAAATTATAAAGTACGAACATACAATTTCTAAAAAATTGTCGCGCCGGCCGCGGCTCCCGGTCGGTACCACTGCAACTGTCATGTCCTTGCATTTTACTTCTGTGATATCTTCGAAAAAATTCATTTCAATTACATGTGTACAGGTCCATATTGATCTATATTAAATGCACAAAGTATTTAAGGTACTTAATTGCATAAGGATTAATGCTGTATTGCTTAAAATCGCTTTATAAGTAATGGATAAAAAATGGTTATTGTGGGTTATCCGTAAGAGATAGAATTATACCATCGCGGACTTTTTATAGACCTTTTTAAGTTGTACAATGCTGTAGTACATTATTTTGATCTATCTCGGTTCAGCCAGCGTATGCGCAAAAAAATGTGTTTATTTATGAGTATTTATCTACTATATTATGCATGTATGTGAGATACATCTGTCTATTTAAAAAACTCACATCAAAATCCATTGCGTAGTTTTAAATATCTAAGCATGCTTAGGGACAGACAGACAGCGGAAATCGCCTATGTTTTATACTTTGTAGTGTATGTAGTGATATTTAATAGCTATAAGTGATAACAAAATAGTACAATACACATCTGCAAACTTTGTTATTTCATTAAGCGTTATCTTCTATTAGCCTCGGAAATTTAAAATTTTCATTATTAATGCCCACCCCCGCAATCCTTATTGGGGATGAGTTACCATAAAATCCGCTCATTCGTCATTTCTACATCACATAGGTATAGGAAATTCCTACCAAATTTGTAGTCGATAGGAGCTATAGTTTAAAAACGGGAATTTTCCATTGTTAACGCCCCCGCAACCCTCCCTTAGGGGTGGAAATTCGTATTTCCGTTCTTAGCTGACCTGTACTCGACGAAAGGAATATTCCTACCAAATTTCAAGTCTCTACGCCTTATGGTTCAATTTTCCATTGTTAACACCCCCGCAACCCCCTCTTGTGGGTGGAATTTTGTAAAAATCCGTTCTTAGCTGACCTCTACTCGGCGAAAGGAATATATCTACCAAATTTCAAGTCTCTACGCCTTATGGTTCAATTTTCCATTGTCAACACCCCCGCAAACCCCTATTGTGGGTAAAATTTCGTAGAATCCATTCTTAGCTGACCTCTACTCGGCGAAAGGATTATTTCTACATTATTTCAAGTCTCAACGCCTTACGGTTCAAATTTCCATTGTTGACGCCCCCGCAACCCCCTCTTGTGGGTAAAATTTCGTAGAATCCGTTCTTAGCTGACCTCTACTCGGCGAAAGGAATATTTCTACCAAATTTCAAGTCTCTACGCCTTACGGTTCAATTTTCCATTGTTAATGCCCCCGCAACCCCTTTTGTGGGTGGAGTTTTGTAAGACCCGTTCTTAGCAGATGTCTACTCCCTATAAGGAACCTATCTGCCTAATTTCAAGTTTGTAAGTGTATTTTTCATTCGATTTTCATAAAAACCACCATCCCCTGTTTTAACCCCAAAAGGGGGTCCATTTCTCAAAATACATTATTAGTACACCTCAATACCATCTATAGAGCATACATTTTGAATTTCAAGTCTCTTACTTCAAAAACATAGGACTTTCATGCAAACTTCCAACCCCCGTTTTACCCCCTTAGGGGTGGAGTTTCATAAAACCCGTTCTTAGCGGATGTCTACTCCCTATAAGGAACCTACCTGCCTTATTTCAAGTTTGTAGGTGTATTTTTCATTGGACTTTCATACAAACTTTCATCCCCTGTTTTAACCCCAAAAGGGGGTTGATTTCTCAAAATACATTATTAGTACACCTCAACACCATCTATAGAGCATACATTTTGAATTTCAAGTCTCTTACTTCAAAAACATAGGACTTTCATACAAACTTCCAACCCCCGTTTAACCCCCTTAGGGGTAGAATTTCGTAAAATCCGTTCTTAGCTGACCTCTACACGGTAAAATAAATATTCCTACCAAAATTCAAGTCTCTACGCCTTATGGTTCCAGAGATATCGTGATGAGTCAATGGGTGGGTAACTCTTTTAGATTAACTGATATTTGGAATTTTTTTAAATATACTATCTATACTTATTATAAAAATAAGTCCCCCGGCCGCGTCTTTCTGTCCTCCTGTCTGTCTGTCTGAACGCGATAAACTCGAAAACTACGCAACGGATTTTTATACGGTTTTCAACAATAGAAAGAGTGATTCTTGAGGAAGGTTTAAGTATATAATTTATTATGTTTTAATGTAAATTAGCAGAAATACGGTGATAAATGTTGAAGAGGTCGCAAAAAATCTCGCCAACGGGGAGCTTTCCACGCGAACGCTGCGTAAACTAGCAAAGATATAGTTGTATAATGTACTAGCGAATTCAAAATCTATAAAAATTCTACAAAAAAGTCCGCGATAGCATATCTCTATCTCTTAGGGTTGACTTACAATAACCACTTTTATGTTCAAATTTTTAATTAAAAACATTACGTTATTTTTAAAGATATTTTCTTTAGTTCAGTATTAATCTTTATCCAAATGAATATGTTATTTAGCTTAGGCATTTAATGCAGATTAAAATTGCTCTTTACACTATATTAATCAGATAAATAGTTTTTGAGATATCGTCGTTAGAAGTAAGTAGCAGCGAAACATTTAATGCTCGGCGAGCCAGCGTTGAGCGTTCTTTCTTTGAGATGCCTATAACGGCGCGGGCCGGGCGGGTCCATCCCCTCTGCCCCGCATCGCTCGACCGCCTGCTCATGCTATTAAAGGAAATCAAAGAATATCAAAGATCATTTTATCGAACTTTTTTTTTAACTTTTTTGTTAAATTCCACGCGGACGAAGTCGCGGGTACAGCTAGTATATAATATATTAATACTATCTATACTAATATATAAAGCTGAAGAGTTTGTTTGTTTGATTGATTGATTGTTTGTTTGTTTGTTTGTTTGAACGCGCTAATCTCAGGATCTACTGGTCCAATTTGAAAAATTCTTTCACTGTTAGATAGCCCATTTATCAAGAAAGGCTATAGGCTACATATCATCACGCTAAGACCAATAGGAGCGTAGCACTAATAAAGAATGTTTCAAAATCGGGGGGTTTTTTGAGAGCTTCCGCTGTGTAAACGGTTAAAGTTTCGCACAAATCAAGTCGCGCGCAGAAGCTAGTATATTATAATATTAATACATATATGTTCATTTATAGCCTACGCTTACTAGGTTATACATGTAAATGAGTTTTTATGGGGTACTTGATAAAACTGAAAGATCACCATTTTACCAACCAAGTCTACTTACTGACAGCTGATCTATTTTGAGAGCAAATTTATCATTTAATAAGATCTTGAAATGTCCAACAAAAAAAAAAAAAAAAAAAAAACTCATTTTAACGATCTTTTCTACATTAGTCTAGAAACTTGTTCTCTTTTCAATAGTCCCGAGCCTTAGTCGTACTCATTATAATTATGTCGCACAACGCGACGATCAAAAGCTTTGATTTTGACAGATGTTCTGTGCAGTCGTCTTGTGGATGAATAATATGTACGTAGGAGTAGGAAACATGGTGACGGGAGTAGTGGTACACTTTTCACTTATTATATACTAGCTTCTGCGCGCGACTTCGTCGGCGTGGACTCCGCTCCTATTGGTCTTAGCGTGATGACACATAGCCTATAGCCTTTCTCGATAAATAGGCTATCTAACACTGAAAGAATTTTTCAAATCGGCCCAGTAGTTCCAGAGATTACCGCGTTCAAACAAACAAACAACCAAACAAACAAACTCTTCAGCTTTATATATTAGTATAGATTATTGTATTCCATACAATGAAACAATATAAATATATTAATATATCTAGTCTCATTATGTGAAAAGTTGATACTAATAAGTTTTTTTGTAAACTATTCTATCTATCTCTGTTGTATGGTTACGGTAGTAAAGAATATAGCCACCCCCTCTCTTCCCGTGGGTGTCGTAACAGGCGACTAAGGGATAACACAGTTCCACTACCACCTTGGAACTTAAAAAGCCGACCGATGGCGGGATAACCATCCAACTGCTGGCTTTGACTGGCGGGATAACCATCCAACTGCTGGCTTTGACATACATAGGTCGAAGACGGGCAGCAGCGTCTTCGGTGCGACGGCGCCAGCCCTGCGGTCACCAACCCGCTTGCCAGCGTGGTGACTATGGGCAACACACACGAGTTCACGCTATTTCCTCAATCAAAATGGGTTATCGTCAGAAAAATAAAATAAAAATTAAAATACAGAATTCACCTTATTGATTTCATTTTGATTTATTAAATTGGCGATAAAATGTTTTGTAGAAGTCTTTATATTATACCAGAATATGAAGCAACAATGCAATAAGCAATCAAAGATGCACAAAAACAATTTTATCGCTACAAAGCAATTTTTTCCAGACTACCCTTTGGACAGAAGACAATGTAGTAGCGGCGGTAATAACCGCATATAAACATAGCCTTATCGTAATGAGCATTGTATCGTATTCCCTTTATACAAAGATACAAGTGTGGAAATACCGAGTCTGAGGGATGTTATATAACATCGGACCCTTGTAAAACTAATTCAGTGTATCCAGTCAAAAACCACTGACTTTTGAAAGGTGCATGTTTGCCTTAACTCTGAAACATGTCCATGAATTCAATAGCTAGTAGTGAGACAGCGTCATTATCTAAGTTTAAGCTATTTTTCAGGGAATCGAGAGTAACCTTAATAAAAAATTTAAGATCGTGGTGGTAGTATTATTTAGTGATATTTACTTCTATTTATAGTACTTTACTCATTTTTTGCGCAAAGTCGTAGCTTGATTTTATATGGCCTATAGGTACCTTCTGCAATATATAGGTATATCTAATTTACTATCAAAGAAAACATTGTAAATTCTAAAGATTAGTTAGAACGTTCGAGTAGCTGCCACATTAGCATAGCATAATAGACAAAAAAAAAAAACATTACAACACTTATATAGTTATTTTTGTAACTTTCAATATATTCTCAACCTTATTCTAAGCGAGGCGGCATTGTGTCGGTTCCCTTGTTCACAGTCGCGCTGACGCGAACCGCCGGATGGGAGATAGCATCAAACTTTTTACAATACTGGTTCAGATTCGAGCTTTCACCGCGCTCGCCGTGTGACGGAGCTTGCATGTCGGACTGTGTATTACAATATTTTTAATAAATTTACGTAAATAATTATATACGAAAATGTCGTGAGGAAACTTGCATGTTTCAGAGGAAATTCTGACGTGTATTCTGAAACATGCGTATTTCTATAATTATGACTTATTTAGGTCTCATTTACGGAGACGCGGGGCGTTGCGCGTAGCGTGTGGCGTAGCGTCACGCGTGTGTCAAAATGTATAAAAATGAACGCGTGTAAAATCGCTTCTCCGTAAACGCACTCATACAACGCCCTACATTTGAATTTAGTGCGTTCAGCCACGCCACACGCTACGCACGACGCCCCGCGTCTCCCGTAAATGAGGCCTTATTGATAAGATAGTAACCGATCAATGCCACAAGCAAGTCAGGGAGATAGATATCTAAGAAAATTATTTTGGTTACAGTTATGTACCTACATGTAATTTTTTCTTCTTTTCTTCTTTTTTTCTTCTTTCAGACCACAACGTTTCCTTATCTTCAACGTTTCTTAAAGAAGATGTAGTGAACAAAAATTGAGAAAGGTATGCTGAGATGGTTTGGCCATGTCGAGAGAATGAATGAAGAACGATTGACGAAAAAAGTTTATAAGGCGAGTGTGAATAGAAGTGTTGGAAGTGGTAGACCTAGGCGGACTTTTCAAGACCAGATCAGAGACGTCTTGAAAAAAGGCCAGGTCAAGAGTACCCTAAACCGAAGAGCATGTATGAAAGGAATAATGAAAGTGGATGAAGCGAAACAAGTATGTAAGGATCGTAGCAAGTGGAAAGAAGTGGTCTCTGCCTATCCCTACGGGAAAGAGGCGTGATTATATTATATGTATGTAATTTTTACATATTTTTGACTTTTTATTTCAAGATAACTACTCCATAATTTCATCTTTACATTTTATTAATCATGAAATGTAAAGCTGCAATTAAATTAAAAGAAAATACTTTAAAAAAAAATAGATAAAAACCTAACACAGTGAGAAACTGACTTTCCACTCACATATACGAAAGAAAGTTTTAACTTTTTCATTTTATTCGAAGTCAAATTTGAAAGACAAATAGAAACAACTTGTAACGTCAGATAACATGTAAAAGAAAACGGGACCGAATGAAATATTCATCGTTTGTTTTCTAAAACCGAAACTCGTGTAGCGTTTTACCTTTGGACGTATCTACGTTTTAGCAAATTAGCGTTTCCCTTCCATTAACTCTTTTTATTTATTTACGAGACGTGGCTATTTATATTGCTGTTAAAGAACTTTTAACTAGACAGAGCTTGCCTATTCACTCGGGATTACAATACTTAGTTACGATTTCCTTTACCTAAAAAGGGAAGGGCCATTTCGCTACTGATGAGTTGTTAGTTAAAAAACCGGCCAAGTGCGAGTCGGACTCGCGCACCGAGGGTTCCGTACAAAAATCATTAAATATATTTTTATTTTATGATGTACTTAACTAAAAATTTATGCTTTTCGCAATTTTTCCTTGATCTGTGCTATAAGACGTTGCTTCGTACCACATTTCATGATTCTAAGTTCACGGGCACGGCGGGATCCGCCAACCCGCATTGGAGCAGCGTGGTGGATTAAGCTCTGATCCTTCTCCTACATGGAGAAGAGGCCTATGCCCAACAGTGCGTTATTACAGGCTGAATCGTAATCGCGATCGTGATCGTGAAGTTCACGGGAAGTACCCCGTGTAGGTTTTGATTCCCTTACGTCTTGACAGACAGACGGACAACAAAGTGATCCTATAAGGGTTCCGTTTTTTCCTTTTGAGGTACGGAACCCTAAAAATGGTGGATAGTTTTCATCTACGTTGGCTAGATATTTGACGTTATTATGTGTAATGTTCATTGTTCATGGAAAGGTACTAAATTTACACACAATCAAGGTAAGACATAACAAAACTAGTGACAAACAAACGATTGATCAGTCAGATTAGCATAGTTTGCTCTACTTTACCGTTTTCAAAAAAAGTACTTTGTACTGGTTGTAACGTTTTTGATCCTTTTTTTTTCAATAAAAATAAATTACCGGTGCAGTAGTAGCTTCACTTTAAAAAAAATAAAAATTTGAATTCGATTAGAATGTGCTTTTGAAGCCGATTTGAATAAAGATGTTTTTGATTTTGATTTTAAATCTAAGGGCCTATGCAAACCACGTTTTTTAAACGCGCTGTCGACGCGCGTTTGTAGCGATACACACGCGAGTCAGACGCAGCCAGCAGCCTGTAGACCTTTGCACATCTGTATAATAAACCGCGCGACCGACGCGCGTTTTTAAAACGCGCCGTTGACGCGCGTGTGTAGCGATACAGACGCGATAAACGCGCGTGTGTAGCGATACAGACGCGCCGGTGTCGCGCGTTTGTATTGATACAAACGACAACAAACTGCTCTGTAGGATAAAACGCGCGTCGACGGCGCGTTTAAAAAACGTGGCCATAGGCCCTAATGCTGGCGCTTGTCACGTGGTCCAATTTAAATTTTACGGGTACTTTTTGAGTTACTTAAATCTAATAATGCGTATTTAATTAATAATATTTTCGAGTATCTACACTGTATTACAAACTTATATATGTAAATTGAAGCAAATCAAAACAGATTAGCGACACTAACAATTCCAATCCACTATCTGATGGCGCAGAGAACTTTCTCTAATACTGACGCCTGTGACGCCTGAATGACGATGATTTAATTGATAGTGATAATTGGTAGCGCCCGTGGGTTTCGCATCGAGTTAAGGCCAATGCATACGTAACGGGTTTTTTCCCATACGGGACGGGACGAGAAGTTTGTTTCATACAAAATCCCGTCCCCCGTCCCGTACGAGATTCCGTTGCGTATGCATTGTCCTATACATCTCTTGCTCTTTGCTATACATTTTGTATGAAACGGTATTACAAAACTTCACGTCCCCGTCCCGTCCCCGTCCCGTCCACGTTACGTATGCATTGGCCTTTAATAACATAATGATTAACAAGATTATCGTTAGATATACGATACGTCAAACCAATTAAAGCGCTGTCAATGAACATCTAGTAATTGAATTTGTAATTATCATTGTAATTTAATTAATGACTAAGGGTGAGTGTATTTTGTTTAATAACTTATCATAATATAAGTATAGAATAACCACTCTGGTGTAGTGGTGCCTAAAACACCGACGGTTTGCGGGTTCGATTCCCGCTCGGGATCCAGGATCCGGGATCGGGATTTGTAAAAATATTTCTTTGCAGTTTGGATATCTGTCCTTGTGGGTCTCCTCGCCCTGCCTCGGAGAGCACGTAAAGCTGTCGATCCCAGTTGGTATCATAAAAACCTGATAGCGATCGTTACTCATAGTAGAGAACATATTCGTCAATCCTCAGTGGAGCAGCGTGGTAGATTTAGCTCCAATCATTCTCCTACATGGAGAAAGAGGCCTATGCCCAGCAGTGGGATGTTACAGGCTGAATCGTGATCGATCGTGATATAACAGATGATATTGCAAATGTTAAAGTGCAGGGCAGTTATATACTATCAAGAAAAATTTAGCTGTGAAAAAGCACAAATTAGCCACTATAGAAGTTTACGGACGATATTTTAACATGACAACGTCATAACATAACATCTCCTCGGACGTATAGGCCAATCGAGTGGAAGATAGATAGATGCGGCTTGCGCTTCCATATACTGTCACTGAGAGTAACGGGACAATTAACGTAACGCTACAATGAGTCATTCTTTTTCGTGCATGCCGCCGGTGTTCATCGATTTATTAGACGTTTTTACGTCAAAATCTAAACAAAGATTACGAAAGAATGCTCTTGTTCTAGCTCTAGCTCTTTGTTCGTTTGTAAACGCTGAATACGAGTTTTCGTTTACACATAAAGATCAAGAAAGAATGCTCTTATTGTAGCTCTAGCTCTTTCTTCTTTTGTAAACGCTAAATATGAGTTTTCGTTTACACATAAAGATCAAGAAAGAATGCTCTTATTGTAGCTCTAGCTCTTTCTTCTTTTGTAAACGCTAAATATGAGTTTTCGTTTACACATAAAGATCAAGAAATAATGCTCCTAATCCAGCTCTAGCTCTTTTTTCGTTTGTAAACGCTGAATACGAGTTATCGTTTACACATAAAGATCAAGAAAGAATGCCCTTGTTCTAGCTCTAGCTTTTTGTTACTTTGGTCTAAACCCACCCTTAAATGCCATCAATATTAAGAATGATAATAACACGAACGATGTATAAATGATTCAGCCTGTAATATCCCACTGTTGGGTATAGGCCTCTTCCCCATGTAGGAGAAGGATCGGAACTTAATCCACCACGCTGCTCCAATGCTCCAATCCAATGGGTTGGCGGATATAACGAAATTAATTTTAACCTGACAATAAACTAATGTAGTCGACGTTAGAATAGTTTCAACATAAATTAAATTTATACATAATTATGTCCGAGTGTTCCGAATTTATTGTTACATAAATGCCGTTATTGTTGATCATCGGGACGCGGATGACATAAATGTAGCTATAAAATTAATTTAACAACCTAACTAATAAACTTTTAAAGACTTAATATTAGAGATTCTGACCCAGTCAGGTTCCACCGACAAAATCACTATAAAGTTTATATTGACTCGGAAAAACTTGGCTACTAATATAGTGGATTATGTATAATAAAGAAGCGAAATAAAGTTTATTGATAAAACTATACGAATACTAAGTATTTTGTTTGAAAAACTTATATGTACTTACAAATCCAAATAAATATATGAAATTTAATATATATACCTAATTTTTTTTTTGGTAAAATTACTTTTAAAAAATTTCCCTAGTAACACCTACTTATAGCTTAGACAGTGTTACAAGACAAACGAAAATGACATAAACCCGTAACTTGTACTCCGCTTACCACATTTCAATGTTGAGATATTGAACGAGCATTATTGAAATAATAGTTCAAATATTGATAGCTCCTTTTGACACGCACGCACACAAGCATAAGAACAATTCAGTCCATCGCAGTCCACTGTTGGACATAGGCCTGTGGGCTATGTCGATTACTTTCGTTCTCTCGCGGATAGTCTATCTTTGAGTAGATTTTTTTATCCTATCTTTGAGAGAGAACCAAAAGCATAGCTCGATTCATAGCATGCACGTTGAGTGACTTTAAGCTTGTGGACTAGTCCCCTAGTCAGTGTCCGTCCACGTTTTGGCGCCGTATTTCAACACAGGCAGGACACATTGCTCAAGTGGATCTTGGATTTAACGAAATTATACAACCTTTTTCACATTCGATACAAGAAAGATAAGCCCTATAAAATAATTTCACATAACGAAATTACTCTCACTCTTTTTAGATATGACCTATTATAAATCAAAGTCTCTTCCCGCTGTCTGTCTGTCTGTATATATGCTTAGATCTTTAAAACTACGCAACGGATTTTGATGCGGTTTTCTTTAGTAAATAGAGTGATTTCAGAGGAAGGTTTTTATTATATAATACATGCATAATATAGTAGAGGAACACTGATAGTTTTAAAGTTTTCTAATGTGATGTCGTAAATAAACACATTTTTTGGGCTTAGATTGCAAATATTTATTTTATATTTAGTATAAGCATTGCACCCGTGCGAAGCCGGAGCGGGTCGCTAGTGTTAGTTAATAGAATATCTCTTTGTTATTTAAATGGTCTAATCTCACGATGAGAGTTGATTAGAAAAATGAGAACATCGAATAATAAGATATATGTGTGTATTTTCAATTAATTTTTACCCTTAATATAATTATAACCTTTGCAGGTTATAGAAATATTTTAATTTTGTAGAACCTGTTATACAATGGTTTTTAGACCCTACTTACTATATCGTATATTCTGAAGAAATACTATGCCATCCGGTAAGAATTACAATGGCAAACGATTTTTTTTTTGTTACAGTATCATTTTACGAATTTCGATAAAAAGAAAGGAATCAAAGAAAATAATTTATATTTTATACATTATAACGAGTCACATTCCTAATCTTTTATTTGATCGGTCGTTCATCTCTTTTATTTTGAATCACCTGGCAGCAGTATCAGATTGATAATAATATTCTAAGAATCCATTTGACATCAATTTTAGCAATAACATTTATTACGAAAACCACATTTAAAAACATTGTAACAGAATTGAGTGCGAGAAAATTTATACGGATAACAAAATTGATGGTGTGTCGGTTCATTTGTTTAAAAAAATTTAGTGAAAAATTATTTTTATTTCTTTTTATATATTTTACTTAAGAAAGGCATCTTAATACAGGCGTTAAACATCTAAAATAAAATAAAAAAATCAATTGATTATTTGTAAAATTAAAAATATTTTGAAGTGAACCTGTAGCGTGTAATAAGTGATATTACAGCAGCAGTTGAGTTAGAGCTTAAGCCCTAACTCACCAGATACAATATTTACCTAAAACACCTTTATTTTCTATGCAAACACCAGTTTATAAGAATCCCAAATCTTATTGTTAGATATTCTTTGACATCGTTAGATTTTCCAATGAAAATATCCAAATAATTATGCAGATATTTATACATATATAAATACAAGATGAGCTCAAATGCTATATCATAGGCGTTATTTTGCTATATAAAACTTGAAAAAAAATTCCTAGAATTGGTACAGCTAACTTTAGCGCTTAGCAATACATATAGCGATTCGAGGTGATAGAAATAGCTTTTTTCCAAAGAGTACTTTGAGGGTCAAAAAATTTGATCAAATATTCACGTGAAGTCGCGGGAGAGAGTCGTAAATAATAAATAACAAAAGTAAAATCGGAGCATATAATTACGTTAGGGGTCTGGCGACCGTCCAACTGCTGCTGTAATATCAGTTGATAAAATAATATACACGCTACAGGTTCACTTCAAAACATTTTTAATTTTACAAATATTCAACTGATTTTTTTATTTTATATTTTATATAGTCATTTTATTTTGCATTTTGTTTATATTGTTATTGTTTTATACCTATTTGTTAAATTTTATTAGTTCATTGATTAATAATTTAATAGGTAGTAATTCAAATTTGAAAACTGCATCAAAATTAATTAATTTAATTTTTGTCAGATATTTAAATTCCAATAATTAAAAATAAATAACACTTCCTTAAATAATTAATTAATAAACAATAATTTAATAGTAAATAATTTTTTGAATTAAAATAACCAAACCAAGTGGAAGTTTATCAATTTTTTTTAAATTTTAAGTGATATATTGAAACAACTAATGTTACGAGCATTTTTATTCATCATTACAACATCATATAAACATACATATCGTGTGAGTTCAACGACACAAAAATCTTTCAGAATTAATTATTACAATACGGTAATAAATCTTCAAGATCACAGCCGTTCAAGCAACATTCCTCGTGGATGCTCCTCTTCTTCCTACCCAGTCTACTGTGTATATTGTGCTCTGTTTTCACCTTCTTAGTAAGTCCTTTGACTTGAGGTCCTGCGTCCGGCGGATTACTGTCCACTAAGTCCTTACCACACACTAAACTAAGAGCTACTTCCAGGTCTTTTCCACAGTAAACTTCTTTTCCACACACTTGGGAAGTAAACACGCAGGCTAGAACCATCACAATGAATGCAACTAACACTGTCTGCGACCTCATCTTGTTCCTCGTTCAAAGTTCGTTGTTGATCTGAACCAGTATCGATCGTTATGTCACCATTTATACGGTTTAATATCAATTAATTGGATGACGTCAACTATATTGTTATAAACAACTAAATTCAAAGAATAATACATATGAATACTATAATAGAATTGTTCGTCTGAGCGCCAACGTCAATACGCTTCAGCTAACATTAAGTATGGGCGTATAATTAGGTATACGAACTTGGGGAGTCCTATGTCCAGCAGTGGATTGCGATAGGCTGATGTGTAGATATAAACAGAACAGTACTACATGGCTACTGGTCTTATCAGTGTGACATGTATTGAAACTCAAAGCGGGGGAAACTGCGCGGAACACGTAGCTACAAACAGGAAAAACTAAAATAAATGATATTATTGTTATGTTTATTAATATAAAACATTGTTTCTACTAATTATTATATCCTCATTAAATATTACATTGTTATTGAAATAAATAGATAAAGACTATAATTTTAACCTCATTATTAAACACTAACCGTGGCTCGCGGTATTGCATGCGTAAAAATTGGTCCTATCGAAAAGTGATCAATGAATTGAAAAAAGGCATTACTTACGTGTTTATTAGCTAATCATAGACATATAATTATGGTAATTACCTTAAAACGAAACGAAATTAAGAATATTTTAAATATGAAAAAGGAATCTCTGTATTTACTCGTATTTTAATACAATAAAATAGGATATTGGTTAGACAAAAGTTTCACTAGAGTATTACTGGCATTTTGATTTTCTTTAGTACTTTTTAATAACGCGAATATAATGTAAAATATAATGTGTTGTGCAGTACTTACAAAATAAATACCAATGTAATATTTAATAAGAGCATTTAATATTTAATTAGTAGAAAACAATGCTCTATATAATTTATATTAATAAACAACAATACATAATATCATTTATTTTAATTTTTCCTGTTCGTAGCTACGTGTTCCGCGCAGTTTTCCCCGCTTTGAGTTTCAATACATGTCATACTGGTAGACCAGTAGCCATGTACTACTGTTCTGTTTATATGTACACATCCGCCTATCGCAGTCCACTGCTGATATGCATAGGTCTCCCCAAGTTCGATAGTTGATACGCTCATATTTCATTTTAGTTGCCGCTCAGACGAACAATTCCTTTATAGTATTCATATGTATTATCCTATGAATTTAGTTGTTTATAACAATATAGTTGTGGTCATCCAATTAATTGAAATAAAATCCTATAAATGGTGACATAACGATCGATACTGGTTCAGATCAACAACGAACTTTGAACGAGGAACAAGATGAGGTCGCAGACAGTGTTAGTTGCCTTCATCGTGATGGTTCTAGCCAGCGTGTTTACTTCCCAAGTGTGTGGAGAAGTTTATTGTGGAGTGAGCCTGATAAATGCCCTTGAATTAGTGTGTGGTCACAACATGTTCGGCAATAACCCGAAGATGCCCCTCGACGATAAATGTTGCTACAAACCATGTGAACTGGAAGATTTATTACCGTATTGCAACAATTAATTCTGAAAGATTTTTGTGTTGTTTAACTCAAACGATATGTATGTTTATATGATGTTGTAATGATGAATAAAAATGCTCGTAACATTAGTTGTTTCATTATGTCACTTAAAATTAAAAAATTAGATTAACTTTCACTTGGTTTGGTTATTTTTAACCGACTTCCAAAAAAGGAGGAGGTTCTCAATTCGGTTGTCACTAACAGAAAGCTAGACTATACATGAGTGATAGAGGCTATATTTTATTGTTATTGAACAAAAAATTCAGTGAAAAATAATACTATATGTAAATCTAGTCGGAGATGTGCGAGCGAGATGAAAACTTTATTATATTATGTATATTTGCATCACAAAAATAATAAAATTAACGCCAGACGAAGAACGAAGAAGTCTGTAGGGGGTAGGTAATCTGCGCATATACTGATCCGATCATGAAAATTCTTTCACTAACAGAAAGCTACACTATTCAGGAGAGATATAGGCTATAGTTTCTTGTTATTGAACAAAAAATTCAGTAAAAAATAATAATAATATAAGTAAATCAAGTCGGTGAAATACGAGCGAGATGTAAAACTATATTTACTATACATGTATTTGCATCACAAAAATAACTAACGCCCAACGAAGTGGGCACGGGTAGGCTAATATATTATAAAATAGATGATAAACTATATGTTCTAACGAAATCTATATATTAATACGTGAAGCAAAAACTTTGTACCCCTTTTGACGAAAATTGCGCTGACGGAGGAGTATGAAATTTCGTACACTTATACTTAAAGTTTATATAAAGAAGGAGTGCAGAATGCTAATATTTTTTTTTAATTATCCATAAAAATATATTAAATAAATAAACAAAACATTACACACACTACCATGTATTTGACACACACACGCATAATCTTTTGTTGATTGTCAAAGTCCGTAGTGAAATTGAAAGATTTAAAAAGGTTCTTTATTTTCATAATTTTTCGGTTTTCTTTAATTTAAATTTTTAATCATGGTCGAATTTCGACCTCTGACCACTGGTACTCATAAACAGGTAAAGGGTAAACCAATGTATTAATTTGAAGTAATTTTTCTGGAAGAGTGTCTTTATAATGTTGCTCTCATAATTTTTTTAAACAGGAGTTTTATCTTATGAAATAACAGAAATATCATAGTTACGTTGTACCCAATACTTAGACCACATCGCACAGTTACCAAGAGAATTAGAAATCGTACTTACCGAAAAAATAAAAAATAAAAGTTATAAAAGATTTTTGATATGTGCTTAAATTTGCCTATAAAAAAGTGTAACATATAAATTTCACAAATTTTCTAAACATCTTCTTTTTAATCGAACAAATGAAATCAACAAGTCCGACGTCAAACGCCTACAAGTTTCAATTCAATTTATCCAATCGATCACACACTTGAATATTCATAAGAATCGCCACCTATAAAAGCTAGTGTTTTAGTGCTAGCTTTTATAGTACACTTTCCCAGCTGATCACCGCAACGAACAACAACGAAGAACAATGACGACACAGACGGTCCTCGTCCTGCTCATCATGTCATGTCTAGCCGCGGTTAACTCTCAAGGTCACGGAGAGGTGTACTGTGGGCGACGACTGGCCTCAGCCCTGGCTCTACTCTGTGATTACAACCTGATCAAGAGATCTGAAACCCATCACCGTATGCCGCAGGAGGACTTCAGTTTGCCGTGGATAGAAGTACAAAGCGCGCATACTCTCGGCAGGAGAAAGAGGCAGGTTGCGTCGGAGTGCTGCGATAAACCTTGCACCATCGATGAGCTGTTAACGTACTGCGGTAATTGAACTTATACAATGATAATCTGATTTCAATTGTAAATAAAATGTATGTAATTAATGTTACCACTTCTTCAATAAAATAAGTACTTATACAACTTTTTAAGTTTTTTTTTTTAGAATTCATTTTTAATTTCTTAGTTTTCTGAAGAAATATACTCTGTGCTGATAGAGCAGCAGTGAGCGTAGGACCGGGATAACGTACCACGCAATTTGTAGGACAATATTACTATTAAATTATATAGATATTAACTAATTAAAAGAAAAAAAAATCAGCTGGTTAGAAATAATTAAATTAGTAATAATTAATTAATAAGACCTCGTAAGGTCATCAAAAATTGATATTTTTTCTGATTTTTTTTCTTTTAGTTTTTTAATATTTCCCTATCCCTACCTATAACTTTTTTCTCATCAATACAGATATGATTCTATTTTTCTACACAAAATTTTAATTTCCCATTGAATTCAATCACGTAACATACTAATTAGATGTCAGGAAAGAAGTTCCCGAACATGACCGCAAGGGCGCAAACTGTTTAGTGACCCAAAACTTCCGAGAACCTTTAAATTCATACTGGCCACTTCGTAAACATTGCCCGTATGAAAGTTTAATGAGACTTGAGTTCTGTATTCGATAGTAAGGGATGTGGGCCGTTCAGAACTTTGATACGGAGATTTAGAGCAAAAATCTGCGTAATGGGTGTATTAGATAATTTTTATTTGGATTTCACTCTTGTTGCAAATTTTAGTATATAGAAATAAGTATATTTAATATGTAATAACTAATAAGTATACAAGGTGGGGATGACAATAGAACGATAATTGAAAACACCGTTAGTACTAGTATAAAGAAGTATTTCAAAACCATCAGTTAAGTCCTAACATCAAAATCAAAAAAAAAAAAAAGATTTTTTCATACAAACTAATTCAGTTTAATTTAATAAAATTTTATAACATCATTTTTGTAACTATAGGATCACTGACCTGTTACACGCGTCAACGCGCGTGACTTTCGTTTTGCGCCCGCAAAGTCGCACAGAAGTGCTATGTGCTTGTACCTACAAAACTTCATTATTTTGAATAAAAAATAGTAAGTTAGAAAAGTAAATTAAAATAAATTGTTACGCATTGAAAATTAAATTGAATAAAAAACTATTTGATTTAAATTTTCTCAAACCATCAATTTTTTTTAAATATGCAGAACTGATCAGTAGCCGATACTGAATAAGTTATTTTTTTAAACATTAGTTATTATAATATTATTTGGTCTGCGAACTGTCACTATGTCACTAAATGGCAATGATTAAAAATTTTGCCTTTTTTTTGTGGCAGTCGATCCCATATCCATTATTTTTATGCTCAATCTTTTTAAAAATAATAATAGCTGACCTTGAGTCGTTAACCGCCGGTTTTAGGGTAGGTCAGGTCTTTAGTATAATACATACGTAGAAATTTTAAAAAATGAAAAATCATAATTTGTGACTAAACTACTGGATGTATTTTATTGATTTTTTATATGTGGGCTTGGAATGTCATTACATATACGCTGTCCAATTTATCGTTGTATTATAATCCCCACCCTGTGTAATATTTCTATCTATTCTTCTATCTGTAAAGCTATTACTCACATTAAAAGTGCAATAGATCCAATTTTGTACAATAATTAAGAAAAAAAAATTTGTAAGATTTTGAATAATTGGCACTGAAGCTAACTTTTTTCCTTTTTATCTTTAGATCTATATCTTGGCCATGATCTCCCTCGTTTGAGGGACTGCTAGGCAATTCTCTAAGCGACGTGTTGAGGCTGTACTCGTCGCTGTGATCACGGATGTCACAGCCGTAGCATCGTTCGCTGTTGTCAAGGCGTTACTTTTCGTATTCTCTAAGCTCTTTTATCTCGCCGACGATCTCTCGGCTGCGTGAGCGCACGGCTGTTCGCAAGGCTGTTTTTGAGGGATGGGCGCAGCCGTATTTGCACTATCGATATATTTTTATCTCGTAAATATTGGCTATTTCTTTGTGATAACAATTATGTTATTAGCACTTTTGAATACAAAGTTATATTTATGAATGACTTGACTGTATTTGTTTAAAAATAATACCAAATTGCCGACAAACAAGTAAAGATGTTTCTAGTAAATGTGGCGTTTGCCTTTTAAAATGACACTTAATAAAAAAAAGTTAGCTGGACGTCAAATCTAAAATAGAGTTGTCAGTTGTCACTGTAAGTAGATTATTTGTAAACAAAAGCATCAAACCTAAACCATGTGAAAGACATTAAACTTAAAACTTATAAGAAATGAAAAAAATGAAATCGAATGTTAGAAAGTCAAGTGCCACTTTTGTATACTTTGAATTGGATATGGGGTCGATTCGAGCGATCCACGAAAACCACTTAAAATATTTTGTGAAACATGGAACATGTGAAATAATGTGTTTACTGTTCAGTAAATCAGTATTACCTAAACAAAACGTTATACTGTTGTAAAACCTGTTGTGCATCGCATAGTAAACATAAAAAATCTAAATTGAACAAGTAAGTATTATTTTACTATCACATATTTATTGTTTCTCGTACGACGTCAGTATTTTTTTTTCTAATGTAAGTTGGTTTATAATCTAAACACTTGCTTGCAGTGTTTCGTAACGCTGGACCATCCTCAGTACAATTGGAGAAATTGATTGGATTCATGGAAGTGAGATCAGACCTTGCCACTGGACATGCCCGTACAGCTAATGCTAGGACCCATACGCAAAATGGCTGAACCGAAATAGCTATAGTGTTAAACAGTCAACGGGTGTATAAAAGATTGGAAGCAGTGGGCTAAGGTATGTAATTAATTTATAGTAGTGTTAGTACAATAATATCCATAATGTTTAAGTTTGTTCAGATGTGTAAATGTGAACTTTCTATGTGATTATCTTTTTTGTTTATAGTACTGGAAAGATTATACATGTATAAGAGTTTAGTTGAATACTTAGAATTGGAACCGGAAAATTAAACAATGTGTTGCTCTGAAAATACAAAGATTTTATTATACAATTTTTCTTAATACATTATGATACAAAAAATAAAACATAAAAACCTTTAACCTACCTGAAAATACAAAGAAACGACATTTAAAGTTATTTACCGATTCCTTTTAATAAAATTAAAATAAAATATTTCTTTTATATTTGACTACTATCAAGTGTCAAAATCTTTTCATAAAAAATAAATAAAACTACTGCTATAAAAAGAGGTACCATACTTTATATACAAACTTAAAGGAATCTTATTCCTTTACACATGTTTATTAGGCAGAGGGTTATAATGATATTTAATATTATATTAATCTATAAATTTACACAATATTCAACAGTATTTTTTTATATTTACAGGTATCCCCCTCTGAAAGAGACAGAAATGTTGTAGTGGCAGAGGAAATGCCATCAATTAGACCAAGCGATGGTGTCGGTGGCGCGTGAAGGATATTATTTTCATATTATTTTTATTTCAAGTTATTTTGATACAAAATAAAATAATAGCTGTGATTTAATTTTTATTCTAATATTACAGTGTTAAAATTAAATAATTATAAGTACTTACTATGTACTAACATGTATTAACAACTATGACACACATGTAAAAAACTTATTACTAGTAAAATAAAAAAAAATTCAGTGTATATAAAAAGGAATTTACACTATTATTTATTGCCTCCCACACCATAAAATATTTATAAGTTGCCGGCGTCTAGCCCGACCAAGTTCTAGGGCGCCTAGAGATGCTGGCTCTACGTGACCCTCATTTTGCAGCACTTCATTTGCTCAAATTTCTTCTTCTTGCAAATTATGTGGCAACTCTAATACCGGTAATCCAGCGCGATTACAAATATTGTGCAAGATACAGCAAGCAATAACGATTTTAGATACCATTACTGGATCATAGTGTAAAACTCTATGAACCAGAAGACATCTAAATCTGCTCTTTAAAATTCCGATGGTCCGTTCAACACTATTCCTTGCTGTACCATGTAGTGTATTGTAATGCTCCTCTGGAGAACCAGGCTCAGGATTGGCACATGGGGTCATCAAGTAGGATCTCTGTCCATAAGCAGAATCACCTGTGAACAATTGATATTATATTAAGTAAATTACCAACTGCCTTTCCACTATTAAATTATGTCAACTGTAAACAATGTACTTTTTTTCGTACCTAACAAATTTTCTGTCTCTCCCGCATTATTTAGTTGCTCCAGGTGATGCTTTATGACAGTATTATTAAAAATGAAGCTGTCATGTGTAGCACCTCCAAATGTAGCGTCCACGTGTAATATATTGAGATCACAGTCGTTTATCTGCAATGCAAACACCATTATATAGTTAGTAGTAATAATATTCATTATTTAAACATATAATATATATCTAATATTTATTATTTCAAAATTATAAAATGATTAATGACATATAATATATAATCTCAATAAATATAATTAACATATATTCTCATAAGCACAGACCAAACTGACTAAACCTATTTTAATAAATCAAGGAAAATCAGTTTTCAAGATAACTTAAATATTTTTATTTATAGGTAATGCATTTTTATCTTAATAAACCAATGGGTGTTTATATTCTATAGTACAAGACTCACAATTAAAACATTTCTAGCATGGTAGCCTATCCTAGTAGGTAGTAATATCTTTCTTCTTGTATTTTGGGACGAATCGTGGCCACCAAAGTACCATCAACACAGCCGATCACACCAGGAATATTTAATTTGTCAAAAAATCTGCAACAAAAGATAGAATCAAAGAGCTAAAGTGTCGACACTGGGGACTTAAATATATTTACTTTAAGTACCTTTGTTTTAGGGTTTCTCTTTCATTAAGATTTTGTGGAAATCTTATAAACTTTTTAATTATGTCGGGATGATTTAGTGCATTAACTATTGTATGAATAGCTCGGCTTGCAGATGGCTGTGATACATAATTAAAAATTGATTTTCCAACTATGTTCTGGTAGCTTCCAGTGGCCAAAAAAGATAGGGTGCATAGAATCTGGAAGAAATAAGGTTATTGTCATTTAATGTATAGTTGTAGATAATAATAGATTAGTAATAGAAAAACCAGGTTTCACTATAAATTATCAATAAGTATTATATAAATACATAGTAATATTTTTATACATAGGTGTATTGCTATACTAATAAATAACTATTCGCTTAACATAGTTATTGGATAACTCAATATTATTATGTACATACTTATACTGAGGGTCCCCTACATAAACCTAGTGCGAACTAGGTGTAAGTTGTAACACAAAAGATAAATAGTAGATACTGCACTGGAATCTGGATTGTATATTAAACTACAAAGATCAATTAATAAGTAGTGAATTTAGGTAGTTCCGGTTTTATCACCTTAGTGTGATGACTGAGCCCACCACGCCGTACTTGTTGAGGCAAAAAAGGCATGAGATCGTCTTCCAATATTCCTATGATCCTTGGTGAGTCTGTAATTGCGTATGTAATCTACTCTGTCTGATGTTAATTGATAAAGGTTGCGTATACTGCGACTTTGACGTCTTTTGTGTAAATCGTCTAGGCTTTTAGCTTCTTCTAGAATGTACAACATACACAACACTCTTGCGGCCCTGTTTTCACAAAAAAAAAAACCATAATTAAATATAAATATGCACCTATATTTCTATAAATTACTGCTTCATTTGTTCCGCATTTTAAATAGATTATAAAGAAGCATATTAGTTAGGTACTAAATACTTACATTTTTAGAGAGTAATCCAACTTAAAATATCACTAAAACATATTAAACACAATGTAAATGGACTGAAAATCCTTGGCTACAGCCACGAAATTGTAGCTTTTCGTTTGACACTAAAAGTTGTAAGCGTACGCCGAGGCTGTGGTCGAAGTTTGTGGCTGTTTTGCTTGGAGAATACCGATTTCATATTAAAACATACAAATATTTGTTTTCAAGTCACGCCGTCTACAGCCATGCGGCGCTAGTGTCGAACAGCGTAGAAACTAATCTTAGGGAATACCCGTATAGCCCTCATCGCTGTAACAGCCGCTGCCATCTAGGCTGTAACGATGTTTGCGCTTAGAGAATTGCGCAGCTGATCTGATGAAGACTTTCTATGGAAAGAACTAGAATAAAAATTTACACAATTTGAATTCATACGAGCTAGAAATACAATATTTTTAACCCGCAATTTTGCATGATTTCTTTGAAGGAAGAGATAATAATCACTACATATTATAAAACAAAGCCGCTTCCCGCTGTCTGTCTGTCTGTATGAATGCTTAAATTTTTAAAACTACGCAACGGATTTTGATGCGGTTTTCTTTAGTAGATAGAGTGATTCAAGAGGAAGGTTTTTATGTATAATACATGCATAATATAGTAGGGGAACACTGATAGTTTTTGCAACCGTGCGAAGCCGGGGCGGGTCGCTAGTAAAAATATATGATCGAAACCAAAGTCGCGGCAACACCTGATATAGGATTAGAAAAAGTGATATAAAATGCAAATATAATATTAAACGAAAGTACTTGCTGTTGTTGGGCATTGTTGGGTGGATATTTAGTACTTTTCACGTAAATGTACAAACATTTTTGTAATGAAACTTGGTATTTAAATACGTAAAGACCCAGTTTAATACAGCCTTCTCTTTATCTTTCCGCTTAGCATCCTACATGTTTTACACATATTTTTAATTGAACTGTTAAAAACCGTGGGCCGTATAACGGACAAATCTCCTGTGGTATAAAATATATATTTATACGGATTAGTGCTCGCCCTGTGTTCGATATTCGACCATAAACGATTCAGCCTGTAATATCCCAATGTTGGGCATAGGCCTCTTCTCCATGTAGGAGAAGGATCGGAGCTTAATCCACCACGCTGCTCCAATGCGGGTTGGCGGATATATTCCCTACTATGAGTAACGATTGCTATCAGGTGTACATGATAACAACCGGGACCGACGGCTTAACGTGCTCTCCGAGGCACGGTGGGGAGACCCACAAGGACTGCACAAACACCCAGACCACGGCAAACATCTGTATGGCCAATACAAATGTTGTCGTGTGCGGGAATCGAACCCGCAACCGCCCGCGCAACAGCCAATCGCAATCCAGTGCTGTAACCGCTGCGCCAACGCGGCGTCGACCATAATTCATTTAATTTATAAGTTGAACATTAAACCAAAAAAAAACATGTGTGTGTGGAATACATGGTAGTGTGTGTAATGTTTTATTGATTTAATGTGTTTTTATATGATAAGTGTGCGAAATTTCATACTTCTCCGACCGCGCAATATTCGTAAAAAGATGTTTAAAGTTTTTGTTTCACGTTTTTTTTTTTTTATTTCGCTAGGTTGGCAAACAAGCGTACGGTTCACCTGACGGTAAGCGATTACCGTAGCTTATAGACGCCTGCAACACCAGAAGCGTCGGAAACGCGTTGCCGACCCTATCCCCAATCCCCCAAGAGCTCTGGTCACCTTACTTACCAACAGGAACACAATAGTGTTCTGGTTGTGTACTGCTTTAAAACAGTATCATTTAGCTATGGTCTTCTGTAAGGTCGAGGTACTACTCCAGTCGGGCTGTTCCATATTTAGAACAGGAAATTTCCTGCTGTGCTCTACCGTATTAATATACAGAAGATATATTTGTGTCATACAAGTTTCTTGTCGAAAATTGACAATAATGAGATAATATTTGACTATTTGAATGCAGGCAGACTTAACGTTGGTGTATATATTTATTTATCTATATAAGTATTATTTACAAAGTAAAATATGTGTATCGGTTGTAATACCTAAAACACAAGTCACTTACCTTAGGAACAAGCGAACGTGTGTGAATGTTAAATATATTTATTATTACATTATTGTTACATTTTCAGAACAAATTCGCGTGAAGAACCGAATGATGTACGAATAAAATTATATCTGCGCTCGTTGCCAAAACCGAAATCACCACGAGGAATTCGTCGCCTTCCACCAGTGTCCAAACCAGTGTGTTTATAAACTATGATTAAATAAAACGAAATATCTACATATTTAAAAAAAAAATGTACAAAAAAAAAACAAAAAAAAATAACTATTACTTTAAAAACCGCAGTATTTACTACCAAACGTAATTTTATAACCAAGGTACAAGAACATCATTATTCTAGACAGTTGAGAGTAGTCTACAATATATGTATATATTATAATAAATTTACTTTATGTAATTATGTTTATTTAAATCTACGAGGAATCCCTTCACCGTGCCGTGCGTGGGTTTCGGACATGAATTTAGGTTTCTTGTCTCTTCCCTTGAGTCCCTTTTGTACACTGAAACGAATTTTATTTGTTTCCAAATCTTTATGATAGTAAACTTCACAAACACAATCTATGAAATTGATATTTCATAGATTGTGTTTGTGAAGTTTGTCAATTTTTATCTACGTAAATATATGAGTTTATTATAGGCAAAAAAATCGATTCAAATAAAAAACGATTTTAAGAATAATTTTTCCAATAATAAAATATATGCAGAGAAGCATAATAATATGCTACGAAAATTATGAAGTAGCTAAAAGTTAGCCCCGCGTTAGTTAAATGACACCCGAAAGCGTGTTGGTCACCTATTCAAAAATACTAAAATATATTAAAAATATATTATTTAGATTTTAGAGTTAGTCTATTGACCACGATAATAACGAGATCGGTACAATTTGTATAAGGAAATAAATAAACAGCTAACAAGATATTAAAATTAATCATAATGAGAAACATATATTTTGTACAAGGAAATAAATAAATAGCCAACAAGATATTAAAATACGAGTAGTTACAACAGGATAATACCGGTCATTCCAACACAACAGAGGAGCATTAATCTTAGCCAGATGCAAAATTTATTATTCTCAGAAGGATGAAATGGAAATTTCTGTAAAATTCTTCGACCATTTCATACTTGTTCCCTCTGGATCTCTCTTAAATCTTTTGAACCTAATTTTCGTATTACCATCCGCTGCCGCTGGGAGAAATATATTCTTTCGTCATAATACTTTTATTACGTATGCTACGATCTTTTTATTTCATATTTTCATTGCTACAAAAGATAGCACTTGGAAAAATTGAAAAAAAATAATAATACTGTAATTTGATATTTAGTAGATGTTATTTATGTGTCTTCAAATTTATGTTTTACTATAATAATCATTTATTTAGATATTCTTATTAATTTATTTAAACTAATATTTTAAAACTGAAAAGTTTTTTTGTTTAAACGAGCTAATTTTAGATACTACTGGTTCGAATTGAATTTTTTTTTGCGTTGGATAGTCCATTTATCGAGGAAGAACCGAATGATGTAAGTTTTCCCCTCAAATTAACGCGTGTGAAATCGCACAGCTAGTATTCATAATAAAGTCATCACCCTCAACCGTCTCTACGTAGTATGGACAAAACACAAAGGCTTTCACAGCAAGAACATATATGTATGTATAGGTTAGTTAGTTAGTTCAGCCTATTGCAGTCCACTGCTGGACATAGGCCTCGCCAAGTTCGCGCCAGACATCCCGGTTTTCCGCAATCCTCATCCAGCCTACACCGGCAATCTTACGAAGATCTTATGTATGTATGTATAGGTATTTATCACGAATGCACATTGAACTCGTGACTTCTATTGCAACAGCGACTCGATATGAACGACCGATTTTACATGATTTAAGAACGATTCAAAATTCTGAAAAAAATTGGAATTTTATTGTATCCATATATGGTTTTAGTAATCTTATTGGATAAACTACTGAGAAAGTTGTTTGCTACAATGCTCTATTATAACAACAATTGTACCGCAAATAAAAACAGCACTTCAGCAGTTATCTTCGCTTCAATTTTAAAAAGAGATATAAATCATTATAAATCTTAAGTAACTCGCAAAGTGCCGGTTCATTAGCATCGCGGGCTATTGGACGTTAATCACAGAGAAGTGGGGAAATTGTGAAATGCTGAAAACTGGACCACCGCCAGCGCCCACTCTTGGCAGTGACATTAAAATTGCGTTTAATGATTTATAGACAAAGGAACAGATTATATTCGTATCGGAGACTTATATTTTGTTACGTTTCAACCGCATTGTCGTAGAGAGAATGAAAGCGACGGCCAATCAGATCGCGAAGTGCAAAAAAAGCTTAGAACAACAAGAACTAACTCTATAATAAAAGATACAATTGCAAAAATGTGTCTTATTATTATATAGATTTTAATATATATTTGGACCGATTATAAAAAAAGGAATCTATAAATTATATTAAAAAAAGAAAAATAAGTTTTGGTTTTTTCGTGATATCTTGCAATACATTATTCATTTTTAATCGACGATAGCTCATGGGTAATTTTGACGCAACTATACAATAATATGTATGTTGATTTAAAAGTGCTTTTACAACTATGCTTGAATAACCACATTTTTAGGGTTCCGTACCCAAAAGGTAAAAACGGAACCCTATTACTAAGACTTCGCTGTCCGTCCGTCCGTCCGTCCGTCTGTCACCAAGCTGTATCTCAAGAACGGCGATAGCTAGACAGTTGAAATTTTCACAAATTATGTATTTCTGTTGCCGCTATAACAACAAATACTAAAAATAATATAAAATAAATATTTAAGGGGGGCTCCCATACAAAAAACGCAATTTTTTACCTATTTTGCTCGATATTTATAAAATACATAATTACATATATTTAATTATTTATATTCTATAGACATTTATTTATATTACCTAGTCAATGGTACGGAACCCTTCGTACGCGAGTCCGACTCGCACTTGGCCGAATTTTTTATCTACAACTTTTGCTTATAATGTTTTCATCTAACATAAAAAAAACAACCAAGCAAAACCGGTAAAATGTAAATATTGATAGCTTTGCATTACTCTTATTCGTACAACTAGCAGCATCACTTTAGCTCCTAGAATTTCTATATAAACATATTTATCTAGCAACAATACTTTCCAGATCATTAGTATACTTAAACTTATAAACAAACTGTAATGAGTTTAGTTCAGCTTGCAATATTAGTCCTGGAAGTTATGAGGGCGTAGAAACAGAGAAAGTGAGACAATAGAAATGTTTAATCACAGAATAACCGATGTTTATGTATCTATTGAGTGCTTTCTGCCTACATGCTCTTTACACTTTTAGGATAATAATAATAATAATAAATATATACACAATACACACACGGTCGTCTGTTCCTAAAGTAAGCAACTTAGTGCTTGTGTTATATTATGTAACAGACGACTGGTCTAGCTACATATTTTTTTTTTCGATAAACATACTTATAAATAACTAGCCGACCCGTGCCCACTTCGTTGGGCGTTAATTATCTTTTTCTTTGTGATGCATTACCTATGTTGTGTAGTTCTTAGTATTTACTAAGTTCTATTAGGTTCATTGTTTATAGCAAGTATTGGACGTATACACTCAACATACTATAAAGAACAAATTTTAAACCACTTAAATAAATAATATGTTGCTCCAACGCCATCTATCAAAAAGCGTAAAAACTTCGTCATCGATAGATTCGAATAGACAGTAAATAAAATAGAGTATTAAATAGTTAAATCTAACAGCGATAGATGGCGTTCGTTTCTTTGTCATTTTCATAATATATTTTAATATTTTTCTTTTTTACTGAATTTTTTTGTACAATTACAATAAAATATAGCCTATGTCACTCCTGAATAGTGTAGCCTCTCACTATTTTCAGCAAATCAGATAAATATAAATGTTTTAAAATCACCAATTAATTTCTAAGGCAAATAATAATGCTTGATTAGATTGAATTGTTGACACGGCACGTCAGAGGACGCAGGTTCAAATCCTGGTGATTTAAAATCTTTATATATTTTTATCTTTTTCCTTTTATCTTGTCACTCCTGAATAGTGTAGATTTCTGTTAGTGAAAGAATTTTCATGATCGGATCAGTATTTGCGAAGATTACCCCGTATATACAAAGTTATAAACTTTACCTCTTTATAATATTAGTATAGATACATATATAAATATATAAATAAATATGTATATAACACCCAGACTCGAGGTGGGAATCGAACCCATAACCCCCGGAGCAGAAAGCAGGGTCACTACAAACTGCGCCAACGGGCTAGTCAAGGATATTAAAATATATTTGAGTATAATAATAAAATACTAAAATATATAGGTATTTGTTAAACAGAAAAATTCTTTTTCGATCAAAGTTACCGAAAAGACTTAAAATACTTATAAATGTCAATAAATATTAAAATTTGAACGACATAAATCTAAGCTATGCTATTGTTACATTCAATTATTTTTTTCGACAGTCGTAAATTACTTTTATATAACTTCGCAGGCGCAATGGTCGTATTAACCTTTAGCGCTAACCACACCTCACAATATATGAAACAAAAAATTTCCTAGAGTACTGAGGATATAACTCAAAATAACAAAATGTTCACGATACAACCCAGTTTCTAACAGAAACATCTGATAGTTTGTGGAGAGCCTAAATCATAACATTTCAAAACCAATTTTACAAGACCTCCTAGACAACGTGTTGCTGTAACATTTGACTTCAGCCCTGATTAATGTCGCGTTCGTTGCCAAGAGTTGAATTAGAACAATCTGCTGAAGATTTACTTCTTTCCCATTACCACAAAATTTTATTTATGGATCGTAACGGATCTGACTATATACATTGTTATGTAAGAACACCTGAGAGACTTTCACGACTGTAGTTGGTGGAATTTGTCATCTTCTATTAATTAAATATTTCCTTTCTCAAACTCCTCCGTCCTATATATGACATCCTTCTCTGTGATATTCCCCGCCCTATAAATTTTTAATATTTGTTAAAGGTGGTGTTTAGTCCCTACTGTACATTTTTGTATATTTTTTATACAAAAATGTACTATATTTATATGTCATTGTTGTTAAACCAGTTCGGCCCTCCTTCCTTCCTCACTTCTGATTCCGACATATATATATTTTTTCATGACAACTGTTTGGGTTGTAGCGGCCGAAATGTCTATCAAGGTTTCAAAACTACATCTAGTGCATGAGAGACAAACGTCCGAATTTCATATATGATGCATTTGAATCAAATATGTACAGCGGTACAAGAGCTCAGATGTGCAGTCGACGTAGCCAGACTCGTAGAATAAGAAATAATTTATTCGAAATAGATATCTACTAAAACAAGGCATAAATAAAAGATGAACTCAGAATTTTCTTCGTGTTATAAATACGAGCGAAGCAGGCAAGAAAGACAAACACTAAATATTTTTAAACCAAATTTTATTGGTTTTAAGTATGAATTATGTACACAAATAAATAAAATTGGAGTGTCAGTTTGCAATAATAAAATAACCGCTTTTTACTACCGCTTTGTACATACAAACATATATCATTTTTACAATTTTTGTCTGTCTGTCTGTTTGTTCCGGCTAATCTCTGAAACGGTTGGAACGATTTTGACGGGGCTTTTACTGGCAGATAGCTGATATAATAAGGAGTAACTTAGGCTACTTTTATTTAAAAAAAATTATATATTTTATATCTCTGCGAACGGAAAAAACACTTTTTGTTGATTTATAATATAATTATATAGATAGCAATGTCGTAAAATGCCTTTTCTTAACAAATTATTCGCAGTTTAAAAGTCGTCTGAAAGAAATTGCTACTTTGTCCATTAGTGCAGCTCTTGTACATGGTTGTGTGTCTAAGCACATTCATCTATGTTTAAGTAAAAGAATGTATTAAAAATAAATTTTGAAATATAAGCATCTAGTAGATCTAAGAAAAACCGTAATAAAATTTAAAAATAACTCCGTAAGTGTACAACATAATTTACTCAAGCTACGTAAAAATTCACGTGTACCAATAAAATATATGGGACCAAATACGTGACAAAAAAAAAATACACAATCTTTCTATGCTTTGAACCAAACCTTGTCTCTGTGGAAAATTTCTAGAACTTTCTATTTCAGATATCGGTTAAACGTGACTATGAAATGAGAGCAGTACAGCATGGTTGGAGCTCGCGATGAATAAGAAATGCATCAGTCGAATCAATACGGCCTCACTTCAGAATCTCTGTACTCGTATATAATACAAATTTACACGTTGTATCTACAAGTCTCAGGATAAAAGTAGTATATCTAACAAACAAGCACAGTTGACATAAAAACCTAGTCTTACACGAGAACATATCGTCAATATAAAAATTTAAAGAAAATATATAGGTACAGATATTCTTGATACAATAAAAAATGAACAACTTCTCTTGTCACCACTGGAAGGTAGTAGTTATAGGTAGGAAAGTAAGGCAATGTCAATTATTTGACATTCGTGTAGATAGTTAGCGAAAGATGGAAAAAATAGCTTACATTGGCTTAATTTACATTGCATTTGGGGGGCATTTTTCTCATTTATATTATTAAGCCGAAACCATCAAATCATACATAACGAACATCGTTTATTACTAAATTATATAGTGTCTGATATATTCAAAGATAATAATAAAAAAACAACTAGTGTCCGATATATTCAAAGATAATAATAAAAAAACAACAAAAAATTAACTACAGCATTTCTCCATAGAATTTTTTTACATTTTTTTTCTACTTATGCATGTTTTATTTGTGTAAAAATAAGTCTATTATCTTTACATAAATGTTAGATGAAAACCGCTAAATAGTCCATTAGCATCAAATGTATAAACACAAACTTCTCTTAAGCATACTTGTGGGTAATTAATTGACTAAAATAACAGCGTTTATCGTCAGGACTACCGCATTAGATAAGATACTGTTCTTTTAGTGTGGCGCAAGTGAAAGTGAAGAGCGGTTCTAGAAAGGATTTCAATTAATTTAACTCTTCCTGTAATTCTTGTTTACTAAATAAATGTTCATTATTTATATACGAATTGTAAACATCTTTTTTTATACAACAAGCGTACGGTTCACATGATGGTAAGCGATTACCGGATGGAGAAAGAGTCCTATGCCCAGCAGTGGTATGTTAGAGGCTGATAGCGTGGCGAAGCAATGGGTCATTGGCTGAAGTTTTGGTTGGCAAACAAGCGTACGGCTCACCTGATGGTAAGACCGTAGCCTATAGACGCCTGCAACACCAGAAGCATCGCAAGCGCGTTGCCGACCCTATCCCCAATCCCCCCAGGAGCTCTGGTCACCTTACTCACCAACAGGAACACAATACTGCTTGAAAACAGTATTATTTAGCTGTGGTCTTCTGTAAGGTCGAGGTACTACCCCAGTCGGGCTGCTCCATATTTTGAGCAGGAAATTTCCTGCTGTGCCCTACCTCAGTTTTAGGAGACATTCTGATATTGCAGGCGTCCCATAGGTTACGGTACGCGCTAACTATCAGGCAAACCATACAATTATTTACCATGTTTAGTGTAAAAAAGAAAGTATTTTAAACCTCCTCAGTTATTTTTAGGTATGGCAAACGATAAAACGATCTTTTAACAATTCACAATAGTCCTAATTATTATTTGATTAAAAATTACAATTCGCCTCTTTCTTTAAACTTAAAACACAGAATCATAAAACGCGTGAAGGAGTTACGTACACAGTGAGCACGTGCTCGCTCTTTGTGACAAGTTTGTTACGGTACATTAAATTTTCTTACGATCCACACGAGATGAAAGACGTACAGTTTTTGAGGTGTCTTAGAACTCTACATAAATAATTAATAAAATATAATACTAAGGGCCTATGCAAACCGCGTTTTTAAAACGCGCCGTCGACGCGCGTTTGTAAAACGCGCGTCGACAGCGCGTTTGTATCGCGACATACGCGCGTTTGCATCGCGTCTGTATCGCGTGACACGCGCGTCGACGGCGCGTTTTTATCCTACAGAGCAGTTTGTTGGCGTTTGTATCGATTCAAACGCGCGTCGACGGCGCGTTTGTATCGCGACATACGCGCGTTTGCATCGCGTTTGTATCGCGTCACACGCGCGTTTGCATCGCGTCTGTATCGCGTTTAAAAAACGCGGTTTGCATAGGCCCTAATAAATAAAACCAAAATGCGTTTTAACGCGTAATTTTTAATGATTTATTAAAGTATAAAAGGTACTTTTTAAAAAATAATAATTTTTTAAACGAAATACTTTTATTATCCTTTGAAAATGTATTCAAAAACATTTTCAGTCACTTTAGTATGGGTACTTGTGAATGAACAAAGACGACGTGACACAAGCGATAACCGAATCGATGTAATGTTTGTGGGTTTTCCAGCATGTTTCCAGCTTAAACAGACTACTAATAAACCGGAAATAAAAAGAAAAAACATTCTGCATCATCAAATGGTATGAGAATCGTATTCGCCTAAAGAACATTTTGTAGCCTCGATACGTTTTTATACGAGTTGATTATTTTTTGCGCGTTTACGACGTATTTTTATTATATGAAAAAATAGGCAAAATTGTGTCTTATTTTATTTTCTCTGTCAAGAGCTCAAAAGTTATAATGTAGAAATAAGCCATACAGAGCATCCTATTATATTACTTTTTCTACATAGTTATAACTAGGGCTCGGATAAATATGTGTTATAAAATTCAAAATATGTACATATAATATGGACCAAAAAATTTAAAATATGGAAAAAATATGGAGTATAAAATAAAAATATCTTTCATATTAAACATTGTTTAATGTGAAAAGTTACTGCAGTAACAGTTACATTAAAAAAATTATAAAAATATATCGAAATGTTTAAGTAATTAAAAAAAATGAAGTTTATTCATCTTCCACTAAATCTGTCTTATTAAATTGATTGCAGTACATAATCACACGCTTTTTTAAATTATCGTAATTAAAACTGTCGATTAGGTCTAAATATAGCCTTATATTGGCTGTAAGATCTTTCCACGTCACAATAAAGGCAAACTGGCAAATAAGTAAGGTAGGGCACAGAAGGAAATATCCTGCTCAAAAACTGGAGCCGCCCGACTGGGCAAGTACCTCAAACATGCAGCAGATCACTGCTAAAAATGCTGCTTTCAACCAGTGGTGTGTTCCTGTGGTGAATAATGTGACCAGAGCTCCTGGGGGGGATTGGGAGTATGGTCGTCAACGCGCTTTCAATGCATCTGGTGTTGAAGCTACGGTAATCGCTTACCATCAGGTGAGCCGTATGCTTTTTTGACCTACTTAAATATAAAAAAAAAACATAATATAATGGGAGCGTACTTAAAGACACCTAGTTCCGTAATTGGGTAAGGCACGTCTGCAGTACCCTCAAAACTCCGTACGCACTTAACTTTATTAATTGTTTTTAGTGTAACGAAGCCTTTATTTTTGTCTGAAGTCTATTTTTTTATGTTACTAAGTCGACAAACAAGCGTACGGCTCACCTGATGGTAAGTGACTACCGTAGCCTATAGACGCCTGCAACACCAGAAGCGTCGCAAGCGCGTTGCCGACCCTATCCCCAATCCCCCTCAGGAGCTCTGCTCTCACCAACAGGAACACAATACTGCTTGAAACAGTATTATTTAGCTGTGGTCTTCTGTTAGGTCGAGGTACTACCCCAGTCGGGCTGCTCCATATTTTGAGCAGGAAATTTCCTGCTGTGCCCTACCTCAGTTATATAGTTGAAGTGTTAGTAGAATATTAGTTTTTGTTTAGCTATTTCAGCAACATCGCCTTCTGCTTCAGAAACTTTTTTTTCTATTTCTTTAATAATCTTCAGGTTTTCATTTGATTGATTTGATCGGCGGCGCGGGGGCAGATAATGTGGAATAAATGAATTTAGAGTATTAAAAATCAAATTAAGACGAATAATACGCGAGAGAAATGAAACTCGCGCGTCCGTGTGGTGGCGAGAATGCAAATACGTAAAATTATGTCAATTTTTGTGAAGTAATTCATGTTCTATGATATAAAAATCGAAAATATGGATGATTGTGATATTTTTTTGTAAAATATGGACTTACCCATGAAATATGGCAAAATATGGAAAAATATGGAAAATAAAAATTAGTTTTTCCGAGTCTATATGTAATAATCAATGTATAGAAGACATTCAAAACCGAAAATCGTGTAAATTAAAAATATGTATTTACATATTAATCCGAGCCCTAGTTATAACCAAGAATATGTTTATAAAATACTAGATGGCCCGGTGAACTTCGTATCACCTACGTATATTTGCTTTCTGAACGCACCTATAAATATTTGACAACCAATTGACAATGTTTTTGACAAAAGACATTAAATTTCCCCGCTAGGAACATTTTGTATTTGAAAATTGAATCGTCGTTTTTAGTATTTTCCGTTACATAATTATTATTTATGTTTCTCACACTTTAAACCTTCCCTGAACTTCTACAAATATTTCAAGATCAAAATTAGCTAAATCGGTCAAGCCTTTCTCGAGTTTTAGCGAGACTGACGAACAGCAATTGATATATATATATATACAGGGTGTCCCGCGATAATCTGCAACCCCGAAAGAGGGTGAAACTAGACCATAAATTATCGACAAAAAACAGAAAAAAATTAAAAAAATTAAAAATTTTTTTTTATTTTTTTTACTGACGAATTGAGATTTTTATATAGCTTACGTAGCCTCTTTGTACAAAAAATGATGATTTTTGTACGTGTTTTTTGGGATACAGGCGTAAATTTTTTTTTATTTGAATGGCAATATGGTAAGAAATAATAATAAATCATAAAATTTCCTGGTATTGGGGGCATAATTCTGAGAAAATTAGAGATCATTGAAAAAAACAGTCATAAAAAATGGATTTTTTTTCACAAGAAGCATAGTTAAAGACATAATGCCACTTTTTTGCCAGCTAATTTTTATTTTATCCTTACCGCCAAGTACGTGGCGTAATATTTTATTTTATTTTAAAGTAATCGACCCACTACTTTGGAAGAAATCATCATTTTTTGTACATAGAGTCTAGGTAAGATATAAAAATCTTAATTCGTCAATAAAAAATAAAATATTTTTTTAAAAAAGTTTTTTCTATGTTTTTTGTCGATAATTTATGGTCTAGTTTCACCCCCTTTCGGGGTTGCACTTTATCGCGGGACACCCTGTATATATATAGATATAAAGAAAATAAATTATTTATTCATTTGTTTATTTATTGTCAATTATTATTTAAACTTGTTGACAGGTAAACTTGACGCTAAGATGAATAGTTGTAAATTATATTCACGAAATTCCTGTACGGTGATTTTTCGATAAACAAACATAAAATTACATCTTTAAATCTTGAATATTTTGAATATATTTTATTCCAAACTTAACATAAAAAAATCTATTCAAGAAATAACAAATTATCTATATCATTTCAGAAAAAAGGGTTATATTTTATAACACCACAAACAGCTAAAGGTGTTTTGTACATTGTCTGTACGACATGAAATATACGGCTTTTATCGTTTGTTAGAAGCTTAGCAACAAAATTGTTATAAATTTTTCACTAAAAGTGTTTTAGTTTATCATAGTTAAGCCACAATAGTAAAATAAATAGTAAAAGTTATTACAAAGTGAATTAACTATTGGTAACGGTATATTAAAAACTCTTTGGCCACAAAAATAAATTCACATAACATAAGAAAATCAATTTTGCATTAAATAAATATAACATGATATTTCTAATATTTCAGATTATTATAGATAAGCAACTAATTTCAATGAAAGGTTTTAAAAATTGAAATATATTTTGATCGACAATTGACGCTTGTAGGTATAACCGGCGGCGGACTTCATTTAAAATAGGATAATTGAGGCTTATTTTTTTATGATTTAATATTAATAAAATACTCTATTTTTGAATGAATTTGGTGAAATGCTGATACTAAATATATTACAGAATGTCTTTATAAACAACGATCACAGCTTTTTAGCTTCAGCTTTTTTTCTTAAATTATTAGTGTTTCTCTCCTATATTATGCATGTATTATACATATAAACCTTCCTATTGAATCACTCCATCTATTAAAAAAAACCGCATCAAAATCCGTTGCGTAGTTTTAAAGATCTAAGCATACATAGGGACAGACAGACAGCACGATGCGACTTTGTTTTATAATATGTATTGATATTGATTCAAAGTCTAAGATACCAGCCAATGTACAAGTCGTTAACTGTCAAAAGTCTGTTCAAACTTTTCATTAAATGATCCGCTTTCTAGATGTATACGTACAACGTCTCTGAAAATTATTTAACAGACTGAAACTCTTATCAAATCAATATATGGCTCCATACTGCTGCTAGTAGAGCCCCAGTGTGTCCTGTGTCGGGGATTTTTTTACACAACTAGGTCTGCAAACAAGCGTACGGCTCACCTGATGATTGCCGTAGCTTATAGACGCCTGCAACACTAGAAGCATCGCAAGTGCGTTGCCGACCCTAACAGCAATCCCCAGGAGCTCTGGTCACTACTCACCACAGGAACAAAACACTGTTTGAGAGCAGTATTATTTAACTATGATCTTCTGTAAGGTCGAGATACTTCCCCAGTCAAGCTGCGTCAGATTTTTAACAGAATGTTTTCTGCTGAGCCCTACCTTAGTATATGATTCAATAACCCACAACACAAACGCTCAGACAAAATAAACACCTCTATGGCCTATACAAATAAGAAATAATTTTAAATTTCTTAAGCATACACAAACAATTGTCTGGGTTGTCTGGAAGAAATGGCTAATTAGCCATAAGTCCGCCCATTGTACTTCACAGTCTGTAATTATCCTTAAACTTTGTTTGTAATATTTTTCTGGTGTAGGTACAATAAAGTATAAATAAATAAATAAATTGTCCGTTCTTAAGATAGGCAACTTAATTACGAATGATAAAAAGTGGTAATCGAACCCACAACGCCCGGAGTAGAAAGCTGGGTCACTGCAAACTGTGCAAACGGCTATAGTTTAATTTTTCATAAATCAAGACCCAAACAAATAGACCATTGCGCATTGGCGGCCATTTTCAAATTAATATCTCCTACAAGCAGTAACTATGTCGCATAATTTTTTTGTTTCAGCAAATTACATTAAGATAGTACCTACTAGTAGCTGCCCGGGCAGACTTCGTTCTGTCTGTTATGTTTATTTTTTCTTTTTTTTTTAGTATAAAAACCTTCCGTGGGATTTAAGGAACATATAAAAAAAATAATTAGCCGAATTGGTCGAGCCATTCTCCGGTTATGCGCTTAGCAACATTCATTTTTATTATATAGATTAAAAATTGGCGTAACGTTTTTGCTAGTCTACAATGTTTGTGTATTTCACTTCGACCCTGATGCCTGCTGGAACAAACATGATCTGTCATAAGGGAATATACGCTTGACAGTTTTTATTATAAAACCGCCTGAGGATGTTTTATTACGTACATTACGAAATGTATGAAACATTATCTGGTAATATTATATACAATTTTATTTATAGTATTTACCTGTGTTGTTTGAACTTTGTTAAGTGAAATTAAAAAAAAATACTGTAATAAAAATGTAATTCAGTAGCTGAGGCTTGAACAGTGAGATAGAAACGATTTATCAACATAAATTAGAATCTTTTTAATTTTTCTTTCCAATTGTTTTTTGTTACTATTCAATATATATTTTTTTATAAATTTACAGAGTTTACTTTTGAAAGTAGAAGGGTCGGCAATGTGCTTGTAATGCTCCGTATTGCTGGCGGCTACGGCATCCGCTATTTTTATTATTTTTCATTATTATGTCGAGGTATTACTATAAATATACATATTATAATGGTTTATACCCATTACTTAATGCAGTAATTTATTAACCGACTTCCAAAAAAGGAGGAGGTTCTCAATTCGACAGGTATGTTTTTTTTTTTTTTTTAATGTATGTTAGCTCAGAACTTTTGACTGGGTGGACCGATTTCGATCAATTTGGTTTTAATTGAAAGGTGTTGCGTGTCATGTGGTCCCATTTTAATTTAATTGAGATCTGACAAGTACTTTTAGAGTTATATCTAATAATGCGTATTTACGTGACTACTTTTTTGTCGACCTACGTTATATTATACCGCATAACTTTTTACTCGGTGTACCGATTTCGATGATTCTTACTTTAATCGAAAGCTAATACTTGTCTTGTAGTTTTGTTTAAATTAGATCGAAAACTGATTACAACTTTTTGAGTAATCTTTAATAGCGCGTATTTACTTGACTATTTTTTCGTCTTATTACGTTGTTTTACTTGTCGATGTAATTGAAGTCGGTTTTTTTTCGTTTGCGAGCAAACACAATTATACAAAAGATAATTCACAATTACGCTGCCCGTTTATTGCTAATTGCGCCATTTGTTAGAAAGCACGTAACACTCTAGAAGTCTAGACGTATTTGTGATAAATTGCGAGCGTAAAAAGGAATAACTAAAAAGTTTACATAACTCTCTAGTAGAACAAGATAAAAAAGAAAAATAAGGGGGGCTCCCACACAACAAACGTGATTTTTTGCCTATTTTTCCTCGATGTCAATAAATGGTAACAGGTAGGCACTTGAAAAATTCACAAAATACTTAATTGTATATTTACTTTTAATAATAAATAATGAAATTAAAATAAAAAAAATATTTAGGGGGCTCTAGCCAATGGTACGGAACCCTACGTGCGCGAGTCCGACTCGCACTTCACCGATTTTATTATATTATAAAAGCTACATAAAAAAGTGTGATATGGCGAGAGTAATTGTTATGACAAGGGACAAGGACGATAGAATCAGATAAAGATATTTCTGCTAAATTTATGCTGAAAATATTATTGAATACCTAAAAGAATAAATGTTTATGAGGGTGAATGACGTGGGGAATTTGGTTCCAATAATTTATGGTTCGTAACAGAAAATTTAATACAAACATCGTCTAGACAAATTTGTCTATAAAAAGTAATAACTATTGTCATTTAGACCTTACTGATCAATCTCTATAGTTTATTTTCTGCTATACCTAAGTATTACTAGCTGGGCCCCGCGGTTTCACCCGCGTTGATTTGAGAAAAAAAAATAGCCTTCCTTCTTCTTAAAGCATACCTAACCTTCCTTTTTAAATTGTTTAAATTTTTTAGTTGTTGATGCGGTAGAGCAAGCAATTATTTATAAAATGATATATAATTTATGTGGAGTAATTGTGAGGTTTTTTCTTAAAAGGGAAGCACACATCTTAACATTAGCGTATTAATATATATGATTAGCGACGTTTTATGTGTTTTTGACATATCTATACATATAATAAAATGGTAGAAAAGTCAAAACTGTACATTGAATATTTTTTTAAAAGAATACTTGGGGTGTGATCTACAATCGATACCGAAGCCAAAAATATAGTTTTTAGAATTTTTGTCTGTTTGTCTGTTTGTCTGTTTGTCTGTATGTATGTCCGGGATAAACTCAAAAAGTACTGCATGGATTTACTTCAAATTTGGCACGAATATTGTTGAGAAGTCGGGTCAGAACATAGGCTATATATTATCACGCTATCACCTACGGGGAACGAGCAGTGAACCTTTATTTCTTCAAATGTATGTCCGGGATAAACTCAAAAAGTACTGCATGGATTTACTTCAAATTTGGCACGAATATTGTTGAGAAGTCGGGTCAGAACATAGGCTATATATTATCACGCTATCACCTACGGGGAACGAGCAGTGAACCTTTATTTCTTCAAATGTATGTCCGGGATAAACTCAAAAAGTACTGCATGGATTTACTTCAAATTTGGCACATTCGTGCCTCGTGACATTCGTGACTCGACTTCTTAATAATATTCATTATTAAGAAGTCGAGTCAGAACATAGGCTACATATTATCACGCTATCACCTACGGGGAACGAGCAGTGCCCGCACGCAGACGACGTCGCGGGCAGCAGCTAGTTTGAAATATTTTAAACATATTAAACTAAAATGAATCAATTAATACGTACATTGACAAACAAATAACTACAAAATGAAACGGCGACAAGCAATTTATAAAATTATTTACAACTCTATTTATACACATAACAACTTCAAAGAAGTTTAATACATAATTGATATATCAAAGTCGAAAAGGCGGCGTAGGCAACTAGGCAATCAAACATTTATAAGTTAATCTATACAAAATTTATAGGAATCGGAAAAATACGGCCTATTTAAATATTTAATTAGTTTTTCGAAGAGTAATTATTATTATTTATTGAAGGCGAGGCGAAATATTTTAGATGTTGACGTACTCATTTGTTGTTGTTTGTGACGAGTCAAAGTGATTGAAAACAAAATATTTAAGTTACGGACTGTTTGTGTATATTTAGTACACTTTGATTAATAATAAATTCAACTCAATTACCTTACACACTATATAAATGACACGCGTATTAATGACAAGTATCAATAAATGATAATAAGCTTAAATAATTATACTGCTATTATAGAACTTGCCCGAAGGTAATGTGGGTTGGCGGATATATTCCCTACTATGAGAAACGATCGCTATCAGGTGTACATGATAACAACCGGGACCGACAGCTTAACGTGCTCTCCGAGGCACGGTGGGGAGACCCGCAAGGACTGCACAAACACCCAGACCACGGCAAACATCTGTATGGCCAATACAAATGCTGTCGTGTGCGGGAATCGAACCCGCAACCGCCGTAAATATAATTGAAGTGTTCTTTTTTCGCTTGCAACCAAACACAATAAAGAATACACGGCCATATTGTATACGTCTCACATCTCCTAGTGTTTTACGCTTAACTGTGTAGTAAATGACGTACAGGCGGAGATAACGCTTGGCGTCTGTCGAGACGTAGGCGACACAGTTTCCTGCAGAAGACTTAACTACTCGTACTAACTGTGCCTGGATCCTTCCCGACGAGTTTAACCATCGCAAAAGTATAAATTACAACTCAAGAACTATTTAAATTTGATTATTATGAGATTTAAACTGTATTAATCTTCAGTCAAATATTTTTTTGCTACCCACACATGAGGGGATTCTAAACATTTTTAATATAATATAAAAAATCCGTTCGAGCGGGGATCGAACCCGCTCGCTGCTTAGAATGGTTAAAATCATATCAAAAATTTCGACCCAGCGGGTACATCGTTCCATAGCCTAATTATTGGCTAAAGCACCGACACGGTGAGTCGGAGATGCAGGTTCGATCCCCGCTGGAAGTGATTTTTAATATAATATTAAAAGTTTAGAGAGTAATGTAAAAAAAAGTATCGCAAACTCTCGACAAATTTTTTAGTGCTACAGTTTTATTATAAAAACTTACGTTTTATAAAAACTTCATAAATTTATAAAGACGTCGATTAGTTAGTATTACGTAAAAAATAAAAATGAAATTTTTTTTTAGCTTCACCAAAAAAATAAAATGTTCGTTTGTGTCTGTCGGAATTTAAACCAAACTGGCAACATCACGTATATACGTGTACAAATACACGATAAAGTTAGACGATCGCACTGATGTAACTTGTGTCTTTGACTATCAACGTGCCATACTCGATTCAGACTTGGAGCTAATTTTAGTATTTACAAATATAGGTGCTTTGGATGTTTTCTATTAATTTAATTATGATATTGTGAACAGTTTTCTCAGGAATATTAACACGGTAATCGTTTCTTTTGGTAGTAAACCTATCAATGTTAAATGAATCACCCAATCTAGCACGATTAAAATAAATCATTTACCATATTAGTCTGATCTTCCACAACATAAAGGCTTTCTAAATTATTAATTATTATATAAAATATAATGGGGTAGAAACACTGACATGAGTGTAATATACAAGGCAGACACAAGCGAGAGGCAATAAATTAAACCACATAATATACAAATCTATATATTACCTATATATAAAAGAGATTTCCACCCGTATATTTACTCATCACGATATCTCTGGAACCATAAGGCGTAAAATTTGGTAGGAATATTCCTTTCGCCGAGTAGAGGTCAGCTAAGAACGGATTTTACCAAATTCCACAGACAAGACGGTGTTGCGATGGTTAATAACATATATGGCAAAACAACGTTTGCGGGGTTAGCTGTTTCTAAATTACATAAAAAGTAAAAATCAAGCAAACAGAAGCTTTAATTTAGACACAAAATGGGTTTACGACTAATTTCAACGCTTTTGATACAACGATGGTCGATTACTTAACAAATAATAGTACAAGTTATTGAAGATTCTTAACGGAGCGAAAATTTTTAAAAGTTATGAAGACAGAACAATGGCTGTGGGGTCAGATAGGATTTAAAAAAATCAATCATTTTTTTACAACTGAGAGTAACAAAACAATGATTATACTAAAACAGTACTTTTTATTCGTTACATTTTCACCTCGCGTTTTAAAGTTAAGACAAATATAGGAATGGTTCCGCTGTAAAAAAAGGGGAAAAAGTTTAGGGTTGCCAAATGTTTTGTTCTCACAGGACAGGACAAAGTTTTATGGGTATTTGGGATAATCTGGATAAGGCTTAACAAGAGTTTCGAAAAATGTTCGTGTAAAAATATTTTTATATCGCAATAACATACATCGATTTAAATATAGTTTATAGTTAGTCCACGGTGTTCACTTAACGGTAATTTTTTTAAAGTAACAATAAAGAATAAAAAAGAAAACAAATAAATTTTCTACGTTTACGCGAATTTTATTCATTGAAATGAAATTCATGAATTGAGTCCTCCCGTGACCATGGTTGCTGTAAAGTATCCGAAACGTCGGGAATTTAAAAAAAAAACTTAATAAACCGCGATAAAATCCGTAAAAGTTGTTTCATTTCAATAAACAAATAAATTAATAAATATTCAAAAGAAATACGAGACAACAGAAAAGAGACCTCACGCATTTCATAAATAACGTCGAAATACAAAAACGTCAGTTTGTGAGACATGTGTCGGGAAAATAACGTATTTACTAAGTTCCATTACGTGATACTTTTCAAACTACATGCTACTTGTATTACTAGATGACAAGTGCGGTTTCACAAACACTATAGTCCATTGAAAAGTTACATTTGGGGTTGCGTTTGTCAGAGGACGCAATTTTATTTTTTAGATATGAAGGGGAGGTTAGTCTAATGTTAAATCCAAGTTTGTGGGTTTGTAGTCCTTGTGCAACGGCCGCCATCTTGAAAAAAGAGGTTCAAATGGTTTTTATGGTTTATCTGCCAAACTATAAGTTTCACAAAAAAAATTATTAAACATTTTTTGTTGTAAATAAAATTATCAACAACTTATGTTAAGTAACTTTTAGTCGTAGAATCATAAATAAAAAAGTTATAAGTGAAAAACCATAACAATTTAAGAGAAAAAAATCTATTTGTCGATAAAACTTTTTTTCTAATCATTTTACAAAAAAATAATATCAGACCATTTTTATAGACAATATTTTAAGGAACAATTTTTACCAGGAACATTTTTAAATTTATTTATTATTTAAGGTTTTACAACGCTGCGAAACGAATACTATTCTTCAATATTTGTAACTATACATGAATACTCGTATATTTTGGCATAATTTTTAATCACCTTGTTATTTTTTTATGATGATCTTTTTAATTATTGATAGTAAAATATTGTTAATATATAAATAATTCTTGATTTAACACTTTACCTACGAGGTGGAGTCTGGAGGCGCGTTTTTTACACGCGTGATTTTCTAAATCACAACTACTCTATCCTCGGTCTTTTTGATAGACCAAGCTGCGGCTCAGCAGCTGGTTGGCTTACTATATTAAATACTTGAGGGGGAACCGGAGAAGGAAGTTAGCAAGGAGTGTGAAGTGGTTTTATGTACGGAGACCTTATTGCGTATAACTTGCTGTTTCTCCATGCTTTTTCAGGATGTGACACAATTTCAGGTGCTTACAATATGGGTAAACTCAAATTTCTGAAAAGCCTGGAGAAACATCTAGTGGAACGGCGTTGTTCCTCAACAAGAGAGTGGACTTTGCACTGCTCACTATCATTGGTGAACGTTTTTTTTTTATCATTATTTATGGGGAGACTTGCAGCAAAATAATGGAGCTCTCGAAATTAATTGAAGAAAATGATTTACACACATTTTGAAATTTACGCCACTTTCTTCTTCGGTTCTCCCTCAAGTATTTAATATAGAAAGCCAGCCAGCCCCTCACCGCAAGATCGAGGACAGTAGTTGTGATTTAGAAAATCACCGTGGATTATGCCTACTGCGGATACCACGTAAAAAAAACGCGCCTCCAGACTCCACCTCGTAGGTAAAGTGTCAAATCAAGAATTATTTATACATTAACAATATTTTACTATCAATAATTAAAAAGATCATCATAAAAAAATAACAAGGTGATTAAAAATTAGGGCAAATCATGAATATTTATTTTTATATTCACGTATTGTTATGAATACTGAAGAATAGTATTCGTTTCGCAGCGTTGTAAAACCTTAAATAATAAATAAATTTAAAAATGTTCCTGGTAAAAATTGTTCCTTAAAATATTGTCTATAAAAATGGTCTGATATTATTTTTTTGTATAATGATTAGAAAAAAAGTTTTATCGACAAATAGATTTTTTTCTCTTAAATTGTTATGGTTTTCACTCATAACTTTTTTTTTATGATTCTACGACTAAAAATTACTGAACATAAGTTGTAGATAATTTTATTTGCAACAAAAAATGTTTAATATTTTTTTTTGTGAGACTTATAGTTTGACAGATAAACCATAAAAACCATTTGAACCTCTTTTTTCAAGATGGCGGCCGTTGCACAAGGACTACAAACCCACAAACTTGGATTTAACATTAGACTAACCCCCCCTTCATATCTAAAAAATAAAATTGCGTCCTCTGACAAACGCAAGGTAAGCCCAAAAAAATGTAACATTTCAATGGACTACTACTAAATGGTAAAGATTAATTCACTAGATTCTAAGTTAGGGCCTATGCAAACCACGTTTTTAAACGCGCCGTCGACGCGCGTTTTAGAAACGCGCGTCAACGGCGCTCTTTTATCCTACAGAGCAGTTTGTTGTTGTTTGTATCGATACAAACACGCGGCACCGGCGCGTTTGCATCGCGTCTGTATCGCTACACACGCCGCGTCAACGGCGCGCTGATATTATACAGGTGTGCAAAGGTCTACAGGCTGCGTCTGACTCGCGTGTGTATCGCGTCTGTATCGCTAGAAACGCGCGTCAACGGCGCGTTTTAAAAACGTGGTTTGCATAGGCCCTTTGACTTTCAGTATATCTGCTGTGAACTGTATTTTGTACTGTCTTTATATTCAAATATAGTGACGTGATTACCGTAATAGCCGTTTTATTAGGACATCAACCTCCTACACATCTGAAAATATACGCCCACTAGAATATAACAAACAACACCGCGGACAGAACAAAGACTTCGTAATTATATTTAGTAATTACCTTAAGGATGCTTTTATATAAATTACCTAATAAAACATTATCGTCGTTAATAACATATTTTTGACCTTTTTTCCGCAATTCGAATAGCAGAAGTGCTTATATCGAAACGAAATCCATATCTATTTTGTAAGATGTCGATCATAATAGAAATATCCTAAGAGGAATATCAAAATATTGCTTTTTTTGTAATATGTTTCGTTTGCGTTTGATCATACTAATATTCTAAATGCGAAGGTTGGTAGTTGGAACGTTGGATATTTGTTATTTTTTTCACGCAAAGAAACGAAATTTCATAGCAACTGGTTCAACTCGAAGTCTCGAACCAGTTGCTATGAAATTTTGTAGTTGGTTGTGTATCCGGAATAACAGATATGCTTTGAATTTGCTATGGCATCAGAAGTTACAGGAATAAAAGTTACCGAAACAAAAACCTGGGCGCGTTTGCATTACTCATCGTTTCGATTGTAATAAAATTAATCAGTTACTACTTGTATTTTTCGTACGATATAGTCTCTGGTGTAGTATAAACTCTGGTGTAATGGTGCGTGTCGGCGGCGCCTAAACACCGACGGTCGCGGGTTCGATTTCTACTCGGAGAGGATATTTGTGCTCATACAAATATTTATTTTTGGTCTGGTTGTTAGTCATTGTTTGTCTCACCACCCTGCCTCGGATAGCACGTTAAGCTGTGGTCCCAGTTGTTATATCACGTACATCTGGTAGCGATCGATATATTCGCCAGCCCGCATTGGAGCAGCGTGGTGGCTTAAGCTCTGATCCTTCTCCTACGTGGGGAAAGAGACCTATGCCCAGCAGTGGGATCTCATAACCTCATCATCAAACAATTAAGGATTTATTGTACTCTGATTATGATGGAAAAATAAATTGTAATTATTGAAGTAAAACTTCTTTACACACGCTTGACTTGGGGAGTAAGCTGGTGAATGCGTGACGAGGCGTTACGAAAGTATGATCGAGCGAGGCGAACGGAACTTGAGAGGGAGATATAAGTTAGTGAAGATAGAAAGAGAGAGACGTTTCGTAGCTTTTACTTCAGTCGTGTGGTCCAAAGCACACTCGTATTTATCTCCGTTTATCACTCCACCGGTAGTAAACACCTATATAAATAAATATATATAATAGGTACTATACAATAAATACTTATATAATTCGAAAAATAAATTTAATTAAATAACAATAATTATTGTTATTATTAAATGCTGTCCCGCTAACCAATTCTCGTAGCTGGAGACCCTACAATAGTTACAAATGGCGCACATGGAAGTGAAACGTTGACCTACATTCGTGAATTCGACACCACTAATAAAAACCCTCTGAAACACTGTTGTAGTTATGTTTTGATGAAGAGCTAACATCAGCATTTTAATTGTAACAGACACGCTAATGGATCGAGTAAACATGACTAATTAATTACTTTCACACACTAACTGTGGCTTGTGTAATCAAACGTTTGTAAATTTTGATACTTGTTTACAGTAAAATGCTGATATGACGTGTATTATTAATATTTCACTACTGGTAAATAGACTCGACTGGCATTCTCTTCTATTCAAATAATGATCGAAAAAGTAACGTGCTTTGTTGAAAATATTTACATTTTTAATACGTCTAAACAGTCTAAAGTATTTTAAATGATATTAAATCTTCTTCGTCATATAATATTACGCTGACTTCATTGAGTTTCCTGTCCGCACTTTTCAATAGGCTATTTCACGAATAGGTACTAGATCCAAACAAAATTAATTCAGTAATAAATAATTGCCTTGTAAAATAACGATTTAAAGTTGATTTTGAAGACTAAATTGTAGATTATTTTTTTTTCTGTGATAAATAAGTGATGAAATCCGTAAAATAAAGTTATTATTATTTTATAGACGATAAAACACAGAATATGTAAAAACCTCAGAATCATTTGTTAGCCGTAGACCAAAATAACTTTATGTAACAATAATGGTCTACGGTTCACATGCTGTCGACCGCAGCTTGTGAGTTCCGAACGTAAAGCTACACAATTTCATGGTGCATCGAATTTTAGGAGAAAATATAGTTTGATTAAATTCGTACTGCATTGGGAACGGTTGGTATAGTGGTCACAGTAATGGTTACTGTTCAAGCGATCGCGGGTTTGATCACCGCTCATAGAATTTTGGATAGGCCCTAAATACTAGATCGTTCAATAAGTCCCGAGACTAACCTGGAAATGGCACATATATTAAAAACTCTTTTGATTTTTAAAAAGTACTGGCTATCAATATAAGAATATGTGTCAAATTTTTAAAAATGGAACAATAAAATTATTGATTTTGAAACATTTAAGTGACGCTACGGTTGTAATTTCGATACAATGAAAAAAAAAAACGAGTTTCGCGTGTTGATAAAACATTGTTTTTTAATGGGAAAAAATACCGTTGAAGCACAGCAATGGCTTATAAAATGTCATGCAGGATCAGCTCCCTCTAAAGCAACCATTTATCGGTGGTATGCCGACTTCAAACGCGGTCGCATGGACACCAATGATGGGGAACGCTCAGGTCGTCCAAATGAAGCAGTGACTCAACAAAATATTAACCAAGTCCTCAAAATCGTATTGGAAGATCGGAAGGTAAAAGTGCGAGAGATAGCCGAGATAGTGAAGATTTCAGCTGGTAGTGTTTTCACTACTTTACATAAAAATTTGGCCATGAAAAAGCTTTTTTCTAAGTGGGTGCCGCGTTTGCTTACAACTGATCAAAAGGAACAACGAATCAATGATTCAGAGCGATGTTTGGCGCTGATGAATCATAATAAAAAGGATTTTTTACGTCGGTATGTAACAATGGATGAAACCTGGATATACCATTTCACTCCGGAATCCAATCGGCAGGCAGCGGAGTTTAGAGCAGCTGGTGAAAGCCGCCCGAAGCGTCCAAAGACTCAGAAATCGGCCGGTAAGGTTATGGCGTCTATATTTTGGGATGCGCATGAAATACTTTTCATCGACTACCTTGAAAAGGGGCAAAATATAAATAGTGACTATTACATGTGCTTATTGGAGCGATTGAAGTACGAATATGCGGATAAACGGCCTCACATGAACAAAAAGAAAGTGGTGTTTCACCAGGACAACGCGCCTTGTCACAAGTCCGTGAGAACGATGGCCAAAATTAACGAATTGGGCTTCGAATTGCTTCCTCATCCCCCTTATTCGCCAGACTTGGCCCCCAGCGATTACTGGCTGTTTGCAGACCTCAAAAAATGCTTCAGGGTAAGAAATTTGACTCAAATAGTGAAGTTATCGCAGCAACGGAGGCTTATTTTGAAGCCAAAGACAAATCGTTCTACACACATGGGATAGAAAAGTTAGAAAAGCGTTGGAGGGACTGTATCGCTCTTAGAAGAGACTATGTTGATGAATAAAAATTAATTTTATAAAAAAGACCTTTTTTTAGTACTTAGTCTCGGGACTTATTGAACCACGTGTTATCTTTGTAGTACATAATCTTGGCGTTGATATAATTGGATTTTTCCCTGCTGAGCATAAAGTTTTATCCACTAAACAGAACGTAATTTCCTAATTTATCTATTTAAGGTTAGAAAACTTGAAATAATATTAAACATTATATTCTTATATTTCAAAGCGCTTACAACCCACGCGTTATTAGCGATTAAAGCGATCAGCTTTCTTACAAACTTTTCAAAGAAAATACATTACAATAACAATTAAGTATTAAAAATTCATCAAGAAATTCGAATACAATATTATATTAAAATAATTTATGAGTTAAAAAATAAATAACTAAAAAAAATAACAAGCGACATTTTATACTCCCGTCCTTCGTATAAAAGAAAGTAATAATATAATTATGTCAATGTAAAAATCTGCGGTCACCAACCCGCCTGCCCAGCGTGTGGTAACTATGGGCAACACACGAGTTCACGCCATTTTTGGCGCGAACTTGGGGAGGCCTATGTCCAACAGTAGACTGCGATAGGCTGAAGTGTTGATGATGATGATGATGATGATGATGATGTGCGTGATGTAAATATAATGAAAAGCAAAGAAAACGTCCCGCAAATTGCTAATACGCTGGAACTTGGTCGCTCTAGCATCCCTGTGAGTATTACATTATTATATTATAATTGAACATTTTTCTTTGTACGAAGCCATATCAGCAGGTTTGTTAAAACGCTCGTCATTTTTATTGACAAGACCGTACCCGATTTTCCCGGTTGATTTTGAACCTTTTTCTAAATAATTAATTTGTCTGACCGTCCTTAACTTACCATCTTTTATACATGCGACAGTTTCCAAATTCAAGACTGGGAAAATACTTCAAATATTCATGTGGACCGAAAGCTATAGTAATGTTAAAATTATTCGATATGACCCTTGTATGTTTGTTTGTGACATCAACCGGGATGGACAGCTAACGTGCTCGCCGAGACACGGTGGGGAGACTCGCAAGAAGAACCAGATGGTAAAGAAAGAGTCGTTAAAATGCAAATATCTGCTCCGACTGGGAATTAAATTCACAATTTACGGTGCGTAGTGTACCCACACGGCACAGGTAGCTAAACACCAGAGCGATGTCAAACATATTTATCACCTACATAAATCTTTGTCTTGTGCGGGAATCGACTTTGCAACCACTAGCATATTTGCCAACCGTCTGACTTGGTCATTATCAGGATAATCTATATAGTAAAAATGAATGTTGCTAAGCGTATAACTGGAGAACGGCTCGACCAATTCGGATAAATTTTTTTATATGTTCCTTAAAAATCCCACGGAAGGTTTTTATACAAAAAAAAAAAAAAACATAACAGAACGAAGTCTGTCCGGGCAGCTAGTGATAAATATATATATATATATACAGAAGAATTATATTGATCTACAAAATAATTCCATATATACGAGTATATCAGGGATATATTTTGATAAATTTTGATTAAAGATAACCTTTGCTAATGGTAAAAGTTTCACGTAACGCTTTAATACAAACTATTGTCATTAGAGACACGCGATTTGGCATACTGATGCAATTACTCGTTCTCAGAGATAGAACATATGTAGGAATAAAATGATATCTAATAAATATATCCATGAAAAAAGAAAATAGCAAGCGGGTAATTGAAATGTTTTATTTTATTTCATTGAATGACGTCCACGAACTAGATCTAAAAGAATAAATGTGAAGTTACTTGCCGATGTTTCTCAGTAGAAATTACACGCTGTAACGATGATAGCTTCATATTAACTATCTAATACCTTTAAACGAGCAGTTCAGATTTTATCTATACTAATATATAAAGCTGAAGAGTTTGTTTGTTTGGTTGTTTGTTTGTTTGAACGCGCTAATCTTTGGAACTACTGGGCCGATTTAAAAAAATTCTTTCAGTGTTAGATAGCCCATTTATCGAGCAAGGCTATAGAGGCTATGTGTCATCACGCTAAGACCAATAGGAGCGGAGTCCACGCCGACGAAGTCGCGCGCAGAAGCTAGTATAAATATATAATTGGAAACGGCTCCAACGATTTTCATAAAATTTAGTATGAAGGGAGTCTCGGGGGCGATAAATCGATCTAGCTAAGATTCATATCTAGAAAATGTTATTTTATCTGTGTTTTCAGGCAGTGAAAAACTGCTACAATATCAATAGAATATGAAGGTAAATTTCGCCACCAGGTGCGAAATCGGGCGGTCCCGAAACGAGATGACCCCGCTTCAAATCCACATGTCGCCAGATCGATTATTTTATTACCTTTCTTTTCTAATTGTCACGTGATTTTTTATTTACATAACCAGTTCTTATTTTTTATTATTATGTCGGTAAGATCGAAAAATATTATTCATATTTCATAAGTATGTAATTCTTATTTAAATCAAATTTCCAAAAAACACGATTTACCAATAAAAAAGCGAGCATACCTCGGTCATCCAGGTACTAATTAATTAATAACACTAATATAATAATTGAAAATTAAAAAAAAGAACTTTTGATGCCTACTTGACTAAAGAAATTATAGATAAAAAAATATAGATATTAGATTATATTTTTTTTTGTTTTAGGTAACAAATATTAAAGACTTAAGAGTAGCAGTAAACTTTTAAATTTAAAGAAATCAGACTTAATTTGAAATTTTTTGTATATTAAATATAATATATAAGCGTCTAAGCGTCAACAAACCAGATGCTGTTTTAAAGTAATAAAGGGAAATGTATGATTCAAGAAAGTAAACAGGAAGGGACAGAAGCTTCCGGGTTGCACAATTTCCCTACGAATTGTGCCATAATGGCTAAATTACGGCCACTTCATCGTTACGCAAAAATGTAGTTCTACCTACATAACCTACCTTACATGATGCAGCCCTCAGCATCTGTAGACACTGACTATAAAACCATATATTCTAAAATGCAGACGCGCATTTCTAAATATATGTTAGTATTAATAAATAAATAGTTCGTATCATAGTTTATACTATTACGGCTAACGACATAAACCTGTGTATATGTTTTTGTTTGAAATATGAATACTTGAAGTGCTGTAAATTGTTATGTTAAAAGGAGTGAATAAATAAAAATAAATAATTATTATTAGTTTCCTTAAAGTATATGACACTAGCTTTGCCCTCGGTAAATGAATAATCCAACACAAAAATAATTTTTCAATTCGAATCAGTAGTACCTGAAATTTGCAAGTTCAGTGAAAAAAAAAATCTTCTTTTCTATAATATTAGTATAGAAAAAGCATCATATAGCAGTAGAGTAACATCATTTGTATCTGCAGTCATCTCATCTTAAAAATAACATCATGGTACAACATGATTTAATAAATACATAATCTGAACATACACATACACACACACACACACACACACACACACACACACACACACACACACACACACGCACACACGGTCATCAGTTCTTAAGGTAGGCAACATAATGCCTGTATTTTAGTTAACAGCTACATATTTTTGTAACTAATTTCATACAATATTAACAATACATATAGAAATAAATATAAACTTCTCTCAGAATTCATGCGGAAATCGATTCCACAACCCCTGGAGCAGAAAGCAGGGCAAACCGCTCCAACGGGTTATTGTTTCATTAATATAAATTACTATGTTCATGCTGATACATATACTAACATATATACAGCAAACGCCACGTAGTTACGGTAATCCATTTATTTAATATATTACAATGTAACTGACTGTCATTAATCATTAATAGATTACCGATAATAATTAATACTTCAATAAGATATGAACAGATGTCACAATAACATTTTAATTTTAACAAATAATCCGTCGTAACTGTGTAAACTGTTATAGATATTTAAAATATAGATCGTAAGTGCTATAAATATTATAGGCTCAAGCCTATAATATTTTGAAATTAAAATTAAATGAATAACTTTGCCGCCGGACTGGACGGACGGAATGACGCCGCGTTGGCGCAGCGGTTAAAGCACTGGATTGCGATTGACTGTTGCGCGGGCGGTTGCGGGTCCGATCCCCGCACACGACAACATTTGTATTGGCCATACAGATGTTTGCCGTGGTCTGGGTGTTTGTGCAGTCCTTGTGGGTCTCCCCACCGTGCCTCGGAGAGCACGTTAAGCCGTCGGTCCCGGTCGTTATCATGTACACCTGATAGTGATCGTTACTCATAGTAGGGAATATCCGCCAACCCGCATTGGAGCAGCGTGGTGGATTAAGCTCCGATCCTTCTCCTACATAGGGAAGAGGCCTATGCCCAACAGTGGGATATTACAGGCTGAATCGTGAATCGTGAATAACTTTAAGAACACTTGCGATTTTTAGGCCAGAATTTTTCTGTTAACCCATTCGCGATTATTTTTCTAATTTACTAAAATAATTATAAAATAATTTTCATCCATTAAGTAGATAGATGATGTTCATCTCTAGTTCAGATCTCCTACTATAAAATAAAATGTAACAATATTAATTCAATTTAAAGCATGTTATATAAACATAATTGTGTTTGCTCGCAAACGAAAAAAAAACCGGCTTCAATTACATCGACAAATAATACAACGTAATAAGACGAAAAAATAGTCAAGAAAATACGCGCTATTAAAGATTACTCAAAAAGTTGTAATCAGATCTCGATCTAATTTAAACAAGACTACATGACAAGTACTGGCTTTTGATTAAAGTAAGAATCATCGAAATCGGTACACCGAGTTAAAAGTTATGCGGTATAATACAACGTAGGTCGACGAAAAAGTAGTCAAGTAAATACGCATTATTAGATATAACTCTAAAAGTACTTGTCAGATCTCAATTAAATTTAAATGGGACCACATGAAACGCAACACCTTTCAATTAAAACAAAATTGATTGAAATCGGTCCACCCAGTCAAAAGTTCTGAGCTAACATACATTAAAAAAAAAATACAGTCGAATTGAGAACCTCCTCCTTTTAAGGAAGTCGGTTAATAACAATAAAAGTAAGTCATACTTGTCAAAGTATACAAAAAGTCAAATATTTTATTTCCAATTCAATTAAAAACTTTGAACGAATAAAAATAAATGACATTTTACATCGAATGCTTAATATTTGTACCAGTCGAAGTGGAAAATTGAATCATGAGAGTTAACCTTTTGAGCGCCACGCCTCAAATCCATTCCCGTGCCCTGTACGCCAAGGCATAAATTAAACAAAAATACCTACGAAAAAAATAGTGCTGCCAAGAGTCGTTATCGAGTACCACAAAGTGACTTGTTTATGTTGATTTTTATGCAATAAATGACTACTTATATAATCTAGGATGGTTTATTCTTTCAATATTTTTCTTGTATTATCTTGCACTCGTTATATATACTTACAATAACATAAATAAAAAACAAACATTACAAAAAAAATCATAGTAAAGCACAACACCATTCTCTATCGTCATGACGTCATTGTCACAACTGGAAGACTACGGCGCAGCTGACCTACGGTTTTAATACTTTCATAGAGACTTGTTAGAGATGTGCTGTGTGTGCCGCACGCTGTATATCGATTTCGAATCGAATCTATATACATATAAATGAAAAGTAATTTAAAAAAAATTACCGAATTCAAATTTGTATTTTTTTTATTATATAATAATTGAAAAGGGAGTAATAAAACTGCAATATATTAAAAAATCTAAATTACTTACCTAAATATGCCTACTATTTATTAAATCCAGCTTTAACAAAGTAAAACTACAATACTATACAATATTATAATAAAAATATTTAATATGTCATAATGTTCCTTACCAACTCGCAATAACGGCTATTTGCGCATTATTGTTACTCATTTAAGAAGACAATAGACGCACCGGTCATAAAACATTTTGTACTGCATTTTGACAGAACTCCTTACTTTCAAACAATAATGGCTCTTGATGTACAGCGATAAAGGTGAGAATTACATTAAAAATCTTTTTTGAGACCATAAATTATATGGAATTCTCAAAAGTTATAAAAAAAAATGTTTTTTGCAATCGTGGGAATGTTTTTAAAAAGTTTATGCAAATATTGCGTTTTAAAATTTCGTTTCTTTTTTGCTATCGTTTTTAGAAGTTTCGTAAAAATCCTAATAATATTAGTTTAAAGTAATGTAATTCATGTGAAATTCGTTCAATGAAATATAGAAGTTGTTATTAAAATAGAATATATTTAAAAATCCTTTGTAATGGAAAGATTGTTGTAAATCTATGTTTTTTAGTCTAGTAGGATTTTAAACAACTTTTGTCTTATAGAGGTTAAACTAGATTAATAATATATAAATTCATATCTTACATTTATATTTGTGCCTCTTGCGTCACATCACTAGCGGTCTGCTATAGACGACAACGGCGTACAGGACATATCATTTACGTGGAATAAGAATGCATGTTTTTATTTCAATGTTTCTCAGTACGTGTAGCTCTAAAAGACTGGTTTTTTATACTCAAATGTTGCAGGGATATTCTATTTTGAGAGATGTTGAATTAAAATACTAAAAATATTTTTTTAATAATTTTATTTAATATTTTGGTGGTCCGGGTTTTTTGTCACATATAGACGTCGTTGGCGCACAGAGCTCGCAAGTGCTTGTCACGTATATGTGTCTTTGGCGTTCAAAAGGTTAAAGGCACTTATAAAGAAAAGTTAAGTGACTTGTTTGATCAACAGTCCCCGTTGAGTCGCTCTCGAAGTGCTGGCAAATGGCAATATTACAGTTTTGCCACGCACTCTACACTAATATTATAACGATAAAATCATAGTCTGCTTGTTGGAATCGATAAATTCTAAGAGTACTACTGCGATTTTATTATTTTTAAGAATTTCTTTAATTTCATTTATAAAACAATTGTTTTATTGAGACTGCGTTCTCACCATTGCCAAGTTTGCGACTATGTAATAAATGAACTCATGCCCGACAAATAATATTGTTACTTACATATAAATTTTATTTGTAGCCGATATCAATTCAAAAGGACATTGATAGACCATACGCTCAAAATACATTGCCATTTACGTCAAACTTGCAGTAGGTACTGATAAAACTAAAAACAACAAAAATATCACGTCCTATAACACATTACAACTATTGCGGATGGTTTGTAGAAATAGCATAGAATATTTTATTTCAATTTTATACTTGTTATAGATTTTGTCATTTCATATGAGCCATGATTGCATTTGTTTTACTTTTTCTTTTATTATATAACACGTTTTTCTGTATTCCTCTGAGTTTTCTGTGTTTAATATTTCAAGTTATAAAGTCCAGAAAATTCCAATTAAATCCACCGAGCCAAATGGTAAAAATATGAATAATACCATAATAGCTATTTTGTGTATGGAGCCCTTAGAATGTCGAAATGTCGGGAGTTTCAAATCGCGGTATATTCCCTAGAATCAAGTAGTCGTAGTGACCGTGAAAAAACTTATAATATAGCATTATCGATTAGCTCATAAATTTTTTATATACAATACAAGGTGATTAACGAAAAGTCTTCCCCTAGTTTTCAAATAAAATAGTGCAAGTCGAGTCACGCGACGTCACTCGTGTTCATCGTAATAAACCATTACAGCAACTCCATTAAACTATACGAAGAATGTTATCATTATCAATGTAAGGACCCTCTGAAATAATAAACGAATTCTATATTAAAGGAGCCACATCGCATACAGTCGACACGTCCGGATTGGCGTCGTTTCAAAAGGGTTAAGTACAGATATCTTTGTGAGTAGATGTTGAGACAGCTTGATAGTGGGCTATTTACCCTCATTATCCTGCACATTGTCTTGAATGGGGGCGAAATTGTTTAAGACTTTCATCGAAACCAGTTTATTTTAACTGCGTTTTTAGATGAGTGATTTATTCATGTATTGTATGCTTTGTTCATTAATTGTTTGATATTTAATTACATTTTGTTGTGGAAGTTGTGGAAATTTGTAGCTGAAAGTTTGGAGCAACCTGACTTTAAGTAGGTCAACCTGATACTAAATAATACTGATTTAAAATATTGTTGTGTGGCAGCAAAGTGCCAGAGCTCTTAGAGAGGATCATAGAGCCAACTAAGTGACTATAGGCTACATTAGGTATATACGTTTGTTTGCCACCTTCGCTTTATACAAAAAAATAATTGCAATTAATAATATTAAAATGAATTCCAATTATGAAATTGAAACATCGAAATATATTTATGTATATATCTGCCAATTGCGTTTTGCGTTGTATTGGTATATGGTTCTATACACTCGCTCACGGCCAATGTTTGAATCGACAGCTTATAATCATTCAGTGTCTCCATATACACGGTAATTACCGTAGATGCACCGTAATGTGGTCTTAATCTACCGTCAAGGTATTAAGGTATTACCGTGACCGTGTCGTACATCACCGTATCCACATACAAGTACACTGCGTAAAACGAATCTTGGTCAACTTAACGTAATTATTTTTTAACAGCAACACTGTTCTTGGTCCCTGGGATTATCTGAAATTATCTGTAGATATTTCTTCTACTCACCTACAAAACAAGTGCATTTATTACTACTAACGATATTATGTTGCTTAAAATGAATAAATCAATTTACGAAAAATATATTGTTTTCCTAGGAAAGTCAAATTCCGAATGATATAATATAGTAAATTATTATGTTCAAATAATTCATTTTTTATCTTTTGTTGCTAATTATTAAAAAAGCAAATATATTTTGAATTCACATCGTTGTTATTTTCCTTTCAAAAATTACACGGTAATTTACACGGTAAACTTTTAGTCGATCCACCGTAATAATGGCTCAAAACACCGTATTTTTACCCTTGCAACACGGTAATTCCCAATTTACATATGGAGACACTGTCATCATTACATAGTATTAAACAAAGTCGCTTCCTGCTGTATGTATGCTTAGATCTTTAAAACTACGCAACGGATTTTGATGTGGTTTTATTTCGAATAGAGTAATTCCAGAAGAAGATTTATATGTATAGGTAATACATGCATAATATAGTAGAGGGACACTGATAGTTTTTGCAACCGTGCAAAGCCGGGGTCGCTAGTATTTTATAAATCATAGTCTTATATTGACTACAAATAATAATTTGAAAAGAAAACTAAATATTACTTCCTAATAACGGTAAATACGCTTTAATTTTAAAACTTAAAAGTATATAGTATGTAACAACAACAATTTAAACAATGTAAAATCATATTTTTAATATCAATATGCCCGCAATAGCAGGTCGTAGCGACCCACATAGCACGGCGGGGAGCGGGTCGATTTGCGCGCGCCGCAACAGGTGAAATCCGGCCGGACCTAGCTCTCTTAATTATTGTTTACTAGCTGACTCTGCAGAATCTGTCCATTCCCATTTTCCGTTATTTAAATGCATAAAAAAATCCATGGAAATAAAAAATATTATTCCGACTTTGGTCCACAGAAAAAATTTTGGTCAGTTGAAAATTTGTGCTCGAATTTAACTTCTGTTTGTCTAATAACTTTTTGAATTCATATAAAGACCATAAATAAAATTATTTTCAATTTACCCGAACAAACAACTGAACATATTCTCCCATATTTCTTTCTCTATTCTTATTTAGACGCTTTAAGTCAATTAGGAAAATCCAAATCAACCTTCAGCGATATTTTATTAAAAAGTATACTATTAGCTTATCTATCAAACACTAAGCAATATTTTTGTTATGTATATAATATTAATAATAAATAGTATCTTATACTATTAAACGAGCAATTCTTGTATATATATATATATATATATATAGAATCTGAATCTCGGAATCGGCTCCAACGATTTTCGTGAAATTCAGTATACAGGGGATTTCGGGGGCGAAAAATTGATCTAGCTAGGATTCATTAAAAAAAATGTCGTTTTATCCCTGTTTTTAGGCAATGAAAAAATATCATTAGAATACGAAGCTTAATTTCACAATTACTGACATAGCTCTAATAGCGTAATTAGTTAATCGGCGGGTGTCAGATCATGTTGACCCGGGTTCGAATCTCAGTCTCCAGATTAATTTTTTTCTTTTTTTTTTAATTTCACTCGTGATTTATTATTTAAATAAAATTAAAATATAAAAATACCGAGAAAAAAAAAACAAAAAATAAAACGAAAATACCGAGCTAGGCTCGGTCACCCAGGTACTTGATATTAATTCAAGCAGATGGTTGACGTTTCAGTTGCATTGTATTTCAATACAAATAGTTCAGCATAGCCCTCATTAACAAACAGATTATTAAATAAATAAAAGAGCTTTTCACACAGAAACGTTAGTAAACTTTAATTGTCATTAAACGATGATATTAAATACTCTTTTGATAGTTTTACAAATTATCCGCGAGTTCATTTTTATAACAATTTATTGTGTTTTAATCTTTACTTATTTATTTTTTCTTTTCGCTAGTTTAATAAACATATTAGTTATTCATAGTTAAACAAATTTTGATTTTAATTAAAATCACTTGAAATAAGAAAAGGATCATCAATTAAGTAATCTGGTTATTAGCGTCGTTTGTGATTTTAATAATAACCGTTTTTGAAGTAAAGTTCTCACATCTAGGTTTCCTTTTTATATAGAGGAAAAGAAGAACCTTAAATGGCCACGTTGCTCCACTTCGATTTGGCTGACCCCCAAGTCCCACTTAAGCATTAAAACCTGAAGTTATCATTAAATATAAATTTTAATAAACAAAAAGTATTTTCAAAACTATATATTTTAGTCCGCTACGACTTCTATTGCAACCGGGAAACTATTTCAAATTAACCTGCATTGTCGTGCCAGCTCCCACACGCTTGAGTAATTTCGTTATTAAGCCTGCTTCACAGCCAGTGGGCTCGCCTATCAACCACGAATCCGAAGCCTCTATTAAATCCTATATTAATATAAAATCTATCGATGCCCTTAGAATTTGCCTTGCTTGAATTCTATTATACTTATTATAGAGGTTATACATAACATATAATATAATATAATATATAGACATACGTATATACGTACATATTTTTGAACTTAAGCGAGTTGGAGCGTGTTTTGAAATATAAGGCTGTCAAAAATATACAGTTTTATTAATACAACAGTCTGCCTACGGCAAAGCAAAGGCTTTTCTATGGAAGAGAGGGATCGGTAAAACTTTACTGCAACTTAGCGGAAAATAAAAATTGAATATCTGTAATTGATCTAGGGCAAAGAAGTACGAGATGATACTATGAGGTAATACGTTCCTGTTCAATTGCATCGAAACTATTAACGCTACCTAGGTATTTTATTCGTTAATACGTAGCTCCAGATACCCTTGCACTTCAGTCAATTTGTAATGACAGTGTGAGTAAAGGAGTGAAAGGAAAAATCAAAATGGTGTGGTTTTGAGCTAAGGTGAGGTTGATTCCGAGCGTATGTATCTTTTGTTCTCGGCAGGCAAAAGGAATGATGATGTAGAATTATAATTTTTAAAACATTTACATATGGAGGAAAGCATATACTTAGGTTATGTTATGGAACAGAAAAGAAAAAAATATATAGATTGGGGTAATATAATTATGAAGTACCTAAGTGTGGGTAGAGTAGTATTAGATGATTCTTTGGTGGGATTTTAAAAATATATAGTTTTATTTAATCAAAGACTAGTAAATTTAATATTTTGATTATATGATGTTTGGTAGACGGATAAATTTATTCTCTTTGAAGGCTTTAATATCTACATTATCTTGAAAATCATCTAAGCTACGCGCATTCTCCCATAAGGAGATCAACTTGTACACCTTTCTCCTAGCAGTTATAAGGTAACGAAAATAGTAAAAAATATTTATTACAATATTTCTTCTATCCATTCAATCTATACTAATATATAAAGCTGAAGAGTTTGTTTGATTGTTTGTTTGTTTGTTTGTTTGTTTGTTTGTTTGAACGCGGTAATCTCTGGTTCTACTGGGCCGATTTGAAAAATTCTTTCAGTGTTAGATAGCCCATTTATCGAGGAAGGCTATAGGCTATGTATCATCACGCTAAGACCAATAGGAGCGGAGTCCACGCCGACGAAGTCGCGCGCAGAAGCTAGTACTAAAATAAATCAAGTGTATCCATAAATTCTCCACGTTAGACGTCAAATCTAATAAATAACAACACCTTCAATCGCCTGTATCTGATATCAATTTCAATTATCAAAATAATAAAAAACTGTAAGTCGTTCAGAATCTTCAGAACCAACAAATAAATATTGAGTATTTTACATGCGAAATTTTAAGGAAATATTTTTTTAAGTTAAAAAACTAACTTGTTGCAACATACCTGATAAAAAACTCATTTACACTTTAAAATATACACAAAATCTATACTAGTAGATATTGTTAAATTAAAAAGCTTGTTCGATTGAGTTACTGACGCTAATTTTTTTTTTTTTTTTTTTATTACATTTTATAGAAGGCTTACGGACTAATAGAACAGCTATAAGTATAACAAAAATAATATAAACAGTTTGCCAATTAAAAGCCCACACATATAGGCTTACACATATAGGCTAATTGAAAATTATATCATTGTTAGACAGCCTATTTATTGAGGAAGGCTATAGAATATAATTATACCATCACACTACGACCAATAAGAGCTGAGCAAAAATGAAAAATATCTTAAAGACGGGGAAAATAACCTATGGCATAATGTGAAAGTTTCTACGCTAACGACGTCACGGAAACCACCAGCTGTGTTTATAATGCTAATTGAATGATCCCTTTTCAAGAAAGTCCAATTTTCATGCAAATATCTTCCGCAAATAGTAAAACTGAAATCCGATCAAAATTTTGCATACACGTGTAGTTTCACGATTAAGGTCATACCACTGCCTCCACGTATAGATTTTTCAATTCATCATAACACACTATATATGTGTGCGTGTACTATACTACTATGTGAATGTGCAATAATGCAATTTTGATTTGCGTTGCGCCTTAAAGTAGTACGGCGTCAGTCGTCGTCCGAGCAACACGTATTTTCTTTTAAAACTAGTTATAAGATTATAGCAAATAAAAATAAAACTGGTAAAAAATAAAAGTTGTCATTTAAATAATAGAATTTTTATAAATCATTTTCATAAATATGTTTGCCACTATAGGTCTATGCAATATTTTTTTAGTTTATTAGCCGATACATAATTATATTTTTTTTTAATTTGAGTACCACGAAAACCTCAATAGTTTATCTGGTGAACGATTCTCTAATCATTCAATTCAGTTTTTTTCAGCAGCAACTCAAACAGAAATATTTTATTTTATTTAAATAGTGAGATGTTGATCAATTTAAAAATTAAAAAAAAAACCTATATTCGTGTGATTAACAAGCGTTTTTAATATGAAAGAAACGTCATTCACATTCTTGACCTTAAAGTACACGTAGCACCGTTCAAGATGATTTGAATTATTCATATCTTACCTTGTCAGGATCAGAACAATTCAAGGAGCTTTTTAAGTTTAGTTTCATTGAGAACTTACCTGAAAAAGAAAAATTGTGTTTTAGATTATAATCATAAATATGTATCAGTTTTAATGTTAAACGTTCAATTGTTTTTGAAGAATACTTCAAGTATTTTGAAGTCTTGTCTCATTAGATTCTTAATATCAAACTGGGACAAATCTAAAACGTGGTAAAGATAGGGCGCTTTGTTGTGGGTATAATTTAATAGACGCAAATTTTTTATATGTAAATGTCGTATCTTATATTAGTGTTCTCACCTTTACAAAAATTTCAAAATTTTTACGACAAGTTTCTTAAACATCTCATATATTTTTTCATACATTTGTTAAAGTTGTCTATGTTCAATAAATGCCACAAAAATCAACATTCGTTATATAAAAAGTAAAAAATGCCAATCCAATTCGACTCAAAACGAAGCCGATCTAAATATTTGGACGAGTACCTGCAATGTTTGTAAACATTGATTGAAATCCCCACGATGAATGATTGATCTGTGTACGTGAACTGGAGATAAAATACACCGGTACAGCAATTGGTACACCAATCACAGCCGTGATTCATTTAAATGCGCACGAAGTAAAAAAAAAACATCTTTACAGGAATCATACCAAAATTAACCAAAGAGGTCCACTAATATTAATTTAAGCGAAACATTAGAAGAAAATATGTTTACATACTTATTTTATACTCTACGTAATATTTACAGTAAATTTATAAAAAAAAAAATTCTAAATGCGATTTTCTGATTCCTTAATAAGTCCATGGTTGTGAACTTGAATTCATTAACTTTATTATTATTATATACGACTTCATCAGAAATATTATTGAGGGAAAAATTGAGGGCAGAAGAGGAAGAGGAAGGCCACGTACAACCTGGTGGGAAAATATTAAAATCTGGACCGGAATCAAAGACGCAGCCACTCTTTGCAGGATGGCTAAGGAGAGAGAAGAGTTCCGCATGCTGATCGCCGACATCCGTTAGGATATGGCACTGAAAGAAGAAATTGGCATAATGAAAATGAAGTCGTAAATATCACGTCAGATTGGAGGAATATATGAAAGTGGTGAGAATTTTTTTTTAATTTGGAAGAAGTACCTAATAGTACCTTTTCATTAAATAGTACCTACTCATTAAGTTGCACCCTTGTATTCTCTTGCAATGTGACATTGGCAAAATCAACTATGCTATATTGGCATTATTTGAAGCTATTAAAGCAAATGAATGAATTACCATTAGGTTAAATGTTTCTCAATATCGTGGCAATGTCAGTCCGTCACTATGACAGTTATTGAAGTTATTGTTGACATAATCTATACTAATATAATAAAGCGGAAGAGTTTGTTTGTTTGTTTGATTGTTTGTTTGTTTGTTTGAACGCGCTAATCTCAGGATCTACTGAACCGATTTGAAAAATTCTTTCAGTGTTAGATAGCCCATTTATCGAGGAAGGCTATAAGACTATAGGTATATCATCACGCTAAGACCAATAGGAGCGTAGCACCAATGAAGAATGTTTCAAAATCGTTTTTTTTTAGAGCTTCCAGTGCGTAAACGGTTAAAGTTTCGCACAAATCATGTATGACATAATTGATTCTATTCCACGCGGACGAAGTCGCGCGCAGAAGCTAGTGTATTATAAGTTTTGATTCATTCATTCGTTCGTTCATTCAAATTAATAGCTTCTAATATCCATAATAACACGAATATGATCGTTTGATGCGATCGAGATTACAATCTCAATAGAAATTTGTAGACCGTAGAAATAGTAGATTTTTTTTTTTCGGGTCTAACTCAGCCTAGAACAAGTTGAACGTTTAAAATACACCTAAATAGCACCTTAATATTGTAAGTAATCTGTGTACTATAACAAAGGTTATTGTGTCGATTGTTACTTCGCGAGCTTGTCCCTCTAGTGGTTTTGACATTCTCATTAAAGGGGGCTCAAATACAACAGACAATTGATGCTGGGTTTTGGAAAAGGATCGACGATTGTTGTAACTTCAACAATGAATGTTCGGAAAATAAAAGTGTATTTTATAAAATTTTATTTGTCTAAAAATACTTTAATAAATATGTATAGTAGTAATAACAAAACAAAAAAAAACTTCTTTGGCAAAGAAATTTAAAATTATTTACATAGATTTACAAAGTAGCGCGGCGTGCAGCGCGGCGCGCCCTTCCCTGTCGTTTTTCCGTTGGATCCGGTTTGAAATCGCAACGATTCTAAAGAAGTTTCACTTCAAAAAAACAAATATTAACATTACACGTCTGTTATCAAAAGTGAGCATGAAATAATATCATATTTTATTGAATAAAATCTATACTAATATTATAAAGAGGAAAAGTTTATAACTTTGTTTGTATATCAGGGGTAATCTTCGCAAATACTGATCCGATCATGAAAATTCTTTCACTAACAAAAAGCTACACTATTCAGGAGTGACATAGGCTATATTTTATTGTAATTGTACAAAAAAATCAGTAAATAAGTAAAATATTAAAATATATTATCAAAATGACAAAGAAACGAACGCCATCTATCGCTATTTATTAGTCTATTTATTTTATTTAATCTTATTTTAGTCAATCGACGACGAAGTTTTTTCGCTTTTTGATAGATGGCGTTGTAGCAACATTTTATTTATAAAGTATGTTATTTGGTTCTGTAATTTAAAATAATAAATACACGATATTATTACGATTTTATACGTCAATTTCTTTAACAATGAACCTAATAAAACAGTACTAAGAGCTACACAACATAATTGCATCACAAAGATAATTAACGCCCAACGAAGTGGGCGCGGGTCGGCTAGTAAATTTATAAAAGGGCAGTAAGAGGGTAAGGGTAGTACATATAAGAGGATATTTAGTATTAAGGCCAATGCATACGTAACGTGTTTTTTACCGTACGGGACGGGACGTGAAGTTCGTTTCATACAAAATCACGTGCCCCGTCCCGTACGTGATTCCTTTGCGTATGCATTGTCCTATACATTTTGTATGAAACGATATTCCAAAACTTTACTTCCCGGTCCCGTTTACGTTACGTATGCATTGGCCTTTAGTGTTAGTTAGTATGGCATCATCGGAAATCTAAGATGGCGGATGATCGTCATTATATTGTGAAGACTATGTAATTCCAGTTGTTCTATATTTAAACAGAATTATGTTACAAAACATCAAGTAGATAATTGTGAAATAAGTTTACTAGATTAATAAATTTACTAATACGAGTACATAGGTTTTACACTATGTTCCTAAAGGAAACAAATCTATAATCATAAAAATTATGTGGACAGGGTTTTATTGACTTTTGTATAAATACGATTATATAAACGATTGTTGTATCAGCGATAGAATTTGATTGAAAAATACATTTTTAAACGAAAATGAATAAAGAAATAGTAACAAATATATTAAATGTCCAATCCGCCAACCCGCATTGGAGCAGCGTGGTGGATTAAGCTTTGATCCTTCTCCTACACGGGGAAAGAGGCCTATGCCCAGCAGTGGGATATAGCAGGCTAAAGCGATATATTAAATGTTATTTAGAAATAATAGCACATACATTGACCTTTACATTTTCGCTCGAGAATGTGGTGTTAAGTGGGCGTTGCTATCACGTAATATAAAGATCACCTGAATATCTAAAACTACCCACGCAGTTACGTTAATAATTTTTTAAACAATATTGTAAAGCAGAAAAGGAAAAAAGTATATATAATTATATGGTACAAGGTTTTATTTTTCTTTACAAAACGTATACAATTTAAAGAGAACCAACTGTTGTATATATGAAGATACAATGATTTTCGATTATAGGAACGTCTTAGAATACCTATGTAATAAAATCTGGGTATGCAAAACTATCCTAATTAAGAAACATAATAAAAAATTAAATAAAACATTCGAACTACTAGACTAAACACAAAAAATAATTTAATCTTTACTAATCATAAACATTATATAGTTGGAAAATTCTTCATGAAAAGTTGGTTAAAGTCAAATTTACTTGTAGAGGTGAGAAACGGAATTCAAAAAAACCTAGAAAGGGATGAAAAAAAGCGTTTCAGCAGTTTCCAAAGCGTTTGAATTACGTGACTTATTACGACCGACCGGCGGTCTCCGCCGGGAATTGAATCCGAGACCGTTTAAGAAATAAGAGAAGTGTAAATGTCCAAGTTGATATTTATTACTCGTTTAGGGGATCTAATGAGGCTCTCTTTTAAGTTATTTTTTAGCGTTCTTTCGAAGATCCCTTTGAAGTGTAACCGGTAAAGGAGTACGTTTCCGATTGAATTCACTCGGCGGGAATTCATACAATTTGATTACAGGCTTCAATTATAAAAGACTTAGATACTTTTATCTTGCTTACGGTGGTTAGATTGATTAAATGTATAAACATTGTAAGTTCTCTTACAAATAATTTATAAACTTGTTCATAATTGTATCAGTTTATGCTGATATTATCTACATATATTATACTAGCTGACCTGGCGAACTTCGTACCGCCTTTTTTTTCTTAAATATAATAATTACATATACCAAAATAAAATATAGCCTATCTTTCAAGTTGGATCAAACTGCACACGGTTTGAAAATTTGATTAAAATCGGTTAAGTGGTTTAGGAGTCCATTGAGGACAAACATTGTGACACGAGATTTATATATGTGTATTAAGATATATAAAAGCGAAAGGTCACTGACTCATCACGAAATCTCAGAAAGTATAACACCTACAAAATTGAAATTTGGCAAGTAGGTTCCTTATAGGGAGTAGAAATCCGCTAAGAACGGGTTTTACGAAATTCCACCCTTAAGAGGATAAAACGGGGTTTCGAAGTTTGTATGAAAGTATTATGTTTTTGAAGTAAGAGACTTGAAATTCAAAATGTATGCTCTATAGATGGTGTGGAGGTGTACTAATAATGTATTTTTAGAAATCAACCCCTTTTGGGGTTGAAACAGGGGGTGGTAGTTATATGTGAGCGAGATGAAAACTTAAGTATAAGTTGTATATTATTTGCATCACAAAAATAATTAACGCTCAACGAAGTGGGCACGGGTCGGCTAGTAATGATATATTATTCGTAACGATTTTTTATATGATTAAATAAGCATTATAGCCTAGGCGGTTTTCTCATATGCCCATTCAAAGAGGACGGTTTCAAAAATAAGATACTAACAGGTATAATTTAAAAACACGCTTTTTTAGTAAACCTCTGAATAAGTAAATGATGTTGTTTTTTTTTTCACGCAACAAAATATATTACAAATATTTTGAACATTTATTTGAAAGTAAATATATGTAAATTGTATTTACACCGAATGAACTAGATTTAAATCGTAGTTTTATATAATTTCCGATCACTTAGTTTCGGTATATAGGGTAGAGGTAGACAATTCCGGATCTACGTGTACTACTACTAATATTCCTTTACTTGGGTTCTCTGGAAGAAATGGCTAAAATATGTTTTATGTGTAAAATGTAGATGTGGTGTACAATAAAGTATAAATAAATAAGTAAACAAATAAATAAAATCTACCCTAATTTTACACTATGGTGCAAATACTCGTAAATATATGTAGATAATTAACCTAAAATATTGATACCTAGATTTAGTTTTTTTTTTTTGTATTTATGTTACCTACAATCAAACAATATAAAGTCTAACATATGTAGACATTTATACTAAGTGTAGAGTGTAGAGGTTTACCGCCAATCGAAATAATTTTGTTCTAAACAATATAATTATGTCCTATGAACAGAGCGATTCACATTTTACAACAACAACAAACATCTATACTAATATAATAAAGCTGGAGAGTTTGTTTGATTGTTTGTTTGTTTGAACGCGCTAATCTCAGGATCTACTGGTCCGATTTGAAAAATTCTTTCAGTGTTAGATAGCCCATTTATCGAGGAAGGCTATATGTCATTATGCTAAGACCAATAGAAGCGTAGTACCAATGAAGAATGTTTAAACATGGGGTTTTTTTTCTCTTTGAGATCTTCCGCTGCGTAGGTAAACGGTTAAAGTTTCGCACAAATCATGTACGACAGAATTGGTCCTATTCCACGCGGACGAAGTCGCGCGCAGTAAGCTAGTATTTCAATATTTTCTTTGTTATAATTAGCTAGAGGAAAAGAATAAATCAATTTATTGGTGTCTAAAATGCCTTAAAACTGGTCCTTTTCTGGCTGATTTTATAATATAACGAGTATAAAACCTTTTTATATTTATTTGCTAAAAATAAAACTCCATGTTGACATATGTACAAGTACCGTCGATTCAGATCTTTTGTCGTGAAAGTATATTTAACGTCGGACCCAACGAAACACATAACGGCCCTATTAAAGCAAGTCGTAAAAACGTGTGTCTAATACCATGTAAGTGATAGTCTCGTTGATCACACGGACCGTGCGTTAAACTCCGTCCTTCTGTTTATTGCTCGGCCATGTCCGTGATATTTATTTCGAGGGTCCTTACGAGCAAACTTCTCTAATAAGTAAATATTATATTTATTGCTGTACTGTAGATAACATACTGTTTAAAAGAAAATCTTTAAATATCTTATTGAAGAGTGAAATCTTATTCTTTTTGAAGTGAAAACTTCTTTAGCGGCGTTGAGCACTTTTGTGGGATGGGTAAAAACTGTAAAACTCGCGTCAGGACACGTGGGCGTAAGACGGTAAGACGGTAAGACGGTAAGACGGTAAGACGTAAGACGGTTGGAGAGTATTGTTGTAACATCGAAATCGATTAATCGAACAATCGATTGTTTTCTTTCTATTGTCGATATTTAATAATTATTAAATATATAATAATAATTATATAATAATAATTAAGATATAATTAACTCTATATTTAATAAATATTTTAATAAATTATGGAATAATGTATTTTAATGTAATATAAATTGTAATGTTTGTGTACGATAGCGCAATAAATAAATATTGTATTCTACCACATAAATGATAGTACTTTTATATTGATAATAAAAGCAATTCGTTCAAAATTATTCCCTAACTATTCCAAAAAATCAAAAATGCACAACGTTAATAATCAAGTTTTTTAAAAATCGACTTAAAAAAAAGACGAAGATCTTTGTTCGTTTGCTTTTTTAGGTGTGTTGCTTCATAACTTTTAATGAGAAATTTCGATGATTCTTTTTTTATTCGAAAGTTGGATAAATAGAATAATGTAACACTTGCCGTGTCTTCTCTTAGAACAATTGTTTTGTTCTAAAAGAAGTCACCCAAGCGAAGTAGGGATTTAATTATATTAATTTACCAGTATTAGTTACCAGTATTAGTTTAGGACCTAGCACCAATTTGAAATCTATTAGTAGGTAGCACATACGAATATTAGTATTTTATTAAAGGTTAGTAAGTAGGTTTACATAAGAAACCGCGTTTCAAATTAAATCTTTATTAAGTTATTTTTTGATTTTTAGTTTTTGATGTCGGCTTTTTTTAAAGTATAGCTCTACCTATTACAGATTATTATTTGAAACAATTTAAATATATTCGAGTAAGTGATTATTAAATGCTTCACACTTAACGTTCTACAGTATTACGAGAATTTTATGCCGAGAATCGAAAAACACACACAGCACAAAACCCAGTCCAAAACTGTGCAATGTGCTGTGTTGTTTGTCACTTTATATTTAATATTGTTGTATTATTCACATTCTACAAGAAATAAATTAACTAATAATAGGTATAAAATATTAATTAATTGATTTTAATATAATATTTGATTATAATTTTATAATACTAACTAGCTTCTGCGCGCACCTTCGTCCGCGTGGAATAGGACCTATTCTGTCATACATGTTTTGTGCGAAACTTTAACCGTTTACGCAGCGGTAGCTCTCAAAAGGAAAAAAAATCCCAATTTTGAAACATTCTTCATTGGTGCTACGCTCCTATTGGTCTTAGCGTGATGATATATAGCCTATATACTTCCTCGATAAATGGGCTATCTAACACTGAAAGAATTTTTCAAATCGGACCAGTAGATCCTGAGATTAGCGCGTTCAAACAAACAAACAATCAAACAAACAAACTCTTCAGCTTTATTATATTATAGTATATATTAAATTGTCAAACATATACTTTTATCTACTCTCATATCGTTATAACGCCCATACTCCACAGTTATTATTTATTCGTACTAAACGGTACATATTAATGTTCTATGAAATATATAACAGAACTAGCTTCTGCGCGCGACTTCGTCGGCGTGGACTCCGCTCCTATTGGTCTTAGCGTGACGATACATAGCCTATATAGGCTTCCTCGATAAATGGGCTATCTAACAGTGAAGGAATTTTTAAAATCGGCCCAGTAGTTTCAGAGATTACTGCGTTCAAACAAACAAACAAATAAACAAACAAACAACCAAATAAACAAACTCTTCAGCTTTTATATATTAGTATAGATATGTAGTGGATGTAGCAAGTTGATCTAAGCTAAAAGTTCGCGGATACAAACTTAAACCGGCATCGATAATGTTAAATATGTTCGAACTTAGCTGAATTTTTACTTGTTTAAAAGGAAGACATCCTGTATGACGCAGATAAAACAACAAGATATGTGAATCCACTATTTGGATCAACTTTGCGAATCACGCTCCAAAATTTAGCTAAGGATGCTTTCTTGCCCAGCCCTAAAATTAAAAACATTTTTTTTATAATATTCATACAAGACTTGCTGTTCACAAAGTATATACGTAAACATGTTAAAAATATACAGTGTACCGTTATTTAAAACAAGATAAAAAGAAAGTTAAAAATTAAAACTACGACAAAAAAATGTAGTACCTACCTACGTCACTTAGCGCGTTAGCACAATCAATACGTTTCTAATAATACCTCATTTATCTTAATGTGACAAGTAGTCTGGGAGATATGAGGGAACAGATGAACATACATATAAACATAGACTGCTAAAATTATAATCTATAAAAAAATAAAAATGTATAAAACGAATAAACCATAGTTTCAAGTTAAAAATAGCCGATCTTCATTCTAAACTTGTCTTGATAAATCCATTACCGAGCAACTTGAGACGTCCGGAACAAGAGCTCGAGAAATATATCTTTGAGTAAACGATTCGTCTTAAATTATTACGAGACATTTATAATAAAACAAACTTCAACCAGTACATTTTTTTATATTTATCGAAGCGTAAATAATGTTACAAAACATTGACATTATTTAGACAAGTGAGTAGGGTACAGAAAACTCAAACTTAGTCGCTACAATATGCAAGGAGTTCCTCTTTTGTACAAGGTTTATCGCAGCACTCCGTAACGATTTGCCGTTTACTCCTGCCCATACTGTGCGCTCTGAGCATTTCGATCCACGGCCAGCCGATGTCGATATCCTGCGTCGGAATATACTGCGGCTGACTCCTCTTGATCAAATTGCTATTGCAGAAGATACTTAAAGCCGCAGCCAAATGCCTTCCACAGTATACCCGTCCTTCTGATCGAGATGAATCGATAGCCGAAATAACGAATAGCGCCATCAATATAAGAGCGGACTGAGTCTTCATCTTTGTATCGTATGTGTTTTGTTTGAAGTGTGAAAATATAATGCATTGTCTTCAGACACATCGAAGGTTTTATAGATTAATATATTCATTAATATGCGTAAAGATTATAATGAATTAATAACCGAAGGATGGGTAACGTCACAAAACAGGTACGTCAGGTTTCGTCCTTTACGAGTGAACGGTTGTGACCTACAAAGCTGTAGACACGAAAATAGTAAACAAAAACAACATCTTAAAATAGTTAAATATTCAAGAAGGTTTATATTTAGATTTTCATGTTTATAAACGACGAGAATAGTTTGAAATTATTAATAATGTACCTACTCTTGACTAAACTGATACCTAGACCTATATGATGCCCTATTGATACAATGTCTAAAGGTCTTTTTTTTTTTTAAACCCATTTAAAATTAGAACTAACGGCTTTACGTGCCGTTTTAGGCCTGGAGGAAAAACCCATGTGATTTCAGCGGGAATCGAATCCAAAAGCACCGAACTTAATGTAACCGGAACGGAGAGTAATTCAATGAATATTTCACAATCTAACAACTGCATACGTCTCACCCAGGACATTAGTCCAGGTATGTGGTAATATGTAATGTGGTTTATGTGGTAATCCAAACTGTTATATAATCGATATCAATTTCTTTTTATTTCATAATGAATTTTGATTTTGTTTTTTTTTTCACAATTCTACAACATTTTACACACGTAATTAGAAAAAAGGTTTACAATTAGCTGCAGTATCAAATGAATTACGATGTTTGCAAATGAGAGAACTCGAATATAAACTATCACTAATTCCTTATCACTTCTCGTTATCTCTTTAGCCAACAACTGATTAAGTGAGTTTTTTAAGAGTTTCGTAGGCGGTAGCAATCATTATACATAAGATGACCCATCTGTTCTTTTACCAAAGCAAATACGTAAGTATAACTTTACTGTACTTAGTATTATAAGGCGGAAAAGTTTTTTCTTTCGTATAAACTGACTAATCCAGTCATCTTTGACGGTTATAAGATACTAAAAATTACATTGATTCATAGAAAGTATACAGTAGAAAAAAGAACAAAACCTTTCAGTATCTAGTCACATATCGATCTATACCTATTAATTTTAAGATTCAAGTAGGATTTAAAGGCAGTTTAGAATCATCATTTTATGTAATATAAATTAATCATAGTGCATTTCAAGCTACCACTAATTCAAAATTAAATTCTGCTGAAAGGAATCGCCAAAAAATAAACCAATATAATATCAGATAATATATATAATATCAATTATCTATTAAGTCGTCCAAATACTACGGCTACCATAATATTATGGCTTTCAACCAAAATAGATTGTTTGTCAATGGCTTATTGAAATATTAAAATTTCAACGTATCTCACGCCCACGTAGACTTGACGAGACGGTTCTAAGTTTGCATAAATATATTCACGTCAAATTAGTTTCAGGCTACTGAACTAGACATAATTGAATATTAATTATTTTTTTCCCTATAAAGGCTATAGTAATTATCGCTTTTAGTACATTCCATTAACGAACTCTGAATAGCTCACAAGATGAGGACACAAACTGTATTATCTTTCTTCATTGTTACAGTTATGTCAGCTCTGGTTAACTCACAAGGTTACAGCGAAGTGTACTGCGGACGACGCTTATCGACTGCTCTCGCTCTTCTGTGTGATTACAACTTGATCAAGAGGAGCGAGCCGCAGCATACTTCTGCACAGAATACAGAGGTCAGCTGGCCGTGGATCGCAGCGCACAGAGCGCATAGCGTGGGCAGGAGGAAGAGGCAGGTGGTGGCGGAGTGCTGCGAGAAACCTTGCACTGTCGACGAACTCATGTCTTACTGCGGACAGTAAGGCCATATTATGGGGTGGGGAAGGGGTTTGTGAAACAAAACGACTAATGTACAAATTTAACAAATGTAAATAATAACATAATATTTATTTGAAGATATATAAATAAAGTTTATATACATACATACAAAACAAAAATGTGTTTTGTTTTAGATGTAACACTTTATTATTTTATACACCTCTTCAAGAAATCGAAATGTATATAATTCTGTTTGCTCGCAAACGAAAAAAACAGACTTCAATTACATCGACAAGTAATACAACTTGTAATACAAAATTAGTAACACAAAATTGTCAAGTAAATACGCGCTATTAAAGATTACTTGAAAAGTAATATTTAGATCTCGATCAAATTTAAACAAGACTTTATGACAAGTATTAGCTTTCGATTAAAGTAAAAATCATCAAAATCGATAAACCCAGTGAAAAGTTATGCGGTAAAATACAACGTAGGTCGACGAAAAAGTAGTCAAGTAAACACGCATTATTAGATATAACTCTAAAAGTACTAGTTAGATCTCAATTAAATTTAAATGGGACCACATGACACACAACACCTTTCTATTAAAACAAAATTGATCGAAATAGGTCCACCCAGTCAAAAGTTCTGAGTTAACATACATTAAAAAAAAAACAGTCGAATTGAGAACCTCCTCCTTTTTTTTAAAGTCGGTTAAAAAGAGAAAAGTATTGAAAATAAGTTGTATTAACTGTAAGCAGTAAACACACGAAGGGGGTCCCGTACCAAATAATGTTTTATTTACACCATTAGAAAATAGAGATTTCAAGGAACATAATTGTGTTTGCTCGCAAACGAAAAAAAACCGACTTCAATTACATCAACAAGTAATACAACGTAATAAGACGAAAAAATAGTCAAGTAAATGCGCGCTATTAAAGATTACTCAAAAAGTTGTAATCAGTTTTCAATTTAATTTAAACAAGACAACCAGACAAGTATTAGCTTTCGATTAAAGTAAGAATCATCGAAATCGGTACACCGAGTAAAAAGTTATGCGGTATAATATAACGTAGGTCGACGAAAAAGTAGTCACGTAAATACGCATTATTAGATATAACTCTAAAAGTACTGGTCAGATCTCAATTAAATTAAAATGGGACCACATGACACACAACACCTTTCAATTAAAACAAAATTGATCGAAATCGGTCCACCCAGTGAAAAGTTCTGAGCTAACATACATTAAAAAAAAAACATACGTGTCGAATTGAGAACCTCCTCCTTTTTTGGAAGTCGGTTAAAAAAAGCCCATCGACTATTTAAAAAAAGCTTATATTTCGACGTGAGATTTTTCGATTGAAAATGAGGGTGCTTTTTCGATATTAGGGTCAAAATAAGGTGAAAAAATAAATATTTTAAACTAACAAAAACTCGTAATAATTAAAACTGTAAATACACAAGTTGTAGATCTTTTTATTACCTACAACTTTGCCATTGATTTTTTTTCCATAGGACTATAGGACTTGTTGTTTTGCTAGAAATAGAGAAAAAACCGTTTTTTACCCTTAACAAAGGTTCATCCTTTTTTGTGTATAATTTCTGCTGTAAATAATATAATTATATTATTAAATACATATAAGCGAATGAGAATGTTGACATTTTTTAATCAATCACTTCACTTCATTCAGCCTATCACAGTTCACTGCTGGACATAGGCATCCACAAGTTCGCGACAAAAATGGCGAGAACTCATTTGTGTTGCCCATAGTCACCACACTGGGCAAGCGTTAAAGCCAGCAGTTGGATGGTTATCCCGCCATCGGTCGGCTTTTTAAGTTCCAAGGTGGTAGTGGAACTTTGTTATTCCTTAGTCGCCTTTTACGACACCCACGGGAAGAGAGGGTGGCTATATTCTTTACTGCCATAAACACACAGCAGATTTTTTTTTAGCTGACGTACAATCTACCTTGTTATGGTCAGCTGACTTTATTTTTCCTTCAAGATATAAGGTAAAATATAATCCGACAAATTTTAAAGAGGTAGGAATTCACTAAAAAACTAACTTTTTTTCTCCATGTGTGGGAGGCTGCCACTGCCCGCCCCACCCACGGAGCCGCATCTGAGCGTCGCGAATGTTCATAATATAAATCTCTAATGCATATTACGAGGTTTTGATTGGGAGGAAATTGGTCCTGAAAATCTATCACTGGCTCCCGGACCATAAGAAACTATATACTTACTTGATAATCGTCTGAAGTGGTACGCGACTGTTTCCAGTGATACGCATGCGGCTTATACTAGGCGTCATTTTTAACCGACTACAAATAAGGAGGTTTCTCAATTCGACCGAATATAAAATATATATTTTTTATGTGTTCGCGGATAACTTCGTCGTTAATGAATCGTTTTTGATTATGCTTTTTTGTTGAAAAGGAGATATCCCGAGGGTGGTACCATGATAAGGAAACCAGGATCTGATGATGGCATCCCAGAGAAATCGAGGGGAACCTTCGAAAATGGTAGTGACGACTAGTGCGTTTGTTAATTTTTGGGTCTACTTACGTTATACCTATATTACTTGTCGATGCGATTGAAGTCGGTTTTTTTTCGTTTGATAGCACACGCCATACACAATTTTTTTATATAGCCAAGCAAAGCCGAGATATTATGAAACTCTGAATTATCATTTCATCTCAAACTTTAAAGCCTAGCGTCGACTAGAGCAGAAGCGCGTCGAATCGAAGCGAATCGCATTTATTCCTGTGCGTGTCTATCTGTGACGCGTCGAATCGAATTGTTCATTCGTCTCCAACTCTTCATGAAATTAAGTCGTGTTTGCATCATGGACAGCTCAGAAGAAGAGATGTTTTTATTTTAAATACTTTTTGATGAAGAAGAGGAGAATACGTAACGAGTAGCCGTATTCGAAATTCGAGAGAAATTCAACAGATTTTTTTTGTCTAATGCAGGCTCCGTTCCATGGAAAACAAATATTCTCAGGAGAGGATTCCAGCATCACAGTTTGTAAAAAATATGAAGGTTATATATATATACTAGCTCTGCTCGCGACTGTTATTGTTCAGTTCGCAGTTATAAAAAAAAATCTAAAATAAAAGTATCCTAAGTTACACCTTATTACATCAGCTATCTGCCAGTGAAAGTTCCGTCAAAATCGGTCCAGCCGTTTCAGAGATTAGCCGGAACAAACAGACAGACAGACAGACAAACAAAAATCGTAAAAAATGATATTTTGGTATCTATATAAATACCGTGTATAGATCCATATGCATTTAATAAAAAGCTTTTATTTTAATATTAAAAACAGACACTATAATTTTATTTATAAGTAGATATATATATAGATATATAAGATACATAGATATATATATAAGGATATATAAGGAAGGAATATTATCTTGTTGAATGTGTGTTATTGTATGACAGTGTATTATTTCTCTTACAATAATATATCTCTCATAATAATTATGTTACTGTTTGGCACTAAAAATTTTAAAAAGAAATAGGTAGGTATATTATCATCTTTATATTTTATGCTTTATTTTCTTTTCTGAGTTATTGCTAATGTTTGATCAAGTTTTCTTCTATAACAGGATACCTATTTGCATGTCGTGTTTGCTTTAATATGGTTATACATGGAAGTGTAGTCAATAATAAAATTAATATTGTAATGTACCATAAATGTAACAACTGCTAGCAAACCTTAATAATTAAATAAATAAATATAAATAGGTAAATATTTTCACTAATAATAAAACAAAACTCCCGAGTTTCATTCATAGTTCTCCCGTTTTCTTCCCATATATTCATCCGACGCAGATCATCGTGAATTCGTGATAATGTCGATCTTCGTGATTAAACAATTCTGTATATTGTTGGACCAGTGATATTAATAATTCTTCATTCATTTTTGTTGAAGCTAGGATTTTATATGTTTTTAAACGTATTAAAACTTGATACTAATAATTAAAAATACGTTGGCGAGCATCCGCTTCTCCGCGTCGACTGGGCAGTGTTGCCAACTCTTGAAAAAACTTTTTCCTAAATCTTTTAATAAAAGCCCCTAAATTAAAAACAAAATCCCCTAAACCTAACCTAATTGAAGTTATTTAAAAAAAAGACATTTATTTTTATTAATTTTTTATTTTTCAAAGGATTTTAAAATAGAAAACCAATTATTTTGTTTACTTTGCTTTTGTATGTTTATTATTTATAATTTTGTTTGTATGTTATTTTTAATAATTTTTTATATTAAAGTATATTACGTTCTGACGATTAAAATTCCCAAAGAAATACCCTAAAAAATGTCTCCCCTAAAACTTTCCCGCTATTTGCAAAATATCCCTGAATTTAGGGGAAAATCCCTAAAGTTGGCGGTAACACTGCGACTGGGGAGTGGGGCGCGGCGAGTCGAACGAAGAAAGTCGCTTGTCGAGCGACTACCTCGGTCGATTCGATTCGGCGCGCCGCGGCGCGTCGCTAATGGACGCAGTTTCATAGAAAATGTATAGTGGGCGACTTTTTGCGATTCGATTCGACTCTGCTCGGCAGCTAGTAGACGCGGGCTTAAGAGTCGTGCGACTCCCTCGGTCGATTCGATTCGGCGCGCCCCGCGGCGCGTCGCTAATGGACGCAGTTTCATAGAAAATGTATAGTAGGCGACTTTTTGCGATTCGATTCGACTCTGCTCGGCGAGCCTAATGGACGCGGGCCTTAAACAGAACAGTCAAAGAATTTTTAGTTTGTTTAAAAAATCATATTAGGTATAAAGATAATATGTTTCCTACTCTTCAATATCTAATTCTACGAATACGCTGTAATATTTAATATTTATTTGTTTATTTAATATTCGGATAACCAACAGCCCCAATTAACAATACATAGTAAAAGTTTTATTTATTTATTTATATATAACTAGGTTGGCAAACAAGCGTACGGCTCACCTGATGGTAAGCGATTACCGTACCTTATAGACGTCTGCAACACCAGAAGCATCGCAAGCGCGTTGCCGACCCCATCCCCAGTTCCCCCTAGGACCTCTAGTCACCTTACTCACCAACAGCAACACAACACTGTTTGTAAACAGTGTTATTTAGCTGTGATCTTCTAGTGGTAAGGTCGAGGTACTACCCCAGACGGGCTGCTCTATTTTTTGAGCAGCTTTCCTACTGTGCCCTACCTCAGTAACAAACAACGGTTGACCAATGATAGATCTTCACGTATAAAACAATTTGTTATGTTCAACTGTGCATTACTCTTATAACTCCAAAAAAACAACAAAATTTTAACAGAAAAAAATAGGATAATAAATAGATAAGTAAAAACAAAGTTTTTCATATAAACACAGTTTTATTAAGTAATTTTATAACATAGCACCAAGTCTTCAAAATTTAGGCCATATTTTATCAATTGCTACAGTACGTTAAAAGTTCGTCGACAGTGCAAGGTTTCTCGCAGCACTCCGCCACCACCTGCCTCTTCCTCCTGCCCACGCTGTGCGCTCTGTGCGCTGCGATCCACGGCCAGCTGACCTCTGTATTCTGTGCAGAAGTATGTTGTGACTCACTCCTCTTGATCAAATTACCATTACAAAGTATATCCAGGGCTGTAGCTAAATGTCTACCACAGTAAAACTGACCTCCATATTGAGATGAGGCTACAACGAAAAGAGTCACAAAAATTACAAGTGTTTGGGGCTTCATCTTTTACGATGTGCTGTGAGTGAAGTACTACAATGTAATGTGCTGCTGGAAGAAAATTCAAGGTTTTTATAGTACCTAAGTGTGTAATTAATATTCAAATAACTTAAACGTAATGATGCAAAGGCGTATCATTTGTAGGTTGGTCGACGTCATAGCGTTTAGCCCTACGCCAATTCTAACTCTTGTTAAATATTATAAGGTAAAGGGAGAGACCACGTTCTAAATTTATCAATTGATACGAAACGGTTTTTTAAACTTGAATAGACTATTTATTTTATATTGATTATTTGTAGCTTGAACATGTCATTACATTAAAACATTTCAAAACAATAAATTTAATGAATGAATACATTGCAACATAATTATATTAGTATTTTATACCGTACTATTAAAATACGTAAAGTTATAGTACTGCATATTAAAAGTACAAAAATTGTAATCACTGAACGTTATATGTACAGTGACTATTGTACATTTAAGCGTTTTGAAGCCATTAATACAAATATAAATTTAGTAGAAAAAAATAATATAATAATAAATATATAATAATAGTAACTGTAACTACTATTGCAAAGAAATTTAAACACAATTAGCATTGGATGATTTAAGTTCATTCATTATAATAGATTTTGTTATAATTCAAGTATAAAATCGTGTTTATAGATTTAAATATTGATACGAAATTTGAATAAGCTACGGTTGTCGACGTAATACAAATTAAGGTCGCATTAACATAGTGCAGTGGGTGAGGCATTATGCATATTAATTATTTTATCACCTATAAAAGCTTCAAAAATCATCCCTTTCAGCACATTCCATTAACGAACTCTGAATAGCTCACAAGATGAGGACACAAACTGTATTATCTTTCTTCATTGTTACAGTTATGTCAGCTCTGGTTAACTCACAAGGTTACAGCGAAGTGTACTGCGGACGACGCTTATCGACTGCTCTCGCTCTTCTGTGTGATTACAACTTGATCAAGAGGAGCGAGCCGCAGCATACTTCTGCACAGAATACAGAGGTCAGCTGGCCGTGGATCGCAGCGCACAGAGCGCATAGCGTGGGCAGGAGGAAGAGGCAGGTGGTGGCGGAGTGCTGCGAGAAACCGTGCACTGTCGACGAACTCATGTCTTACTGCGGACAGTAAAGCTACGAGTATATCACAGGGACCTTGTGAAACGATACGACTCATGTAGGTACTACGAATGTAAATAGTTATATGTTAATCATTTTATTACAAAATTGAAGTTATATGAAATAAATTTAATACAACCAATTGAAAAGTTTTTATTCACATTTAATTGCATTTCCAGAATATAATGAACTAGTTTATTTTTTGTTAAATATCAAGCCATTTATTGTTAACCGATTGACGCCGCGTTGGCGCAACGATAACAGCTTAGAAAACTCGAAATACGAATGACTCGCAATTTATTAAAAATTATGCTAATCTTTTAGGTAGCACAACTAATCGCAAGTTTAGCAATAGCCCAAATAGATTTCTGTTCAGAATAAAACTTCTTCTAAAACTTTATTTCCTATTTCTCGTACTTCTACAAGTTATCGTTAAAATCCCTTGCTTATAAGATTAGCCAAACAATTTAAATAATTTGATAGAGTTCTCCGATTAAGACTTATTTATTTGTAGTGTAAAGATATTTAAGTGGGTCCTTATCTAACAAGTGGTTCGAGGTGGCTTACTAACTGCTTAATTTAGAATTGACGGATTTATTTAAATTAATTTATATAAATTACGTTCAAGTAAACTAAATATCGTATTTATTTATCATTTATTTCAATGTAATCGGACGATCAGTCTTTTACAAATTTATATATAAAATCATATAAAGGCTCAGTGATTATTAATAATTGTATCAGAAGTAATGTTTGTTTTCAAAGTAAATTATAACCGCTGTGACCACAAGAAATTAAAATCAATTGAATTTTAAAATTAAACAGGACTTGATTTATCCTTTATTGCTTTAATGTACCTACTTTACATTATCAAACTGTATAGAATGGCGGGCTTAACGGTGAAAGCCTTCGCTAAGAACCACTCTTGGCTGTACAAGAGCAGATGAGCATAAAAGCTAAAACTGATATTCACATTCATTATTATAAATTTACAAAAAGTTACACACTAATATATTTTTAATGCTTATCAAGATGACGTCAATCATGAAAACATAAGTATAAAGAACTAGCCGACCTGTGCCCACTTCGTTGGGCGTTAATTAGTTATTTTTGTGATGCAAATATATATAAAAGTTTTCACCTGGCTCGCATTTCTCTGACTTGATTTACGCATACTAATATTTTTCACTGGATTTTTTTGTTCAATAACAATAAAATATAGCCTACATCACTCCTGGATAGTGTAGCTTTCTGTAAGTGAAAAAACTTTCATGATCGGATCAGTATTTGCGAAGATTACCCCTACAAACAAACTAAGTTCAAAACTTTACCTCTATATAATATTAGTATAGATTTATTGACAAGTCACGTGTAGAAGCTTTACAAATAGACTTTCTAAATGAGTTCTAGAAGCTAAAGAAGACGGAACAAGTGAATCAGACAAAACACAAAGCGATGAATAAGAGTGGATGGTGGCAGATAATTTATAGAGCGGAATGATCTTTCAGACTAAAACAGGAAAGTGAATTTAAATTTAAGACGTGGTAAAAGTATAAATAAAGTGACTTGTGACTGTGTGAAAGTGTATACACATACTCGTAGACATAAGTAAAGTATTTACTACATGAAAATTGTCTAGTTTCCAATAAATGCTTGAAGTATAGTAAACGATTCATTGTTTAGTGGAATTTATGTAGTAATTTATTCACTTGATCGGATAAAGCACAAGACTTATCACTAATAATACTCTCTTAAAATTTCTTGTAAACAATATTGCGTATTTAACGAGTGATTCTGTATCTATTCGTAAAACGTAGTTGCCGCGAACTCGTATCTAAAATTCTAAATTGATTGCTTGACACTTGGCGGCAATAGCAGCAATGTCTGGATTTAATGATCGCAATTAATGGTGAACACGCATATAATCACGATTTTCTAAATTAATAGTAGAATGTAGATCGTTAATTTTTTACGTAGGTATATACATCAGCAAGTCGTTGGCGTAAAGGTGTTTCTGATATTTTAAAGAAGATTTAACTGATTCAATTTAATATTTGTGGACTTAGTGACGGTGTATTTCATGCAAGATATTACTAACTTTGTACTAAAACACAGTTTATATCTTATCAGTTTATCTCTTTTCAAAAGAGTAAGTGCGGAGTTTCTAGTCATTTCTTCTCGGCAAAATGTACATTGCGAATCGGCAGCAGCTTTACTTTTAAAATAAAATAATCACGTACAAATTTTAAATCGTAAAATGACGATTCGAAAGTGCTTTTGAAGCCTCTTTGATTTTGATTTTTGATTTTGAATGAAAACATCAGAAACTATATTCGATAATCGTCTGAAGTGTGTCGTGGTACGGGACTGTTTACAGGACTGTAGGCGTCATTTTTTGATATAGTCAAGATAAGCCGAGAAAGTATGAAACTCTGAATTATCAAAGCAGCAACGGTTGGCCAATGATAGGTCTTCACTCTTCACGTACAAAACAATTTATATTTAACTATGCATTGCTCTGTTAACTTCAAACAGACAAAAAACTTTTAACCGAAAACAAACAAAGTTATAATAAATTTTGTAATCAAAATAAACTACTAGTAATACAAGTGTAATTACTTTTTTAGAAAATAAAGTAGAATAATAAATAGATAAGCAAATAAAAAAAGTTTTTCATATAAACACAGTTTATTAGGTAATTTTATAACATAGCACCAAGTTTTCAAAATTTTAGGGCATATTTTATCAATTGCTACAGTAAGTTAAAAGTTCGTCGACAGTGCAAGGTTTCTCGCAGCACTCCGCGACCACCTGCCTCTTCCTCCTGCCCACGCTGTGCGCTCTGTGCGCTGTGATCCACGGCCAGCTGACCTCTGTATTCTGTGCAGAAGTATGCTGCGACTGACTCCTCTTGATCAAATTACCATTACAAAGTATATCGAGGGCTGTAGCTAAATGCCTACCACAGTAAGAGCTAGTTCAGACATGGCGGATTCCGCGCGGATGCAAATCGCGCGGTTCTAAACGCAAGTGTTCAGACAGGCGCGGATGTACATGCGGAGTGCCGTTATTCGCATAGGGTGACAGTCCAATCATGGAAGTCGAAGAAGCAATATGTGTGTACTTGTTGCTCCGTAAAAAAGAAAGAAAGAAGAAACGGCAGTATTGGGTGCATCCAATATTACGCGATCGGTTTACTCATGGTCAGTTTCAGACTTTATATCGTCGAAGCGATCCATTGTCACCGTCCGATACGCGCGGCTTCCGCGGAGCAACTGAACGCCCTCTAGGTACGTCAAGTAAATAAAACCGAGCGGCGACCGCGCGAATTCATTTTCTAGCGGTTGAGCCGCGCGGATTGTCAATCCGTGCGGACAGGTATGAACGATTTGTAAGGCGCTAATGTAATTAGGATCCGCGCGGTTCAACCGCGCGATTTGCATCCGCGCGGAATCCGCCATGTCTGAACTAGCTCTAAATCTGACCTCCATATTGAGATGAGGCTACAACGAAAAGAGTCACAAAAATTACAAGTGTTTGAGGCTTCATCTTTTACAATGCGCTGTGAGTGAAGTACTATAATGTAATGTGCTGCTGGGAGAAAATTCAAAGTTTTTATAGTACCTGTGTATGTTAATTAATATTCCAATAACTTAAACGTAACGATGCAAAGGCATATCATTTGTAGGTTGATTGACGTCATAGAGTTTAGGCCTACGCCAATTCTACTCTTGTTAAATATTATAAGGTAGAGGCAGAGACTACGTTCTAAATTTATCAATTGATACAAAACGGTTTTTAAACATGAATAAACTGTATTTAGTATATATCGTTATTTGTAGCTTGAACATGTCATTACATTAAATCATTTGCAAGCAATAAATCTAAATGAATGAATACATTGCAACATATATTTGTATTTTATATCGTACTATTAAAATACGTAAAGTTATAGCACTGCAAATTAAAAGTAAAAAAATTGTGATCACTGTAACGTTATATGTACGGTGACTATCGTACATTTAAGCGTTTTGAAGCCATTATTACAAATAAAAATTTAGTATTATAAAATTATATATGTTAAAATATCAATGAGTTTATACCGTAACATTGAAACTTGTAAAGAAAGAGACCGAAAAGATTTTGTAGCTGTTTCTGAAGATTCAAAACATACTGTTTGTTTGGAAAACGTTATAAAACTTTAACTGTAACTACTATTGCAGAGAAATTTAAACACAATTAGCATTGGATGATTTAAGTTCATTCATTATTATATATTTTTTTACAATATATACAAATAAATAAAATTAGAGTGTCTGTTTGTAATATTAAAACAATCACTTTTTACTAAATGCATATGGATCTATACACGGTACATATACCAAAACAATTTTTTTTACAATTTTTGTCTGTCTGTCTGTTTGTTTGTCTCGGCTAATCTCTGAAAGGGTAGGGTCGATTTTGACGGGACTTTTACTGGCAGATAGCTGATGTAATAAGGAGTGACTTAGGATAATTTTATTTTAGAAAATTTATTTTATAGCTCTACGAACTGATACTGAACAATAACTTTTTTATTAAATTCCACGCTGACGAAGTTACGGGCACAGCTAGTCCAAGTATAAAATCGTGTTTATAGATTCAAATATTGATACGACATATGAATAAGCTTCGGTTTTTGACGTAATACAAATTAAGGTCACATTAGCATAGTGCAGAGGGCTAGATGAATGAGATGAATATTAATTATTTTATCACCTATAAAAGCTTCAGGAATTATCTCATTCAGCACATTCCATTAACGAACTCTAAACAGCTCACAAGATGAGGACACAAGTTGTATTAAGTTTCTTCATCGTAACAATTATGGCAGGCACAGTTGCTTCCCAAGGCTACAGCGAAGTGTACTGCGGACGACGCTTATCGACTGCTCTCGCTCTTCTCTGTGATTACAACTTGATCAAGAGGAGTGAGCCGCAGCATACTTCTGCACAGAATACAGAGGTCAGCTGGCCGTGGATCGCAGCGCACAGAGCGCACAGCGTGGGCAGGAGGAAGAGGCAGGTGGTGGCGGAGTGCTGCGAGAAACCTTGCACTGTCGACGAACTCATGTCTTACTGCGGACAGTAATACCATTCAATCGAAAAGAAAAAATACAAGACAAAATGTAAATAACTGTATATGCAATGTACTAAGTAAGTTATGTAAATAAATGTATGTATAATGAAATATGTTGTTTATTGTGGGAATTCTATGTATTACGTTAATTAGTACGAATCTTTCACGTATGCATTCAATATTAAATATTCATAACTAACCAGCTGATCCGGTGAACTTTGAACCGCGTTTTTATATGGAGATATAAAAAAAAATCTTCTATATATAAAACCTTATCCGAAAAGTAGCAAACATAATGAGTATAAAATTACCCAATTTGGTCTAGTCGTACGAATGTTATACATGTACTTATATTTTTTCCTTTTTATATAGGTATACAAATCACGAAACATCCTGACAAAATTGTTATAGGTTGTATACACTGCAATCACAAGCCATGATCAAGCAAAAAACATTTCGTACTGATCGATAAAATCGAGAATTAAACGTCAAAACTTACCACTTAAAAGCATGTTAACAAGTTAAGTTGCATACCTGTAAAGATAAAAAACAATTTATTAGGAGTATTATAAAAACAGTTGATAACTTTTTATGGATTCATTGGAACAATATAAAATAATATGGAAGTTTTTGTTACGTGTAATACATTACTTCTTACACTAATTTATAGTAGGTACACGGCCGTAAATAATGCACATCGACTTTTAGAAAGAGACAATCAGCTAATTTGAACTTTGTAGAGCGTTATCTCTGACGCACATTACCTATGAGACGTATCGGACTGTCAGTATTTCGTATGACAGATCTAATAGTGTAAGAACCCAGTTCCCAGATCACCTGTCATATTTTTTTGAAGGACAAAATATATTAAATTCAAATTCAAAATATTTTATTCAGCATAAAATTATTACAATTTCTTACTGAACGTCATGAGTCTACTACCGGTTCGGAAAGAAAAAGCCTCTGACCTGAGAAGAACTGGCGAAAGAAACTCAGCGGGACTAATATCATTTTTTTTAATCATGTTTTTTTTCCAAAGCAGATTGAAATTTACAATAATTTTATAGGTTGAAATAGCCTGGCGGCGATCACATCATTCCCAAGGCGTACTGTCTTCTATAAAATCGTTAATCGAATAATATCCTTTAGTACACAAACGTTCTTTCACAATTTTTTTAAATTTGGCTGCTTTATATACGTAAAAATGTTATTAACCAGCTATTTTAGTATTTATCGCCAGACACTAATTATATTACTATATTTTAAAACATGTAGAAAATATTTTAGCAACTCTTTATACTACGATCTATACTATAATGTTTTGTCAATCAGAAACAAGGAAGTCTGGGGTCTGGGATCTTGGACTATAACGCTCTACGAAGTCGAAATTAGCCGATTGTCTCTTTCCAAAGGTCGATGTGCAATATTTATGGCCGGGTACTATAACACTAATTACATTTAAATTTAAATGAAAAATAGAGTGTGTGCTTAAGACCGTTTGCAGAAGTGAAAACTTCATTGACAATCGCAATCAAGCAATAACGCTATAAGAGTATAAGTCCCGAGTTCACCCGATCGAGCCTTTCACCGTTCAACAGCGAAGAGAAGCTGTCTGTATCTTTCTCGCTCGGGTACACTTAGCGGTCCCGATTTTACCCGATCGAGACTTTCACCTCAGAGCGTCACGGATCAGCTTAACTTACTACCTACGAAAAAATTTGTGTGTCGTGTGCCAAAAGAAGTTATCACTTAAAAAAAATACAAGCATATTTGATATTTAATATAATTATGTATATGATTTTACTAGCTGCTGTGCCCGCGACTTCGTCCGCGTGGAATCTAAAATAAAAGTAGCCTAAGTTACAGCTTATTACATCAGCTATCTGCCAGTGAAAGTCCTGTCAAAATCGGTCCAGCCGTTTCAGAGATTAGCCGGAACAAACAGACAAACAGACAAAAATGTTATTTTGGTATATGTACCGTGTATAGATCCATATGCATTTAGAAAAAAGCGGTTATTTTTATATTACAAACAGACACTCCAATTTTATTTATTTGTATAGAAGATGTATAAATGTATAGTTAAGTATAGATAACATAATTATAAAAGACAATATTACTAGACGAAATACATGTATAAATAGCAGCCTAAAAATAGCAAACGTATTTAAACTCTTGTTATTTATATGAAGTTTGTAATTGCCTTACGAAAGCAGTAAATTGCCAGGTGAAATACCTTACAGATTACAGAAGATCCAAGTCAAACAGCACTGCTCTACGCTCGCTGCTACGGATTACGCTTATCATCAGGCGCTACGCTTACGCTTGTTTGCTACGCTAGTGTAGAGTGATTGTGTTTGCTCGCAAATGAAAACAAAACCGACTTCAATTACATCGGTAACGTAGGTAGACGAAAAAAATTGTTAAGTAAATACGCATTATTAGATATCGCTCGAAAAGTACTTGTTAGATTTCAATTAAATTTAAATGGGGCCACATGACGTGCATCACTTTTCGAATAAATACATAAAAAAATATAATCGACTTGACAATCTTCGACTAAGGGATAGCACAGTTCCACTACCACCTTGAAACTTAAAAAGCCGACGGATGGCGGGATAACCATCCATGCTGGCTTTGAAATACACAGGCCAAAGACGGGCAGCAGCGTCTTCGGTGCGACAAAGCCAGCCCTGCGGTCACCAACCCGCCTGCCCAGCGTGGTGACTATGGGCAAAACACATGAGTTCGCGTCATATTGTCGGGCGCGAACTTGTGGAGGCCTATGTCCAACAGTGGACTGTGATAGGCTGTAGTGGTGACAATCTTCTCGGTTTTTGTAAGGCGATTAAAAATAGCATTGTTTGCGTTTTGGGGATATTACTAATTATTTTAATTGCTCTTTCTTAGCTTTCTTAACCTTCCTCTCCCTTCACCCCTGGAAGGAAAGCACGTTTCAATTTTGAATTCGAAATGTTAATAAAACAACGAGTGTCTCACCTTATTTATAAACAAGGAGCTTTAATTCTTTATATTTTAAAAATATGACAAAAAATTGTAGTTAAAAAGTGCTTATTTACCTACTTATAATTCGTTTTTTGATCGAGATCTGATGATTACTTTTTGAGTATTCATTAATAACGCGTATTTACTTGACTATTTTTTCGTCTTACTACGTTGTATTACTTGTCGATGTAATTGAAGTCGGTTTTTTTTGCGTTTACGAGCAAACACAATTGTACATGCTGTAAACTTTAAATATTATCTTGTACCTAGTAGTACAATATCGCGGTCATTAAAAATTCATATTATAAGTGGTGATTTTTTAAATAAGTTTTGAATAGTAACTATAAACACTTTTGATATTAAGAGACTGCGATTGTAATTCGCTTACATACATATCTTAAGTTACTTGTTAACACCTTAATAGATGAATGATTTTAAATAAGGTGATAATAACCTGTACTGGTAATAACTTTTTAAAAATTTAACAAATAAATAGATGAATCAATATTCACAACCTAAAATATAATCGCTGTCTAGACGTCATCGTATTTACTGTAAAAATCAAAGCAGTCCTCATATACTATGAAGTATTAATACTATATATATAGCAGTATGAAAGTTATTACTTTTGTAAAATCAAAGTTCTTTTAATATATTCTACGCTTGTGAAAGGTTCATCTAAGTTTTACGCGTATTGTTGACGAGACACTTTATTATCGTAAAGAGTTTACTATAGAAATTACCCTATGAATTAAGGTTTTATTTATTGATCTTTTGAAAAATTATTAGGAAAATATTTAAATACTTTAGAAAAATGTTCAAGTAAGATAATCGCACCTAAATGTTTACCTCAACTTAAAATTGGCATTAATAGAATTAGGAATAATGTTTATAAATAATCCACCACTACAGCCTATCACAGTCCACTGTTGGACATAGGCCTCCACAAGTTCGCGCCCGACATTATGACGCGAACTCATGTGTTTTGCCCATAGTCACCACGCTGGGCAGGCGGGTTGGTGACCGCAGGGCTGGCTTTGTCGCACCGAAGACGCTGCTGCCCGTCTCTGGCCTGTGTATTTCAAAGCCAGCATGGATGGTTATCCCGCCATCCGTCGGCTTTTTAAGTTCCAAGGTGGTGATGGAACTGTGTTATCCCTTAGTCGCCTCTTACGACACCCACGGGAAGAGAGGGGGTGGCTACATTCTTTAGTGCCGTAACCACACAGCACTATAAATACACAGTATTATAAATAATGTTTAAGTATTTTAGAAAAAACTCGATATAAACGTTTTAAAAAATTACGAAAAGTAAATTTTGTAATAATTTCAAAAAAAAGTAGGTATACATAAAATTAAATAAAACAAATGAAGTATATTTTTCTACAATTTATTACACAGTAATATTACCAAAACATCACAAAGAGCATTAATCTAATAATCTAAACATCAGTTCCCACAATAGCTTAGCAATTCATCGATCGTACACGGTTTTTCACAACACTCGGCGACAACCTGCCTTTTACTCCTGCCAAAGCTGCTACCCTGGTACTGCGACCTCAACCATTCGGATTGTGCCTCGTCCAAAACATCATAACCCGATCTCTTTAGCAAACTACCGTCACAAATATACGCCAAAACTGTTGCCAATCTTCGTCCACAGTACACCTGAGCATTACTTTGTGAATTTACAACAACAATTAAACCGAAAATTGTAAATAAAACTCCTAAACTGTTCTTCATTTTACGTATCTCGCTGTAGAAGCTAATATGGTATGTGTCATGGGAAGAAACGCTCTAGCTTTTATAGGCGGCATAACTCATTACCATGCAATTAAGTTCAGTATAAACTGTTTGTATAGAAAGAAAATTCCACGTAAGACGCATAACGTCATGAAGTTTAAAACGAAAAGCTCACGTGTAAGCTATAATTGACTCGCTGCATAATGTTAGGGCAATTTATACTTAGAGCGAGTTCAATTAACGATTAAGCTATTATGAACTTCTATGGTTTTTTAATTAAAAGCCGGGCGTAGATCCAGGCCAGCAGTCGCCCTCATTGTTTCTTCTACCTTAAGCAAAAATTGTTTAACGTTTTAATAGAATCAATTTAAAAGCGTCTCAATATTATATTTTAGAAAATGATTATAAATAGTTGGGTAGGACCACGCAAACAAAGAACCTAACAAGTAAATTTACTCCGATTGTTACAAATATTCCATCTTTAAAGCCTGACAAACAAATTATATCTACATAGTATTTGAAAAGGTTGTAATCATATAGATAAACATTTATCACACTAATTTAAGCCAACTAGACTACTCACAATATGAAAACTACATAATTTGCTTTACCAATTAGGCTATTTCGCCGCTGATGAGAGTACAACACTCGTAGGCGGTTCAACACCTTAAAAGAGTTCGACGTATATACAAAATCTCCTGCCAAGTCAGTTTTCCACATCATGCGCTTCCCTTACTTAAGAAAGAACTTAAGCAAAACTTAGCAAAGTAAATTAATTCTGGCAGTATACCAATTTAAAGCTACGATTTGCACAAGCGGTTCATTTTAAGTATTTCGAGCAAGTAGATAATTTCTTTCATAAATTATACATGATTACCTACATATTTTGTAAAGAAAATAATAAAGAAACTCATCACGAAGAACATGTGAAACTGAAAAGATTAAATAAGCTTGTATTACATTCAGAGCTATACGTTACTAAAAGGCGAAACTATATTTAGACGAAGATAAAAATCAATTATTCACCGCCTTTCGTTTATCGCTTAACTTTTTCCACAGCAATATTATTTCCGCGAAGCTTAATAATATAGTTTTCATTTTTCATTATTAATAAAATTCCGCATTGATGTTAATGTAAATTGTACACTTTTATCGTTTCAGTTCTTAGAACTGATTCTGTACTTACTGCACGATGAAAGTTTATAATGAACGTGATTTCATAACACGAAACTTTAATGATAAGTATTGAAGCTAATTTACTTCGAAGTCTAACTTTTAACAAGAAAACTTTTCAAGTATTTCTAACATAATGTGTAGTGATATAAAAAAAATAAAATCAGTATATGATCATATAAAATCGTGTAGCAATCATTAAAATCAAAATTGTTTTCTATACACTTAATACATTTATTACGCTATTACATTTATTTTATGATTACTATTGTAAAATATATCATTGAACCTATATTCATATATAGTTATTTAGTTGAACTTGTTGAACTGTTTAACTGAGGTAGGGCACAGCAGGAAATATCCTGCTCAAAATCTGGAGCAGCCCGACTGGGGAAGTACCTCGACCTTACAGAAGATCACAGTCAAAAAATACTGCTTTCAAGCAATTTTGTGTTCCTGTGGTGAGTAAGGTGACCAGAGTTCCTGGGGAGAATTGAGGGTAAGGGTCGACAACGCACTTGCAGGCGTCTATAAGCTACGGTAATCGCTTACCATCAGGTGAGCCGTACGCTTGTTCGCCGACCTAGTTGTATAAAACAAAATCCAAAACTTTGAATTCAATTTTGCTTAAACACGGTAGAGTGTAGTTATACGATCGAGAGAGTAAACACAAAAATAACTAATAACGTGTATCACAGAATGATTTTTTCGACTTGGTCTGCTAGACCAAGATTTAATAAATAGAAATACTTCTGGTATTTAGGTACTCAATTTGATATTAGAAATGCTATAATCATGTAAATTCATATCATTTTTATACAAATATTTTTGACTACAAGCTACTAGAATGAAGAGCGGACAATAATTTTCGATATACTATACAAATAGGCTACGCATTGACGCTGCGGCCGCAGCACTGGCTTTTGCGTTTGCGGTCACGGGTTCGATCTCCGGTCGTGACAAACATTTGTATTTAGATATATATGTTCGTCGTAGTCTGATCGTTTGTGCTTGTGTATTGTGCGTCTTTCCGGAACCTCGACACAGAAGAAAATCCTACGAGATCATTTAGATGCTACGATTCCTACAGATTGAATACTATCCAGAGATGCCTAGAAAAGTCCAGATCCGTCAAAAAAGCCTACAAGGAACTAGATAGAGCAAAACCATGGATTTCGTCATTACAGAACGGCTCTACAAAGAGTCAATCAAGATCAGAAATAATAATCATGGCCACGGAATTCTACGCAAAGCTGTATAGCCAACCAGATATGCATAAACAAATTGACACATATAACCAAAACAGCGAAACTTCATCAACACCAGAGTTCACAACCCACGAAATTCTGAAACAAATAAATAAATTGAAACCAGAGAAAAGCCCGGGACCTGACGGGATCACAAACGAATGCATCAAATTTGCAGGTGCTCTACTACAGAATCCACTCACTCTTCTTTGGAACAAGATATTACAAGAAGAAGTTGTGCCACACTTATGGACGAAATCTGAAATCATCTTACTTTATAAAAAAGGCGACCCTACTGACATAGGAAACTATCGTCCAATAAGCCTCATGCCTTGTCTGTACAAGCTATTTGCTTCCTGCTTGCTCGAGAGAATTAAATTAGATATAGACAAACACCAACCAATCGAACAGGCTGGCTTCAGATGCGGATTTAGTACAACTGATCACATTCAAGTGGTTGACCAGATAATAGAAAAGTATCAAGAATTCCGTAAGCCCCTTTACATGGCTTTCGTGGACTACAAAAAGGCTTTCGACTCGGTTTCGCATGACATCATCTGGAAAGCATTAAAATCACAAAAAATAAACCAAAAATATATAAACATCCTCAAAAACATTTACGCTAACAGCACTAGTAGAGTTAAATTGGATAGAGTGGGGGAAGAAATAAGAATAGACAGGGGTGTGAGACAAGGCGACCCGATCTCTCCAAAACTCTTTATAGCTACTTTGCAGTATATGATGGACAGTTTACCTTGGGCTACGCAAGGAATTACCATAAACGAAAAATTTCTAAGCCATCTCAGGTTTGCCGACGATATAATTTTGTTCTCAGAATCTTCTCAACAACTGAATAAAATGATAAATGAACTCCACCAAGCCAGTATTAAAGTCGGTTTAGAAATGAACCTTGATAAAACTAAAGTCATGACTAACCAACAAATGACACCCATTTCAATTAACAACATCCCTGTCGAATTTGTTGATAAATACATCTACTTAGGCAAACAGATTTCCTTCAGCAAAGAAAGAAACACAGAAGAAGTGGACCGCAGAATAACGATTACCTGGAAAAAGTACTGGGCACATAAAGAAATATTCAAATCACACCTTTCGCTGCCCATCAAGAAGATGGTTATGGACTCAGCAATTTTACCATGTCTTACCTATGGATGTCAAACTTGGATATTTAATCACAAAATTATGAACAAAATTCAAACCACTCAAAGAAGAATGGAGAGAAGTTACCTTGGCTTACAACTTAAGGACAAAGTAAGAAATAGAGACATTCGCAGAAAAACTAAGGTAACAGACGCACTCACGTTTTCCCTACAAAGAAAGTGGAAATGGGCAGGTCACGTGGCAAGATACACAGACGATAGATGGACACAAAAAGCTATCAAGTGGAAAGGACCACAGGGCACGAGAGCAAGAGGCAGGCCTTACGCTAGATGGGCGGATGAAATAACGGAGGTAGCAGGTCGTGAATGGCTTGAGTTAGCTAAAGACAGAGAGACTTGGAAGTCTTTGGAGGAGGCTTTTACCCGAAAGGGGTCCATGCAATGTTCATATGACAATGCTTAGTCTGTTTTTATTGAATTTAATTAATTTGTTTAATTTAATTTGTTTAATTTGATTTTATTTAATTTATTAATTTAATTTTTGTTTAATAGGTTCAATTCAATTTTGTTTGTTTCTAATTTAATTTTCTTAATTTTTTAATTTTCTTTTTTATTTAATTTAACTTTGTTTATTATGTTTAATTTTATTTTATTTAATTTGTTAAATTTAATTTTGTTTAAATTGATTAATTTACATTCAATTTGTTTTAATTTAATTCATATAATATGTTTCATTTAAATTTTATTTCATTTGTTAAACTTGTTTAATTAATTTAATTTTTGATTGAAATAGCATGTTTTTTTTATATCGATCACTAATCTAATGGAATCTAATAATTTTTGCATGGAATTAAATAAAGCTTTATTATTATTATTATTATTATTATATCGTTATTATCGCTATAAGCGTATTGTTAAAGAGATCTGTCCAATTTGTCCAATCTGTGAAAGAAGTAAAATAAGGACAACATTTGAGCTAATACAAAGATCAGATTAATGATTTATTTATCGACTAGCAGCGAATCCCGGCGTTGCTCGGGTTAAAATACATCGCAGAAACTTTCTAGACCATTACAGAAATTTTGAGATCTTTTCAGATGTCCTGATTCGTTAGAAAAGGACAGAAATATATGTTTTAACATTTTCATCACTACATATTTATATATATTCAGATTTGAAACCGACTAACCCCACACGTAAAATCTACTATAGGGCTTTAGTGTGAATCCCCCCCCCCCACTACAGCCTATCACAGTCCACTGTTGGACATAGGCCTCCACAAGTTCGCGCCCGACATTATGACGCGAACTCATGTGTTTTAGTTTTAGTGTGAATACTTTATAAAATTCTTAGTCTAAAATACTCAACTTAGAATAAATGACTTAGTTTCAGATAACATCTCTACTTTTCAACATTACTGCTTTCATAATATCTTAATTGCCTTATTTCATGTTAATCCACAATTAGAATAATAAAACTTTAAAAATTACTTTTTTAAAATACAACTTACAGGTTATAAATTAACTTTACATATGGTAACCATGAGGTACTAGTATGGTTTTTAAAAGATTTGTCCACGTGTACGTGTACAATCGATCTCTTTAGAAAAGTCGTAGCTTGATGTAGTATCTCTACTTTCTAAACTTGTAGACAAACTCGAATTTTAACTTTAATTAAAATCATATTCTTTAGTTTTGTTTAATTTATTCTTTCATGCAAAAGTCGACCAAAAATTAAAAATCACTGTTTTAGCAAAATATCATATTTATGCAAATTTAACTACATTCAATTCAATTCTTCGTTTATCTATGTAGCTTTTAGTAGTGTCAGTTTGACACAAAATATTTCGCCAGTCATGTGGTATGAAAAGACGCAACGTAGATTTTTCATTGCGTTCGAGAATCCAAACTCAATTAAATTTTGAAGACCTTTTAGGTTTTGCTTTAGATGTTTTCTGATGCAACAATATCTATACTAATTTATAAAGCTGAAGAGTTTGTTTGTTTGTTTGAACGCGGTAATCTCTGGAACTACTGGGCCGATTTGAAAAATGAGGAAGGCTATAGGCTATGTATCATCACGCTAAGACTAATAGGAGCGGAGTCCACGCCGACGAAGTCGCGCGCAGAAGCTAGTCTTTTATAAATTTCATAAGAGTTTTAATGTGATCTTCGTCAGTAAACGGACTAATCGCGAAAAATGCACGTTCAAATCCAAATAAATAAAGTCTTCAGTTTTATGGTATTTATTTAGTTTTGAAGGAAAATATTTGTGTGATAAAAGTTACTGAAGCTGTAAACAAACTGTAAACGAGAGAGCCGACATAGCGTTTGTTTGTCTTCTGAGAAAATTTCCGTTGCTTCGCTAGGGTTAGCTTATTTTTCTGACCCATCTATATTAATATATAAAGCTGAAGAGTTTGTTTGTTTGTTTGATTGATTGTTTGTTTGTTTGTTTGTTTGAACGCGGTAATCTCTGGTTCTACTGGGCCGATTTGAAAAGTTCTTTCAGTGTTAGATAGCCCATTTATCGAGGAAGGCTATAGGCTATGTATCATCACGCTAAGACCGATAGGAGCGGAGTCCACGCCGACGAAGTCGCGCGCAGAAGCTAGTATTTTATAAGGTTATAAATATAATGCGATCTTCGAACTTCAAAGTTTTACGGTTAGCTGGCTAGTGACAGGATTGTGATATCTACGTGATTGTTGGCAACTGAATATATGTAATTTCATTAATTTCAATTTAATTTGAATATAAAGCCTAGTTCGGACTTTCATTCAATTGGATTGGATTTACACCTGTTTTAACGGAAAGATAAAACATTTGCTATGTTGCCACAGTTAGAAATTGAACTATATATAGGTAAACCTACTTGTCTATTTATTTGATGGAATTGGTGTCTATCTATTAATTGGTAAAATGTTCTAGATGTTACACGCGTTCATGCATTTCTGGGATTCATTTTTATTTATTTATAAATAATAAATGTGGAAAATGAATATATTTGTGACTATTGATGTACACGCGTTACGTACAGGATGACACGAATTCGTACATTATACAATATCCGCTTGTTGTTAATACATATGGAGCGGCAAAAATAAATCACTGCTATATGCGAACGAATCGGAACAACATATACATTTTTTGTTACCAGCGACTTGTAAAATATTTCCGATGTAATAAAATAAAATGTACATTTCATCTCATTTCGTATATTTTCTCCCCGAGTTTAAAATAATTCACTCGAAAACCTCTTTATTGTGGCATTTGTAATTCTCTCGCACGTGATTGTAACAAAAGGTGGTGATAAATACATGCCCTTGACCTTAACCACTCTAAGCTGTAGACCTTCACGCCAAAACGTTAACATTTGTACAATATAAAAAATATACTCTTCTTCCTCCTGGACCTTTTCCCATCTACTTGGGGTCGGCCTTCCTTATCCTTTTCTTCCATACGGCACGATTTTGTACCAGGTCTTTATTTAATTGAGCATCTTTCAGGTCTTTTTCGACCGTCGTTAACCAAGTGGCGGGTGGTCTTCCGCGCTTGCGCTTCGTCACTGGTATGTTCAGGGCAAGCTTCACCATATGGTCGTTCGGTCGCCGCTGCACATGGCCGTACCAACGCAATCTCCTCTCTTTAACTTTCTCAGCTATCGGGGTAACTTTGAAGCTTCCCCTTATGTACTCATTTTGGATTTTGTCTAGAAGTGTGACACCCGCTGACCAGCGTAACATACGCATTTCAGTTGATTGCAATTTATTTAGGTGTTGTTTGGTAGTAGCCCAACATTCAGTACCATATAGGACCGCGGGTCTTATAGCAGTCTTGTACATGTGTCCTTTTACTCTAAGGGGCATTTTCCTGTCGCACATTACGCCTGTGAGTTGTCTCCACTTCGCCCATCCAGTTGTAGTTCTGTGAGTAACATCATTATCGATTTTGCCATCGTTGCTAAGTATCGAGCCGAGGTATTTAAATTGCTTCACCGAAGGTAAGACCGTACTTCCTATCGAGATTTTGATGTTGTCCGGATTTGTGGTGTTATCAAATATGCATGACATATGTTCTGTCTTATTTCTGCTGATTTTGAGACCGTTCGTTTCTAGTGCCTCTATCCACGAGTTCAAGTTCGTCTGAAGCTCCTCTGCATCCTCCGAAATCAGAACAACGTCATCGGCATATAGGATGTTCCAGGGCAGCGATTTTTGGCAATGCTTTGTAAGATGATTCATAGTGGTGTTGAAGAGCAATGGACTAAGCGTGGAGCCCTGATGAACCCCGACTTCAATTTCAAACTTCTCGCCTGTACCTATATAAATAATATATAAAAAATATACATATATACAAATATTATACGAGCTGTGCACCGCAGTTTCACCCGCGATAATTTGAGGAAATAAAGTGAAAAAATACTATATCTATACTTTTAATATTATAAAGCTGAAGAGTTTGTTTGTTTGGTTGAACGCGCTAATCTCAGAAACTACTGGTCCGATTTGAAAAATTCTTTCAGTGTTAGATAGCCCATTTATCGAGGAAGGAGGCTATATATGCACCAATGAAGAATGTTTCAAAACCGGGTTTTTTTTTCTTTTGAGAGCTTCCCCAGTTAGCCCAAAGTAGTCGTAGTAGTCGCGGGCAGAAGCTAATAGCATATATAAAGCCTACTTCGGTTAATGAAACACAAAAAGAATTCTTTCATTCGAACCAGTAGTTCCTTTATAATATTAGTTAATACAAAAATAAATATAATTATAACTGCAAATAGAATTTTAAAACCGTTTACCTTAATTGTGAGCTTTAGTTAAATGTTTTTATTTAAAACCCTTTAAGAAAATTCCGTTCTTTGTGTACTGTCTGAATTAAAAGCAGTTACAGCTTCATTATAATTAAAATCGTCTAATAACATTTTAATAAATCTTTAAATATATAAAAATCAAATGCCGTTCGTTAGTCTCGCTAAAACTCAAGAATGACTGGGCTGATTTGGCTAACTTTGATCTTGAAATGTTTGTGGAAGTTCAGGGAAGGTTTAAACGGTGAGAAACATAAATAATATGTAAAAATACTAAAAACGACGATTTAATTTTCCAATAGAAAATGTTCCTAGCGGGTAAATTTAAAGTCTTTTGTCAAAAACGTTGTCAAATATTTATAGGTGCGTTCAGAAAATGTTTTGTGTATATTTTTCACAAATATATGTAGGTGAAACGAAGTTCAGCGGGCCATCTAGTATTATATATTTTTTAATATGTAACTAGATCGGTAAACAAGCGTACGGCTCACCTGATGGTAAGTAATTACCGTAGCTTATAGACGTCTGCAACACCAGAAGCATCGCAAGCGCGTTGCCGACCCCATCCTCAGTTCTCCCGTGGAGCTCTGGTCACCTTACTCACCAAGAGGAACATTGCACTGCTTGTAAACAGTGTTATTTAGGTGTGATCTTCTGTAAGGTCGAAGTACTACCCTAGGAAATTTCCTGCTATGCCCTACCTCAGTTTTTATAGTTAAGAAAAGGTTTTTACGTTTTCACGAAACAAAATATCACGGTACGACGCTCGAAAGGTCAGTTAGTAATAGATAAATGTAAAAACTTAGAAAGTTGTCTTAACTCTCTTAAGTTAGCTGATAGCACTCAAGATCAGTTTAACTGGTATCAAAGATATCCTAACGCAAACGATTTCTTCAAGTGACCTTGTTGACACGATGACTCCAAAAATAGACAATTTATTATGAAACGTAATTAATTATTCATTCATTAAAAGCAATGTCTAATCTACGTCAAAGATTTTATACGTTACCTACATCTTCTAAATTGTGTTTATTTATCCCAATAATTATATACCATGGACATGGCAGCTTCCGATCTTATTAGTCCGAATGTTCATACATTTGAATAATGATAACCACCGTCACCTATAAAAAAGTTAAAGTGTTTACTATTATCTGCACACTTCGAAAACAGATTCCGAACAGCGAATAAGATGAAAACACAAGCAGTATTATTTCTGTTCGCTATGTCCTGTCTAGCTGCAGTCACTGCTCAGGACTGGCTTCAGCTGTCGTTCTGCTCTGCGACTTCAACTTGATCAAACGGTCCGAGAGCCAGCTCAGCATGGCGCAGGAGGACTTCAGCTGGCCGTGGATCGGAGCACGCAGCGCTCGCAGTCTGGGCAGGAAGAAGAGGCAATTGGTGTCAGAGTGCTGCGAGAAGCCTTGCACCATCGAGGAACTTCTGTCGTATTGTGAAGATTTCTTGTAAATTTTAATTAAAAAATTAAACTTTTTTGTGAACGATATCTCCATAATACCAATATGTTAAAATTGTATATAAATTTATGCTGTTGGTTTTCTAAATAAATAAATAATGTTTAATACGCCATGTTTAATAATAATACCCAGAAAATTACGTTGTTAATCTTATTTTTTTAATCAAAATAATATTGCTGCCTAGCAGAGATGGATAATGTAGTGTCGCGTATGTTTTTGGACGTACTAAAGATGAACATTTTTGTTGTAACGCAAACAGACAAAGCAGTGCAATAGCACTTTTTATTCTAAATTGTTCATGAAAAAGCGTTTTTTTTTCTAAGTGATATAGCTACGACATAAAAAAACACATGACAATATGAAATAGTTTCATGTGGTCCCATGTAATTTAATGTGAGTTAATCGAGATCCGACTAGTATTTTTTGAGTTATGTCAAATAATGCGTACTTTCTGGACTTTTTTCAAAATTCTCGCGAGTTTCTTTGTCCAGTACAAAATGTATGTTCCAAATTTCATTTGCTTATGTCGATTTCATTCAACTCTTGCAGCACGCCTTTTTCTATCATAAAAATATCATAACGAACGTAGCTGACTTAGAAATAAATAAAGCGTGTCAGAAATCCGTCGATCATTTCTACTCAGCCATTAAATGTTTCCAACAGAATAACCTAAAGGTGGAGATTGACTTGTAACATTTTGGTGTAATAATGTATCGAGTTCGTGTAATAGAAACCAAAGACTGACTTGTAACGTTATCGTTAGTTTGTCATTCGCGGCGAGCGCCGCGTGCTCCACTCAGCTGTCGGTTTTTTTGCGAATCCCTTTGAGTGTTACATTACAAGTCAGTGCATGTCTTTCTGTTACTGATATTTTTTCAATGGATGGAGCACACTTGAGCCAAGAGTTCGAATGATACATTACAAACACACGTTACAAGTCAGTCTGTGTCGCCGTATTGTAACAAGATCGCCTCGAATGATACATTACAAACAAACGGTACAAGTCAATCTCCACCTTAATAAAAATCATTTAAAATTATGCGTCAGTATTTTTTTAAAATGTCTATTGTTTTATTTGTTATATTCATCATACAATTTTGTTTTCAGTTCCTTTGATGTTATTTATTTTGAATATTACATGCTTTTATTTTGTTTTGTTAATGAGTACCTACATTAAAGATACATCAATAGAGCACAAAAAGTTTATATTTAATAATAAATCAGATTTTTGAAAAAAATATATAAATAAAACAGTTTAAATGACGTCATAACATTTATTATATTTATGTAATTTTCTTAGCATAACATCCTAATAATAAATTTATTAACAAAGAAACAATGAAAGATTTTATGTACAGTTCATAGGTTCAAACGGTTTAAATGCGTAATTTAGTTTCCACAGTAGGACAGAAGCTCGTTGACGGTGCAAGGCTTATCGCAGCACTCGGACGCCGCCTGCCTCTTCTTCCTGCCCAGACTACGAGCTCTGTGTGCTCCGATCCACGGCCAGCTGAAGTCCTCCTGTGCCATGTTGAGCTGGCTCTCCGACCGTTTAATCAAGTTGAAGTCGCAGATCAGAGCGAGAGCTGAAGCAAGTCGCCGTCCGCAGTACACTTCCTGAGAAGTGACTGCTGCTAGACAGGATATAGCGAAGAGAATTAATACCGCTTGTGTTTTCATCTTGTTCGCTGTTCGGAATCAGTTTTCGAAGTGTGGAGAAAATATTAATCTCTTTAGCTTTTATAGGCGATGGTGGTTATCAAAATTCAAGTGTATGAACATTCAGACTAACAGGATCGGAAGCCGTCATGCCGTCACACATATTTAGTGGAATAAATAAATACAATGTACAAGATGTGGGTTAACGTGTAAAATATTTGAAGTTGAATAAACATCGATTTAATGAATGAATAATTAATTACGATTCATAAGGGAAATATCAGAGCTATGATGAAACCAGTCATATGTCCTCAAAAATTCTATCTTTATATCAATTTCACTCATTTTAATGACAGTCATTACTTAAACTTGAAGACATAACTGAATTTTTAATTGTAAAGCAAAGCAACATTTTCCATAAACAATTTAATACTTATATTAGAACACTAGCTTCTGCGCGCGACTTCGTCGGCGTGGACTCCGCTCCTGTTGGTCTTAGCGTGATGATATATAGCCTATAGCCTTACCCGACAAATGGGCTATCTAACACTGAAAGAATTTTTCAAATCGGACCAGTAGATCCTGAGATTAGCGCGTTCAAACAAACAAACAAATAAAAAAAAACAATCAAACAAACAAACTCTTCAGCTTTATTATATTAGTATAGATTTGTAACAAGCCGAAAACACGTAGCAGATACTTTCTCGTGGTGTATCATTAAAAAGTTAGACAAGTTCATTATACTAAAATCATATTTACACATATCAAGTCGTTAATTTACTAAGAATTGTTACATTTCCGTGATTCGTCTGAGCTAGTATTAGAGAATACTAAGCTTTCGTAAATAAAGATCGCGCTTGTAATGCACAGAATGAATAATCAATTTATTTATCAAACATTTGTTCATAAAAATAAATAAATATATATAACATACACACACGGTCGTCTGTTCCTAAGCTAAATAACTTAACGCTTGTGTTATAGATAACAGCCAACTGACAGCTACATATTTTTTGTCGATACAACTCACATATAAATAATACATATACAACTAAATATATCACGATTCACGATCACGATTCAGCCCGTAATATCCCACTGTTGGGCATAGGCCTCTTCCCTATGTAGGGGAAGGATCGGAGCTTAATCCACCACGCTGCTCCAATGCGGGTTGGCGGATATTCCCTACTATGAGTAACGATCGCTATCAGATGTACATGATAACAACCGGGACCGACGGCTTAACGTGCTCTCCGAGTCACGGTGGGGAGACCCACAAGGACTGCACAAACACCCAGACCACGGCAAACATCTGTATGGCCAATACAAATGTTGTCGTGTGCGGGGATCGAACCCGCAACCGCCCGCGCAACAGTCAATCGCAATCCAGTGCTGTAACCGCTGCGCCAACGCGGCGTCACTAAATATATATGTATATATTAATCAAGATTCGGGGCGGGAATCTAACTAACAATGCCCGGAATAGAAAGCAGGGGCACTACAAACTGCGCCAAGGGGCTAGTCTAATCTTGAGTTCGTTCAAAGTAAATATTTCCAATCAATTGCACATTACACATGCGTACATTTTTAGCAATAGGCAAACTTGAGTCACGACCTGTACTCAAATTATTTTCACAATTAAAAACACTCAGAAATAAAATCCCTATAAACTTCCATAAAATATACCTAAGCACACCATGACATACCGTAAACAACTTTAAGATAACTAAAAATAATCAACAAGTGTAATGCGTGTGATGTAAACAGTATTTTAATCCAATTATTTCAAAATCATCACACACATGAATATTTGATATGGCCGTCCCTATAAAAGCTTGTGTGAATATAATTTTCAGCACACTTTCTAATACAACATGAAGATATCGACAGCGCTCCTTCTCTTGATCGTATCATGTTCAGCGCTGGTCAGTTCCCAGGACTTCAGAGATGGAGAGTATTGTAGGAGACGACTGGCCTCAGTTCTGGCTCTGCTTTGAGATAACGACGTGATCAAGAGGTATTAAACCCAACACGGTATGGGGCAGGCAGACTTAAGCTCGCCGTGGGTCGACACCCACAAAGCTCATAGCTTGAGCAGGAGGAAGAGGCAAGTAGCGTCGGAGTGCTGCGATAAACCGTGTCCTATCGATGAACTATTATCATACTGTGGTAATTACTTTAATTTAGTGTTATAGTTATATACTATACGGCCTGGGGTGATTACTGTTTGGCTGTGACAAAGGTGTTAGTGACGTCAGATAAGTATTTTGTAAAATTTATTTCGATATACTGTTTAGTAAAAGTAACATAATTTTATAATTGTAAAAATTAAGCTAAATCATATTGCCCAATATAAAATTGTGTAAATGACAAACGTAACTGATGGTTATTAGGAGTAGGGGAGATTGGGTAACAGTGGATCATTTTTTTTTTCAAAGCGCCGTAAACCTGCAAATCACAGACCACAGCTGCAAATAATACCAAAATAACTAATTTCTGATAATTAATCATAGTACGGGTATCTAATCTTTAAAGGAAAATGCACTTATTGGCAATTACTAAATAAACTTGCGAGTAATAACAACTTTAAAAAAAAGTAGGAAATGATCCACTGTGACCCTGGGGTGGGTCGCTTTGGATCATCTCAGGAATTACACTAGATCTTTTGAAAAACAAATGCAATAAAATACATTTTCACGTTATTACTCTTTTATTTGTACTGTTAGACAGTCTTTTATCATTTACTCTAAAGTCTCATCAAATCGATTAAGCCAGAGTCGATTTAGCCAGAGCAGATGAGTGAAGCCTTAAAATTTATGTCTGTACATTTTAAGGCTTTACTCATCTGCTCTTTAGTGTGAAGTCCTATGCTAGTTTTTACACCTAGTCCTATGCTAGTTTTAGTTACAATAAAAAAAAAAATAGTATCACGGATTACACTGAATCAACAGTCCAATGTGACCCAAACTGAAATGATTCATTGTAACCCATAGACCATTATGAGAGAAAAAAAAAATACCAAAATAAAACTACCTATACTTTAGACAAAACTACATTATCTACAACGGCTTTAATAAATAACAAGAGAAAAACATAAATCTATTATTAAAATTTCTCAATCACTTAGAGATACAACAAAATTCTAAATCACGTAAAAAAATACTTTTGTAGTAACCGCTGACTAAAGTGTAACAGCAAGAAATACCGCTTCGACAGCGCGTGGTCGACTAGCGCGGTTGAGAGGGGTGTGGATGAGCAGTGTCCACTCGTTTGTTTGTGTGATTCAAGCAATACATCTACTGAGTTATAAAGAATAATCCACTGTGACCCGTGATCCACTATTACTTGGGTAGTTAGGGGAGATTGGTCTCCCCTAACTGTAAAAAAAAGATTCGTAAGCGTTGGATCGCGTCCTAGCTTTACTGCGCAGTCACAGGACTGTCGATTTATAGTTTGAATATACAGGCAGTTTATCCAATATACATGATGTTCAACAAAAGGGATGGGCAATTTAGAGTCCCGTGGATGTTAATTTTAAATAAAAAAAATAAATAAAGAGTAACTGCTGATTTTCTTGCCGATTTTCAGCTAGAGTCCACATTCCAAAACGGTTGTAGCTTCACAACTTTTGTAATAAATTCATTAATTCAATAAGTAGATACTTAGTGAATGTTTAATAATTGAAATAAACAACTTATTTTGAATGAACTATTTACCCTCTTTTATTTTATTCTCCTAACTCTCCTCTCTTGTTTTTCTATTTATTTGATATGGTTTCTACCCAGACTATTTTTTAATGTTTCTTAAATGAAGATTTTATTAAAGTTATTAGTTATTATGTTAATGTATAATATTTAAGATAAATTAAGAGTAAATCTTTTAAAAACAAAAAGAAAACAAAGTTTAGGTGTTATTAACTAAAAGAAAATTGAATTTTAACTAAATGAAGCTCAAAAGAAACTTCTCTTTTGAAAAACTTATCGAATAATCTTTTAGTTCTAATATCTTTACAGCCTGAAGAGTATATCTTAAGATATAATATTATTATATTATAACGTTATCTGGAATTTAAATACAAAGGGTAATGTCTTAACAAAAAAAAAAGAACAATTCCGAATAATAATAAAAATAGGTCAAAGAAACAATTTCCAGAGACTCGTAATGACTTTGAAGTGAAACGAAGCACATAGCTACTTAATTTTACGACTTTTTAAAACTAAATCCAGTTTAATATTCTGCGCTCTCTATTATTTGATAGTAAAATTTACTTAACGTAATATAAAAAATAAATAAATGAGATTATTGTAAAAATGTTCATTTTATAGTAGGATAAGAAAAATAGAGACATAATATACATATAAATATATCGAAAAGACAAAAGATTTGTATCTGTTGAATTTTCAGGTTAGCAAAATTGTTTAATAACCGTTTCCATCTCATACAAAATAAAATCTACAATTTTTATAACCATCAATATACCTATGAAAAAGTTTAATCTGTAACCTTTAATAATCATTAAGAAATTTTACGCTATTTTTCTATCAAAATTGACTGTACTATCTGTGTAATATGAGATGTCTGATGTGGTGGCATCGACTGGCTTTCCTGAGCGGTGGTTGTCTTCATTTGATTCCCGACCATGTTTAAAAAGTCACTGTTCCTCATAAATGGTTTCCATTTCATTGAAAATAGTCTGAGCGTTCTTTTCTTGCTTGGTAAGCGAATGATGATATAGGGCTGAAACTCAATATATGTACTAATGATGAGTCCCCAATTAGTATGACACTAAGCGAGCGCTCCTATCCCCACTCCATCTCCTCCATTCAACGAACTTTTGGACCTCCCCTCTTATATGACTATTGACTACACGGACTTTTTTCGCTTGGGTTTTCTGAAAGAAATACCCGAAAGGCGTCCATACAATACTAAAATAATATTTAATTTATTTTTGAAGTTATTTAATAAGCAATTTTATTTACTGTACCTATGTAAATGGATGATTAGTGATTATAATTGATATTTTTGTATGGTTTTAAATTTAGTTTTATATTTATTTATTTATTTACCAGACAACAGTGTCATCAAAATTATCAGTAGGTACAAATACTATTCTAAACCCAAATACTAGGCTAAAGGACTTCAATTAAAATATAAGAAATTTAAGTACATTATTTATTTATTTCATAATTTTAAAGATAAATTAAGTTCACTTATATTAACAATTAGAATGATGAAATTTAATTTTACTATATACAATATTATATCCTACACTCCGCTTTGTACAACTTCGTGTTCATATTTACAGTATTGACACTGGCGTTTAAATGTTTGTCGTGGTCTGGGCGCTTGTGCTTAAGTATTATGTGTGTTTCCGGCCCCTGATTAAGAGAAAATCTTACTTAGGGCCATGGATAAACCTTCAATATTCGCAGTACGTTAGAATATCGTCAACAGTGCAAGGCTTCTCGCAACACTCCTGCACTATCTGCCTCTTCCTCCTTCCTTCCTCTCCTGCACGGCGCGCTTTGCGTGTCGCGAGCCCCGTTTTGGTGATGTCCGCCTCTCCGGACGAGAGCTGCGCCTCGCCTCTCTTGATCATATCATCGTGGCAGAAGAAAGCAACAGCCATCGCTAGTCGTCTCCCGCAGTACACTTGGGCTTGACTCTGGCAAGTGACAGCGGTCGCTGAGACCACGACAACGAAGGCAACTAACAGCGATTGCGTCTTCATCGTGTGTGTTGTGTGCTCAAAGCGGTTATGTGTATGCAATCAATACTGATGAAGCTTTTATAGGTGGTCAGTATAATTAGTAAAATGCACTTTAATGTCTTTTACATTAGCTAATTACCCTTTTTTGTGACACTGAAGATGACTAATGAACAACTACAGGAAATCATGCAATTGTATTTAGTAAATTAATCTTTTTATTTGTTTAGTAAATTACAAGAAGAAATGCTTATAGCCCCAAAAGAATTTTTAATGTAAGGTACTGTCGCTGAAGATGGCCCGGCTCCTAGGATGGCCCGTTTTAAAAAAAACACAGTTATGATTGTTTAAAACATTAAAAATTTCGCAGGATTATGCGACTATTACTACAGACAAAAGTGCAAAGTTGAAATTAAGCTGGCCTTAATAGGCGCATGTATATTAGTATTAGTTGAACAAGAGATGAGCAAAACGAAAATATATAACTACTCGTATTAGACCGGGAGATAGTGACACAAAATATTTGGTCATTTGTACCAGTATGGCAGTTCGTCAGGGGTCTAATTACGTAAAGGCAAAAAGGAAAATGATGGTCATAGCGCTCGCACCGGCGGCCCAATCGCGTGGGCGTTAATCGAACGCGTCGGATAAATAACGAGTGTCGAACGATTTGTTCCACAAAAATGCTTGTATTTTCAGATAGTCGGAAAAAAAAGAAGTAGGCGGTAGCGGAATGCCATACTTCTCGGGTGTGACTTACAGCCCGCCATACCGACGCGAATACATTAATTTAAATAAAACAATTTAACCATTTGTACCAGGCTAATTTTTACAAAGCTAATCATCGTCGAGTAGCCATTCACGAAAATCACCTTGCCATACTTTTCCGACGGTTCCTAATGGCCGCCATACCACTGCAAAGGAGTAATTTTTTTATATTTCGCCAAACGATTTGTACCACCCTGAAACTTTTTTTATCAGTTCCCTGTATGATCATAAATAGAAGTCTGATAATGCCATACCTGTGGGAGGTGGCGAATGTGAACAATATTTTTTCAAAATCCTAAGATTTTATTCGTAATTCGAGTTTTTTTTCAAGTATGGCGCCACTTTTTCCCTCTACTACAAGTATGGCAAATATAATAATGGTCACATTGTATCGTATAATTTCCAAAAATCGAAATGCCATACTGGTACAAATCGTCAAATATATATATATTTTTTTCACCTTTTAGCTCAAGTCATCCGCCCGATGGTTACAATCTGTAATAATTTTTTTTAGGTGCAATTGCATCCAAATGACGAGAATACAATGATGCCATGATGTAAAAAATGATTTTACGTATTTTACAGTCGTATTTTAAAAACGTGTCAAATATATAAGTATTTCAAGTATGGCAGCACTTTTCCCCCTACTAGAAGTATGGGATAAATAATAACGGTCACATTTTGTCAAATACTTTCCAATAATTCAAATGCAATACTGGTACAAATCGTTTGGTGAAATATAAAAAAAATTACTCCTTTGCAGTGGTATGGCGACCATTGGGAACTGTCGGAAAAGTATGGCAAGGTGATTTTCGTGAATGGCTACTCGACGATGATTAGCTATGCAAAAATTAGCCTGGTACAAATGGTTGAATTGTTTTATTTAAATTAATGTATTCGCGTCGGTATGGCGGGCTGTAAGTCACACCCGAGAAGTATGGCATTCCGCTACCGCCTACTTCTTTTTTTTCCGACTATCTGAAAATACAAGCATTTTTGTGGAACAAATCGTTCGACACTCGTTATTTATCCGACGCGTTCGATTAACGCCCACGCGATTGGGCCGCCGGTGCGAGCGCTATGACCATCATTTTCCTTTTTGCCTTAACGTAATTAGACCCCTGACGAACCGCCATACTGGTACAAATGACCAAATATTTTGTGTCACTATCTCCCGGTCTATATGTGTCGATTACAGTATTTGCTAGAAACATTTTGTTTACAGTAAGTACATAAAAAATTGGCTATAAGCAATAGTACATTCAAAATTTGCTTCGAGATTTTATATTATATTTTATCATTATTAAAACAAGCTTAACTATTCGATTTTTCTCCATAAATTAATTATGTAATGACATTCATATGAGTATCTCCACTTTAGGCCCGATCTACATTACATTATCGATCTCAGTTCGCTCTCGGTCGCTCTCGATCCGGGAAAATATTGTTAAACAAGAAACAATGAGTGTATTCATAATTTCATACTATCCCTTAACAGTAAAGTTCCGATCATATCACACTTCAGCAACGATGCGTCTATTGTAATGTTCATCGGGCCTTTGATAAAGTACTTGGAATCGATAAAACTTGAAGTGTAGGTAAAAGCTATTAGGAAAATAATTATCTAAGTGACTGTGTTATAACGGGTAACAGAGGGGTCATAAAACGAGCTACTCTTGTAGATATTTAAATCGTATTTAAATAATCGATCAAATAAACGATGACTCGGTATTGCATACATATACACCCATTTTATTGTAAGTAATCATTATAGTTACTTATTCAATTAATAAAAAAAAAACCTGATTTTGAACAAAATAAAGTTCTGGCATTTAAAAAAAAAGAAATGAAGGTCTATAACGAACTATTCTTCTACTATAATTTTGAATGAATTTGAAATGAACTCATTGAAATGTTTGATTAGACAGAAGATAACTCATTTTTCAAAATATAGTAGGTAACGTTATCATATTATTTTACAATTAAAAAAGAAAAACGAAATAAAAAAAATTGCGTGTACAAAGTACACATGTCAGAAGTGAAACTTCTTTGGTATACTAATTAAAATTATTTACGTAGATTTACAAAGAAGCGCGGCGCCGCTCGGCGCGCCCTTCCCTGTCGTGTTTCCGTTGCATCCGGTTTCAAATCACAACGATTCTAAAGAAGCGTCACATCAAAAAACGAATTCAAATTTTTTTTTAAAGTAAAAAAACGAATTTAAAATACAAAAAAAAGTAATTAAAAAAAAACTGTGATTGGCAGTATATTAATGATATTTGACAATAATTACTATTTTTTTATTGTTAAAATAACTATCAATATGTGAAAAAAATGTAGTGACGAACTGACGAAATTACGTGCTATTTTATATTGAATTAAATATCTTAAAAAAAACGTAAGTATCATTGATAAACAAATTATTTAATATTTACATGATTAGATTATGTCAATTCTAGCTAGCTTTATAGTTTTATACTATCTGTGTGTAATCTGTGGTCAATTCTAATTTCTAAAGCATAGCTGAGTACATTTTATGAGTTGTAAAATTAATGTTAACAAAACTAAAAGAAAACAAACTTTGGAAACAAAGAGTATAATTATAATTGTAAAGGTAAAAGTAAAGAATAAAAATAAAAAGATAATGTAATAGCTGAATCTTGAAGATAACGTAAAATATTATTTTTTTTTATTTAATATTTTTTTATTTAAGTCGTTACGAAAACATGGATGTCATCATCAAAACTGAGTTTCAAGCAGTAAATCATCGAATTGAGTTCCAAATTAGTACCTAAATTTTTTAAATTTAATAAGCACGTTGTTTAATCTAAAGAGTAGCAAAATATTTTTCATTATTTATATGAAATTCTTAATAAAATACATACAATAGTTTATTAAATTTTGATAAATTCCACAAGTAAAAACATTTATATTTCAAATTACTAATTTAGACAATATATTATTGTGTCAAAACATTTACCAGTATTAGTATTAGTACTGAAATTAAGGTTATAATACTACTTACTTTCGCCGTCTTACTGCTACTATCCACTTTTTTCTTTGATTTATTTTCCATTTCGCAGTTGGAAATCTTATACTATTAAACGAGCAATTCTTGTATATATATATTTTCTGAATCTCGGAATCGGCTCCAACGATTTTCGTGAAATTTAGTATGCAGGGGATTTCGGGGGCGAAAAATTGATCTAGCTAGGATACATTTAAAAAAAATGTCGTTTTATCCCTGTTTTTAGGCAATGAAAAAATATCATTAGAATACGAAGCTTCATTTCACCATTATTAATATAGCGGTAATAGCGTAATTAGGAAAGCGACGGATTTCAAATCGTTTTGACCCGGGTTCGAATCTCAGTCTCCAGATTATTTTTTTTTCTTTTTTTTTAATTTCACTCGTGATTTATTATTTAAATTAAATTAAAATATAAAAATACCGAAAAAAAAACAAAAAATAAAATAAAAATACCGAGCTGGGCTCGGTCACCCAGGTACTGTATAAAATTTACACTCACTCTTTCTGCTAGTATTTCTACAATTAACGACATAGCAACTCCGGTTGCCCATTTTATTAAAATTTTATTATTGATAAGAAATTAAAATGTTTACGTGTATTTTTTATACGACAGAGTCTTAAAACATCTCCGTTTAGTTCAAAAATTCACCACTACGTACGCTTGTGTCGATTCGGCTTACCTCCACCATGACTTCGCACCTAGCCAATTAAGAAATTTCATTTCAAATCAAAAAGTTATCCGCAAACACACACAAAAATATCCTTTTTTGAAGTCGGTTAAAACAGTGTAAATAAACAGATAAATCGAAGTACCGTCCAACGAAAGCTGTTACTTTTCTCTATTTCTCAGTCAATCATTTAACTGAAATATGGGTAAAGCGTTTTGAAGAGACTGGTTCAACGTTTAAAAATGTCGTCCTAGAAAATTTAGTACCGAGAGAGTTATGCAGTCTACTTGCAAGTTATTCCGAGTTCGCGCCAGACATCCCGGTTTTCCGCAATCCTTATCCAATCTTACGTAGATCGTCGGTCCAACTGGCCGGAGGACGTCCCACACTGCGTTTACCAAGACGCGGTCTCCACTTCAGGACACGTCTGCTCCAACGGCCATCGGTCCTGCGACACAAGTGACCAGCCCACTGCCACTTCAACTTGGAAGTTCTGGGCTATGTCGGTAACTTTCGTTCTCTCGCGGATAGCCACATTTCTAATTCTATCTTTGAGAGAAACTCCAAGCATAGCCCGCTCCATTGCACGTTGAGCGACTTTAAACTTGTGGACCAATCCCTTCGTCAGTGTCCACGTCACGGCGCCATATGTTAACACAGGCAGGACGCATTGCTCAAAGACTTTGTCTTTAAGCATTGCGGAATTTTCGAAGTGAAGATTCGGCTTACAGCTTCAAGAATAGTTAATTTTAGGACTTGCCGTCGTAGAGGGTTATCAATTAGATGATGTTATTTTTTAATAATTGTTTTTTCTAGAAAAAGAAAAAAAAAACGACTTCAATTGCATCGGCAAGTAATAAATAATGAATCAATTAACAAACACACTAGTCGTCAGTACGATTTTCGAGGGTTACCCTCGATTTTACTGGGATCCCATCATCAGATCCAGGTTTTCTTATCATGGTACCTAAGTTGGGATATCTCCTTTCCAACAAAAAAAGAATTATCAAAATCGGTTCATAAACGACGAAGTTTTCCCCGAACATACATAAAAAAAATATATACGGTCGAATTGAGTAACCTCCTCCTTTTTTGAAGTCGGTTAAAAATAAACTTCAGTTATTACTATATTCATATGTATACCTTTATATTTATTTTTTAAAATCTATTTTTAAATATGCACTTTCTATTGCGCAATCCTGTATATTCCACACTATCAACAAGACATACAAGTTATAGTATTTTTATTCATACAACAGAAAAAAAATATGTGCGTACAAAGTACACATGTCAGAAGTGAAAATTCTTTGGCAAACTAATTAAAAAACGAATTAAAAAAACTAATTAAAAAACTAATTAAAAAAAAACACTGATTGAAAAAAAAACAAAAAGCCAACGACACGAAGTGTTACCAGGCGGTCACCCATCCAAGTACCGCGTGACTCATTGCCGCGTTAGCAGCCGCTCAAATTTTACCCCTCATGCGCCTAAAGAAGTTTCACTTCAAAAAATTATGACACTTCTATAGTAAAAGTAACTTTCCTAAAATTCCTCATTAGTCATCTACGTCGTCAACAAAAAAGGGGTAGGTACTACCACCTATAAAAGCTTCATCAGTTTTGTTTGTAAGCACATAACTGTTGCGAGCACACATCACGCACCATGAAGTCGCAATCGCTGTTAGTTGCCTTCGTTATCGTGGTCTCAGCGACCGCTGTTACTTGCCAGGATCAAGCCCAAGTGTACTGCGGGAGACGTCTAGCGATGGCTGTCACTTTCTTCTGTCACGAGGATATGATCAAAAGGGGCGAGGCGCAGCTCTCATCCGAAGCCTCTCCGGAGGTCAGCAGGCCGGGGCTCGCGACGCGCATAGCGCGCAGTGTAGGACAGGAAGGAAGGAGGAAGAGGCAGATAGTGCAGGAGTGTTGCGAAAAGCCTTGCACTGTTGACGATATTCTAATGTACTGCGGCTATTGAAGGTTTATCAATGAGCCTAGGTAGGATTTTCTCTTGTGTCGGGGCCGGAAACACACACAATACATAAGTATATACGCCCAGACCACACACAAGAGAAAATCCTACTGGGGGAAGTTGAGAGTGAAGCGTTTATTTATTTATTCTTGGAAATAAGACGCTACTCGTACTTCTATTTATCATACTTGGGCTGTCGATGTTGTCATTGAGTTATTTATATAAGAACAATTTTTGAAAAGAAAGATTACATCGAGCATATAACAACAAAGGCGTACCGAATGCTTGGCCTTGTATTTCGGTCTGGAAGACATTTTAGGTATAGATCTACTCTATTATTATTGTACTTACATGTTCGACCCATATTAGAGTATGCATCGACAGTCTGGACACCACAATACAAAACTTATATTGAAGCTATGGAAAAAATTCGAAAAACACTTTAATTTTAAAGCTATAAGTCGCAATGAAGTTACCGTAGCCCTCCTTTCGTTGCTTGATCGGCTCTTAGAGAAAGAGACCAAGTCTTTTTCTATGAGATATTAAAATCCCATATTGATTCAGGGTTTTTATTACATCCGCCAACCCGCAGTGGAGCAGCGTGGGGGATTAAGCTTCGATATTTCTCCTGCATGGACAAAGAGGCCTATGCCCAACAGTGGGATGTTAAAGATGCCCTCGGACGAGTGCGTGTTTAATATTTTTACATTTTCTGTCCTTGTAACTAGGACCAAATACGCCGGAAACATCTTTGTTCTCAGGTCCTGCAGAAACTATGACGACATATTATTTAACTTTATTGACATTTTTAATTTAACCCTGTCTCCATTTAACCCTTGGGGTGCCTGGTGGGTCTGACAGACCCGTTACTTAAAAAAATCGAAATTATTTCTTCGAATTCGTAACCAAGCCGGATGCACTCCTGAGTAGCTTCACGATATAGACTAGCGGCCATTTTGCCACCACCCTCGCAGTCCAAAACGCGCATCCGTAGCAATAACACGCATCTCCTGTGCGCACGGGTCCGTGGGACCCGACCAGGCACGAGGCGTAACTTTTAATCGGTAAGTAATTATTTTCATTTTTATGTTTTAACGTGTTTTTATTATAAATTATTCAAGTAAATTATATCGTTGCAGTTAAAAATGGCCAGACAAATCACTGATACTGAAAAATAAGACACAGAACACCACACTTTTTGGGTTTCAAACGAAATAAGAATATTTTGAAGCTGTCTTCATACCATCACAATTGCGAGATAGATCTTGAAACAGGTGATCAACAAAAACCTGTAATTATAACCTTCTACAACCAAACAAAAAGTGGCGTAGATAACGTGGACAAACTGTTACGTACATAAGATGTATCTCAAAACTCAAAATTGACAATTTTTTTTGGATTCTCAATAACGCTGTAATAAACGGAAAAATTGTTCACATGTTGAACAATCCTGGTGCAGTTGCAAGTAGAAGACAATTTATAAAAAAATTAGGCATGGCACTGACGCCTCCACATAAGACTGAACGACATAATAATATGCGCCTGTCAACTACCCTACGTAAGAGAATTGGCTCTCATGTAGGTGAACCCTCAGAGCCAGCACCCAAAATACCTGACGCTGCTATAAAAAGGCGTTGTTATTTCTATCTGAGCAAAAAAGATCGCAAGTCTAAGTACATTTGTGCCTCTTCCACGAGTTACATTTGCCTGGAACACGCAAATTTTATATGCTAAAATTGTCGTACAAATACAGAATCATTAGAAGCAATATTATTTTTTTTATCCTAGTATAATTAGTCTGTAAGTTAATTCATCTGTGTCTTAAATTATTTTAATATATTATGCTTTTCAATATTGACAAAAAAAGTTTAATATTGTTCATTTAAACTTGAAGAGTTGATTTTTGTTACCTAAAATTAGAGATATTTTCATTTAGTTAACAAAACTTTTTAAAACAAATTCTGTTTCATTTTTTTTTATTTTATCATATAAAGCAATATTCAGAAATAACCAATACTGATTATTTCGCCTTTTCAAATATTGAATAACATAAAAAACAAAGATTTTGTTTACGGGTATGACAGACCCACCAGGCACGCCACGTGATTTTTGCCCACCAGGCACCCCAAGGGTTAAGCAGCTCCATTATGTTAGGGACGTAATAAGTAAAAAAATGTAACAATTTTTGATTAATTATTAATTATTGTAATTTTTGTATCACTTTTGATTTTAATATCTTAACTTATTTTTAAAGTGTAATTCTTTCATTTCACATAATTTTATATTTGACTCTTTTTTGACATTTTTTGATATTACTAGCTGTGCCCGCGACTTCATCCGCGTGGAATTAAACAAAAAAGTTATTGTTCAGTTCGCAGAGTTATAAAATAAATGAATTTGTAAAACAAAAGTAACACAAGTTACTCCTTACTACATCAGATCTGCCAGTAAAATCCCGTCAAAATCGGTTCAGCCATTCCAGAGATTAGCCGGAACAAACAGACAGACAGAGAGACAAAAATTTAAAAAAATGTAATTTTGGTATTTGTACCACAGACACACCCCATAAACACACATCCATATGCATTTAAGTAAAAAGCGATTATTTTAATATTTCAAACAGACACTTCAATTTTATTTATTTGTACATATTTTAAATTTTGACTGTTCTGATGAAGTTATACGGTTTAATACAACGTAGGTCGACGCAAAAGTAGTCAAGTAAATACTAAATACGCATTATCTACACTATTATCTCAATATTATCTAATATTATAAAAAGGAAAGATTCGTATTTTTGTGTGTATGTTTGTAATGAATAAACTCAAAAACTACTGTGACGATTTCAAAAATTCTTTCACCATTAGATAGCTACATTTACGCTGAGTAACATAGGCTATATTTATAGCTAGAAAAGATTAGGGATCTTTACTAAAACTTTAGTAACGTAACCCAAGGTATAAAAAATGCCATAAAACATCTTTCATCGCTTGCGCTGTGGAAACTATTGATGATAGAAATAAAGTATGTTCTACAATATTAAAGAAAATATCAATATTAAAAACAACAAAAAATATAAATAAAACATAAATATAATTTAAAAATTTAGGAAATTTATTTAGGTAGGGCCAGAATGTAAAATATTGTAAAAATATAAATAAATAAAAAAAAATACTAAGTAAGATGTTTCAGTTAAGATTAAATAAGGTACTTAAATAAATAAATTAAAACGATGAACAAATTCGGATTTAAGTGATAATATAATCCTATAATGTGATACTGCGTTTAAAAAAATATAAAATACAACAACAAAAAATATAAATAAAAGGAAAAAATATTTAAAAAAATCTTATGTCCACCCGTGCGAAGCCGGGACTTGCCGCTAGTTAGATATAACGCAAAAAGTAGGTACTTGTCAGATCTCAATTAAATGGGACCACATGACACGCAACACCTTTCAATTAAAACAAAATTCATCGAAATCGACCCAGTCAAAAGTTCTGATCTAACATTCATAAAAAAATACAATCGAATTGAGAACCTCCTCCTTTTTTGGAAGTTGGTTAATAAAGTACTTGGAATCGATAAAGCTTGAAGTGCAGGTAAAAGCTATTAGGAAAATAATTATCTAAGTGACTATGTTATAACGGGTAACAGAGGGGTCATAAAACGAGCTACTCTTGTATTTAAATAATCGATCAAATAAACGATGACTCGTTATTACATACATATACACCCATTTTATTGTAAGTAATCATTATAGTTACTCATTAAATTAATTAAAAAATAAACCTGATTTTGAACAAAATAAAGTTCTGGCATTAAAAAAAAAGAAATGAAGGTCTATAACGAACTATTCTTCTACTATAATTTTGAATGAATTTGAAATGAACTCATTGAAATGTTTGATTAGACAGAAGATAACTCATTTTTCAAAATATAGTAGGTAACGTTATCATATTATTTTACAATTAAAAAAGAAAAACGAAATAAAAAAAATTGCGTGTACAAAGTACACATGTCAGAAGTGAAACTTCTTTGGTATACTAAATTAAAATTATTTACATAGATTTACAAAGTAGCGCGGCGCCACTCGGCGCGCCCTTCCCTGTCGTTTTTCCGTTGCATCCGGTTTCAAATCACAACGATTCTAAAGAAGTGTCACTTCAAAAAGAATTCAAATTTTTTTTTTAAAGTAATAAAAAAACGAATTTAAAATACAAAAAAAAGTAATTAAAAAAAAAGTCAACGTCACGCGGTATTCTTAGGCGGTCACCCATGCAAGTACTGACCGTCCCTGACGTCCTACCGGTCGCTCAAATTTTACCCCTCATGCGCCTATTAAGAAATTTCATTTCAAATCAAAAAGTTATCCGCAAACACACACAAAAATATCCTTTTTTGAAGTCGGTTAAAACAGTGTAAATAAACAGATAAATCGAAGTACCGTCCAACGAAAGCTGTTACTTTTCTCTATTTCTCAGTCAATCATTTAACTGAAATATGGGTAAAGCGTTTTGAAGAGACTGGTTCAACGTTTAAAGCAAAATGTCGTCCTAGAAAATTTAGTACCGAGAGAGTTATGCAGTCTACTTGCAAGATATAAGTCTGTCTTACACTTATCGCGACGAAGTTTGTAACGAATTTTAAACTTGGATCTTAAACTGCATCCATACAAGCTTCAATTGACACAGTAATTGAAAGAGTGTGACTTCAGTAAAAGGCTCGCATTTGCTATAGAAATACTTAATCGATTTCCCAATTTTGAATGTACTTTTCTCTTATGAGGCCCATGTCAAAATTGTCGTTACTAGGACAGTGAGAATCCTAAAAACAAACACCAGATACTACTGCATAGACCTAAAGTAACAGTATGGACAGCAATTTCGGAGAGAGGCACTATAATAATTATAATTGGCACTTTTGAAGTGAAACTTCTTTAGGCGCATGAGGGGTAAAACTTTTACGGATCAAACGCGTCACGGAGTCACGAGTCACGAATTTTTAAACGTCCATACCACGTTAAATACACCGGTTTTTGTCCGTACACCGAAGTTAAGAAACGTCGGGCGCGATCAGTATATTTTGAATGGGTGACCGCCTGGTAACACCGCGTTACGTTGGCTTTTTTTTCAATTACTTTTTTTTAATTAGTTTGCCAAAGAAGTTTCACTTCTGACATGTGTACTTTGTACGCACGCAATTTTTTTTCATTGAAAATACGCGAACGCAAAATGTCATTGTTATTACCGAACGCTATGTTGTGATGTTAAAAGGTTTTTTGACCCCAGAACTTAAAGCTGCACTTCAGCCTATTGCATTCCACTGCTGGACATAGGCATCCCCAAGTTCGCGCCAGACATCCCGGTTTTCCGCAATCCTTATCCAATCTTACGTAGATCGTCGGTCCAACTGGCCGGAGGACGTCCCACACTGCGTTTACCAAGACGCGGTCTCCACTTCAGGACACGTCTGCTCCAACCGCCATCGGTCCTGCGACACAAGTGACCAGCCCACTGCCACTTCAACTTGGAAGTTCTGGGCTATGTCGGTAACTTTCGTTCTCTCGCGGTAGCCACATTTCTAATTCTATCTTTGAGAGAAACTCCAAGCATAGCCCGCTCCATTGCACGTTGAGGGACTTTAAACTTGTGGACCAATCCCTTCGTCAGTGTCCACGTCTCGGCGCCATATGTTAACACAGGCAGGACGCATTGCTCAAAGACTTTGTCTTTAAGCACTGCGGAATCTTCGAAGTGAAGACTCGGCTTACAGCTTCAAGAATAGTTAATTTTAGGACTTGCCGTCGTAGAGGGTTATCATTTAGAATTTTAGATGATGTTATTTTTTAATAATTGTTTTTGCTATCAAACGAAAAAAAAACCGACTTCAAATGCATCGGCAAGTAATAAATAATGAATCAATTAACAAACGCACTAGTCGTCAGTACGATTTTCGAGGGTTACCCTCGATTTTACTGGGATCCCATCATCAGATCCTGGTTTTCTTATCATGGTACCTAAGTTGGGATATCTCCTTTCCAACAAAAAAAGAATTATCAAAATCGGTTCATAAACGACGAAGTTTTCCCCGAACATACATAAAAAAATATGTATATATTTTTACGGTCGAATTGAGTAACCTCCTCCTTTTTTGAAGTCGGTTAAAAATAAACTTCAGTTATTACTATATACATATGTATACCTTTATATTTATTTTTTAAAATCTATTTTTAAATATGCACTTTCTATTGCGCAATCCTGTATATTCCACACTATCAACAAGACATACAAGTTATAGTATTTTTATCCATACAACAGAAAAAAAAATATGTGCGTACAAAGTACACATGTCAGAAGTGAAAATTCTTTGGCAAACGAATTAAAAAAACGAATTAAAAAAACTAATTAAAAAACTAATTAAAAAACTAATTAAAAGACTAATAATAATTATCAAAACGAAATTTCAAATACAAAAAACACTGATTGAAAAAAAAACAAAAAGCCAACGACACGAAGTGTTACCAGGCGGTCACCCATCCAAGTACCGCGTGACTCATTGCCGCGTTAGCAGCCACTCAAATTTTACCCCTCATGCGCCTAAAGAAGTTTCACTTCAAAAAATTATGACACTTCTATAGTAAATGTAACTTTCCTAAAATTCCTCATTAGTCATCTACGTCGTCAACAAAAAAGGGGTAGGTACTACCACCTATAAAAGCTTCTTCACTTTTGTTTGCAATCACATAACTGTTGCGAGCACACATCACGCACGATGAAGTCGCAATCGCTGTTAGTTGCCTTCGTTGTCGTGGTCTCAGCGACCGCTGTCACTTGCCAGGATCAAGCCCAAGTGTACTGCGGGAGACGTCTAGCGATGGCTGTCGCTTTCTTCTGTCACGAGGATATGATCAAAAGGGGCGAGGCGCAGCTCTCATCCGAAGCCTCTTCGGAGGTCAGCAGGCCGGGGCTCGCGACGCGCAGAGCGCGCAGTGTGGGAGAGGAAGGAAGGAGGAAGAGACAGATAGTGCAGGATTGTTGCGAGAAACCTTGCACTGTTGACGATATCCTAATGTACTGCGGATATTGAAGGTTTATCAATGAGCCTAAGTAGGATTTTCTCTTGTGTCGGGGCCGGAAACACACACAATACATAAGGATATACGTCCAGACCACACACAAGAGAAAATCCTATTGGGGGAAGTTGAGAGTGAAGCGTTTATTTATTTATTCTTGGAAGTAAGACGCTACTTCTATTTATCATACTTGGGCTGTCGATGTTGTCATTGAGTTATTTGTATAACAACAATTTTTTAAAAAGAAAGATTATATTTTGTCCTTTAGTTATCACATCGAGCATAAAACTACAACGGCGTACCGAATGCTTGGCCTTGTATTTCCGTCTGGAAAAGATTTTAGGTATAGATCTACTTCTATTATTATTGTACAACTCACATGTCAAATCCATAATTAGAGTATGCATCGACAGTCTGGAATCCACAATACAAAAATTGAAGCTATGGAAAAAATTCAAAGAAAATTCTAAAAACATTTAAATATATATATAATATAGCTGTAAAGCTATAAGTCGCAATGAAGTTACCGTAGCCCTACCTTCGTTGCTTGATCGGCGCTTGGAGACAGAGACCAAGTCTTGTTGTATAAGATACTAAAATCTCATATTGATTCAGAGTTTTGTTACATCCGCCAGGCCGCAGTGGAGGGGATTAAGCTTCAATATTTCTCCTGCATTGACAAAGGGGCCTATGCCCAACAGTGGGATGTTACAGGTTGAATGCGTTTTTGTTACAAAATATTAATTTGACCTCGGACGAGTTCGTGTTCAATATTTTTACATGTTCTTTCATTGTAACTAGGACCAAATACGCCAGAAACATCTTTGTTCTCAGGTCCTGCAGAAACTATGACGACATATTATTTAACTTTATTGACATTTTAAATTTTACCCTGTCTCCATTCAACGTAATAGGTAAAAAAATGTAACACTTTTTAAATTAATTATTGTAATTTTTGATTTTAATCTCTTGACTTATTTTTAAATTGTAATTCTTTCATTTGACTTAATTTTATACTCTTTTTTATAACATTTTATGATATTACTAGCTGTGCCCGCGACTTCATCCGCGTGGAATTAAACAAAAAAGTTATTGTTCAGTTCGCAGAGTTATAAAATAAATAAGTTTCTAAAATAAAAGTAGCATAAGTTACTCCTTACTACATCAGCTATCTGTCAGTGAAATCCCGTCAAAATCGGATTCCAGAGATTAGCCGGAACAAACAGACACAGACAAAAATTGTAAAAAACGTTATTTTGGTATTTGTATCACATACATACCAGATTTGTCTATTTAATATTATTAGTGGAAATTTTATTGAAAAATAATTTCTGAATAATTTTTTTTTGCATTTATTGACGGAAGACTACGCGGATAGCTAAATGAATGATTGAATTATATTTAACTATTTTTTTTTCTCTTTGATAATTAATTCAACTTGTATTCTGTTAATTATTTAAACTTTCGAATTTTCAAATGACATGTCTGTTTATTATTAATGGAAACTTTATTTAAAATGTGTTTTGTAAGAAATTTAATTGTAGTGATGTAATAGTGTTTGTTTCTTAAATAAATAAAATAAATAAATTAAATAAAATTAAAAATTTAATACTTATATAATTATGAAGGCGCATTCAAAACGACATCTGTCAAATTACGTCAGAACCACTAAGAGAGTTCGTGAGTCATTCAATTTAAAGGCTAATTTTTTTCTTGTAATTTATTAATACATAATTATATTTAAAATACTGTAACTAGATTTGAGAGCTGCTGTTGTCTAGCGGAGCATCGTGACGTTGATTAGCGCGGCCATGTTGGCACGATTGCTTTCGTAGCAACCATCGTGAGCGCACCATGTATTCGACGAATCGCGTTTAATCCACGTAATCATACGATAATTATCGCTAATAGTGATTGATTCTTGAAGTAAAAGTAATTATTTTAATTATAGTGAAATGATTTTTTGTTTAAACTTGTAACTTTCTGTAACTGAAGTAACTGTAACAAAAAGTTCGATTTTGGACTTTTAACTTGTTCCTCGCCTATACGCCCACGTCATTTTTTTGCAAATATCTCGTTTTCTATGGGTTTTGCGCTATTTGTATTTCTAATCAATATTGTAGAGAATTAAATTCTCCAAAACTTTTGTGTTAAACATTTTTTCATACCTTGAACTGTTTTCGAGATAGAGGGCGGAGAGCGCGCGGTCGGTGAATCATGTGTCAACACTGCTGACTGCAAGTCAACTGGCAGTCCCGATCAAAACCTCGTAATATTAAGGTAATTTTAATTAACTTTTTTATAGAAAGTCTTTACCGCGCATGATTGAGGTTTTGATAACCCCGATTTTTTAATAGCTTAAACAGAATATAGCTAAATTGGTGACCCACAGTAGAACAGCTTAAAATAAGGAAGACACGGTTGCGAGCAAGGTCACCGAAAGTCAACCCGTCAACCCGAAACTGCCATCACCAGCACCATGCCGAATTCAACTTGCTCCATTTTAGCCAGAAAATCCAACGATATGGTTTGCGCAAATCGAAGGTCAGTTTGCAATAAACCAAATCACTGATGACGCCACTAAATTTTATCTGGAATTCGTATCGCTGGATCGAAAATACGCTGTAGACGTGGAGGGTAGCTGGTAGAGGATGTACTCACCGGCTCAGCCGACTACCAGCGATTAAAATCGGAGTTGATAAAAAGACTATCAGTATCATGTGAAAACAAAGTGAAACAGCTTTTGATGCACGATCAACTCGGAGACCGCAAACACTGGTATGTAATTAGTTTTAACTGTATCAGATTCTTAACGTCTCACTAATGAGCTAATTTTACATAGCTTCCGTTTACTGAGGTAAAGGGAAGACTGACTCCATTTACTGAGGCTTCAAAGTTCACACAACTATGAGAATATATTTTTCACTATGAATATTGTAAAATTATCGACAAAGGTTGTGTACGTGATCATTACAGACCAAAGTTTCTCGTTTCCAGTCCGAGACAACTTCTGGTCGAAGAGTAGTTGGGAATAGTTCTAATAATTTGTAGACTCGCGTCTTAGTTCTCGAGACTATCCACTGGCGTCGTGCCAGCCACTTATTACTTTATCGGATTAGTTTCAAATTTTTATACATACTAAAGGTCTTCCATTCCAAAAATTATTTATGTATATTTTATAAAAAATTAGTTCTAATTTAATAGAGTGCTTATCATACTAAAACTAAAAAGATCATTTTTATGATTTTTTACACCACGAGCAAATACTCCTTTTGCTTGGTTAAATTAAAACATAATTATATTAATAATTAATAAATTATTAATATTTAATGCCAAAATAGGCCAACGTAGAGCAGATGATATTAATAATTACCGTTTAATAAAACTTAAAATATCATCGTATAAATAAATGAATCATATTACTGAGTTAAAACTGTACTATAGAAGGAAAGCTTTACCTATAAGACTGACATTTATAAGTACGTATGTATATTATTTGATGGTTATCACCAGTTTTGCAACAGTAGTCTATTATATTATATTCCAATTCATGACTAAGCGAGAAAAAGCTAAAAAAACGTAAAAATAAACCGTATTTCGATAATGTTAAATCGACCGTCCTCACCGAGCACCCAATTAACCGTGATGAATTTGACGGCTTCGCGAAGTAAAGAACTGCTCGATACTACGGAAGAAGAAATACGTTAACGATTTCTTTTATTGAAGTCTCCACTTGAAATTTTCTATTTTAACTGGAGCATCAGGCATTTTAAAAATTAAGCTACGTCTGTTTGCTATATCATAATCCATATGGTTTTAAACGTCCCTTAGCCAAAAGCCTCTTCGTCTTCGCCTCCTCTTCGGTATTATATATTTAAAGCTTAACAAACAATACTCCATGGCGAATATTCAGATAATAATAAAGATACATTACAAAATCAGTACTCTGAGAGCACATGGCTTCTAGATTGTACATGTATTTATTCTATGTGTAAAAGTCTCACTTTAATTGATAAGATTTTGTAATAACTTTTAATTCACAACTTACCTTGTTATTTGCGATATTAGACACTTTTTTATACTATTCTTTTGAGAAAAGAAGTTGATTTTATTACAAAAATATTTCTTAAGGACTTTGTTTATCTTTAACTTGTATGAAATTAACTTTGTTTATCTAAATATAATATAAATTCTACTTTTACATACTTCAAATTTCGATATGCTAGGGCGAGGCCTACGTTCACCTGACACAACATGTTAGCTCATTCACACGAAACGTATGACGTCGCAATTTGAACTCAAGTCACTTAAATTTGCTTATCAAATCATACATAATTCATACGCACATTCATTAATAACGAACTCTGCTATAAAAGCTCCAGAAATGTTTATAATCCATTACATCTTCAGAAAACGCCGAACAACAAACAACATGAAATCGCAAATAGTGTTAATCCTGCTCGCTTTCACAAGCCTTTTAGCTGCCATTGCTGCTCAGAATTACGGCGAATTTTACTGCGGGAGGCGATTGGCTAGAGCGTTGGCACTTCTGTGCAATGACAATTTGATCAAGAGGACTCCGCAGTATATTCCTTCTGACTTCAGCTGGCCATGGATCGGAGCACACAGCGCTCACAGTCTGGGCAGGAGGAAGAGGCAGGTGGCGTCCGAGTGCTGCGATAAGCGTTGCACCATCGACGAACTGTTATCGTACTGCGGTAATTGATTAGCTAGATACTTGATATATTCTTCGATTTCGTAGTTTAATAAATAAAAAAGTGTGCTTTAATAATATATTGATTTATAAGAATATATTTTATCAATCGATGTTAATATGATATAATATGATTAAATGTCAGTGTTTTTTTTTTTTTTTTTTGAAAATTGTAGATATATAAATTGTTCTATTTAAGCAAAACTAATATGTACCTACGACGAGTACGGTAGAGCAGGGTAATGTAATAAAGTCATGTTATTTTCTCGTAACTGTAATATAATTAAAATACGTAACCTTAGATATGCAATGATTTATTTATTTAACAATTTATTATATGTAAATAATTTTATATAATCTATTTGTCATTGAGACTCACGTATAATAGATGTACTTATACCTAGGAAAGTCGCTGATATGATAATAATCAAGTATATTTAATTAAGATTTTATATTTATTGTTTAATTCATAAAAAATAATATAAATACTATTGGGAAAATTTCGTAATTTTAATTATTTCACTTACTTCACTTATGTATCATTTAACTACTTACGAGCACAATAATTTACGGAAACTTATAACATGTAAAAGCAATGTTAGCCTGTACTTGACCTCTAAAGACTGAGGCATACCGGCTCATCTCTCACACAACGTAGTACACGTACAAAAATGTTTTGGAATGTTTTAAAGAGAAAATGATAGCTCGTACATTACTAGCGCGTGCATTGTAAATATTTAACTGCCCCGCGGCCTTTCCGGGTCAACATGTTTTTGCTTCACAAAAAATATTTCTTTCAAGTGTATTTCAGAATTTTTCCATTAACAGATTCGTATTAATTTTTCTCTTTAAATAAACATTATTATACATTTTCTTAGCAGATAATATAATAAATTTAAATTAGATTTTAGTAAAATGTTGGTGTTGAAATTTATTTATACTTAAGAAGCTTTTAATAAATTGTATGAAATGAGAATTCTTTTTTTTATAAAACGATCACGAACACTATTTGCTTGAAAAGCCTGTAACATCCCACTATTGAGCATAGGCCTCTTTCTCCGTGTACGAGAAAGATTGGAGTTTAAAATAAACACGCCGCTCCATTGCGGGTTGGTGGATATATTCCCTACTATGAGTAACGACTGCTATCAGGTATTTATGATATGCCATTGCTGCTCAGAATTACGGCGAATTTTACTGCGGGAGGCGATTGGCTAGAGCGTTGGCACTTCTGTGCAATGACAATTTGATCAAGAGGACTCCGCAGTATATTCCTTCTGACTTCAGCTGGCCATGGATCGGAGCACACAGCGCTCACAGTCTGGGCAGGAGGAAGAGGCAGGTGGCGTCCGAGTGCTGCGATAAGCGTTGCACCATCGACGAACTGTTATCGTACTGCGGTAATTGATTAGCTAGATACTTGATATATTCTTCGATTTCGTAGTTTAATAAATAAAAAAGTGTGCTTTAATAATATATTGATTTATAAGAATATATTTTATCAATCGATGTTAATATGATATAATATGATTAAATGTCAGTGTTTTTTTTTTTTTTGAAAATTGTAGATATATAAATTGTTCTATTTAAGCAAAACTAATATGTACCTACGACGAGTACGGTAGAGCAGGGTAATGTAATAAAGTCATGTTATTTTCTCGTAACTGTAATATAATTAAAATACGTAACCTTAGATATGCAATGATTTATTTATTTAACAATTTATTATATGTAAATAATTTTATATAATCTATTTGTCATTGAGACTCACGTATAATAGATGTACTTATACCTAGGAAAGTCGCTGATATGATAATAATCAAGTATATTTAATTAAGATTTTATATTTATTGTTTAATTCATAAAAAATAATATAAATACTATTGGGAAAATTTCGTAATTTTAATTATTTCACTTACTTCACTTATGTATCATTTAACTACTTACGAGCACAATAATTTACGGAAACTTATAACATGTAAAAGCAATGTTAGCCTGTACTTGACCTCTAAAGACTGAGGCATACCGGCTCATCTCTCACACAACGTAGTACACGTACAAAAATGTTTTGGAATGTTTTAAAGAGAAAATGATAGCTCGTACATTACTAGCGCGTGCATTGTAAATATTTAACTGCCCCGCGGCCTTTCCGGGTCAACATGTTTTTGCTTCACAAAAAATATTTCTTTCAAGTGTATTTCAGAATTTTTCCATTAACAGATTCGTATTAATTTTTCTCTTTAAATAAACATTATTATACATTTTCTTAGCAGATAATATAATAAATTTAAATTAGATTTTAGTAAAATGTTGGTGTTGAAATTTATTTATACTTAAGAAGCTTTTAATAAATTGTATGAAATGAGAATTCTTTTTTTTATAAAACGATCACGAACACTATTTGCTTGAAAAGCCTGTAACATCCCACTATTGAGCATAGGCCTCTTTCTCCGTGTACGAGAAAGATTGGAGTTTAAAATAAACACGCCGCTCCATTGCGGGTTGGTGGATATATTCCCTACTATGAGTAACGACTGCTATCAGGTATTTATGATAACAACCGGGACCGACAGCTATACGTGCTCTCCGAGGCACGGCAGAGAGAACCACAAGGACAGACATCCAACCCTGAAAGAAATACTTGTAAAAATACAAATATCCAACCCGAGCATGAATCGAACCCGCAAACCAATGGTGTTTCAGGCTACACACTCCACTACACCAGAGTAGTTTTTATGAATATTTGTATGCATTTTAATATAGGTACTCTACTAAAGTAATGAATAACAAATAATTTTAATTAAGCAAACGATTAATTTATATTTTAATGAAAATATCTGATACATTTATTCATCATTTATGGTATTTTTTTTATTTGATAAAAATACAGATACTTTTGTTAAAGAAGTATTTCTACACTTATCTCCACGATCTCTCAAAATTGAGTGCGATGATTTAAACAAAAATCTAGTGTTAAAAGTTTTGAAACTAGAATTCCATCTTTAAGATTGTTCATAAATATTTTAACTTGTAGTCTTACTTTTGACTTAATTTTTCTAGTAAAATACGCAAAGAAAAACGCGGTACAAAAAAGTAGTAGTCCGTAACTTATAGCTAATATTTGTATGTATACAATTCCAACCGCTCGCTTCATCTCTTCGACCTTCGAACTACATCGCGCCTCGGTCGGTATAAAATATTCATCACTCGACACGGAGGCGACCACCGCTGTCCGCTACCCACTTGTGCGATACAAATAGAGTTTCACTCGAGGAAATTTGCAATCGAGTTAAAATCGAGTTCCAGGAGCGTTATTAACACAGCTATTAATTTGATTTTTAAAAAAGAAACCTCATATTTACGCAAATAAACAAATACAAATTATAATTTTGAAGTAATGTTAAGTTTGTCATGTTCGATTGCGGAAAACCGGTATTTCTGGCGCGAAATTTAGGAGGCCTATCCAGCAGTGGACTGCGATAGGCTCAAGTGAGTGAGTGAGTGAGTTAAATTGAAATAAATCAGCCTCTAAATGCCCGATAGCTGGGCTGTTTTCTTCTCCTATATAGTAAAATATATTTAGTAAGATCTAAATATTTAATCTTAATCTACCACGCTATCAAGGGCTTCACAAGTTCACGGACCAAGGAATATGGAAAAACATTTCGATGGCTTTAATTGCTTTTCGAGGCACGATGGTGACTCTCACAGAAACAACCGCCAAAAATAAATACTTATAGAAATATCTGCTCCGAGCCTGAGTTGGACCTGCCATCGCCGGAGTTAATGTGTTTTCATAACGACAATATAAGAGTTATTATCAATAATAAATAATTATACAGTAAATGATTAATTCTGAAACTAGTCTCATAATAATGCCGACAGCTTTGTGTAAATGACAACAGGAATATTAATTAATAAATCAACTTTAAATTTATATTATTTAATTAATTAAATGTCCAGTTTGTCGGGTTGTTGATATATAAAAAGTGTGTATGTGTGTACTTGTACATGTACGCACGTAAGAAGTTACACTTCATTGGCTAGCTAACTTCACGTTGCTAACTTGTTCTTCGTTGACTAGCCGTCTTCGGGGTATCGGTTTTTTGTGACGGTGTGCACGCACATTTATTAGCTAGATAATTTCACGTTCGTTACTTCTTCTTCGTTGATTAGCTTTTAGAGTGTCGGTTTATTTGTGACGGTGTCTCAAACGTAAGGTGAGCTCGAACGGTGCGTCGACCGCCGCGCTCATCGTAAAAATTTACTCTCATAATTTTTCCCTAACGCGCCAAAAGAAGTATAACTTCAAAAACTTCTACTGTTAGATACCGTCATCCGTCAAATAGCGTTAGTTATCCACAACGGGCCATAAATGTAAGTCTTTATTATAATTTTATAACTAGTTGTTTTCACAAACAACATACAAAGTTAACTAGTGATATAAATGTTCACAAGTACAGCTGAAATCAGGGAGTGACGTCATGGTCAAGAATTAGATATATTTAGCTAAACATAGTCAATCTTGTTTCAGTCAAAAATAATTCATGAGAATTCAACGATAACCACATAATTGTTTTGTAATGTTTACGCGAATTTCAATCATTATAATGACTTTTTCGGATTTTCCTCACGTGACCATCGTTGCTGTAAAGTATCCGAAACGTCGATCATCTAAAAAACTTAATAACGATCACGACGATCACGATTCAGCCTGTAATATCCCACTGTTGGGCATAGGCCTCTTCCCTTATGTAAGGAGAAGGATCGGAGCTTAATCCACCACGCTGCTCCAATGCGGGTTGGCGGATATATCCCCTACTATGAGTAACGATCGCTATCAGGTGTACATGATAACAACCGGGACCGACGGCTTAACGTGCTCTCCAAGGCACGGTGGGGAGACCCACAAGGACTGCACAAACACCCAGACCACGGCAAACATCTGTATGGCCAATACAAATGTTGTCGTGTTCGGGGATCGAACCCGCAACAGCCCGCGCAACAGCCAATCGCAATCCAGTGCTGTGACCGCTGCGCCAGCGCGGCGTCAAAAAACTTAATAAACCGCGATAAAATCTGAAAAAGTTGTTTCATTATAATGATAAACACATAAATTTAAAACATATTTTTCGTTTAACTCGTGTTTTGGCCTCTGAGCCATAATTGGACAAATGGCTCATTTTATCTACATTCGTGCCAAATATTGAGTAAGAGACTGCGATTTTGTAAATAAAATTTTTTACATTAGTATAGCGTGGTTCATAATTATTTAACTGCTTCGCGGCCTCACTGTGTTCACCTGTTTTTTTTTTCACACAAAATGTTTATTTAAAGTAGGTACATTTTATCATTTTCCTATAAGATTTGCAATCATATTTTTCTTATTTCTCAGTAAACGTATAATATATGTACCTATCGTATATTTCTGGTTGTAATACCTATAGGATATTCTAATAATTGTGTTTACCCAAATTATCATACGAAATACAAAAAATAATGTTTTATTTGTAATATTTATTTTATCAAATGTACACTAACTTTTTGCAAAATATAAATAAATTTATTAAAAAAGCAAACACGGTTTACTTATAAATCTCTGTTATTTTTACTTTACAAATTTCGTATTCATCAAATTTAGTATCAAGTTTTATCTAGCATTTTTTATAATTTGTTTTTTTTTATTTATTTTAAACTAATTATTTATTAAATAAAAATATTTAAGAAATAATATAATATACAATTCATGTTGAATTGTATATATTATTTCTTAAATATTTTAAAATAATATATACAATTCATGTTAGTTCTTAAAGTATATTGCTACTGCTATGGAGATTAAATATACATATACATATAAGTGCATACGTATACGATGATGTTATTATTAAAAAGCTTTTGTTCGTCGACTTAGATTTGTCTCTATCTACGTAGAGTTTAAATAGTCTTGACCACCGAAACTATTACTAAGTAATATAAACAAAAACAGAAATTTTAGACAAAACTATTTAATAAATAATTAACAACAAAAACAGAAACTTTAGACAAAACTATTTAATAAACAATTAACAAAACTATTTTAAAATCAAATTAAAGTTATTTTAATTAAAAATAAGTAACAAAGACTTGTTAATTTCTGGTTTGATACCGCGAAACAAATTGGTAATGCACCCGGCCGTACTAAGAGCTGTCTCGAGTAAAAGTGCGTCAACTTGACAATGTCAATCGAAAAGATCTGCGAGTATGCTCTATGGCGGGTATGTCGTTCAGAAACGTCAAAAAATATCTATTCTCCTTATATCCTAAGTAGTCCATTGAAAAGTTACATTTGGGGTTGCGTTTGTCAGAGGACGCAATTTTATTTTTTAGATATGAAGGGGGGGTTAGTCTAATGTTAAATCCAAGTTTGTGGGTTTGTAGTCCTTGTGCAACGGCCGCCATCTTGGAAAAAGAGGTTCAAATGGTTTTTATGGTTTATCTGCCAAACTAAAAGTCTCACAAAAAAAATTATGGAACATTTTTTGTTCCAAATAAAATTATCTACAACTTTTGTTCAGTAACTTTTAGTAGTTGAATCATAAACAAAAAAGTTATAAGTGAAAAACTATAAAAATTTATGAGAAAAAAATCTATTTGTCGATAAAACTTTTTTTCTAATCATTTTACAAAAAAATAATATTAGACCATTTTTATAGATAATATTTTAAGGAACAATTTTTATCAGAAACATTTTTAAATTTATTTATTATTTAAGGTTTTACAGCGCTGCGAAACGAATACTGTTCTTCAACTATTTGTAACTATACATGAATACTCGTATATTTTGCCATAATTTTTAATCACCTTGTTATTTTTAGGGTTCCGTACCCAAAGGGTAAAAACGGGACCCTATTACTAAGACTTCGCTGTCCGTCCGTCCGTCCGTCCGTCCGTCCGTGTGTCTGTCACCAGGCTGTATCTCAAGAACGGCTATAGCTAGAGAGTTGAAATTTTCACAAATTATGTATTTCTGTTGCCGCTATAACAACAAATACTAAAAACAAAATAAAATAGATATTTTAGGGGGGCTCCCATACAACAAACGCGATTTTCTTGCCCTTTTTTGCTCGATATCAATAATGGCAACAGGTAGGCACTTAAAATATTCACAAAATACTCAGTTGTATTTTTACTTTAATAATAAATAATAAAATTAAAATAAAATTAATATTTAAGGGGGGCTCCCATACAAAAAACGTCATTTTTGCCTATTTTTACTCTCATAAAATAAAAGTGATTTTTAGCCGCTTTTTGCCCGTTATTACAATCAATGTACCTAGTCAATGGTACGGAACCCTTCTGCGCGAGTCCGACTCGCACTTGGCCGATTTTTTATGATGATCTTTTCAATTATTGATAGTAAAATATTGTTAATATATAAATAATTCTTGGTTTGACCTACCTACGAGGTGGAGTCTGGAGGCGCGTTTTTTTTACGCGCGTATATTTCTAAATCACAACTTCTCTGTCCTCGGTCTCTTTGATGGACCAAGCTGCGGCTCAGCGGCTGGTTAGCTTACTATATCAAATACTTGAGGGGGAACCGGAGAAGGAAGTTAGCAAGAAGTGTGAAGTGGTTTTATGTACGGAGACCTTATTGCGTATAACTTGCTGTTTCTCCATGCTTTTTCAGGATGTGACACAATTTCAGGTGCTTACAATATGGGTAAACTCAAATTTCTGAAAACCCTGGAGAAACATCTAGAGTTAGCAAGTGGAACGGCGTTGTTCCTCAACAAGAGAGGTGACCTTGCACTGCTCACTATCATTGGTGAACGTTTTTTTATCATTATTTATGGAGAGACTTGCAGCAAAATAATGGAGCTCTCGAAATTAATTGAAGAAAATGATTTACACACATTTTGACATTTACGCCACTTTCTTCTTTGGTTCTCCCTCAAGTATTTAATATAGAAAGCCAACCAGCCACTCGCCGCAAGATCGAGGACAGTAGTTGTGATTTAGAAAATCACCGTGGATTGCATAATCCACTGCGGATACCACGTAAAAAAACGCGCCTCCAGACTCCACCTCGTAGGTAGAGTGTCGAATCAAGAATTATTTATATATTAACAATATTTCACTATCAATAATTAAAAAGATGATCATAAAAAAATATCAAGGTGATTCAAAATTAGGGCAAATCATGAATATTTATATTTATATTCACGTATTGTTATGAATACTGAAGAATAGTAGTCGTTTCGCAGCGCTGTAAAACCTTAAATAATAAATAAATTTAAGAATTTTTATAATAAAAATTGTTCCTTAAAACACCGTCTATAAAAATGGTCTGATATTATTTTTTTGTAAAATGATTTAAATAAAAGTTTTATCAACAAATAGATTTATTTCTCTAAAATTTTTATGGATTTTCGCTTATAACTTTTTTATTTATGATTCTACGACTAAAAGTTACTGAACAAAAGTTGTAGATATTTTATTTGCAACAAAAAATGTTAAATAATTTTTTTTGTGAGACTTATAGTTTGGCACATAAACCATAAAAACCAATTGAACCTCTTTTTCCAAGATGGCGGCCGTTGCACAAGGACTACAAACCCACAAACTTGGATTTAACATTAGACTAACCCTCCCTTCATGTCTAAAAAATAAAATTGCGTCCTCTGACAAACGCAAGGTAAGCCCAAAAAAAGTAAAATTTCAATGGACTAAAGATGAATACCAACATAAAACGTTTAAACCAAATCCCCCAGATAGAACCTTACCACAAACCGAGACCTTCAAACTACGCAATACCTTATAGCTATATAATATTCAACACTCAGTACGGACAGACCACCAGTACTTATGCGTTAGTGAAACAATTTAGATTTACTTACTGATGATATGATAATGATGTATGTATTTCATTATCATCAGTATTATAATGATTACAACTATGATTTACTACGACGATAGAAAACGACTTTAGTAAACGACTGATCTGATATTGTGGTTTGGGTTCTCTTCACAATGCTTCAGAGAACAAGTGAAGCCATCGATGTCACTTATTAACATAAATATGTGCTAATGATCGTTGCTCTAACTCGGAAAATGATCCATCATACCACTGCAATGTAGTTTTTTTTTTAAATGTTTCTAAGTCGACAAACAAGCGTACGGCTCACCTGATGGTAAGTGACTAACGTAGCCTTTAGACGCCTGCAACACCAGAAGCGTCGCAAGCGCGTTGCCGACCCTATCCCCAATCCCCCCCAGGAGCTCTGGTCACCTTACTCACCAACAGGAACACAATACTGCTTGAAAACAGTATTATTTAGCTGTGGTCTTCTGTAAGGTCGAGGTACTACCCCAGTCGGGCTGCTCCATATTTTGAGCAGGAAATTTCCTGCTGTGCCCTACCTCAGTCATCAGTATAGATAAGAGTTAAATCAGCATTGTAGGTAAAAAATTCAATCCTTCTCCAAACAGAAGCCTTTATCCAGTAGTGGAAAATTTTTAGAGTATTTTACTTCAGTTTAATTCACTGGAATAATAATATATATTTTATTATATTTAAAACTACTCTCTTTCGTTCGTATATTATTTATGTTTACTATTACAACTGGGAGCGCGCGAATAATGTTAAGAATGATATAGGTATAATTTATTATTCTCTCACACGTCCATAATGTATATATGACAGACAGCAAATGTGTTAATATTTATGGATAATACATAGCAAATAAACAAAGGTAACACTCAAGACGCAAGATGTGTGCTTAAATTGCTTTTATATATTAAAATATGTACATATAGGCCAGTCAATAAAGCATTTAACCTCGCACTAAATTTCCGATCCAATTTTAGTTTTTTATTAGGTTAAGGGTCACTTACTGACCATAAAAACATAAAATGCTGACAGAATAAAGTGATCTTAAAAAAAAGATAAATGCATTTTATTGATTAATCCAATATTTTAAGAGTTATTGGCCAAAAATGAAAAATGGGTTCATTAAATGGGCCATAAATCTTAAACGGTAAGTTTTACAAAAAAGTTTACAGGAAATAAAAGATGCGAAATTTTATTGTCTACAAAAAAGATTTAAATAACATTTGCCCTAAAGTTGATAGTTTTCGAGATATCAGCCAAAAACCTTTCTTTAAGATTGCGATCGAAGCTCCACCTGGATCTGTCAGCATTTTATGTTTTTATGGTCAGTAAGTGACCCTTAACCTAATAAAAAACTAAAATTGGATCGGAAATTTAGTGCGAGGTTGACCAAAAAAAACGTCTATTTTTACTAGCCTAAAGCAGCGTAACATAACACGCTGCTTCTTCGTTGTGTGTTGAATGATGATACAGTGGCTAAATAAAACAAAATCCTAGCATGCCGCTCCGGCTTCGCACGAATTTAACAAAAATTTCAAAATATTTTCTCCCAATTTTTTTTTGAAAATATAATATAGCCTGCCACCTAATATAGTATACACGAGAGTAGCTTCCGCGGATACAGTAGTTTCGGAGCCTGTTCAATGCAAACAAACAAACTATCACATCTTTCCTCTCTATATTAGTATAGATGTAACTCAAGTGAAGTAAACTTAACTAAAATAATTCATACACATCTTATGCTAGGAAAAGTGTTTTCCTGCTTGCAGTGGATTATACCTCCCAGTCCATTATTTGTAACTAGCTGCCCGAACAGACTTCGTTCTGTCTGATATGTTTTTTTTTTAAAGTGAAACTTCTTTAGAATCGTTGTGATTTCAAACCGGATGCAACGGCAAAAAGACAGGGAAGGACGAGCCGGGCCGCGCTGCAAGCCGCTAATTTTAAATTAGTTTTTTTTTTAATTAGTTTGCCATAGAAGTTTCACTTCTATCGTGTGTGAATCGCACAACACCTTTTTTTAATTTTAAAAACCTTCCGTGGGATTTTTAAGGAACATACAAAAAAAATTAGCCGAATCGGTCGAGCCATTCTCGAGTTATGCGCTTAGCAACATTCATTTTTATTATATAGAAGATTATGAAATGTGGATTATTATGAATATAATTCAAAATAAATAAATATGAATTGAAATCAAATAGGACTGAAAAAAACTGGCAAACTATCAAGTTTACACATTTTCTTAATTTCATGACCGTCGTAGAAACAAACTCAGAACATCGTACGTGACACGCCCTCTTAAGGGTTGACCATTAATATTACACTTAGATCGTAAATGTACTTTATGTGACATGTTTAAAAAGTACTGACTCTATGCCATAGCATTACTACTTAGGTCTGGATTTCAATGTACAAATCATAAGTATTGAGTCTCCAAATGTCTACATACCACGTCAGTGTAGTTTACAGTTTTGGCGTTAAAGATTACGAATTTAGGACCCTCTATTTTTACTGATAAGTTTCAGATGGCGGGTCAGATTTACCAGACGGGTAAAGTCAACCAGCAGATAAATGTGTTCACAGTCAAACTTCACTTCATTTGGCAAGTATTTCAATTTGATATCTGCGAAAACAATTGTTTTAGTTTATTAGTTTAGGTGATACAGGTTCTCAGGCCTGAAATGGTATACTTTTGAGATAGGCTTAAAACCATATACATATATGTATACCATTTTTGTATGGTTTATATATTTACTCCATTTATTTCGTTCGTTAGTTTGTACTTACACAAATGAATACATAAACGGATAGTGGACTTGATAATGATATACGGTTGGTTATTTTACGTACAAAACTCAAAGATGAACAACTACTCGTATACAAAATATTACGACGTCATTTGAAAATTCAAGAAACAAGCTTAATGCGGACAACCATTCCGCAGAAAAATCTTTAGCATAAAGCCATTTGTGCCGTCTGTGCAGACATCTGTCCCTCAATATTACAACTTTATTACTTAGATAATATTAAAAAGAGAAAAAAAAAAAAACAAACAAGGTAATAAGAAACTCAATTTCGGAATATTTACCTTAGAAATCTTTACCGCGTGTTTATGGCAACAAGAATGCCAGCGGCGTTTTCCCGTTGAATCGCAATTCCTATTATCTTGAAAGAAATGATTCTGTCCTCTAACTCTCATGGAGGCAATTCTTCTTGTTCAAACACGTGTAGGTCTCCTTAAAATATTTTCCTTATCGCGTAAAATACTGAATCAGTGGTAAATCTTTCCCATATTTTCTCTCTTTGAGGCTAGTGTTATACGTAATGATTTAATGTTTTATTTCAACGTAATAATGTTATGTATGGATAAAGATTATACAGTATACAATTTATTATTTCAATTCAAATACCACTACATAATCATTATAATTATATAGATGCTGTATTTCATGCAAGATATTACTAATTTTGTATTAAAATAGGTTATATCCTATACTATTAAACGAGCAATTATAGAATCTGAATCTCGGAATCGGCTCCAACGATTTTCGTGAAATTACAGAATCCTGAAATACAGGGGATTTCGGGGACGAAAAAATTGATCTAGCTAGGATTCATTTTTAGAAAATTTCGTTTTATTCCTGTTTTTAGGCAATGAAAAAAATGGCTAAAATATCGTTAGAATAGGAAGGTTAATTTCGCAATTGTCATTAAAATTTTAATAGCGCAGGTGGGAAATCGGACGGTCGAGATTGACCGCGAAAACCATGGTTCAAATCTCAGTCTCCAAATTAATTCTTTTTTCTTTCTTTTTTTAATTAAACTCGTGATTTTTTATTTAAATAAAAATAAAATATAAAAATACCGAGCTAGGCTCGGTCACCCAGGTACTATTATTGTTGTTAAAAGAGTAACTGCGGAGTTTCTTGCCGATGCTTCTCTGCAGAATCTACATTCCGAATCGGTGGTAGCTTCACTTTTATAAATAATAATCACTTTAAAATTTTAATTTATAAAATGAAGTTATTTGAATATAAGTTGAAGTTATTTTAGATTTTGATTTGATTGTGATTTTGATTAAACATACTAAATATAATTATCGTAAATTAATTATCATTTAATCGTTTGTTTATAACCATGTTAATTATTAATTAATTTAAAAACAATAAATAAATATTTCGGTCATGGTCCTCGTTTTTCAGGGTTCCGTACCCAAAGGGTAAAAACGGGACCCTATTACTAAGACTTCGCTGTCCGTCCGTCTGTCACCAGGCTGTATCTCAAGAACGGCGATAGCTAGACAGGTGAAATTTTCACAAATTATGTATTTCTGTTGCCGCTATAACAACAAATACTAAAAACAAAATAAAATAAATATTTAAGGGGGGCGATAATTATTTAATTATTTATTACTCTCGAACGCCATCTATTAGAAATTTGGAAAACTTCGTCGTTAGACTAATAAGTTTTCCAATAGCGGCATAGATGGCGTTACAATTAAATAAATGTTTTACAGAAAATTTACTTATATTTAGTTTAGTCAATGGTACGGAACCCTTCGTGCGCGAGTCCGACTCGCACTTGGCCGATTTTTATACTAACAGCAAAGAACTTAAAAGCTTTTTCTTTAGATAGGATGATTAAAAGTAATTGTCATTTAAAAGTTGAACCCTAATCGTTTCTTAGAACTCATTTATACATCACTCGCTACAACACTTATAAATAAAAAGTTCGTCATTAATTAACCAAAAACCCATTAACCACACTACAAACAAAATCACATCTTAGACAAATTTAATAAATTACAAATTACTTTCAAGAAACATCGTTAAGTTAAAGCGTATTTAATATTCAAAAATAATTATTAAACGGACGGAAATCTTCTACGTAGCTTTCAAATATACGCTCATGTCAACATGCATGACGTAAAACTACCCACGAAAAACTCAAATCGTATTAAGTAGGAGCACTAGATATGATTGCATATTAATGAACAACCCTCTCTATAAAAGCCGAGATTTAAATATTTCATACACATTATAAATTTATATTTTGTCGACGGCAGAAGTATAAGAAGTATATAAATAAAAATGAAAATCTCGATAGTCCTACTGGCGTTATTAAGTATCGTAGTGGTAGCTGTGTGTCAGAACGATGCTCAGGTCTACTGCGGGCGTAGGCTCGCGACGGCTCTGGCGTTATTCTGTAATGGGAGCTTGATAAAAAGATCTGGAAGTTTCCATGGCAGTAGTTTAGACGGGGCCAGCTGGCCGTGGATCCCAGCAGATCGAGCCCACAGTTTGCGGAGAAAGAAGAGAGGCGTTGTCGCCGAATGCTGCGAAAAGCCTTGCGAGATTGAGGAGTTGTTGAGTTACTGCGGTAAAGATTAAAATACTTTAAAACGAACAAGTATTGTATGTAACCCCTTATTTATACTCGTACATAACAGTATTTTTGTATTTTGGATATACCTAATCGTATGATTCATATATAACAAGATAATTTTTATAAGTAATTAAAACTGTAACGGTATTTAATGTACCTAAACGATATTTTTATAATATGTTAGATAATAAGACGCAGTCAATTTTTTAAATAATAACAAAAGCAGATTCTACAAAGAAAATATCTCGTATTTTTTGTAACTGACAATGTTTCACACCGAATCCACATATTTGTTTGAAAATCACGAGTCATAAAATAAAACTGTAAAGAAAAAACGACACCGCTACTGTCTTAGTAGCAATTGCACACCTTGTACAATTTCTGTACGCTTAAAAATGAATTTGACTGTATCAGAACATTAAAGCTTGTACAACGTAGTCGTATTTATATAGTTTAAATAAAAAATATAGCGTATTCGTTAGTTTCATTTTCAAAACTGATATTTAATATAGCCTTATTACTTTTATACGATTCAGCCTGTAATATCCCACTGTTGGGCATAGGCCTCTTCCCCATGTAGGAGAAGTATCGGAGCTTCATCCACCACGCTGCTCCAATGCGGGTTGGCGGATAACGGACTTATATTAGTATATTGTTATTTTCATACCATCATATACAGAGTGGGGATGACAATAGAACGATAATTGAAAACACCGTTAGTACTAGTATAAAGAAGTATTTCAAAACCATCAGATAAGTCCTAACATCAAAATCAAAAAAAAAGATTTTTTCAAACAAATTAAATCGGACAAAAATATTAAAATTTTATCACAGCCTGTGAAAATATAAGTTCACTGACCTGTTGACGCGCGGCGAACTACTCGTGGCGTGGGGTTATTTTGTCGTTGATAGTAGCTTACTAAATTTTTAAATTCACGATAATTATGTCCGCCATGAACACTGATGCACATATTATATCTTCTTATAATGTTTTTTATTCATTTTGACATTATGACGCCATTGGCGGCCATATTTTTTTAATACTAAATTTTTAAATTCTCGATATGTCCCATATCTCTCCCGGTACTTCTGTATTGCTAAATTAGCATTGCCGTGACATAACATTCTCCGTAAACAAAAATCATGTCAGCGTACTCCGAAGCTGTGTAATTATAACGTGGCATTGTAAATAAAATAAAAACTATTGTTACTATTAACACTTAAGCGTCTAATTGCGCACAATTCACTTAATAACTATTTAACTTAATAACTTATTTACACTACGTCACTATAAAAATAAAGCGGTCAATATTGCACAATTCACTCCGTCTTTTAAGATAATCCAATAATTAATTAAAAGTATTAAAACTAACAAAACTCGCGCGCATACATTCAGTTACTATTATTACTAGCTACTAGCTACTGCTAGCGTAAGCTATAAACAAACGAAATTACCTGTCAGATCTTGTCGTCGAGGGAGGCGGCCCGCCCGCGCTGGTGAATCGCGGCGTGACCCGGTCTGTGCTGCAGCGCTTAACCTAGCGACTGTTGTCTAAACTTATTATTAAAACATGCAGCGCTTAACCGCTTAGATATTTTATTTTTCGCGACCAAAACGTTATGTACTGTGAAACGGGGCCGGGACTTACCCGTTTTGTTCAACGTATTGTAGGTATTATTTAATACGTAGTGTACATACGAAATTTGAATGAGTTACGTGGATAAAAAAATAGTAAGTTAGAAAAGTAAATTAAAATAAATTGTTACGCATTTATTTTCTCAACCCATAAATTTTTTTTAAACATGCAGTACTGATCAGTAACCGATACTGAATAAGTAATTTTTTTTAAAAATTGGATCAGAGCTTAATCCACCACGCTGCTCCAATGCGGGTTGGCGGATAATTCCCTACTATGAGTAACAATCGCTATAGTTCGCGTCATGTAAAAAGAACGGTGGCCTTTAAGCTGCGCAGAAACGATTTATCGGTCTAAATAAAATTAATCTATTATTATTTAACGTTGTGTCAATTGTTTATAAGTATTTTTAACGGTTGTTTGTTTTATTCAGTTGCAAGATTGAATATTTAAATGTAATAACATGGTACTTTATTATTTATAATGGTTGTTATTGTTATTTGTTGGCTTTATCCCATTGTTGAATTGTTCGAGCAAAAGTTTCGCGAATATTTCGATCTTGAAATAAGCGCAATATTATTATGACGAATCGATTGTTTGTAGCGATCGCGTTCGAAGGGCGTTAACCTGCGTGACGCTGCGTGTTAGGTTAGGTCAGTTCTATACATCACGGAGAAATTTTAAAAAATGAAAAATCATATTTTGTGACTAAACTACTGGATGGATTTTATTGATTTTTTGGATGTGGGCTTGGAATATCATTACATATACGCTGTTCAATTTATCGTTGTATTATAATCCCCACCCTGTATATTACGATTGAAATTGAACGATTTGAACATACTACTTAGTATAAAGTAACAAAATAAATTAAAACAATTTAATTTTTCAAAAAGAGCCATTTGAACTATGAACTTGAAGCTTGACTATCTTTGGCATCTTATTGATAAAGTAAAGCTTATTGCTTCTCGGTATACTAGACATAGCTTTTAGTATGAAAACGATAACAGACAGGAAATTAAAACGACAGAAGAATTAACTAATAAAATCCAAATTTTCAACTTCACAAAATCAATGTTTGCTTCTTTACAACTTAAAAAGAGCAAAAATCTCTTTAAGGAATCTATAAACGCTTTCCATAGAAATCAAAGATCTTATCATTTCCTTATCCTATCAGGTTGCTATTGTACTGAAATCTCTCAATTGTACGCTCTTATCAATGTATTTAAATTGACAATTGAAATCACGAATTTCTTGTTAAATTTTTGTCCGATAAGGCTGTATATTGCATTAATTCAACACCCATATCCATTATCATACTTAATTCAATATCAAAATTGTTGAAACGCGAACTGAATAAATTTCACCTTACATATCCAATCCAATCAATTTTAAATATCACTTCGAAGTAAACGTACCATTTATCACGATATAAAAATCTACTGAATATTGAGTAACGTTAAAAAAAAACTGCAACATTTTCCGCTCGAACTCGAGATTAGAATTCCACTTGTCACTGTCGAACCTAAATACCTGCGCAAGACTGACAGTTATTACCCGATATGAGAACGAGATTAGTAAAAAATATAAGAACTAGCTTGTTTGAGGGTTTTAAAACGACCATCAATATTACAGCAGTCGCATAGCGTCTTACGACTTTGGTAACTTAATATATTTTAAATTCTAAATGTTCAACAACACGTTTAAGTTTACTCTAAAATACTAAGTGGTTACCAATGGCAAAAAAAATTATAATCAAAATCTTATCTGTTCAAATGTGTTTCAAAAGCACTTTTAAATCGTCATTTTACAAACTAATATTATTATTTTATTATAAATTTATTATAGTTAAATTGAAGATACCGCCGATTCGAAATATACATAGATACTTATCTGTTCAAATGTGTTTCAAAAGCACTTTTAAATCGTCATTTTACAAACTAATATTATTATTTTATTATAAATTTATTATAGTTAAATTGAAGATACCGCCGATTCGAAATATACATAGATACTTATCTGTTCAAATGTGTTTCAAAAGCACTTTTAAATCGTCATTTTACAAACTAATATTATTATTTTATTATAAATTTATTATAGTTAAATTGAAGATACCGCCGATTCGAAATATACATAGATACTTATCTGTTCAAATGTGTTTCAAAAACACTTTTAAATCGTCATTTTACAAACTAATATTATTATTTTATTATAAATTTATTATAGTTAAATTGAAGATACCGCCGATTCGAAATATACATAGATACTTATCTGTTCAAATGTGTTTCAAAAGCACTTTTAAATCGTCATTTTACAAACTAATATTATTATTTTATTATAAATTTATTATAGTTAAATTGAAGATACCGCCGATTCGAAATATACATAGATACTTATCTGTTCAAATGTGTTTCAAAAGCACTTTTAAATCGTCATTTTACAAACTAATATTATTATTTTATTATAAATTTATTATAGTTAAATTGAAGATACCGCCGATTCGAAATATACATAGATACTTATCTGTTCAAATGTGTTTCAAAAGCACTTTTAAATCGTCATTTTACAAACTAATATTATTCTTTTATTATAAATTTATTATAGTTAAATTGAAGATACCGCCGATTCGAAATATACATAGATACTTATCTGTTCAAATGTGTTTCAAAAGCACTTTTAAATCGTCATTTTACAAACTAATATTAGATTCTGTTATTATAAATTTATTATAGTTAAATTGAAGATACCACCGATTCGAAATATACATATATAGCCATCTGTATCATAAACGAGTTGACAGTACGTTACTAGTCATATACAATACAATTATTGTATGTTTTTAGAAGCAGAAGACGCTGTTCGCTAGGATATCACGAATAGTCCTTTGGCGTAATTTGCAGTGACTCTGCTTTCTGCTCCGGGAGATGTATGTTCTATTCCTGTACTATTTGTATGTATATTTATCGAGAAAAAAAAGCTTTTACCTATCACACCAGTATTAAGTTGCCTATATTAGAAAGAGACGACCTTGAGTCAAGGGTGGATCCAGGGGGGGAGGGGTCATGGGATCATGACCTCTCCCTGGGCTGAGTCCAGGACCTAGGTGGACCACTAATTAAAATTGTTAAACATAAAATTTTTATATATTTTTGTCACAATATAGATATTTTTAAGTAGGTACAGTATTTACATACATTAATAAAATACCCACTTTTTACCTGTTTTTTTATTATCAAAATTAAATTATAGCTTCTTGTGACTTGACCACGACTATGTGCCTCCCCCCCCCCCCTGAGCCAAAGCTGGATCCGCTCTTGCCTTGAGCGTATGTTGAAGATATTCATTTGTTTAATATTATGGAGCAAAAAAACGCTAATTTGTGTACATAATGGGATATATATCAACGATATGATTTAAGGTTACGTGACACAATCAAATTTATCGGGCGTGGTTTGTGATCAGTTCGCTGTGTGCGTTTGTCGTGACCCGAATGGCCGGTTTTATTGCACGTCGAGGATCTATAAACATCGTGTAATAGCGTATATCTCTTGTATTATTGATTATTTATACGAAGGTAAGTAACACGCCGCTTTTTACGTAATTGAGACTCCATATTGAGTTGATGGCTTATTTAAGGCAAGGTATTCGGAAAATTGGGTGAAATAATTATAGCAAAATTTAAGGCTGCTGAAAATTAGCTTGAGAATTTTAGATTCGTAAATTTTAATAGTTACAACTATTTCACATAAATAATTTCGAAAGGTCTTTTTTTAATTTAAGTAATTTTCAAATATAGGTACGAGATATATTTGTAATTATTGTACCTATATTATTACATTTTGATGTGAATGTGATATGGTCTTAAAATCAGGCCATATTATTGTTTTAAATGATTAATGTATAATTAATTACCATGTAAAAATAACATTTAATTATTAATTTTGTAACTTGATATGTATTTAATTAATACTTTAATTTTCCAATATAAAAATTGTATATTATATTTCACATAAAGATTTCACACATTCCTTGTGAATATTTTTTAGGTTTACATACACGATCGTAGCCAAATATAATGGAGTGTATTTATACGAATACGATATAGGCCAGTCAAATTGTACATTAAAATCCCACGATGCACACTGGGGTATATGACCATAAAGTTCGGACAAAACTACTTACCATCTTATTTGTCGCGTAATGAATAAATTATTGATTTGTACAACCCAAAAATTAATTTAGTAATAAATAAATTATATTCTTTCCAAAATAAAAATAGAAAAACTTAACAGTTGTAATTTTTTTTTTCAAACTTAATGTTTCGAATTTTCGTTTAACACGACTTTATGTCGATAATCTGTTTTATTTAACTTTATTATAAGTACAAATAATCCTACTTTGTAATGTATCCTACATGTATTCTCTAAAAATGCATACTTTGGAAGATATAGTGAAAAAACCGAAACAAGTGCGAAAATTTCGTGGTTTTTCGAGCGCCCCAAAGTTAGCACAGGTCTTTCGAAGTTGCAAAACTGGATTTACACTACTGGTACTGATCCTAACAATATATCAAAAAAGCAGAACTAGCAGACCATTTGCGATTTTAGCCCTTTCTTGTGAACGATTTGACTGGCCTAATATAGGCACAGTTGAAATTGTCACTGAATAGCCATTACTATCTTCATTTAAACGACAAATAAGAAACACAAGAAATTTAAAAGACAAGACAAGATTTTTAAAATAAGCATTGGTCCAATATAAGAAACGTGTTTTGTTTACACATTTTTAATATTTTAATTTTTTATTGAATGTGTGTGGTGTGTGGTGGAGAGTTGGAGACTTTGTGTGATAATTGTGCTTGCTTGCAAACCAAAAAAAAATCGACTTCAATTTTCATCGTCAAGTAATACAATGTAGATAGTCGAATAAATATACAATTAAACACGCATTGTTAGGTGTATACCTCAAAAAGTACGCATCAGATTGGGTTTTTTTTTAAACCAATAGCTGGCGTTTGTCAAGACAAGCACTTCTATGTTATTTATTATAAATTCTCGTTTTATCACATCTTTAGTAACAAATACGAAGCTAAAACGTTAGTTGATCTACCTAAAAAAGATTACATTCGAAAACCGATGACCTTTTAAAATTAATATAAATAAATAATCTTTTAAATAGCACAAAACTAAACAAAAAATCGTAGTATACCGAGAACGGTCGTAGAAGTTTTCATTTTTTTTTTTTGGGAAGTGTTGCACCCATTTTGTATTCATGCGATTTTTGGTAGAAATACTAGACATCGTAAGCTATATTATAAATTTTTTCTGTGATTGTACCTTTGCGTAAACTAAAAATAAAATCATAAAAAATTTTTAATGGTAAATACAATAGAAAAATTATATAAACAATAACTATACTTATGTTTCGTCCAACGAAAAGATTTCGTATCATTAGTCTTACCTACAGGCTACAAGTCTTTGAAAAAGCAATTTTGAAAACGACTCAATCTAGCGTCTCTTTGTTCGATTATCTCTAGAACGCAACGAGATAACAGGCAGAAATTGTGTTAATGGTAAGTTTTGTATCTTCCCAATGTTGCCACATAAGTTATTTTGAAAATATCTTTCTGGGCCGCTGAACCTACCTTATCCTCTTTGACCCTATAGGATAGAATATTGATTCGTTTATTCACCATCCTACTGACATTATTGGACGACATCATTGGACGAAATTGTTGTCGTTGAATGGCAACTGATTACATGTAAATTTTTGTGTTAAAGAAATTGCATCACAATGCCGACTCCTAACGAGCAGGAAAAGGAAAAAATCTAATTCTATAAGGGACGAAAAAAGATTAAGTACAATAACAAATTTTTTTTTAATGTTACTAAGACGACAAACAAGCGTACGGCTCACCTGATGGTAAGTGACTACCGTACTTTACCGTAGCCTATAGACGCCTGCAACACCAGAAGCGTCGCAAGCGCGTTGCCGACCCTATCCACAATCCTCCCTAGGAGCTCTGGTCACCTTACTTACCAACAGGGACACAATACTGCTTGAAAACAGTATTATTTAGCTGTGGTCTTCTGTAAGGTCGAGGTACTACCCCAGTCGGGCTGAAATTTAAAAAATAAAAGCCAGTGTGAATGTTCATCATTATCATCGTTGTCAACCGATAGACGTCCACTGCTGGACATGGGTCTCTTCCACGTTTCGCGATCTAGCGCCGCCTGTATCCAGCGGCTGCCAGCGACACGTTTGATTCACACACTTAGTGGGAGGTCTTCCAATGCTGCCCTTACCGTTCCGCAGCGTTGGAGTGGTCTCAATATTGGCTAAAATTAATTTCTAAAGTGAATAAAATAATCACTGCCTTTTTACTTTACTTCATTTTTTATACTGTAATATCAAAAGAAACGCGTAGTCATTAATACCTATACCTATATTTATAATTACAGTACTGTGCCGTAAGAAACTTTACTGGAAGTAAGAAACTAACTACTTTTGTCAGTAAGGGTCTATAATTATGTTCAACGTAGAATTTTTCTTAAAAATAAAAGGTTCCAAGCGCCGATATTCATAAGCTGCAGAAATTGCAGAATCTACATATATTCCATATCGCTGGTAGCTTCACTGCCAACAATAATTAAAATTTTTAAGATGACAATTCGAGTGTGCTTTAAAAGCCTATTTGAATAAAGTTATTTTTATTTTATTTTTCATACATTAGAGTCCAGCCTAATGAACCGCTTAGTAAAGCGAATTATAACTGGGTCAAAACAAAAGCTAGCACCGCCATTAATTATAAAGGCTATTAAATTAATATTACAAATCTATGACACAACCCCAAAACATTATGAGTGTAATTAAGGCTGTAATTTTAAATTATGGAAAATTTGCTGACCCCGCGTACTTCGTAGCCCTATTTTTTTCATGATTACGTCGATTTTTTTATATTAATTCATTTACACATAACATAACAAACACAACACAAGAAACTACGTGGGTACAAAGTACACATGTCAAAAGTGAAACTTCTTTGGCAAACTAATTGAAAAAAAAAACACTAATAAAAAAAACTAATTGAAAAAAAACAAAAAGCCAACGTCACGCAGTGTTCGCAGGCAATCACCCATCCAAATACTGACCGCGCCCGACGTTGCTTAACTTCGGTGATCGGACGAGAACGTTGCCTCAAATTTTACCCTCATGCGCCTAAAGTTTCACTTCAAAAATAATAATTAGCTGGTTTAGTGCAGACGACGATAAGTTATGCGCGTACTCGTTGACTTATTTTCAAACGTATAGATTTATTGATACAATTATTTTATAATACATCCCCTTTAAGTTTCACTAACATAAAATTTGTTTTGAAATAGCTCTACAAGAACACGAAATCAGAAGTGTTTTTTAAATGTAATTGAATACCGAACGCAATTTTTAATTTTTTTTTTTTTTGGTTTAACGCGCTAATCACAGTTACTACTTCGAATCGAAAAATTATTTGAAACCAAAACGACCTCAAAAATTGTTTGCATTTATTTCTATTCATAGTATAGTGTGAAAATAATCTATACTAAAATATAAAGCTGAAGAGTTTGTTTGTTTGTTTGAATGCGGTAATCTCTGGATCTACTGGGCCGATTTGAAAAAAATTTTTACTGTTAGATAGCCCATTTATCGAGGAAGGCTATAGGCTATGTATCATCACGCTAAGACCAATAGGAGCGGAGTCCACGCCGACGAAGTCGCGCGCAGAAGCTAGTATTCTATTAAAGTTATAGGCGACAACACCTAGTCATTAAATGTATTTACCGCTATGTACGGCATCGTCACATTAGCGATGAGTCCATTATAAATGAACTGGGTCGAAACAGCCTGAAACGGCCTTACCTCTATTAATTATAACCGTTATTAAATGAATATTACAGCAACGTCCGCTGACTTACGATACGACGGTAAACATTACGATTGTAATTAAGACAGTAATTTTAATTTGTGGTGAATTTATTACGACTATTGAATTAGGGAGTTTCTTGCCGATTATTCTCTGCAGAATCTATATTCCGATTCAGTGGTAACTTCACATTAACTATTATTAATGTATTAAAAATGAATACAATTTTAGTTTGTAAAGTGACGATTCAAAAATGCTATTGAAGTCTACTTGAATAAAGTAATTTTTGAAGTGAAACTTCTTTTAGCGCACCGTACACACATTTTTTCGTAGGGTAGTAGTTGGGCATCAGCCCAACTTACTTCACGTCACGCTCTGAGGTGAAAGGCTCGATCGGGTGAACTCGGGACCGCCGAGAGTTCCCGAGCATGAAAAATACAGACAGCTGCTCTTCGCTGTTGAATGGTGAAAGGCTCGATCGGGTGAACTCGGCACATATAGCGTTATTCCTTGATTGCGATTTCCAAAGAAGTTTTCACTTCTGCCATGCGGTCTTAAGCACACACTCTATTTTTATTCTGTGCAAGATTCCCCTGTTGATTTTTCGATACACATCGCATTGGACGACTAATGTTTCGGTAATAAGTTAAGGATGAATGTAGGCCATAAAAATGCTGAAAATTATCAATAGAATTTTAAAGATCGAGAAAAACAAAAACAAAAAGGAAACATAACCTTAGCTGAATTATTTTTACTATTTCTTGTCATAGCGCTCATTTTAATATTAAGCCTGGATTTTTTCTGGAGAGATGTAGACGGATTAAAGGACATACATAAATCATTTATAAAAATAAAACCATATAATTGTTAATACGATAGAAACAGAAAAAGCTATAAATGCATTGAACACGATCAACTGTACCGACTGCATTTTATTAGTGGCCATATTTGTAATGCGTGTTACACCACACAACATACGATAAATGTTTAACACCGTGTGAATTGATCTTATAAATAATTTACTATAAAAGTATAACTCACGCTATATAAACCAATATTTGATGCAAACTAACATACAGATATGTTTAACACACGGTCGTCTCAATGTCTGTTATAGTTAACCGTCAGCTGATATAAATACGAGTACATATTTCATCTATATAATAAAAATGAATGTTGCTAAGCGCATAAATGGAGAATGGCTTGACCAATTCGGCAAATTATTTTTATATGTATCTTAAATCCCACGGAAGGTTTTTATGCAAAAAAAAAAAAACATAACAGACAGAATAAAGTCTGTCCGGGCAGCTTGTTTTGGAATAAATGTACGCAAAAATAACATTAAAAAACGACACTCATGGAACGACACTATGGAAGTGAAAGTTGGGTATGGCAGAAGAAACATGAAAGCAGAATAAATGCAGTTGAGATGAGAGCGTTAAGAAGTATGATAGGAGTTAAACTGAATGACAGGATAAAAAATAGTGAGATAAGGAAACGTTGTGGTCTGAAAGAAGATGTAGTGACAAAAATTGAGAAAGGTATGCTGAGATGGTTTGGCCATGTCGAGAGAATGAATGAAGAACGATTGACGAAAAAAGTGTATAAGGCGAGTGTGAATGGAAGTGTTGGAAGGGGTAGACCTAGGCGGACTTTTCAAGACCAGATCAGAGACGTCTTGAAAAAAGGCCAGGTCAAGAGTACCCTGAACTGAAGAGCATGTATGAAAGGAATAATGAAAGTGGATGAAGCGAAACAAGTATGTAAGGATCGTAGCAAGTGGAAAGAAGTGGTCTCTGCCTACCCCTACGGGAAAGAGGCGTGATTATATGTATGTATGTATGTAAAAATAACATATATTTAAATAAGTATGTTGGAAACGGAAGTGGTACGTGGACTGGATTTAATCGGATTACATTTTAATTTGCGCCATCTTGCGGCCAAACCAGTAGGTAGCTTAGGTAGTTTGGTAACTTCCTAAGCCTATATAACGGCCTACCTACCTGCCTATATAATATTCGGCACGCATTTCAGTCGGATGCGTCTTTTTAAACGGATCACTGTCCCAGTGAACCAGCACCGCTAACCGTCCTAGCCTTTTTGGCTGAATAGTTCAATTACTAGTACAGTGTTTAAGTTACGATTGTAATTAATTTCGTAATAAAAATTAAATTAATTCATATTAAAAGTGCTGAAATTATTCGTGTCTATTCTCTGATGACGTCGCCTAACCCATCAAGTACCTACATATTACAGCCAGACTTAGGGCAGTAAGGGAACCCGCAACCTGTGAAGCAGAAAGCAGGGTCACAGCAAACTTCACCTACAAGCTGGTCAAATGATGTGTATAGATGTCATTATTTTATAGTGCAACGAGTAACGATATGTAAATCTAACTAGTATCAAAACCAACATTACTGGGTTTATAATATCGCTAAAAAATTATAGGACCAGGATAGGAGCATAAATTTCAAAGAAAGCATTTAAACTTACAAAACTGTAGTAAAACAGACGACATTTGGTACAAACAATCAAATGGATCGTTTTAGCACTGCCATTCTATTAAGAATTAAGATGAATTAATTCTTCCAAGTGACAGCTGCAGTTAATCGTAAACTTCCCTAAAGTACTTCACTTCAAGTTAGTATTGTAAAAATAAATTATATTGTTAATTATTTAAACAATTCATTTACCAACAAATTGAACAAGACAATATTGGAAAAAACTTATGCAAAATCAATTAACTAATTTTAGGTGATAATGTTCGGTGTTCCCCAACTTAAATAAATAATAATGTCGAAACGCAATTATTTTCATAATAAAAAATTAAAAAATCCTTCTGTAATTCACGAAAAAACTATAGCGTTACGAAGTTATAGAGTAGTAAGTTATATACTATAGGTAGGTTTATAAGGATCGGAATTACATTATTTACCTTGCTGTCTTAATTATAAATCTTCTTCATGTCTTCTAGTACAATAAGTTAGCACATTACCTTGTTTTACCGTTACGATCGATAAAAAATTCCATTACCTTAGGTTTATACAAAGCAATTAATTATTGTAAAAGCCAACCCACTTAGCTCAGTCCCCATGGGAACGTAATACGTTCATATTAATAAAATATTAACTATGCTATTTACCAGGAGACATTTGTATTTATCATTTTGATGGAGGAAATCGTTAACTTCTGGAAATACACACAATATCTACGCAAGCATAAACGGCCAGACCACAGCAGGCACCTGGATGGCCTACACAAATGTCTGCTAAGAGTGAAAGATATTCTGTTAATGATTGCCAGATGTAGCAACAAAAATTGCCTAGTCGTCTGTTACTGCACTGTTCAAGGCCAAATGTGCACAAAAAAATACATCGCCTACGATTACAATAAAACCACACAACTATAATATTTTAAGAATTCAAACGTCATTAAAGAACGAGACTTAGAAGAGTTTTATATGTCTTCTTTTGCACTGTTTTCTATACAGAATATATAAAAGTGTTTTTATTTAACTGTGATATAGAAACAAACACATAAACACATGCTATCATCACTCTCCTTCTTGCTTCGCTGTTGAGTTATCGACAGCATAGAACTACTGAGCACATAAAACGAATTATTTTAGCACTTTGAGCTTCGTTGCGAATCATTAGCGCTGCACGCTCATGCGAAACTTCGAATGGATAGTAACAAAAAGTTATACGATGAGGGTGAAATTTAAAAAGCATTTCGGTCGGTTCATGGTCATATTAGTAATTTCTTGTTAAATAATATTTCTTATCAATATGATATAGGTACGAGTGTATAATATGATATGAATACTCATTACGATATATTCAATTCATATTTGTTACTTTTGATTTTTTTCTAGAGACTGTCGACCAATTTGTGGAACTAAATAAATTTAAAACAATTTTATATTATGTATGAAAAAATAGTTAAAGCCATATAGTAGTAGTCTCATAAAAATACGAGTCTAAACTTTAAAAGATAGCCATATAAAATTTGACCACCTAGGCCTTTTTATACATATCCGTAAATGTTCTTTGGATTTGGTTATTTGATGGATGGACCCCAGAATGGATTATTGAATTGAGGCATAAAAGTAATAAATATACGGAAGCTTTAATATTTTTTTTAATTACTTGAAGTCAAAAAATAGAAACTTTATTCTTTAAAAATACTAAGCATTTTAGCATATTTTAAACTTCTTGCTAGATGACTACTTTCGTAAGGACACAGCCGCAGGTAAAAAATCATCTATACTAATATTATAAAGAGATAAAGTTTATAACTTTGTTTGTATATCGGAGGTAATCTTCGCAAATACTGATCCGATCATGAAAATTCTTTCGCTAACAGAAAGCTACACTATTCAGGAGTGACATAGGCTATATTTTATTGTAATTGTACAAAAAAATTCAGTAAATAAGAAAAATATTAAAATATATTATCAAAATGACAAAGAAACTGGTGCCATCTATCGCTATTTATTGGTCTATTTATTTTATTTAGCCTTATTTTAGACTATCGACGACGAAGTTTTTTCGCTTTTTGATAGATGGCGTTGGAGCAACATTTTATTTATAATTATTTGGTTCTGTAATTTAAAATAATAAATACACGATATTATTTCGATTTTATACGTCAAATTCTAAACAATGAACCTAATAAAAAATTGCTAAGAACTACACAACATAATTGCATCACAAAGATAAATAATTAACGCCCAACGAAGTGGGCGCGGGTCGGCTAGTATTTAATATTTATTATTATTCTAATTTTTTATACAATTAAATCTTGAAAGAAAATCTGAAAAACTTTCAACAATTTTCCGGCATCATATACGTGGAGGCTTTTCAAAGGTAAGAAAATGAATTTCACATTTTATATCCTCCTGCTCATTGATCACAAAACAAGTCAACAAACTATTACTCGTAGCTATGCCCGCGTGGAATTTGGCAAAATGCCCAAATACAAACTTTAATATCATATTTAAACCTCTTTGGGTTACAATTTTTAAATATAGAACTGATATTTGTAAGGAACTTTCTATATATGAGGAAATATTATAAAAAAAACATGTTTTCAAACTTCTCATATATTGTCTTTTTGTAAGTAATCACATGCAACATTGTCGTCGTTATTTAACGATAGGGCTGGCAACTGTACACTAGTTAAAACTCATTCATACGTTTAAGTATAAACTATTTGTTACTGGGGAGTCAATATAGTATACATATTCATTTACTCATTTTCGGTTACACGTTAATGAGAAAAAGATTTAAGCATAAAGTTTAACAAAGATTATAATCAATTTTTTCCTATTATTTTCCCTATTGTACTGTAACTCTATACGCTATTAGCAGATAGCGTCACTCGCTAAGTCGCTAGAGATTTTTAAAGGGTTCTTACTACGATAGCATACTTATCTCTATATATATATAAATGAATCGCTGAATGTGTTGCTAAGCACAAATCTCGAGAGCGGCTGAACCGATTTCGCTAATTCTTTTTTTATAATATTCCTTGAAGTACGAGGATGGTTCTTACGGAGAGAAAAATTTAAAAACATTCCCTAAAAAAGTCTAAAAACAACACTTTTCTATATTCCCATACAAAAGATTCGTAATAATACTTAAAAGTCAATTTGAACTTTAATACCATACCATAAAGTTGAAGAGTTAGTGGAGGGGTTCCGGGAAGGATAAGTATTAATAAAGAATTTACTGTTAGGCGGTACGAAATTCGCCGGGTCAGCTAGTATTTTATAAAAATGACTAACCGTTTTGGCGTGTATGATTACTAAATAATCATACACGCCAAAACTGTTAAGCCGTATTTTTCAAAATAACACTTGCGTAATTATTTGGAGTTTACTTCTGTAGTTTTTGTAGTTACAATAAAATAAAAACTTTCAGTATCAACACTACGATCGTACGATCCGTATCAACACCCAAGTTTCTCTGAAATTCAACGAAAATCTTGTATCTTTATCTCCAAATAACAAGAAGGATTCGTTGTTGAGTGATTAGATTTGTAACATTGTGCTAAATAAAAGATAGCGACGAAAATTTCCACAAAAAGGAAATTGAGGAAAAACACTAATAGGGACATACCTACGTCATTATTTTGGTTTTTCCCTTACGATTCCTAAAAATAGATCGCTATTTCTATTGTAGAAACTCTTGTCGTACATAGACCTTATTTATTAGCTTTAAAGCTATATAGCAAATGTAGATTAAACTAGATGTTTCTCGCAGCTTTACTCGTGCAGTTAATGAGCGCGGTGACTTAAGTCTTGAGATAAAGTAGTGCCTTTGTACCAGCATTGTTTTGTGCTATTTGTTGTATATTGTTTTCTAGTGTTCAAAAATTGTTAAATAAATAAATAAACTTTATAAAAATGCCAAAACACATGTACAATTTTAAGCAGAATTGAAAGATATACTTGAAATATATAATATAAAAATAAAATATATAACACCATATCCAACCCACACACTTATTTAACACCATTAGAGATATAATTAGAAATAAAGAATAGAATAAGAGTATATATATGGAACGAGTAAAAAGTCCTAGATTATGATGATGATTATGATGAGATGAGTCCTAGATACGCCTTTTATATATTTAAAAAGCACTTGGTTCAAATAATTAATAATCATCCTACTATAATGTTATTGTTTAGAAGTTCAATAAACTCTATATTTTTTAGGTAAATAACCTGACATCCTATATCAGTACACGGAAATTCGTACGCTGGAACTTTCGTATCTACTTCAAACCTAACGCATTATAAGTACTCAATGATTAAAAATACTATTAATATTATAATCAAGAAAGTAAAACCAGTTTCAACTAGATTAATAGTTTTTGCAGCCCCAAGAAAGTTTTTAGAGAACGATAAAAGTTCTTATACTAACACGGAACCAAATTAGGCATTGTCGAAAATTTCCCCGTTAAACTGCGGCGACGAATTTATTACTGTTTATAACTTAAAATTTAATAATAAGGCAGTCCTGTTAGCGGAACTTGAGGAATAATTATAAACGTTTATTATTTATGCTTTGTTTCGCCTAATAACGATTTAAGGTTATTAAAACCTTATTGATTTCCGAGTTATTGTTTCGACGTTTATAATATAAAAGATTAATAAATTAAATTTCCTTATTTACCGTGTTTAAGACGAAATATCATCAGAATAAATATTTACAAATTTTACTTGATTAATAAAAATCAACAATATGGTAAGTTATACACTTAATAACTAAAAGTAAACTAACTTAATAATTAATTTTTATTACATACAAGTAGTTCTTTAAATAATAATAAAAGATAATTTGAATAATAAATGATAAATTGATAATTTGATTACAACATTCATCTCAGTAGTTCATTTGACCCTCATGGAGAAAGGAGGTATGTGCCCAGTTGTAGGATATTACAGAATCATACAATTAAAATCAATCATACATCAGTTTATCACGCAAAAAGTTGTTAATCTTATCAGATCCTACTAGGTACTAGATAATTGACCTCAACTTTTGTTATGACTGATCGAATAGACAAATGGAACGCATAGTACCTATGATAGTTAAAAATAATATAAATCATAAGCCTTTATCTATAGAGTACCATTATATATCAGCAGCCCGTAAAACAGACTCTTACTATAATTTTTTTTTATACAAGAAGTTCGGCAAACAAGCGCATCTGATGACAAGCGATTACCGTAGCTTATAGACGCCGGTCTCACCACAGGAAGCTTGAAAGTAGTATTATTTAGCTGTGATCTTCTGTAAGGTTGAGGAACTTCCCCAGTCGGGCTGCTCCAAATTTTGAGCAGTATATACCCTGCTGTGCCATACCTTAGTTAATATTAATAACAATAACTGAATCTCTACATCTTGTATAAAATATACACCCATAAAACAGCGCTTTCCTCAATTAATTTACTTAAATTTACTCCATTACGTTAATGTTTGCGTTAGTAAGGTTTTTTAGTAAATTAATAGTGGGCTACGAAAGATAATTAAAACTATGACCCTTTCGGTCGATGCATTACGACCTAGTTTTAAATATGCAAATTTTTATGTTGGTCTAAGTCATACCTTCTAAAATATTTTCTTTATAACTTTGTGATTAAGCTTATTAAGCTTAATCACAAAGTTATAAATAATATCATAAAGAGTAGGAAAGGAAACGTACTTTTCAGCCATATAAGACTGAAACAAGAGTTACTGCTGGTAGCTATTTTACTTTGTATGTTGTAGACATTGTTAAGATCATTTCGATTCGGTTGCTGCTAAATTGTGTTCCTGACACATTTACCCATACAAATAATATTTTCGTCGACACTAATATACTCTAACTTACTTACAATGTAGAAAAATGTATTAAATATATTTTACAAATAAAGCTACTACATCTTTTATTTATCTACGTAAAGTACTATACTTAATAATTCCACAAACTAATTAGTAATACAATATAATTCCTTTAAAATAAATAACCCTTCACTCTTAACTTACACCAGCCCCGACCTGATTAGACGAGCTTCCAGCTAACAAAGGCGGCGACTTCAGGGATTTCCGTTGAACTTACCTGAAAAAAAACAAGAATAAAATTAAGCATAATGAGACTTTTAAATTGTTGCAAAACTTTAGTTTAAGTTTTAACTTATAAACAGTTTTAATGTCTTACAAATTAATTAGAACTATTATTATGATAATAGAAGTAAGCAACTATCAAACAACTCTTAAAATAGAGGTTATAAGTTACATTTTTGTTCAAATATTAGCGTACAACATACTTCTAAAACGTCATCATGATGTTCATAATCGTAGTCGGTACAAACGCGGGTGTACCTTGATCTGATCAAGAATAAGTCTCTAGACTTGATTCGCTACGGCTATCTGTCTACAAGTTTCTTTCTCTAAAACATCACATCAATCGCCTTTAGTTCTATCTGGTAGACCTAATTCAAGTACCTTCTCCATTTTTTTTGGCTGAAAACGAGGATGACCATTATTATGGTTTTATTCTTTTAAGACCTAAACAAAATTATTATTTACTTAGGTGGGTTAATAGTTTCAAAAATAATTATTTTTTACTTTTTAACAATTTGTTAACACAAGATGATTTTCCATTTTGTAAAACAAATATTCTTACTTTTGGTCCTCACGCAATTAAGTCACACAAATTTTACTCGAAATACAATCTACGGTACAACACGATGACACAAACGAACCCTTATTAGGCTTTCCATTTCCATATTTAATTTGTATGTACAAAACCTTAAGCATATTTCAAATATGGTGATGTAAAAATATCTTGAAATATACATTTATTTTCTTTCAGATGCTCCTTGAGCGCGGGTGCTTAAGCTTGACCTACCTGCGGATATCCTGCGCCGTTTCCTAGAGGGTATCAAGTTCCAATATAAGGCAGATGTTGTTTTTTCAAGCAGTTTAAGAGTAAAATATTTTTTGTAACGATATGAAAAATATATTCACTCGTTCGTTATGCTACTCAAAATACAGATGAATAGTCGAATTCATACTGTTTTACTGTTTACACATTCTATTGGAACAAACGAAATGATAATAATATAATTAATAATATGTAATTACCCGAGATGGCCTAATAGATAGAATATATGAATCACTACTTAACAGCCTCAGGTTCAAGTCCGTTGTTGTTATTTGAAGTAATAAATTTGTCTTCATTAATACTCTCGGCTGTAACTATGTAGATAAACGAACTAAACTCTGAAAGGTAATATACTTCTAAACTCGCATTGGAGCTGTTAGTGTATTGAGTTGCAATCGATCTTCTTCTTAATACATTTGAAAACCTTTTACCATCTGTGACACTACACAGACTATGACAGTAAAAATGGCACAAAAATAATTATATTTACCCTATTAAGACTGAACCTAAATTTTTAAGCACATTATGATTGGATTGAAAGCGTTCAGTTTAAAATAAAAACTTCGTGAAGCACCGCTGAACTATTCATGAAAAATTTCATATAAATAAGCGAAACCAATTCCGTCAACTTTCCCATTTAAATAAAAATCATAAAATACTAAAAGTTACTTAATATTCCAGGGCGACATTAATTGGATTTACTGGGCGTTAAATTAAAATATTGTCTTCTATGTGAAAACTTTGTACGTAAAAAATAATGTTCACAAAAAATGTGCAATATTCGCTTTGTCGTCGTTAGGGACACATTATTGTCGTGCTTTTAATTTCTTTGTACCTTTTTTCCTGTTTGTACATTTTAATTCTACGTTAATTAAGTTTTACACATAAATTATAACTAGAAGGAAAACCAAAAAGTATACAAATCGATAAAAAAAAATTAACCAAATCTTTAACAAAATAAACAATTTTTAACAGAATTTAAATAAATAACAATTGCGGTAATATATATAATACATTTATTTTTAATTAAATAAGCGAATTATGTACGTCATATGGAGTAATTCATTACTTAAATAAAAGACATACCTTCATTGTTAAATATACGTATTTTACTAAATCAGAATAAAAATAATTTAGACCCATCGGGTGTCATCCATTCTACATAATTTAATAGCAATTTTAAACAAAGAAATGTATTAAAAATAAACTTGCGATTGCATCAGATAATAAAAGAGTAAGTTATTAATCAAAAAGTATTAAACAAATTGACACTCTTAAGAAAAGTTCTAAGAAGAAACGAAGCCGACAGTATCCAAAGTAATTAATGTAGTATTTTAATTTTAAGAATAAATTCAGTTTGAAACGATATTTTTTTTTTAATTGATTCATTTTATTTGATGTTATTATTTTTTAAATACTAGATTATAAAGATAACTTGGGTTAGAAGGCACTATTGAATTTCAATTTTGATTCCTAAAATTTAGCAAAAAAAAATTTAGTGTGTGCTGAAAAAAGCAGATACCTATATTGAAAAGAAGCGATAACTTACAAATAATTTAGTAATTAGTTGTAGTGTAATTAAGTATTAATTACTAGTAGAAGCTTTAATATTGCAGTATAACGAGCATATTATTCATTAAAAGTAAACGTATCCCGTGCCACTAACGTAAATTTTTTCTTACAACTTATATATTCGGTCAGGGTAAATATGTAATTGGTAGTATAAATATCCATTTATACCTATTTACGTTATGAACTTTTCGTTGTTTTATGAATTTATTCATAATTACTCTTAACTATTCATAATTATGTACGTGCCCCAAATTGATGGTTCTAAAGATAATTGTAGCGTCATACCTACTCTTCTCCACATTTAGTACCATCATTTCCTGATTAACATATTTGACAAATTCTGAAATATTATGAATAATTAATGAAATATGTATGAAGATGTAAAAGTATAAGAGCGTATTTAATCCATTTAAATGTTTAGTAGTATATATTTTTTATACTCTTTACAATTATCAATCTGTTACTAAGTATCAGATACAACAGCCACCCAGGGAATGATCCCCTAATGGTAGCGCACTAATTCAATCCATTGCTTTTCTTTTCGTTTATTCCATTTTATTACCATTAAATACACAGATTCAATCAAGCCGTTTGCTAGAACTTCTTTTCTGAAACGTGTACCATTGTCTACAATAGTCTTAATTGCAAGAAATTTGCTTTGATCCGCTCACCCACTAAGGAATTCTGTCCTCTCGCTAAGTTAAAAATCACATGCAACCATTTTATAAGGTTTTAGCTCTTACAGTGACTACTATTAATATTTTACTTAAGATTTCAGTGCCGTTGCTGACGCTATGGTCACGACTCACGAATGACTCGGAAAAAATACGAGACTAATGACTTAAATTAACTCTCAGCAACCAAATTTACTTTCACTCACCGAATAGTAGAGCGGCGTGACTCGCCGAAAAATATTTTCAACTTCTGTTCGTCTGCCTAATGAACGGCCTTTGAGCTAAAAATTCCTTTTTTATTTTTTATATAATAAAAACGTGGGACTAGATATTTATTACAACCCTTTCATTTTTGGAAGATTATTATCTCTGCTTTAATGTTTTTAAATTTTTATAATAACGCAATTTATATACGCCATGTAGTGCAGTCAAAATAAGATTCAAAATGAACCTGTCGCACTCGTATTCATTACAGAATAAAAATAAAAGAATATTTTAAAAAATGATCTTTTTTTAAAAAATAACTTCATTATTAATTATTTAATTTATAACATACCAACCAAATATTAAATCTGATTACCATAAACATATTGTAATATCGCCTGTATATAAAATAAGCAAATTAATGCCTATATCTTAAGTAAGAGCGGACTTATTGAGATATATTTTAAAATATATTACACATAATACACACAGTAGAAGGGTTACCACCTACTTTTGCCAACTTACTAGTCAGTACCTAGCTAATAATTTGTAAAAAATGTTCAAGTTGCAAATGAATATAATGTAAATCTAAACGCAAGTAAATTGGATATATTTTGCGTAACACAAAAGAGCCTTGTTACGAACGCTTCCAAATATATTCATCCACAGAACACAATCAGTGAAACAAGTTAGTTTAATTTAAAGGCCACAAAACCTCAATACCAAATAATGTAAAGCTATTTTTGGAGCTTCGATAAAGAAGACTCCGAAACCCAACTATTTAACATGTACAACACTGTTTTCATATGTAAATACTGTGTATTCGTGAGTGGTTTAAAAATATATGCGCACCTTTTCTATATTTACCAATGAAGGAAATAAATGACTTTCAACAATACCGTACAACCATAATAGAACAGACCGATGTTGTTGGTCAGGAAATACAAACAAGACACAAAGAAAAGAGAGGGAGAATATCTCATAAATCTATACTAATATAATAAAGCTGAAGAGTTTGTTTGTTTGATTGTTTGTTTGGTTTGTTTGTTTGTTTGTTTGTTTGTTTGAATGCGCTAATCTCAGGAACTACTGGGCCGATTTGAAAAATTCTTTCAGTGTTAGATAGCCCATTTATCAAGGAAGGCTATGTATCATCACGCTAAGACCAATAGGAGCGGAGTCCACGCCGACGAAGTCGCGCGCAGAAGCTAGTTCTATATAAAGTTTTGTTGGGTGTAGGGACCAAGCACGTATGATAGTGCCGCTTTCATTCACTGTTACCAACCACTGCACCGACCCAACGTCATAGCATACTCACAATCAGATAAAAATATAGTATTTTTTTTTTATACAACTAGGTCGGCATACAAGCGTATGGCTCACCTGGTGGTAAGCGATTACCGTAGCTTATAGACGCCTGCATCACCAGAAGCATCTCAAGTGCATTGACGACCTACAATCCCCCAACGACCTACAATTTGATATTATGAAGGTGAAAAGTTTGTTTATTTGTTTAAACGGGCTAATCTCAGGAACAGCTGGGTCCAACTGAAAAATTATTTTTGTGTTAGACAGCTCATTTATCGAGGAAGGCTATAGATCATTTTTTCTCAATTAACGCGGGTTGAAACCACGGGGAACAGCTAGTTCATTATTAATATATTTATAATTGTGTATGCTCGCAAACGAAAAAAAAAAACGACTTCAATTACATCGACAAGTAATGCAACGTAATAAGACGAAAAAATAGTCAAGTAAATACGCGCTATTAAAGATTACTCAAAAAGTTGTAATCAGATCTCGATCTAATTCCACGAAGACTATATGACAAGTATTAGCTTTCGATTAAAGTAAGAATCATCAAAATCGGTGCACCGAGTAAAAAGTTATGCGGTATAATACAACGTAGGTCGACGAAAAAGTAGTTAAGTAAATACGCATTATTAGATATAACTCTAAAAGTACTTATCAAATCTCAATTAAATTTAAATAGGACCACATGACACGCAACACCTTTCAATTAAAACAAAATTGATCGAAATCGGTTCACCCAGTAAAAAGTTCTGAGCTAACATACATTAAAAAATATATATATATATATCTATACTAATATAATAAATCTGAAGAGTTTGATTGTTTGTTTGTTTGTTTGAACGCGGTAATCTCTGGAACTACTGGGCGGATTTGAAAAATTCTTTCAGCGTTAGATAGCCCATTTATCGAGGAAGGCTATAGGCTATGTGTCATCACGCTAAGACCAATAGGAGCGGAGTCCACGCCGACGAAGTCGCGCGCAGAAGCTAGTAATTATATATAGTCGAATTGAGAACCTCCTCCTTTTTTGGAAGTCGTTTAATAAACCAACTCAAAACTATCTATATAATTATTAAAATACGAATACATAAAATAGAACAAAAGACCCTTTACTAACACAAACTCATTTCGAGGGTTGAACGTAAACGGATTCAAGGTCGTTTGTTTGAAGGGTCCCATGGGGCTTTGTTCCACACTGTTAAGGTTCCCTCATAAAATAATTACTAATACAGCACCAACAACAAATAACGATGAATTCTATATATAAAAGTACTTATATAATATATACTTTAACATAAGTTATTAAAATATTTCATGTAAAGTTAATGGGACATTTGACATTAAAATTAATGAGCGCCCAGCTACGTACAAATGTTATTATAATTTAATTCATAAATTATAAATAATGGTGTGGAATTAGGAGGGGAAATGTTAAAACCGGTTAAGTCTACTAAATTAATTGTTTTTTTTTTAATTTAATTGGTTTTTGTAATTTTTTAATTTGTATAAACTCCAATTGTGTATTATTATAACTGTAAATTCACCTTAAAATAAAAATAAATAAATAAATTCCTAGGGATTACCATAGATTCGAAATTGCTGTGGGATCTTCATATTGAGGGATTAGCGAATAGGCTCAGCTCTGCAACGTTCGCGGTAAAAAAAATTAGACTTATTACTGACGTAGATACAGCCCGCGTAGTAAATTTTAGTTATTTTCATAGTATCATGTCCTATGGAATCCTGTTATGAGGAAATGCAGCTACCGTTAATACTATTTTTGTCCTGCAGAAAAGAGCTATTCGTGCAATTTATAGTTTAGGCCCTAGAGTATCATTAAGAGATAAGTTTAAAGAAATAAAAATATTGACTGTTGCTTCTCAATATGTGTACGAAAATGTTATGTATGTTCATAAAAATATACACGAATTTCCCAGGAATTGCGACATGCATAGCATTAATACTAGGAACAAACATAATCTTGTAATGCCTGTAACTCGCTTACGCCGAGTCAGTAATTCCTTCTATGGACAATGTATACGTTTATACAAGAGGCTCCCAGAAAACGTTCAAAAAGCTTTTATTGCCAAATTTAAAAAAAAATGTGAAAGAACGTTTGTGTACTAAAGGATATTATTCGATTAACGATTTTATAGAAGACAGTACGCCTTGGGAATGATGTGATCGCCGCCAGGCTATTTCAACCTATAAAATTATTGTAAATTTCAATCTGCTTCGAAAAAAAAGATTACGTTAAAAAAATGATATTAGTCCCGCTGAGTTTCTTTCGCCAGTTCTTCTCAGGTCAGAGGCTTCTTTTTTCCGAACTGGTAGTAGACTCATGACGTTCAGTAAGAAATTGTTATAATTTTATGCTGAATAAAATATTTTGATTTTGATTTTATATTCAAATAAATGGTTTTAAATGTGCATTGTTTATCGTTATATATAGGTAAAGACTTGTTTTCGACCATTTTATTATCGTATATATAAATAAAAATATACACACCCCAAAAGGAAATGCAATTAAAATAACCATAGATTGGCAGCGCTCACGAGTTTGATCGCCAATCATAAGTAATATTTCTACAAGCCATACAGATGTAACTTGTGTTATTTTTTTTTTTTTTTTTTTGTGATTTTTTATTTGCATGATGATGTGATGAGAAGACAATTTTTACATGAGTGGGTTTAGGTACGCTCCGGCTAGGGTGTTGTTAGTCTTATTTTTACTAAGTAGCTAGGTTTGTGGAATAAGACAATTAGAAGATGATTGTTACGTTGGTGGTCCCAGTTGGAGTCTTAAAAAATAAATAAATGATGTGGTGACTGTCTATGGGAAGGGGCTGGCCTGCGATTTGATACAGTTGGCCCTTTCCACATAGTCAAGGCAGCACAGGTGATGAAAATTGATGGTAATGAAGATGAATATGAATGATGAGGGTGAAGAGCCGTGGAGTAAGCGGGGCCAGCTATTAATTTGTTCTGGCAGCCGCTTACACCTCAACGATGACACAGCTAATTGGCTCTGGTGATAACAATGGAAATGAGGTGATAGATCTTAAGTCTAAAAGAGACAATAAATTTGACATTTATACAATAATATGTGGTGTGATTGTAAACAACAGTAAACAGAGTTTGAGGCATAAGCATTGTAAGTTTAAACAAATAAAGAAAATAAGAAAAGTATTAATATTAGATAATCATAAGAGAATAAGAAAAGTATTTACATGTAATTGTTTTATAAAATTGTCTTAAGTCTAGGTAAGAACAATAGTTAAATCATGAGTATTGTAAGTTTAAACAATCATAAGAGAATTAGAAAAGTATTGATAGTGAACAATCATAAGAGAATAAGAAAAGTATTGATAATGCTTTTTTTTTTTTTTATAATGTATTTTCTTTTTTTTTTATGTATATGGGTGTTTCTCTGCTATTTGGAAACTCGTCCATACAAGACTGTCCTAGAGTAATTTTATTAAATATTGAGAATGTTTGTTAATAAAATGAAGGGCAATAGTAAATTAAATATATATCTTAAAAAAGCCCACGCATTTTCCTCTTCATTTTTGAGTTATGGACGATTTTTTTGCAAAACCGTGACAGTGTTTGACAGTTTAAGTCGTTGATATCTTAAACGCTCAGCTGTAGTTTTTGTTCTTCTTTTGGGTGGCTTTTTTATCGGTAGCATTTTGAGATAATACCTACATTATAATTGTGTTTGCTCGCAAACAAAAAAAAACCGACTTCGATGACATCGACAAGTAATAAAACGTAATAAGACGAAAAAATAGTCAGGTAAATACGCGCTATTAAAGATTACTCAAAAAGTTGTAATCAGATCTCGATCTAATTTAAACAAGTCTACATGACAAGTATTAGCTTTCGATTAAAGTAAGAATCATCAAAATCGGTACACCGAGTAAAAAGTTATACGGTATAATACAACGTAGGTCGACGAAAAAGTAGTCAAGTAAATACGCATTATTAGGTATAACTCTAAAAGTACTTGTCAGATCTCAATTAAATTAAAATGGGACCACATGACACGCAAAACCTTTCAAATAAAACCAAATTGATCGAAATCGGTCAACCCAGTCAAAAGTTCTGAGCGAACATACCTACATAAAAAAAAATACAGTCGATTTGAGAACCTCCTCCTTTTTTGGAAGTCGGTTAAAAAGGGACGATACTTTTAATGGTCAAAACCAAAGAAAAAAGTCCCCTTCGGTACTAACAGTGTGTTGTGTGTTATGAAATGACAGGGGACTGTTGGCCAGGGGACTGTCATTTTTACATTAATACTCGATAAAACAATATCATTTAAAAACATTCGGATAAACGAAACAGATGTGGCTACATACTAGATGATCAATTGTTTTAATCAAATTGTCGTAATTAAAACTCTTAAAATCATAAAGAAAATGCTTACCAGGGGACTGTTTTCACTAACGGCCGCGACGCGTGGTTCACCAGCTGACACAGTAGTAGCACTAAGCCACTAAACAAAATGGCAGCTGCCCACTTAGCTACAAAAACGAACGAACTGTACACCAGTTGCGTTCCGTTTCACGATATAAAAGCTTCGCACTAAAACTGTGTTTTACTTTAGCGCGGTTTAAAATTTTAACAGGGGACTGTTTTAATAATTTGAGGACAGCATTCGCACATAGATATCTTGATTAAAATTTTATTCTAAAAATATAATTGCGATGTATAAAGATGCTTACTGTTTTTGTTAATGTTTTTGGATATTTTTTATTCAATTATCAACGGCAAAAAAATAAATATTTGTAACAAGATTTGTAATTCTGGAAAAGGGACATACCAGGGGACTGTGTTTTGAGACGTTTGAGGTTTATTTATTCGAATATTTCGTTATTAAATTACAAAATAAGCTGTGGCGGGCCAAGAATACCTAATACTATATCGGTATTGATACAAAAAACTGAGAAATATTAAGATTTATTACATAAAATTAGCTTGGGACAGTGATTTTCCATTTAGTGGAGAAATACCCATATATATTTATTAATTAATTTTTTTTTTTTTTTTTTTTAACTTGTGTTATTTGCATATGAACATGTATGTACGCCTGTGTGCCTGCGTGCATGCGTGCGTTCGCGCGAACATGCGTGTGTATGTGTGTACGGTGAACACAGAAATCCCACTATCTCCCTACTAGTTACCGTTGAGTGTAATGCGTTTACGAATTTAAAATAATTATTTTAACCTGCAGCGATAAATACATGAACGGTCCAAAAACGAAAATAAAAATAAAATGAAATCGTAGAAATAAATACGTCCGCTCAGATATAACGCATGGGTCTCGCGACGTAGGTACGTGCCGCATTCCGTATTCGTATAATTAGATTCCGTCGCAAATAGAAAACTGAAAACGTATCACACCAGATAATACGACTATTATTATTACTGTAGTTTTATTATTCTGTGGTATATTATATCAATGTCAATTTCTGTTAAAGAAATTAAGAAATAAACTTTGGTAATAAATATAGCGTAGACCAGTAGAGTACGTCCAATGGAAAGCAGTTACCTATCAGAGACATCGCATCCTTTTGACGTAAAGTACAGTAGAAACAGGACACTTGTTTGCTCTACTGCGAGTTGACTGATAATTTTTCAACCATGAGTAGTGATCGCCAGATATCCATGAAAATATCCAGGACCAAGAATTTGACGTGCTTTCTGAGGCTAGCTGAACGGGAATTGAATTCACAACCATTACTATTCTCACCTCTGCAACAGAATGGTATTCAGAATACTCATATATATGTCCACCACCACCACCACCACTTCAGCCTATCACAGTCCACTGTTGGACATAGGGCTCCACAAGTTCGCGCCCGACATTAGGACGCGAACTCATGTGTTTTGCCCATAGTCACCACGCTGGGCAGGCGGGTTTGTGACCGTAGGGCTGGCTTTGTCGCACCGAAGACGCTGCTGCCCGTCTTCGGCCTGTGTTTTTCAAAGCCAGCATGGATGGTTATCCCGCCATCCGTCGGCTTTTTAAGTTCCAAGGTGGTAGTGGAACTGTGTTATCCCTTAGTCGCCTCTTACGACACCCACGGGAAGAGAGGGGGTGGCTACATTATTTAGTGCCGTAACCACACAGCACATATATATGTGCAGGTATATAATTCAAATCAAATAATGTAGATAGTAATTACCTTCATGTACTTGGAGCCACGAATCTTATGTACTCAGCTCTCGACACACGTAACGTATTACCAACGATGTGTCTACGTGCTTCAAATTCGATTTGAATAACTTAGTGCTTAAATTGATTCTAGAATATACCTATGTGTTGGGAGTCTGAATTCTTAATTGAATAATTACTAATGTATTATTATAATCAATATCTTAATACATTCAATTCATACCTCCATACTCATGGCGAAGATTTAATGTATTATATAATAGATAAATAAACATGTTAAACATATAGAATGAACGTATGTTCTTAATATAGGCAATTGAATACCCGTGTTTAAGTTAACAGCCAACAAAATAGATACATATAACTTGTTGTAACAAATTTACATAGTATGTAGACGAAAATATACATAATAAATAAATACTTAAATAAATATCTACACAATACACACACGGTCGTCTGTTTCTAAAGTAAGCAACTTAATGCTTGTGTTATAGGTAACAGACGACTGGTATAGCTACATATATAATATATATATTTTTTTTTCGATAAACATTCTTTTTTTTCTTTCTTTAAGGAGTTTTAGTCCATAAGGACTATGACACTCCATAGGAACATCACACAAATACATACAAGAAATTAATGACCCACCCACCCAGACTCGGTGTGGGCAAATACATACAAGAAATTAATGACCCACCCACCCAGACTCGGGGTGGGAATCGAACCCACAACCCCCGGAGCAGAAAGCAAGGTCACTACAAACTGCGGCAACATGCCAGTCATACTGCTATTATTTATTTGTGAAATTGTTTCCACATGTACTACAATTTCCAACCAAGCTTCCTCGCGTCTACACAGCAATTAGCAACCGAATTGTTATTCGATTGTTAAAGGTTTCACCCAAATTTAAGCAGTTTACTGCACGTGTGCCTCTTGTTTACCGTAAATTAACGTTAACGACATATTAAAATATTATATTATTTGTATATTCGTTCTTATAAGATTTAGAGAGATTAAGAATAATAAAAAAGCTTAAGTAGAAGTGGGCAGGCCACAGAATCAGAGGAAGTGAAAAATGATCAAAGTTAGTAATTAATTGGTTCACAAGTGACAAAGTGAAAACGAGGAAGACATTTTAGACGATGGGTTGATGAAATCAAAGCCGTAGGAGGCGGTAAATGGACAAGTCCTACCACAGAGGTGACCAGCCCACAGCCACTTCAACTTGCTTATTCTGTAAGCTATGTCAGTTACTTTTGATCTCTCGCGGAAAGTATCATTTCTCATTTCATCAGATTATGGTATAAGCGAATTTAATATTAATCAGTTTATACTTGTTAGGATTATTTTTAAACACTCAAAAACCATGCTTGTTATAGGTGGATGTAATGAACCATATTATAATTTTCGAATCTTGTCCTAATTGAGTGGATTCAGTATTCAGTGGTGATTCTCATCAAATTAGTAATTATTTACCGTTACCGATTTGCTCATACCACTCGTAGCATCTCTTACAATATTTAATCCTACAATAAACAATGTTGTCGTAAAATTAATCATTAAACAACAATATTTGACATTATCTAGTTCCTTATAAAGTTCCTACAATTTATAATGCGCCTTACGTCTTCCCAGCAATGTTAATTAAACTCCAGAGCCAGTTTACAAGTGAGATTATATATTAATACTTAGACTACAGCTGGATCGTTCCGTACACGTTACGTTGTAATTAACTGTGCATTACTCGTATATAATTATATACTCATATATAAATTTTACGAAATTGTAAGAAATTCATTCAATTACGGTAAAGGCAGTATTTACGGCTCCGAAATTAATTATTTTTCTAAAGTTAAACTGCTTGTTTTGTGTGAATATAAAAAAAATAAGAATGCGAGCTGCATTCTGAAGATTTCTGTCCATTTCTTTATTTTTGACAAAAAAGAATATTTCAATTCGTAGCAGTAGTTACTGAGATTAGCGCTATCACACAAGCGAAAATACTTTCCAGCTTTATAATATTAGTATAGATTAAAAATAGCCTCTACCATAAATGAGTTGCCGTAATTTGAAATTAAAATATGTCAGAATAATAATAATAAACAATACTTAGAGGTGATTGATGTGTTAAGTAGTCAAAATTATCGTTTATTTTTACATTGAAAGTCGGCAATTATAAGAACCTTATTGGTACATTTTGAAAAAGAAAATAAATTCACCGGTATAAAACCTTAACAAGGGTGAAAAAGCTTCACTTATAATTTGAAAAATAAATTGAAATGATGTTTTCGTGGAACTGAAAATGAAATGAAACCCTTATTGTTTTTATTGTAGATCCTATGTAAATTGGATAAAATAATAGCTGTTCCAAGAAAGACAACTAAAGAGTTGTTTCGATTCTTTAGAATAAATATAATTTGAAATAATATTAAAGAAATTTTAATAATAGTTTCAATCTGTTTTACGTATTTAAAATACAAATTAACAGTTGTTAATATGACCCGATTCTAAAAAGTATTTTGACGTTCAAAAGTCTATAATAACACTCTGGTGTAGTGGTGCGAGTAGTCAACTAAAACGCCGACGGTTTGCGGGTTCGATTCCCGATCGGAATGGATATTTGTATTTATACAAATATTTCTTTCCGGTTTGGATGTCTGTCCTTGTGGGTCTCCCCGCCCTGCCTTGGAGAGCAAGTTAAGCCGTCGGTCCCAGGTATTGTCATATGTAAGTAAATATCTGATATATTAGCATCTTTATACATATAAAGTAATAAATAAAAATATTTACGCGTTACTGACCCTACCCCCAATCCCCTCCAGGAGCTCTGGTCATCTCACTCACCACAGGAACACAGCACTGCTTGAAAGCATGATTATTTAGCTGTGGTCTACTGTAAGGTTTATAGAAATAAAATTATCTATACTAATATATAAAGCTGAAGAGTTTGTTTGTTTGTTTGTTTGTTTGTTTGTTTGTTTGAACGCGGTAATCTCTGGAACTTCTGGGCCGATTTGAAAAATTCTTTCACTGTTAGATAGCCCATTTATCGAGGAAGGCTATAGGCTATGTATCGTCACGCTAAGACTAATAGGAGCGGAGTCCACGCCGACGAAGTCGCGCGCAGAAGCTAGTAATATAATAAAGCTGAAGAGTTTGTTTGATTGTTTGTTTGTTTGTTTGTTTGTTTGTTTGAACGCGCTAATCTCAGGATCTACTGGTCCGATTTGAAAAATTCTTTCAGTGTTAGATAGCCCATTTATCGAGGAAGGCTATAGGCTATATATCATCACGCTAAGACCAATAGGAGCGGAGTACACGCCGACGAAGTCGCGCGCAGAAGCTAGTGTAAGATAAAATTAAGTATAACTTAAATAACACATATTATAATATTATTGACATGAAGGTACTGAAAGAGAATTAAAACTGTAATCATTGTGAAACACTCGCACGCTTCCATTATGAGATTAATATAAGGGAGATTCTACGAAGATATTCGTATGTAGTCGTTTCAGTTTATGACGTGAGATGTGAGGGATAGGATTAAGGATCATCTTGGAAATGGCAATGGAAGCAACGCATAGCCAACTCTATAAGAGTTAGGTAAACGACAGTACCCTCATTTACTGCTTTTATACAATTTCGACGCCATTAAACTTCTTTTATGGTTAAAATTGTAAAATTTATAAGGAAGTCTATTTTATTAAACCAACATTTTTATTTTAGTACTAGCTGTGCCAGCGACTTCGACGGCGTGAAATCTAACAAAAAAGTTATTGTTCAGTTTGCGGAGTTATAATATAAATCAATTTCTAAATTAAAAGTACTTAGGCTAAGTTACTCCTTATTACATCAGCTATTTGCCAGTGAAAGTCCCGTCAAAATCGGTCCCGCCATTTCAGAGAGTAGCCGGAACAAACAGACAGACAGACCGACAGACAAAAATTGGAAAGTTTTCTCAGTTTTTTAACGCTACATGCTATTCAAAATATTTAAGTAAAACTGCTATTATTATGTTCATGCTATTCAAAATATGTAAGTAAAACTGATATTATATGTTATTAATTTTGGTATTCTGTATTTGCAGCTATCTACGCACCAAATTATAGGGTATTAAGGCTGAGTAGTTTCGCGCCAAATAGTAGCAAACATCCATCTTACGACTTCGCATTTGTAATGTTATTAGGATCAAGCTTATTGTATCTCATTTCCTTTCTCGTATTCGGTCTAAGGCGCTAAAACCTCGTGACAAAAGTATGTCTCCAATAAAGCTGCCTTGTTATTTGCACTGTACCCGTTCGAGTAATTTTTTCTTGAATTAAGGAAATGGGTGTTTGTACAATTTTCATGCTTTGTTATTTTTAAAATTTTCCGTTATGATTATTTGTTTCAATAGAGACTTTTCTAAGATGCAAAATGTTACACTATTCGTCTTCTTTAAGGAAGATTAATTATCTAAACATTATCTTTAGCTTTAGACAGTTCCGCATGAGTTTCTGAGAATCTCGCCGCAAATGTATTACGAATAATTGTATTAGACTTAAAGTAGGTAATTTATGTGTCATAGCGTTGAGGTACTTTGCCAGTCGGCTTGCTCCAAATTTTGACCAAAATATTTCCTGCTGTGTACTACTTACCTAATACCTCAATGATATAATCTTACAACGCCGATGCTCTATAATTAAATATATACATTATACTCTTTCTGAATCAAGAATATAAACAAAGTGTGTTCATGAAGGTTATTCCGAATTTATCTAAATGGAGAATTTACAACAGCTTGTGCATTGAACGAAGCCGCGAAACAGAAAGGGCACTGAAGTTAAATGCTAGCCAACAGACTCGAAAAAGACGGTATTTGAGAGCCGATATTAAAATTAAGAAACTAAATATAGGCAATAATATTGACAATATGTATATAGAATAGGTCTTTATTTGTCCAAATGGGCTTGTATTTCTTGTAATCGTGACGTGCATAAACATAATAATATTAACTACAAAAAGAACACTCTATTTTATTAACTTGCCATCCTTACAAAATTAAACTTGAATCAAATAATGATTTCGATTTGTTCAGTGCGCGCTAATGTTAATTGCTTTTCAATAGTATCGTTACAAATATAACCCGAGTAATAAAAGGACACTCTTAGTAGTAACTGCAGAACCCGTAAACAATTCATTCAGTTAATGCAAAGGTGTCTGGCGTCGACGAAATGCTAGCACAGTTAATCCTTGAAGTAATAGCAGATACTTGTCCCAGAGCTCGTAAAACGCGAACAATGCTTGAATCGCTCGATAGTTTTATCTACCTATTTGTAAAATAAATAAAAAAGGTGTGTGTGCGATTCACACACGATAGAAGTGAAACTTCTATGGAAAACTAATAAAAAAAAACTAATTTAAAATTAGCGGCTTGCAGCGCGGCGCGTCCTTCCCTGTCGTTTTGCAGTTGCATCCAGTTTGAAATCACAACGATTCTAATGAAGTTTCACTTCAAAAAAATTAATTTAAAATTAGCAGCTTGCAGCGCTGCCCGTTCTTCCCTGTCGTTTTTCCGTTGCATCCGGTTTGAAGTCACAACGATTCTAAAGAAGTTTCACTTCAAAAATAAACAGGTGTATTTATCTATTTGTTTAATTAAGTTACTATGTAGATTTATTTTAAAATGAACTACTTTTATTACAAGTCGGTTTCACCAGCTACAGACATATGAACAGATACTGAACAGTTTTATTACACTGTGAATTGATTGGTAAGTCTATTACGCTTAGCTATTGACGTAATTACGTTACAGAAAATTCTTTGCCACACGAAGGTTTCTTACCTTCAGCCAATGATGACTTATAATCTTCTGTTTATGAGACAGTTCTAACTTCAAGGATATCTCTATTTACTTAAGACCTTATAACAACAAGACATAATTCTTTACTAGGATAAACGCTACCCAAAAACTATGTGTGACCGAATTAAACGCAATTAAAAGTTCTAAAAAAAGTCTGCGACAGCATATGTATGTCTATCTCTTAAGGTTAACTTATTATAACATTTTGTAGGTAATCAAGTTTTTTCTAAAACAATGCACTATTTGCGAAGGTATTTTCACTTTATTTGGGAACGACTTAAGAAGTCACGTCTGTGAGGAAACGATATATCACCGGTTGAACAAACGACGCCCGGGCCGACAACATAAGATTCATCACTAAGCGAATCAACTTCATTCAAATCAATTATCCGGTATCTTTATTGCTTGTCGAGAAAATGTGACTTGAGTGTACCGAGGTACAGTCGTAGGACTTTAGTTGAATGTAGCCATGTGTGAGTATAACACACATACACTGAACATAATAAAATTGTTTAATGCATGTAATTTTAATTATTTTAAATAAATGATAGTTATATGAGATAACATTTTATAACATAACTATTAGTGGAGTGTCTGGGGGTTTTGACCTCAGACTTTTGTTACAGTGAATGAATTTAAATTTTCGAGGGGGGGTTTTCTTTTTTATACTGTAAAGTATAAAGTTTACCCAATTTTTTTTTGTGCTCTTGATCTTTTTTTTATTTAAACCAAAAACTATAAAAAATTAATAATTTTATTTAAATTTTTTTTTTTCGTATTATATACGTTGAATAATACCTAAATAGACGTAAAATAATATTTTCTTGAAATGTTGGAGCGTATGAAGGGTCATAACGACCTTGGACAGGCAGTAGAACGTGGAGAAGGGAGAACGAAAAGATGGCTTGTTACCTTATCTTCAAACTGAATTCATTTACGCTCATTGAGGTTGTCGCCAAAAATATATTGAAACATATAAAAAGAGGCCCAATGATACTCCATTTTCGCCTTCAAAAAAGAAACTCCGAAGTAGCACTGATTTATCGAGCTTTGAGTGGGAAAAATCTGTTTCATCTGTGGCCTAGAAGTTAATAAAGAAAAAGCAAAATTAAATAAAAAACGAAAAAGACAAATCTCATATATTAATACTCCAACTTTAAATGACTCCATCGTAATCTTTATAGCTGTACAGAAAAACGATATATATAAATAACGTTATCAAGAAATTCATAAAAGAATTTCTGATATAGCAGATTTACAAACACTCCAAGTAAAATATCATGCTGATTGTTATAATTGTTTAAAAATTCTATTCATCTGAGCTCTGCTGATAAGGAGGTTGGTTTGACAATTTCGATGATAGATGCAACAATAGAGCAAATATACAAGTAGGTATATAGAAGAGAATGACGACTGCCCATTTTCTACGCAAGAGTTGAAAGATACGATGGTATATACCTCACAGCATACACCACATGAAAAAACTATTAGAAAACGACTAATAGACCGCTATCATGATGATATTGTTGGATCAAGTAAATTTGGAGCTAATACTATTATACTTTTAAAAAAACTAATCACACACACACACACACACACACACTTCAGAATATCGCAGTCCACTGCTGGTCATAGGCCTCCACAAGATCACGCAAAAAATGGCGCAAACTCATGTGTTTTGCCCATAGTTACCAAGCTGGGCAGGTGCGTTGGTGACCGCAGGGCGGGCTTTGTCGCACCGAAGATGCTGCTGCCCGTCTTCGGTCTGTGTATTTCAAAGCCAGCAGTTGGATGGTTATCCCGCCATCGGTCGGCTTTTTAAGTCCCAAGGTGGTAGTGGAACTGTGTTATCCTCTAGTCACCTCTTATGACACCCACGGGAAGAGAGGGAGTGGCTATATTCTTTACTGCCGTAGCCACACAGCAAGCAGCAAAAAAGTGATAATAATGATAATAATAGTAAAAAAAAGGTTGTGGAGCTGCTTGTGGATGTCGAAAGAGTGGCTTATACTGCAGTGTAGCATGTCTACAGTGCAGTGCAGCGAAAATACCTGTTTTAATACTCCGCCAATCATTGAAATAAGGGAAGTTGAAGAAAATACTTAAATAGATAAAAATGTAAATTGTTTGACAAATGATTTCTTGAAATTTTTTTTTCTTTCATTTTCCTTCATTTATTTCTTTTTCCTAATTACTATCTCTATATTAATGTATCAATTAACTTAATTTTTAATGTTTAAGCTATCAAAATTATAATTATTTCTTTTTTTTTTTTTGAATCGAGATCACAATTTTTCAATAGGTAAACTTTTTTGTATATATTATAAGCTAAACATTCCACTTTGAATTATAAAATTTCATTCACTGTAACGGAAATCCGAGGTTTTCGTGTTTTTAACGCCCCAGGCACTCCACTATAGTTTAAAAAAATTATATCTATACTAAAATTATATCTATACTTATATTATATAAAACTGAAGTTTGTTTGTTTGAACGTGGTAATCTCTAGAACTACTGGTCCGATTTGAAAAATTATTTCAGTCTTAGATAGCCCATTTTATATCGAGGAAAGCTATAGGCTATAAATTATCACGCAAAAAGCAATATACACGGACCAAGTCGCGCGCAGAAGCTAGTTGTATAATAAATGTTGACAAGCTCCCGCTCGGGATGGATATTATTTGTACAAATATTTCCTTGATTCTTTCCAGTTTTGATGTCTATCCTTGTGGGTCTTCCCATCGTGCCTCGGAGACGACGTTAAGCCGTTGGTCCCGTTTGTTATCATATAATTATCTAATAGTAATCGCTCCTCATAACCTCATAACAGGAAACCAATCCGCTAACCATCAGTAGAAAAGCGTGGTGATATAAACTCTAATCCTTCTCCTACATGGAGAAATAGGCCTATGCCCAGCGGCCAGCAGTGCGATGTTACAGGCTGAATAATGACATCGAAACATTGCAAAATTAACTCCCAATTTTCAATCCTACCTTACCTTATTATATTAAGTTTCCTCGTTTCCGTCGTTCTGAGTTCGTCAAAGTTAGCCGAAATTTGCCTTGGAGATTTCAAATCAGACAAGGCTCGAGATGATATTTGTGTTGTATTAGGCATAACTCAAAAGCTACTTTTCAAATCACAAATTCCCCATAATAAGCGCCAGCTTTTGAATAAAAAAAGACTCATCAAAATCGGTGCACGCAGTAAAATATATGACGCATAAAAAATCATACAGTGGAATTGAGAACTTACTTTTTTTCTTGAAATCGCTTAGTAATATACTAAAAAAATAGTTCATACAAATATGTGCTAAGTATGTGGCAAGTATTTTACGTCGAATATATTTCCATTTAAGAGCGTCCCTGAATATTGTCAAAGTTGTTGAAGATGTTCTGAACCTGTCATCCCGATGATTAAAACTTTTGAATATCCCGAAGTTGTGAGTGGTTTGGAATGAAGATTTTATATGTATTAAAAATGTCTATAAACGCCTAACCAAATCTCAGATACTGAAATATTGCTTTGCCTTGCAAAAGTTAGATCCTAAAATACATTTTGTTATGACGTTCTACGTGTAACTGTCATATTAAAATGTATGATTATTTTTTGCGCCAATTTAATATTGAACGTAAAAGGAAATTTACATGTCACGCTTTCACAGGCTTAATGATACGCAAGATTACATTAGATTAATCAAACCTAATTGTTACGCGTGTCACTCCACAGTTTTTGATAAGGAAGGTATCTTGAAGATCTGCCGGGCTAGCATGCGCGCCGCGACAAAAGTTTGTCTACCCCTTTTCTCGTATTATCTCTTTATGTCTACAGTAGCTAACATGCGTGCACGTGATACTCTTCTCGTCACGACAATTGAAGAGATAACAAGAAATTTTAGTTATCTCTACGGGAGCTAACAAGTAACATGACATCGTAGTTTTGTCGAATTTTGACGTTCTACTCGTTGTCAATACGACGAGAAAGACTACGATAAACGAAATATATTAAAATTATAAATATTATTATAATATCTTTTGTATGGCATGGCGTTTCCGTTCTGTTTAGTCTTCGGAAGAGAATTATGTCTCTCGTAATCGAGAAAATACTCGATGTAGACATTATCTATCTCTCTCGTCAAGAGATATCTCGTTGTACGCATGCTAGCCCTGCTGGTCAGACACTGTGACTGTACTACTCGTGATTTTCTATAACACAACATTATGAGAATCAAAGATTATTCTGTCCAGTTAATGAGGCAATAAATTCTATTGTTACTGAATATGTAATATGAAATATAACAGCTATCATGAAGTTAACAAAACGGATAAGTATCAAAACTTAGCTCAAGTGAAACCACGAGAGCCACATACTTCTTGATATATTACTGTATTAAGTATACCTACATAAATATATATGTATCCGCCAACCCGCATTGGAGCACCGTGGTGGATTAAGCTCTGATCCTTCTCCTACATGGGGAAAGAGGACTATTGCCCAGCAGTGGGATATTACAGGCTGAAGCGTATATGTGTACTAGCTTTCCGCTCGCGTCTTCGCCCCCGTGGAAACGATTTGGACTACTTATATTTTTATTCACAACACGTGATGATTGTAATGTCCATATTGTATTTATTCATATGCATCAGATAGGTTTATAAACGTTCTTGTACATAGTACATGTAATAATCATATTTATAATAAATACATCCAATCGACTATCGAGTTACACACTTTTTTGTACATTTAATTTAATCGAATAATGCGGTCCATTACAATTCCACGTGAGGGCTCCTCGTAAGCCTAGCGCCTCGTTCGTTTTGAATGTGATTACATTCCATTCGTTCAGTCCGTATTCAATGAGCATATTTCCTCAATTCAGTTCCAGCATTCACATGTAAATTGGCACGCGTCTGCCTCTATTAGGTCTGTAAGTATTCATTTCTATTCAGAGCTATTCTGGGGATACTTTTTAAAATAGTCTTGTAGGCTTTTATTTAAAAAAAAATCGGTTCAATCAAAATATCGCTATTGTAGTACTTAAATACTGATCTATATTATTATTTTGAGGCTAATAACATATTGAATTGTTTTGGAATTACCTTATATAATTGACTGTTTTATAGTTTGGATTTACCAATTGGCAATGGCGTTGCTTGGCAGATTAGTCCTAATCCTCCTGTGAATAGAAGAATACACGTTTGTCCAGCAATGTAACATTTAGAGGCTGTTTCAGTAACAATAACACTTACGGTTATTATTTGACGTCGTCGTAAAAGGAGTCAAGATGACACCATTACGCCCAATATGCTTCAAAAGATTCCGAAAGTCGTACAAAATGGATGGTGTCGCAATACACACACTACGAGTGGCCATTTTATTGGACATTAACTACAATTGTCACTAAAAGGCCGTCTCTTGGATATTGGCAATCTTATATTCCTTAGTTCATAAAAATGTATCAAATACTTTGAAAATTTACGTTACTTTTACTTTTCATCCAATTTTTTTAGTAGATATTATAGGTTCATGATAAACTTTTGAAGCCGGATTTTTAGTCAAGTTCAACGATTCTTTTCACGAGACCATTCTAGTCAAACAATATGATAAAAGTGTACGCTTTCATGAATAGTGTTCATTGAATGGATCAGATAAGAAGATTATTCGGTACGAATAAGTGAACAGTAAAATTATTTAAAACGGGACATTTACTATGTTTTTTTTTTTTTTTTTGTGGAGCTCGATATTTCGACATGGCTTGTTCACGAGACTTAAGTTTGCGGGTAGATTTTGACGGCATTAGAAGTATCCATACCGAACTACCTCCTTTCTGGTACGTTTGCTGCGTAAGCAATTTTAGTAATTAAAATAACCATGTTAATTTAAAATCTTATATAAAATGGAATTACTTTAAATGTGACTAAATGAAAGTTTATTTAATGTTTTGTTCAATTTAGCAGATAAGGCTTATATGTAAGTTATAATGCTCTATTGGGAGATACTTATCACACCTTTGCGAATGAAGTAGCTAAAAAAGACGAACCGAAGAGTCTTTGTTAGATTTTGTTTGTGATCTTTTAGCATCGTTGTGCGTAGGCGTTTGTTTGATCCTTTACAGGTCAGTCTATTGTCAGTATTAGTACAATGTTACATTGTTACTATTGCTGATATTTTCTGTAAGTGATTGTAAGTTCACTCCGGTTCGATTTTGAATTTTATGTCCCATTGTTCAGTAAGGCTTTGATGTTTTAAAACAGTATTGAGTAACTAGCTGACTGATTATTAACCCCCGCAACCCCCTGTTGTGGGTGCAATTTCGTAAAACCCGTTCTTAACTGACCTCTACTCGGTGAAAGGAATATTTCTACCAAATTTCAAGTCTCTACGCCTTATGGTTCCAGAGATATCGTGATGGGTCTATGGGTGGAAATCTCTTTTATATATACAGATAAACTACAATTGTAAAAAAAAATCTAGTCATGTAAAAATAGACAAGGAATGATTCTAGCATATTTGTGCCTTTGCATGTAAAAATTTTTACTTCAATCAAAACTCATATCAATATATTACACAAAAAACCGCAGTTACTTGATATGATTTCGGTTTAATACCCAAATAATTTTTGTGATCTGTTTTGAGAAAAAACATCGCGCGTTACATATAGCAGTTTCCAAGCAAAGCTTATGAATTTCAAGGTTAGCGTCACACTGAGATCTGCTTGACCTTTCGCATACATTTTTTTTCAGAGTCATGATTTAGTACTACTGCATTTTTTTATTTTAAAAATAACCAATTTTTCATCAAAATCAATAGTGCAAGAACATGAGAAGAAAAAAACCGACTTCAATTACATCGACAAGTAATACGTAAGTAGACGAAAACAAAAGTCAAGTAAATATGCGTTATCAGTATCACAGATTACTCAAAAAGATCTCAATCACATTTATATGTTACCACAAAAAAGCTTTAGCTTTAGATTAAAATATGAATCATCAAAATCGGTACACCCAGTGAAAAGTTGTGCTTTATAATACAACGTAGATCTACGAAAAATAATCAAATAAATACGCATTATTAGATATAACTCGAAAAGTACTTGTTAGATCTCAATTAAATTTAAATGGGTGGTCCCATTACACGCACCACCAATACAAAAAATACAATCGGATTGAGAGCCTCCTCCTTTTTTGGAAGTCGGTTAATAACGGTAATAGAGTAGTAGAAAGTGGAATAAATTTGACAGTAAGATTTATTAAAGAAAAGGCGGAGCAACGCCAAAAATCATTTTTAATAGATTCCTAAGATTTCGTGATTAAATATTACCTATACAACCCTTTACGAAAAACAGACAATCTAGCCTTTCTTATTAATAAAAAAAAATTGCGTGCATACGAAGTAGATACAAATGTCAGACGTGAAACTTCTTTGGCAAACTAATTAAAAAAAAAACAAAAAGCCAACGTCACGCGGCATACCCAGGCGGTCACCCATCCAAGTACTGACCGCGTTGCCACGTTGCCGTGTTGCCGCGTTACCGGTCGCTCAAATTTCATCCCTCATGTGCCTAAGGAAGTTTAACTTCAAAAAATCTTGAATACTGAAAAAGAAACTTGGCAATCCTATAAAAATACAAACTTCTATTACGCTGACGATCATTTACTTTGTTTTCTAAAACCTAAACGACGTAAATTACGCGATTTTATGCGCAAGTAACGACGAACCTACTTTTCCATTCGCATCTTAACTCCCTATGAGAAAATAATATTTTGTTTGTATCATCGTCGTTGAAATAACAGTTACGTTTTATTATTCCTGTTCTTATAAATATAAAAAACACATTTTTTATGCCATAATAAGAACGAACTGAAGCTTGAACACTTGAATCGTGTATTGTTTGTTATTCATATTTTTATTTTATTATTTTCTACGTTATTTTTTTCAGCTTATTATTATTTTTGTTTCTTTTTGTATTTTGTTCAACAAAAATAAAAGTGATCGTACACCGCGTACTTATGTAACAGATATTAGATACATTTGATAGCACTAATGTCTGAAGATATAGTTACGATTTCAAAATACTTTTAACGTTAGATACCCAATATTTATATAGTAATAGGTAATGTAACATAAGCTCCGCTGGACCGACGATAACATTGCCGGTTCAGACTGGATGAATATTGCGGAAAACCAGGATGTCTGGTACGAACTTGGGGATGCCTATGTCCAGCAGTGCACTGCAATAGGCTGAACTGGAACTGGATTAGTCAAAGACGGAAACGATTATTAGTAAAGAATAATGAAACTAATTCGGGGTCTCGTTCTATACGAATTAACTTGTTGAAACGACTTGGTTGAATTATATATAAGTTATATTTGTAAATTTTCTCTCACTCTATCGACGATTATACCGAGTATATAGAGTTTAAAATTTTATTTTACCATACTAGTCTAAGTTTTAAGTTTTCACGGTCACTATGAACCCTTGAGACTGTTTGTGGGGGGAGGTGGGGGTTGTTGTTTTCAACATGTTTCGGCTACGTTGCAGGCGACATTGTCGCGGGAGTCACCCTCCAAAGTTGTTACATTAGTGTAAAATAAAAAACTGTGGTCAACATTCATACAATTCAATCACTTGTATGCTAAGTAACATTCACTCCGATCGCTCATTCGCTTTTCATTTCCATACAATTATCAATTATTGTTCTATAATAAATCAGACCGTCGAATAGTGCAGGCGTATTTTTCTTTTACCCCGTGACCTATATACCAACACATACATAATTATGTTTATGTATGTATGTACGTATAATAAGAAGATTGAATACCGAGGTTTGTTATGGCGATAATAGAGGGAACGATTTTTTCCACAAATGAAACATAAGCTGATGCATAACTTTTTGGTTGCTACGAAATTTTAAACAATTTGCCTGTTATAATATTATATCTTATTTATACTCCTTTTTTATCAAAAGACAAAACGCTTAAGACTGATGGTTGCATTCGAATCTGGACTAGTTTCGATAGTTCAATGAGTTTCATCATCAGTTCAGCCTATTGCAGTCCACTGCTAGACATAGGCCTCCCCTAGTTCGCGCCAAACATCCCGGTTTTCCGCAATCCTCATCCAGCCTACACCGGCAATCTTACGAAGATCGTCGGTCCAACGGGCCGGAGGACGTCCCACACTGCGTTTGCCAAGACGCGGTCTCCACTCCAGGACACGTCTGCTCCAACGGCCATCGGTCCTGCGACACAGGTGACCAGCCCACTGCCACTTCAACTTGCTAATTCTGTGGGCTATGTCGGTTACTTTCGTTCTCTCGCGGATAGTCTCGTTTCTAACTCTGAGACTTCTTGACAAACTTCAATGAGTTTACCAAAACTTTATTCAATGCAGAATCCTTAAGATAATATTCAGATCATATTACAGTTATCTATACCTGAACATAAAGATTGCTACAATAATAGTAACAAGAAATAATACAGTTAAATATAAAAATCGGCCACGGGCAAAAAGCGGCTAAAAATCACTTTTATTGTATGAGAGCAAAAATAGGCAAAAACGACGTTTTTTGTATGGGGGCCCCCTTAAATATTTATTTTATTTTAATTTTATTATTTATTATTAAAGTAAAAATACAACTAAGTATTTTGTGAATATTTCAAGTGCCTACCTGTTGCCATTATTGATATCGAGCAAAAAAGGGCAAAAAAATCGCGTTTGTTGTATGGGAGCCCCCCTTAAATATTTATTTTATTTTGTTTTTAGTATTTGTTGTTATAGCGGCAACAGAAATACATAATTTGTGAAAATTTCAACTCTCTAGCTATAGCTGTTCTTGAGATACAGCCTGGTGACAGGCGGACGGACGGACAGCGAAGTCTTAGTAATAGGGTCCCGTTTTTACCCTTTGGGTACGGAACCCTAAAAAGGATAAAACGTTTATTATCATTTTATATTTTTTGTTTTTGCTAAAAAAATTCTCTTTTTCAAGCTGCCTAAAATTATTTAAATTTAAAAACCGACGAAACAAAATGAAATATATACAATGAATTTATTTTGCTTTTCACCATCGCAGTTCGAGCGAGTATTATTGTTCGCGGAAAATTGCAGCGTCATCGGCTCTTCTATGGAATTTCGAATTATTTTATTTCAGAGAGTTTGCATTTCATATTCTTCCGGTATGTGTGTTACTGCAAATTTATTTAAAAAAAAAAACCAGTGTACTTTAGACCACACGACGAAGTAAAACATATAGCTTCGGAGCTAACTCTATCTAACTTATATCTCCCTCTCAACTTCCGTTCGCCTCGCCCGATCACACTTTTCGTAAGCTTTCGTCACGCATTCACCAGCTTACTTCCAAAGTCAAGCGTGCGTAAAGAAATTTCACTTCAAAAAAGTAGTTTTTTTTTCATAATCTTCATCTGACACTTTAGGTATGTATATCATTTGTATAATATTTTGTACCACGGCATTAAATAGGATATGAAAACATAAATCACGATTTAGGCTATATCTAATTTTACACTAATATTAACAAACTTTAAAACATTTATTCGTGTCTTAACGCGCATAATTATTCTTATCTGATTAAAAATATGCACTTTTTTCAGTAATTAAGTAATTTAATTTACATAAACAGCCATAAAAATATTAAAATGCATTCATCAAAGAAACTGTCCCAGGCAATTATGTCTAAGCATTAGTTAGAACTGAGCAAACAAAGCGACCCTAATTAAAAATCTCCTCAACTTCAACATGACCCATAGTTCACGGTCACGAAGTACATGAAACCTTACGATAGACCCTTTAAACATAGTAATGTTACTGGAGTACGAGTTAGTATCTTGTTATACAAGTAACTCAAATGGTTTTTTTTTTTTTGTAAATTTACTAATTAAAAACATTTTACAGCTTCAGTTTTCAAGATAACAGCATTCCCTCTTTCCACATATACCATCTTTAGTTTTCTGATACTCTTCTTCCCCTACATCCAATACGACTACGGTAATCGTATACCTAATTATTCAAAGATGATAATGATCACTTAGCACCACTAATTTGCTTGGCATTTTCCATATATTTGTAGTACGAGTCCAACATTTCATTTCAATTTAACTTTGCATAATTCTGAAAATAGACTGACTACAATTAAATTATCATAGAGCTAATGATAAGAGATTATAGATAAACCAAGAAACGTCAAATCTCTTCTGTAGACACCGCCCAGGAGAAACGTTTCGAAACAATACTTGAAAGAAAAACATCAGATAGTCTATAAAACATCTAGATATAAACCATACACAAAACAAAACAAATAAAGAAAACTGACGTATCTGAAACTACAAAAGACACCTAGTATACAAATTAAAATATTTATCTCAGCCTGAACGTAAACACTTCGTGAACAATACGTGAGTGTAAAGACGTATGAATTAAGTATAAGGCACTCGAAGCCCCGCTATCACTCAAAGGTAAAAGAAATTTCGAACAATATAAATAAAGTGAAAAATTAGCATAGCTCGTAGCGCCGCATGAATAATTAAAGGGCCCTTCATTAGTATTCACCGAAAATTACTGAAACATTCCGTGACTTTGCGTTGCTATTCCATATGTTTAGCCTTTAATTTTTTTTAATTTCTCGGTTATATTCTGTCAATCCTTATACTTTTTAAACACTACTGTACTAAAGATGATTTTTTACATTTCACGAGATAGATCCTCCAGTCTCTTTCATATAAAGAAACGGGTTAAAGATTTTTATACCATTGGGATGGCAAACAAGATTAGTCCGTTTAATAGTAAGGGATACCGTAGCTTATCTCTCGGCTGGACCACCAATCCGCACCTGAACTCTGGATACCTTTCTCACAACAGGAACACAGCACTATTTAACTTTTTTGCCTGTACAGCAGTAGGTATTAGTTTAACTGAGGTAGGGCACAGCAGGAATATTTCCTGCTCAAAAAATGGAGCAGCCCGACTGGGGTAGTACCTCGACCTTACAGAAGATCACAGCTAAATAATACTGCTTTCAAGCAGTGTTGTGTTCCTGTTGGTGATCAGAGCTCCTGGGGGGGAATTGGGGATAGGGTCGGCAATGCGCTTGCGATACTTCTGGTGTTGTAGGCGTCTATAGGCTACGGTATATGTGAGGTATACGGTATAGATGAGCTTTGCGCTTGTTTGCCGACATAGTGATATATAATAAAAAAAAATAGTCTACAGTCTTCTGTACGCTTGGGATACTTCCCCAGTTATGATGCTTCAAAATTTCGAGCAAGATAAATCTACTGTGCCTACTTTAATAGCTAAAACTAATAAAACAATGGTTTATCTGCTACGCTTTGTAACTACGGTTTGACGGATATACACGTTTCAGTGCATGCATCGTCATAGTCGTCGTCATCATCAGTACGTGCATGTTTTATCAAAATTCTTTTCGGCGGCATTAATTTGGAACACAAATTTGCTACTTGTAATTCATCGGTGCTTGCCCGAATTTAACCGCTTCGTTAAGTTACTCTTATTAATTATTGTTATTAATAAAGTTACTTCAAGTTCAAGGAACTACAAAGTATAAACTTATCAAGGTTACATTTGCGTCTTCCACCTTGTGCGCTTTACGAAACTGTCAGAAAATTTACAATATGAAATATTTCAAGTGTAACGCCCGATAAATGTCAGAATATTCTAAAACAAAGTTCTGATTAAATTCTGATGAATTCTCGCGAACCTTGATAATAGTATGGAGATAGTTTGGCTTCCAGAACGGACCTGTACTAAACCCCCGCGGGAGCCTTCAGCCGCTTTTAATTGGAGGGTCCCGGATCTGCAGGCAACCTATCCAAAACACCAATAGTCCAAAATGTTTAAATATTTACATTTAGTATTATACTATACTAACTATACTTCGGGAGAATAGTCTTTATTGCGAATCTTTTACATTTTTATTTACATTATTTTGTATTATTCAAACATGAATGAATGTCTTAACAATAGTGACGAACTAATAAAATAAAATACACCAAATCTATGAACAACTGGACTAAATCTCTTTCGTATCTCCATTCTACGTGGCATTTACGAAATCATCCATACTACTACGCTACTATCACAAGCCACTATTCCATTCGATATAATGAACTTTATTAAAGACAGGAATAGCATCTAACACCATTATATCAATAATATTTCACGCTATTATATCCGACAGTAACGAAGCTAGGAAGACAAAGTTATAATTAAGATATACTTTTTAATTAAAACTTGTATCGATAGCATCGTATTAATACTGTGAACCGTGTTATTATTTCTTTATACATCGATCGCGTCTTCCTATAGGTCATTGTATCGTATTTTATCGCCTATAAAAGATGTCATAACGCAATGATATATTTCCGAATGAGACTGCTAACTGGTCATAATATCTAGTTCAAACAAATTTATTATTATATAAGCTTCATTATGTAACTATGGATGAGTAGAGACTTACAATAATGATTTTATCTTGTATTCTTCGTAAAATCATCAGTTCGATATTAATCTCTATCTATATCGTCTCGTCTCGTATCGTCTATATATATATATATGAATCGCCGAATGTGTTGCTAAGCTCAAATCTCGAGAGCAACTGAACCAATTTCCCTAATTCTTTTTTTTATAATATTCCTTGAAGTACGAGGATGTTTCTTACGAAGAGAAAAATTTATTGCATGAAAAAGTCTAAAAACAACACTTCTATATTCCCATACAAAAGATTCGTAATAATACTTAAAACTCAATTTGAACTTTAATACCATACGATAAAGTTTAAGTGTTAGTGGAGGGGGTTCCGGGAAGGAGAAGTATAAAAAAAATCAAAAAACTAAAGAACCGACTGTTAGGCGGTACGAAGTTTGCCGGGTCAGCTAGTTAACTATAAATGTTTATATTGACGTTTCGAGTCGTCTTAGCGCGCTTGTTACCTGTATATCAAGCTTATAAAGAGACAATAGCTATTTGTGTAAGTTACAAACAAAAATATTTCAATACAAAAAATTATTATTTTGAAGCAAATTATTGTATTGTTGCAATAATCAGCTGTGTGGTTACGGCAGTAAAGAATATAGCCACCCCCTCTCGTCCCGTGGGTGTAGTAAGAGGCGACTAAGCGATAACACAGTTCCACTACCACCTTGGAACTTAAAAAGCCGACCGATGGCGGGATAACTATCCCACTGCTGGCTTTGAAATACACAGGCCGAAAACGGGCAGCAGCGTCTTCGATACGACAAAGCCAGCCCTGCGATCACCAACCCGCCTGCCCAGCTTGGTGCCTATGGGCAACACACATAAGTTCACACCATTTTTGGCGCAAACTTGTATAGGCCTATGTACAGCAGTGGACTTCTATAGGCTGTGTGAGTAAGTGACGATGATGATGATTGTATTGTTTAAAGTTTGGAACCAATAAGTATTGACAGGTTAAACAATAAACATGCATTAAGTTTTTTACTGACTTTTCTTTCATTATAAAGCAATAAGAAAGAACAAGTGTTGCTCGGGCGACGACTTTCGGTATTCGGTTTCGGACGTATAAGTCTATCTTTATATGATAGTGTGCATGTACTATTACTGTATGTGAATACTTCAATTTTAAAATAAAAACGATAATTTAAAGAACAACCAGATCGTTATTTTAAAAATAAACTTTAAATATATCTATACTCATATATAAAGCTGAAGAGTTTGTTTGGTTGTTTGTTTGTTTGTTTGTTTGTTTGAACGCGGTAATCTCTGGAACTACTAGGCTGATTTGAAAAATTCTTTCAGTGTTAGATAGCCCATTTATCGAGGAAGGCTATAGGCTATGTGTCATCACGCTAAGACCAATAGGAGCGGAGTCCACGCCGACGAAGTCGCGCGCAGAAGCTAGTTAGAAATAATTATTAAGAGAGATCATAATATATAACCTATATATACGTAACAACTCAAGGACTCTTAAAACAAACGAATAATTGACAAATATTAACCAATATAGGTAGGGATCCCAAGTACAAATTTTTCATCTGATTAGTATCAAGCTAATTTTCCGGGAGTAGCTTCATTTTGATGAGACGAACAAAAAGTTCCTCTTCGAAAACTCTCGATTGTGGTAGATAATAGAGTTAGCAAAAAAAATCTATTTTTGATGACCATACCATCAGGTAAGGTCATCAAAAATTATTACTAATTAGCTGATTTTTTTTTCTTTTAGTTAATTATTATTTATATAATTTGATGGCAATATTGTCCTCCAAATTGCGTGGTACGTTATCCCGGTCCTACGCTCACTGCTGCTCTATCTCCTGCTAACTCTATTATCTACCACAATCGAGAGTTTTCGAAGAGGAACTTTTTGTTCGTCTCATCAAAATGAAGCTACTCCCGGAAAATAAGCTTGATACTAATCAGGTGAAAAATTTGTACTTGGGATCCCTACCTAATAGGAATGTTTCCAAATACTATTGTTACCGGGAAATCGTCTTCACGTCTTGTATACTGATAACACGAATTCCATAATATTTCGTCAAGGAAAAAATGTGTTGTTACAGCAAGGAAATTATATTTTCAATAAAACGAGACGAAATATTTACACTCTAAATATACTTTATCGTAATAAATTTGACGTAATGCTGATGAAATAAATAGTCCGATTAGATCATAATATACATTTTTAATAATAAAAATTTTGACAAAGCTGAATTTTGGTACAAGTTTTGGGTAAGCTAGTAGAAATAAAGTGCGAAAAATTGCTATAGATTCCATGAGTGTGAAAAAAGCTATTTAAGGTCAACGGTCAATAATTTTTTTTTCTCGAAAACGGTCATCTCAATTTAAAAAAAAATTAAATTATCAGTCCACAACAAAATATTAAAAATAAAGAAAGAGGCAGCAAATTTTCGGCCCCGGGCGGCAAAAGCCCACACTAAGCCACTCACTAGGCGTCCCGCGCGGTTTCTCCTGTGATATTTTTCAATCCTTTTTATAAGTCTGGATATCAACGCAATCAAAAATAACAAAATTTTCAATTTTGCATTATATTTTTTAATTTTACTTTTTTTTTCAAACATTTTTTTTTCAGTTTAAGAATATCAATCAGTTATCTGAAAGAGCACTGTTTAACTATATTACCGCATGTTGTACACTTACTTATAAGCTTCTATTATATTTACGTTCTATACTATATACAAAAAAATTATAAACTTAAGCCAATTTTTGACCCACTAAATATAATTCATGTTACATTCACAACTACTGTCCTAAGAACATCTATGTGATAACTAAGAACCTTACGGGCACTAGGATTAGACGTTAGGAAACGAACGAAGCTCAGAATTACGCGGAAATATGAAATTACTTCCGTGTAATGTTGAATTATGAATGAGAGTATGATATACGATTTTAATGTATGCATGTGTGGCTTATATTGTAGACGAAAATGTATGTTAATTCTCTATTTACATAAATGGATAGCAAAATTGTTCCTTAATTAATTCTATCATTCTCGTTTATTTTCTTTAATGGATTGCTAGTTTTGTACTGAAGATGTGTTTTAATATGTTATATTTTTATTATTTATGTAGGACTATATATTCTAGACGAAAATGTATATTATTTATCTGTTTTACATAAATAAATAGCTAGATCGTTGCTAGATACCTATACTTCGATAATTCTTAACTTACTACATTTTATATTATTATAATAACTAATTTTATAAATTGGCAAAATTTAATATTTTGTAAATGGTACGTCATTTGTCTTGGGCGCGAACTTGGGGAGTCTTATGCCCAGCAGTGGATTGCAATAGGAAGAGATCTCACTACGATTTAATTACGTACATTCACATTAACAGTATTACTATAACAAAAATAAAATTAATAAAAACTAAACTATATAAGAATACCGAAGATGAAACAATCGAGGACGTATTTCCAACGTGAGGTTGACAAAAAGCCATAAAACATTAAGTCCGAGGCTAAGTACCCTATCGCTAACTGGATGTGAGCGGCTTCAGAAGCCCCACTCCGGAAACTGGACTAATTCGAAATCTATTATCGAACATAGTTACATCGTACACAAAGCTAAATATAGTTTTCTTAGACAATACATTGTTAAGTTGTTAACACTTACAATAACGAATTGTTAGCTTGTAAATTTATGTTTGTAAATTTATGTCTCAATTTTCAATAAATATTACACATATAAAAATGTTTTAATCATTCATTAAAAATAAATTGTCAACTTGACTAAAAGTTATTAGTAATTACGGAAGTTTGTTTAAAATATTGTTTAAAATATACGGACCAGTCCCACCCCGCAGTTTTATCGGTATAACTTCCATTTACGTCGCTATATTACTATATAATGTAGGCTACGTTTTATCAACGTCACACTTCACTTCAGCCTGTCGCAGTCCACTGCTGGACATAGGCCTCCACAAGTTCGCGCCAAAAATGGCTTGAACTCATGTGTGTTTCCCATAGGCACCACGCTGGGCTGGCGGCTGGCTTTGTTGCACCGAAGACGCTGCTGCCCGTCTTTAGCCTGTGTATTTCAAATTATTATCAACTTAAAGCAACAGAAAAAACCTTGCGCAAAATTTGTTAGCGCCCCACTAAGGAAGTACCTCAACCTTACAGAAGATCTCAGTTAAATAATACTGCTTTTAAGTAGTGTTGTGTTCCTGTGGTGAGAAAGGTAGTCAGAGCTCATGGAAGGGCCGGGGCTAGGGTCATCAACGCGCGTGCCTTGGTCATGGCGTTGCAGGCGTCCCTTGTTTGCCACCTTAGTAGTTTAAAAACAAAACATATACCTACCTCCTACTATCCACGAACCAAGCGTCATTGCAATCGATTTAATAGTTTTTGCGTGAGTTTTATTTGTATACGAGATAGAGTAAAAATAAATTAATAAAAGCATCCAAACAGAGTACCTATTGCATTTATAATATTAATGGATTTACAAATAGAACGCGACGTATAGACACTACACGTCTCTCGGGCCTAAATAACGTTTCAATTTCCTCGATGAACTGAAATTTCAATAGTAGACAGTTTGATTGACATAACATCTGTGGATGATATTCGCCAGTCTCGACAGTGTTTGTCGTGGATAATCACGAACAAACTCTACGTAATAAAACAACAAATATATTATGAGTAGAACATGGAATTCATAATGTTAGTCATCAGCCATAGATGCCGTTAAGTATTTTTTTATCTAATACTAGCTGACCCGGCGAACTTCGTACCGCCTAACAGTCGATTCTTTAAAATACTTATCCTTCACGGAACCCCACCTCTAACACTTAAACTTTATGTATTAAAGTTCAAATTGACTTAGGTATTATTACGAATCTTTTGTATGGGAATAGAAAAGTGTTATTTTTAGACTTTTTCAGGGAATTTTTTAAATTTTTCTCTCCGTAACAACCATCCTCGTACTTCAAGGAATATTATAAAAATAGAATTAGCGAAATCGGTTTAGCTGCTCTCGAGATTTGCGCTTAGCAACACATTCAGCGATTCATTTTTATATACATAGAGATATATGGAACAGTATGATGCTTAAGAAATAAATTAAACGCCTCGCACACAATAGATGTACTAGGATAAAAAGTTCTGATTTTCAGTGTTCAAGTAAAAATTCAAGTAAACAAATAACATTATTTTCTCAACATCGCGTGAAACCCTAATGATTAATAATATTACATTTAAGAAATTTCTTAAAAAAAAACCTATCATATAAAACTTAAAGCCTGAAATGCAAATATAATGAAAACCGCACATTTTAAGTCACCCCTCCCCTCCACAAACAAATTGCGTAAAATGTAATAATATTACGGCAGCAGATTACGCGTTCTCGACTGAGACTAAAATCGAGTTATTTTCATTACTCTAGCAGCAGACATTGACATTAAAATATTATATTATTGTTTTGCTTTCCACCACGTAACCACGTAAGAATAAATAACTACTACAGTTTATTACAATGAAATAACTTTTTCGGATTTTATCGCGGTTTATTAAGTTTTTTAGATGCCTGGCGTTTCGGATACTTTACACTTTACAGCAACCATGTTCACGGGAGGACAGGGAGTTTTCAGTCCTCTCTATTTGTTGTTTCATTATAATGAGTGAAATTCACGTAAACATTTGAAAACAGTATTATTATTATTTGAAAATAATATTGTTAATATTGTTCAAGCCAATTAAATTGAAAAAAAAATGCTCGCAAGTAAGGTTTTTCTTACATAACATGTAACGAGCATAACGAAATAAATTAAATATTTTCATTTTCCTTGTACAAAGAAAATTCCCTCCTAATTATAAGAATAAATTGTTCCAACTTCCTTATCCTTAATTAGTTTTCTTTTGCTACGTTATAATCTCTCATTTCCTTATGGTAAATCCAGATAAAATAATAGGTTATTTTATATATTGTCTTATATAATCTAATATAGTCATAATATGTTATTATCATAAGTTTTTCTATTACGTTATTTTGAATAACCGTTACAAACTTGTTATGTATCTTGAAAATTTAATATGAATTGAATGCATGTTAAAATTATGTGCTTTAATTATCATGACATAATAAATAAATGTAAGGCAAAACCGATATTAAAGGGGCTCATTAAAACACTTGCTTTGGAAACACTGAATGAGACTAAAACTTCTTTTTACGATTAGTGGTCAGTAAGGTGACCAATGCTCCTGGGGGGAACTGGGGATGGTGTCGGCAACGCGCTTTCGATGCTTCTGGTGTTGCAAACGTCTATAAGCTACGGTGATCGCTTACCATCAGGTGAGCCGTACGCTTGTTTGCCGACCTAGTTACATAAAAAAAATAGTACGTACGTATTCAACAAATATCATGTACTATATGCCCAGGTTTTTCTATTACATGGTCGACATCCAATCAACTCGCATGAAATGACGCCGCGTTGGCGCAGCGGTCACAGCACTGGATTGCAGTTGGCTGTTGCGCGGGCGGTTGCGGGTTCGATTCCCGCACACGACAATATTTGTATTGGCCATACAGATGTTTGCCGTGGTCTGGGTGTTTGTGTAGTCCTTGTGGGTCTCCCCACCGTGCCTCGGAGAGCACGTTAAGCCGTCGGTCCCGGTTGTTATCATGTACACCTGATAGCGATCGTTACTTATAGTAGGGAATATATCCGCCAACCCGCATTGGAGCAGCGTGGTGGATTAAGCTCCGATCCTTCTCTTACATGGGGAAGAGGCCTATGCCCAACAGTGGGATATTACAGGCTGAATCGTGATATGCCCAGGTTGCCTGGAAGAGATCGCTTTTCAGCGATAAGGCCGCCCTTTGTACCTTATGATACTTTGTAAAAAAATCTGTTATGTATTATTTCTGTTTTGGTGTACAATAAAGTGTATTGTTATTTTACTATAAGTATTTACTATTCTACTAGTCATTCAGATGACTAGTACTATCTAAATGGTGCTAACCATTACAATGTCTTACAGAATCATACCAACTAGTATTTCATCAATCTATGTCGCTTAGCAACAACATTGTTAAGTCAAGGTATAAAATTTTTTAAAAAATATAAATTAATTTATTAAATAATTATCTAAAATGGTATTAAAAAAATGTGTAAAATGTAAGAAAAATATAACTTAAAAAAATCCTGCAGTTGAGTGTAGCCGATGTTCGAAAATTCTTCATGCGGATAATGTATGTTCAAAGCTTACAAATAAACAAATTACTGCAATCCGTAGCTCCCCTGGCATAGAATAGAACCCGCATTGGAGCAGCGTGGTGGATTAAGCTCCGATCCTTCTCTTACATGGGGAAGAGGCCTATGCCCAACAGTGGGATATTACAGGCTGAATCGTGATATGCCCAGGTTGCCTGGAAGAGATCGCTTTTCAGCGATAAGGCCGCCCTTTGTACCTTATGATACTTTGTAAAAAAATCTGTTATGTATTATTTCTGTTTTGGTGTACAATAAAGTGTATTGTTATTTTACTATAAGTATTTACTATTCTACTAGTCATTCAGATGACTAGTACTATCTAAATGGTGCTAACCATTACAATGTCTTACAGAATCATACCAACTATACCCCGTCCGGCGAGTAATGATCTTTTTGACAGCCCACGCCTATAAATTACAGTTGTTTTTTTTTCGGAATAACGTACTAAAATTCTACTGTAATGTCATACTTTATTGACGATTTGATTGATTGAGTGAAGTACCCTGTGCATAACAAACAACCGCAGACTATGAAACAGTTCTTGAAATAATAAATCGATAATAAATCGATCATATGATAAAAATAATTTTACGTCATGTTATTATTGTTTCTATACATTTAATACAAAAAAGGAAATAAAAATAGTATCTATGACCCCAAGATTGATTACTTGCAAGGAATTAAGTCGAAATATTGAAATTTAATTGCAAACCAAGAATAAAGAGCAATAACTCTGTTAATTCATTTATTTATTATTTATATATTTAATTTATAATTAAAAAAACTAATAAACGCATAAATAAATAATATTTTTAAACTAAATGTATTTAATTAACTCGATTGAAAGTTCTTCTTAAATAAAATCGATTATTATTTCGAATCGAATAAATAACGTGTGAGGCAGTCACTAATGTCAAAATTTCTTGAAGTGTCAAAAAGATCATTAGTCGCCGGACGGGGTATAGTATTTCATCAATCTATGTCGCTTAGCAACAACATTGTTAAGTCAAGGTATAAAATTTTTTAAAAAATATAAATTAATTTATTAAATAATTATCTAAAATGGTATTAAAAAAATGTGTAAAATGTAAGAAAAATATAACTAAAAAAAATCCTGCAGTTGAGTGTAGCCGATGTTCGAAAATTCTTCATGCGGATAATGTATGTTCAAAGCTTACAAATAAACAAATTACTGCAATCCGTAGCTCCCCTGGCATAGAATGGTGTTGTGACGATTGTTTAAAAAATACATCTCGACGATCATCTTTCTTAATACCAGAAGATGAAGGTGACGACGATGAATCCGAAACTGAATTCATCGTAAGCCCACAAACAATCGACACCAATAAACTAGCCCAGGACATCAGTCGTGAAATTAAAAAAACGTTCAAAGAAGAATTACGCAGTTTCAGACATCACTCGAATTTTTAAGCGAGCAAATTAGTTCAATGGAACAAACTGTCAAAAACCAAGACTCTAAAATAAAAGATTTAGAACACAAAAACAATGATTTACTAAATAGAAATAAAAATTTGAATATTCGTGTAGCCGCGCTAGAACAAGAATTGCATCAATTTGAACAAAAAAATCTTTCATCAAGCATCGAAATCAATGGATTACCGGAAATTCCTATCAAAGATATTAACAAAGTAATAGGAGAAATTGTGTTGAAGTTGGACTTGGATAAGCAGGATATTCGATCCATTCAGCGCCTACCAGGTTCAAAAACAAAACCTGGGATAATTTTATTAGAAATGAAAACCAAAGAAGCTCAAGAACAATGGATAAATAGTGGAAAAGAAAAATGTCCAACCGTAGGATCACTATTACCAGAGGTATCTAAAGAAAATGCGACGCGAAGAGTTTACATACGAGAAGCCCTCACTAAACATACGAAGACACTACTTTTTAATGCCAAAAATCAATTGAGTAAATATTTCCAATACGTTTGGTACAAAAATGGTAAAGTTTGTGTTAGAAAGTCAGGTAACAGTAAAATTTATTATATTCGATCAATAGATGATATTAATGAACTTATAAAAATAGCTTAAAGATATGTTTAGAGAAATATTCAAATTTAAGTCTGTTATTAATTTTAATTTTATTAATTTATTTTTTAAATATTATTATGGGTAGTCAGATAAAAGAATTTTTTAATTGTAGTTCTTTAAACGACTTCTTTAAGCTGCTTCCTCCTAAAACCTACTTAAATATTTCATGTCTACATATAAATATAAGATCACTCGTTAAAAATTTTACGAAATTACTATCACTTATTGATAGCTGTTCAATACCATTAGATGCGATCATAATTACTGAGGTGGGTATAACCGCAAATATTTCTCATCTGTTTAATATACCAGGCTACAATATGTATTCACAGTTACGAAATAATAAAAAAGGAGGTGGAATTATAGTATATATTAAGAATCATTTAAAATTTACAAACCTATGCTATAAATCTATAACATTTGAGACTCTGTCGGGTATAATAAAATTGCCTTCAGGGCAAGACATATTTCTATGTGCAATCTACCGGCCACCATTTACGAACAAAATTATATTTTTAAAAGAATTACAAAACTACATTTCTAAATTTAACGATAAAAAAAAACCTAATCTTAATAGGGGACACTAATATTGACATCAAATCAAGAACGACATACGTAAATTCTTATTTGGATATACTCTGTGAGTTTGGACTGGCATGTGGAATTAGTGATTACACTAGAATTGAACCTAGACTAAATATAATATCAAAATCGTGTATTGATCATATTTTTTCGAGAATTTACAGCTCACATCCATACTCAGCGGTGCTTGACGTCGTACTGGCTGACCATCGAGCTTGTATCTTTGCCTGCGTTCATGAAGCTCCGTCAAAGTATACAAAAAGTATTATCAAACGAAAAATTGACTTCGACTTGCTTTACAGTGAACTTGAAAAAATCAAATGGTCAGACACATTTGGTATGACGAACCCAAATGATATATACATTTTTTGAAACTTAATTTTGAAAATGTCAATAAAATTGCAGAAAAATCCTCTAAATATAAAAATACACCAAAACCATCAAAAATGCCTTGGATCGACAATAATGTCACCAAACTTATGTCTAAACGTGATAAATTATATCGATCTTGGAAGAACAATTTATATGACCCTAAGATAAGATTAGAATACAACAAAACCAGGAATAAATTACACAAATTATTAGAACATAAAAGAAATACTTATTATATAAAAAACATAAATGATAATTTCAAGAACCCAAAAAAAAATTATGAAATTATCAATCAGATGCTAGGTCGTAAGAAGCTTTCAATAGATGATATAATTTCAAAAGCTTTCGAAAATCATGGAATAACCAATAAAACCAAAGCTGAAAACTTTGCTCGATGTTTTGATAAGGTCGTTAAAGACGTGGTTCCTAAATGCAATACTCCTCTGTTAAACCCTGAAAGTTATTGTCACCCAGCTAATTCAAGTATATTATTTCAAAATGCAACATGTGATAAAGTTCACAAAATAATAAAAAATCTAAGTAGCAATAAAGCACCAGGATATGACAATATAAGGATATCTGATATTAAATACGTAGGGGAGCAGATTTCTTCTGTTATTGCAAATCTAATTAATACCAGTGTAAAAACAGGATTCTACCCAGATGAACTAAAAATTGGATGTGTAAGACCCTTATACAAAAAAGGCAAACGCGACGATTATTCTAATTATAGACCAATAACGCTACTATCGTCAGTAGACAAAATAGTCGAAAAATTTATTTGTGAACAGATTTATAATTTCTACAAAAAAAACGAGATATTATCTGGGAATCAATTTGGCTTTCAAAAAGGAAAAGGAACTATTGACTTATTATCTGCATTTACCGATGAAGTAAACAAACATCTTGATAATAAAAAAATTGTACTCGCTCTGTTTATTGATTTTTCACGTGCTTTCGACACTTTGAATCACAAGAAATTAATAAAAAAACTAGATAACTGCGGTATAAGAGGACCTTTATTGAAATGGTGTGAAAATTACCTACAAAATAGAACATTCACTGTTAAAGTTAATGACACATTAAGTCGCCTTATTAATGTGACTGTCGGTACGGCTCAAGGATCGGTGCTTGGTCCAATCCACTTCTTATCGTATGTAAACGAGATGAGTACCTGTATTAAAAAGAGTAAATGTTATCAATTCGCCGATGACACGTGTCTAGTGGTAGCTGATAAAAACCCTGAGATGGCCATTAAGAAATTACAAGAAGACTTCGATACTTTGATACAGTGGTGCCATGATGTAGGAATTGTAATTAATACAGACAAAACTAAACTTTTAATTATAAAATCATCACATCAGCGACAAACTCTCACAACAAAATTGATTGCTCACAATCACAACTGTTTACATGTCAAAGATAAAAATAACTGTGCTTGCTCAGCTATTGAAGTTGTTAATTCACAGATGTACTTAGGTCTGATAATAGACAACAAATTTTCATGGAGATTACAAATAGATAGAGTATGTGACAAATTAAGACAATTTTTAATTAACATAATCATTTTAAAAAAAAGGATCCCTTTCAAAATTAGATTGTTACTATATTATGCTCTGGCAGATTCGTATATCCAATATGGCCTCAGTAGTTATGGTCGTACCTACAAAAGTTACCTAAACAAAATATACAAATTACAATTAAGAATATTGAAAAACATTGTTTCATCAAATATTAGGACTGAATTTCATAACGACGAAATTGCACTTTTTAATCATTGCAAAGTATTACCAGTAAATAAAAAATTTGAGAATACAGTTCTAAAAGAAAATTTCTGGAATAGTAAGTTTAGGCAACGTGTTCAGCACCCTACATTTACACGGGCTGTAGCGAGAAACCAATTAAACACAGTTCGTGCCAACAATGTGTATGGTGAGAGAACAACGACTTACATAGTTCCCCGATTAATAAATACACTACCATCAGATTTGGTTGAATGTATCAATAGCAATAATATAAAACAAAAACTTAAAAATTTCTATCTCTCGACAACACTTTTTGAGAAAAAATGAATATTATTAACATATATTGTATAAAAATTGATATGCCAATTGAAAATGTAACTGTGATTGCTTAATTTTTTAAATACTATTTTTACCATTAAACTACTTTTTTTTACCATTATGAAATTGTAAAAATGTAGCATTGTACAAACCTTAGTGGTTTTCTTTTGCTACTTATAATTGTGAATTTGTACATAATATTGTTTCTTTATTTGATAATTAAATAAATAAAATAAATTTACACCTTTGTTACACACTGTACCTACAAGGGAAGTGATGACGCCGCGCTGCCATCGAGTCGAGTCGAGTTACAATTCATTTTATCAGCATTCCTAAATTTTCTTTATTAATTATATTTGATAAATTTATCATTCAAGTCTGATACAAACATCGATCAGTATTGTCTCATTAGAATACGTTAATTATCATTTTAATTAATTTTAAACAGAGTATTTAAAAGTCTTGGTTTTTTTAAGCACTGCATGCGTAAATCTTTAGGCAGTAGGCACAGATGTATTTCTATTACATGGTCAACATCCAACCAAATCGCACTAAATGTATTTTATGTATCCAACCACTAATTCGTGAAAAAGTACTGCAAGCATCTCTACTTTACACCACGTTTATAAATAAGGTAAAATAGCAATCAAACATTGAATGAACATTTTTTAAGTAAGAGCATTTTAACCTAACCCTAATTTATCTTTTGATCAATGGAATCTATAAACTTACACACTATTCTGAATAATATTGCTGAGAATATCGATAACCTTTGAATTTATTGTCATCTATGTATGTCTATTCTATTGATGAGGGACAATAGCAGATGTGGCATCAGTATTGCTCAAAATCTAATAATAGTAGTCAATCAACGATGAAATCCACTTCCTATTGTTTGATTTCACACTTCGATCCCTCGATTGCTACTGAAGCAAAAACCCATTACCTTGAGAGATCAAACAACTTAGTTTCGGTACGTGACCGTACATCAGCTCTCCTCCTTAGTCGTCTAAAATATGCAGATTATGCAGTTTCGAATACTACGCTCCACGAGGCTTTAGCAACATACAAACTTCTAATAAACTGCTAATTTAATTTTATCCGATAGCTTATTTACTTGTAGTATAAACATTAGTGACTCTAACTTTTTATTATGAAAACTGTGTATACAAGTTACACACAACAGAAGTGAAACTTCTGAAAAGTAGCTTACTTTAATAGGTTGTTATGAATAACAACCTATTAAAGTAACAATAGAATTTTACTGAATTTTAATAATAATTTAGATTCGTAATTCATGAAAAACTAATGTGATAGGTAAAATTATTATACAATCATTATAAAGAAATGCTTATTTTAAATATTTAAACAACAAAACATTTTCACGTTTTTTAGTTTAATTTTAAACGGATGGATGGTCGTAATTGGCTTTTATGATTATATTTAATTCTTATTTTTATTTATAACTTTTTCTGTGCTGTGTACCATTCCTGATAAATAAATAAATAAATAAATCAAAATTAAATATGTATCAAAATAGACACATACAAGGAAAAACTAATTTTAAAACAAAAAACGGACGGTACAGCGATAAAAATATCAAAAAAATCCATCATTGAATAACTACATAAAATAACACTTAAAGTATTCGCTTCAATCAAGCGGAGTGAAAGTAGAAAACTTTGCAATTTTTTATCGATAAATAATGAACAGCCATTTATTTTTCGTAGCTGAGTGAATACATAATGACACATCCTTCGCGGGTAGGGGATAAAGTGACGGAGAGTTTGATAAATTGACTGCACAGGCATACAGCGAGAAAATCTTTCAGACGAAAAGTACAATGTATAAAAGATATAACACGTTTTACTACAACAGTAGCCTATGGACGCTTGTCAGGGGCATCACAAGCGCATTGCCAGCACTACCCCTTCTAAGAAGTTTTGATACCTTACCACAAGAACACAACTTGACAGCAATAATACATTACATACACGGTGTGCTCACTAAAAATCAGTGTTGAGGCAACGATGTCTCAACAATACTGAGTGAGCATCCGATTGGTGACATTTTTAAAGTGAAACTTCTTTAGAATCGTTGTGATTTCAAACCGGATGCAAAGGAAAAACGACAGGGAAGGGCGCGCCGAGCTGCGGCGCTGCACCGCGCTGCACGCCGCGCTACTTTGTAAATCTATGTAAATAATTTTAAATTAGTTTACCAAAGAAGTTTCACTTCTGACATGTGTACTTTGTAGACACGCAATTTTTTTTTTTTTTTTTATACAGTTTTAAAATTTAATTTTAAGATCTATTATTGTTATATTTTATCTCATGTAAGCAGTGTTGTTTGTTACCAATAAATTTAATTTAATATTTTGACGTTATCTCCGAGTCTTCAGTCGACTTGTTCTAATTTTTGAGCAAGATATTTCCTGCTGTATTCCTCAATTCGTATGAAACATAAATTGTAAAATTTAGTGTCGTAATAAACCATGAGGGGATACAAGATACGTACCAGTCATTATATCAGTTATTTAAAACAAAAAAGGATCAGAAAAATGAATCGCACAAAACTCTACAACTTAAGATTCTTAGCGCGTAGTTTTTGATTCGTGGCAGCGAATAAAAATCCATTGATCACAATTTGTCGCCCGTCCGTGGAAATGTATCGTGATAAACAAGTAATAAAACTCGACCGGCGAAAGTCCGTCCCTTTGAAACGATAAAATATGTTTGCGATAAATATTCCTCTTTTAACATCGGCCGCCTTGTTTCGCACCGAATTATTAAGTTACGTAAATTGATGTGTAAAATTATTTTCATTATGTACGCAGATTAATATCAATAATGCATTTTTTGAAAATCTGTTGAATAATTAAGTAAATATTACCAAAATTGTGAATTTAGTTAAAAATATAACATTTAAAATATGAAATTACTTACCTACTGCACCTGAAGATATTGTATACCTACTTCGTATTATTTTTATTACAAGCTTTTATTTAACTTGCAATGTATGTATGTATGTATGTATGTATGTAAATTTAATGAATGTTTGTTCGGGTGAAATCTTGCAACTCAATTTTGAAGCAGATATCTTCAACCGATTGAGCTGAAATTTTGTATACAGGTTCAATTTAGATGACAATGCATGATTTGTATGTATTTATGTATGTATGTATGTTTGTTCGGGTGAAATAATGCAACTCAATTTTGAAGCAAATATCTTCAAGCAATTGAGCTGAAACTTTGTATACAGGTTCGATTTGGATGACAATGCATGCTTTGTATGTATGTATGTTTGTTCGGGTGAAATCTTGCAACTTAATTTTGATGCTAATATCTTCAAGCAATTGAGCTGAAACTTTGTATACAGGTTCAATTTGGATGACAATGCATGGTTTGTATGTATGTATGTTTGTTCAGGTGAAATCTTGCAACTCAATTTTGAAGCAGATATCTTTAACCAATTGAGCTGAAATTTTGTATATAGGTTTAATTTGGATGCCAATGCATGGTTACCTTTGTGACGTCATTCTAAATGCAATATGGCGGCATATCCAAGAATGCGGACTAGTTATTTTTAGTGCACTTCTACAATATGGGTATCAAATGAAAGGGCTTGCTAAGAATAATTCGAATAAAGTGACGTGATAACAGACTAAAAAGACAAAAATAAATTAAAAGTAAAAAACCTTTTTAAAAAACAAGCTTTTATTTGAATGCACTAAAACGAAACAAATAAATTTTTACCTTAAAACTTTTACTATCTACTTATAAAGTCATTACACATAATCTATATACAGTCAAACCTGGATAAGTGAGAACTGGATAAGTGAGAAAACTCTATAAGTGAGAGTAATAGCCAGGACCCGTCATTTTAAGCTCCCAAAACCTCTATTAGCGAGAAACAGAAACCTCTGTAAGAGAGAGCCTCTTTTCCCTCATGGACCTCCGTAAGTGAGACTGCTACTTATCTATACCTCTATAAGCGACAGTCAAGCTTTCTTTATTTAGATTATTTAGGAAGAACTGTAGCTACAATAAAAATACATACAGTAATAAATGACAAAACAAATTACAAATTTAACATCAGAATCTGCTATTTTATGACTCATTCTTTACTTTCGTCCTTCGTTCCTACAATTGTTTTTGTATTGTTTTCTCGTCAATATTGTACCTATTCTATTTCGTGGGACTAAATAACGTTCTTATTTATCGCCTTCTTTCCCTTTTTTTCCATTCTTTTCGAATGGACACACGTGTGCCTGTGTACTGTCCTGTTTGTCGGACTTACTCAGTTTCGATTTCGAAGGAAAGTTCTGTTCTGCATCGCGTTAAAACGGAAAATTAAAGTACAAATATAAATGTACATAATATATTATGTTGTGCATATCATGCACATAATTTTATCATATTACATATTTACTACATTCGTACTTGCTGTGACTGCGTGTGTGTGTAGTGTGTGTCATTGCTGCGTACCTCTATAAGAGAGAAACGCTACCCATGTACCTGCATAAGCGAGAAACTCTGGTTAGTGAGAAACCTCTATAAGCGAGAATGAGATTGTGCTCCCTTGAACTCTTGCTTATCCAGGTTTGACTGTAATATAAAAGCTTGTCGCAAGATTTGCTTGTAAACAAGTAAATTAAATAAATTGATGTGATTGATTTTAACTATTAAAATTTTCAAACTAAGGAAATACGAGTACTATCTCGCGAAAAGCTTTTCTATCATATAGATTATGTGTAATGACTTTATAAGTACATAGTAAAAGTTTTAAGGTAAAAATTTATTTGTTTCGTTTTAGTGCATTCAAATAAAAGCTTGTTTTTTAAAAAGGTTTTTACTTTTAATTTATTATTTTTGTGTTATACACACATGAGGAAATTCTAAGTATTTTAATATCATATCAAAAATCCTATATAAATACTCTATGTTGTATACTACTTTATCTCGCTTTATTTAATAAAAAATCCAAGAAGAAAAGGGAAAAAAGTTAATCTTGGATTGAAATTACGTAATAGAGAATATATTTATAATCACGATATACTATATTGAAGCTATACAAATTATGTACATATTTCAAACCAACTATTTCCCGAGTGACTTCAAAGTTACATCCCTTCCCCAATCCCTTTCTTTACCTTTTTATTTATCTCATTCGATCGATCTCTCGATTTCTCATTACCTTTGTTTAATTAATATTAACTAGATAATTCATTCAACATTGAATGAACAAATGAACAATTTTAATATCAGTATCGTCTATCAGATATCAATTTAGTAACAAAAGTTTAGAATTGTTGAAAAAAAAGCTGCCGTCTATAACAAAATCGTCCACATTTTTTACTCAGCTAATAGGGTATATTCCGAGCCAGTGAGCCGCATCAAAGCGAACTGATATAGCTTGGTTATTCGCGTACGTTGTGACGTAGGTACTGTGCTTGTATTAGTGTAGCAATTGTTGCATTACGACAGCGTGCCGGCTGCCGACTGTGCTGCACTGGAAAAATTGTTGGAGAAAATGTAACATTTTATTCGACTAAGGTCAATTTTGTTAGATTGATTGATTCGACATGTAACATTCAACGGCTGGGCATAAGTCTTTTTCTCCATGTAGGAAATTTGGGAGTTTTATACTCCACTAGGCGTTGCTGGATATATTCCCGTCTATATAACGATCGTTATCGGGTGTCTATGATAACAACCGGGACAGACAGATTTGCTTGCTCAGCGTGCTCCACGGTTGGGACCTCGTGCCTCCCTGAACATGTACCTAATGCTGTCCACAAGAATATACAGCAAGACAGAAAACAACCCCAGACTATAGTAAATTTTTTTGCACTCTATTTCGTAAAATAAGTAAGATTTGATCTTAGCTTTAACTGCTATTGAAGCGTAGATAATTGATTTGGAACATTGTCTTGATTAAAATCTATATACAGAAGAAAATTGGTATTAGACTCGGTCAACACTTTTCCAACCTTTTCATCAGTAAAGCTAACAAATACACTTGTACGTTGCCTTACATATTTATATAATAACTAGCTGTCCCCGCAAACGTTGTTTTGCTATATATGTTATTAACCCCCGCAACCTCCTCTTGTGGGTGGAATTTCGTAAAATCCGTTCTTAGCTGACCTCTACTCGGCGAAAGGAATATTCCTACCAAATTTCAAGTCTCTACGCCTTATGGTTCCAGAGATATCGTGATGAGTCAATGGGTGGATATCTCTTTTATATATATAGATAAATCTAAACAGATAGTATAAATAATTTTAATAAAAATGACTTAATGTAAAAATAAACAAATGCATCACACTAAACATCCCCCAGTAATCCCATTTGGGGGTCCGGAAACCCACACAAGAAAAAAAAGCGATCACAAATTCCCAGTCCATGATAAATAGGTATATGGTACGGCTTATACACATATTTGTCACGTACGAAAGTTAAACCCTCGACCTCAATCACATCAGCCACTTTCTGTGACCACTATGCTACATCTGAAATAACGAAGGCAACAGAGTTTCATTATCTGAAATGATGTAAATTCTTGTCTAGCTCATATGATCATGTTATCACTTATTAATTATTCAAGCAAATGTATCTGATAGATAAGCTCATTACGATTTAATTCAATTAACTCGATACTAATAGATTTAACATTATCAAACTTCAGCAGTCTATATTTACCGTCACCCAAAGCTGATGTAATTTTACCGTAATTCAATTTATAATACAAAAATTTTATATAAATTAAATAATACACAAATTGAAAGCCTAATGTGTCGTCGTTTTCAAAACGGCACCTAAAACAAGTACAGTCGCATGGCGAGACGTTGGTTTCACCTTTTTAACCGAATTAAAAAAGGGATAATAGGTTCACAGTTCTACTGGATTTTTTTTAATGTTACCTCAGAACTTTTTATAGGTGGACCTTGGGTGGACCGATTTCGATAATTTTTATTTTAATCGAAAGGTGATGCGTGTCATGTAGTCCCATTTAAATTTAATTGAGATCTGACAAGTACATTTGAGTTATCACTAATAATGCATATTTACTTTACTATTTTTTCGTCGATCTACCTTGTATTATAACGCATAACTTTTCACTGGGTGCACCGATTTTGATGATTCTTGTTTTAATCGAAAGCTTATACTTATCTTATAGTCTCATTTAAATTTGATCGAGATCTCCTTTTTTAAATAATCTTTGATAACGCGCATGTACTTTTGACTATTTTGTCGTATACCTAAGTTGTATTACTTGTCCATGTCGATTATTTGGCATTCCCTTCTAATGGCACACCGTTGTTCGCACTAAGGTAATTATCATCAATCAATTTACTGTACTTATAGATCAAGAGCTCAAAAAGGCCAGACTTCCGTCATTTCATAAAAGTTGAAAATTCCTCAACAAAGTATTAAAAGTTAACGCATTATGAAATGACGGAAGTTAGTTGGCACTTTGTACGCCTTTGATACCTGTATCTGTCAAAGCCATTATCAAGTAAACTTCATTAAAGGAGAAGCAATGTCGTTGAGAAACTTTCAGATTTTATAAAATGTCGAAGGTCTGGGCTCTTTGGCTATTATAATGGTTGAATAGCGTAGCGGTTTTAATATAGCTTCTGACTCTTGGGCTATTATAATAGTTGAATAGCGTAGCGGTTTTAATATAGCTTGTTATATAAAAACAAATACTACATGTGATAATACATCAGAGTTGTACAAGTTAACACATTATTTTGTGGAGGGGACAAAAAGTCAAACTAATTTGAACGTTATTCCTTCTGCCGTTAATATGATGAATATAATGACGCTTAGTTAACAAATAGCATGAGCATTTGAAAGTGTGCCGAACACAGTTACTTATTTTATTCTAAGAATTAAAAAATAGTATCTTCTAGAAATCATCAAGTTTATAGCATTACTAGCTTCTGCGCGCGACTTCGTCGGCGTGGACTCCGCTCCTATTGGTCTTAGCGTGATGATATATAGCCTATAGCCTTCCTCGATAAATGGGCTACCTAACGCTGAAAGAATTTTTCAAATCGGACCAGTAGATCCTGAGATTAGCGCGTTCAAACAAACAAACAAACAAACAATCAAACAAACAAACACTTCAGCTTTATTATATTAGTATAGATTGGCACACCCTGTTGCGATAATAAAAAACATTTATAGGTGTACAAAAAGTCTCGTATAACTTTTAAATCATTTTAAAAAAGATTTTATGACAAGGATAGTCAATGAATGCAAAATTGAGGATCGAATTATTCTCTATTCTGATGAACTAATTTATAACCTGAACAAGCTTCGATGGCTTCACGGGGAAAGAGAAGGAGTAATATCGACTATTACACACTTTCATCGCGATATTACATAAAGCGTTTTTAATCTTAACGTAAAGCAGGAAATGTTCTGACTGGTAAAGGCTTACACTTCGTTCCACTAATGCTCGTATAAAAAGACCGAGAGCTCTCAACTCATTTTCGCCTCTCCTTAAAATACAATACAAAAGAAAAGGAAGTTTCAAATAACAACAGTCAACAAAGTATTTCCCTGCGTTGAGCGTACTTTCTCTCGAGTCATTGCTAAACTAAAACTAAAATAATTTTATATTGTTGCCTCAATCTTATTGTTAAATCTGGAACGTTCCAATAAAAATTTAACTTACATTGTAATAATGTCGTGTAAGAAACGACCCTGGCAAAAGTTTAACTTCGATAAATTTCAACTTATGCCAAAAATATAACTGAATCCGATGTTGAACTAGTTTTCTCATTTTACTTTAAAAAAATTATTTCCCTAAGAACGTTAGCACCGTTCTGAATAAATAAGAACTTTCTACAAAATATTACCATCATTTGTTGGTAATATTAGCCTAATGTAATATGTATTATTGCCTTGGTTTTGACTCCAACTATATACACGACAATTTTACTAATTACTGGCCGCCTGCTCTTGTGTAGTTGTGCGAGTAGGCACCTAAAATACCGTCACATTGCGGGTTCGATTCCCGCTTGGGATAGATATTTGTATTGGTACAAATATTTCATTTCGGTTTGGATGCCTGAACTTGTAGGTCTGCCCCTCATGCCTCGGATTGAAAGCTTAAGCTGCCGGTTCCATTTGTTTTCATCGATCGTTACTCATAGTAAGCAATATATCCGCGAACCCGCAGTGGAGCAGCGTGATGGATTAACCTATGCCCAGCAGTGGGATGTTACAGGCTAAATCGACCGATCGACTGTCGACAAACGTTGTCCTATCTTGCGGGCTGTCAAACACGTAAAAGCTTTAAATTTTCTGCGCGATTTCTTTAATCTGTTATGAATAATTAATTCTCTTAATGTTCATTTTTCACCTTCTATAAATCATGAGAATTTTTTTAAAAATTATATTAAAATTCGAGCCGTCCGCGTCTTTAGTTTTAAAATTAGCGTCACATTTACTAATCCATTTCATTTAAATTAATCATGTGTATTTAATATATGTTTGCTATATAAACAAGGACATACATACATGTATACGCATTACTAGAGCGAACGCTCGCGTTTTATGTTATAGTACCTGGGCGACCGAGCCTAGCTCGGTATTTTCATTTTTTTTTTGTTTTTTTTTCTCGGTATTTTTATATTTTAATTTTATTTAAATAATAAATCACGAGTGAAATTTAAAAAAAAAGAAAAAATTTATCTGGAGACTGAGATTCGAACCCGGGTCAACACGATTTGACACTCACCGATTTCCTAATTAATACGCTATTACAGCTATGATGACAGTAGTGAAATTAATCTTCGTATTCTAATGATATTTTTTCATTGCCTAAAAACAGGGATAAAACGACATTTTTTTAAAATGAATCCTAGCTAGATCAATTTTTCGCCCCCGAAATCCCCTGCATACTAAATTTCACGAAAATCGTTGGAGCCGATTCCGAGATTCAGAAAATATATATATACAAGAATTGCTCGTTTAATAGTATAAGATGAAGCTATTTAGAAGCTCAATTTCAACACGTCGCTTAAGTAGAAATGAAAAAGAACAAATCGCCTCTTAATTAGACTCAAGTTCACCTAATAATGTTATGGTATTTGTTGTTCATACCATCGTACAAAGTTAATTTAGGTAAACACTAAGAAAACAGAAAAAAAGGAAAAATACAAGTTTTTGTATTGTAAGTTACAAAAAATTGAAAATAAAAATAAATTAAAAAATATTATTACGTGCACCTGGAGGGGGGAGGGGTCATTAATGCACTTACAATCAGGTGGGCCATACGGTTCTTCGCCGACTAGTTGTTTAAACTAGGTCTTAAAAAACAACGATGTTACAAAAAACATATAGGTTATACTGATGAGTAAGCAAGTAGTATTAGAAAGTCATATTTCGAAGCTACAAACTACAACTGAACCAATATTAAGACACAATTCACAAACAACATTAAGACAACAACAACAACAATATTAAGACACAAAGACGTTAATTAATCCTCACTTTACCGATGTTGATCATAATAACAAAATCGTTTAACAGTGTTCCAATTTATCAGACAACAACTGCCATTTCCATTGTTATAGCTTTTCCAAATCCCAACATAAATCGCTCGCACAATTGAAACGTACAACGCGAAATATTCCCAAGGCACACAATCTGAGCTAAATGTCTCTGCAAGGAGTTCGGAATTGTTGTTCTACAGTGAATTGATTGCAAATGGCGTCGCTAAACAACTACCAACTAGTGGAACTACTTCAAGATTATGATTATACAACCGCTATTGATTAAACGATGTATTGCGATTGACATTGCTACATAATAGTGTAATAATTATGTATCTTTATTACTAATACCTGTGATCTTAGGAACCACTGGTTCGAATTGAAAAATGATTTTAGTGTTGGATAGTTCATTTACCGAGAGAGGTTACTATAGCCTGTAGACGCTTGCAACACCAGGATTATCCCAAATTCGTTATCGACCCTACTCCGGCTGTAGGCAACACAACAACACAATGGATCTTTAGCAAAAAAAAACAACACCATAAATCACAAGCGCGTTGTCGATCCTATCCCCAATCCCCCCAGGAGCTCTGGTCACCTTACTCACCAACGGGAACACAATACTAATTGAACGCAGTATTATTTAGCTGTGATCTTCTGTAACATTGCGGTACTTTCCAAATCAGACTGCTCCAGATTTTGAATAAGCCATGTCCTTCTGTACCCCATCTCAATAAACTTTAAATAACACGTCTTAAATTTTATTCTTTCGCGTAAATAAGCAATATCTTCAAAGACTAAAACTCATGAAGTGAATCATAATATGTAAACAGAAGATGCGTTCAGTTCATTTATTACTGATATAACCCAATTCCATGGCCTGTGCCCGACCCGGCCGACCGGAATCTACGTACCCGTGATCGACTGATATCGTTTGAACACATTATTGGAATGGATATGATCAAGTGGATCGGAGATTAACCGATGGGTGGAACACGAGGATTAATGAATGACCAATGTGCCAAATTCGGAACGGTACTGAGTTTCTTTTAATAGCATTAACAATCCAATTTTTAGGAAACGTAAGGAGAAATGATACATTTGTGATAGGATTTAGGAGAATAAGCTATGAAATAACAGGTTCAACACTAAAATATAAACCGTTAAAAGATCTACTCCTCATAAAATCACTCGGCTGTTACCTATAACACAAGCATTAAGTTGCTTACCGTAGGAACGAACAGCACTCTCAGAGACAGATCTTATAATGTGTTATGTTAATGTTAAAAAATTGAAAAAAAAATACAGGGAAAATTACAATCAATATGGGTGCCACAGAAATAGAAATTATTGGTTCCCTTTCTTAGTTATTTGCCGTTGCAGTTGATATCTGAAGCAGAAAACTTGCTAATCAGGTTTACATAATATAAATATCACTAGACTATATCATAGTAAAGTACCCATTAAACTCTAAACTTCTCTAGATCCGAACCGCTTGCTCATATTTCGTACCCGTGAACTCAAACACGGACTCGAAATTAATTCTACAACACCCGGGATGAATGCATAAAATATTATCCTGCCCCTATTAAATTCAAACGAAACAACATTTTAGCTGTCTGTTTATATTCTAACAGCGTCTGTCTTGAATTTAATGCGACGTTTGCTGAGACTACTTCTTTACCAAACACATTCCTTTTTAAGACGTAAAGAAAATAACGAACATTCGAACAAACAGCTCCACTACAATTATTATAAAATTTAGATGGTAATATAATTATGTAATGATAAAATTTAGGAGGTAATTTTCAAAAATGGTCATCTACAAATTCAAAATTTTAATCCAAGCTTCTCATTCAGATGGAAACCAATTTATTTTTTAAAATAAATAAACGCTTCACATTCAACTTGTCCAACTTTTTAATTTGTCCCTGTTTTAATAAGATTATTATCTTTTAATGGCAATATTATCTTTTAAATGTTGTCGTATCTGGAACTGTGGAATAATAGAGATTTCTAGTTTTAACAATTAACTTCTGAATTATATTTTTTTACATTAACAGTATTTTAATTTTTTATTTAATACTATTACTTTATGACATCCTTTAGAATTACGAGAATAAAAATTTCTGCAGGTATACAAACTTAACAGGGCGCAAAAGCCATCTTATTACTTATACTAAAAAAAAATTACAGACAACCCCTGTCAATAAACTGTCACGCAATTTGGCGAGTTAAGAAATTGTAAAGTATTTTGTCCAAAAAAAGAATTTATTATATTTATATTTTTTTATTATTTTGGATTTTGTTAGACATAGCTATGTTTTAATATACAGAATATAATTAGTACAATTAATATACAGTGAGAGAACAGACACCGCTATCAGGCTCTAGTCTTAACAACATTAAGATTTGAGCAATGCAGCTGCAACTTTGTAATGAAGTCTGTTCATATGCTGATAGGCTGATAGCGTATACATTCATTGCAGCATAGTACAAAATCTAATATATTATACATAGATTTAATATAGGTTTAACTAAAATTTCTAACAAGTTGCGTTTTGTATGTTTAGAATATTGTTTTAGGAAAAAGAAAGTTGTTTTCAAAGATTGCTTTGTAAACTTTATCGAAATGTGTCAATCTTGATTTCTTGTAATAAAATTGGAACACAATAGCATATTATGTCAGTATAAGTGTTACTTATTCATGTCTATCAAATATGTCATACAAAACAAACGAAATCGTTTACATATCATTGTTCCGTAAAGTGCCAGCGAGGAAAATAACAATACAAATACATATAGCACCTCATCGTAAATTCCTTTTGTAAGTCATAAATAACACATTTTTTCAATGTATATCGTATCCGTGTTTAGCTGATGTCTGCGCTTTATTTTTCATAGTTCACTATCAATTGTTTCTGTCCCTTGGGACGTACAAATGCGACGACAATCTTTTACAGAGCGAAATATAAGAAGATGCTAATATCCGATGAATGTATTATCATTTACGTCTCAATAGTATATATTCATAAGCATCTTTATGAATAGTACGAATAAGATGTATTAGTGCAATTGTGAAAAAAAATAATTTATTATTGATTAACAACATTCTTTATTGAGGCAGGGCGCAGCTGGAAATATTTGCTCGAAATTTTGGCCAGGACGACTGGGGAAGTTACTTAATCTTCCAGAAGATCACAACAAAATGATACTTTTCTTATACAATAATATGTTCCTGTGTTTAGTAAGGTAACCAGAGCTCCTGAGGAGCGCTGAGCCGATAATGCGCTTGCAATGCAACTGACATTGCAGGCGTTTACAAGTTACCCTTTTCGCCTACCACGCTTGCTGGTCTCTGTAGAACAATTTAAAACAAACAATACCCATTTATATCCATATATATTTGTTCAAAGTCATCTTAATTTTATTCCAAACTCAATCAAAATTATCAAAATAAAGTTCTATTTTCAAAACATCAGAATGTTAATATAATTATGGAATACATTACAAACTAAAACAAAAAGTAAACACAATACTTATACAAACACCAACTCAATCTTGGGAGCTTCGACTTCAAAGTTTAATTTTAACAAACGACAACGTAAGCTTCACTAGGAATTGCTCATTAACAATTAATCTGACACTCGATTCAAACGTGATCCTTAATTTATCTTAATCTCCTCCGAAAACAATGAATCCGCCTACATTTCTGAACTCTGTGTAATTTTAAACTCGATAATGGAAACGGGAAATTGATATCGAGATTTACAGAATTCGACGAAGGTGGTAACAAAAGTTACTGCCGTATCCTACAAGTTTTAATAAGTAAGATGTGGGCTTTGTTCGTCAAATATGTAACTTACTTCGAGTAAATGTTTCCAGCCTACGACAATTTAATCAGACCAAGTAACTACAAAAACTCATACATTAAATTTTCCTTATTTTCACGCGAGAGTGATTCGTTTTGTTATTCATATACATTGTTTTTCTTTGCGAAATAACGTGTGTATGTTGCAAACGTCTGTTATTCTTGCTGGCAAGACCTTTAATCGAAACGCCTGATGCGTAAAATAAATATATATATCACAATCTTACGCTCGATTTCTGAAGCCCGAGCGTTGAAAAGAAATAAGTGAAGAAACTTTTTATGCTTGATATTTTAAAGTCTACGTAAGTAAACCCAGTGGTGCGGATAACTAGTTTTCAGGATAAAAAGTAAATGTAAATCGAAAACTATCAATTTATATAAATCGATTAGACTACTACAAACTCTTTCTTACTTTTCTTACTTTTGTAATACTTGAAATAAAAAGTATGATGAAAAGGATAAAATAAATGTACTTAATACTTATATGCCATGATAAATGAATATAGTATATGTAAAAGAAAGAAAGAAAGAAAGAAAACTTTTTTAAAAGGAAAACTTAATATTAACATGCTTAAATCTGTATCTATAATATTATCTCAGTAGTGGACATTTTCCTACTACTAGGTAAAGATTTCGTTCTTGTCATAAGCAGAAGGGTGTAGGTAAGTGACTGTTCTGCGACAGATTAAAAAATCAAACACACAATCAAATCTTCCGACGTGTAGGGTTCTGCAAGATTGTTTCCTTTACTGGGAAAATTAAAAAATCCAATTTCGCACTTGAATACGCAACCAGTGCCAGTCCCTTTGGTCAAGATCCTTATATTACATCAAATAGACAATCCATTCCATCTCAGCTCCTATTAATTGTGATTGACCAGTGGACCATAACGTCAACTGATATCAAGAACAACGCTAAAATCTATATTTTCTACTATGATGGCTATTGATCAGCCAAAGGATATTTCACCAATTTGTATCTTCCGAATTGGCATAGGTTTTTGCTTATTCAACTTCATTAGGTACATCTGCCCTCCTAATAATAATATTGAATGCGCCTTATCATTGGGCGTTCATAACATAAAAGCCCTAACTAATAATAACGAGAATTGCCAGCCATTACCAAAAATGTTTTATATAGAGATATTGAATTTTAAAACGTAACGCGTAAGCTCAGAGTCGACTTCGGTTCTAGTGTTTAGGTATAAATGTATATTAAACTGTCTCGCACAATGGATATGAAAGAGATTTCTTCAACATAAAACCTTATTCGAGGGTAAAAGAACGATCATCCGACTCAATATACATGAACGAAGGTTAAAGGCAGGTTTTACGTAAAATCAGCTAAAATTTGTGGATCGTAACATATGAATCGAATGAGCAACTTAATCATAATAAAATACGTAAACATGAAAAGGTTACTTTCTTATGTAAAATACACTGCTTCGAACCTTAAAGTTTTACAAAACATCTAGAACCATTTGGAATCTGAATATTTTTTACATTAATGATCATCAAATAAGAGATCATCAAATTTTTACAGTCTTCCCAATTCCCAAATTGATTTACCTCATCTCTTGTAACTAATGGGTTCTTCCGCACCGGAAATTACACCGTCGCGTCGCCCTGCTGCCAAATATTTTACATTAGAAATATGTCAATGTCACCCGTAAAAAAGGCACTGAATAGAAAAGTCGTTATGGAAAAAAGCTATTATGACGCTCACTGAAAAAATCACCAGAAGAATAGGAGACCAACATTTGGTATATTACGTGACAAAGCATTTTGATGATAGGAAGATAAATGACGTGGTAATTATAACATCTATTATTCCTGTTATAGATTCATTAACCAAATATTACACGACATATAGCAAATAGTGAATTAATTGGAAATGTAATCCAGGATGCTTCAACCAATATTGTAATCGAAATGTGAATTATGCATCCCCAATATACTCGTACGTGCTAATTGGTAATTTTAAACACTTCAGATACAGTTACTTCTAGGTATCCCATATTTCAGAAACACCCGCCAAACAAAACATTAAAGCTTTGATACATACCTATCACAGTATAGTTCTATAATACTGCAATTAGATATCTCTTTCTAGTAAAATCCTCAAATCTCGTGAATCACTCGATTTAATACTATGATTTATTTTCAAAATATTAATTGTTAACGTTGACGTTATATTAAGACAAATCTCTGACTTTTCTTTACAAAGACGAGGTCTTAACCAAGCAGTAAGGCAATTAAATAACATAAATAAATAAATTCATACGACTGAGTATGATTGTGTGTTGTATCTACTTTTAGTGACACTGTTCAATTTAACTGAAAATAGAGGCGTTGAACGCTCAACCAAGCAGCATCCTTATTATAAAATGAGAACAGGTTAGAACAAACAATTACAGTTTTAATGATATGTAGCCATAAAATTACTTCCACAATTTAATTAACGATAGTAGTCATATTTCGGATCACACTAAATCTGCTTAAAGAATGATAAAAAATATGCATTAAAATGCACAAAGACTTAAAGAGTATGTTTTTAGCCCAAACATGTACCGCATGCTTCCAACATTTCACTTATATGCTTGTCCATGTAGCTTAGGCAAAATAAATATAATGGCCATAACTAAAACCCATTTCACGACCAATCGAATTGAATCCATCTATCAAAATTGGTCTAGAAATAGAAAAAAATTGGTTGTCTGTAAAGTTAGTTTACGGACGATAGTTTAACGTGACAACGTCATAACAAAACATCTCCTCGGACGCATAGGCCAATCGAGTGGACGAGAGATAGATGCGGCGTAAACGTACAATTAGCGTAACGCTACAATAAGTCATCCTTTTTCGTGCATGCCGACGGCGTTCATCGATTTATTAGACGTTGTCACGTCAAAATATAAAAAAGAAGTTCATTATTTAACGTTGTGTCCATTGGTTATAAGTATTTTTAACGGTTCTCAGGAAAGCGGACATAAGGTGCCAATCAAATCACCAATTGTAAATTCATGCGACGTTTCAATCCTTTATTGGACCATCATCAAGCATCTAAAATTTATAAATATGTAAAGAAAGCTGTACAAACATTGCTTAATTTCTACAAGAAACAAAGAAAACCAAACTATTATTAATACCTTTACATGCAGCAGTCAATCGACTTGTGACTTTACAATTGGTGGTTTGATTGGCACCTTATGTCCACTTTCCTGAGAACCGTTAAAAAATAAAAAAGAAGAATAAGAAAGGGTCGCTTATTTATACTTTTCCCGCATCGTTATTTAACCCTAGCATATTAAGCTGCGTTAATTCTATTATAGGCAGGATATAACAAGAGTGGTCATGTTAACATCAACTAGGACCCGGTACTACGAGCTCGACCCGAATCCGGTTAATATGTGTAAATCACCGGCTTAAGGATACGCTTAACTTAATTTTATCACTCACATCAAAGTTAGTTTGGCACATTATGATTAGTACTGAAGAGACTCTTGAGTAATTGGTGAATATGTAATGAAGTTCTTGTAATCCTTCTACGTTTTATGTGATTTATATTAAAATTCATAATTCTAATCCTAGTTATACTACAGAATATTATTATGATACATATAACATAATATATATCATTTTGTTAAGATTTGTAATATAAATTAGATTTAAATAGATTTTCAGAAGTGTTGTAACCATCAGCTACGTTTATAATAATACTTTGAACGTTGTAATAACTTCGAAAACTGAAAATATCTACTAATGATTGATTGATTCAGCCTGTAAAATTCCACAACTGGGCATATATCTCTTTCTCCACGCAGGAGAAGTGTCGCAGCTTAATCCATCTATTGATTGTTGAATTTATTTACTATTAAATCGAGACTGCAAAGCCTGGTCAGTAACCTCAGTCAGCAGTAACCTGGCTGCAGGTAAGTATAGCAATCATAGAGATGGGTGCCTACTACAGTACGGTATATGATATAAAATGAGAGGGAAAATATTTTTTTATTAAGTAATATTAATTGCAGCAGGCTTATGGTGGCAGAGGTTGTTTTTATAAATTAACAATATTGAATTCAGCCTAAAAAAATTGTTTCATCTAATTAACAGACGAGGGAATATTTTGCTAATCCCGAATCTTAGACCAAAACTTCACATAGGTCTTATGTAAGTCTATCATATCGTAGTTTATATCTACGTATATCTGACAATGACTCGTATTTTTACTATTAAATATGTACCCAAGTTTAACGTTATTTATAATTGATTTTTTTTTTCCTCCTTAATATGTTCACACATCTAACCTACTTCTAGGCTACTGTATCGTGCCCTGTGCCCAAAGGTTATCTGGAAGAAATCGCTCTTTAGCGATAAGCTCGCCTTTGTACATCTTGTATTGTATCTTTCTTTATGTGTCTGTATTTCGATGTACATTAAGAATAAATAAATAAATAAATAGGTCCCAGTTTTTACGATTATTTTAAGAGAAATTAGGCTCTCAGTTATTTAATTTTAACTTCTTGCCCATTCTGATGTCAAAGTTTAATTTAAACTTGAACTTTAAAAGGGTAATAATAGCTAAACAACCTATATAAAGATCATATCTTGGCAACGGCCCGACCATACTGGCTACATTTTTGTTTATTATATTTAAAAAAAAACCTATACACATTTCATGTTCTTCATTATCAAGAAATTATAGACTTACAATGCAAAAATCGCTAAAATTAAAAAAAATATATTTAATATTGTGCAACAAAATCTATATATATAAAAGAGATTTCCACCCATATATTGACTCATCACGATATCTCTGGAACCAAAAGGCGTAGAGACTTGAAATTTGGTAGGAATATTCCTTTCGCCGAGTAGATGTCAGCTAAGAACGGATTTTACGAAATTGTACCCACAACAGGGGGTTGCGGGGGCATTAATAACATATTATATGGTAAAACAACGTTTTGCGGGGTCAGCTAGTTATAATATATAATGGTAATCTTTGCAATATCAAATTAAATTATATATTATACATTTTTCCTTTTTTTATTATAAGAAATAATAAGCTTCTAAAAACTATTTTAAGGAAATAACTAAGTTCTAAATATTCAAATACCCTGCAATAAAACAATATGACAGAATTTATTCCATTCAAAACTTCATCTACGAGACGCGTTGAATAGGTTAGCCGTAAAATAAAAATGAATACGATAAAAGTCTGTTATAAATTGTTGTCGTTTTATATGCGACGTTTACAAGAACAGAGGGGCAAGTACAGAGGGGCTTATTTCAATAGTTTTTATTTCTTTCGAACGCGTGATGTTATATTGAAATTAATGTAATAACTTTAAATCAAAACCTTTTTCAAGTTGTCACATTAAAAGAGTACAATGTACAGTTGGTCTTCTATAAAAATAGAATATAAATTGCGTATTATTAAAAAATGCCTCTATAAAAAATGGAGAAAATATGATTTTCTTAAACTTTAAAGCCATTCTTTAGATTGGCTTTTATTCTTGTTGTGTTAATATAAAAGTACTTTATACGTTCACAAATACAAAGAAATTGTCAACTATTTCACTGAAAACCGACCTCGAAACACGAATTCTGTGACTTACAATAAAAATGCACGTGTTTTAAACATTACCGAGGAGCGTTGGCGTGTCATTGAAGAAGTGAAGTAAATAACAGAAACATTTGCAACTGTCGCTTTATTACATTCTCTAAAGTACGGAAATAAAATGCAGGAGTATAAATTACGAAGAATATCTCTTTGTAAATACTACATCTACTATAATATTACAAAGCTGAAGAGTTCGTTTGTTTGAACTGCTACTTACTACTGGTTTGAATTTTTTTTTTTTGTGTTCTTCGAAATTTAAAATTTTCGATTCGTGCAAAGTCAAATGCGAAAGTATAGCAATTAGCGATAAATGCTAAAAAAGATTACGAGATCGATACTGATACTCGTAACAACTAAAACTTTTACCGCCAATGTTTGATCATTTAAAAATTTTAACCGGAAATCGAAAATTACGAAGTCTCCTTACAAATATATAATTTTTGAAAGTCAAAAAGTCTAGAAATTTAATTTGTAAAATAACGATTTAAAAGTGCTTTTGAAGGCTATATGAAGGAAGTAAATTTTGATTTTGATTTTGTAAAACTGAATTTTAACGTATGTAGAAATAGTGATATAAAACCTTTAGACTGGAGCTCACACCGATGGATCTTAAGATACAAGAACGAACTTTGGTAAATCTTCAAAGCTAACCCTTTTACTACGTATGCTCGATGTCGTCGGAAGATAAAAAAAACTTTAGACATGAAAGGATAACAAGAGTAACTTTTGCACTTCTTGTCGATTTTGCTTAGTAAATTTTACATTCCGAATCTGTGGTTTTACATTTACTATGATTAATGATTTAAAGCAGTACCTACTTTATACCTAGTTGTTTAACTGAGATAGGTCACAGCAGGACGTATCCTACTCAAAATCTGGAGCAGCCTGACTGGGGAAGTACCTCGACCTTACAGAAGACCACAGCTAAATAATACTGCTTTCAATCAATATGGTGTCAATGTTGTATGTAAAGTGGACCAGAGCTCCTGGGGGAGGGGGGAGATTGAAGGTAAAGTCGGCAACGCGATTACGATGCTCGATGGTGTTGCAGGCGTCTATAAGCTACAGTAATTGCTTACCATCAGGTGAACCGTACGCTTGTTTGGCGACCAAGAGATCTTTAAAAAAAACAACAACGTTTCAAACAAGTCATAATGTTACAATTTTTAGATTTTATTTGATTCGTTACTACACGAATCAAACGACAACGCTAATATACCAGACGTTAAATTGTTACTATCGCTCATTGACATCGGTAACAATACGTTGCCAACGTATACGTTACAGACCATTCAAATTCATATCAAAACCGAAAAAATAACAAATCAAAAAAAATAACCACTCAAAAAATATATACCCATATATTTCACGAACCATCCAGTTTACACGTGCTTGTTATACCAGTGACGGTAAAAATCCGTACGAAATAGAATATTGGAGAGCTAGAACCACGTCGCTCGTCCAAACTTTTATTATTAGAAGTACAGATTATAAAATTTTTACTCGCTACCTAAATTTAGTTACGTTTTCGTTGACTCTCTTCAAAAAGTAGAGTAAAATTTTTCCCAACATACAGAACATGTAGGTATATGTTTTTGTTACATGTTTTAGTTGTACAATAAAATTAAATAAGTATCTAATAAGTGAAAAAACAAAAATGATAATAATTAGAGATAAGGCCTTTGCACCATTTTCAATTATAATATTGTATTTCCTTATGTAATTTCAAATGTGCACTAAAATTTAAATAATAATTATATATTTCTTTGCTACAAGTAAACCGACTACAAAAGCAGCATTCAAGTTTTATCTACCTATTCGATACAGTTACTTTTTCGTTTTCCTACCTTCATAAATATTCTATTGAAGTAGATACGCGTGTGTTGTCCTCTACTGAGGTGAGATAAACGAATCAAATCTGTAAATCGAATTGGCGCGTGACATTCAGGGTCGACTGATAAAAAGTATTTTAATGTAAAAAAAATGAAAGAAGCTTTTATAATGAGTATCGCGAATAATGAGTATCGATTGAGTTTTTATATATTTTTTTCTTGAATAATGTTTTAATTCGTTTTTATTTTTATTTTTGTGTTACCCACACATGAGGAAATTATAAACATTTTAAATCTGTCGGGGTCTGTAAAGAACTCGCTATAGACGGCGCCAAGGTTTGCTTAAAACCTAAAATCATCATAATTATCAAGAATTTCGACACGGCTAGATGAGGATCCATAGCTCAGTTGGCAGAGCGCTGACACGGCACGTCAGAGGGCGCGGGTTCAAATCCCGATGGGTCGAAAAAAAAAATTATGATATAATTTAAAATGTTAATGTTTTAATTTTCAATTGTGTACTTTACTTATATAAAAAATAAATGCTTCAAATTCAACAGTTGCCGTGGGATAAAATCTTGTCAATCAATAATATTCATTCACTATATCTGAAAATCCAAAACACGTTTTAACTTAAGCCTCAAAAAATACTATTTTTGTATACTATTTTGTCCCATTTTTAATTGTAAGTTTAACATGGCGAAATCAACTGCCACAGCAAACTCTAATGGCAGTTGAACTTCACAATGTACTACATTAGGTTTGTCGGAAACGCTGTCTGTGTAATTACACTCGGTTAGTCGTTATTTACAGACGAAAATAAGCAAGCTGTATCCGCACACATCAAATTTAAAGTGAAACGCCAACGTTATCATTCATCAAAATATCTAGTTAATATAGTCCAGAAACACCCACAACACAACACAAACACGCCCAGGTCACGAAAAGTATGTATTAATGGGCAATGCAGATATCACGGCCCATACAAATATTTCAAGTCCGCGATCGTCGTATCTATACTATTATAATAAAGCTGAAGAGTTTGTTTGTTTGATTGTTTGTTTGTTTGTTTGAACGCGCTAATCTCTAAATCGGTCCAGTAGATCGTGATCTACTGGTCCGATTTGAAAAATTCTTTCAGTGTTAGATAGCCCATTTATCGAGGAAGACTATAGGCTATATATCATCACGCTAAGACCAATAGGAGCGTAGCACCAATGAAGAATGTTTCAAAATCGGTTTTTTTTTCCTTTTGAGAGCTTCCGCTGCGTAAACGGTTAAAGTTACGCACAAATCATGTATGACAGAATTGGTCCTATTCCACGCGGACGATGTCGCGCGCAGCAGCTAGTGTTCCGTTAAAATATTTTTTGTACGCAGTCTAAAATTACTATTAAGTCTCTTAAGTTTTCTTTTATTATATATTTCATTTCACACATGAACAGAACATGAGCGTTGATATTTTTATCGTAAGTATGTACGTACTACGTGTGCTTATTATTATGCAACTCTAATTTATGTATGTGTCTGTCCATACAATCATTACGCACACAATCCAAGATGAGTTGAAGCATTTATAATAACGAAAGCAAATAATTAATATAAAAAGCTGTAACATAAAATTAATTAGCATTTAGAATTCTATCGTTTAGATTTATTATATTTTATTACTGTAAATAAATCGTACTTGATTGACGTATCTGTAGACAGAGATAATGTTTGTTTGTCAACATCAATCTTTTCGAGACTTATCTATACAAATAAATAAAATTGGAGTGTCTGTTTGTAATATTAAAATAACCGCTTTTAACTAAATGCATATGAATGTATACACGGTACATAAACCAAAATAACATTTTTTTTACAATTTTTGTCGGTCTGTCTGTATGTCTGTTTGTTCCGGCTAATCTCTGAAACGACTGGACCGATTTTGACGGGACTTTCACTGGCAGATAGCTGATGTAATAAGGTGTAACTTAGGCTACTTTTATTTAAGAATATATTTTTTTTAATAACTCTGCGAACTGAACAATAACTTTTTTGTTTAATTCCACGCGGACGAAGCGCGCACAGCCGCTAGTTTATTCATAATTTCAAATGTTATTGACAGGCAGGTATATCTTACGCATTTACATATCAAAACAATTCTTAAATCTAAGGCTCTAAGAATCAAAACTGATACACAACGAGAACGAATCGAACTGGTTGTCTGAATCGATTTGGCACAACGTCAGTTTAACTGGTGTGTGTGATATTAAACAACAGGGTATAAAAAATTAGGGATACTCAAAAGAGTCCTAATCATTTTTAAATGTGAGATAATATACTTCAGTTATTTGATTTGCTTCACTTGTTGATATTTCGTAGAATTTGAATAACATGCTCAATTAGAACAAAGGGGAATGCCCATACGTGGTTTCCTCCTTCCACGTCGTTGTGCCTAAACCAAATTAATATTAAAAACTAAGTTTTTAATTTTCACTAGCCATTGTAAAATACTTAGCCATAACTTCGACGGATAAGAATTTACCTATTAAGAAGTAATTTATTCATTTCCGTTTTACTCGCAATTCCCAAGTATTTTTTGTTATTGACATTTGAATCCTCACTATTGCCATTTTCGTACGAGTATATCGACTCACCAAAGTATAATAATCGATACACTTATATTTATTTTATTAAAATATTGAATTGGCAGTTCATAATAACATGTTAAATCTATACTAATATATAAAGCTGAAGAGTTTGTTTGTTTGTTTGTTTGTTTGTTTGTTTGTTTGTTTGAACGCGGTAATCTCTGGATCTGCTGGGCCGATTTGAAAAATTATTTCACTGTTAGATAGCCCATTTATCGAGGAAGGCTATAGGCTATGTATCATCATGCTAAGACCAATAGGAGCGGAGTCCACGCCGACGAAGTCGCGCGCGAAGCTAGTAATAAATAAAATCAATTTTTATTTGATAATAATATGAGTTTATTTGATTAATCTATAGTATCCTGTTTTAGTGTTTTGTCAATCATAATCGATGAATCGATCTACAACTGGCAACAATGCGACATTCACTTGAAAGATGTCAAATTATTCAAATGTGAAACACAGGAAACTGTTTCGTTTTACTGACGTACCTACTTTCGTGCTAATAAGTTCGTTTGTTATTGTGTCAGTGCTTTTTATTGTTTTCTTTCTATTTTCTTTGTCGAGTTGAGCTTCGTGTTCCTCCTAGGACTATAGAAATTGAAAATATATTTGAGACAGAGACTCTTTACTTTCGGGTGTGTTTGTGAACCAAACCGATACCTACCTACGACAATGGATGTTACTCGCCGGTGTATCAATTGCTCTATGAGATTGGCGCACCAGCGCTGGCGCATGGTGGAAGATGCAACAGAGCCTATGGTGAATATACTTCGTGTCTGGGTATCACCAACGCCGGTAAGTCAAAAGTATTAACATATTTTTATAACCTATTCAGCCTCGCAATTATTTAAAAACTCGTAGACTTTATGACTGAGGCAACTATTTCATTAGAATGGGGAACTGAAACTATTAATTGGAGTTTACAAAGCCTTGATATTACAATATGGCGCATGCTTAGTCCTGTATTTATTTTGGACATAGTAAAAAACATTGATAATTATGCTGGGCTCCAATCCATTCAATTAATATCAGTGAGGTAGGTATTTAAATGTAATAAGCTTAGTAGCTAAAAATAAACTAAGTATTAAGAATATTAATTTCTTTGTAGGTTTCTTCTGATAATAGAATATGCTTGGAGTGCTTTGGAATGCTACAACAAGTACCCGATGGTGTAACAGCCCAATCGCCCATGTCTGGACATAGAAATGTGTGCTTTGCTTGTGGTATATCTATTCTGCGGGCTCGCACTCATCTCGTTCATCCAGACTGCCCAGAAAAGAATGTTATAATTAGTTGGACATTTCCTCATTTGGTACAGTATATTATTTTTTGTGTATTTTTTAATATGATTATATGTGATTTTTTAAAACTTACATTCAGTCTCCTTTTTAATACCAACAACAACAACAAATAAGCATACAGCCCACCTGATGGAAAGTAGTCACCATGGACACTTGCAATACCAGAGGCATCCCAGAGCCCAGACAAAGTTGCCGATGCTCAACGATTTTCCGTTGATCGGCCGAGGTACGGCAACTAATGCTCGGCCAAGCATCGGCGTTTTTTAACGGCCTATGACTGGCTTATCGTCGTCCGCCGTGCTATACATACTTTAATAATGTACAAGTCATCAGCCGTTCCTTAGCCGTTACGTTATACGCATAACACGTCTTGGCTAAATTTTTCTTTCCATTAGATTTTATTTGTAGACTAGAACATTATGGTTGGGTTTAATTTAATTTACTACAGTATTTAATGATTTAATATATTACGAATATACATACACAATACAGCTGAAATACTAAGTCATAATTTGTAAATCGCGGCAACTATCAAGAGTGAAACGAAACTTTACTGAAACTGTCACCCGCATGTACCATGCAGCCATGTTACACTGCTACAGCGCAAGCCAAAGAGTATATAACCACTACGTTTTAGCGCAAGCCGCAGCCCGCAAATACCTAGTTTAAGTTTAGCAGTTTTTGAGGATCTAGAAAACATTCTTTAATGTATATTTTTATATTAAAATATTGTTTTTATAAATACATAAAAAAAAAAAATTCAACATGTCCGAACGCGTAAAGAAATTTCGTGCAAATAGAAAAATAATGAACAACAAGAAATCAAAAAATACAGTTCTATGTCATGTGGTAACTGTAAATAATATGAGTCACACTGATAGTGCAATTATAAACAACGAAAAAACTGTTGATAGTTCTTTGAACGGTGAAAATAATTATCATTTTAATATTTTTAGTGAAGTTAGTGATAGGAATAGTTCATCTAGTGATATTTTTAGTCATGACGGTATTGAATCTATAAATACGCTGGAAGATCAGGTTATTGTGTCTAGTGAAATCGAAAGACGTGATCATGACTCTAGTGAAAATGAAAATTTAATCCAAGAAAATTATGAACATTCAGACAGGCTGCGAGAAAAACTTCGTAAATGGGCTTTGAATAATAGAGCTAGCCTTCAATCAAATACTATATCAGAATTACTTGTTTTATTGAGGGAAGAAGGTCATCCAACACTCCCTAAAACAGCACAGACATTACTTCAAACTAAACATCATCAAATAGTAGAATCTATACCATCTTTAAAAGAAACAGATAGTGGTTACAAGTACCTCGGTGTAGCTGAGGGACTGAGAAAAATGATTTCACCAAAAATATTTCTTGAAGATAGTATTGAAGTTCTCATTCATATTGATGGATTACAAGTTTATAAAAACTCTCAAATACAAATGTGGCCCATCACTATTAAAGTTTATAGTCTTAACTACACAACTCGTCCATTTGTTGCTGCAATTTATTGTGGTGATTCTAAACCCGCCAGTGTCAAACAATATCTTTCGGACTTTGTCAAAGAATGTAAACAATTAACTAATGAGGGAATCACAATTGATAAAAAAAAATATGCTTTCAAAATAATTGCTATAGTTGCTGATTCACAAGCAAGATCATTTATTAAGTGTTGTTAAGCTGCAGGTACCTTTTATGCGTGTGAAAGATGTACAGTTAAAGGTATATCTGTAGGGGAAAAGAGGCATAAAAAAAGAGTTTATCCAGAAATGGATTGTGAACTTCGTACCCATCAAAGTTTCAGAAAAAAAACTCAAAAACAACATCACAAGGATGGATTAAAGTCCCCTCTTCGAAAGCTACCAAATTTTGATCCGGTAAATTCAGTTGTTTTAGATTCGATGCATTTGTTGTACCAAGGTGTTATGAAGACCCTGGTAGAATCTTGGATTTTGAGAATGAGTGTTGCGCGATTAAAAGTAAAGGAAGTTGTTAAATTACGAGATTTTTTTTTAAATTTAACTAATTGTATACCTTCTGAATTTCAGAGAAAAAAATTTGATACTACCGACTTAGCAAGATGGAAAGCGACACAGTTTCGTTTTGTTTTATTGTATTGTGGACCAATAGTGCTCAGGAAAATTTTAGATAAAAAGATTTATAAACACTTTTTACTTCTGTTTGTTGCTGTTCGTATTTTACATTCCAAAGAACTCATGATAAAATTCAATGGTTACGCTAGAAATTTGTTAAGGAATTTTTTTTATTTACTGCCAATCATTCTATGGTAAACAATCTCAAACGTTAAATATGCATAATTTGATACATTTACCCGATGATGTATTAAATTTAAATTTATCTTTAAGTGAATCAGCAGCATTTTGGGGTGAGAATTATATTGGTAAAATGAAAAAACTAATAAAATCACCTTACCAACCTCTAGCTCAAGTACTCAATCGATTATCTGAGTTGGAACATGAGGAGGTAATTAGAATAATAAAGAAAAAAAATGTTGAAAAATGTATAATTGATTGTTCATCTACTTTTAACTTTGAAGAAATAACGTATTTTCGTGTGTTAAGTGTATATATTAACGAAAACTATTTAAGTGATCAAAAGCCGAACAATACTATTTTATTAAAAAACAATCATGTTATTTTAATTGATAAAATATTGACAACAACAAAAAAATTACCTGCAAAAAGTGAAATTTACATTCTTGGTCGTAAAATGTTAAACATACATGCTTTATTTAATTACCCTACTGCTTCATCAGATGTGGGAATTTTTGTAGGAAATTTTTTTTCAGAATCTTGTGAGTTGTACTCGGCAGAGTTAATAAAAAATAAATGCATACTATTTGATTGTGATAGCGAAAAGTGTGCTGTGTCTTTATTACACGAATGATCAAGTAAAATAAATAATGTTTAGTTTAAAAAACTGTAGTGTATGTAGTTATTAAAAATAAAACTATTTTAAGGATAAATATTGTTTAAAACTAAAGTGGCGACATCTGTATACACGCGGTACCTATAAATGTGTCATCATAAATATAATTATAATTTATGTATGTATGTACAAACTCACTTTAAACTAATTAATTACATTAAAAATATCGTTGTGCATAACCTGTAAATGTCTACGTCAATAGTGTAGAAAACATTTATATAGGTAGTCATAAGTTCTATGTGGTAATAATATGTATCGAGTCTCGAATGAAATTTCAAATTGTGTTTTTGTTTAACTGTTTATTGAGATGTCAGTGAAGTCAGTGTGTGGTTATGCGCGGTGGTAAAAACTCAGAAAATGTAGTGTGTTTGTAAAATTACACTGTAATTATTACTAAATACTTAGTTTCACGTAGCTACCGATATCGAGACGTGAATTGCCTCGCAATTATTAAATAACTTTTAAAAAAAAACTCCTAAAGCAGGTTTTAACGGGTTAGCCAACTTACTTCATAACCTAAAATAATAAATACTAATTATTGTATATTGCAGTCTACGATCTCATTATTATCTTTAATATATTATCCAGTTAAAAAACAAAGCTGTTTTAATTTACAACGTAAGTACATCACGCATTCAAAATTACCTATTTTATGCCTGATACTTCTTCACTTTCTATTACATACATAGTGTAAAGATAATTATTTTGCAGGTTCTAATTATTTTTCTTCAAAATAATATTTCAATAAGTCATGATAATTATTCACATGGTATTACTTATTGTGGTTGATTACGCTTTTTCATTTCATTATTGTTTTATTGTAAAACGTATTTTAATGTTCGAACATTATTGCTTTAATTATCTAAACTGATTTTTCTTTCAGATGATTAAGGCTAAAGTTGATAATTAGGAGGTTGATGAGAGTTTGAAAAATCCAATTCAATACGCAGTTATTACTTTTTTACCAAAAAATGAAGATGGTACATGTGAAATCGACTTGGTTCCATTTTCGTGGCTTGACTTTAAAGATGATAATATATTACTTTGCGCATATCCAAATACGAAGAAAGAGCTGAATAAAAGGGAAACTTATTTGCAAAATTTGACTCCACCCAAATCTAAATGGCCATTTTGTGAAATTGAATTAATTTCCTGTACTGGTAAGTAGCAAATTATTAGTTGTTCTCTTCTTTTAATCATCAGATGATTGATCAGTATATATTTACAGTATTTAATTACAACTTAAATTTCTAAATTGAACAATTATTTATTATGCATATAGGTTATATTTTCGATAAAATCATTGTATGTTCAAAAGAAAAGAAATAACATGGTTTCAGATACTCTAGAAAGAGGGAAACGTCATTTAAAACGTGCTGAAGTTTCCAGAAAGGTTGATACAGAAACCACCAGCGACTCAGGTTCTCCGAACTGTCATGATTCCAATGTTAACAACATTGTTGAGCTTGCGAAGGACGATCTTGCGAAGGAATTAAATGCTGTGGGATCAATGAGCTCAGCTTCTAATCCGAACTCAAGTTCATTCATTAAAAATAAAAGACCTGCTGGTAAATTCCTAAAAAAAAAAGGTATGTTTATTATTAATGTTATTGTTTAACCATTACATACTTTCTATATTAAAGTTGAATAATTGTACAATTGCTTCTATTTTTTTTTTTGTTGTAGATGATAATTCTAGTGTTCAGTCTATACAATTCATAGAGAATCAGGGAACTCTCACCACTGGTATCGTGTATGATGATATATTGTATAGTAAGTGTTGCTCATTTTTATTTAAAAAAAAATTAATTGAATATGTGTGGATTGTTCCCCATATAAAATATTGATATCTTGTATAATTCAATATTACACTATTAATTACTTATAGTATTTTCACCCTTTTTTTTTTTTGTAGATAATAAGTCATGTGTTCAGTCAAATGCAGTGCAATTAGAGAATCAGGGAACCACTGGTATTGTGTATGATGATATATTGTATAGTAAGTGTTGCTCATTTTTATTTAAAAAATAAATAAATTGAATATGTATTGATTGTTACCCATAAAATAGTGATCTTATATATTTCAATATTACATTATTAATTACTTATAGTATTTTCACCCATTTTATTATTCATATTGTTTTAGATCGTATAACGAGTTACATAGATCATAAATTCAATGAATTACGAGACGAATTACTTGAAAAGATGGATGCTTGTAAATGTAGCACTGAGTATGTCATCAAGGACGAAGTAAGGAAAATTAAAACACAAATTGTCATGAATAGCAGTGAAAGTGTTCCAAAAATAAATAAGACCACAGCAATGGAACCTTTTAAAAATATATTTCCTATAAGCGACTATGTGCAATTTTTGAATTTTGACAACTCGCTGGCGAGTGATGATAAAAAAAATAAATTAAAAAATTTATTCAAAGTTCAGATGTATGGTGAATCAGATATTGCAAGTATTATACGAAAAACTTTATCTGAAGTGATTAATCCTTCAGTGCAATTAAATTATTCTGGCACTGGGAGGAAAGTACGTGGAATTGGCAAAGATAACTTTAGTTCAACTCACACTTATAATTGTTTGAAAGGTACGTCTTATTTGTGTAATTCTTCTATATATTTAAATATAATATAAAATTATGTTTAAAAATAAATATTTTCAATTACAGAGGTTGTCGAAGAAAAGTTTGGAGATTCCGAACAATCTAAATCTCTAAGAACAAAGCTCGGCAATTTTCTTGCCAATGCAGGTGACAGAGATGGAGGTCGACGTCAACGACCTATTAACAATAGTAACAACTAGTGATTACTAGATTTACTAGTGACTTATATTGTTATTTACGATTTCATTGAAATTATTATTCTTTTTCTTATTAACTTGACTACATGTTTTAATACTTATAAATTATTTATATAATTCTTATTGCGGTGCAATGTTCTTTTAAAATATGTTAAAAAATAATAATGCTATTAATAAAATTAATGAGTTTTTTAAATAAAGATAAATTGTACCTACCAATAATTGTACCTCGCCATTGTATAGAGTTACTGATGTTTATAATAGACATTTTTTGTCAGTGGATATCTTATTCACAAGAGTTGCAAAGTTTAAAAAAGAAATTATTAAATTAATGCATTAACAATATAAAAGTAAACGGGTTTACTCAGTTAATTTTAACCAAGCTTACAGTCTCGGCGTGGGTATCCTAGTAGTTAAGACTGATCCCAAGACGCAAGTCGTAGGGCTGGGGTATCCATTTCGACCAAAGTGCACCTTATTTGTACTTGGCTGTGTAATGTGCACCGCACAGTTAATGTTTAAGAGATAGAAAGATGTATAAATTGTTTGTTCAGTATAATTATATTTCTACCTGAGAAATAATAATAATACTCTAATGTTTGGTTAATAATATCTAAAAAAATTATATACAATTATATTATATATTGTTCTATAGCTACCTACCATTTCCTTGATGTGTACTGGTGTCACAAATAATAATATTTTTCTTCATGTAAACTGATGTAAACATTTATAGGTACTGTTTGTCAATTTAAATAAATAAAAATAAAAGAATGTTTCTGGATAAAAACTTTTTTATTGAAATGAAAATCTAAATAAAACTGGAGTGTCTGTTTGTAATATTAAAATAAAAGCTTTTTACTAAATGCATATGTATGTATATACACGGTGCATTAAACCAAAATAACATTTTTTAAATTTTTATCTGTGTCTGTCTGTCCGTTAGTTCCAGCTAATCTCTTAAACGGCTGGACTGAGTAACTTTGGCTATTTTTATTTTACAAATTTATTTATTTTGTAATTTTTTGTTAAAATCCACGCGGACGAAGTCGCAGGCACAGCTAGTATTCAATAATAATTGTACGTTCGGCTGAGGCTCGTACACTATGCTTGGCCGACATTCTATTATTACGATCGGCCGTTGCTTGAACCCTATGCTTGGCCGATTGTAGATGCCGATATCGGGATGGCGTTAACAACCGATGCTTGCCCAGTCCTTGACCGACGACATATTCGGATACTCGGCCGATACTTTTTGATCGGCTGCCAATCTTGGCCCAATATTGGGCCGATCCTCACTTTTTGTATGGGAGGCATCACAGACGCATTGCCGACCCCATAATAATCTTTTCACACCCTTTTTAAACAACCTTGTTTAATGAAAAATGTACTCTTTATGATTATCAAAGCATACATATACATAATAAGATAAGATTTTTAGAAAATATTAGTTGGTCTATTAACAAATATTTTAATTTCAGGTTTCTCATCTGAATAGAGTTTGCACTGCATGCTGGCTTGCTGCTAGGAGAAATGTTCAAAGACAAATGCGGCAAGATGCCAATAGACCTATTGAAGCCTTCAATGAGGAAACTGATAACAGAGAACCACCACATATACCTGTACCGCCTCCACTTTCACATATTTCGGTCCCACAACGCCAAGAAACTGCTAGAATAATATCACAAACTTATTCACGTGTTGCAGCAACCTCAAGACATTGTATATTTTCAGGATGTGAAAATGTTGAACGTTTATTAGTACCAACTGGAGTGAAGGAAATGTTATTATGTCGCTATAGATTATACATTCCATCTTCTGCTCGTGTATGCAGATACCATTTAGAAAACGATTGTTGGGAGCAGTTACAATCTAATCTTAGGGATTTTACTGCATCACAGATGGATCACATGCTGAATATGATGGAGAGAATTAATTTAAGAACGTTGGATTTCAATAATATAAATATGATGCCACCCAATCTCTGCCAGTATTGGCTTGGAGTTACAGCTGCTCAGTTCCATGAACTTTTAGCAGAAATGCCTAGTCTGCACAATGAAGTGCCTTCTGCAAGTGTGGCATTAAGTATTTATTTGTCCAAATTGCGTACCGGTGATAGCAATGAAAGGCTCGGTTCTTTATTTGAAATGCCCCGAAGCACATTAGAAAGAAATATGAATAAGGCAAGAAACTGCATGAGCCAACAGATGGTTCCTTTACATTTAGGCCTTAATCACATGACAGTGGAAGAAGTTGCAGCTAGGAATAAAACAATTCCAGAAGGACTGTTCGGGAATCCTAATCCTTCTTCAGAAATGAGACCCGCTATTGTAATATGTGATGCTACATATGTGTACGTACAAAGCAGTAGCGACTATTTATTTCAAAAAGAGTCCTACAGCTTACATAAACATCTTAATTTGGTGAAGCCGTTCATGATAGTTTGTTGTGATGGCCATATTCTTGATTGTTTAGGTCCATATAGAGCTACAGTGAATGATGCTACCATTATGAGTAATGAATTTAGAAATAGTAACGGTGAAATGAGAAGATATTTCCGAGAGGGGGATGTTTTTATTTTAGATAGAGGTTTCAGGGATGTAATACCTGAACTGATAGAATATGGCTATCAAGCTCATATGCCTGAGTCTTTATCAGAAGGCGAACATCAACTTACGACACAACAAGCAAATAAGTCGAGATGTGTAACGATGTGTAGGTGGGTGGTTGAAGTGGTCAATGGTCGTCTCAAACGTGACTTCAAACTGTTTCGCCAAGAGTTTTTTAATAAAGCTGCTAAGCATTTAATGATCGATTTTCGGAATGGCTGTGCCTTAACAAATAAATTGCACCCACTTATTGAAGACATACCAGAAGCAACAGAATATTTAGCAATTGCGGTACGTAGGTTACATATAGATAATGTTCTTGCTAATACTGTAAGAATTGAAAATTATAATAGGCGAAGAGCTACGTTTGTAAGCATTGATGCTCACCACCCACATTTAGATCAGTTCCCAAGACTTAGCATAACTGATTTGAAAAGATTTGCATTAGGGACATACCAGCTCAAGCAAGCTTCTTCATATTACGGTGAACACGTGCGAACAAACAGCACTTACACAATAGAAATTAATAACGAAATTGAAGAAGATATTCCTCTTAGTCTGGGCACAAATCATTTCTTACTTAGAGGGAGAATAAAGTCTCGACATATTGGTGGCAGAACTTATTATGCATATTTATTGATAAGTAAAGATGAAAATGTTGCCAATAGTGTCGAAGCTATATCAGGTTATTGCTGCAGCTGTCTAGTGTCTTGTGGGCAACAGAACTGTAGGTTGTTGTGCCCGTGTTATGTGTGTGGTGTGGTACCTGGGGTGGGGCAGATATAATGATGTTACTGCTCCGGCCCAGTTTTTAGATGACATATTTAATGAATTCTCATTTGAAAATGAATAAGTTAAATGGTTAAAATATTTCAAAATGAAAGTACCTATTCATTTTTATTTGTTTGTTTTACACATCACAACTTAATCCCAATGATTGTTTAATCTACAAAACGATTGTAAGACTGTTTGCTAGGTGTCAAATAAATACCCCTCATACCAATTATTATTATATAATTATATTTCAAAACAAAGTCAATTATCTTACAACAAATAGCATAATGTAGTATATTTTACTTATTAAAAAAAATGATTTTGTATACACAAGCTGTTTTTTATTTATTGCCTCACCACTTTCTTATCTTAAAATATTTTTGTAGGTTTCTTGGGTCATAGTTAAATGATTAATTAACAACCTATGTTTATGGGAAAGTCAATATCTTTGTTGTGTCAAATATCTTTAATAATCTAGACTCTAGAGTATATGCAAACTGAAGCATTAACTTACTTGCATTCAGATCATATTCAAACATTTACAGATAGTTAAAACTTCAAGTGTAAATAAAAATACAAAATGAATGAAGAAGGGTAGAAAACCACTTTTGTTGTGACTTTTTTTTCATTTTACCCGTCGAGCTAGAGAAACTGCGTTTTTTTTAATTAAATGTACACTAAGGAACCTACAAAATGTGGTAAATATCATCATGGCACAAAATTTTTCAAAGCGAAACTAAAGTCCATACTGCGGTGGGCATTCTCCTTTTAATCCTTTTTTTTTAAGATACAAAACGGTCGTCTCTTTCAAAATTAGGTTGCTTAATGCCTCTATGTTTTGGTAACCGTCGACCTAAATACATTTTTGCAATATTTGAACATATATGAAAAAAATACAGAAATAGACATTACACGTAGACTTGGGGCGCGAATCGAACTCACAACCCTGAAGCAAAAAGCAGGGCCACTCGACTCGTACAAAGCCACCCAATTTACGTGCACCTACTTTAAGTACGAACTTAAATTAACACACTAATTACTTGATCTAAACCTACGATCTTTCAGTTAATAACAACGTATTATAACAACTGGGAGATGAACTTTCCAGACAAGTATTTACTTGGTTGAGAATAACCGCACATCGCTAATTGCTTTAGACGTTTTGATAATTTAAGTTGAAACATATTATGTGGGTCTCGACAAGTACTGAGATCAAACGACGTCGACATATAACTAGGATATATAACTAAATTATTAACACACACGGTCGGTTACAGCGATGTTAATTCGTTCTACTCGACGGGAATCGTTTTATTTTTAACCGACCTTAAAAAAAAAGATGTTCACTCTTTCGCTGTATTTTTTTTATGCTTTACCTCATAACTTTTTACTGGCTGTACCGATTTTAACGATTATTTCGATAGAAAAAAAATTCTTCTCATGTACCTAGTCACATTTAAATTAAGTCGAGATCTAAAAAGTAATTTTTGAGTTATCCCTAATAGTGCGTATTTAGTTAAATTTGTAGGAGAAGGGTCGGAGCTTAATCCACCACGCTGCTCCAATGCGGGTTGGCGGATATATATTCCCTACTATGAGTAACGATCGCTATCAGGTGTACATGATAACAACCGGGACCGTCGGATTAACGTGCTCTCCGAGGCACGGTGGAGAGACCCACAAGGACTGCACAACACCCAGACCACGGCTCCTTCTCCTACATGGGGAAAGAGGCCTATGCCCAACAGTGGGATATTGCAGGCTGAAGCGAAGCGTAATTATATTTTTTTGCAATACTTATATGGTAATATTTGTTAATGTAAATTGAACGAATCTACTAATACTCGAATAAAAAAATTAATCTGCAAGCGAAGTACGAATTATTCAAAATTCACTTTATCCAATTACAAAAAACATAAAACTTAATAAATATAACGAAAGTACAACTTTCTTTATACTTACCGATATCAAATGCTTAAAGCATTTTCCGTTTTATTTGTGAATAAATATTTATAAATGATTAAATAAATTATTTAAAACGCTAATACAAAGCCGGAACAATAACACAAGACAAAGCATAATTATTCCAAATGATATGTAAACATTGAGAATTCCATTTTGTACAGTGGCGTAGCGTATGGGGGGCGGGGGGGGGGCGGCCCGCCCCGGGCGGCACTTTTTAGGGGGCGGCAAAATTTAACGATACTTAAATAATAAAAATGTTTTGTAAATATTTGAACCATTATAAATTATTTTTATCGCAACTACAAATTCAAACCGATTGAAAGGAGCATGGTAATTACTTATTTTGTTTCAAAGTCGGGGAATCCCTTTTCTTTGAATGATATTTTGTAGCGACTGGCAATGTCTATATTTGTGGGAATTCCCGTTTTATGACTAATAATGTCATCAATACCAGACTGCAAGCTTTTATGAATTCCGAAATAGCTATCGAGCAAGCGGGATTTGTCGAGGGTCGAGGAACAAGAGAGCAGATACTAATTCTTATCATAGGGGAGCCCAAGCGGGGATATCTGATGTGACTCCAGCGCATCAGTTTAATATGAGAGGAGAATCCTTGTACCCTGTTAGATACTTTTACCCAGTCTTGATCCCTCAAAATAGTGGTGTGCGTTCAGAGCAGGAAGTCGGTCAGATTAGTAGCAAAAAAAAATCGATCTACAAAACAAGTGGGGCGCGTCAGATTTGAACAAAATAAGTTAATTACATGCAGAAAACAAAATTACTTTAATAATCTGACGATTTGAACGTGACGTAAAAAATTAAGCGAGTCACAAAGTTGCAAAAAAAATGTTTGCCTCGTTTTCGAGCGCAGTTAATTTTTTTTTTATTTTAAAGAAAATTACTTAAAAATTATAGAATTAATATATTCTACCGATTTCTCTATTTAAAATTATCAATAGAGTGTAATACGTACAACTACCGAATATTATGTATTTCCCGCTCCACGTCTCTCTTTAAATATGTATATATATTTTTTCTGATGAGTTTTTTTTTATTTTACATGAAAAAATTAACAATAAAAATAAAAAAAAATTGAAAAAAAATTGCATGCGGACAAAGTACACATGTCAGAAGTGAAACTTCTTTGTCAAGCTAATAAAAAAAAACTAATTAAAGAAAAACGAATTTAAAATAAAAAAAAAAAAACTAATTGAAAAAAAAAAGAAAAAGCCAACGTCACGCGGTGTTCCCGGGCGGTCACCCACCCAAGTACTGACTGTCCCTGACGCTGCCGCATTACCAGTCGCTCAAATTTTACGCGTCATTCGCCTAAAGAAGTTTCACATCAAAAATTGTCTAATTAAGGGTTGGGTACCACTACCGCGCTTGAGTATTTTGTTGCAACGATTTTTTTTTGCATTTTCAAAAATCAACTGGGTATTTTTGGTCATGTCCAAATCGTCAGTTTTTATAATAGACAAGGGAATTTCAGTGGGAGGTAGAAAGATATCTAACTTAAGGTATGCCGATGATACTATACTCTTTTCTTACTCAAACAAAAGAGGACATGGAACACCTGCTGACACTTCTCGAGACAACAAGCCTCTTCTTCGGACTTACGCCGCTCAACAGAGACAAGACAAAGATGATGATAGTGGATCGAGCTGAACTAAGCCATCCTGACATCTCTGTGATTGGCAACTGTGAGGTTGTTCAATCTTATGTGTACCTCGGTTCCACTATTACAAGCACCGGAGGATGCGAAGACGAGATTCGAAGGAGATGTGCTATTACACGATCTGCCGTTGACAAGTTGAAAAGATTCTGGTGCAACCATAATATCACCAAAGCCACGAAAGTCCGCCTGATGAGAAGCTTAGTCTTCCCGATATTTTGTTTTATTTTTATTTTGTTAGACTCAAAGACCGACGCAAAATCGATGCACTCGAGATGTGGTGCTGGCGGCGGCTGCTGCGGATCCCTTGGGCAGCGTTTAGGACCAACATTTCGATCCTGAAGGAATTAAATATCAAGCAGAGATTATCGTCGACAAATGTTTCGGACACTTTGTTCGAAACGAACAATCCATGGCGCGACTCGTTGTCCAGGGGCAGGAAGAGGACAAGCGGTCACGCGGTCGATCACCTACGCGTTGGACAAACAGACCTCATCAAAGCTGCAACACAGATCTCCATAGTCCAGAGTTCTCGAGACGCTGAAAACCACATCAAGTGGAGGCGTATTGCGGGGGCTGCTTTAGCCAATAAATCGTCCATCAACCACGACCACTCTGTCAAGAGTGAACGAATAAGGAGATAAACTAATAATAATCAGCGAGAATGACTTCTATTACATACAGGGTGCAAGGGACAGCTTTATAAGCTTTTTTGTTTAAAATATAACCTGTACAATGTAAAATAATGATGACTGTTCTTGCCGAAAAGTTATCTATAATAATGTATTTAATGTATAGTATACATTAAATACATTATAGTGAAATACCTAAATAAGGGCGGCAAAATTTTCTTCCGCCCCGGGCGGCCGACAACCACGCTACGCCACTGATTTTGTAGCAAACGCTACGAATTCGTAGCGCTACGAAATATGCTACGGTGGCATATTGTATAAACGAGGAACGGAAATATCACTATTAAAAAGCTTACTCAAATTTCAAACTGGAATAATATTTGAGAGAGCCCATTATGGAAAAGAGTTAAAATACAAATTTATAAATATTCAACGGTACCTCGACGAGATACTTGAGACGACATCTGCGTACAAGTGTCACCGTCTCATTCGTGATTAGAATTCGTCAAAATGTAGTTTACACTTGAAGCTTTATTAATGTAACGTTGAAATTAACTTACAGACGTGTATACTTGAATTTTAATTAAATTGGTTTATTAAATAATGCTACAACATACGCAAAAGCGGTACACGTAGATAATTTAACCCATCTTACAAAATGTCTGCCGAAAAATATTGTACAATTCCTCCCCTAAGGTAAAGCATTAGCGTACAGTCTATAAAAATCGTTTTTATATACACATCAAGGTGATATCGATGGTAAAATTCAACCGTAAATACAACTCACTTATAAAATAAATACGAGAAAACTTTTTCCTCTCACCATAAGTAGACGCTCTAGAGAAAAGTCTCAAGGTAAATAATGCGATATTTCCATCAAGAGTTTATTATTGGATAAGTTGTCCCTTTGTAACCCATCACGTTTGACGAGAACAAAAGAAGATCAGGAGCCGTAAGACGACAGGAGCGACAACTGTTACTTACTTTTTTTACAAATAACCGTTTCGTGACAAAGGAGAGCCAAAATAAAAGTACAAAAATCTTTAGTGATACTTTTTCAATACCATCACTGTACAAATGTGTCTTTCAATTCTGTGAAATCATTATAACTAATATTATATAACTTAATTTTGTTTTGTTTAACGTGCTAATCTCAGGATTACTGAATCGAGTTAAAAATATTTTAATATTGCTTAGTCCATTTATGTCTTAGTCCATATAAGGCCATAGGCTATATAATATCGTGCTAGCACTAATAACATTATTAGCAAAGAGTTTCAACGAAAACTTTTGCGAAAACGGGGAAAATTAGTGCCTTTGACAGCATACCATATGGAATAATATTTATAATAAAAAAAATCTATGAAAGTAAAATCACCGGCAAATGCTGGGGTACTTAATATAGAATCTATATTTTAGAATAATACTTATTAAAACATTCTAATTCTAATCTGTATCAGTCCTTTTCTATACTAATCATAATATCAATCTCCCTTTTATCCTATTGTTCATAAAAATCCTACTATCACACTAATATTATAAATTTAAAACTTCACGAGAATAGATCGATGGGTGAACGTAAAATTTTATCCCAAAACTCCCACGGGATCAGGGCTTATGCGGGTGAAATAGGGCAGAGCTGGGAAAATCATAAAATAATATTGAACTCGTTTTACTACACACTTAACTGACAAATTTGGGTAATATAAACAAATTGCTTTATATTTCGGAAAATTTTAGGTAACGGAAAACGAACGATAAAGAAAACAGCTATCGCTAATTTTCCTTGACAATTATATAATGATGTCTCAAATGTAAACACATTGGGAAATTAAAAATGTATTCAATAATTTTAAACAAACGTTTGGGAATAACTATTTCAAAATCTAAGTAATATTATAAAGCTTAAGAGTTTGTTTTTTGTTTGTTTGTTTGAACGCGCTAATCTCAGAAAATACTGGTTCGATTTGAAAAATTCTTTAAGTGTTAGATAGTCCATTTATTTTATGGAGGAAGACTATAGGCAATCATATTTACGCGCATGAAACCGCGGGGCACAGCTAGTTAACCTATAAAATGTTAGTTGCTTACAAACAATATGTTAGTTACTACATTAGGTATTGCTTAGTAGAAGAAAGTCAACAAAACAAACAATTTTAAATCATACATACAAAGTTTAATTAATTATCTTCAAAGGCAAGCAAGAGCGAACTGATAGAAAACTAAGCTTACGTAACGTCAAAGGCATTCGCTGAAACAAGGGAAGGCTTACGTGCTCACTCCGTCATGGATATGAATATGCAAATCGTAAGTCACGCCACAAGCCACTTAGCACGGGTCAACATTAGTTAGCTTGCGTATCTAGGATCGAGAGCTTCGTATGAAATGATTGTATGAGGATTTTTAAATAAATGAAAAGTAAAAAAACCTTTTTAAAAAACAAGCTTTTATTTGAAGGTGCTAAAACGAAAAAAATAAATTTTTACTTTAAAACTTTTACTATCTACTTATAAAGTCATTACACATAATCTATATGATAGAAAAGCTTGTCGCGAGATATGAGTACTCGTATTTCCTTAGTTTGAAAATTTTAATAGTTAAAATCAATCACATCAATTTATTTATTTATCAATTTTTTTATTTTTGACGCGTACACACGCGAGTTAGACGCAGCCTGTAGACCTTTGCACACCTGTATAATAAAAGGGCGCCGTCGACGCGCGTTTTTAAAACGCGCCGTTGACGCGTGTGTAGCGATACAAACGCGATGCAAACGCGCGTGTATCGATACAGATGCGCGGCATCGGCGCGTTTGTATCGATACAAACGACAACAAACTGCTCTGTAGGATAAAAGCGCGCCGTCAACGCGGTAAAAACGTAGTTGCATAAGCCCAGTATTGGTGCTTGAGTCACAGTTGGTTGGAACTTGGAGGTTCATTTTCTCCCTAAGAGTAAATATTGTTATCGGATGTTTATGATAACAATGGTCCGATTACGATCAGCTTTGAGTGTCTTCCGAGGCATGGTGAAAACACTTAGTAATACCATATTTCCTTTACCACCAGTATATTTAAAAAAGATTCTTAAAGTTAATAATCAGCAAAAAATAGTGAGTTGCGCACAAAAAAGAACTGAACCATTGAACTTTTGCAGTGCATTGTGTCAATGAGTCGTGAACTGTTGAAATAACATAAAATACTTTTCTTTTATAAATTAGAATATACAAGAATAATCCAACGTAAATAAAATTCTAGAACACAATGGTGCAGAATTCATTTCAAATGTACTAAGTTTTTTTTCAGACTTTACTTAACATAAACTAGACTAGATATTTCGAGAGCTGGTGTCTTTTCCAAGCAAGCAGACTGGAATAATGCGATATGCCAATTTGTTACAGACGAATGCAGTATAAAGATAAACCTTAAAACAAAATTTTCGATAAAAATAGCCAACGGAACATTTGAAAATTGGTGTGAAACAGCTGTTATAACAATTTCCGTGAATGCACTTCCTAGTTCGAGCCAAACGGAAATTAACTGTTGCATTTGGATAAGGTTGTTCTGCCAAAAATAAAATTCATCTCTATTTCTCTTTAACTAACAATTCAAATTCTATTTTATTTTTTTATTATTTGGCGCCCTGTTGTCGTTATATAAAGTTCCCAACTGGTAAAAGTTTTTAATATAATTATATTTTTCTTTTTAACCATCAAACTTATCTTTCATATACTATTTGCATCCTGTAAATATAAACTTGTAATGTATTACTTAAGATGAAGCAGACCCTAAGAACTTTATAAGGGTCAATTTGACCTCATGCTGATAGTTTCTATCACTGACTTATGTGCGAGATACACCACGCTCCTGGGGCGGATTGGGGATAGGGTCGGCAACGCGCTTGCGACGCTTCTGGTGTTGCAGGCGTCTATAGGCTACGGTAGTCACTTACCATCAGGTGAGCCGTACGCATTTTTGTCGACTTAGTAACATAAAAAAAAACACTTCATTAGTACCCAGTGAAAAAGGCCTTTTAGAAATGGTATATCGAGGCTTACAGGCCTGCAATCAAGTTACGATTGGAAATTTATCTCTTACATAGATGCTTTTAAAACAGCCAACGCATATCACGTCACGTCCTTCAATTACAATAACAATTAAATAACAACAGCATTTAAAAATCAATTCGACGTTTCAGTCGTAAAACCGTAACAGAATAAATTTCGAATTCATAAAATTAATATGTAGATACGGTTAAACGAAAATAAAAGGTTACGTTCGGTGTGGAAAATTCAGACAGCTGGCATAATAACGATCTTTGTTACAATTACAATTCCAAATTAAAAGAGAATGAGAATGTACTACGTTTATATTATGTGACTTGTTTTAAAACTAAACGAACCACGTAGTTATACCTGTGTTTATATGAATGGTTACTACTCTATCACTATATCTGTTAAAGAAATTACCATCAGGCGTATAAGCTACTAGCCCATCTGTGCCCAGTTCGTTGGGCGTTAATTATTATTTTTGTGATACAAATATAATTATATAGTACCGGAGCGACGCCGCGTTGGCGCAGCGGTCACAGCACTGGATTGCGATTGGCTGTTGCGCGGGCGGTTGCAGGTTCGATCCCCGCACACGACAACATTTGTATTGGGCATACAGATGTTTGCCGTGGTCTGGGTGTTTGTGCAGTCCTTGTGGGTCTCCCCACCGTGCCTCGGAGACCACGTTAAGCCGTCGGTCCCGGTTGTTATCATGTACACCTGATAGCGATCGTTACTCATAGTAAGGAATATATCCGCCAACCCGCATTGGAGCAGCGTGGTGGATTAAGCTCCGATCCTTCTCCTACATGGGAAAGAGGCCTATGCCCAACAGTGGGATATTACAGGCTGAATCGTGAAATAAGTAAAGTTTTCATGTTACTCGCATTTCTCCGACTTGATTTACGTATACTATTATTTTTCACTGAATTTTTGTTCAATAACAGTAAAATATAACCTATATGACTCCTGAATAGTGTAGCTTTCTGTTAGTAAACGAATTTTCATGATCAGATACGTATTTACGAACCCCGCTACAAACAAACAAAGTTAGAAACTTTACCTCCTTATAATATTATTAGTATAGAAGTAAAGACAATGTGAATAATCCCGAAATAGATTTAAATTTTTTTTATATTTGCGCGTTTAAACAGGCAGACAAAGAGTTCTCTCGAAATAATTGTATGTTAACCAATAACAAATATTGTTTTCAAAATGTACCAATGTATACAGAATTGGCCTCGCTACTAATTACTTATGTGTATAGGTTCATTCCAACTGTCAGAATTATTAGTACAGTGAGTTTAACAATGAATTTAATAGCCGTTTGATTGTTCTGTTTAATGGTTACGTCATGTTTTTAATTGTTTTATTTACTTCTATCTATATTTTAAAATGCGTCCCTTGTGAGGCTCCACGCAAAGTGTATCCATAAGACACGCTAACACAGTATACCATCAACATTATCTGTAATCTGATCTCAAAATTATTTATAAGAGTCGACTAGATAACGCTGTGTGGTTACGGTTGCTGTGTGGTTACGGCACTAAAGAATGTAGCCACCCCCTCTCTTCCCGTGGGTGTCGTAAGAGGTGACTAAGGGATAACACAGTTCCACTACCACCTTGGAACTTAAAAAGCCGACGGATGGAGGGATAACCATCCATGCTGGCTTTGAAATACACAGGCCGAAGACGGGCAGCAGCGTCTTCGGTGCGACAAAGCCAGCCCTGCGGTCACCAACCCGCCTGCCCAGCGTGGTGACTATGGGCAAAACACATGAGTTCGCGTCATAATATCGGGCGCGAACTTGTGGAGGCCTATGTCCAACAGTGGACTGTGATAGGCTGAAGTGGTGGTGGAATGGTGGACTAGATAACGCAAGAATCGCTTCATACATTATTAGTCAATTTTTCGTTAATAGTCATAGTCATGTTGGGTTCTGATACGCACCACACGCAAAGTTATAGCTACACCAGACTTAATATTGCGTAGATTACAACATTGCACTTCTTAATGCATTGTTGTAATTAAAGTTTTGGATATTTACTAATTTACCATTATTTAGAATGAAAGCTTGAGTTTTTTTAAGCCTAATAGGTACGCGGAATTCCGCAGTAGATCTTTTATATATCAGGAGAACTCTTGAATAATCACATCTAAAATCACCTATACCTACTATTCTTTGTCCCTAAACGTAGAGTTATTTATCAATTAGAGAAGCATTATCACGCAGTCGTTACGAGAACACCTTAACAGATTTTCTCTAAGTAGTTAAGTAAAGTTAGAACTTAGAAGACAATATTTTTACCTTTATAGATAGCTTACTTGACACTTCCTCCAACTTCAATAGAACAATTCGTCAATGTCTAAATAAATGTCTGATTGATACGTTTCGGGAGCGCGCGACAAAATATATAAAGAAAAAAATATCGATAGCAGTATAACACACAGTCGACTCAAACTTCCATTTTATCTTGAGATCTTGAAACGACTCCGTTATTAATGACCGACTTTAATAAAGGTTCTTAATTTGGTTCGACTTTTGGTTATCTCAGCGATAGCTATCGCTAATTGTATAGGTACCTATGTTGATAGTTAATTAATATCGAATATTTCTAAATATAATAAACACATTTTTTATATTTAGAATGATTCAGTAGTATAAATAGATTCAATACTATAAAAATATTGTAAACACAAAGAGGTGGATATGAACGGATGGCAATGGTTAGGAACACACTGCGAGCCTAACGCGGTGGCGGCGGCGGGCGCGAAATATCGAACATATGAAACGCGTCTTTGCGTCCACACTGCAGTGTCTAAAGCGGAAGCGACTGAGCGATACAACGAGCGTAGTTTTCAAACATTCCTAACCGCGCGTTCTGTCCACACTACGAGCCTAGTCAGCAAGCGATCTAATGCGCGGGTGGCAGGGGTATCAAACCATTTCAGTCTTGTCGCTATATATGTATTCGCTTTCTGTAGTTTATACCTTTTTTACGTGGAAATTAAAATTAGAACATTACGTCCGGACTCTTTGTATCTATACCTTGTGGTCACTAATTTCAAATTTTCATGAACTGTCAAAAAGAAAATAATCGAATGGACGAGTATAAGTTGTAATATTATTGCTTGTGGTAGAATAGCAGTATACACTATACGAATTTTGTAGGGTATAATCTCAATTCTTCATATAAATTAAAAAATTCACCACTTATTTCTGTTTTTATTTATTTCGTGCACAATATCTCTAATGTTCAACACCTCCCATCTCAAGATTGGACTGTCTAGTAAAAATAATAAATCCTCGTCCATAGTTTGCAAACCCTGATATACGTCAAATCGCTACATGAGCTCGCGCGTCACTGTTAGGGATTGCAATCCGGAAAACCGGATCCGGTAATCCGGCGGATCCGGCATTATTTTACAGTTACCGGATCCGGTATAAAATGTCGGATCCGGTGACCGGATCCGGTGTTGGCGTTTTTTGAGAAAATGACCTCTTTTTAAAAGAAAGAGCGTGGTTCTTAATTACACGAGTCCTTTGACGCTAAGACTTAAGACTTGATTGATAGATTTTTGCCATTTAAATTAGTTACAGATGCATTATAGTGAAGGTATTCAACTCTATTTACATCTGAAAAAACAGTCTGTCGTCGAGTCTGAAGTTGCTTGACTTATTGTGCGAATATTAAATAACTTCACATTGCCGTTACTTGCAGAATACCTGATTCAAACTAGTGATGTTATTTTATCGTAACCAAACTATTAGATATACGTAATAAAAATGTATCTGTAACCGTACCATAAACCGATATTAAAGTTTTTGCTATGTTTTTACATTTTTCTGGTCAAATAACATTAGCTGAGCGCGTTCTTCATTATCATAAAGTCAGTCAATTTTGCAACTAAATCATTGTGGGAGTCATCGCTGTTTACCATAGAGTACCTACTCAGAATTTGTAACAGTAACTAATACAATAAACTTTAATTATTAACTTATCATAGGAAGTAAAATAAAATATTGTGGCATTTCCTCTAAAATCGAATATCTATTACCGAAACTAAAGGATAATCTGAACAAATTTAATATTTGTAACCATAATATCATATCACGGTTTGCTGGTTGGATTCCCGCTTGGGATGGATATTTGTATATGTACAAATATTTCTTTCTAGGGTGGATCTGTCCTTGTGGGTCTGCCCCTCTTTGCCTCGGAAATCAAGTTAAGCTGTCGGTCCCGATTGTTATCATAAATACCTGCTAGCTATCGTTACTCATAGTAGGGAACATATCCGCTGATTAAGCTACAATCCTTCTCCTACATGGAGAAAGAGGCCTATGCCCAGCAGTGAGATGTTACTCTAGGCTAAATCTTATATTTGGAACTATATCATATCTATAAATATTCGTACCTATATATATATATATATATATATATATATATATACGTAACCGAAGCCTTAACCAAGTAATAGCCTGATAGATAGCGTGAAACTTGTGAAAAGCAAAGTAGAGACGAATATCTACATTCACTAAAAAATTTAATATTACTGGACTAATTAAAATTACAAATCTAGCTCTTTCATGAGTCTCACCACGTGTTAATACGACGTGGTCGAAATCGGAACTCGGCTTAGTTCAATTTGTATCAATAAATTCGACATATATGAATACCGAGAAATAACTCCCACGGCTACATTTTCAGCTCTTTAAAGTTGATTTAAACATTTTTATCTTTTCATTTGATAGATATATAATTTGTTTTGAAACTGAGATTTAATTTAAAAAAAAATATTTAATTAAAATGTACAATTTTTTTCACTTCATTAACGGTCAACATACCTACGTTTGAATTAAAAAGAAAAGTTAGGTTATTATGGTTTGATAAATCCAGCCCGGATCCGGGCCGGATCCGGCCGGATTGATAAAAATCCGACCGGATCCGGCCGGACTGAAAACGACACCGGATTGCAATCCCTAGTCACTGTGGCCACCATACGCCTCCGCCGCCGCAACCGCCTCCGCGCTCGCCACCGCGCATGCAGTGTGGACGCACGCATTGAAATATGCTAGATTATTTGTAAACATTTTAGGTTAAAACGATAACATAACAATGACACATAAAATCTTAGAAAGCTAAAAAAGATTCTCAAGATGTGATTATATCGAAATATTTTTTGCTATCTTCAGAAACTCGTTGTTCAATGACGAAAAGAAGAAAAAACAAGAATCTAACACTGCAAACTGTCATACAATATTTGATAAATCATTCATAGCAACTGAATTTAAGGCTGAAAGAGAATCAGAAATGCGATTATATAAAATCCTATATGCAAATGGAACTAGATCAGCACATCGACAGCGCTTGAAACGGATAGATAACTAGAAAATTATAGAGGAAATCGGATTTGTCGCGCATCTGAAACTTCAGCGGTTGAGCGTTGAGATGACTAACATATTTATCGGAGCAAGGATAATATTTTTCAGGAAAATGTGAAATTGAATCAAGATAAAGACGGAGACATGTCAATGTCTTTACAATATGGTACACTATGGCATTGGCATTCAGCCTGTAACATCCCACTGCTTCACATAGGCCTCTTTCTCCATGTACGAGAAGGATTAGCTTAATCCACCACGCTGCTCCATTGCGGGTTGGCGGATAGAGTGAACTATGGAATACAACAAATCATATTGCTGTTTATTAAAAATATCTCTCTTGACTTTTTTCTATTGTTGAATACGATCTGTTAACGGACGTAACACAAAAAATTACATCGTCTATATTAACAAAAATGCTCATAAAATAGAAACTACTAAGCCAACTTGAATTAAATTTTTATAAGACCAAATGGCAACTATTACGTATCGAACTAGAAAATTATCAAGTAAATTGAACCAGAAATCTCGGAGTAATTGGTGTACATACATAAGAAGAAAAAAATACCAACCGAATTGAGAACCTCCTCCTTTTCGAAGTCGGTTAAAAATTGACCATCAACAATATATAAATGTCACCTGTAGCGAGCATCAAACATGGAGGAATACCAATAAAATAGCTGAACTTGCGTCATAAAGTGTACTTGGAGCCTTTATTAGCCTTGAAATAGTTTATTGCAAACAATCGCATTTTATGTTAAGCCCACGTGGCCTCACGACGTGATAATTATTGGTTTTGGCTCGTGATGCTGTCTCAATTAAAATAAATAATTGTAACACACGATTCTAGTTCTAATATTTTAGTTTGTAAGCTCCATATTCGTTTGTGTATACATTAGTTTATATCTCACTATTGTTCGTCGAAGAGCAGATGCTTGCAAGCTTCTCCGTTGCTGTCAACATAGCTGACTGAAAGCGACATTATTATAATATCGATACTCGCAGATCGTTTATAATATAGAAGTATCGGACACACACATGTGCTAGCTTGTATATTTACGTTTTTATTTAAACTAGATGGCCCGGTGAACTTCGTATCACCTACGTATATTTGTGAAAAATACACACAAAACACTTTCTGAACGCACCTATAAATATTTGACAACCAATTATTGACAACGTTTTTGACAAAATATATTAAATTTCCCCGTTAGGAACATTTTGTATTGGAAAATTAAATCGTCGTTTTTAGTATTTTCCGTTACATATTAATTATGTTTCTCACCGTTTAAGCCTTCCCTAAACTTCCACAAACATTTCAAGATGAAAATTAGCCAAATTGGACCAGCCATTCTCGAGTTTTTGCGAGACTAACGAACAGCAATTGATTTTATATATATATAGATTAATAGATTATTTTTATACTTTAAGTATTTGTTAATGTGTGGCTATAAAAAAAAATTATATAGATGAAAACTATTAATAACATTAAAACTCACACATGAGAGCATTACAACAATCGTTTTAAATACTTCACGCAGGTGTCCCTAATGAAAACTTGCATACTCCACCTGAAATTTCGCTTCTAATGCCGGGCACGTTTTAAAATTTTAATTAAATAAATTAACATTGAACGTGAGTATGTACCTCGAACAATTTAAATTATTTCGTATAATAATGTGATCTTTACATCTATACAAATAAATAAAATTGCAGTGTCTGTTTATAATAATAAAATAACCGATTTTTACTAAATATGAATGTATACACAGTACATAAACCAAAATAACATTTTTTACAATTTTTGTCCATCTGTCTATTCCGGCTAATCTCTGAAACGGTTAGACTGATTTTGAACTTAGGCTACTTTTATTTTAGAAATTTATTTATTCTATAACTCTGCGAACTATTGTTCAATAACTTTTCTGTTAAGTTTCACGCGGACAAAGTCGCCCCCACATCCCCACGGGATCGGAAATTACGTGGGTAAAAACGCGAGGCACAGCTAGTTAAGATTATATATTTTATTATTATTCAACAATCCAACACAACCTGGTGAGAAAATGTTTTCATAAAAACAAAACGAGTCTATCAAACAAAAATTAAACATAAATGTTTAATTTAACGAGGGCGGCGGATTTCAGCGTTGAAAACAATTCCATTCAGACGGAGATCCGTTGCGGAGTGATGAGATTTGTGACGTCACAGTCATTGTACTCCTCCGCATTGTGAAAGTTTCTAGTCTACCTGACTGTTCAAAGGAAGCTCGGAGTGATAATTTCTATTAAATATCTCTTTTTACCCGTCTGCACGATGAATGCTAAAGCATTGAAATATTTTTCAAAATAGTTGCATTCACATTATGATCATATCTAAAAAACTTATAACCCCTTTTTACGAAAATTGTGCGGATTGAAGAGTGTGAAATTTCGCACACTTATAGTTTATAATTTCATATAGATAAAGAGTGCAAAATGCTTGTACTTTTTTTAATTATGCATAAAAAATACATTAAATCAATTAAAAAAAAAACATTACACACTACCATTTATGCATGTATACTCTTTTGTTTATTGTTAAAGTCTGTGGTTAAAGTATGGTGGAATTTCGACCACTGGGCGACCACTAGTATATATACTTATTATCATAGCATAATATGATTGACATTGTTAACACAAAAGGTAAAAAGCTAATGGATACATTTATATACAGGATGTCCCGCGATAAAGTGCAACCCCGAATGGGGTGAAACTAGACCATAAATTATCGACGAAATACATAGAAAAAACTTTTTGAAAAAAATATTTTATTTGTTATTGACGAATTAAGTTTTTTATATCTTACGTAGACTCTATGTACAAAAATGATGATTTCTTCCAATGTAGTAGGTCGTACGTAGTACTTTAAAATAAAATAAAATATTACGCCACGTACTTGGCGGTAAGGATAAAATAAAAATTAGCTCGCAAAAAAGTGGCATTATGTCTTTAACTATGCTTCTTGTGAAAAAAAATCCATTTTTATGACTGTTTTTTTCAATGATCTCTAATTTTCTCAGAATTATGCCCCCAATACCAGGAAATTTTAGGATTTATTGTTATTTCTTACCATATTGCCATTCAAATAAAAAAAAATTACGCCTGTTACCCAAAAAACACGTACAAAAATCATCATTTTTTGTACAAAGAGGCTACGTAAGCTATATAAAAATCTTAATTCTTCAATAAAAAAAAAAAAAATAATTTTTTTAATTTTTTTCTGTTTTTGGTCGATAATTTATGGTCTAGTTTCACCCTCTTTCGGTTTCTTCCTCTTCGGGTTGCACTTTATCGCGGGACACCCTGTATATAAAAATAAGTTATGTAATAAAGAAAGATTTAATATATTCTGTTACAAGTAAAAGTCGGCGACAAATGGTACACTTTGACGTTTTATTATAAACTTATGTTGTACCTTAAAATGATATATGTAGCAAACACTAATTATTTAATTAATAAATATAATTAGATCTCGCAAATACTTTTGTCAATTAATAAATTTCAAGTTTTGGAAAGTTACATCAGTCTAAACTTTTTTATTAAGTAGAACGAGATTTAACGACACAGAGTGTAGATTTGAGAATAATGATTTTTATGTAGGGTATCTGACTTAATAACTTTTTCACATATAAAATTCACGAAAATCTAAATTAAGATGTTATAGATGTGCCACTGTTTAACAAAATATTCTCATTCTGAGGCTATGGTTGACTATTATCTGTTATTGACTGTCTTTTGTAAAGCCTCCATAAATAAAAATTACTAAAATGTAATACACAATTCTAAATTCAACAAAAAAAAAACTTTAACAAGTATCATAATATCCTCGACACTCAAAAGTTCTATTTAGCGAACCAACTAATTTCGTAATCGTTCTGATTTATATTATGTTTCTTATTAACATCAAACTCATTTAATTAAAATTTCCCAAGCTGATCTTACCTGAAAAATCAGGGAACATTACTGACACCTTCGGCACTTACCTGAAATAAAAAAATACATTTTAATAAATATTTATTGACCATACTTTTAAAACAATTTTTACTAATAAAATAACGGACAGCCGAGTGGGCAATTAATCAGGCGCAGAAGGCGAGATTATCACACAATTAAATAACCAACCCGATCGATACAAAAGGGTCTAGCAGGATAAGATAGGGGCAGCGGCCCCAGAAAGATAATTTGAAAATAACTTATGTGGTAACATTGGCAAGGTACAAACTTACCGTTGACACAATTTCAGCCTCTCATTTCGTTGCGTTCTGGAGATAATTGATCAAATAGGCGCTAGAAGGGGTATTTTTTAAAACTTTTTTTTTCAAAAACTATTGTAGCTACACTAATGAAACAAAAACTATTTATTAGAAGAAATATTAGTCTACATTATATATTTTTTATAGAATTTTTATATCGCATTTACTACGAAAAAAAAAGACAAAAATTTTTTTTCGTGATTTTTTTTAAAGTTCGCGCAAAGGTACAATCACAAAAAAAATATATAATGTAGCTTGCTACATCTAGTATTACTACCAAAAAGTGCATAAATAAAAAATGGGTGCAACACTTCCAAAAAAAATTAAAACCTCTTATCACAGTCATGGGTACTGTATTAGACTTTACATTTCTCTCTTGATTACATTTTTTTAATAATCTATACACCATTATAATATGAGTATTCTGTTGAAATAAATTAAAAATATTAAAGGTAGTGGTCAAAAATGTAAGTTCGACGTTGATTTTGACAGCAGCAACTTTTTATATGAACAAGTCGAAACTTATCGTTTCCCAGCTAGTCGTATACAGTGCACACTGTGTCATCTCTATAGCCCTAATAATACAATAGCTCGACTACAATTAGTGAGGCGTATTAATTTGGAATTTTTTTTTTTATGTTACTAAGTTGACAAACAAGCGTACGGCTCTCCTGATGGTAAGTGACTACCGTAGCCTATAGACGCCTGCAACACCAGAAGCGTCGCAAGCGCGTTGCCGACCCTATCCCCAATCCCCCCCAGGAGCTCTGGTCACCTTACTCACCAACAGAAACACAATACTGCTTGAAAACAGTATTATTTAGTTGTGGTCTTCTGTAAGGTCGAGGTACTACCCCAGTCGGGCTGCTCCATATTTTGAGCAGGACATTTCCTGCTGTGCCCTACCTCAGTTACAATATCAGTTCAATATATTTTATTTTTAAATATATACTGTTGCACTGTATTTTAGTGAGTAAATGTACACGAAGTATGTCTGGTTAAAGTAATAATTGTACTAAGTTTTTACGCAAAGATAACAAGTTTCTGTCAGAGATTTAAGTTGATTTTCTGACAATCCATTTTACGTTCGATCGAACAATGTTAAGATATTTGGCCAAGTCAATTCAGAAAATTAAGTAATTCTGATTTACTAATTTTACTTGTATTAGAAATAATGCATAAGTAGGACAAATCGTCTTCGTAAATTCTATCATCAATCATATGTTCATTGCAGCAACGATCACCATTGGGTATAAAAATCGTTTTTTTTTTTTCGAAAATGTCACACCGCCTTTAAAGAGATTTACTTCGATTCGACATATTATGCAAAAACGATGTGTTGACACTACTCGTGGTATAGGCATTTCATTATCTGTTTAATGCGACACATAAAATTATCATAACTTGTATCTACAGATTCAACTTTCATAGAATCACTGTCCCTATCAGTATCGCTCATGGTAAGCTTTGAAGTTGAGGTTGCCTGTTTGAAGAAACTTAATCGACATTTATTGCATGTAATGTCGCTTACCTTACCCAGATATTCTTCTTGAAATAGTCACTGTTTCCTTCAGCTCCATTTTCAGTTTTGATACCTTTTCTATAGTTGTTATCTTTGTGTAAAAACCTAGTACAATTTTTACATTAACCAGACATACTTCGTGTACATTTACTCACTAAAACACAGTGCAACAGTATATATTTAAAAATAAAATATATTCCAAAATAATACGCCTCACTAATTGTAGTCGAGCTATTGTATTATTAGGGCTATAGAGATGACACAGTGTGCACTGTATACGACTAGCTGGGAAACGATAAGTTTCGACTTGTTCATATAAAAAGTTGCTGCTGTCAAAATCAACGTCGAACTTACATTTTTGACCACTACCTTTAATATTTTTAATTTATTTTAACAAAATACTCATATTATAATGGTGTATAGATTATTAAAAAAATGTAATCAAGAGAGAAATGTAAAGTCTAATACAGTACCCATGACTGTCATAAGAGGTTTTAATTTTTTTTGGAAGTGTTGCACCCATTTTTTATTTTTGCACTTTTTGGTAGTAATACTAGATGTAGTAAGCTACATTATATATTTTTTTTGTGATTGTACCTTTGCGCGAACTTTAAAAAAAAATCACGAAAAAAATTTTTTGTCTTTTTTTTCGTAGTAAATGCGATATAAAAATTCTATAAAAAATATATAATGTAGACTAATATTTCTTCTAATAAATAGTTTTTGTTTCATTAGTGTAGCTACAATAGTTTTTGAAAAAAAAAGTTTTAAAAAATACCCCTTCTAGCGCCTATTTGATCAATTATCTCCAGAACGCAACGAAATGAGAGGCTGAAATTGTGTCAACGGTAAGTTTGTACCTTGCCAATGTTACCACATAAGTTATTTTCAAATTATCTTTCTGGGGCCGCTGCCCCTATCTTATCCTGCTAGACCCTTTTTGACGTGACAAAGTCTACTAAATCGATTAACGCCGGCGGCATGCACGAAAAAAGAATGACTCATTGTAGCGTTACGCTCATTGTCCCGTTACGTTTATTAAAACAACTGTGTTTGCTAGCAAACGAAAAAAACCGACTTCAATTGCATCGGCAAGTAATAAATAATAAATAAATTAACAAACGCACTAGTCGTCACTACGATTTTCGAGGGTTTCCCTCGATTTCACTGGGATCTTGTCATCAGATCCTGGTTTCCTTATCATGGTACCTAAGTTGGGATATCTCTTTTCCAACAAAAAAGAATGATCAAAATCGGTTCATAAACGACGAAGTTATCCCGAACATACCGAGTAACCTCCTCCTTTTTTGAAGTCGGTTAAACATCTATCTCTCTTCCACTTGATTTTTCTATGCGTCCGAGGAGATGTTTTGTTATGACGTTGTCAAGTTAAACTTATCGTCCGTAAACCAACTTTACTGACAACCAATTCTTATTTATTTTTTCTATAAAGTAAAAATAAAATCCTCTAGTTTCTAGATGAATTTACTTTGTTAACTAAGTACAAAGGAGCAGTTTCTGCCCCTCGGTTATAATTATTTTTTAAATATTCTTTGTGCTTAAATATGAATAGTAAAGAATAAAGAATTACAGTCAAGCAACTGTGTATAAAGTAATTTTTAAATTACCTATTTTGTTAGCCTTTTATGCGAAATACAAAGAAGTACGTTATATCATAAAATTTTAATAAACTACGTGATAATTTCATTTCACATCTGTTTTTAGTAAATATCATTTGTTAATTTCTATTACGAATCTTAGCCAACAATGCGAGTACATTTTAAGACCCGCAGTTCACGAGACATCATTAAGTTAATCTTTGACAAGTTTGGTAAATATAACACAGCTTTGTACATCGTTCACAAAGTAACCTCAAAGCAATATCACTTTAGAGATATCATTTATTAAATTTAATACATATGTAGTTTCAACCAAAGAGGCGGTAGATCTGCGGTACAAGATAAACTCGAATTCTCTGTGGTTAACATTGCCTGTGTTGTACAAAGCTCTATATATGTACAAATCATATATTTGATTTCCATCTGAAAATGTATCATACATAACGTCCTACGTGGCTACGTTCCAGTCGCTTTAAGATTTTGTGACAGATCAATTAACATTTTAGGTCAACGGTCTGCTAATATGAGGTGTAGCGTGAAGTTTTATTTGTCTTACTGTTTGCAAATCAATCCGATAAGACATGCTATTTAATTGTATGATATTAATACCTCAGAATAGATCTTGAAAAACATGTCCTTTCTGTTGAGACAGGTTGGAGCTTAATAGGCCACGCAAAATCCATTCTCGGAGGACGTCTACTAACTATGAACTACCTCTGTTTCAAATTTTAAGATCATAGCACATTAAAAATAAGGACTTTTGTAAAAACTTGTGACCTCTTCAGTGCGGCCCTGTGGCAAAATCCGTTATTGGTGGAGTTTTACTAACTACCTCTCTGTCTAATTTGAAATTCATAGCAAAAAAAATTAAGGAATCTTATAAAATCTTTCTGCAGCCCTTAGACCTCATTAATGCGGCCTTAGTCGCAAATTCTGGCATTAAAGAATGTATAGTAACTATTAACTACCGCTCTGCTAAATTTCAAACTTGTCGCACAAAAAAATTAAAGGATTTTTATATAAATTTATGAGAGCCCTTTGACCCTTTTAGTCCGGCCCAACCAAAAAGTCCGTTCTTAGCGGACGTCTACAAACTGTAAACTAATCTTTATGCATCCAGCGGTTTTTGAGATTTCCTGTAGAGTCAATGACTCGACGATTTTATATACATATGTATATAGACAGATGATCTATGAGTATTTTTTCATTGCAACCGTGCTAAAATAAATAATTACGATAACCTTTACAAAAGGCAAATAACTTCCAGCCTGATTAAGAATTTGTGATATGTAAATAATATAAATAAAGACCATTACAATAACCGACCATTTACAAGCTTTATTTTCTCTTACAATGAAAATTTTACAAATCTAAACAAAGGATTTTATTTTGCAATTAAAATTAAAATTAAAATATTAATAATCGAATGAATAAGACAAAATATCTAATTCCGAGGTAATTATAAGTTTAAATTAAATTGTTATCTGTCGACGAAAAATCATCGCTGTTGCGAGATGAATAGATTTCAATTTCCTTCGGATCGGAGCGAAGAATCGATTGAAATGAGAAAAGCTCAGTCATCTAAGGGGTAATGAAAAATGGAGCGGACGCGTCAAGGCTGTACCTTCCACGAACGGATTACTTAAACACTCATTAAAAAACTGCCGAATAAAATACTTAATAGAACATAAAATACAAAATTTTTCGTGGTTTTGCTTTGATTAACATTTTGTAATTTTTCAGGCAACATTTGATAATCAGCAGTTTTGGGTATAAGAAACACAACATTCATCAACTTAAATGTTTGAGTAAACTTAGTTTAAGGGTTACCCAAAAACCACCTACTACTTCTACGATCATCAAAATTTTAAGGATATAATATCGACTACCAAATAATCTTCTATGTGTCTTCTCTATTTTACATGATATTGTCGAAATCCTCCGTGATTATTTAGTACTATTATTATTAACCACAGACAGTTTATTCGTCGAAATTAATGTCAAAAATGTCGAAAATGTTTTTTATTATCATATCAAAATTTTCGATCCAACGGGATTCGAACCCGCACCTCCCAACATACCGTGTCCGGTGCTCTAGCCGTTAAACTATGGATCTATGCCCAGCGGAATCAAAATCTATACTGATATAATAAAGCTGAAGAGTTTGTTTGTTTGATTGTTTGTTTGTTTGTTTGTTTGAACGCGGTAATCTCTGGAACTACTGGGCCGATTTGAAAAATTCTTTCAGTGTTAGATAGCCCATTTATCGAGGAAGGCTATAGGCTATGTGTCATCACGCTAAGACCAATAGGAGCGGAGTCCACGCCGACGAAGTCGCGCGCAGAAGCTAGTTCTTAATATGATTTTTATTTGGTTTTAAGCAACCGTGGTGCCATCTATAGCGAGTCCTTTACAGCACTCACTATTCAAAGTTTCATATTACAATGAATTCTTTAACAAGAGACGGCACCAAGTCAAAAATGTCGTCAAAAAAACTATACAATAATAGATACTTATCTGTAAGAGTAAATCAATCAAATTTTTTTTGCGGTAAACTGTACATCGAACACTTAGGAACTTTTCAAATAAGATCAATATTATTTACTTACATTTACGTCTTCTTGCAAACAAACACCTATCCCTATAATCTTAGAGTCTATTATATTAATGAACAGCGCGTCGTCCACTGGGACCTTCATAGTTTCTCTCTTACTCAATCATAAGTGATGAAGGCAGTTCCGACTTTGGGGAATCGTGAATGCTTTAATAATGGAAAGGTGTAGGGTTGAATAAAGCTCGACCTAGCTATGTCTACGACCTACCCTGTAACAGTTACAAATATTGCGATCAAGTGGCATGTGGCGATTTTGACACACACGGATTGGCTGTCTCGTGTTTGTCCTGTCATTTCATGATCATAATGTTGAGTTTATTTTTTGTCTTGTGTATATGACTTTTAATTTTAAAAGAGTACAGGGAGTTTTTTCCTTCAGTTTTTTTTTCTCGGCCTACACCAGGGACATTATTTAATGTATTGCAATATTTAATAAAGCCGAGGTAATGGTAAGGTAATGTCCCGAGACCGCGACCGAGACATAAGGATTTTAATATTGTGACTAAGTTAAGGTAGCTGAATAACATTAAGTACATTACCTTAGTTTATAATGTTACTAATGTTTAAATGTAATTTTTTTTTCGACGTTCGTTAAGTGTGTGTGGTCCTTATGGCGAAATAAATGTTTTCATTTCATTTCATTTCATTAAGATTTTATCGATTCTTTCAACCTATTTTATCTCGCCTGCCCAACAAAATAACATGATTCCTTTAAAATCTATATAAGTTTATTTATAAGCTTTTTTCTTTACAATCACATGTACCGAAGTACGGATGTACAGTATACATTTTCCGGTGTTGAAGTGCGAATTTTTTGAGGATCATTTATAATTAGTTCTTACATTAATTTAATAGATAAGAAACCGCAAGACACGTGTAGTTAAGAAAATAAAAATAATAGGTACATTTGTTTTTTATGCTATAAAAGTAACTACTAACCAAGATAAAATTGGTACTTTTAACGTTTTAGGACTAGGGCAGTAACTCAAAGTTATACATCGTAGCAATAAATACATACTTAAACGTTTATCGTCCAACAAGGATATAAAAGAAATTATGGGAAAACTCGCTGCTGGCACATTATCAAAATAATAAAACGCTTTGTGCCTAAAGTACCAAATTGGGCGCCACGAACTGGTTTTATTTTAAACACTTGTTGAATTGATGTTCAAATCGATCAGTATTTGGAAAGACTAAATTCAGTTCCAAATACGTATAGATACAGATTAATATAAAAGTATCAAATCAATACTGTCTTTCTTGTATATTCGCAATTTATTCCATTTAATTTCTTCCCTAATTATACCCACACTTATGTATTACGTACTAGTCTACTGACGATAAAATAATGTCCTTTATGGACGCAGCTTTATCACTCATTTATTATTATTATTATACTTTATTCACAAGTATTAAAACGGACTAAAGCAACAAAAAAGAACTCAATAAGAGAAAAAATACTAAAGGTAAGTGTACTCGAAAAACAATCTAAAATACGAATCCGGCAATTCGGACAGGAACAAAGTCAACGAGTACGTGCCTAATGCCGCCAATCCCAGGTTTTATCTTCCACGAACAGCAAAGCTTAGTACTTAACCATTATAATTTACATTGCTTATTTAGCAATACAGAATAAATAATGTTAATTAACCTTAACAAAAGACCACGCTCGAGTTTCCATTTCAACATCTTTCCTAAATAAATGAAAGAAAGTAAAAATGTTGATTGTTGAGTTATTATTATAGCACTGGTGTTAAAAGAATTCCATAATGATTGTGTTAAATATCTACAAAATAAATACATTTACGCTTTTAATTATCATATAGAGCAACTTATCTCTGCTGAAGGTATTAGACATTAACAATAGGTACCAAAACCCTTATTAGCTGAATGTAGAATTGCGTTTACCGATAAAGAAAATAAGCAATATCGAATCTAGATATTGTTTATTTCTGACATTGTTTTTTCAGCTGATTTCTATAGAATAAGCAACGAGCGAACTAAACTTTCCTTTATCTCATATAATTTAAACCAACATTATCTAAAGACATTTTATTTCAATTTGAGACAGAAACTAATAGAACTGCATAATGAGCTAAAATGTCAGTGTTATTTCAACAAAAGACTGGATAGAACTTGAAAATAACTAGTTCTTTCGTTATTTTAATGAAATTACGTTCACAAGCCCATCATGACTTTGTGCTGGAAGATGAAAAAAGCGAATAAATATTTAGTAACGTCTATTGTAAATACCACATACACGGTCGTCTGCTTCTAAAGTAAGAGCGAGTTGCTAAGCAGATGCCAATGTTTTAGAAAATAGACCACTGATATGAATACGTTTTTTGTACACAAATAAATTAATAAATATTTTAAAACAACAAAAACGGGTCTAAGAGTATAAGCGGTCGAAAAATAACTTGAGCAGATACATAATCTTCTAACACTTGGGCTATAAAGCGACCTTAAGGTCTAAGGAGATTAACAACAAAGCGTTTATATTATCTCACGTTATTTACCAACGATAAATTTTAAGCAAGGTCAGAACCGCAAGATCGTGGTGAGGAAATAACGTCGCCTTACTTTAGCTGAACAAGAAACGGTATTCCTGACTCGAAACTCCTCGTTTACTTCCAATTTCTATAAACTTCGATAACTTTATAATAATCTCGCTTGGAGGATGAAACGCGTGACCTTGGGATCGGACGATATAAATTTAATGAGGATGTTCTCAAGATTAATTATAAAATATATCTGGTCTGGTTTTAAAGTGATAAAATTAAAAAGTTCATTATTTGGACGCGTAGCTTTCATGATCGGTAGTATTATTAAGTATACTAGTCCGTCCATTTCCTCAATCTATAAATTATTGGCTGTATTTTGTTACATGAAAAATGTTATAGAATAAAGAGTAAGTACATATTTTGTTACATTACAACTACAGGATTAATTATGTTATATCATAGGACGGACAAAAGAAAAACAAACAATATGATGGATATTTCGAAATATCAAATGTATCATCAAATGAACTATAAACATTGCAAAAAGTTATTTTAAAAACGTCCACGAACATACTACATTTTGATTGAATTTAGAAAGCGTCCTGAATTTAAAATCAGTCCATTATAAATTCCTTGAAGATCCGATTTAACAAACTTAAAAAGAACAACAGAACTTCCGAACAAACCACAGCTAATCTCGATTGTGTTTCCTTAAATCTACTTTTTGAAACAATTACGTAACGTAATAATTCAATTTACGAAGTTTCGTTCTCAAATTATCATGATATATTATATACAATAATTTCATCATAAATTCAGCCTTATATTACTGAAATTTACATAAGACTTCATATTCTGGAAAATACTTATATGAATAAATCTTAAGCTTTTCGCATTATTTTATATAGTCGTAATACTTAATGGGCATGACGAAAGATTTTCAAAACCTCTTCCGTAATGTGGCTACACATTTACTATTTACGAAAATACCTATATTTCGGTAATAAACTTAAGTTTAAGGAAGATTAAAACTATTTTTCTAATATGTTTTCAATGAGAGCGGCAAAACGGCTGCAGGTGTCATGGCGTCGGCTCTGACGTCACAAAATAATCTGGGCCTTACTTTTTACTTTACTCTTTGGAGCGCGCCTGACGTATTATGTTATGTTGTGACGTCTGCGCTGTAATTTGTGTTTCATTCAAAATGGCCGATTGTAGTATTTTAATGTTTTATTTTATTGAAAATCACAATAATCTTATTATTTTACATAAAACTAAACCAGAATTATGAATTTTTTTAATATGAGTGTTCCCCTGAAATCATTAAATTGACGATTTTTTGATACTGTCGTCATGCCCATTATAGGCAGTCCTCGACTTACGTCGAACAATGTTTTGACACTATTCCTCAAGCATACGTCAATTGTTTCGATTTCTGGCATAGGAGAATTCACTTGTCGTACATATATAATTACATTAAGAACTTACTTTTGATAATAAAGTATGAATATCCTTTGTTATATATGGAGTTTTTTTTTTAATTTTGAGTCCGTGTGGATCATAACCCTTGAGTTTTACATGTAAACATATTATGAAGAAATATGTCTCGACTTACGTCGTTTCGATTTACGTCGCGTATTTCGAGAACCTAACATGCCGTAAGTACGAGGACAGCCTGTATAGAGCAAAATAAAGTTACGGTAAATGATGGTTGATATTTTCATAAACGTAATCAATAAACGAAAGAAAAAAATATTCGCCTAAATCTAAAACTTTTACTAATGCTTAACCTCATCGGCCATTATTATTTTTAAAATTGGCAGTATCTTTTGAAACCACGGTCTCTCATCGAGATACTCGTATATTTCAATCTAACTAGCCGTCTTTACTCAGAAGACTCACATTATATTATTGTAGACAGACAAGATATATTCAGAATGTGAGATATGTCGGAATACCTCGTTTTATGACAGACACCTGTGATAACACAGCGGTGAGTAACCTTTATTGCATAATAATTTAACAACAGTATTTATAAACTGTACTATTATAATACTAGCTAAACTGAGTCAAGCTTTGCTGTGGCTTTCTCTAATACTTAAGTTCCAATCGATAATTAATTTTCATACTTCATTGTTTCTGTTATCAATATTTTCTCTATTGATAGGGGTTGTCTTTGAGATCAACATTTGTGATAATACCACCTTTGTACTTTTGTATATTAGAATATTGTTATTTTCTTTAATGTAATTTAAAATTTTCAATAAAGTATTAAATAAATAAAGAACTCTTTGTATTGATATTCGTAGGTTTTGTTGCTATTCTATAATCTATACATATAAATAAAATTGGAGTGTCTGTTTTTAATATTAAAATAACTGCTTTTTACTAAATGCATATGGATCTATACACGATACATATACCAAAATAACATTTTTTACAATTTTTGTCTGTCTGTCTGTCTGTTTGTTCCGGCTAATCTCAGAAAAGGCTGGACCGATTTTGACGGGACTTTCACTGGCAGATAGCTGATGTAATAAGGAGTAACTTAGGCTACTTTTATTTTCGTTTTTTTTTTTAATAACTGCGAACTGAACCGTAACTTTTTTGTTAAACTCCACGCGAACGAAGTCGCGGGCACAGCAGACTTGCTTGCCATTTTTGTGAGAAATCCTATACGAAGAATATTCTACTTAAATAAAACGACCTTTTCAAACTTAAAGTCAATACATTAAATAATTTTTAATTTTTCGAGTTTTCCTGCTACAATCATAAGGGTAAAACGATAAAAATATAATTATATAATATACTTAACACGTAGTATGTGTATATAAAATTTTTCACGTCATTAAAAAAACAATATTTTAAAATACCGTTTTATAACACAATAATCAACAAGGTATAAGTTAAAAAAAAACAAACGAAAACGTTAAATAAAGAATAAATCTGTTTAAGTGCGTCCTACGCTACGCTTGCTAAGTAGTGGCCTCTATATTTTACAAAAAATTGTTTACTTATGAATGGAATCTATACTATAGTAATATTATAAAGCTGAATTCGTTGTTTTCTGGTTTCCTTAATCGCGCTAATCTCATAAACTACTGGTTCGAATCGAAAAATTATTTTTGTTTTGGATAGTCCATTTAACGAGGATATATAGGATAAAGTATATCCGTAGTATATGGTATATAATAGTATTATCTATAGGTACGTAAAGTAAAGCGGGTGAAACCGCGAAGCACAGCTCACAGCGGAGCAGTGGTTAGTACAATTTTTATATGAAAGAATACAAACAAAACGTATGTACATAATATATTAATAAATTATTATTCTGTACAACCATTATTGGCTTTTTTATCGACAAATATCCTACAAAACGCCAGAAGGCATTCCTTTTTTTGTTGCGTAGAAATGACAAGATATTTTTACAAATTCTGCGTAAGTTCATTGGTACAATTTTACTCATACCTACTTGTTTTCTGTAATCTTACCTTATTTATATTTGTTACTTACTTTTTACTCGCGGCTTCGCTCGCATTAAACTTTTTTTTAAATAAAAATAAAAAAATCTTATGTTTCTTCTAATGTCTCCAGAATAGATAGGTATGTGTACAAAGCTTCATGATGATCGGTTTAGTAGTTTTCGCGTGAAAGCGTATCAAACAAACTTACATTCACATTATTTTATAATATTAATAATATTGGGGATTATTTATGGTTTTATCTATAATTTACTATATTCTGTAAGAATTATGATCATGTAGTATAGAGAATGAACACGCCAGACTTAAAGACTTCAAGAAACATCACTGACATAAGAACGCATAATTTAATGCTATACTTAATCAAAATTCACAATATTTTTTATTTACCTCAAGAGGTGAGGACCTTGAACTAGAGTTAGACTAGATTACAAAATAAATATTGGAATCTAGTATTCATAGATCTAAACAGTAAACTGTGTTATAATGCCTACGGAAGAGTATCTGACCCAATAGACATTTTCATCCCAAGAGTGGACAAAGACTAAGTCATTTAAATTTTTTTATGTCTTACGGTCAACATTTTCAACTACTTTCTCGTAAAAACTTGAAACTATTTTCTTGACCCAGCAACAAAAGCGAACAAAATTTAGTGTTTGTAAAGAAAAAGGATAAAAAATGTATGAATTACCATTTTCAAACAACCATTTAGAGCTAACAATGAAACATAATACATTGTTACAAATGGCCACAACGTTGGCTTCAAATCTAATATTAGGACAATGAAAGGTTAATAGAAAGCATTGAGGAGGATGTGTTCAAAGGAGTGCAAATAATTGTACAGTGATATTCCATTGTTATCGAACGTAAGCCGTGGGTCAATTGGTCTGGTACTTCATATTTTAGATATCAAATAACTTTAATCTATTCATACTAAATTAAATGTTAATATTTTTTTCTGATTCGCGTTGTTCAACGTTGATATATACATAGACCTACCTTTTATTTATACTTTATTTTGCACTATAACTACATTACAAACGAAGATTAAAGATGGTTACAGATTTTGTAGCACAATGGGCAGACGTTTGGCTAATTAGCCATTTCTTCCAGACAACCCAAACCTTTACTTATTTTTTTGTTGAAAAACCATACGTAATTAGTAATTACGTATATTGCACTAAAGGTGGGCTTAGTGCTAATAGCGTACCAGCCAACGTTAAAACGTTTAAGAAAGTACGGAAAGGGAAAATAAACGAATCGCTTGTTCAATGTTATAATGTAGGTGCAAAATCTAGACTACATAATATCGCTTCATTCGAAAAGGATTTGAGAAGGATTCCTATACAAAGAAATAGAGTCTTTCGGCATATTTCTCTCAATCTATGCGGTGCGTGGTACAAAACATCTTGGTAGCAAGGTCGAATTCCACTTATTGTTGGTCGATATTTTTTTATTCTACTAGCAGCAATTTAGTTTAAAGCGGCTGGCTGCCTAGAACAAATACTTGCAGATATAGGTATATCTTTTAATTGTAAAAACAACCCGCTCCTTGCCTAAAACTTAACCAAACGAACGACATATAACTTCACGGAAATATACCTAATAGTGATATATATAATTATGATTATCTGCCACTTAAATATACGGAAAAATATTCTTTATGCGTACCTATACTACTGCTTTTGACATAATAAATATTCAAGTCACATAATTTCATAATGATTTAATGACCATATTTTAGTGTTTTTAGATATTTATCTAACTCAACAGTCCGTACTAACATGTGACAAACGAGACGGCAAACAATCACGAAACGAGATAGGCAATAATATAATTATTTATTACAAGTTTTATTTAAATAAAATATAATTTTATAATAAAATCATATTTTATTATATGAAAATATTAATATGAAAATATTAATATAATTTTATATAATAATATAATTTCATATAATAAAATTAGGATTGTTAAAAATAATGATATAATTTATTAGAAAATAAATAATGGACTTGTATAAAATATTAATCAATCAATGTCGGCGCACTAGCATTCGGATAGTAATACGAACGAATATTTAATTTATTTAAATTAAATCGGAGTATCGAATTCAAATTTTTATTCGAAATAAAAATGAAATTGAATATATAAGACGAAGTAACTGATTTCTTTTTCCTGTTACGTCACAATACGTTTGACATAAAGAGTAAGCCTCAATCACGTGTCGGAGCTTACATGTACACTTTTTATATTTCTTTACTTTTTTAACCAACTTCAAAAAAATGAGGAGGATTTTATGTGTCCCGATTGTGACGATTACTTTTTAATTGGAAGCTGGTGCTTAGATCGATATCTGAGGAGTACTTCGTGAGTTATCATAATAATGTATGTTTTATTTGAATATTTTTTCGTCTACCTACGTCGTACTTATTAATTGTTGATGTCAATCAAAGTCGGTTTTTTTCTATTAGCAAGCAAAACATAATTATATATAGTTTGTTATTTCTATTTTTATTCATAATTTCATAAAAACTAAAGTGTTCACGTAAGTTCGTAACGCTGAGATACGTATAAGGTTTCCGTCGTATGACGGATTACATTTGCCGCTAAATGAATTTAATTTCTTGTGGCTTATCGTTATGTTATATTTAATTAAAGATACATATCAAAAGAACCAGTTTCAAAATTATTTAGACTTGCTTTGACGTAAACTCGGTTTTTGTTTGTATACGCATGATCTTTAACTGTGTTTATTTTACTATTACTGTCGGAAGAACGGAGTCGTCCAGCAAGAGCTTACTACTAGGGAATGCAATCCCGCGGATCCGCAATCCCGCAAATGCGGGATCCCGCATAAAATTAGCGGGATTACAAATGCGGGATTACACCTGCGGGATCCGCAAGATTTGCAAGATTTTATTTTTTCCAGCCTGAATTCGCATAACAATGTGTACGGCACGAAAAGTGTTGGATTTCGTAGTATAATTATGCTATTTGTACCATTATTTCATGACTTGTAGTATGTAATTTCGTAAAGCAAGGATACTACGCGCGAAAATACCATAATTATACCTTCAGGTCGATTGACTTGATTTATTGGTCGAATCATTTTGTTTTTATTGTTTACCCTTCAATATAAAGAAATTATTTATCAGGCAAAAACCAAACAGTCGTCAAGAAGCTTCGGCGAATCTCTATGTAATGAATTTTACCAAGTAATTTGTATACTGGTGTACGTAGTATACAAATTCCTTGGTTTTTTACTATCTATCGGTCGTTTGACAAAGTAGGATGGGTGTATTTTATGTATGAGTGTGAGTGAAACAATGATATGATAGGGCACAGCAAGAAATTGACTGCTCAAATATGGAGCAGCCCGACTGGTACCTCGACCTTACAGAAGATCACAGCTAAATAATACTGCTTTCAAACAGTGTTGTGTTCGTGTTGGTGAGTAAGGTGACCAGAGCTCCTGGAGGGAATTGGGTATAAGGTCGACGACGCGCTTGTGATGCTTCTGTTGTTGCAGACGTCTATAAGCTAATAAAAACGGTAATTGCTTACCATCAGGTGAGCAGTACGCTTGTTTGTCTACCTAGTTATATATTTTAAAAAAAGTACCTACAAATCAATCAATTTTAGATTAGCGCAAGTCGGCAGTCGGTACTCGAAAGGACAGTTTTCGCTTTTTTTATCAAAGAATCGACGAAAAACGAAACGTAGTATAATTTTTTTTTCAGACTTTAATTCACATAAAATAATTTAGTTTTTGTCATTATTTCTGATCAAAATATAATTATACTATTTGTTTCTTCTAAGTAAATTATATTGATTCATTTAATGACTTCGAAAATAATTTTGTGGACTAATAATTCTAAAATATTGTACAATCCTGCAAATCTTGCGGATCCGCGGGATTAATGGTCTCAATCTTACGGATTTGCGGATTGTCTTTTGGGTGCTGGATTGCATTCCCTACTTACTACTCTTGAAATAAAGCTACAAACTGACATTTATTTTTATAACGGCTTTTTACTAAATGCGTATACACGGTACATAAACCAAAATAATTTTTTTTACAATTTTTGTCTGTCTGTCTGTTTGTTCCGGCTCATCTCTGATACTGCTGGACCGATTTTGACGGCTTTCACTGGCAGTAACCTGGTGTAATAAGGAATTACTTAGGCTACTTTTATTTTAGAAATTAATTTATTTTATAACTCTGCGAATTGAACAATAAATTTTTTGTTAAAATCCACGCGGACGAAGTCGCGGGCACAGCTAGTTTGTTATATAATCCATACCGATATTAAATTTTAATTTTAATATATTTTTTATTAATAATGAAATATCAAACCAATGAATAAAATACAGCCTTATTAAGAACCTCCTCCCTTTTTTTAAAGTCGGTTAAGAAACATACGTCAATTGATCACCAGACATGTGCCAGTATGTTATGACGTGTCTTACCGGATGTTTGAAACTTGGACATCTTCAAGAAGGGTGAACACTGAACAGGTATTTCATTGACAAGAGTACTTTAACCTAGACCTCGCCTTAGCTTTAGACCGGGCAAGGTTAGATCATATGTATTTTTTTTTTATGTTACTAAGTCGACAAACAAGCGTACGGCTCACCTGATGGTGACTACCGTAGCCTATAGACGCCTGGAACACCAGAAGTGTCGCAAGCGCGTTGCCGACCCTATCCCCAATCCCCCCCAGGAGCTCTGGTCACCTTACTCACCAACAGGAACACAATACTGCTTGAAAACAGTATTATTTAGCTGTGGTCTTCTGTAAGGTCGAGGTACTACCCCAGTCGGGCTGCTCCATATTTTGAGCAGGAAATTTCCTGCTGTGCCCTACCTTAGTTATTATTATTATTATTATTTGTATTATTGTATCGTGTTACATATAGATCAGAACAAATAATAATATGTCAACAAGCAACTGAAATAATTAGTCTTTTCATCTAAATAAAAAATTATAGTTTAAAAAACTAAAAAACACGCTTTTATAAATAAAACAAACTAAAAAGTAGAAAATCTTATCAAATTAGTGTATTGTCATGGGTCCTCGATAAGTCTACCAAGTTTGAATGAAATCTGAACGTTAGAAGTGGATCAAAATGAAGTCCAAAGGAGTCGGTTACAAACAAATATACCTACATATTAACAAACATACACGTGAAGCTAATAAAAAGCGTGTAATAAAAAAGTCTGATTTTATAAATATCCGTTTATTGTAACAATCTGTCTATTTGTTACTCTAGATTAATAGATCGTAGTTTAGTAAGTTTTAACCAAAATTATGGTTATCTGACTTTCATACTTTATAAAGGATAAGAGATTTCCATCCCTGGAACCAAAAGGCGTAGAGACTTGAAATTTGGTAGGAATATTCCTTTCGCCGAGTAGAGGTAAGCTAAGAACGGATTTTACGAAATTCCACACACAAGAGGGGGTTGCGGGGGTTAATAAAACATATGGCAAAACAACGCTTGCGGGGCAGCTAATACTTTATAAAGGAAAGCCATTAACGTATAAATATAAACCAGAGCATGCTTGACAGGTAACTTACCCTTTTGGCCTGAAAACTCTGTTTACTTGTATTAATATTTAATTTATAATGTTTAATTATATATTCAATTAGATTATGTGATATTATTTTAAAAGTGCGGAATCCCGTGGGATTGACCAATCTCGCATTTCGATCCCGCGATATTGAATGAGCTGCGCGCTTGCAATCCCTGTAGGCGTGACGTCAAAAGTAATTTAAATAGATCCAGGAGTAATCAAAATAGATGTAATTTAAAATTATAATTTAAAACACAAAAGTGAAAAAGAAATTCCCACATCACTACATAGTATAAAACAAAGTCGCTTCCCACTGTCTGTATGCTTAGATCTTTAAAACTACGCAACGGATTTTTATGCTGTTTTCTTTAGTAAATAGAGTGATTACAGAGGAAGGTTTACATGTATAATACATGCATAATATAGTAGAGGAACACTGATAGTTTTCGCACTCGTGCGAAGCCGGGGCGGGTCGCTAGTATATATATAATATCCATTCCTTTGTTTGGTTGCCCCTTTTGCTGGCTATCACCATTACAACAACGTTGATGATTAGTTTGCATGTTATTGCGATGTACGGTAAGTATTGAAAACTGACAATCTTTTAAGAAAGAAATATACATTTTGCACTGCGCTGTTTTTAAAATAAAATGAACAAAAAATTGGAATATAAACACAAACACATTTTAGTCATACAAGAACGTAAAATACCATCTCATCATTCTTACCGTATCCTATAAATTCAAGCGAAAGAACATAACTCAAAACAGTCGCTCCACGAATGAGGGTAGACATTTATTTCCCATATATTTTCATTATCACATTACGTTTATCTTAATAAAACACGCAAAAGATTATAAAGAATATATAAATAAAGTTACGCATTGTTTCAGTCAATTACGTTTTGAGTCACGGTCGTTAAACGAGTCGTAAATATTCAGTATACTGGAAATATATCTCATGGTGATCTGACTGCTGATATAAAAATATCTAATGTAATTTAAGTATCTCACTTTTTCAATTTAAGGGGATTATTTGGCGCTATGTTGTTAGGAACTGCACTTATCTATCTCTACTCACTTTGTAATTGTAGCTGTACTTGTACACGTCGTTGATAAATGTTTGTAAGTATAAAGGTTTTTCTAAAATGTAATTCATTAAATATAGCACTACTGTCTTACGTGTTTAATAATTGTGTTTGCTAGCAAACGAAAAAAAACCGACTTCAATTGCATCGGCAAGTAATAAATAATTCATAAATTAACAAACCCACTAGTCGTCACTACGCTTTTCGAAGGTTTCCCTCGATTTCACTGGGATCTCATCATCAGATCTTGGTTTCCTTATCATGGTACCTAAGTTGGGATATTCCCTTTCCAACAAAAAAAGAATGATCAAAATCGGTTCATAAACGACGAAGTTATCCCCGAACATACATTAAAAAAAAAACATATATACGGTCGAATTGAGTAACCTCCTCCTGTTTTGAAGTCGGATAAAAACAGTTAAATCTCTAAATAAAATATTATTTTTGGCCTTGAAACAAATTGAAGCACCAAAAAAATCCTAGTACTAATCAACTGACATTCAACCACCATTATTTTTAGATTTATAAAACAGAAAATCGCAAAAGATAATTTTATCAAAGAAGTAACAGTTATTAAGTAATGTTAAAAATGTTTTTGTAAGACCGCGCTAATTTGACGGAACTTGAAAGGAATTATATTACAGGACAGTGGGCAAAGTTGTGTCCAAATGTGCACCTTGACTTATGACATAGTCAGGATAGGCTCACAATGTCATAATTATGTGGGAACAATAGTCTTATAACTGAAATTAATTGTTATAGCAATGATCCAACAATAACTAATCTAACAAATCCAATTCCAGAATCTAGAACAATTTAGATTTTTAAACTTTCACGTGCACTATTAACAATTTTACTTTCACTAACTAAACTTACCGAAATTTATTAAATACTAGCTGTACCCTGCGCGCTAGCCTACGCTTTTTTTTCTTTAATTTTTTTTTTTGGTCGTATCAACTCCGAAACCTTGGTTGGCTCAAGCAAAACACTTTGCTGAAGATCATGACATTATCAAATGCATAGTTTACGATTCTATAAAGGACATACAGACAAACATTCATTTTTGGATTTACACAAAATGTTAAAAGTGTGTATTTTTACACAGACATAATTTTACAATATATTATGTTAATAATGTGTAATAGAATTATATAACTATTAACTATACAAGAAAAAAGGAGAATGAAGAACATTATTTTGTTTCAATGGTACTATTTTCAGGTATTTATTAGCACAATAAATTATATTACCCTGTCTTTATCCTGTGTAATGAAGGAAAAAAACCACTTTGGGGGTAATCAAAACTCAGTACGGGTATAAGAAAAAGACGTCTGATGTGATAGTGATTTATACTTCTGTAAGAACTAAGCTTAGTAGAACTAAGCTCTAGACCAGGGGTCACCAATTTGTTTCACTCGGGGTCCGTTTGAAGAAATGAAATGACCGTCGCGGTCCGCACATCATTTTATAGACAAAAATATTTATTCAACAAACGAAATAACAAAGGTATTTTTTTACACATTAATGAGAAAAATGACGTTTTTTTTATCTGTCTGAAGTTTGAAGTTGCGTGGGATATATTTTTATTAAATTATGTACTCTGTAGTGTAAGTTCCTGTGTTCTCGCGGTCCGCGCAAAATGGGTCGTCGGTCCGGATGCGGACCGCGGTCCGCGAGTTGACGACCCCTGTTCTAGACGATATGTAACTCTGGTAATAACAGTTGTTATTTTAACAAACCACATCTACGATACAATTTAAGACATTCTTAAATCTTTCTCTCGTTCTTATAAACCGAGCTTTGTAGTTCAACAGTTTTAAATTAAAACGAAGAGAAATGATCTGAGATCGTTGGCGCTTCTCCAAAGTAATAGATATTTTGTTGTATAATCTCACAATCTGTCCGTATTTGAGATTAAATGTCATGACCAAATTTTATAATGCCAATTGACTTTTTTTCATTTTTTTTTCTTCATATTAATCATAGAAAAATAAGTATAATTTGTTTGTATTTAATTTTCTTACCAAAAACTTAATTTAGTAAATAAAAAATTACGTTAATTACATAGAATTGAAATAAAAAATACATAACTAATTACTAAATAAGGGAAATTACGAAATGTTACATTATTGATTGTTTACAAATTTATATATTTTTTATTTATTAGTATCATAAATTTTGAGCTTAGATCAAATCAACTGAAAATTTTACAAAAGGGGTAATTAATGTGTCATATAATATGTGTATATGTTAATACGTTTACAAAGTGCCCTTAACCATAATTGGAAACCAAACGGTTATTCAGAAGGTCAGTTCGTTAGTACCGAGGCGTGGGAAAGGATAGAGCTGTCTTGAAAAATTGACAGAGGTTCGAGTGCTTTGAGTGCTTCAAGGGTAACTTTATTAGCGTATAAGAGTAAAGACGACCAATTAGCTGACGGAAATTAGAAGACGAAAAACCTTTGTGAATCGTAGCGAAACTTGTTTGGTTTAATTGCAATTCTAAGGCTTTTATCGAGGAAGGCTATAGGCTATATATCATCACGCTAAGACCAATAGGAGCGGACCACGAATGAAGAATTTTACAAAATCGGGGTATTTTGAGAGCTTTCGCTGCGTGCGCTGCGTAAACAGTTAAAGTTTCGAAAGAATCATGTATGAATGGGCATGACGAAAGATTTTGAAAACCTTTTCCATAATGTGGGTACACATTTACTATTTACGAAAATACCTATATTTCGGTTATAAACTAAGTTTAAGGAAGTTTAAAACTATTTTTCTAATATGTTTTCAATTAGTGCGACAAAACGGCTGCAGGTGTCATGGTGTCGGCTCTGACGTCGCAATATAGGTACAACATGTAGTGCGTCGGGCGCGTTCCACCTAAGGCCCACAACGCTTTTAATTTTGACGTATTATATAGTGTGACGTCATGCGCTGTTAGTAATAAGCTAGTTAGCTGGTTAGTAATAATTTTTTATGACCGTACGAGGTCATCGAAAATTGATTTTTTTTTGCAAATTGCGTGGTACGTTATCCTGGTCTTACGCTCACTGCTGCTCTATCCTCTGCTAACTCTATTACCTAACACAATCGAGAGTTTTCGTAGAAGAAATTTTTGTTCGTCTCATAAAAATGAAGCTATTACCGGAAAATTAGCTTGATAGTAATCAAGTGAAAAAAATGTACTAGGGATCCCGGACTATAATGTTGTGACACATATTTTATTTTTAATTAACATATTTAAATAAATATTAAGTCATAGGTATGGTATAAAACTATATAAATTATTATCAATGTAATATTGATTTTATATGTACCGTATGAAGTTCTAAGTATCGTTATAGATTGCATCTGATACCATTTAATCCAAAACCATATTTTTTTCCATATCCTACGATCACGCTTTGAGAATACCCAGATGTTTTTTTTCTCCGAATCAATCCTAGCTTAGATAGTAAAAGATACATACTGTTCTCTGCGATGAGTTGATTTTAATATCAAATATCGGCTTTACCATTGTGAATGATTAGTTTGACGGATTCTTCGAATGAACTGAATCTCGAAAGCATGTTTTAGATAGAATTAAAAACAAGCATTACATAATTTTTTGACTAGCCCGTTGGCGCAGTTTGTACTGACCCTGCTTTCTGCTCCGAGGGTTGTGGGTTCGATTCTCATTCCGAGTCTGGGTGTAATATACATATTTATTTATATATGTGTCGGAGAGTCAATACAGATGGTTATTAATGACGGTACCTGTGTTATTATTATTATTCATCTACCCTCACTAATTCTATTATTCGAGCCATTCAGTCGTGTATAAAAGACCGATGCGGCCGCAGCTAGGGGAGTCTTGGCTCTGGCGTGGCGCGGTGCACTTGTGTATCCTACTAGTAGTTTAACCTCGACTCTTGAAAGGGTTAGTTTGTGTACACGAATTAATTGTTACATTATATTGTGGGCAACTCGGACAGTGGAGGCGAGCGTTAATGCGCATTATAAAGACGGCCGTCTTAAACCTAGACTCGGGTCGCAACTCCCGGGCACTGCTATGAGTTGTCCCTCTGCCACGCGATAGACGGTTCCCGCTCGGTGAGTCCATTGAATACTAAATAGTTAGAACTATCTTGTGTTAAACTTACATTGTTAATAAACCAGATCGGTCATCCGTCCGTTCTTCTCCTACCTACTTCTGATCTGCGACATCAGAAGTGGGATACTGTTCTCGTGCCCACTAAGAGTGTTACTATAGTGAGTAATTTATTTCACGATGCCACGAGTATCGCGTTCGCGTAGTCCCGTTAAATTATTGTGCGATCGAAGAGCAAGTCGAGTCGACATCATTTAAACTGATAAGTTAAAATATTCAATGTCGCGAGCATAGTCGTGGTATTTAGGTTGTTTGTTAAGTTTTTGTGGTTACCCACTTGTTTGTGATAACGTTTTAATATCTCCTCAGCTTGAGTATTTCCGATTACCCTCTGTAACGGATATTTTTGTGTTGTTTATTGTAGTGCCGAGGGAGCGTGAAGTTTCTGATAGGACGGTTGTTTTGTTGTATTCTTATCGGTGTACAAGTGATTTTTGTTCAGTGTTCGATTGCGTAATTCGATTTACCGGTTTATTTGTTGAATTTAGTTTTATTGTGATACGTAGGTAGTTGTGTAGTGTTTAATTTTGTTAATAGATTTTCCGATTCAGTTTTTGTTTCGATTCAGTTACAATGTTAGATCGTGAGCATAATCTTAGTACGAGCCGTCGCGATTTTGTCAGGATAGACGAGCGATATTTTGTTTTTGCTTACAAATTCGATTAAGGAAGATGCCAGAAGGTCGTGTACTAATTGAGTTTTATGTGGATAACGATCATAATGGTGAACATCTTAGTGATGTGACAGAAAACTGATGTAATCACTCTAAAGACTGTAGTGTGTAGTCATCAAGAGGATGATACACGATTGCTGGTTGGGTGGCTTACATAGTTGTTAGTGTTGTAGAAAAAGAGTTTGGTTATTGAAAATTGGATTGACGTTGGTACACGACTCTGGACAGTTATATTTGCGTTAAGTTTTTGTGGTTACCCACTTGTTGGTGATAAAGTGTTAATATCGTCTTAGTTTGAGTATTTCCGATTACCCTCTGTAAGGAGTATTTTTGTGTTTTACACGATACTGTAACTATTGTTGTGTGTTGAAGTGCCGAGGGAGCGTAAAGTTAGAGACGCAATCTTCCGAATAGTTATTTCTACACGATACGTGGCGTATAGGTGATTGCTGTGATAGCATATTCAATGTAGTTAAAAACTTAAAAGTGTGTATCGTGAATGAACAACTGTAGGTTTGAAGTGAGAAATAAGTGTTTCATTGAGGGTTTTCAGTCCTTTTCTACCTTTGATTGATTTATTCAAACTATTTAAAAGTTTCTTTAGTTGTTCTCTATAAGGACGTTTAAATTACAGAGAGTTAGTTGTCCTTTGATTGATTGGGCCCATTAGGGTAGTCGTTTACAACGACTGTTAAAATTTGTTTTGTTACAAAATGAGGAGCGTAATCAAAAGAAACTTGATCCGAAATATCGAGGCCCTTTTCGCGTAATAGAAGTTCTCATAGGTAATCGGTATACCCTTAAAGTTTTAAATTGTAAACGTACCTACAAATTAGCTCACGAAAGGTTAAGAAAAACTCCAGCACGTCATGTACCAGACGATGTTGATGAAGTTTATGATCTTGTTGATAATGATGATGTTCAAGTTTAAGTAGATGGAAAGTCTCGAGTGAATGACTCTATCGACCGTAATGTGTTCAACCGTACCAGTGTAGTTATTCGTAGTCGTAGCCCGGTAGAATTGTCTCTTGGGGCAACCCAGGAGTCCAGGGTGCGCGGCGTGCGTTTAACTCTGGCGGAGGTCGTGGTCGTGGTCTATTGAGAGCGTAGCGTATAGTCACAGGGATGACTGACACGGGCGATTCATTCGGTGGATATGTGTACTGAGATGTATGTGACTGACACATGTACTGTGATTGCTCTTCGTCTAGAGAGCCGTGGTGTTAGAGGTCTTTACTCGAGGATTTTTGGTTGTAGCTTGTTGTAGAAGTAGACGTACGGTCTATAGTTCTGGTTGTGATGACGTCGATGGTACATGGCTGTGGTAATTGTGTGAAGTGATTAGTTATAATTGGTTTAAGGACATTTATGATTCAGATTATTGTAAAGTTCTTGAAATAATAATAGAACCTATAGGTATGTTCACGATCGTTTACGAAGGATTCCTCTTACTGATGTAGCTGCTGGATTAGATTTGTTTAATGTTGTTGATGCTAATTTGGTCGTATCACATGAGGTGATGACGATATATGTTGGTCGTATCACATGAGGTGATGACGATATGTGTGGCAATAGTAGTTGTCACTAGCTGCTGACGCAGTCGGGCCATGAGCTACTGTCGCTCGATTTAGGTGACAGTAGCGACTCTTTTAGTTGGTTATCGTCACTCGATGGAGGTGGCATGAGTTGCTGTCGCTCGATTTAGGTGACAGTGGCGACTTTAGTGGTTATCGTCACTCGATGGAGGTGGCATGAGAAACATGTTTTGGTTGCATTGCTCGATGGAGGCAATATCGTCACTCGATGGAGGTGGCATGGAAACATGTTTCGATTGTATTGCTCAATGGAGGCAATATCGTCACTCGATGGAGGTGGCATGAGAAACATGTTTTGGTTGTATTGCTCGATGGAGGCAATATTGTCACTCGATGGAGGTGGCATGGAAACATGTTTCGATTGTATTGCTCAATGGAGGCAATATCGTCACTCGATGGAGGTGGCATGAGAAACATGTTTTGGTTGTATTGCTCGATGGAGGCAGTATCGTCACTCGATGGAGGTGGCATGGAAACATGTTTCGATTGTATTGCTCAATGGAGGCAATATCGTCACTCGATGGAGGTGGCATGAGAAACATGTTTTGGTTGTATTGCTCGATGGAGGCAATATCGTCACTCGATGGAGGTGGCATGGAAACATGTTTCGATTGTATTGCTCAATGGAGGCAATATCGTCACTCGATGGAGGTGGCATGAGAAACATGTTTTGGTTGTATTGCTCGATGGAGGCAGTATCGTCACTCGATGGAGGTGGCATGGAAACATGTTTCGATTGTATTGCTCAATGGAGGCAATATCGTCACTCGATGGAGGTGGCATGAGAAACATGTTTTGGTTGTATTGCTCGATGGAGGCAATATCGTCACTCGATGGAGGTGGCATGGAAACATGTTTCGATTGTATTGCTCAATGGAGGCAATATCGTCACTCGATGGAGGTGGCATGAGAAACATGTTTTGATTGTATTGCTCGATGGAGGCAATATCGTCACTCGATGGAGGTGGCATGAGAAACATGTTTTGGTTGTATTGCTCGATGGAGGTGGCATGAGAAACATGTTTTGGTTATATTGCTTGATGGATGCAATTCATGTGGTTATCGTCACTCGATGGAGGTGGCATGAGCTGCTGTCGCTCGATTTAGGTGACAGTGGCGACTTTAGTGGTTATCGTCACTCGATGGAGGTGGCATGAGCAACTGTCGCTCGATTTAGGTGACAGTAGCGACTCTTTTGGTTGGTTATCGTCACTCGATGGAGGTGGCATGAGCTACTATCGCTCGATTTAGGTGACAGTAGCGACTCATATGTGGAAAGCAATAATGAAGTAATGTTTATACCGAAACGATTGGTCAATTTTGATTTAATGGTAGATTCGCGTATGGTTGTATGGTGTGTCAACAAAAAGAGGTTGTACTATCGCTTTATCCTTGGTTAAGTGTGGGTCAGGATAGGCCGAGACGAAACTTTGATATCGCAGTACCTTTTTGCTTTTTACGGCATCACACGGGGACGTGTGACTTGTCAGGATGGCCGTGTCGGAGAGTCAATACAGATGGTTATTAATGACGGTACCTGTGTTATTATTATTATTCATCTACCCTCACTAATTCTATTATTCGAGCCATTCAGTCGTGTATAAAAGACCGATGCGGCCGCAGCTAGGGGAGTCTTGGCTCTGGCGTGGCGCGGTGCACTTGTGTATCCTGCTAGTAGTTTAACCTCGACTCTTGAAAGGGTTAGTTTGTGTACACGAATTAATTGTTACATTATATTGTGGGCAACTCGGACAGTGGAGGCGAGCGTTAATGCGCATTATAAAGACGGCCGTCTTAAACCTAGACTCGGGTCGCAACTCCCGGGCACTGCTATGAGTTGTCCCTCTGCCACGCGATAGACGGTTCCCGCTCGGTGAGTCCATTGAATACTAAATAGTTAGAACTATCTTGTGTTAAACTTACATTGTTAATAAACCAGATCGGTCATCCGTCCGTTCTTCTCCTACCTACTTCTGATCTGCGACATATGTATTATTTATAAGTGTGTTTATCGAAAAAAATCTTTAGGAACAGACGACCGTGTGTATATTGTGTAGATATTTATTTATTATCTATACTAATATATAAAGCTGAAGAGTTTGTTTGTTTGGTTGTTTGTTTGTTTGTTTGTTTGTTTGAACGCGGTAATCTCTGGAACTACTGGGCCGAATTGAAAAATTCTTTCAGTGTTAGATAGCCCATTTATCGAGGAAGGCTATAGGCTATGTGTCATCACGCTAAGACCAATAGGAGCGGAGTCCACGCCGAGGAAGTCGCGCGCAGAAGCTAGTTTATTATAATGAGGATCAGTAAAGTTCTAGCAAATTGAATAGAACTAGTATCCACGTTATTCTCTATGACATAAGAATGATATTTCTTTTTGAATTATCCAAATCGGACCATTACTTACGAAGATATTAAGTTATAAACATTATGCCGTTCCTGCCGCTACGTCAGTGTACGCGGGATGCGTGTGACGTCACTCGGACGTTCCATGCCAGTTAGCCCATAGTAGCGACAAGCTGCGATGGTGTTTTCATTTAAACTATCTGTCCTACAAAAAATTTGTAAGGACATAATTTGTAGCAAATTGCTTTGCCTACAAATATGTTCATATAACTTTTTGCCGAAATTTAAAAATTGAAGAAGTTATAAGCAAAAAAGTGAGAAAATTTCTATAAAGATTTTCTTTTTTGCTCTATAACTTTTTTTTTATACATTTCACAAAAAATACCTCTGACCAGTCTTGTAGATGGTTTTTTGAGGAAATTTTTCTCTACAACTTTTTTGAATTTCATTCATTTAAAACGCTGTTACACCGCTCCAAAGTTGACCGGGTTCGTCAATGCTCATGAGAATCCGGTCAAAACGAAAAGCTTAACTTAGTTTTATGATCCTTTTTTTATTGTAAATATATTCTTAAATTTTTTTTGTTAAATCCCTGCCTACAACATTACTTATTCATTCAAAAAAAAAAAAAAATCAAAAATATTTATTTCGTCATAAGGTGGTATTGAACACACTTAACGAAAGTCAAAATAAAAAATAAATAAATCATTTACAAAAAAAAAAAAAACTAAACAATGCAATAGAAAGTTAAGGCAGCAAACAATTAAACAATAAAATAAAAAAATAAGAATTTATATCTTAACATTAGGTACATTACAAACTTGCGTAATGTGCCCAGTGTTATAAGCAACCTTAACTTAGTCAAAATATTAAATTACTAATGTCTCGGTAGACATTACCTATCTACTTTATCCTCGGCTTTATTAAATATTACAATAAGTAAAGTCCCTAGTGTAGGCCGAGAGAAAAAAAGCCGGCGGAAAAAAAACTCTCGGTACTCTTTTAAAAAATTCATAGTGAGATACAAGATAAAAACGCAGTAGTGGACCATGAAATGATCAGGACAAACACGAGACAGCCAATCGTGCGTGCCGAGACCATCCCATGCCACCTGCTCACAATGTTTGTAACTATCTAATATTACAAGGCGGGTCATAGACATAGCCTGGTCGAGCTTTATTCAATCCCATGCCTTTTCATCATTAAGGTATTCATTAATTGTATAATAGGCCTTATTGCATAATGCTCGCTTTATAATTTTTTTAAACTTCAGTAAAGGCAGAGATTGAAGCGCATTTGCATGAGCTGTCTGTGGGGTAGGGCTACTGGGAATACCACGTTAAAAAAATATGATTTATGAGATATTGGATTACCTAAGTAGATACATTCGAAGAAGATTAAGAGAAGTCAACGCATTTTTGGAAAACATTAGTATTTCCGAAACTGGTTGAGACTCAAAAGTACTCTTCTACACATATGTATAATGAGGATCAATAAAGTTATAGCAAATTCAATAAAACTAGTATCCACGTTCTTCTCTATGATATAGGAAAGATTTCTTTTTGAATTATCCAAATCGGACCATTACTTACGAAGATATTAAGTTATAAGCATTATGCCGTTCCTGCCGCTACGTCAGTAATAATAATAAATAATAAACGTTTCACACTCAACGGCCGCCAGTAGGATTTTCTCCTGTGTCGGGGGTCCGGAAACACACACAATACACAACCACAAACGCCCAGACCATGACAAACATCTGTATGGCCAATACAAATTTTTGTCATGTGCGCGGATCGAACCCGCGACTGCTAGCGCAACAGCTAGTGCTGTGACCGCTGCGCCAACGCGTCGTCATGTAAGCGGGATCAGTGTATGCGGGATGCGTGTGGCATCACTCCGACTCATAAAACTCACTCCGGATCATAAAACTAAGTTAAACATTTCGTTTTGACCGGATTCTCATGAGCATTGACGAACCCGGTCAACTTTGGAGCGCTGTAACAGCGTTTTAAATGAATGAAATTCAAAAAATTGTAGAGAAAAATTTTCTTCAAAAAACCATCTACAAGACTGGTCAGAGGTATTTTTTGTGAAATGTATAAAAAAAAAAGTTATAGAGCAAAAAAGAAAATCTTTATAGAAATTTTATCACTTTTTTGCTTATAACTTCTTTAATTTTTAAATTTCGGCAAAAAGTTATATGAACATATTTGTAGGCAAAGCAATTTGCTACAAATTATGTCATTACAAATTTTTTGTAGGACAGATAGTTTAAATGAAAACACCATCGGAGCTAGTCGCTACTATGGGCTAACTGGCATGGAACGTCCGAGTGACGTCACAGCCTTCCGCGCCGGCCGGTTAGTAAACTCCGCTAGTAATTTGATCATAACTTCGTCAATTTTTGTCGTAGAACAAAAATTTTTGCACTGTATGTTAAGGATTTCTTAGTTCTATAAATCTGCATTCTCAACTAAAAACGTTACGGATCCTCATTGTATATTGTGGAAGACATCAAAATATCACACTACTTTATTATTTATTCTTCATTCTACAATACACTCGCTATGACTCAATATACATAATTATATTATACACGCTTCAATTTATCAAATAAAATTAAATTATACTAAAAATTTAGCAAAGATGAATACTACCTCTGGACTTTAAATGACGATTATGATTACGACGATATTCAAATGTAGTTATTTTTTCTTTATTAAGGACCTTTTTTCGAGTAAAGGCCTCCTCCATTATACTCCAAAGTTTTCTATCTTCGGCTTTTGACGTCCAATTGTCTCCTGCTATCTTTTTAATCTCACCAAACTTTTCAGGGGGCCTACCCTGCTTCCCTTTTTCCTAGCGGGCCAGGCACGTGAGTTATTGATTGAGTGATTATTTAAAGCAATACTATAAAAAATATAAAATGGGCCTTATGATAATATACCCACTTAATTTAATAAGCCCTCTCGAGCTTTGTTCAGAACTCGTAAACCGCGCAAACAAGAGTGGCTGTGTTTAAGTTCGTTCTGTACATAAATGAAATGTTTAAGTTCGTTCTACGCACAAATCAAAGATTCATGGCTAGATCAACAATAAAATTACTCGCACGTAATACCTTAGATACATTTTCATGAAAATTCCTTTAGCTCGAATCTTAAAGAAACTTTTCACTAAAATATTACTAAGCATAATTATTTAGTTCATTTCAAAACTCTCTTCATTATTCTTTACGTGAAATTGATATAATATTTACATTATTTGAAATTTGTACTGTATCTGAAATTATAAAGTTTAAAACTTGATTTTCTTACTATACTTTGTGTTGAAACAAAACAAATTTAACAAAAATTGTTAATGTCGTTTAATTTATAAGTTGTTTTTAGAACGAAGTTTCTTTTGGGGCGTTGCGGAGGGGTACCTTTATGTCTATGTATGATGGTTATACAGTTACTAATCTAATGTATAGTCTACGTGATGACTGTTATTATTATTGCAGTTTGCTATTATTATTATATCATTCGATAATTATTATATATTTTTACAAATAATTGTAAATGAAATAAAGGTGTTACGATAATTTAGTAAAGTAGTTTTAATTTTATTTTACCCGATAATTATTACCTCTATAATAATAAGGAACTTCTTTCCTATCTGGTGTCCCATGACACCACAATTTGTTTTTTTTTTAATGTAGGTACTTGTTGTTTATAGATATGTATTTCTGTATGTTCAGTTCAGTTCAGTTCAGCCTATTGCAGTCCACTGATGGACACAGGCCTCCCAAAGTTCGCGCCAGACATCCAGGTTTCCGCAATCCCCATCCAGCCTACAACTGCAATCTTACGTAGATCATCGGTCCAATCAATGGGCCGGAGGACGTCCTACTCCTACACTGAGTTTGCCAAGACGCGGTCTCCACTCCAGGACACGTCTGCTATACCTATGTATTATTATTATTTATTATCTTCTCTATTTCTGTATGTATCTGTATATCTATATGCAGTGGCGTGCATAAAGTTTTTAGACAGGGTAGGCAGTCAAAAAAAAATTGCGTGCGCACAAAGTACACATGTCAGAAGTGAAACTTCTTTGGCAAACTAATTTAAAAAAACGAATTGAAAAACAAAAATACAATTAAAAATCACCAAACTGCTGATAGCGCCATCTATACCAAACGAAACAAAACTCGATTCTACACTAGATGTCACTTTATATTACAACCAGAAAATAATTTACATGAATATTATTTACTGTTCTTAATTAATTATTAATTGAATAATTACCTTTATTTAGTAAAAAGTTACTCGTCATGTCCTCTGAAAGGTAGTTCTTATTTACCCAAAAAACTCACTATATCAATTAGCCGTCGAAATGTTTCGATTCCAAATGTCGGATCTATATTATGGCGTTCAAAATATCATTTGAATGCTTGTTTCGATGCGGTTTTTGCCAAAAGTATGTAATTTTATAGAAAATGCTAGATGTTTTTCGGACTGATCATGTTTTTTTTACAGTATTAGTGAAATTGTGCAAATCTACGTACCCATTACAATTCCAAACTGATTTAGAAGTTTCGAATAACAAGCAAAAAAAAAACACTTTACTTTCATTAAACACACATCTCCGTTACATATTTCACAAATAAACTTATCTATCACTAATATATTGATATTTTCACTAATTACATAAAAAAACAACGCACAAACGAAAAATTCAAAGCGAATACTGACTACTGAAACTGAATAGTGAATTGTCATAATATTACACTGTGCCACTTGATTGGACGGCGGCAGCGATTGCGTAATCGATTACGCGACCGTGTCAAAAATCATAATTATTGGTACGAAATGGGTACAAACGAGACAGTTTGATTTGACAGGTTATTCTTTAGGCAGTGCCTCTACCATTGGTTAACCGACCAATGTTAAAAACACAATACTTTGTTCGAATTCCATATGACGCGTGACTTTATAAAATTGTAGGATTATAATTATGTCATTCTGAAATTACTAAGATTTGTATGGGGAGTTTAACTTCGAGTTAGGCTAGTAGTTCATAAAAGGCCCGGCGCGCTGATATCGCATACATATTATAATTTATACGACGGCGTGTTTTTAAAATTGAAGGAGATTTAAATTTAATTATGGTTTATGTCTTTTTCAAAAATATTTAATGTTCATGTTTTATATATCATTTTTAGTAAGATGCCAGGGTAGGCAGTGCCTTTCTGCCTATATGTGATGCACGCTACTGTCTATATGGTGTATATGTATATATTCCTGTTACATAAAATTTTTGCGCCCCATTCCACACTCCCTACGTTAGTCCTCTTCCCAAAGGTTTGCCTGGAAGACATCGCTGTATTAGCGATAAGGCCGCCTATTGTTATATTTTCCTAATATCATGTATTGTTATAAATTTGTATGGGTGTGCGAAAGTGTAAATAAAAAATAAACAATTACATCCCTATCATAGATTCAAAACACATGCATCAACTACCAACTACATAGTTCAATATAAAATATTATAACGGTCGCAAACAGCTGATTCATTCGTGTGCAGATGAGTTGCTACCACATGTATTGTCTAAATACGCGCCCACGACACCTCGTGACGCGCGCCGGTGACGAGAACAAGACTCTTCAATACGATGTTATTTAAACATCGACTATTGTTAAGAATTCAATTGAAGATAATGTAAACGTTTTTAAAAACTAATCGTAACTTAAATAATGGTCTAAGATCCGGGATATAACAAAATATTCCCCCATCTGTTAATTAGATGAAACAATTTTTTAAAGGCTGATTTCAATATTGTGAATTTATAAAAACAACCTGTGCCACCATAAATAAGTCTGCTGCAAATAATAATGCTTAAAAAAAATTGCCTTTTCCCTCTCATGTTAATCACATGTAGTAAGCTAAAACCGTCAAAATTTTACATTATATACCTGACTGTAGTAGGCACCCATCTCTATGATTGCTATAATTACCTGCAGCCAGGTTACTGCTGACTGAGGTTACTGACAATATAATACTACAACGCGACAAGCTTTTATATCATATAGGTAGGTAGACTAGCTGACCTGGCGAACTTCGTACCGCTTTATTTTTTTTTTCTTAAATATAATAATTACCTATATCAAAATAAAATAAAGCCTATCTTTCAAGTTGGCTCAAACTGCACACGGTGTGCAAATTTCATTAAAATCGGTTAAGTGGTTTAGGAGTCCATTGAGGACAAACATTGTGACACGAAATTTATATATATTAAGATTATGTGTAATGACTTTATAAGTAAGTAGATAGTAAAAGTTTTAAAGTAAAAAAATTTTTAGTGCATTCAAATAAAAGCTTGTTTTTTAAAAAGGTTTTTTTACTTTTAATTTATTTTAATATTACAAACGGACACTCCAATTTTATTTATTTGTATAGATAAGCATTACTTATGTAACATAAGACAACCAATCACACATAAATAAATATGTACCTAGTTAATGTATTAACAATAAATTACATATAACGACAAGTTTACCGTAAGTGAATAAATGTGGACATTTAATACGCCTTTGCCTTTCTGATGGAGATCTATCAATCACCCAGCCGGCTTGATGGACGTAGATTAGCTATTAAAGTGGCCTCCCATGTATCAAATTGGAATGTAACTCGACTATACTTGACAAATTCAAGTTGATTTCCACTTCAATCTTTTTTGCTAACTTACTGGTGTTAGTTTGCACTCAACTATGGCAATACTTTTATTAAGGCATCAATTGAAAAAAAAAATCAACGCTATTTAAATTATACTATCTATACTTTAATATATAAAGCTGAAGAGTTTGTTTGTTTGGTTGTTCGTTTGTTTGAACGCGGTAATCTCTGAAACCACTGGGCCGATTTGAAAAATTATTTCAGTGTTAGATAGCCCATTTATCGAGGAAGGCTATAGGCTATGTGTCATCGCGCTAAGACCAATAGGAGCTGAGTCCACGCCGACGAAGTCGCGCGCAGAAGCTAGTTAGATTATATAGTTACTGGTTCAAACAGAGATGACATGTCTATAAATCGGAGCTGAAAATCCGATGAAATAAATTATTTTAAATAATGTATTCTGTGTGGTTTCTGAAGAAGTTAATACACTAATAATGATCATATAAATGCCTAACAGAACTAAGCACATAATATAATAACTATAAACGCGAAACATTCAAACCAGTTTCCAAAAACTGTGGAGGACGTCTAGTTCACGCACTATGAATACATTAATTGATTTATTAGAAAAAGATTAATTACGCCAGTACAATAATGATTGTTCCAGTCATCATAACATCAGTCAAGGTAGCCTTCGTCACAACTTCCAACGATTTAAATCTTTGACAACTTCACGTTGCCATACACAACCGGGAACCGACAATCGGCGACTTGCAGTAAAATTAAAATTAAGTAACCAAACTACGCAGTTTTTATTACTGTAGGAGGTTCGGAAAAGTAATAGAGCAACTATGTAGGTTTCTATAAAGATATTTTAATAACCCAATAATTATGTGAAAAATTCATACTAACGAAAAGTCAATATACCTATGTATGTATGGCAAAGTAAGAAATCTAATAACGTTCCATTTTCAAAAGAATTGTTTGCCAAATATTCTATGGAGGATTTACTAGAAAGTAACAGATAATACAACACTTATACTTTACAACTGTTAAAAGGAGTACACGGTTGCATCAACTCAATTAGGAACATTGTAGGCAGTTTCTATAATTACATCGATACTAAGTCGCTACAATGTATATAATTACTGTATATAATGAAAACTACTTGAGCTCGTGATATGTTTATTTTAGTAACGTTAATTTTAACATTATTTTATACTATACTAGCCGTCCCGTGCCCACTTCGTTGGGCGTTAATTATTATTTTTGTGATGTACTATATCCCTGGGTTTGTTGTCTTCATCATTTCATTTTGGACGTGCTTCGATTAATTTGCTTTAATGACAGAAAAACTTTAAATGCCAGAAATGAATGACATAACAACATGCTTGTACTGTCAACACTGAAAAAAGTTTCAATTTGACAGCAAAATCCCCATTAACAAAATGATCCTCCTTTGTTACAAAAAATGTGATAAATGAAGAACCGCTCAACCGATTTTGTGCAAACTTCACATAAACCATCTACTAAATAGTCCGAACAAAGCCTAAATATTTGGTTTGGATATGTGAGCCCGTTCTTGAGTTATAAAATTACAACGAAAAGTGGCATTGATTTTTATATAATTATAGAGATAGTAAAAGAATCGTAAATCGTATATTTCTTGAAAGTGTCCGTTGAAAACCGTAGGGTTTATTTTCATCTCGTTAATAGTGTCTATTGTCTCCCAATTAATATCAACAGAAATAAACTAAACAATGTGGACGTTTAACAATCGTTCCGTGACTCATTGTGTGGTATTAGTAAATAAACCAATGTCAATGTAAAATATTTTGGGTTAATTGATCTTAATAACTGTACGGCGTTGTCCAACGAAATATGTATTGTTTACAACAATTGTCCAAGATTTATTATTATTATCTTGTTATTGTTTTGGATTCCATATTTTGTTACACGATATGACGACTTGAAACATTTATACACAGTGTTAGCGAAATAGATTTGTTGCGGTCTGAATGTTTCTGTTATTTTTGGGTGTTTCCGGAGCTCTGAATGATATCTTATTGAAAGCCGTTAAGTGTGAAGCATTTAATTTAATTTTACAGAATATTGATACGAATATAACCAAACGTGATTTTTTGCGAGTAATATTTAACTTTTTTTATTAAAACTTGAAACAAAATATGAAACCAAAACCTGTAGATACCTTCACAATTTTACTGATTAATATTAATTGTAATAAATAAGATACTTCCAGGTCAAAGAAGATTTCAGTTTAAGAACAATAAAAAATAACTTCTCCTCAAAGACTCTTAACTTCAAAAAACATTATTACTCCTTTATTATAAGTTTTAGCGTTAGTATCAAATTATGTTTTAATAATCTTACCTATATAACAAAAATGAATGTTGCTAAGCGCATAACTGGAGAATGGCTCAACCAATTCGGCTAATTTTTTTTTTTATGTTACTTAAATGATTTAAGTTAAATCCCACGAAAGGTTTTTATACTGGAAAAAAAAAAGAAAAAAAAACATAGTAGACAGAACGAAGTCTGTCCGAGCAGCTAGTAGTTACATATTTATGATGTTTTATATGATTTCTAAAAATGTATAAATATAATAAGAGAATACCCAGTCTACGTCGCTATGGAACCCAAATTGTTACCAATTATTAGGAATCCCTGTTATAACTCAAGGAACTCATATCGAAAATATAACTTAGGATTAGAGGAGTTATTTACCAAAATATAACAATACGTATTCGTGTAGAAATTCGATGAAATGTGTGTTATTTTCCTTGTTAATCTAGCTCGGTTGAGTAACAACTTTCCTCATTTCGATTTTCTTCAAATATAATACTGGAACAATTGATTTCTTATTTTATAATAATACATGTTAGCTAATAAAATACAATGTTCAAAAAATGTGAAGTATTCTTGTTAATATTTTGTTGATTATTCAGTTTCGCAAAAAGAACACCAAAAGTTTTAGCTCGTCTGTCTCAAAATTTAATTTAAAGACAGCAATAGAAATCTTTGAGTTTTGTCTAATAGTTACGCTGATCAAATTGATATCTTTTTTACAATTAAGATGGCAAACAGCCTTACGGTCCGTCAAAACCACGAGTATCACAAGTGCGTGGCCGACTCGATGCCAAAACAAAACATCCCCTGGTACTCTCACTATCTCATCTACTGGAATACAACCCTTCTTGAGAGCAGTATTATTTGGCTTGTGATCTTTTTGTAAGGTTGAGGGATGTCACCAACCGAGCTGCTCCAGATTTCAGGCAAGATATTTCCTGCTGTCCTCATTTGACTATAATTATAGTGCATGTAAGGTTACTTATCATTGTATAGGTCATTCAAAAATATGATGGCTGTATAAATACTCTTTTTGAATTGACTCGGGGACTTGTTTGCGTAATAAATATTTAAAATGTTTATTTTTTTGAGTCAAGTTTGCGAAACCTGCTAAATGTTTGTTTTGGGTATGTAAATAAATAATATAAACAATATGTAAATACATCACGACAGCAATATACACAACTAGTGACCCGCCCCGGCTTCGCACGGGTGCAATGCTGATAATAAATACTATCTACAACAAAAGATACGTGACAAACCTCTAAAATTATCAGTGTTTCTCTAACATATTATACATGTATTATACATATAAATCTTCCTCTTGAATCACTCTACCTATCAAAAAAAACTGCATCAAAATCCGTTGGACAGTTTTAAAGATCTAAGCATACATACAGACAGACAGACGGGAAGCGACTTTGTTTTATAATATGTAGTGATTACACACACGTAGGTAAAATAGGTAAAAGAACAGCCTCTGCAGTCTGCTCGGTAGGCTTTGCTTATTAATGAGTAATTGTGATCGATTATAATTTTATAATATTTAGATATATATTCATTATTACAAGCTTTTATTTAACTTGCAATGTATGTATGTATGTATGTATGTATGTAACTTTAATGAATGTTTGTTCGGGTGAAATCTTGCAACTCAATTTTGAAGCAGATATCTTCAACCAATTGAGCTGAAATTTTGTATACAGGTTCAATTTGGATGACAATACATGGTTTGTATGTATGCATGTATGTATGTATGTTTGTTCGCGTGAAATCTTGCAACCCAATTTTGAAGCAACCAATTGAGCTGAAATTTTGCATACAGGTTCAATTTGGATGACAATGCATGGTTTGTATATATGTATGTATGTATGTTTGTTCGGGTGAAATCTTGCAACTCAATTTTTAAGCAACCAATTGAGCTGAAATTTTGTATGCAGGTTCAATTTGGATGACAATGCATGGTTTGTATGTATGTATGTTTGTTCGGGTGAAATCTTGCCACTCAATTTTGAAGCAACCAATTGAGCTGAAATTGTGTATGCAGGTTCAATTTGGATGACAATGCATGGTTAACTTTGTGACGTCATTCTAAATCCAATATGGCAGCATATCCAAGAGTGCGGACTAGTTATTTTTAGTGCACTTCTACAATATGGGTATCAAATGAAAGGGCTTGCTAAAAATAATTCGAATAAAGTGACGTGATAACCGACTAAAAAGTCAAAAATAAATTAAATGTAAAAAATCTTTTTAAAAAACAAGCTTTTATTTGAATGCACTAAAACGAAAAAAATAAATTTTTACTTTAAAACTTTTACTATCTACTTATAAAGTCATTACACATAATCTATATGATATAAAAGCTTGTCGCGAGATTTGCTTGTAAACAAGTAAGTTAAATAAATTGATGTGATTAATTTTAACTATTAAAATTTTCAAACTAAGAAAATACGAGTACTCATATCTCGCGACAAGCTTTTCTATCATATAGATTATGTGTAATGACTTTATAAGTAGATAGTAAAAGTTTGAAAGTAAAAATTTATTTTTTTCGTTTTAGTGCATTCAAATAAAAGCTTGTTTTTTAAAAAGATTTTTTACATTTAATTTATTTTTATTAGAATGTATAAATAATAATGACTTATATATTCTAACAAGAAAATTTTGGTTTAGTGGATGTAACTCATTTATATATCTCTATATACAGGGTGTCCCAAAATTCAACGATAAGCCGACACCGAAAGATAGACCTACCCATGACTACTTGGGAAAACAAAAGAAAAAAAATATATCTCCATTTTTTTTTAAGTTACAAGAAAAAAACTAAATTCTTCAAAAATTTAGACCTCTTATGATCATTTTCACTACCATGACCACAATTTTTTTAATATTTCTGTTTTTTTCTTTTTATAGGCAACCTGAATAGCATTGCTGTCTACCACAATCCTTAAAAATTCCAGAAGGCCTCTAGTTTTTTCATAAAAATTTGTCAAAGTTATTGCTTTCCCTAAATTTTTTCAAGATTTTTACTTTCAGTCAACTTTAACTCATCGTGGTGTAAAAAAAAGTTATGAACACTACTATGGCAAGTTTTTTCAAAAGTTGGCGCAACTAACCAAGATTCCAAAATGGTATAATACGCTAGGAAAACTAACCATAAAAAAATAATATGCGTACTAATTCAAAACAAGAACCAAATTAAATAAATTGTATATTAGTTTATAATAATCACTTTTAATACGTTCCCAAAACGGTTTCTAGTTACAATTTCGTGAAATTTGAATGGGGTAGAGAGAAAAGTAGAGAGATATTTCAAGAGACAGATGAATTTTTTTTTATTGAATAACAACAAGGAAGGTAGAGAAGCTGTTATTATTCTCAGTAACTCAGTTCAATTTGCTCTGCTCATTTGTTTACTGCACACCCTTCCGTCTTAAACTGACGTGGCACTTGTAAGTACACAACCACTTATGGCTTGGATTTTTGGACTGGAATCGATCTGCAAACTTAACTGACCTGATATTATTTTGGACTACGATTGTGTGTATTATGATTTGGAGTTCTGGCGCATTTTGGACTGTTTAGCGTTTATTATGCCACAATCATACACACGACAGGATTACGCTAATATGCACCTCATCTACGGAGAATGCCGATGCAATGCTAACGCTGCTAGCAGACTGTATCGAGAAAGGTATCCAAATGATCAAAGATATCCTGATTATCGAGTGTTTATCAATGTGCATCAAGAGTTTTCGGAAAGTCGTATGCCATCTAGTAGGCGAAACGTTGGAAGACTTAGATTAGATCGTGATGAAGAAGTTATCAATGAGATAGAAAATGATTCAACTACTTCGGCACGTGCCATAAAAAAAGCTACAGGGATCCCGAAAAGTTCTCTTAACGCCACAGGCTTCACCCATATCACTACAGGCGTGTGCAGACGCTATTACCGTGGGACTATTTACTACGAGTCACATTTTGCCGTGTGATGCAAAGGAACAGGGGAAAATCCCCAATTCCTAGACAAAATTCTATGGTCGGATGAATAATTAAACATTTTTCATCTTTCTCTTTTTAACGTAAATATCTCTCTACCTTTCTCTCTCTAACTTCTTAGGCATGTATATCCCATTCAAATTCCACGAAATTGTAACTAGAACCCGTTTTGGGCACGTACTAAAAGTGATTATTGTAAACTACAATTTATTTAATTTGGTTCTTGTTTTGAATTAGTACGCATATTATTTTTATAAGGTTAGTTTTCCTAGTGTATTATACCATTTTGGAATCTTGGTTAGTTGCGCCAACTTTTGAAAAAACTTGCTATAGTAGTGTTCATAACTTTTTTTTACACCACGATGAGTTAAAGTTGACTGAAAGTAAAAATCTTGAAAAAATTTAGGGAAAGCAATAACTTTGACAAATTTTTATGAAAAAACTAGAGGCCTTCTGGAATTTTTAAGGATTGTGGTAGACAGCAATACTATTCAGGTTGCCTATAAAAAGAAAAAAAACAGAAATATTAAAAAAATTGTGGTCATGGTAGTGAAAATGATCATAAGAGGTCTAAATTTTTGAAGAATTTCGTTTTTTTCTTGTAACTTAAAAAAAAATGGAGATATATTTTTTTTCTTTTGTTTTCCCAAGTAGTCATGGGTAGGTCTATCTTCCGTTGTCGGCTTATCGTTGAATTTTGGGACATCCTGTATATAAAAATGAATCGCTGAATGTGTTGCTAAGCGCAAATTTCGAGAGCGGCTGAACCGATTTCACTAATTCTTTTTTTATAATATTCCTTGAAGTACGAGGGTGGTTCTTACGGAGAGAAAAGTTTAAAAAATTCCCTGGAAAAGTCTAACAACAACAATTTTCTATATTCCCATACAAAAGATTCGCGTAATAATACTTTAAAAGTCAATTTGAACTTTAATACCATACCATAAAGTTTAAGTGTTAGTGGAGGGGTTCCGGGACGGATAAGTATTAAAAAAATTAAAAATTAAATAATCGACTGTTAGGCGGTACGAAGTTCGCCGGGTCAGCTAGTATATAATATACATATAGTGTGTGATCACTTTCAAAAATGTTATTTTGTAAAATGACGATTCGAAGGTGCTTTTGAGTTTTGACACCTATTTGAATAAACTTATTTTTGATTTTGAGAGAGGAAGCTGAAAATATTGTATTAATTCAGTTGTATGTATTAGTTAAGTCAAAGATTATAAAATACAATGAGCAGACTTATGACTGGCTAATTAGCCATTCCTTCTGAGATTTAAATCTGAGAAATTTAGATTAAAGATATATATTATGTATTTTATAGGGACAACTTTTTAACTTTCGTTTGTTTTGTTTAGTGTCCGACCGAAGTTTCGGTTTCGGTTTCGGTTTCGGCCGAGTTTCGGCCAAAAATCAAGTTTCGGCGAAAGTTTCGGTTTCGGCCAAAATTGGCCGAAACTTTTGCCGAAACCGAAACTGATTTCGGAAGTTGTCGTGCACGCTCGCCTAACTGTTTTCAATTCAAATGTTTACTGTTGCTTAGTAGTGGGTTACTTAATTCTAAATGTAAGTATGACTGTTCTAATAATTGTGATCTAGGTACCTATCTTTATTAATTCTAACGCCCAGTTTCCCGAAGGCTGATCAACGCAAAAATTAACTAATCATCTGTCAAATGGTCCGGGCTCCCTAGTACACTGCTGCTCTATCCCCTGCTACCTCTGTTAGCTACCACAATCGAGACTTTTCATGGAGGAAATTTTTTAGCTCCTGGGGGGGATTGGGGATAGGGTCGGCAACACGCTTGCGATGCTTCTGGTGTTGCAGACGTCTATAGGCTACGGTCTTACCATCAGGTGAGCCGTACGCTTGTTTGCCAACCTAGTTACATAAAAAAAAGTGAAAAAAAATGTACTAGGGAGCCCGGACAGATTTGACAGATGATTAGTTAATTTTTGCGTTGATCAGCCTTCGGGAAACCGGGCGTAAATGTGTGATTTGATTATCTTTGTCGAGACTGGAACTAAGAGTGTAATAGTAATTTTAGTAATTATTATTTTTATATAAGAGGTACCTAAAAGAGGTTGATGATTCTTCTAAGTACAAATACTAACCAAAGTATTATTTAATAAGATTTCAAAATACCAATACTTAGTATTTAATGAAACAGTAACAATTAGTGATTTGATTATTGATAACTGATAAGCATTTTGCTATGAGAACTTAATTTGAAAAAATAATCAAAATATTATTAATATTTTTGAAGTGAAACTTCTTTAGGCGCATGAGGGGTAAAATTTGAGCGACAGGTAACGCGGCAGCGTCATGACGTTCAGTACTTGGATGGGTGACCGCCTGGGAACACCTCGAAACGTTGTCTTTTTTTTTCAACTAGTTTTTTTTGTGTATTTTAATTCGTTTTTTTTTATTAGTGTGAATTGCAAAACCTTGTCCAACACAACCAGGAGCACAAATTAAACCAGTACTAGAGATGCTTAAACTTGATATATTGGATTGTTCAATAATTACACAAATGTATCGTGGCCATATATGTACTAAAGAATTTTGCTAGCGCGATTGAATCTACTTCTGACACCATCTAGTCGTAGACGTGTTAAACTTAAACAAAAAAAAAACTTAAATAATTGTAAGTTGCAGCGTTAACGATTAGTTTTTTTTTAAATTAGTTTGCCAAAGAAGTTTCACTTCTGCCATGTGTACTTTGTACGCACGCAATTTTTTTTTTGTTATATTATCTATACTAATATTATAAAGCTGAAGAGTTTGTTTGTTTTTTTGTTTGTTTGTTTGTTTGTTTGAACGCGCTAATCTCAGGAAGTACTGGTCCGATTTTTTTTCTTTCAGCGTTGAATAGCTCATTTATCGAGAAAGGCTATAGGCTATACATCGTAAGGTTAAGACCAATTGGAGCGGCGCACCAATGAAAAATATTTCAAAATCGGGAGGTTTTTTTCTTCATTTTGAGAGCTTCCGCTGCGAGCACTGCGTAAACAGTTAAATTTTCGCAAAAATCATGTATGACAAAAAACAATTCTTGTTTCACTTTAAAAGTTCTAAAAAAAAAGTCTGTGACAGCATATTAAATCTTTTAAGGTTGGCTCACTATAACCTTTTTTATGCTAAAGAAATTTGTTCTAAAATAGTGCAATATTTGCGAAGGTGTTTTTATAAACATGACATATCCTTATGCAAATAAATACCTTTTTCATCACAAGTATTTAATTTAGAAAAAAATTACCCTTAATACCGTTCGATTTCAATAAATATCTTAGGTCCTAAGATATTTAGGACCTATGAGATATAGCAGTTTTTAAAAAACATCGCAGCAAAAATATTATAAAGCTGAAAAGTTTGTTTGTTTAAACACGCTAATTTCAGAAACTACTGGTTGGAATTAAAAAAATCTTTTTGTTTTGGATAGCCAATTTAACGAGGAAGGCTATTTTTTTCCTTCAATTAACGCGTATGAAACCGCGGGGCACAGCTAGTATTAAATAAATGATTACAACAAAATTAATATACTGTATTTCCATTTCATGTCAATAAAAAAAAAATGTGTGTAAAATGGGTAACATGCACGAAATTTCAGTATTTTATACTTGACCACGTGAGTTTCGGTTTCGGTTTCGGTTTCGGCCGAAACTGTAGCCACGGCCGAACATTCGGTTTCGGTTTCGGTTTCGGCCGGAAACCCACTTTCGGTCGGACACTAGTTTTGTTATTATTTTATTTACCAATATTTTTTTTTGTATTATTTCAATATTGTTGAATATTTTTTAACTAATATAACCCAGTAAAATGAAATCATTGTTAAATTCTTACTTTTTACTACCACAGCAAAAGTGAAAAGAGATCTTAAAATTTTATTATTTCATTCTGAAAAAGATCTTTATTTTTACTACATTCCATAAAGATGGTGAAATTTGATATACCAAATGGCAATAAAGTTCACTTCAAAGTTAACCTTGAATTTCAGCTAAAAATTGAGCCAATTCCCTTTTTTACTATGAATACTATCGAAGCTTGACCGTCGTTTGGTATTTAACAAGAAAAAAGTAAAAATCTGCACTTTTATATGTTCTAAGGCGTTTTCGCAGATTTTTAGTTTTATTGCTTCATATAGATTCGAAAAACAAGTTTCTTATTAATTTTTTTTTAAATAATTATACAAATACACACTTACAAAACAAGATTAACGCTGGACCGACGATCTACGTAAGATTGCCGGTGGAGGCTGGATGAGGATTGCGGAAAACCGGGATAACTGGCGCGAACTTGGGGAGGCCTATGTCCAGCAATTGACTGCGATAGTCTGAACAGACTGACTGATTTAGTTCATTAAATTTTTTTAACACTCAAGGCCCACACAAGGATTATCTCCTGTGTCAGGGGACCGGAAACACACACTGTGCATGCGCGGGGATCGAACCTGCAACCACCAGCGCAACAGCCACAATCCAAATGCTTTGACCGTTGCGCCAACGCGTAATTACAATTATAATTTTTTTTTTTTATATCACTAAGTCGGCAAACAAGCGTACGGCTCACCTGATGGTAAGCAATTACCGTAGCCTATAGACGCCTGCAACACCAGAAGTAGGTATCGCAAGCGCGTTGCCGACCCTACCCCCATTTTCCCCCCAGGAGGATAATGTGAAACTATCAACGGTTCGGAATAAAGATTCTAATTAAATCTACCAGCAAAAATTGTAACGTTAGGTACCTAACTACCTATTCTATGATAAGTCAGCAAAAAATTATAATTGATCAGTTCAGTCACACTAATCGTGCATGACAGATAGCATTATGTTGAGAATCTGTATCGTTTACATAAATTTATATCAAATAATTTAGCTACTAATGACTTTTTAAATAAACTTTTAATTTATATTACACACTTAACGAGGTCTTGCGTGGACTTATTGAAGAAGAATAAATACTCCCGTCTCATTAATTTCGAATTCTCGAATAAGGATAATCTTATTACAAATGTAAAACTTGAACAGAGTCCCAGTCCACGGAGAGAAGCAAATAAATTAATTTCCAAGAATTAATTTCATCTTTAACATGCTAATTATTTTCAATTAGCCTCGATAACAAATTTTACTTTATGTTTGTATTTAATTACTTGTTGGATTTAGATATTTGAATAATGTTATGTTGATTGTTTGAAATTACGAATAATATTATGTTAATATTTACAAGTGTAGTTCACCAACAATTTATTATAAAATTGGTGTCCCTTTAATTGATTTATAATTATGATGAAAGTGACATATTGAATCTGAATAATTATAATCGAAAAAAAATATGTTTTAAGTAGAAAAACACATACTGAACACAACAAAGGTCGCAGGACTAATGTTATTAAGTTATAATGCCGTTTGACGACGCGTTGGCGTAACACAAAGCTGCTCAACCTTTTCAACAGTCGTAGTCGGGCCAAACAGAAGATACAGAAATCTTTGGCAGGCCACTGATGGTTCCTATTTTAGTTACTTATAATAAGGATGAAATTAAACTCCAGTAACTTTTTTATGTTAGTCAAATCAGACGTTGACAGTAACAGCAAGTCAGAAATATATTGCTCAGTTAGTGATGTGCGGTATTTATTTTTTACATACCTAAGTAAGTAAGACTTGAAAAAACCTTTTCACAAACATAATTATGTTGATCCGAAGCTACTTAAGAACTGCAAGGCCAGGTCAGTTATTGCAGGAAAGTCTTCTTTTGGTACCAATTTCCAAACATCTGCAAAGTCATCTGAAGAACTTTGTGGTTTTGAAGATATTTTTTCGGCAAAAAAGTTTTTTAGACTTAGCGGGAATTTTCGAACTTGCTCTCGCGGGCCATTTGGAATTCGTTCGCGGGCCATACCGTGGCCCGCGGGCATAGGATTGAGCAACGTTGGCGTAACAGCACTGGCGGTGACAGCACTGGTTTGTGGCTGTTGCGCTGGCGGTTGCGGGTTCGATCCTCGCACATGTTTGTGCAGTCCTTGTGGGTCTCCCTACCGTTCCTCGGATGGGGAAAGAGACCTATGCCCAGCAGTGGGATATTACAGGCTGAAGCTTTTAATATGGTTTCTTATTAGGTTTTTTTTGAAGTGAAACTTCTTTAGAATCCTTGTGATTTCAAACCGGATGCAACGGAAAAATAGTTAAAAACGTAAATTAGTTTTGTTTTTTTTTTTTAAATTAGTTTGCCCAAGAAGTTTCACTTCTATCGTGTGTGAATCGCACACACACCTTTTTATAGGATATTTACAAGGTATTTTACTATTAAGCAAACAGATTCTGCATACTGGACGTGAGGTTACAACAGATTTCGTATTTGAATAATATATTTACATAGTTTGAATATACTGGCATAACAAATAACTTACGCACGTTTTTGGCAACAGAAACATTTTAATAAAAACTATACCTGTCACATTCACGTAACTAAGGGCGTCTTCAAATTAGCCGCGCGGCGGCAGCGCGTCTAATTTGAAGGCGCCCTTAGTAGTAGCGGCGCCTTCAAATTTGTCGTGCTGCTGTCGCGCGTTGTTATTTACATACATTTACAACGTCGCGCGTCAGCAGCGCTGCAGACGCGCTGCCGCCGCGCGGCTAATTTGAAGGCGCCCTTAGAAACCTGTTGGCAACCGGTTGACAGGTGACACTTGGTGAAACAAATCAACCAGAATTATAACAACAATAACATGATTGCGATTGCAGGTGCGCCCGTTACGTTTTCACGAATGCACTGATGCAATGTGTTGTCGATATTTAATTTTAATAAAATTAAGTTGTAACATATGTTTAGTTTGAGACATCACATTTTTTTTTTCTTCAGAGGTCTCCATAATCAACGGTCTAAATTTGAATAAGAATCCTGTCTAAGGTGTCCGGAAACATACATAGTTACATACGTAGCAAAAAAGAAATAAAATATGGTTGGTGTTTAATCTACGTGGCATTTAATTTATGTATCTATAATTCTATACAAATAAATAAAATTGGAGTGTCTGTTTGTAATATTAAAATAACCGCTTTTTACTAAATGCATATGGATGTATACACGATACATATAAGAAAATAATATTTTTTACAATTTCTGTCTGTGCTGTGTGGTTACGGCACTAAAGAATGTAGCCACCCCCTCTCTTCCCGTGGGTGTCGTAAGAGGCGACTAAGGGATAACACAGTTCCACTACCACCTTGGAACTTAAAAAGCCGACGGATGGCGGGATAACCATCCATGCTTGCTTTGAAATACACAGGCCAAAGACGGGCAGCAGCGTCTCCGGTGCGACAAAGCCAGCCCTGCGGTCACCAACCCGCCTGCCCAGCGTGGTGACTATGGGCAAAACACATGAGTTCGCGTCATAATGTCTTATTTAACGAGGACAATATTTTAACGGGACAGATAGCTGATGTGGCAAGGAGTATCTTAGGCTACTTTTATTTTAGAAATTTACTTATTTATTTTATAACTCTGAGAACTGAAAAATATTTTTTTTATAAAATTTCACGCGGACGATATCGCGGGCAAGCTAGTATAATACCTATATATCTAACTGTAAACCCTAACCTACCTTAAACTTGAACAACTGATTAGACATCATAATACCTACATTATTGTCTCCGTCTGGGTTGTGTCTGAAACTAATATAATGAAGAAACATAAATATATAAGATTTTAGATTAACATGGTTACTTCTATTACGAAAATTATTCGAAAACGGGATATTTACCATGTTTATTAATTTTTCTTCGCGGAGCTCGATATTTCGACATTAACTGCGAATGTCTTGTTCACGAGACTGAATTTTGCGGGTAGATATTACTGGCTTTTGGAGTATCCATACCGGACTACCTCCTTTCTCACACGTTTGCTGCGTAAACACTGATCACTATCGTTACTTTGACCCCTACCATTGTCCCGTGTTTTACAGACGAAACTCACTGTATCGATTCGCGAATTGTTTTTAACAGCCTTCAGGGGTTTGCATAACCTAATCACCGGATTCCACACTTTCGACAGTTGAAACCCATCTTCCCTATTAAAATTACTATATTTAGTAATTTCAATGGCTTCACGTACCAGTCGTGGTATATAATGGCGTTCTGTCGAGAGTATCTGAGCATTATGAAACTCAATCCAATGGTTCGGTCCGGCTTCCAGAAGATGTTCCGCGATGGCTGACTTCTTGGTGTTGTTGTTTTTCACCGCCTTTATATGTTCGTTAATACGACAAGATACCGTACGCTTCGTCTGTCCCACATAGGATTTACCACAACTACAATTGATTTTGTAAACTCCGGGTTTTTCCAGGGGAAAGTTATCCTTAGGTGAACGCAACATTTGCCCTATCTTCTTAAAAGGAGTAAAAATAGTTTTTACCTCATATTTACTCAGGACTCTGGCTATCTTATCTGTTACTCCTTTAATATATGGCATAAATGCTGGTTGTCTTTCAACCCTGTACTGTAGCCGTAACTTTTTATCCTTTGTAGTTGTGTTTGGCACATTATATCCATTCCGCTGTAGGACCTCTTTAACGTGTGCTAGCTCTAATTCTATGTGATCTTCGTCACAAAGATCATGTGCACGATTGGTCAATGATGTTACTACAGCGTTTAAGTGTCGAGGATGGTGGTGTGAGTCAGCATGTAGATATCGGTCGGTGTGCGTTGGTTTCCTGTAGACAGTATGGCTCACCGAGCCATCCGTACGTACTCCAATCTCAACATCAAGGAATGCCATTTTTCTGTTCTTCTCCATTTCACAGGTGAACTTAATTTTGCTGTGGATGCTGTTCTGTTTTCGAATAATTTTCGTAATAGAAGTAACCATGTTAATCTAAAATCTTATATAGAAAACCGGTACGGGCCGGAATGTGTAAAATTAGTAAAACATCTAGAACGCGCGCGGAAAAAGTGTGAGTGTTTGGAAGAGGCATTAACGTTCCTCATAAAGTGTCGGGACGCAAATGTAATTCCAGTGTGTGTACGGATGAAACCACGACCGGACATTCATGGTTCCGCGGGCATTCTAAGGAATGCGAGTGTAAAGTTGCTGCGTAAATCTATACGAAACACCCGATTTAAAATCGATAAACGTCGAAGTGAGTTGTATCGTTTACATCTTGAGTGCAGTGCGTTGTTGACAGCGGAAGACTTTGATTTTTGTGATCGTATCACTTACCAACAAGCTCAACGTTCTCGTGATTCGAGTGCGTTTAAGAAAGAGAAGAAATTCGAACGACTAGTAAAACGGCAAAAACCATCTGGCCCTAACTCTAAAAACTCGAATGATACTCGCACGGTAGTAAATTTGTCAAAGAAAGAGCTGGCGCGGGGTGCTCGGGAGGTACTCGAAAAAGGTTTGAATTTTGCTCCTACTCCAAAAGGCATTCCTTATGAAAACGTGATTGGAAGTGTTGAGGAGGTAATTAAGCGTAATAATATACCTGCTGTTGAGGCGGATATATTAAGACAAGATGCGGCCCTTATATTGCGTCAAGCAAAGTCCCCTAGACCTAATATCACGTCGGATCAGCGGTCCGCATTACGAGAACTACAAAAGGACGAAGACCTTATAGTCCTTAAAGCGGATAAAGGGAATGCTACCGTGGTTATGGATGTCACAGACTATGACAGAAAAATACGACATCTACTGAGTGACGGAAACACTTATCAAAAAGTGACCTATAACCCTACGGCAAGAACAAACCGGGCTACGACCACTTTAATCAAAACGTGTGAGGATGCTATTGGACATGAGACAACCAAATATCTACTCAGGCCAAGAAATATTCAATCACCTAAATTATACGGACTACCCAAAATACATAAGCCAAATGTCCCGTTGAGGCCGATAGTAAGTCAAATTGGCTCACCCACCTACGAATTGGCAAAGCATGTAGCTAAAGTACTGCGACCGTTAGCGGGCCAGACAAGATCTCATGTCAAAGACTCCAGACATTTCGTTGACATCTTGCGTTCGACAAAGGTTGAAACTGATGACTTGATGGTAAGCTTTGACGTCGAGTCATTATTTACGAATGTACCGGTCGTCGAGTGTATGGAAGTCATAAAGGTGAAGTTACAGCAAAATAACATACCGGCTGAATATATCAAATTGCTGCACCATTGTCTGGAGACTAATTATTTTGTTTACCAAGGCGAGTACTATTTGCAGATAGAGGGTGTAGCAATGGGTAGCCCAGTCGCTCCTCTAGTCGCGAATATCTGGATGGAACATTTCGAGGAGATAGCCATTTCAACGGCAAACGCTGTAACAACAATTAAACTGTGGAAGAGGTACGTAGATGACGTATTTGCCATCATAAAGGGGGACAGTGATAGTGCGATGAAATGCTTAAATCACTTGAACAGCATCCACAGCAAAATTAAGTTCACCTGTGAAATGGAGAAGAACAGAAAAATGGCATTCCTTGATGTTGAGATTGGAGTACGTACGGATGGCTCGGTGAGCCATACTGTCTACAGGAAACCAACGCACACCGACCGATATCTACATGCTGACTCACACCACCATCCTCGACACTTAAACGCTGTAGTAACATCATTGACCAATCGTGCACATGATCTTTGTGACGAAGATCACATAGAATTAGAGCTAGCACACGTTAAAGAGGTCCTACAGCGGAATGGATATAATGTGCCAAACACAACTACAAAGGATAAAAAGTTACGGCTACAGTACAGGGTTGAAAGACAACCAGCATTTATGCCATATATTAAAGGAGTAACAGATAAGATAGCCAGAGTCCTGAGTAAATATGAGGTAAAAACTATTTTTACTCCTTTTAAGAAGATAGGGCAAATGTTGCGTTCACCTAAGGATAACTTTCCCCTGGAAAAACCCGGAGTTTACAAAATCAATTGTAGTTGTGGTAAATCCTATGTGGGACAGACGAAGCGTACGGTATCTTGTCGTATTAACGAACATATAAAGGCGGTGAAAAACAACAACACCAAGAAGTCAGCCATCGCGGAACATCTTCTGGAAGCCGGACCGAACCATTGGATTGAGTTTCATAATGCTCAGATACTCTCGACAGAACGCCATTATATACCACGACTGGTACGTGAAGCCATTGAAATTACTAAATATAGTAATTTTAATAGGGAAGATGGGTTTCAACTGTCGAAAGTGTGGAATCCGGTGATTAGGTTATGCAAACCCCTGAAGGCTGTTAAAAACAATTCGCGAATCGATACAGTGAGTTTCGTCTGTAAAACACGGGACAATGGTAGGGGTCAAAGTAACGATAGTGATCAGTGTTTACGCAGCAAACGTGTGAGAAAGGAGGTAGTCCGGTATGGATACTCCAAAAGCCAGTAATATCTACCCGCAAAATTCAGTCTCGTGAACAAGACATTCGCAGTTAATGTCGAAATATCGAGCTCCGCGAAGAAAAATTAATAAACATGGTAAATATCCCGTTTTCGAATAATTTTCGTAACATAAATATATTCGTTTATATATACCTACGTACATCTAACTTGTCATAGCGATACTGCAGCGAAATTTTAGAATACCTCCTATTAAAAAACTTCTAGTGTCGGAAACAAAAGAATAGTTGTACGAAAGACAAAATTTCAGAAATCTTCCATTTAGGTTCTTTGGAAAAAAGAGGATTTTTTGAGATTTCGACGATCCAAAACAATGCAAACTTTACATAAAATAGTTTTATATATGGCCTAGTCAAATTAGTATTTTAGATTTACAAAAATTGGAAGCAGCAATTTTCCTTCGGAAGTCGTTGGAGGGGGTCACTGGTAGCTTAAATTCAAAAAGTAGGGAAACCAGGCTTGTTGCTTCATCCGCCATCTTGATTTAAAGGGTTATTTTTTGACTTTTGAATAACTTGTTTATTTTCAATTTTACACGAAAAATAGTGATTACAAAAGTTGTTTAAAATTAAATTTCCTACAATTTTGGTCCCTATCAATTTTTTCGTAGGATCGATATTTTTCGATTAATACCTGACAAGAGTTTGGGGGTGGACCTAGGTATTGTATTATCGCGTTTATTATTGATGCTGTAAAATAAATCAAAAAAAAATATCGATCGTACGAAATAATTTATAAGAATCAGATAAAGAAAATTTTATTTTAGACAACTTTGTTCATTACAATTTTTCTCGTAAAATGCTAAGATTTCATCCCCTCCCATATTCTCGGGTTTATATCGAAACTATAAGTTACCAGTGGACCCCCCCCCCCCCCAACGAATTCCAAAGGAAAATTGCTGCTTCCAATTTTTGTAAATCTCAGTCCGTTTTAGAGCTAATCTGACTGGGCTAGTAACAGAATATTTTCAAATGTGCGCAAATATTTAAATTAAGACCGATACACAGAAGACGTAAATAATTATTGACATTTCAAATAATTTATTCTAATATATTCAAAAAGCTACATAATAAATAATATATTAACGATGTACCTTAATTTTTATTGAATATCTTTGAATAGTTCATGAATGAATTATCTACATTTAGAGATACAATAATTACATATTTAACACATATGTGTACAAAAAAACTTAAATTATCATGACCAAAATTCGAGCAAGAACAGAATGAACGTCACATACAAACAACCCAATAATGATTACTCATGTATAATTAGTAACGCCAATCAACACGCGAATTAGTGTTAATTATACTTAAACCATAATGATATCTATAACTTATATATTAGGATCTCTTTTCCTTTACAATAATTGCTAGTGGTTTTTGTGATTATGGTAATTCGATGATTCAGATGTTTTGTTCATTAATGTATATAGTTATATATATATATATATATATATATATATATATATACTAGCAGAGGCGGCTCGTCACATTTTTTGTTGGGGGTTCAATAAAAAAAAAGAATAGAACTTACCATTTATTTTTTATTTTTTTATAAAGAAAATCTATCCGTCGGTCTTTTTTACGAGCGAAGACATCTATTACTTTCTTGTGAAAATCAGATGTGGAATTAATTATGGAAGAATTAATTAATTTCACTTTCATTGTGAGATAGGTTATATCAACAACTCCGGTATCAGTCCATGCATTTTCACCGCCACACTTTTTAATAAAAGTTACACTGTATTTTATTTTTAACTTTACCATTTTTAACTCAAAATGTCACGCACAAATTATTTTTATTACTTAATTAAAAGAAAAACTGCTAATAAAAAATAGAAATCACGAAGTAAACAAAAGGTAGGTAACACGTTTGACGTTTGTATATGAACGACAACGTCGAAAACAGTGCTACCAACTGTTGAAAAAACTTTTCCCTAAATCTTTTATTTTTCAAAGGGTTTTTAAATAGAAAATAAATTCTTTTGTTTCTTTTTTTAAACTTCCTATAAGTACATTATATTTTATACAATTATTGATATTATGTAAGTATTTATATCTTATTACAAAATATATACTTTTTTGCGTGTATCAATAAATTTACAAATAAAATATTTATTTATCATATTAAATCTTATATTTTATTATTTATATTTGAGTAATTTATATTAGTTTTTTATATTAAAATATGTTAAAATAATATCCTAAAAAATTTATCACCTAAAACTTTCCCGCTATTTACAAAATATCCCTTTTGCTGGCAACACTGAAACGTGATCGCTGATCAGGACCAAGCTATTCTCATTCATCGGCCTTTACGATTTTTACGTCCTGTCTCTTTCGCACTCATTACTAAACTCGTCCTGTCTCTTTCGCTAGTACTACTCGCTTTGTTCAAGATCACCTAACGCACCACTCGAACAATTTAATACCAAATGTACGTAATATAATAATAAACTATTGTAAAGGCATAGTAGAATAGAAATAATTTAATGTATTATAGTATAGCATTTAATATAAAGCTAAAATTACCTGTGTAATTTTAGCTCCTATTTTTAAAGTGGGAGTTCAGCGCACCGTCGCTCCTTAGAACGAGCCGCCTGTGTATACTAGACTAGAGCACTACTATAGGTACTATTTTTTATATAATTATTTGTTTATCCTATAAAGGTGAACTAGAAAAATTATCATAATTATTTATCTGGTTGATATCGTTATACGTCAGATAATTTTATCAGGAATCGGTAATAAGGCACTAAATATTTTAAATCAATGATACATTGTATTTATATTTTACTAGCTTCTGTGCGCGACTTCGTCCCCGTGGAATAGGACCAATTCTGTCATACCTACATGATTTGTGCGAAACTTTAACCGTTTACGCACGGAAGCTCTCAAAAGGAAAAAATCCCCGATTTTGAAACATTTTTCATTGGTGCTATTGGTCTTAGCGTGATGATATATAGCCTATAGCCTTCCTCGATAAAAGGGCTATCTAACACTGAAAGAATTTTTCAAATCGGGCCAGTAGATCCTGAGATTAGCGCGTCAACAAACAATCAAACAAACAAACTCTTCAGCTTTATTATGTTAGTATAGATAGATTATTAAATTCATATTAGTGTGGTGTCGTGTTTTTTTTTTTTTTTTGTAAGTTTAGAAAATGTTGTCAAAGACCCGGTATTAATCAGAATTCCAAAATAGAGCGCTTTTTTGTGATGAAAACGAATCGTTTTCGAATATAGGAACCGGGCCTTAACATTTTTTGATATCTAATATCAGTTATATCATATGCAAATATTATATAATCTACATACAAACTGATATTAAAAAATAACAGGTACATAGTTGTTAATCACATTTGTAAATAAACGTATTATTTAAATAATCACTAGTAACACAAAAGAACAATCAGTATGATTTATTATATTGCATTTCAGTATTTTTGTACTATTTTTTACATCCCAATTTAATCTATACATCAATACAAATAAATAAAATTGGAGTGTCTGTTTTTAATATTAAAATAACGTATAAAATATATTTTGGAGACAATTTTTGTAAATTATCTCCTTAGGCTGTATGGCAGACTGCATTTGTCTTGTCAAAATTTATACATAAAAAATCGTGTGTTATTTATTTACTTTTCTGTTCGTTCAATATGATACACGTCTATGCCATTCTTCTTTAAAATACAATATCCTGCGCACAGGGGAAGCTAAAATAGGACGACGTTCATTAAGAGTGACGCGTGATCGTAATAGTTAACGTTATCTTAGGTGGTGACTAAAGTAACGAGAAAAAATATTCGCTAAAGGTTCATAAAAATAATACAATATGACTAAAAATAAAAAATAAAACTCCGAAAAATTAAGAATCACTTCAGCCTATCGCAGTCCACTGCTGGACATAGGCATCCACAAGTTCGCGCCAAAAATGGCGTGAACTCATGTGTGCTGCTCATAGTCACCACGCTGGGCAGGCGAGTTGGTGACCGCAGGGCTGGCTTTGTCGGACCGAAGACGCTGCTGCCCGTCTTCAACCTATATATTTCAAAGCCAGCAGTTGGATGATTATCCCGCCATAGGTCGGCTTTTTAAGTTCGAAGGTGGTAATGGAATTGAAAATTAAGAATAGTACAAGCGATTAAGAACCTGAGGAGGTGTTTTTTAAACAATCTAGTTAAACCTAATTTAGAAACTAAAATGACATATCTTGCTAGGCCATAATTTACTAAGACACAAAAGAAGCTAAATTTAGTTTATCTTTTCTAGGTCTCTCGTCTTATCGGAAAGTCTGTTTTATCTTAGATCGCTAACAAACACTTAATCATCGCATAAAATATTATTTTACTTTTTTAAAATAAATATACCTACTAAAAACATACTTAATCTTCATGTCCTTATTTCATTATGCGTTTTAAGTTAATAGGCTATTTTAAATAAGATAATTATAATAGGTAATTTATGTCAAGTTTCAATATTCACTTATTAAAACATCATTCCAGTGTTTTTATGTAAAAAGATCCGTAATTAAGTAGATAGCAACTCTTACTTCCTCGTCTAACACAAACATGAATTCTTTTTTTCATTTATTTTTTTGCACAGAGTTGTGGAATAGCGTTAAAATAAAAAGGGCAAATAAATCAGTTATTTCCTGTAAGAAAGTATTTGTAAGACATTTATATATTTTATAACTAACTATTTACCGTAAATTATTATGTACATTGCTTTTATTTTGTTCGTTTTGCGCATGTAGTAGCCTGTGGCGTATCCACACATATATATGTATACAAAATTTTTGTTTTATATTTTTTATAAAAATATTTTTTGATCGCATATTACGGTTTAGTACAAATTAATACCTACTTATATTGCTACACAAAAACCTTGAAATGGGTATTTTTATCTTCAAAAAGTGTCCTAATAGGTACTTTGTAAAGCATTCTTAAGGAATGTGAAAAGTTAAGAAAATTGTGCAGATGATTCAAGAATTTCAGAAAACGTAACGATTACTTCAACTGAACACCTTTCATATTTCGGAAACCAAGACGTCTACCGGGTCAGCTAGTATTATATAAAATATTTTTTTTTTTATCAATATCCCTTATATTACAATTTTAATCAGTACGATGATGATATGATGTACACGTATGTAGTATCTCGTTAAAATACGATTTGTTGTGTCAGTGTGACAAAGGAAGCTAAAATTGCCCGACATTCAGTGGGTCAGGGGCGTCTTATCGGATTAGTTTAGTTCATCTCAGGTCAGCGGCTCGGTTTCGATTTTTGTAGGGTTTCTTGTATTGAATGTACTTTACGTATTCCATCACAGAAAATAGGTAACTGGGCCTGTTTGCAGTGGCGTAGCGAGGGGAGCAAGGGGGTGGGGGGCATCGTGCCCCGGGCGCTACTCACAAAGGGGCGCCAAATGATGAGCAAAACAGCAAATCATAATTGATTTCTGGATAATTGTGTTTGCTCGCAAACGAAAAAAAAACCGACTTCAATTACATCGACCTCGATGAAATTTAAATATGACTACATGATAAACATCAGCTTTCGATTAAATCAAAAATCATCAAAATCGGTAGACCCAGTAAAAAGTTATGCGGAATAATACAACGTAGGTCGACGAAAAAATAGTCAAGTAAAAACGCATTATTAGATATAACTCTAAAAGTACTTGTTAGATCTCAAATAAATTTAAATGGGACCAAATACACGCACCTATCGTTTTTTTTTTTTTTTTTTTTTATCGAAGTCGACTCACCCAGTCTAAAGTTCTGAAGTAACATACATTTTAAAAAAATACAATCGAATTGAGAACCTCCTCCTTTTTTGGAAGTCAGTTAAAAATATATTTCAAATTTGGTGCCATTGTAATATAATAAATGTTAATTATAAAAAAGGAACACTAATAGTCTAAATCAAACTGTAATAATAGAAATGGCACTCTTTTCTACTGGCAGGGCTGACGTAACAATTTTTTTTTTTTGGGAGTATATCTAATATATAAAATTCTCGTGTCACAGTTTTCGTTGCCATACTCCTCCGAAACGGCTTGACCGATTTTGATGAAATTTTTTGTGCATATCGGGTAGGTCTGAGAATAGGCCAACATCTATTTTTCATACCCCTAAGTTCCAGGGGGTGGGGCTTAGAGGGTTAATAATTTATATGGCAAAACAACGTTTGCTGGGTCAGCTAGTTTTACATATAATATGTTTATCTGTGGCTGTTTGTAATCTACTGAGGTACTATATTTTTAGTAGGGCAACACGAAAATTGGGTACCCCATATATCATATTGTCGATTTTTAAAGATTAACTATCGAGTATCTTATTGCGAATCCTTTTAGCTTTTAGCATTTCAAGGCCATTACTAAAGTACTTCTACTGACGAAACACAAATAATGGGTTCTAAACTTCTAACTCTCTCTCGCTCTAACTCTGGCCATAATTATATTATTGGCTTTTTTAAAATGTAACTTTTGATTTTTGTGTCCGTTTTTCTCGGCAAAATTTCCATACGGAATTGGCGGTAGCTTCACAATATTTAAAATGAATTAATAAAAAAATATTATGCAACTTGTTAAATGACAATGGTTGATAAGTGCCTTTGAAGCCTGTTTAAATTAAAAAAAAATTTGTTTGATTTTACGATAGTAGACCTATGACCGACTTAGACAGTAATCAAAGTTTGATGTCAGTAAAGCAGATATAACTCCTTCGACAGATTCACTCATTGTATCCTAATCTGGACGGTACCAGGGAGCCCTCTTGATTGCGCGACTCTGAGAACTCGAGAGTTCAATCAATAGTGTACAACAAACGCATACGCAAACGCATAAATTTATAATCTGTATGTTATAAAAAAATCGGGAAACGTGTTAATATTAATTTAAAACCAAAAATCTTCGTATTATTCTAATAACCTACAACCAATTATTTAAATGGACTCATTCCTTCAACCAAAAATAAAAATATATTATTAAATAATAATAATACTTACGTTTATTTCGGACAAGGTCCATACAATCCAATAACAGTATATAAAATAATTAACGAAAAAACAGAGTCAAAAACAAAAATAATAATTTATAATTAATAATATGTAGAAGTAAAAAAAATTATATTGCAATTTTGTGGAATTTTCACAATTTATTACTTTGAAAATTTTAAAATATTTATTACAATGAGTAAAACCTACTTAAAACAGAGAAGTCATTCACAAATGGGTCACAATGGGCCTACCCATTGTATGTATTGTACAATATTTAAAGCATGACAAACCAAAACAAATCTATGTAATTTTATTGCATACTAGCTTCTGCGCGCGACTTCGTCGGCGTGGACTCCGGCCCTAAATTGGTCTTAGCGTGATCACACATAGCCTATAGCCTTCCTCAATAAATGGGCTATCTAACACTGAAAGAATTTTTCAAATCGGCCCAGTAGTTCCAGAGATTACCGCGTTCAAACAAACAAACAAACAACCAACCAAACAAACAAACTCTTCAGCTTTATATATTAAGTATAGATTTACATAAAATATTTTTTTAATAAATTATAATTGAAAAAAATGTCATAAAGAATAAGGAATTTAATTTCCAGATCAAAAAAAGAAAATATAGTGGCATACAAACAATGAAAAAACTTTTTTTAAATTGCTAAGCCTAGAACGAAGATGTATAAATTTGTCTATTCCTAAGAGGTAAATTTGTATATAATAGATTTTAGATTAGACAAACATACACACACACACACACACACACACACAAAAGATTGGAACACACACTAAAAAGATTGGAAATTTTACAGACTTTTCAAAGATCATGCTTTAGCATATACCTCACAGGCGTAGGGTAGTCTTCTGAGTTCTGGTATCATCTAAATACATTAAGCAATCTAACAAGAATTAAACTTGTAAATCATACCTATACCATAATCATGTAGAAAATATTATACGAGATATTTTACATTTAGTCTAACAAAAAAAAATATTAAACACCACATAGGTAATATATATACTGATTTATTTTACAGAAATAAAATGAACTAGTAACATTTACCTTTAAATAAATATCATCTCATTAACCGAGCACAATTACAATAATTTTTATTTATATGTCCAGTATTGCAAAAAACAGAAAAAATAACTCAAAAAGTAAATAGGTTCAAGTACATAATATTGTAATGTGAAAATTTTAATTTTATTTTTGTTATGTATTTTATTTTGTTCATAACAAGATGATGACATTTTTTATCTTGGTTATGATTTGGTGATTGCTTTTCTGATCTTTTTTTGATAAAAAAAATTACATTAATTAAATTGATATCATAAAAAAATAAGAAATATAAAAATTTATAGGTTTGTTCATTTTCAAATAAATTTAAAATTTATCTAAAACCCAATTGGTTAAACATTCATGGCATGTTTCCAGTTAGCCTTAGTCTAATAGGATTACCTTAATATTTCTATATGCTATTTATATTTCTATAACTGAGGTAGGACACAGCAGGAAATTTCCTGCTCAAAATTGGAGCAGCCCGACTGGAGTAGTACCTCGACCTTACAGAAGACCACAGCTAAATAATACTGTTTTCAAACAGTATTGTGTTCCTGTTGGTGAGTAAGGTGACCAGATCTCCTGGGGGGGGGATTGGGGATAGAGTCGGCAATGCGCTTGCGTTGCTTCTGGTGTTGCAGGCGTCTATAGGCTACGGTCTTACCATTAGGTGAGCCGTACACTTGTTGGCCAATATTTTTTATATCTATTCTGTATATTATACAAAATGATTTTTTTGTAATTTTAAATCAGTGAGAGTTACTAGCCTTATGTACTACTTATTCATAGTCCATAACTAATACAAATTATTATCATAATTCAGTTTACAAAATTGTAAATAAATTAGACAAAAATAATAATAAGGTGATACAAAGATCTGAAGATATTTATAAATATAAGTTTAAAAAATAATTTCAATACAATAATTAGGAAAGGCGTAAGATCGGATTTAATTGGCTCCTTATTTAATAATGAATTATATATCTAAAATTATATCAATGCAGTTTAATTTAACTGCAATAAAACAATATAACCGTAATCTAGTGTTATCATGAGGAAACCGCGCGCTGATCCGACGCGCCTTCACATTGTAAACATTACCTATTTATAATACCCATCAATGGTCGAAACACTATACAATACAGCAAATCACACACTTACCATATAAAGTCCTTGCAGTGCGAGCAGAACGTCGGCTGCTTGAAGAACCTCGGCATGAATTTGTGATCTTTCACCAGGTAAACATTCTTCTTTTTCAGGGCTCCCTTACGGCCGCGAAGCCGCATACCCTGTCCCGCTTTTAGATCACCATCATCACAATTATTCTCCTCGTCCGCCATGGTGAATCACCCGCGGTTATGCGCCGGTGTGATCGGAAATAATTATAATCTCACTAGAATACGCCAGGAATCGCGAACCGCACGAACGAACTACCTTCCTCAACCGAACGTCATCGCGCTTTGACAATTGACAGACCAACAGATGGAATGGACCGCTCGCGATGTCATTGTCAAGTTGTCAACCTTTATTGTCAAATTCAATTAAATGCTAAAGTTGCCAATATCTATTACAGTATGTACATAATTTAGACATAATTATATCTTTATAAATATACGCTATAAAAAAATTTGAACGTGTTACACATTCTCTTTTTAATATCATATTGGTTTTGAGAGGTTACTATTTATTTCCAAATGAATTATCTTGTGTATTAAAATTTCTCATTTAAAATATCTCATTTACTTTGAATTTGACGCCGCGTTAGCGCAGTGGTCACAGCACTGGATTGCGATTGGCTGTTGCGCGGGCGGTTGCGGGTTCGATACCCGCACACGACAACATTTGTATTGGCCATACAGATGTTTGCCGTGTTCTGGGTGTTTGTGCAGTCCTTGTAGGTCTCCTCACCGTGCCTCGGAGAGCACGTTAAGCCGTCGTGCGTCGGTCCCGGTTGTTATCATGTACACCTGATAGTGATCGTGACTCATAGTAGGGAATATATCCGCCAACCCACATTGAAGCAGCGTGGTGTATTAAGCTCCGATCCTTCTCCTACATGGGGAAGAGGTCTATGCCCAACAGTGGGATATTACAGACTGAATCGTGATCTACTTTGATCTAAGGGCCACGGTCTTATACACAGATCGGCAAAATACAGGCGTGGGGATACGCCTATTTATCCCTGGCCCTGCTATCTGCCCTGCTATCTGTAAAACTAATTTAAAAAAAAATATGGAAATTAGCGGCTTGCAGCGCGGCGCATCCTTCCTTGCCGTTTTTCCGTTGCATCCGGTTTAAAATCTTAACGATTCTAAAGAAGTTTCACTTCAATAATAATTGTAACTGGCCTTAAACGTTTTTTTGAATGGTTTCTTTTCTGAAATAAAAAAAAGACTTGTTTTACATAACTTATTTTAAAATCATACTGATTCGCAATAAATTTAAAAAATATAGGTATATGTTAAAAAAAAAACTACATTTAACATCAAAAAAGCGAACTTATCAAAATTGCCAAACATTATTGGTTAGTCCACCGTCCATTTCCATTCCAATTTCTATAGTTCCACTGTTCCATACACACGAAGGAAGCCACTTTTTCACATTGGCAATAACCAATAACTCTTGTCTCTTGCCGACGGCGACAACGACAATTGTCAATTTGTCAACCGGCAGGTGGTCGTTATTCAAATATTTCGCATTACAAATTCGTTAAAACTGTTATGTGGCATTGTGTGTGATTAAAAGTAAATATATTTAAGTTATTAAAGTGAAATGTGATAACTGTTTTATTGTGATATATTTACGTACGTTTTTCTACTAAAACTTAACATCATTCGTCTAAAAATGAGTACGGAAAGTTCAGATACGGGTGCAAGCATCGCCCTGTCCCTGGTGGCTCAATTCGATGATATAAATCGCTTAAATAACGTTTTAAACGATGGAGCATCGGAAGAATGTAAGTACATAATCTATTTTTGTTATAATCTCGTAAATACGCTTGTATTGTGTATGTAAAAAAAATGGCGGTATATGTAAATAACATTCCTTACTTTTAATACCTACCACACCTTCACTTCGTTGTAATTCGCATTTTTGTTTGTAAATTTTATTTTACTGCAACTATGATATTTGTATTTTGTATTTAGTTACAGAAGTTTCAAATTATGTCAATTGAAGATTTAATATAAGTATTGTTTAACAATACTATGAGACATTATCACAGACCTAAACTAAAAAATATCAATTGAATTAAAAAGCTTATTTCTTCGTTTATATCTAAGCTAGTCCTAGCAGAGGTTAAAATAAATATAATAAAACAATCAAAAAATTAAAAGAATTAAATCTATAGTTCCTTTTATTAACATTCTATCACCCTTAACACAATAACATTTGCTTCCATTTACTTCAGGTTTCCTGGCATTCCTTAAGCAAATGGAATGGGTACGGACACAATGGGCAGCGGCTGAAGCTGAGGCTGCCCGTCTCCAGACAGAACTGGATGAGGCTTTAAAGACATTGTCAAAATGGGAGGCCAAATTTGCTCACGTTAGGAAGCTTTTGGATGGAGAGAAGAGAGAAAGGAACATAATTTTGAAGAAGTACAATGAACTAGTGAGTTTAACCTATTCCTAATGGCTAAGGGGGCGTTCAAGTATTACGTAACGCAAATTTTGAAGATTTTTGTAATACGAGTGGTTTTATTTATTAAATAAGTATATGTTCTCTTATCAAATGATTAATTATTATTTCTCATAATTTACAATTAACAACAAATTAAAACACCTATATTTTCTTGTATATTTCAATAATTTTAACAAATTCCACAGGTACTTTTTTATATTTTACAGTATTACTTGGTTGAATCCTTGTATGATCAAATTCTTGATAAACATAAGTATTGTTCTTGAAATAATTACAATAATTGTTCATGTAAATTTGTTACAGAGCAAATTGCTTGACATGGCTAGAGATTTGTTGTTCAATGACAATAGAGCTAAACTGAACAATGAAACACTTCAAAAGCTAGCGTTTCTTAACGGGACAGCCCAACAAGACCACAATGCAAAGTTAAATGGTGTTCCAGAACTTAATTCTACTGGTAAGTTATTAAGTTATGCCTTTACTTATAACATATTGAAAGCACATTCTTTATTGATATAAAGAATACACTTATTGACTGCTATCAATATAGTAGTTCTTTTTTTATATATAACTTGGACACCAAACAAGCATATGGCTCACCCGATGGTAAGCGATTACCGTAGCTTTTGGACATCTGCAACACCATAAGCATCGCAAGCGTATTGCCGACCCTACCCCCAATTCCCCCCAGTATCTCTGTTACACAGGAACAAAACACTGCTCGAAAACAGTATTATTTAGCTGTGACCTTCTGTAAGGTCGATTTACTACCCCAGTCGGGCTCGGTCGGTCGGGTCGGCAGGAAATTTCGTACTGGCCCAACCTCAGTTGGTTCAAATGCTGTTTGAAAATATTCATTTGTAATGGTTTGAGTAGTCGCCTTAAAGGTTGTCAATTCTCGCTACGGGTTCATATTTGTATTTGTACATAATTATATTTGTTCCTGGTCTATTCATATGGTCTCGCCACTATGCCTAAGAGAGAAAGAAGTAGAGAAGTAGATAGTAAAGAAGTAAAGACTTCAGTACTATCTTTGATATGTTATAGCAATTATTAAATTATCTACCAACAAGAACAAAGTAGCACTGTCGTTGATAAAGGTCTAAACATTGTCTTACATAGAGAAAAAAACAATTTTCCAGTGGTTGACCAATTCAACTCAGTCTAGTAGTAGTAAAGTACACCTCACTCATACTTCATCTGTTTAAACAAATATATAAGAAGTCCGTATCTCTTTAGAAAAGACATGTTATTTTATCGTTACACTAGCTGCTGTCCGCGACGTCGTCTGCGTGAACGCTATACAGCAAATACAGGTTAACTGCTCGTTCCCTGTAGGTGATAGCGTGATAATATGTAGCCTATATGTTGACCCGACTTCTTAATAATATTCATGCCAAAGAAGTAAATCCATGCAGTACTTTTTGAGTTTATCCCGGACATACATACAGACTAGTGATGTGCCGGATCGTCAAAAATGTATATCCGCAGATACGGATCCGGATACGGATATTTAGTGTCAAGATCCGCGGATACGGATACGGATACGGATCTTTATTTATTCACTCAATCGGAGTCAGCGCGTGACCTTGAAACGATAGTTGACTGCCGTCAACCCGCTACTACGACGGGCAGGACACATTTCGACTTGCATTGCACGCATATTACTTTTGTTAACCGACTTCCAAAAAAGGAGGAGGATCTCTCGTCTGTATTTTTTTATGAATGTTACCTCAGAACTTTTTACTGGATAGACAGATTTCGATGATTCTTTTTTAATCGAAAGGTGGTGCGAGTCATGTGGTCACAGTTAAATTTAATTGAGATCTAACAAGTACTTTTCAAGTTACATCTAATACTACGTATTTGCTGGACTATTTTTTCGTCGATCTAACGATCATATCTTTTGATTAGGTTCACTGATTTTGCTGATTCTTGTTTTAATCGAAAGCTGATGCTTGTCATGTAGTTTCTTTTATCGGAATTTTGAATTTGATCGGGATCTGATAACTACTTTTGTAATTGAAGTCGGCCTTTTTTTTCGTTTACGAGAAACCCAATTATTTAGCAACCAGGTCAAGGAAACGTCGGGCATCTAAAAAAACTTAATAAACCGCGATAAACTCCGAATAAGTTGTTTCAATGAAAAAGTTATTGGTTTTTCATTTTCTTATAACTATTTATAAAAATAATGTCATAGCTTTCTATGTGTAATAGTGATCTAATTAGATAGTTGATTTAGTATATACTATTAGTATGGTAACTTAACACGTTAACAGTCCAGTGTACCGTATGTGGTACACGCGACGCGGTTCTGCCGAGTCCGTGTACCCTATGAGGTACACGAGCCCTGTTTTATACTATGATCTCTAGAACCACGGACTTGTCAAATTAGTTAGTGTTTTCTTATTGAACTTGTGGCCAAGGATCTAATACACAAAAAAAGTCAAAAACATGTCACATTTTTTGGAAAGTGTTGCTATATCAACACGAAATAAAACAACTTAGTAGAAAATAAAGAGAGATTTATCGGTGAACTTCAACTTTAGAAAAACAATCAATACAGTAAGTTTTATTACAAATTGTACATCGTGTTGATACCCTTTTGGCTTTGACGCGTGCGTATGGAGCAAGTCGACCGTCATCAAGAAGGTTTTGATAACACAACATACGCATCGTCTTCGGATGAAACGAGATCGTTTTTTGCCCAAAGACTCCAAAAAATGTGCGTTTCTCAGCGACGTACTTAAACTTGAAGAAGACAGTATTCCTGATGATGGTCCCGGTAATCCAGATAGTCCTGCTAATCCAAATGACCTTGATGAACCCCCGTATGATTGCGGAATTCGTCCCATGCTGGAAGTGCTTATTTCTTTTTGTAAAACTTCGGGTTGTAACAGTTTTTTTTACAGTGGCTTCATGGACTGCTAGAATGCTCAGTGTTTCTCTCCTTCCAGGATGCATCTCGTTATATATAATCGTAAAATACTTTTACGTGAATAAATAGGTAAATATCGTGGAGATTATTTCGTCGATGTCAAATATATGTTTGAGGCGGGAAAAAAATAATATGATTGACGGTAGGGCGAAATTTTTCTGACACTATGCATTATGGTGCCTAACTCAGTGCCAATAAACTAAACTTATGTTTACTGGCACACTCATGAGTCCGTGGTACACGGAAATTTTGATTCACAAGTCCGTGTACCGCCCGGTGTACACGGGCATATCCGGGGCCCTAACATATATTTTGTTATTTTTATGCATTATTCAGTAAATTGATATCGAATAATGGCCAAAAAATATGAAATCGCATATGGACAAATGGCATATTTCAGAACTCTTGTATGGGGACTGTTAACGTGTTAAAAGAATATAATATGTTTGCAGTGCCAAATATTTGATATTAAGAAATAAAAAATATTCTGAAAGGAATTTTTTAAATTTTACTACTTAATGAACTTAATCACATAGGCATTCTAAGTTATGCAGCATTTTATCCTGTCAATTGAATTTGAAAATTAATAAAAGATCCGTAAAAGATCCGCGAGAAAAGTGACGGATACGGATACGGAGCTTATTTTTTCCGCGGATATCCGCGGATACGGATACGGATACGGATATCCGGAACATCACTAATACAGACAAACAGAAAAAAATTATAAAAACTATATTTATGGCTTCGGTATCGATTGTAGATCACACCCCAAGTATTCTTTTAAAAAATATTCAATGTACAGTTCTGACTTTCCTACCATTTTATTATATGTATAGATCATGCACTACTCTGAAGTGTAAAGGTCGATTTACATCAGACGAGCGAATGCTCATTCTATCCTCACTATATCAAATTCTTATCAAATTATTTTAGTGTAAACAGGCATAGAGCATTCTTTCTTTGTTATATATATGAAAACAAGTGTTCGTTTACACATAAAAATCAAGAAAGAATGCTCTTGTTCTAGCTCTAGCTCTTTGTTCGTTTGGTCTAAATCCACCCTAACAGAAGTTTAAGCGTAGTTCTCTTCCGCTTTATACTTCTCCTTTGGGAGATAACTTTTTACTACCCATTACCCGACATACATTATACATTGTCAGAGAAGTTAATTTTTTACATTAAGCAATTGTAATTTAATTTCAGTTAATTTAAAAAGTATGTATATAACCGTGAACATAGCTCACACTATTGATAAGAATACTATTATTCTGTTAGATTGTGTTATTTATCTCTTGTTATGGATGTGTGTGGGCCTATAAAAGTAAACATTATGTCTATTAATTTTATTCAGCTAAACCTATTTCAAACTGATATTATAAAGCAAGAGGTTTTTTTTATTCAAATGTTACCATATATGAGTTATATCAGATTTGTTTTTTCTTTATTTGATTAGTTTATTTACGATTTGATATGGTATTAATCTTTTTCTTAGACTTTAAGTAAGACGTAAGCCTTTTTTGTGCCTATATAGACGGTCGATCTGAAGAAGTAAACTCCAGTCGTGCGTCGGAGCTGACACGCAGACTTTTTTAATTACTTTTAAATCTATACTAATATTATAAAGAGGTAAAGTTTATAACTTTGTTTGTATATACGGGGTAATCTTCGCAAATACTGATCCGATCATGAAAATTCTTTCGCTAACAGAAAGCTACACTATTCAGGAGTGACAAGATAAAAGGAAAAAGATAAAAATATATAATGATTTTAAATCAGCAGGATTTGAACCTGCGCCCTCTGACGTGCCGTGTCAACAATTCAATCTAATCAAGCATTATTATTTGCCTTAGAAATTAATTGGTGATTTTAAAACATTTATATTTATCTGATTTGCTAAAAATAGTGAGAGTGTATTGGAACATATCAAATTTCACCGTACCCTTCTTATGTGAAATGGATTATAAATTTATAACGCCCAACGAAGTGGGCACGGGTCGGCTAGTAAAAGATAAAATAAAATTGAAACAAAGGTAAAATGAGCAAGCGGGCATCACACGGGTAAAATATTAGCGACGGTGAGGGGTATAGTCGCATCAAGCGATTATTTCAAACCACATCTTTTTATTTGGCAATAATTTCTACATATAATTTCAACTAATCTTGACTACTCTAGAAATCTCACTCTTTAAATAGGATCACATGATAGCCACCAACATTCGAATACAAAAATGATCATCAAAATCGTTACTCATAAAAAATTATAACATAAATATTACAATCAAGTTAAAAACCTCCTCCTTTTTTTTGAAGTTTGTAATAATTATTTAGAAGTTTAAAAAAACTATATTTTCAAACATCTTAAGGCATGCCACACTGACCATTTAGGTAAAGGTTGATTTCAAAAGCCAAGTAAACCAAACTTTTATTCCGAACGTTCGTATTGTACAAGAAATTGAAAGATTTTTACATTTCTGGACTTGTACAGCTACAGTAGACCTTATTCGTTTCCAGGTACATTGCTATCAGAGATGTCATACTCTCGCTCTGAAGACGATCTCGATATATCGCTGGCTTCAACTAGAAGATCCTGGGTGCAGAAAGGCGGTTGGACAGCGAGAGAAAATCCTCCCGCTAATAAGAAACGTCGCTCCTCTACGTCGTCTGCTACTAAGGTTCATACTAAATAGTTTATTTTTGATGTGTAACTAACAGCTTCCCAGACTTTAACATCTAACTGCTATGCATATGCCTAATACCTCTTTATCCATGTAAGAGAAGGATTGGAGCTTAATACACTAAGTGGAAACCACTGCTCCAGTGCGGATTGACGGATATGTTCCCTAGAGTCAGTAAAGCTACCAGGTGTTTATAATAACAACCGGACCGACTTCTTAATGTATTCTCTGAGGCACGATGTACACCTTAAATGATGCAATTATCTCTTTTAGACGGTGGAACTGCAAGGCGGTAAGGTGCTGGCCACCGCTACCACTACCTTGACACTCGAACGAGCGACCGCCACACACGATCTTAAACCACCGCAGAACTTCGTAAGTTATTTTGAAAATGTACTATAACAACATTTGGAATAGCTTATAAGCTTATAACACTAGATTTGTACTAATTTAAAGGACACTCATATATGAAATAGGTTTTTAGAAATATCCAGATAAAATCAAGATTATGTGTAAAAGGGCGAGGACTCAAATAAATAATAAAACAATTGAGGACTTAATTAAATAAATAATAAAACAATTGTTGTGTAAAGAGATATATGTATAAAAAAAGCTTTTAAAAGTTTCCATTCTAAGTCAGGATAAAAGGATAATTTAAATTTTAGATCATTTTCACTTTATTTACATCAAAACACGGGTGAAACCACGCTGTACAGTAAATTTTTGAAAAATGACAAAAAAAAAATGAAATGGTATAAAATGGTATAATAATATTGTATGGTATAAAACGTTTCCAGCAACCAATATCAGAGAGCAGTGACGAAGGTCCCCCGGCTCGGAAGTCAGCTACGCGTCTTTCTGGACGCGTTGTTACCAACCAGGAGTGTGCGCCTTCCGCTCCGCCTATGAGCGGTAACTTAATACTATTACTGCATACTTATCATATCTACATTTCCTTTTGTAATGATTGGCTGATATAAATATACCCTGGGTGAAATGGGTAAGAGTAACTGTGGAGTTTCTTACCGATTCTTCTCTGCAGAATCTATTTTCCAAATCGGTGGTAGCTTCACTTTTAAAAATAATTATCACTTAAAAAGTGCTTTTGAAGACTATTTGAATAATGTCAATAGAATAAATCGTAACGGCCTACCTTCCTACGACTTCAGAACTTTCACTTTTGCCGTGTGTGAATTGTAAACACAGGCTTTTTTAATTTATATTTCTATTATAATGAAACAACTTTTTCAGACTCCGTTCCTCCCGTGACCACAGTTGCTGTAAAGTATCCCAAACCTTAGTAAACTGCGATAAAATCTGAAAAAGATATTTCGTTATATTACTATTTATATAATAAAAAAATCTTTTCGAAATACTTTTAGAATCTGAGAGTGCCCCAGAAACACCCCGAGCCCAGCCTCAACGCACCCCGTCAGTAGTGTCAGCGGCGTACGGAGGATCGCCAAGAGTGAGACCCCGGCAACACAACTTTGTGGCTAAGAACTTCTACAAGAGGGAAACTTGTGGGCCCTGTGGGAAGACGTAAGCTAACTTATAAAGTATATAGATGTGCTTAACACAGGGCCGAATTTAGAGGGGGGCAACCGGAGCTACAGCCCCGGGGCCTCCACAATAGAGACTTCGGAAAAAATTATATTCAAATTCAGACTAAAAAATTTGTCCATTATATCTGAAAATAATTTGGAGCCAAGGGGCCTCCACTCAATTGTTGCCCCAAGGCCCCCAGACCTCTAAATCCGACCCTGGCTTAACATACACACACGATAGTCTGTTTCTAAGGTAACTTAATGCCTGTAAATAAGATAATATCTTGATGATATTATACTTTCCTCTCATACATGAAATCAAATATATTATAGTATTGGTGAGCATCGTACACAAAATTATCTTGTTGACTAACAATAAATACAATAATAATATTATATAATTGTGTATTATTATTGTTTTTATATATTCCTGTATATGTAAAGGTTTACATTTGTTTATATAATATATATGTATGTATGTTTGTAACTTTAATTGTTGTTTTTTGAACTAATTTATATACTACTTGCCCATCTACAAAGCAATATTCCTTACATCATCAGGTTGTCTGGAAGATACTTTTTAGCAATAAGAATGCCTGGTTGTAGTGTTTTTGAGAGTGTGTATAAATTGCTTGAAAGATAACGATATAATAGATACGATTCAGCCTGTAATATCCCACTGCTGGGCACAGGCATTCTCCATGTAAGGAGAAGGATCAGAGTTCAATCCACTACGCTGCTCCACTGCGGTTTGGAGGACATATTCCCTGCTATGAGTAACGAACGCTATAAGATATATACCTATGACAATAAAGTAAATCTATAATATATTAATACATGAAGCAAAAACTTTGTACCCCTTTTTACGGAAATCGCGTGAACGTATTAAATTTCGCACACTTGTAGTTTATATGGAGAAGGAGTGCAGAATGCTAATATTTTTTTTATTATGCTTAAAAATACATTAAATCAATAAATAAAAGAAACACACACTACCATGTATTTGACACACACGTATGTATACTCTTTTGTTCAAACTTATAATTTAAATGAATTATGGTCGAATTTCGACAACTGGACGACCACTAGTGATTATTATTAACCTTGTTTAACAAACTAATTCACAGCATCAAGTTCGCAAAAGTGGGCGTGAAGTGTGAGCAGTGCCGTGCGCAGGCGCACCCGGAATGCCGGTCGTTGCTACCGTTGCCCTGCGTGCCTCCCGGCCGAGTGAATTCTACACAGGTACATATTACATTTTTAAAACCTGTTCCCATACTCAAAAACCATTCGTTTTGCTCACGAAACGTTCAATTACGAGTGTCATTTTTTTTACGACTTGAGTGGCAAACAAGCGTACAACCCACCTGTTTGTAAGCGGTTACCGTAACCTGTAGACGATGAGTATGCGTACTTGGGAGCTCGGGTTACTTTACTCACGATTCAGCCTGTAATATCCCACTGTTGGGTATAGGCCTCTTCCCCGTATAGGAGAAGGACTCTTACTTTACTCATCACATTAAAACCCACCTGATTGTAAGCGGTTACCGTAACATATAGGTGATAAGGATAACTATACTTACTCGGGAGCTCGGGTTACTTTACTCATCACAGGAAAACCCACCTGATTGTAAGCGGTTACCGTAACCTATATATATATTCTGCTGTGCCCTACAATAATGATAAGAATAAAAAAGCAATTAATTATCAGGGCTATACATAATTCTTTATACTATTTGCTTATCTATACTAATATAAAAAAGCTGAAGAGTTTGTTTGTTTGATTGTTTGTTTGTATGATTGTTTGTTTGTTTGTTTGAACGCGCTAATCTCAGGATCTACTGGTCCGATTTGAAAAATTCTTTCAGTGTTAGATAGCCCATTTATCGAGGAAGGCTATAGGCTATATATCATCACGCTAAGACCAATAGAAGCGGAGTCCACGCCGACGAAGTCGCGCGCAGAAGCTAGTGGATTTAATAAAGAAAAAATAATTTAGTTAACTAAGAGCTTTTTTCTACTAACAGGAAGGCAGTATAGCAGATTTCGCCCCGTCCACTCCCCCCATGGTGCCTGCCCTTCTAGTGCACTGCATCAATGAAGTGGAGAAGAGAGGTCTAAATGAACGCGGTATCTATCGTATTAGTGCAGTGGAGAAAGATGTTAAACGATTGAAGGTAAACTATAAGCCTATGTCTAAGAAACTTGTTGATAATACTTTTTCTTAGCGTGTGTATTTGATGTATTGACAAGTGAAGTGAGTAAACAATTGAAGGTTACTAGCATCTATTATAATCTTAACTCTTAAGTTTTGGCATGAAGTAAACTGCTGATAAATTTTAAAAACGTAAAAAAGTTATGAAGAGGCAAGAAAAAAAATCCTTTTCGCGTTTTTTTCATTTGTATCATGTCAGGTCATGCCAACACTATCATACCTCTTCGTTTTTTCAAGCGTTCCAAATACACCCGATATCTGCAGATTTGTCGTAATTCGGCTCACCAAGTGGAAGGCACAGGGCCTTTTGGTGTCTTGTGATACTAACAACAGTAGATGATAGTATAGCATGTAACAAAAGGCAGTTTCCGAATTCGCATTAGTATGAATTGCCTAATTAAAATAAAATTTCCGAAAATCCCGGTTCATTCGAAACCAGTATTTCAAGGTTCTGAAACCTACTGTGTCCGTACTAGCTTGACACACATTATTTCGCTCGCCAATGTGAATGAATCGTATAATTATACCAAAAGACTTGTTAATTGTTTTAATAATTGTTAACTAATAACATGCCTCAATACTTTAACTTGCATGTCTAATATAAGACCTATTAAAGATTACTACTACTTGTAAAAACTGCCTGTTTTTATCCAGGAACGTTTCCTCCGCGGCTGTGGATCCCCCCAACTATCGACAGAAGACATTCACATAGTATGCGGATGTATCAAGGACTTCATACGTTCTCTACGAGAGCCTCTAGTGTCAAGTGCTCTGTGGACCGACTTTATGGACGCGGCAAAGTTATCTGAGCCCGCCGATGCAACAGCGGCTATCGTACAAGCTGTGAGCCAATTGCCTCAACCGAATAGAGATACGTTGGCTTTCTTGGTGTTACATTTGCAGAAGTAAGTACATTTGGAACAAATATAATTTATTATCAAAGTACAATATTGAAACCGAAGTTGGGAGTTTTTTTATTTGAATTATCGGAGTCGAAACTCATATATATAGTATGTCACCCCTTAAAAACGCTAACAGCAAAAGTATAAGCCACTGAAGGCAATGAAACAAGATGTAATCGTACCTAGGTATTCACTTTAAGATAATTTTAAACATTTAACTTTTTCTAGTCATAAGATTTCTCATAAGTAATCCATAGAATGATGTTGATGTAAATTTTTTTTATTGTCTCACCAGAGTAGCCGAAAGTCCCGAATGTGAGATGGGTATAGATAATTTGGCGAAGATATTCGGTCCAACGGTCGTTGGGTACGGGATGATGACGCAAGCAGCAGAAATGTACACCGCAACAGCGCAAATGTTTAATGTAAGTATATTTGTGTATAGTGAAAGCCCTATTTTGCTGCTTTACTTGTGTTTAGTTATTATATTCTTAGACTCATGTGTTATGCTGATAATTTAAACGGTACTTTCTCTATCTGTATGGGATTTTATAGCCCTGTTTTCCTTTACGTACCTATTTTCATGAATAAAAAAGCATTGATGTTGTAAACAAATATTCAATTAGTTCCTCTAAAAAATAAAACAGTACGTAGAAATAAATTACTTTTTTGTTAAAACAAAAATATTTTTAAAATCAATAGCCGTCAATTGGGTTAACTCATCGATTGTGCGTACGTCCGCGTGCGCGTGCGTGCGTGTGAGTGCGCGCGCGTGTGTGTGTAGGTAGTGACCTAAATACGTGCGCAGGTGATGCAGCTGCTGCTGCGGCTGCCGGGCGACTACTGGGCGCAGTGGGCGTGCGCGCCCGCCTCGCCCGCCGCGCGCCCCCGGGGGTTCTTCTTCTCGCCCGCCGACACCGGGTGAGTCACGCGCGCCCTACAGGCCACTGCGCTGCTGTCTACCCTACTGGCCGACATCTATAGCCACCGAGTTACCCACCCACACCCGACACACTACTGCGCTGCTGTCTACCCTACTGGCCGACATCTATAGCCACCGAGTTACCCACCCACACCCGACACACTACTGCGCTGCTGTCTACCCTACTGGCCGACATCTATAGCCACCGAGTTACCCACCCACACCCGACACACTACTGCGCTGCTGTCTACCCTACTGGCCGACATCTATAGCCACCGAGTTACCCACCCACACCCGACACACTACTGCGCTGCTGTCTACCCTACTGGCCGACATCTATAGCCACCGAGTTACCCACCCACACCCGACACACTACTGCGCTGCTGTCTACCCTACTGGCCGACATCTATAGCCACCGAGTTACCCACCCACACCCGACACACTACTGCGCTGCTGTCTACCCTACTGGCCGACATCTATAGCCACCGAGTTACCCACCCACACCCGACACACTACTGCGCTGCTGTCTACCCTACTGGCCGACATCTATAGCCACCGAGTTACCCACCCACACCCGACACACTACTGCGCTGCTGTCTACCCTACTGGCCGACATCTATAGCCACCGAGTTACCCACCCACACCCGACACACTACTGCGCTGCTGTCTACCCTACTGGCCGACATCTATAGCCACCGAGTTACCCACCCACACCCGACACACTACTGCGCTGCTGTCTACCCTACTGGCCGACATCTATAGCCACCGAGTTACCCACCCACACCCGACACACTACTGCGCTGCTGTCTACCCTACTGGCCGACATCTATAGCCACCGAGTTACCCACCCACACCCGACACACTACTGCGCTGCTGTCTACCCTACTGGCCGACATCTATAGCCACCGAGTTACCCACCCACACCCGACACACTACTGCGCTGCTGTCTACCCTACTGGCCGACATCTATAGCCACCGAGTTACCCACCCACACCCGACACACTACTGCGCTGCTGTCTACCCTACTGGCCGACATCTATAGCCACCGAGTTACCCACCCACACCCGACATACTACTGCGCTGCTGTCTACCCTACTGGCCGACATCTATAGCCACCGAGTTACCCACCCACACCCGACACACTACTGCGCTGCTGTCTACCCTACTGGCCGACATCTATAGCCACCGAGTTACCCACCCACACCCGACACACTACTGCGCTGCTGTCTACCCTACTGGCCGACATCTATAGCCACCGAGTTACCCACCCACACCCGACACACTACTGCGCTGCTGTCTACCCTACTGGCCGACATCTATAGCCACCGAGTTACCCACCCACACCCGACACACTACTGCGCTGCTGTCTACCCTACTGGCCGACATCTATAGCCACCGAGTTACCCACCCACACCCGACACACTACTGCGCTGCTGTCTACCCTACTGGCCGACATCTATAGCCACCGAGTTACCCACCCACACCCGACACACTACTGCGCTGCTGTCTACCCTACTGGCCGACATCTATAGCCACCGAGTTACCCACCCACACCCGACACACTACTGCGCTGCTGTCTACCCTACTGGCCGACATCTATAGCCACCGAGTTACCCACCCACACCCGACACACTACTGCGCTGCTGTCTACCCTACTGGCCGACATCTATAGCCACCGAGTTACCCACCCACACCCGACACACTACTGCGCTGCTGTCTACCCTACTGGCCGACATCTATAGCCACCGAGTTACCCACCCACACCCGACACACTACTGCGCTGCTGTCTACCCTACTGGCCGACATCTATAGCCACCGAGTTACCCACCCACACCCGACACACTACTGCGCTGCTGTCTACCCTACTGGCCGACATCTATAGCCACCGAGTTACCCACCCACACCCGACACACTACTGCGCTGCTGTCTACCCTACTGGCCGACATCTATAGCCACCGAGTTACCCACCCACACCCGACACACTACTGCGCTGCTGTCTACCCTACTGGCCGACATCTATAGCCACCGAGTTACCCACCCACACCCGACACACTACTGCGCTGCTGTCTACCCTACTGGCCGACATCTATAGCCACCGAGTTACCCACCCACACCCGACACACTACTGCGCTGCTGTCTACCCTACTGGCCGACATCTATAGCCACCGAGTTACCCACCCACACCCGACACACTACTGCGCTGCTGTCTACCCTACTGGCCGACATCTATAGCCACCGAGTTACCCATCCACACCCGACACACTACTGCGCTGCTGTCTACCCTACTGGCCGACATCTATAGCCACCGAGTTACCCACCCACACCCGACACACTACTGCGCTGCTGTCTACCCTACTGGCCGACATCTATAGCCACCGAGTTACCCACCCACACCCGACACACTACTGCGCTGCTGTCTACCCTACTGGCCGACAAAAGATTTCATTATATAAATAGTAATATAATGAAACCACTTTTTCGGACTTTATCGCAGTTTACTATGACATCTATATCCATCGACCTACCCACCCACACTCAACAAACTACTGCGCTGCGTTTACTATACCGAAACGTCATAGCTTGTCATGTCTAGAACTCTATAGGGTTTATGTCCGCCGAGATAGTAACTTATAGTTTATAATCATAGGGGAGCCCAAGCGAGGATTTCTGTTGTGACAGAGGCACGTCAGATTAATATGAGGGGAGAATCCTTATACCCTGTTAGATACTTTTACCCAGTCTTGATCCCTCAATATAGTGTGGTGCGTTCAGAGCAGTCGGTCAAATTAGTAAACAAAAATCGGTCTACAAAACAAGTCGGGCAGGTCAGATTTAAACAAAATAAGTTCATTACATGCAGAAAACAAAATTACTTTAATAATCTGACGATTTGAACGTGACATAAAAAATTAATCGAGTCACAAAGTTGCGAAAAAAAAAAAAAATGTTTACCTCGAAATACTCGAGTGCAGTTGAATTGTTTTTTATTTTAAAGAAAATTACTTAAAAATTAATATATTCTGACGATTTCCACAAGCCGAAGTATCTAAAATTATTATCAATAGAATGTAATACGTACAACTACCGAATATTATGTATTTCCCGCTCCACGTCTCTCTTTTAATATTTATATTTTATAATATATATTTTTTCAGTTGAGTTTTTTTTTATTTTTACATGCAAAAATTAACAACAAAAGTAAAAAAATTGCGTGCGTACAAAGTACACCTGTCCGAAGTGAAACTTCTTTGTGAAACCAATTAAAAAAAAACGAATTTAAATACAAAAAAAAACTAATTGAAAAAAACCAACGTCACGCGGTGTTCCCAGACGGTCACCCATCCAAGTAATGACCGTCCCTGACGCTACCGCGTTACCGGTCGCTCAAATTTTACCCACCATTCGCCTAAAGAAGTATCACTTCAATAATTATTTGTCAGATTAAGAAAATTCCTTTACAAAATTGTCAGATTAAGTTAGTAAAAATTTTTTTCTCCTACCTCTTTATACAGCTTCCCCCACCACTAAAAGAGTAAACATCATATTATGAAGTTTTTTCTTTTTGGCATCTAATCTTCACGATTCAATAGGTCTTGAAAATGCTCGTGTGACTGCATATTTAACATTCTGGGTTCCCCTGTGATAATATTTTTTCGCCGAAAGTAATTTAAAAAACAAAACTCTTAAAATGCGTACGATACTCTATCTTAATATCATTGAATTAATATTGTTTGCTGAAATATTGACATTGTTTTTAACCAGTTTAGTATTTTTCCTTTTTTTAATATTTTTTTCTACTCATAAATAAATTCATATTAATTTCTTTCCAGTGTTTCAAGAAAGAAGAGAAACTACTTCCAATGATGGTGGAAATATTTTACAATTAACATAAATAAGTTTAATTTGAGTTTGTTCGTGTAAGGGAACAGTTATGTTAACCATTGTACGCTATTATGCCTTTATTTATATATACTCTATACTAATACATAATATAATATAATAAAATGTATGTTTTGGTATTACTTAACAAAATATTGTTTAATTGATTTAAGATATTTCTTGTAGTTCTAGTAGTTATTCTTGTAAAATTGTAACTTGTAATGTGATGAAAGGAAAGTAGCACCTTATATTTTATTAAAGAAAAATTAGGATATATATAATACATTAGTACAAATGACACTAATATAAGTGTCTGTGAGCCTGTTGCACGAGTTTTGGATAAGGCTATTGGATGGATCACGATACAATTAGACTTTGACAGCGGGAGTTAGAATAGGCCTGTAGGACCTGTTTCTCCTCAATTACAGGTAAAAAAAAAAATGAATCAAATCCTTTTTACCGTCAGTTACTGTCATCCGTCAAATCATGCCAAATCACTTACAACATGAGTCTGAGGAAGAGGAGAACATGTTGTGCCGACCCTATATAAATAGGATAAGGGCAGGGAGATGGTGACTGTCATCCGTCAAATAGCGTTATCCACAACTGGTGAACAGGCCCTTAGTCTCTTAAAATAAAAGTGTTAAATATAAATATAGCTTAATTGGTAGGTAATTGGAATATCATTTTAGTACTTGCTGTGAACAGTTTTGATTTTTGTCTAATTAGTTTATGATCCGGTAGCTTAAATCTAGGTATTTGTGTTTTTTTTTATAATGTACGTTATAGTACTCACAGTACAAAAAAATAATTGCAAATTACCTTTACCCGATCTTACCCTTTTTTTCGAATTAATTAATTAGCCCCTAGGCACACTTGGCTATCAATGACTTACCACTCCGCTTCAGTCATATGGGTATTCTATATTTATTTAAAAAGAAATACATAGTATATAAGTTGGCCTTTACCCGAAACACAGTCATTTTAACACTTACATAAGAGGAATAATTCCACTATGTTGTTTTGTTATATCTCAAAGGCAGACAGAGTTTTCGATGAAAGCTCCAAGGCGCAGTAATTTACTTAATTTCTTTAAACAATTATCATTATATTTCGAGTAATTTGTACATAACATTACCAAATTATACATGTTAAGCTTTCTCAGGAATCACTCTGTCTTTTAGTGGAAACTGTATGAAAATCCGTTTAGTTTCGATTTTATAGCGTAATGTACAAACGCGTCTGTGGACTTTGTTTCAAAACATGTTAAGAAAACAGATATAGTAGAATTAAGCTCTTGAATCTCACACTAGTGTTATAATTATAATGTCAATCTTATTCTTAACTAGCTGGTACCCGCGACTTCGTCTGCGCAGGATTAGGAAGTACTTCGAGTAGCTTATTATCTTCTCAATATCTATCTTTATACCAAAATTTATCAAAATTGATTCTGCGGATTACTTTTGAAGGCGTGACAGACAGACAGAATTACTTTGAGAGATCCTTGTTCTATATTGAGTGTATGTATTGTCCATTTTTTGGAATAGTCTTATTTAGTAAACAAACCTCTGTCAACACGAAATTTACGTTTTTTTGCATTTATAACTCACTTTCACAACACATTAGCTTACGTACATTTGTAAAACTCCATTTACTATTTATTTCACTAAAAACAAATATTAATTTATCATTTTAAACACATAAAAACTATTAAAATACGAATATCGAGAGTACAGAATACAGATAATTAATGTTTTTGAATATGACATTTCAATATCTTTTTTTTTATAAGGCAAATACAGTATAAGTGAATGAACAAAATGAGCGATAAAATAGGCCGTGTTCTTTACCTCTATTTTAAATTTTCACGAATTATAATTTGTTAATAAGTTATAAAACAATGTTACCGTAAAGCGATTTGTTATTAAGTTGATTAATGTTTTTTTTTTGTTGAGCGTAAAAAATGCTTACAAAATATTACAAATGTCAATCTTTTATATTAGTGTCTATTCTAAAGGTTTTATTTTATATTATGAATATTTCTGAATATCAATTTCACCCTGAACATTTTTAACGCTATTTCACGCCTTGAAAATTCGCAAAACGGACAGAACAGACTTCTTCCCCCACCTTGCCCGCCGCCATAGTAACGAGCACTCGATTAATGAAATCGTCGTAACTATTAAAATAATTAATATTATCGTCTAAATGATGTAGTGTACAAGACTAAGTTTAATAAAAGTATTTATTTTGATATAAAAATCAATTTGTTACTACCAAATGTGCATTAGAAATATATTATCAATTTTTAAAAAAATTCTCTCATATATAAAGCTGAAGAGTTTGTTTGTTTGGTTGTTTGTTTGTTTGTTTGAACGCGGTAATCTCTGGAACTACTGGGCCGATTTGAAAAATTCTTTCAGTGTTAGATAGCCCATTTATCGAGGAAGGCTATAGGCTATGTATCATCACACTAAGACCAATAGGAGCGGAGTCCACGCCGACGAAGTCGCGCGCAGAAGCTAGTACATTATATACGTGTAAATTCTACAGTTTTTGCAGCGTACGCCAGAATACCTCGCAGATTCCAATTTTTTCCGACTTACTTGACAATTATCGTTATATTTTTGACAATTCATACACTATCTTTAAAAATTATAGCCTATGTTTTATTCTAATGTATAAGCTATATTATTGTAAAGTTGCATTAAAATCCGTTCGGTAGTTTTTGCGTGAAAGAGGAACAAACATCCATACATCCATACATACAAACTTTGCGATTACATTATTAGTCGTTTAAATATATATTTCTTCTGTGCATGTGTTTGTCACTGAATTCCTCCTAAACGGCTGAACCGATTTGGTTAAAATTTTGTACGTATATTTCTATTGGTTTATGGATGGTTTGAAAACACAATTGTACCCGGTTGGTGGGTATGTCAGCAATCAAATTTAGTAGATGTATTCCGCGCAGGACAAAGTCTGCCGGGTCCGCTAGTATTAGTACAAAAATGCTTATCAAGTATATTATTCTCATTTAAAGTACTTAATTTGTTTCTGTTTAAAGTTAGTAACAATAATATTTAGTTTTTGTTACCTATTATTTTGTTTGTAACATTTTTGTAAGGCAGTATAGCTTAGAATTAATATAGGTTTGTTTCTCGAATGTATATTACTTTATATATTATTCTTAATATTGTAGCTGGTAATACTATATAGTAGTAAATAGTAATATAGTTGTAATATTGTAGTTGGAAGCAAAACAAAATACGGGTCAAAAATTTCTTTGTATATCATATCTACTATTAAACCGGTCATTAAAACCGGATTAAATTGAAAACACATTTGAGATTTCATTTAGGAAGCCAGGCTTTAGTAGTAATATGTTCCCGTTTCAATACTTAAATATAAAAATGCTAGGAATGTTACATAAAACTATGTCGATTTAATTATTTTATGAGTTGGCAACCCTAGCTACAGTGTAACTTTGTTTTAAGTACTTAGTAATTAAAAGTTATTTTCCGTTATCGTGACGTCATGCCACCGCCTAGGACGGTTATTTAGTTATTTTCTTTTTGTCCCGTCGCACTGAATTCTTGCATATTGTCAAGAAATGTTCCATACATTTTTGTATATTAATAAAATACGCAATAATCTTTTTGTGCGCACGGTCTTTGTAAATATGTTATAATTATGGTAGCTGGTTTAACTAACTTAGCGAGTACGTAATTATTGTAGTATTATACATTAAAGGAATACTATGCGAACTGAATATTAGGCATTTTCTATATTGTATTCCTGAAATTTAATTAAAAGTAAAGTACTTGTTTTAGCACAAAATAATGCTAGTAATTATACTTCTGAAAATTGTGCTGAATATATGCCAAATAGGATTATTCCTACGATCATCGAGTTGGAGTAGTATTTCCTGAAGGTGTCTATTACTAACTTCAACTTAGTAAACATTAAAAGTTTTTGACGTGACAACGTCTAATAAATCGACGAACGCCGGCTGCATGCACGAAAAAGTATGACTCATTGTCCCGTTACGCTCATTGTACGCTTGCGCCGCATCTATCTCTCTTCCATTTAATTGAGGAGATGTTTTGTTATGACGTTGTCACGTTAAACTGTCGTGCGTAAACCAACTTTACAGACAACCAATTTTTCACATTATCTTGTAAAAACGATTGTAACATTTACTCTTCTAAATATAAACTATTATATTTACTGTACAAAAATTTGGTAATGTCTCAGAAAGTGTGTGTTTATATTAGTTAATATTTATCATTAATTACTATTTACAACTTACGGAATCTAGTTCTTTTCTAAATATTATCATAAATATGAATCGGTGTGTTTAAAATATAGTCCTAAGATTTTAGTCGCCGTAAACTGTATCTAACAAGTGTCTGAGGCATTAAAATAAATAAAATTTACGCAGAATGTCTTCAAACTCAAGTTAGAAGTTTTTTTACCTACACATAAAACTACAGTTAGCTTTGACATTGTGAAGTCACATTAAATCTTTGGAAAAATCTTTGGAAGTAGTTCCAACGGCCTTGCATTCACGCTTGATAGGGACGTTTGACTTGGGGAAAAGCTTACGAATGCGTGACGAGAACGTTACTAAAAGTGTGATTGGGCGAGGCGAACGGAAGTTGAGAGGGAAATGTAAGTTAGATGGAGCTAAAGAAGTTATACTTCAGTCGTGAGGTCTAAAGGACACTCGTTTTTTTTTTTAAATTGTGACGTTATTTTTTGAGTATGAAAGGTAATCAAAGATCATTAAAGTGATTAAGTGAATTAGTTTATCTGTGGTAGTGAAGAGGCATCGCAAGGCTTCTTTAAAGGTAAGGCTGTAACTAGTAGGGCCTTTGCCCTTGCTTAGTTACCTTACTGACCGTTCGTCATTATATATTTTTTTTTTGTTTATTTTAATGCCATAAACAATATTTACCTAGTATTTTGAAATGACTATATACTTAACCATGAAGTATCCTATATACTTATTACGAATGTGTATTATATTATATACGGAACGTATGTTAGTTATTATTAAGTATTTTGAATTTATTTGCTTTTGTTTAGAACTAATATATTATCACAAATTCCTAGTCAATGACTAGTGTTATGTATATTTTCCTTTGTATTTCTTACTAGTAATATAATATGTACGGTTTATTTAGATGAAAGGATACATTTACGTATTTAGTTCTTTGACAAGGTTTTTTTTTTGTTTTACTTAATATAAATAAAAATCATGTAAAAATCCATGAAATTGTTTTTATTTTCCATACTTATGTGTTTTACTACGAGGAAGATAGTTTAGAATGTAGGTTATGTAAAAATGAAAATATAAAAGGATTTATTCTTATCCAGAAACATAAATTACACAAGTTCAATAGTCCTTGTAAAAATAGTTTTTCAACTATATACTACTATACAACATTTTTATTGTATTGATTGTATAAAGTTCTATCGACATCAGAGTTTAAATCTGCTCAGCAGAATCCAGCTTTATTATAGTCAATTTTTGAAGTGAAACTTCTTTAGATTCGTTGTGATTTCAAACCGGAAGGCAACAACAGGGAAGGTCGAGCCGGGCCGCGCTACACGCCGCTAATTTTAAATTAGTTTTTTTTAAATTAGTTTGCCAAAGAAGTTTTACTTTTATCGTGTGAGAATCGCACACACACTTTTTTTTTTAAAGAATACACCTCGAAGGTTAAAGAAGGTTAAGGAAGGTAAGGTTAAACAAAAAAATTGCAAAAATACGCATAAAATTACGCATGTCAGAAGTGGAACTTCTTTGGAAAAGAAATAAAAAAAACTAATTCAAAAAACGAATTCAAAATACAAAAAAAAAACTGAAAAAAAAAAAAAAAGCCAACGTCACGTGGTGTTCCCAGGCGGTCACCCACCCAAGTACTGGCCGTCATGACGCTGCCGCGTTACCGGTGGCTCAAATTTTACCCCTCATGCGCCTAAAGAAGTTTCACTTAAAAAAAAATCAAACATAACGACACAAAAAGAATAAATTGTATACCTAGATAGTAATACTAGCTGACCCGGCAAACGTTGTTTTGCCGCTAAACGCTATTAAAAGTTAGGGGTTGGTGGTAGAAGGGTGAAAATTTAGGGTTGTATGTATTTTTCAATGCCAAATCATAATAAAATAAAAAAATACAAAAAAATTAAACATATATTGGACTGCGCCACCTTTATAACTTAGGGGTCTAAACTTAAAGAAATAGTTTACGACCGATCCTCAGAGCTACCAATTACGCACAAAAACTTTCATAAGAATAGGTCAAGCCGTTTCGGAGGAGTTTGGAATTTTAAAATACATTAGATGGTAAATTTAGCGTCTGTATAGCGATTGGGTAAAATCTATCTATATGGGTTCTATATGGATATATCGACATAGAAATACCTTCTCTTATGTTATTATGTAGGTATTTTTTATAAATTCTTTTTAACAAATATCGCTGAGTATAGGAAATAAATAAAACAAAAAAATAATGTGAAAAATGTTTATGAAAACGTGAAATTTAAACATCACAGTAATTACACTACATGAAATATATTCCAATGTTGAGCAAATTAAAATTATAATTTTTAGAAATAATTCCACAATTACAAAATAATTAAAAGGAACATAACTTCTTAATGTAAATATAATCACACGTCACTTATGTAAAAAAATAATGTCTATAATATTATAATTCTAAAATAACTATTCATACAAAATTATGTTAAGAAAAAGGTGTATTAGAATGTTATCTTGTCACATAAAAATATTTTATTATATAAATATAAAAAATTATTTAATTTATTGACGAAATCATTAGATTTCAAATATCTACATCTGGTAAAAAAAACCATAGGAAAAAGATATTTTTTGCATGGTCTGTTAGTAAATAAGACTATTTTAAAGAAATTTTCATAAGTCATTCATGAATATAATAAATTACGGAATCGACGAGAACGAAAGTATTTTCGAGATTCACAAAGTAACAAATTGAATAAAATAAATTTAGCAAAAATATACATATAAAGAAACCATTACATCAAAGAGTACGAAAAGTAATATGTAAAATACGTTAATAGTATGATAATTTACTTTTAACTCTGAAAAAATTAAAAATATATTAGTTTACTTAAGTTTCATAAAAATACTATATTTTATATTTCATAGATAAGACTTCAAACAAAATGCATAATAAAATCCACACAGTAATAAAAAAATGTTCACATAATTTTACAAAATATTCTAAATAAGTGCTTTCACTTAAATGCTAAAACAAATAGGATTCTTTGGTGAGTGGTTCTAAGCTTAACCGACTAGTTACTTATATACGAAACAAATATACACATCGAAATAAGGTACAAATTATTCTAACATCTCATATAATCATAGCTGACACTTAGGTACGTAAACAACATTCAAGCCTTTAATGTAAAACATGAAATTTTTTAGGCTTAATTAGAATTGTTTCCGAATCGCGATTCTCTTATTTAAATCGTATTCCAGTAATCGATCAGTCGTATTTATCGTATGAAAATAAAATTATTTAGTTTCATTGGTGTGATTATAATATTACTAGCCCTAATTAATTAGTAGAATATCACACTATGACACTAATTAATTTAGTAGAACTGTAGAATACCAGTTCTGTCAAAAACGAAAATTGTAATCTGTTGATGGATTGCTGATTTACCATTGTGAGACGATTGTAATAGATGAATCGTACGAAATAATATTGCTTCCAAGGTATTGAGATGTATTAAATATATAGCCATGAAGATGGATTTTTCTTTTATATACAAAAAATGCTATTAGCAAAGAACGTATGTATTATAAAGTATATATAATAAACTTATAGTCAATTTAACACCCAGTAAACATGAGTATTCATCTTTTATTAGATTTTAGTAACTAAATAAAACCCTGTTAAGAAATGAATAAACCACATGTATAAAAACTACTTTTATCAGCTATTATTAGTCGCACAGAACTATATATACGTGTATGCAATATGTAATTATTTCTTATTATTTCTAAATGCAAATGCACAATCACACACAAAAAAAATCGCAATTCTAAAGACCAGTTTTTTATAAAGGAGTGCGTTCTACTTCTATTACAATCTTATCAAAATGGCGGACAAACTGTCCAGCACCGTCTTATAGATAAGTTTTGACTGTTTAGTAGCTTCATTTTTATTTTGCTTTTATTTTTGGTCTTGTTCAAAAATTGCAGAATTATATTTATAATTTATTACAATTTTGATTGTTTGCAAAAATGCAAAGACCGTTATCTTAAAATAAATATGTTTATACAAATACGTAATTTTACATTAACAAATAATATTTTCAATCAAGTTAAAATAATTTTTAAACTGTAAATAATATATTATGCTATATTTTAAATAAAATCGTATTATGGCAAGCAATATTATGAAGGATATATCTTATTAATAAATATATTATACATACAGCCATTATGTTTTTGGTATGAGATTTTATGGCCTACGTATTTTTGACTTATTTACAAGTTAACATTCTACATGTTAATTTTGCTGATACAAAAATGACATTTCAACAGCGCTCATTGAAATTTACTCCTTAAGAAACGATATAAAGCCCGTGGAATGATATGAAAAAGTAAACTGCCTTGAGAGTGACCGCGCAACGTCCTACGAATATGAGGTGAATATATTTTTAACTAGCTGCCCGAACAGAATTCGTTCTGTTAAATTATTAAATTCTGTTAAATTATTTAAGTAAAAAATAAATAAATGTTTTCCGAGTGATGACGTTAATTTTTTTTTTTTACTATACAAACCTTTTTTGGGCTTTAGGGAACATACAAAAAAAATAAACTAGCCGATTTGGTCGAGCCATTCTCGAGTTAATAATAATAATAATAAAGACGTTTATTCACCAAGCATAAAAAAAAACAAAAGATTTCTTAGAGTTTAATTTACAGAGACTAGAAAAAATGCTGTTGAAAAGGTCGTAAGACTCAGCTTATAGCTGCTTTTCAGTTCGCACCTTTACAAATGTTGCCAGCACAGGACGTTATGCGCTTAGCAACATTCATTTTTATTTATATAGATTATCACTGTAATTGTTCTTAAGGAGTAAACTTCAGTAGCTTGTCGGAGCTGACACAACACACTTTAGTCTTAGATTTAATGAACAACTTGGTAATAATAGCTTACATCTTTTATAATTATGTATATTTTTTAACTATTATATGACTGGAAACCGATTAATTTTACTGAAGGACGTATTTATTTAAATGTCTTTTTGTATTTACTTTTGTCTTTTAGCATTCGTATACTCATTACCACTAAATAAATGCCGCTTATGGGAACTATCTTAATTTTCATCGTTGATTTTACAATATGTCATCAAAATTAAAAATCTTTCTCTAAATACTTAAAAAAGATTTGCAATTTCTTTAATAACATTTACAAAAAGACATGTTTATATTAAAAAAAAACATTGGAAATGATAACACATCTTTCTATATTTTTGCTTAGTAAAGAATAAATGCAAAATATCTATAGTGCATAATTATTAATTTTCAGTCTCTGAAAATGAATAAAATGAAGGTAGTATAACAATACTCAAAATTACACATAATGGAAAATCAACGATATACTAAAGTACACTTTTATACATACACTATAGTTAACATTTGGTGTTGACTAGTACGTCTTACCGTCCATCGATTAGCCTTGTATCGTTTCTTGGCTGCCCGTAGCTGATGCCGTAGGGCCTCAAGTGGTAGATGAGGTAGTCTAGTACGTACATTTGTTCTGGGTTCACGTAGTGGAAGGAGACGGCGTGATCGGAACAGCAGTCTAGACCCTAGAATTAATGAGCACAGGTATAGGCACGGATGTTGAGCGCTAGGGGATTTAAATTTAAATAAATATCTACACAATACACACACGGTCGTCTGTCCCTAAAGTAAGCAACTTAATGCTTATGTTATAGGTAACAGCCGACTGGTCTAGCTACATTTTTTTTTTGATAAACATACTTATAAATAATACATATATAAATATATAAATAAATATATATATTACACCCAGACTCGGGGTGGGAATCGAACCCACAACCCCCGGAGCAGCAACCAGGGTCACTACAAACTGCGCCAACGGACTAGTCAAATCTAGTAGGGGGATAGAGTGGGGATCATTTTGCGAAATAATATTTAAAAGTAGTACGTATTCTTTAAATATCTATATTTACGAGTATAAAATAGTTAAGTAGAAGGTTAGCGTTTAATATCCGTGCCGAAAACTAAAAATTAGACACACACATTAGTTATTGCGTTTATGTTGTGTCTGTAAGCATGTAGTGTAGATTTACTCTATGCACATAACGAAAATATATCTGCCTCTTTCAAACGCAGGTAACGTTACGAGTGAGACAGAGATAGAAAACAGTTTGTACTGACTATTACGAGTTACAAGTAAATTAAATAAAACTTGCACGAGTAACACTTTCACATATTGAGTTAGTGTTGAGTTGTGTCTGTAAGTAAGCGTATTGCATAGCATTGTACTACGTAAGTACATACGCATTATCAAAATCGATCTGTCTCTTTCTAACGCCGGCAATGTTACAAGCAAGACAGAGATAGAAAGCATTGTTCTGACTACTTGTAAGTGTTAGTGAGTGTTATTTTGGTCTTACCTAGCCGGACTTGGTATCCACAAGGGACATTTACACACGGGGACAAAATTCAGATGTCATATTAGACAAGCGATCATTTTATAATGCTTAATTTGCTTATAATTATTATAAATCTTACCTCGTCCGAGGGGTAGTAAATATATTGCCAGTACCAAAAGCCCTTGTCCTTATTAGGGAACAAGTGGTCTTTAGGCACGAAGGGGAAGAATCGACCGCGTTGGAGCGAATCTCGTGAGTCCATCGCCTTTACACCGATGTGTTGTAAGCATATACCTGAACATAAACAATAAAGTTCTTATATTCAATGGATGAAATCCGCAATCCGGTCTCAAAGGACCAGATATGCAAAATAATAAATAAGGACTTAAAACCCTACAAAAAGTTTTTATTAGGTAACAAGTAGATACAAAAAGTAAGGTTTTAAATACATTATAAATTTACTAGATCACTAGAAGTCTCGACAAGTCATGAAATAATGGTACAAATAGTATAATTATACTACGAAATCCAACACTGTTCGTGCCGTACACATTGTTATGCGAATTCAGGCTGGAAAAAATAAAATCTTGCAAATCTTGCGGATCCCGCAGGTGTAATCCCGCATTTGTAATCCCGCTAATTTTATGCGGGATCCCGCATTTGCGGATCCGCGGGATTGCATTCCCTAGTTTCGATGTTAAATTAGGAACAATATTATTAATTATGCAAACGCTCAGCATAAAAGACATGCAATTGTATGTTTAAATATCATATCAGTATTTATTCCAAGTAATGGATTTTTAGTCATCTATACAAATAAATAAAATTGGAGTGTCTGTTTGTAATATTAAAATAACAGCTTTTTATAATTTTTGTCTGTCTGTCTGTTTGTTCCGGCTGATCTTTAAAACGGCTGGACCTACTTTGACGGGACTTTCACTGGCAGATAGCTAATGTAATAAGGAGTAACTTAGGCTACTTTTATTTTAGAAATTTATTCATTCTATAACTGCAAACTGAACAATAACTATTTTGCTAAATTCCACGCGGGCACAGCTAGTAATTTAATATACTCAGAGAATTTTATGTTTAAAAGTACAACAGTTATTGATAAACGCGCGAAAAAAAAAACCTTGATGTGTCATCGAAACGAATTCAGTTTAAATCTATTAATATACTCGTATTATATAAGAATATACGTATAAAACATTATTCAATAACATCTGGTATATACACACCTAATTAAATATCAAATAAATTAAAAATATCTGTGTCTAATTGTATCAATAACATGGAATGACAAATTAAACCATAAAATTTAAACATTTTATACAAAATCTATACTAATATATAAAGCTGATGAGTTTGTTTGTTTGGTTGTTTGTTTGTTTGTTTGAACGCGGTAATCTCTGGAACTACTGGGCCGATTTGAAAAATTCTTTCAGTGTTCGATAGCCCATTTATCGAGGAAGGCTATAGGCGATGTATCATCACGCTAAGACCAATAGGATTGGAGTCCACGCCGACGAAGTCGCGCGCAGAAGCTAGTGTAAAATAAAAAACATAATATTTGAAAACAAAATTATAAATTGTCATTTGTGATATGTTTAAAATCCTTATTTGATCAAGTATTTTAAGTCGGATTCAAAAGTCATAATCTATACAATTATATAAAAGAGATTTCCACGTATATATTGACTCATCACGATATCTCTGGACTCTGGAACCATAAGGCGTAGAGCCTTGAAATTTTGGTGGGAATATTACTTGCGCCGAGTAGAGGTTTGTTGCGGGGGTTAATAACATATATGGCAAAACAACGTTTGCGGGATCAGCTTGTCATATTATATCCATTAAACTAACTAAAACTTCGCATTTTATATTATAACAAATCAAATTCTACACAACATAAGTCCATACATAAAATATCGACGTAATATTTTTAGCTTTTTTATCTATCCTTCATTAAGCGGAAGAGATTGTTCACTGCGCTAAGTGCTGATAAAAATACCTATCGGTTTAATTTTAACCGACTTGCAAAATAAGAGGAGGTTCTCAATTCGATTGTATTTTTTTATGTATGTTAACCTCAAAACTTTTGACTGGGTGGACCGATTTCAATTATTCTTTTCTCAATCGAAAGGTAGTGCCTGTCGCGTGGTCCTAATTAAATTTATTTGAGATGTAACAAGTGATTTTCGAGTTATATCTAATAATGTGTATTTACTTGACTATTCATTTCGTCGACCTACGTTGTATTACACCGCATAACATTTCAATGATTGATAAAGCGGATTTACTTGACAATTTTTTCGTCTACCTACGAGCAAACACAATTATTTTTCTTTTATTTATTTAGAAAACTTGTTAACTGGTAAGCAGTAAACTGGTAATATTGGTGGTAAAGAGTAATATAATAATAATGGAAGGTGGTGATTGTGTAATTTATAACAATAGGCTATAGAACATCACTGTAGGATTCATAGGCTCTAACATGTAGGGGCAGTTGGGGTACAATGGTACAAAAAAGTTATTTTTATTTGTAAAAAAAAACAGTCTTTATTCTTTTTATAATTTGTGCTTACGAAAATCAACGATATACTTCAACCTAATAATTGCACAGCAAAACAGAGATCAATAATCAAATTTAAACCTATTTATCTTTGATTTTGTGAACCCCTTCCTTTGTTCCATTGTGCCCCAGGTCTGGGGTACAATGAGACAAGGTATGGGGCACATTGGAACACGACCAGTATTCATACTTCCTTAAAGACATCTCGGCCAAATGGAAAAATTCCAGTCTTTTTAAATCCAGATTTGATGTGACATGGTGTCATAGACTTCTCAAATGCCTGTCCTACAAGCTCAGCCATATTATAAATAGTCAAAGTCTGCCCTGGGTGCCGAACCATCAAAGAATCTGAATTTTCGCTGTGAAGCCCTCTGTCACTTTTTCTTACGCGGTGTCTCACCATTCTTGACTTTTTAAATCTGCCAAAAATGAAGTAAAGTTAGTAGTGTTCTTTGGCACAGTGTTCCACTGTGCCCCGTTCCATAGTGCCCCATAAGGTGGCCAAAGTTTCAAACAAGTTTTATAAAAAGTTACGTTACTTTTTGAACTTTATACACAGTTGTCTCAAATAGACAAAATGATTAAGATTTATGAAAAAAAAAATCACTTACCTATTGTTTGAACTTTTTTACCAAAAACGAAAGTACTTTGAAAAAAAATTTCAACTTTTGAACATAAAAAACAATATTTTTCTGTTCAAAGCTCCATCGTTGTCTCACCGCTATATTTCACTATGTCCTCGTATGACGCAAAACGCGTCGTGATATGTCGAAGTGGTACCGCGCGAATTAGTTTCAAATTCAAATTTTTATCGACATTGTTCCATAGTGCCCCGTGTTCCACTGTTCCCCAACTGTCCCTATATAAAAATACTAGCTGACCCCGCAAACGTTGTTTCGCCATATTTTATACTATTAAACGAGCAATTCTTGTGTATATATATATAGAAATCGGAATCGGCTCCAACGATTTTCGTGAAATTTAGTATACACGAAAAATTGATCTAGCTAGGATTCATTTTTAGAAAATGTCGTTTTATTCCTGTTTTTAGGCAATGAAAAAAATTGCTAAAATATCTTTAGAATAGGAAGGTTAATTTCGCAAACGTCATTAAAGTTGTAATAGCTCAGGTGGGAAATCGGACGGTCGAGATTGACCGAGAAAACCATGGTTAAAATCTCAGTCTCCAGAATAATTCTTTTTTCTTTTTTTTTTTAATTTCACTCGTGATTTTTTATTAAAATAAAATATAAAAATACCGAGAAAAAAAAGAAAATAAAAAATAAATAAAATAAAAATACCGAGCTAGGCTCGGTCACCCAGGTACTAGTACAGGTATTAACGGCCCCGCAACACCCTTTTTTTATGGAATTTCGTAAAAACCGTTCTTAGCTGACCTCTACTCGGCGAAAGGAATATTCCTGCCAAATTTCAAGTCTCTACGCCTTATGGTTCCAGAGATATCGTGATGAGTCAATATATGGGTGGAAATCTCTTTTATATATACATATATAGATTTCTTAAAATAAAATAATTACCCATTTCAGCGTCTTCCGCTCCATGATCACTCGCCTTGCAGAGATGAGGTGAAGGTAGACCTTTGTTCACGAATCTGTCCAACGCTTCTCTACTTAGCACGTAGCCCGCCCCACCACTCATGTAACCCTAGAATTAGACGAGGACCATATTTTAATATGGATACATCTGTTGAGGATACATTCTGCGCCCTACCACATGTATTCGTGGATTTTTATGGATTCGTAATTATTTATATTAATAACTAGCTGCCCGGAAAGACTTCGTTCTGTCTGTTATGTTTTTTTTTTGTTTGTTTTTTTAAGCATAAAAACCTTCCGTGGGATGGAACATACAAAAAAAATTTATCCGAATTAGTCGAGTCATTCTCCAGTTATGCGCTTAGCAACATTCATTTTTATTATATAGATTTATTAATAACTATTGAGGTAGACGCCGCGTTGGCGCAACGGTCACAGCACTGGATTGTAGCTGTTGCGCTGGCGATGGCGGTTGCGGGTTCGATCCCCGCACATGACAAAGACATCCTGGGGAGGTTCGAGTAGGCTCGGCAACGCGCTTGCGATGCTTCTGGTGTTGCAGGCGTGTATAAGCTACGGCAATCGCTTACCATCAGGTGAGCCATACGTACACTTGTTTTGCCGACCAATTTGTATAAAAAAATAATTATATAATTACGATAAATTAGTTAGTTATAAAAGAAAATTGGGTCACTTAATAATATAATAAAAAAACAAATAAACTATGGTAAAACTACTATCGTAGCCCAATTAGTCGTACACATGTCATTCTACTATCATTTATATCATTATTTTTGCATAATGCTTCAATTTAAAACAAAACAAAAAAAATATACATTTTTCTTTTTCAAGAAATAACATTATCTCCAACATTTTTACAAAATGGATGTAAATAAAACAACAAAGTCGTAGCAATTGGGTAATTGAGATAAAAAAGGATGAAGTAACGAATGAAATGAGTAGGTACCTGTAATAAAGGAACGGGTTTTTTAATGATAATTATTTGAATTAATTTGGTTAGTTAAAGCTATTCCTCATTACTTCTCACACATTTTACATTTTTGCACACAAGAAAATTGTATTTTATTCAAACAAATTTGATTTGATTTTTATATTACTAAAAATATGTACATGACGTCGTTCATATCGCCGTTGTCAAATTCTTCTTTCTCGTTTCCTCAATGATGAGGATCGCTACCACAAATAATAAATATAAGCTACTTTCAAAATGTGTTTTGAGAGATTCAATTAAAAGTTTTTGCCTGTATTAAAGCGATTTGTAAAATGTAACTAATTGTATCAAGAGAAAAAAAAAACTTGCAAAATAAAAATAAAATCGTTTTTGATACAGCCTTGTAACATAAAATTATTATTTTTATATTAAGTATGTGAATTATAATAATATATAAACATATTCCATATTATGTAATATAACTATAAATAAACTAATTTTAATAAAGTAAATAGCACAAATTAATATTACCTGTGCTGTAAAAGGTTTGAAACGACATCCAAAATATATGGGATCTTTGCTGTTATGTTCTGAGAGCATGTATCTTAGATTCTCTACAACGACGTACCTGCAAAAACAAAAAATATATTATTAAAAATATATACATTTATAATTGTGTTTGCGAGCAAACAAAAAAAAAACCGACTTCAATTACATCGTCAAGTACCCACCTAATACAACGTAAGTAGACAAAAAAAAACAGTTAAGTAAATACCTACGCGTTATCAAAGATTAGGTACTCAAAAAGTAGTAATCAGATCTCGATCATATTTAAATGAGACTATATGACAAGCATTAGCTTTTGACTAAAGTAAGAATAATCAAAATCGGTAAACCCAGTGAAAAGCTATGCGGTATTACAACGTAGGTCGAGGCAATGAATAGTCAAGTAAATACGCATTATTAGATATAACTCGAAAAGCACTTGGTAGGTAGATCTCAAATAAATTTAATTGAGATCACGTGACACGTAGGTACCACCTTTCGATATAAAAAAAAATCATCGAAATGGTGGTGGGTGGACCAACCCAGTCCAAAATGAACATACATAATTGAGAACCTCCCCTTTTTTTGGAAGACGGTTAAAAATAACATATTTATAACATTTTAGGCTTTCAGTTTATATAAAGTTACTCATAGTTTTCTTTCTTTTGTAAAAGGCTTGCGGAATATTAAATCTATGAAAATAATATTAAGTACTTATTTGTTTAATTAAACACTGCAGCGTTGTTCTGATAAATTAATAAATTGAATAATACATTTAAACTAACACTTTAGTTTTAACTCCCATTCAATAGGACAGAGATATTATTTTAAATGTTATGTAATATATTTTCTTCACGCACCGAAAGAATTTGAACATTTTGAAAAAGACCGTCTTCAAATTCAATGCCATGAAAAATTATATAGGTACGATGGCGTTGTCGATATTTTAAAGGGATTTGAAACGATATACATACCTACATAGTTACCACTTTTTATGTATCATTTATAATTAGTTTATGATGCTTTTTTGGTAGTTTTTTTTTTCAGTTATATTTTTTATGTACTTATTTTAAAATAATTCTTGATTTGATATAAACTTATATTGTAAATATTGTAATAACGCACTAGGCAGTAACAAAATACATCGATAGAAAATATTCATATATCAATAAATATTGCGTATGAATACCAAAACCTTGGACTCTAAGCCCCTAGAATAAGGTCCTGTCTTTAAGGATCTAGAAAATAAAATAAATATAGCGTACAAAGTACACATGCCAGAAGTGAAACTTTTTTGGCAAACTAATTAAAAAGAACTAATTAAAAAGAACTAATTTAAAAAAAAAAACAATTTATAATACCAAAAAAAAAACGAATGGAAAAAAAAACCAACGTCACGCGGTGTTCCCAGGCGGTCTTCCATCCAAGTACTGACCGTCCCTGATATTGCAGCGTTAGCGGTCGCTAAAATTTTACCCCTCATGCGGCTAAAGAAGTTTCACTTCAAAAACTTCGTGTAACGACGAGATTTCTCTCAGGTATATTTCTACTTACGTATCATCATCAGCCTTCATAAACCAATCCGCATCTCTCCTGTGATGTTCGTACACGTATCGGAACGCGGCCTTCGTCTTCGCCCAGAGATAGTCCCTGCCTTCTGATACTGGCAGCTTCACCGCCGGTAGTGAACTGTCTGAAATAAAAATTATTCTTTTATTATTTTATATTAATTTTATTTTTTATTTTTTTATTTTTAGGTATGTAGCTAGGTCGGCAAACAAGCGTACGGCTCACCTGATGGTAAGACCGTATAGACGCCTATAGACGCCTGCAACACCAGAAGCATCGCAAGCGCGTTGCCGACCTTATCCCCAATCCCCCCCAGGAGCTCTGGTCACCTTACTCACCAACAGGAACACAATACTGATTGAAAACAGTATTATTTAGCTGTGGTCTTCTGTAAGGTCGAGGTACTACCCCAGTCGGGCTGCTCCATATTTTGAGCAGGAAATTTCCTGCTGTGCTCTACCTCAGTTTTTATATCTTGTTTGTAATATGTATATATGTATAGATAGGTATATCTCTGGACTTTTATACGTATGTTTATTTTGTTTGTACTGTTGTATAGTCCTACCTTACCACTTCCTTTTTACTATATTTACGCCTTAAGGTTGACTGGTAGATGAGGCTGTACGGCCTTAAGTCCGCCTTTTGCGCAACCTGTTATCTCGAAGTGCTGTTATGTTGTTTTTTTTTTCTGAGTTGTGTATTATAGTTTAAATAAATAAAATTTATTCTTTTCGCGGTTACTTCCTTTTTTGTATAGACTGTGAATTATTCTTTCATAAATCAAATGTGGTCTTTAATTTTAAAAAAAATGTAGATGGTAACTTCTTAATTATTAAATAAACTTGATTTAGTTGCTATATATTTAGTCAAGATTTTTCTAATAAACATTACTAGCCAAACGATGTCGTCTTGCATCGTCGCCATTTTGTTCAACAACTGCATCTGTGTGTCAAGTTATATTTCGAAACACATTTAATTCTGAAACAACACAATTATAACAAAAGCCTTTCAAACCTTCAGCAGTGCTCATAAACAACAGCTTGTTGCATCGCTTCCCCCACGTCGCCTTCACGTGCATAGCTTTCTTCTTATGGTTGTTCGGTTGAGTCATAATCCAACACAGGACTCTCACTTTCTTGGCAAGTTCATCTGCCACCGACCTATCCTCATCTCTGTGAGCTGGTTCTTCGCTTCCATGGTCTATGACGCTTGGTATGGGGTGCCTTTCGAGATCTCTCGCTGACTCCCTAAAAATTCCATCGTATCTTCAATATCACTATGAATTGACAAAAGATATATACCTACTAGACTATAAGTTTGATGCATCGAAAAACAAAAAATTCATGACAGTTTTTGATGATACCCTTAGTTAGAATTAAAATGATATATGAACAGCTCTAAAGTATAAACCGCTTAACAGTTAGATTTAGATACTTCTTTATTGGATACCCCATATAGACGAGACAAAATTGGTTTAAATTTGTTAATGATTGTGTAATTTAAAACAGGAACTATTTTCTTATCATTATTAATAGGTTTACGATATAAATGAATAAAACCCTTCCATAAATTAAACTATACTTAGAAATAGTTCTTATCTCGTTTTCTGTTATGTTGTGTTAGCGGGAATTCGTGATTAGCAGTAGATACTTTTTTATCATTAATACATGAAGCTATTAGCAGAAATCAAAATTAATGAGAAATCCACGAACGATACGTGAAAGATATTATTAAATCGTGTTTGACAATTTAATAAACAAGTAAATAGTTTTATAATGTTATAATCAAAATCACTGATTACAATCAAACAAAAGATCGTTGTGATTATTATAAAAAATAAAAAGCACAAATGACTAGGCGTAGTCAAAATATTGGACGGATAAACTTATATGACTACACTTCAGAAAATCAGGTAACATATTATATGCCATAATCTTACTTAAATTATTTAAAAAATTTTTTATCCAATGTAAGAATTTGATTAATTAATTTCAAATGAAGATTAATAATTCGTTTTTATTTTTATTTTTGTGTTACCCACACATGAGAAAATTATAAACATTTTAAATCATATCAAAAATTTTCGACCCAGAGGGATTTGAACCCGCTCCCTCTGACGTGCCGTGTCAGCGCTCTGCCAACTGAGCTATGGATCCTCGTCTAGCCGTGTCGAAATTCTTGATATGATGATTTTAGGTTTTTAAGAAGTTGAAGATGAATAAATCAAAGATCCGATAGGTATTAAGTTTATTTTAATGAAATCCAATTGAATCTAGTCACTAGTCATTTCGGTATAATAGTGATTATCGCCGGAAAAATGTTAAATTTTCCGGCGATAATCACTACTTTAGTATTCAGCGGTTGATGATACATGTGATAACACATAATTATGACAATCTATAACACCAAATATCCATTAAAATTTAACGCATAATACATACAATTTACCATACTCTGTTTAAATAATCTTATTTAAGTAGGTACCTATAGATACCCTATAATCTATATACAACCTACTGGGGAAGTACTTCGACCTTACAGAAGATCACAGCTAAATAATACTGTTTTCAAGCAGTGTTGTTCTTGTGCTGAGTAAGGTGACCAGAGATCCAGAGCTCTAGGGAGGATTAGCGGTAGAGTCAGCAACGCTTTGCTTTTGGTATTGCAGGCGTATAAAAGCTACGGTAATCGCTTACAATCAAGTGAGTCGTACGATTGTTTGCCAACCTAAGTAGTTGCATAAAGAAAAAAAGGATTTCAGCATTCTACGTGATAGTCATAAACTTGCCCGTGTCTAACTAAACAATTATAAACTTTGATTGCAAGCCTAAAATATTTATTAAAATATGTAAATAATAAGACCTATCGTTAAGTTACTAATTTTAAAATAAACAACACATTGTGCAGATTGTATAGTAATTTCATGCGTATGCTTTGTGAAACGAAACGTACGAAACGTAATGAAAATCATATAAAAAAATTTTAGGGGCTTCTTGACTAAGTTAAATTGGATAAGAACGATAAGTAAAATTTGGTTCCAGATAACGAAAAGTAGACTTAATGACTTTTTGACACAGAGAAATATTTTCAACACACTATAACAGAATTAACATCGTGTAACCCGTAAACATCCCACAGGTGGGCAAGATATAAATGAGAAAAGGTCGAACTTTAATCTTTCACGCTGCTCCTCTGACAGTTAATAGTTTTTTTTTATTTCTTCAGAGCGACAACCCTGTCTATTTGACATCGCTTTTACTTTTTTTATTAGAAAAAAGTCAATCATACTTTGAATATTCATATACCTACATTGTACTTAAAAAGTGTTCCTTTGGTATTGGAATGGTATTTTCTATAATAAAACCGTAATTATATTAAAACTTATTTTGTAGAGACCTTATTTTGATTAAGCCTATTTGTATTTTGCTATATCAGCCTGTTTTCATTACCCCCAATGTTTGTATTGTTTATAAACGTCAATTAGTAAAAGTTACATTCCTTTGATGACTTGTTTTATTTGTCATCAATAATATTTTATTTAATTGTGTGGCTGTGGCCGCCGCGTTGGCGCAGCGATCACAGCACTGGTTTGTGGATGTTGCGCGGGCGGTTGCGGGTTCGATCCCCGCACACGACAACATTTGCATTGGCCATACAGACGGCCGCGGTTTGGGTGTTTGTGCAGTCCTTGTGGGTCTCTCCACCGTGCCTCGGAGAGCACGTTAGGCCGTCGGTCCCGGTTGTTATCATGTGGGTACACCGGATAGCGATCGTTACCTACTTATAGTAGGGAATATATCCGCCAACCCGCATTGAAGCAGCGTGGTGGATTATGCACTGATCCTTCTCCTACATGGGGAAAGAGGTCTATGCCCAACAGTGGGATATTACATGCTGAAGCGTAATATTTAAAAAATACTATACAAAAAAAACCACAGAGATTTTATAGTGTGTACTGTGACCTGCCTACCTGGTGCTGTGCCATTGCCGTCGGCCAACTCGCCATATAAATAATAATTATAATTATAAATTCCAAAAATATACATTTTAATATATAAATAGTGGTAATAAAATCGTTTTTCATATAGAGCGCTCAATAGTATTTACAAAAAAGCCTTTTAATAAATCCTAAAATCTTGTACGAAAAATATTATTTTAATAAAATTAAATAAAAATATGATTTGTCAATGACAAAATAAAAAGAAATGATAAAATAACTGTCGTAAGCTTAATCAGATTTTTAAAAATTTATTTATACATATATTAACTTATAATCTGTATAAGAATAGCTTCAGAACACACACAGTACCTACAGCTTGAAAAAAAGCACAAGAAAAGCTCCATGCGGATTAGTTGTAGCACAGAATATAAAAATCATGCCATAGTTACCTGTAGGTGGACCAAGCTACTTCCCGCGTGAAACCGGCTGAAGTTAGCAGTATATACGCAAAACTAAAACCGGCGGATATCCCGATCACCAGTGTTAGCACAAAGCGACGACCCATCACCCTGCCCTCCGCCTGCACAGGGTACATTGCGAATCGACCAAACATGTTTTCCGAAAAAATTTATTTTCCGACCAAAATATTTCGTTACAATTTTCTACCCGAGATACCGTAATGTGTTCACGCAACGATATGTTGAACGTCTGAACGTTGTCAAAGTATTTACATTGTAATAATTTATTTTTTCGATTTCAACACACGTATAACATTAGTACGATTTGTACGATCATTGTGGCGACTATGGCGAATGCAGAAACAATGAAGTTATGAGAGTTTTATCTTTTGTCAAATAATATTTAGTAAACTATTTTATTATCGCCCTACATTAATCAAAATTTAGGCGGGTATAGACGATTTTCAGTTTAAAATTATATAACAACCAAAAATTAACGTATGTGTATAGTGCAGTTTTTTGGCAAAATTTTATCCGATAAATCGGATCCTTAAACATAATCATTTTTTGTTAATGATCAGAAAAAACTGATTGTTTAGGTTACGAATTCTTAAAAGTTTTGATTGCCAATATTTTCTTCAATTGCTAAACAATTGAAGTTTGGACACTTAACTTGTAGGTACAGTTTTATCAATTTAGTCTTGACCAATTTTCTTGGGCACCCATATCTATTTGATTCCTAGGAACCCATTCGTTTCAATGACTATACTATCAGTTCAGAATATGATTTAAATCATCTTAAATTAGGTCTCGTTTATTACAATCTAGTTTCAACAAACGTACGGTCTACTTTACATTCAAATGCCGTCGATACAGCTGCTCAATTTATAATGGAATATTTCACCTAATTCAATATTTAAAGTTACAATTGTCCTGAATAACTTTATTGAGAGCTAGCTCTGTGCCCGCGACTTCGTCCGCGTGGAATTTGACAAAAAAGTTAGCGTTCAGTTCGCAGGTATAAAATAAATAATAATAAATCTATAAAATAAAAGTAGCCTAAGTTACTCCTTACCACATCAGCCAGTGAAAGTCCCGTCAAAATCCGTCCAGCCGTTAAGGAGATTAGCCCGAACACAGATAGACGGACAGACAGGCAAAAAGTGTAAAAAATGTTTTTTTGATATAATTATGTGCCGTGTAGTAGTCGTGGTTATTTTAATATTAGAATCAGGCACTCTAATTTTATTTATATGTATAGATGTATAGATGAGAAAACGTTTTTCGAATTTGTTGACTTTTTTTTCGATAATGTTCAAAATTTTAAATTTTATTATTTGATTATTGATTACCTGTTTTTGAAGCGATTTTGATAATAATAAATATCTTTCCTTATTTTACTTTATTTATTCCATTTTGTATATTATCTATACTATACTAATATATAAAGCTGAAGAGTTTGTTTGTTTGTTTGAACGCGCTAATCTCAGGATCTTCTGGTCCGATTTGAAAAATTCTTTCAGTGTTAGATAATCCATTTATAGAGGAAGGCTATAGGTTATTTTTTTTTTTTCAAATTAACCCGTGTGAAACCGCGGGGCACAGCTAGTGTAGTAATATGTGTAAAACCCTATTCTTCTGCTACCTGTGCTCTTTTGGCATCATTGAAAGCCATTTATCAAAAAATTAAAAGGTGCAAAATTTACATTTGTTCGGTTTTCCCTGGATTTGTCCCGGTGTTACGAGCATAGAGTATATACGTCTATACGAGGATAGCAGGAACCATTCGAGCTTTACATAACAGTGAAATAAACAGATGACATGGCAAAACGCGTCATCTACTACGACCATCGTAACCTGGCTCAATCACGTTAGAGTTACAACCGAAATGTAGAAGATAATGCTCCCGCATAACTCCCAAATAAGCAATAATAGGACGATGATCTTGAAGACATTGAACGGAACTCTCAATACCGGGCCTGTTATACTTTGAAATTGTTTTATTTTAATAATTTTTATCACTAATATCTTATACTAAAATTTTAAAATTATCTTCAATGGCCCATCGTGAAAGGAATGAATGAATGAATCTTCAAAGTCGCGCTTTATGTATTTTGATTTTATATGTTTTTTCGTTATTAATTTTAAGGTCTATTTTTAAAATAGTTTTTTTTTTCCTTTAAATTTTCTTCATTTAACAACATTGATTCTGTCATTCAAAAAACTCGTTTAAACAATTTTTCTTAAATAAATTTCTTCACCTCTCAAGCTAAACCATAGCTAGCATAAGTTTTTCTAAAAATATTTATGAAAAATATTTGTATTTTGTTTAAGTTTTTTTTTTTATATTTACTTTTACAGGTACCAATCGCATTGTTTTATTTAAATGTTTACAACAATATTAAAACAGAATTGTATAAAATAAATAACAAGCAATCTTGGAGTAATCACAATTTTTTTTTTTAAATATAATATCTATACTTAATTAGGTTTAAAAAAATTCAAACCCATTTAATAATAATAACCCACCATTATGTGAACCTATTACCAACACAACAACTTAATAATAATAAAATACAATTAAATTACCTATACACACACTATTTAAAAAAGGCATGTTTTTTGAAATTTTCCCATTTTCTTTGTGATTTTCTTAACTTTTAATTCTGTAAGAACCTTCTACAAAGGCTACGAAGTAATAGAAAACTTTTAAAAAGGACGATGAATATCATTCTCGAGTTTAAAGCTTAGCAAGTTAACAATACATTTAGCAATTAGTTTTTTTTTTTTTGTATAGACACACAGGCACAAAATGACCAACAAACAGACGAACCAACAATCGCTGCGGGAACACAATGTTAAAGTTCTTGTTTAATACAATGATTTTTAAAATAAAAAGTCTCAAATGCTAACCACCACCGATACTGAAAATGTTATAAGAGTTAAGACACAGAAAGTTGTTTAATGTTTAGAGTTACAAGCTGTTTTGTTTATTTGTTTATATGAATAGTTATTTGTGTCTCATGTACACAAGTGTGGACAGATGTGCAATTATAATTAGTATTCATATCTATTGTTAAAATTTTGGAAGTTAATGTGTAAAATACGTATTGATTTATTTATATAATTTTATATAAATTAAGATTTAAAGTTATTTTTAGTTCCATTTCTTTATAAAATGTATTTAAAAACATTCTTGAATGAATTTTTCATTTTATTACTATATATTGGCTTTTGTATGCTTCTTATATACTTGTTTTTACAATTGATTTATGTCTTCATATTAACACCATTAATCACAAATTATTAAATATACAATAAAAGATTTTAGATTAACATGGACTTCTATTACGAAAATTAAAAAAGACAGTCACATTCAATGTCGAAATATCGAGCTCCGCAAAGCGAAAATAATAAACATGGTAAATATCCCGTTTTCGAAAAATATTCGATAAAAATTTAAAATCAAATAATATTCCAAGTTCATAGTTTCTAGAACTCATTTTCGTATTTTATGTCAAGACAATAATGTTAAAACAATTAGAAATATTTCTATTTTATGACCAATAAAGCCAATGCATACTTACAAAGTTAATAAGATATTCCATTAACTCGATAAGACTTATTCCAACTAGTATGTACTGAACACAATAAACGAACTTTAAATGTAACTACAAGTTGATAACGTAGACTGCCCACTTAAAATTGTAACTATTAACTTTACTGCCTAACGATTGACTATTAAATTTTAAATATTTCATTTAATTTCCAATAAAAAACTACTAGTACTTGTGCTCTACTGTGTATATTTTTAATAGAATGTTGTCGGATATATACATTATTTACTTAAGTTTAAAATCAACAATTTTATGTTTAGTTATAATAATTAGTTACAATTTAAAGCTAATATTAACACAGTAAGCTACCGACAAAGAATCAAACTGTTTATTGTTACACAGTGATTAATACACATTTATCAAGAGGAAATAGATACGGGATGTGAAAACTGGATAACAATTAATATAAATTTATACCTTCACCAGCATAAATTATAAATAAAATACTTACAACCATATCGGTAGTATACAATCTACTTTCCGTTATATGTAGAAATAGTTATATTTCGATTTTTCATTTTAATTCTTTTATTAATATATTTTTTTCATTACAATTAGAAATTAAACGCACGAATGTGTACAAGATTTGCGATTCAGAATCAGAAATCTGATTCGATTTTTTGACTTTATGAAGTTATGACATGAGTGACATGACTGATGACATTGAGTTGACAATATAATGTTGCCTCATACCGAACATAAAATAAAAATTGAAAAGTAAGAGATATGGGCATAAGTGAGGCCGCACACCACAGCTACATTTGTATTACGATAATTGTAGCGCCACATTTGAAACGCGATACATTTATCGACCCCCTATATTTGTATGTAAACCCGCACATCAAGGACACATTTGTAGTAGGTGCAGTTTGTGGCAAGATGGCTGCCACGCCACACGAATTCAAGATCGAACACGTTCGTTTTATGTGGCGCGAACATAGAATAAAAACGCGCGAAAATGAAAGAATGTTGAATTTTATGTTGAATTTATTGCAGAGATTGAAAAAAATCCCGTTTAAATAAATTTATTGAACTGATTAATTGAACAATTTATAATTTATTGAAAAATTTGATTTGATTAAACTAAATTTAATAATAATTGGTAGGTATGTGTTTTCATATTCATTCTATGAACTTTTCTTCTTCGGATCGTAATTCTTGCGCAATTTTGAAATTTCCGTAAACTACAATTTTGATTAAAAGGGTGAACCCCATAACGTCTTTTTTTATATTAAAAGCTTTTATTTAACTTGCAATGTATGTATGTATGTAACTTTAATGAATGTTTGTTCGGGTGAAATCTTGCAACTCAATTTTGAAGCAGATATCTTCAACCAATTGAGCTGAAATTTTGAATGCAGGTTCAATTTGGATGACAATGCATGGTTTGTATGTATGCATGTATGTATGTATGTTTGTTCGGGTGAAATCTTGCAACTCAATTTTGAAGCAACCAATTGAGCTGAAATTTTGTATGCAGGTTCAATTTGGATGACATTGCATGGTTAACTTTGTGACGTCATATTGGTAAATCCAACTTTTGAGTGCGGACTAGTTATTTTTAGAGCACTTCTACAATATGGGTATCAAATGAAAGGGCTTGCTAAAAATAATTTGAATAAAGTAACGTGAATACCGACTAAAAAGTCAAAAATAAATTAAATGTAAAAAACCTTTTTAAAAAACAAGCTTTTATTTGAATGCACTAAAACGAAAAAAATAAATTTTTACTTTAAAACTTTTACTATCTACTTATAAAGTCATTACACAAAATCTAAATGATATAAAAGCTTGTCGCGAGATTTGCTTGTAAACAAGTAAATTAAATAAATTGATGTGATTGATTTTAACTATTAAAAATTTCAAACTAAGGAAATACGAGTACTCATATCTCGCGACATGCTTTTCTATCATATAGATTATGTGTAATGACTTTATAAGTAGACAGTAAAAGTTTTAAAGTAAAAATTTATTTTTTTCGTTTTAGTGCATTCAAATAAAAGCTTGTTTTTTAAAAAGGTTTTTTTACATTTAATTTATTCTCATTAATCGCCTCATCAAAAAATCGTCATCGTCAGACGATGATGTCGACATTCTGACTTCTGTTGCCACGCTACAATTGTGCTTCCAATGTGCGCACACACGACACATTTGTGGCCGCTTAAATTGTATCGCAGTAATTGTGGCGCCGTAAATGTATGTTGAGTGTAGCGTGTGGCGGCGGTGTGCGGCCTCACTAAGAAATAAAACACTAAGAAAGTTAAATAAATGTTTAATTTACAGAGAGCTTTTTTATTAGTCTTATTGACTAGATGTAGTTTTTGAATTACAAAACCGTATACATCAAATACTTTATCTTCTAGGTAGCACCAAATTCACTTTTATTTTTAAAGTTACGTAATTTGGCACACACAATACATTTTTTTCTTAGTCTTATATAATAAATTTCTCGATGGTATATTATACAATAAATATACTTATCAAATTATTTTAATATTACGAGACATTAAACATAAAAATTATTAAAAAAAAAAATTGTTTACGTAATAAACTCTATTAGTGTTTCGGTATAATTATTATCTGATGATACTTGCAATGTACGTTTGGGTTTTTATTAGAGATAAGTCGAAGACGACTTGCTTATCATCTAGGGGTCAAGGTATCAATGCAACATTTATTTTATTGTTTATAATAATTATGTTTCAAATAAAGTCATGACAAAAATTAAAATATTATATACAACTAAATATTGTATACGTTAAAAAATAAATATTTATAGACAAAACAAAAAAAGAGACTAAATATCATAAAAACTGTTAAATAAACTGAAAAACGTATACGTGAAAATAAGATTTAAGAAGTATATTTAATAGAAACATTAATTTCTAAATTTAATAAATACATTTTTCTACTAAAATCATTAATGACTATTTGTGAATTAAATTTAGGCAATTAATGATATTTTAGATTAACTCATCTGGCCAAACAACACTCTCGATCCAATCGAGGTATTTTGCGACGCGTATGTATACTCCAGGCTCGGTGGAACCACAGCCTCGACCGAAAGAAGTAATACCAATTAGTCGATAGAAACCGTCGCGATATGGTAGAGCCTGTAAGGGACCTCCAGAATCGCCCTGTAAAGAAATGATGTTTATTGTTTAGTTACCTTAATACAAAAAAGTAGGTAGGTACTATAGACAGTAAAAACAATTCTCAAAGACAAAAATTTACCAAATATTGAATTTAGGCAATGTTGAGCAGTGTTGGCAAAGTTGTAGCATTTTACGGTACAAAGACTAGAGATGTCCAATTATTTGGCAAATCCATCTGCTCTTATGAAGAATAAATTTGTCTCAGTATATTATTGGAGACATGCAGATTTTATTAGGAACACAAGATGAATTTTAAACACAAACTATGAACCTACAATTTCACACGCTCTCGCCTACATACGAAGTTAGTCAGTTACTATCTTTACTCCTTCAAGGGTTAATAATTGAATGCAGGTATTACTCAAAGGTGCTTTGACAATGGCTTGTAATGCTAAATTCAAAACATTTCGTATGTGTCCATATATCTACTTATTTTATGCTTAATATTTAATTAATGTATGTATTTTTTTGTTGATATTTCAGCCTGTAACATCCCACAGCTGGGCGTAGGCCTCTTTCTCCTTCTACGGAGCTTAATTACACGTCATATGTCCCACAACACCAGAGCAATGTTTATATTTTTAATACATAACATTTTTTGGAGTTTACTCCTTAAGAATCGATTTTCATATAAGGCCTCCGGTATGAAAAAATATGAGGAGTAAAATTTACTGAATGAATGACCTCGATACGTTTCTCGTAACGCCGTCTATAAGCAACCCGACCCAATAGGGATCCGATTGATGGCGTAACGACGTTTTCTAATAACGCCATATAAATGATAGAGATGGCATTATATGATTTGTTTATTTACCATTTGATATGGTATTAATCTTTTTCTTAGACTAGTAAGACAGTCGATCTAAAGGAGTAAACTACAGTCATGCGTCGGAGCTGACACACGTGTCACGTACACACTGTTTTTTTTTCTTACCTGGCAAGCATCATGAAGTCCATTAGGGTCGCCAGCACAGATTTGACCATCGGTAATTAGTTTGGGCAATTTTAACCAATTTTTGTAGGAATCCTTGCATCGACTTCTCGGGACGACACTTACGTTCGCTTTCAGTAATATTTGACTCTTCAAGTTTCCTATAATTTAGTAATAATTTTAGAAATTTATATTTAATCTACACTAATATTATAAAGAGAAAAGATTTTATTGTTTTTTTGTTTGTTTGTATTGAATGGGCTCCAAAAGTACTGGAACGATTTTAATGATTTTTTCATTAATAGAAAGCTACATTGTTAGGAAGTAACATAGGCTATATTTTATTTCTTAAAAACTTAGACATGTGCAAAAAACGGGTTACGTTCACCAAGGTGTAAAAAATCGTCTCAAATATGTCTTTCCTTCGCGTGTGCTACTTAAAACAAAATGATGTACAAGTGAATTATAGGACTAAAAAAGATCTACAAAAAAGTTCACAAAATAATTATTTTACCTGAGCGAAGCCGGGGCGGCCTGCTAGTCATATCATAAAACAATTACATATTTCAAAATTAATTTATTTTAGACTGCGTGACTGTTTTTTTTAAAACCATGAAACAATAACTTGCTTAAATATGTTCTTTTCAATCTTAGTAGAAAAATTATTGTTTTGCCATAAAAACATATAGCCTCTTTTTAGCCTCATCAAGTCTAATTTACATAAAAAGTAATTTTTGGCCTTTTATAGAAGTAAAAAATAAAAAACAGATAGGTAGCTTTTCTCAAAGTAATAATTATAAATTTTAAAATTATTTTTAAAAAGTCTTCAGTTGTTAAAACCTACACAAGAGCTCTTACGCGTTGATTTTTATTATTATATTACTAGCTGTGCCCGCGAATTCGTCCGCGTGGAATTTAACAAAAAAGTTATTTTTCAGTTCTCAGGGTTATAAAATAAATAAATAAATTTTTAAAATAAAAGTAGTCTAAGTTACTCCTTATTACATCAGATATCTGCCAGCGAAAATCCCGTCAAAATCGATCCATCCGTTTCAAAGGTTAGTCGGAACAAACAGACAGACAGACAGACAAAATTGTAATAAATGTTATTTTGGTATATGTACCGTGTATACATCCATATGCAGTTAGTAAAAAGCGGTTATTTTATTATTACAAACAGACACTCCAATTTTATTTATTTGTATAGATAACACAAAAAAAATAATGACGAACTTATCTAATAAAAAATTATGGTCTAAGATCCGAGAAGGTAAATCTTCCCTCATCTGTTAATTAGATGAAACAATTTTTGATAGGCTTATTTAAATATTGTGAGTTTATAAAAACAACCTCTGCCACCATAAGCCTGCTGCAATTTTTTTTTTTTTTTTTAGCTTTTCCCTCTCATGTTAATTACATGTAGTAAGCTAAAACCGTTAATATTTTACATTATATACCTGACTGTAGTAGGCCGCCATCTCTATGATTGCTACACTTATCTGCAGCCAGGTCAGTAACCTCAGTCAGAGTAACCTGGCTGCAGGTAAGTATAGCAATCATAGAGATGGGTGCCTACTATAGTCAGGTATATAATGTAAAATATTGACGGTTTTAGCTTACTACGTGTAATTAACATGAGAGGGAAAAGATTTTTTAGAAGAAAAAAAAATTTTTTTTTAGGTGTTATTATTTGCAGCAGGCTTATGGTGGCAGAGGTTGTTTTTATAAATTCACAATATTGAAATCAGCCTATAAAAAATTGTTTCATCTTATTAACAGATGAGGGAAGATTTTGTTATATTCCGGATCTTAGACCATAATGTTACCCACAATGAGTTTCATGATATTAATGTCAAAATAATAACAGTACAAGGTCGAAATTTGATTTGTTTATTTTTTGTTGTACTTATTTCAAACGAAATGGATACTAATCAATTTATTTATATTTTTGTGCGTTTGTTACGCGATTATCACGTCTATGAAATGCAATCAACCGAATTCAAAGCCTCTTTTAATTATAACAATTTTTAGGTTATTAGTTTTAAAAAAAACGCGACGCCGCGTTGGCGCAGCGGTCACAGCAATGGATTGCGATTGGCTGTTGCGCGAGCGGTTGCGGGTTCGATCCCCGCACACGACAGCATTTGTATTGGCCATACAGATGTTTGCCGTTGTCTGGGTGTTTGTGCAGTCCTTGTGGGTCTCCCCACCGTGCCTCGGAGAGCACGTTAAGCCGTCGGTCCCGGTTGTTATCATGTACACCTGACAGCGATCGTTACTCATAGTATGAAATATATATTTGGGTTGTCTGGAAGAAATGGCTAAATAGCCATAAGTCCGCCCATTGTACTTCACAGTCTGTAAATGATATTTGTAGTTGTGATGTACAATAAAGTATACCTAAATAAATAAATAAATAATAAAAAACTTACTGGTGGCGCTAGTAGTACCCCAGCCTGTTATAGTTAAGGGTACGGAAGGATCTTCCTCCTCGGTATACAGGCAGATAGGACTTAAATTTGGACGTATCTCAATAGAACCTTCTAACCTGTAATTAAACAAAACATAAAGATACTTTAGTTTATTATCAGTAGGTATATATAGAATATCGTAACAATAAACTATAATTATAATTTATAATGAACCTCAAGGAAGGATGTCCTGTATGATTGCTTTAAATTATCCGAAACGTCGGGAATGGGTAAAAACCTAATAAACCGCGATGAAATCCGAAAAAGTTTTTTCGCTATAATTAGTGAAATTCACGTAAACATTAGAAAATAAGTTATAATGTCTGTAATCTTTTATAGGGACAAAGATAAAAAGAAATAGTAAGAGACATGACTGAGCTTAATATCATAAATAGATTAAAACCTACCTAATGATAAGTAACAATTTTCGTAGGTAAAACATGGAAGTGTAGGTATAATTATATCATACGAATTTCATAAAAAAAACTGATGCAACCCTACGTGCTGAGCAGTACGACATGCGGGATGCGTATTGCGTACCACTAAACATGCGGCTCGCAACACCATCTACCACTACCGCTGAAATTGCCGTTCCACTAACGCAAAAAAGCCGCGGGCATTAGGCGAATTTTAGCGACTGCAACGACCGCAACGCCCTTTCTATCGTTCCACCTCTAGTGCTATTCTGTAAGAACATTTACGTGTCTCGACAGCGGAATCCACGGTGAGAAATCAAATTCGTATTCTCTAAAACTCGACAGTCCCGGTAGCGCCACACTGGTGAGTGTAGCGACGAGTCGAACCCTGTTGCGTGAGAAAGTTGACATTAATAGCATGAGTAGGTTTGAGTATGAGTATCGGTATTCTGTGTTTACAGAATTCCAAATCAAGGTCAAGTGGGTTTTGCTTTCGAAGTGAGGTCTGTCACTCAGGTGAAGCTCGATATCGAAAGGGTTTTTTACAGAATAGCACTAGCCCGCGTGGTTGTCGCGAACGATCGCTCGACGTCATAGATGACGTCACTGTTCGTGACCAGTGACCACATCGCACCCACTTCGTCAACAAAATATATGTCATTCGATTTGGCAAAAACGCAACGATAAATTCCCAAGAAGGTTCTAAGTTCGTAATATTACGTAAATAATTTTAAGCCCATCATAAGGATTTATACTAATAATAGAAAGAGGTAAAGTATCTAACTTTGTTTGTTTGTAGGGGGTAATCTTCGCAAATATTGATCCGATCATGAAAATTCTTTCACTAACAGAAGCTACACTATTCAGGAGTGACATATATAGGCTATATTTTATTTTCACCCCCAAGTGCTGAGTCCGACATACGGTCTAGGACTGCCTACCCGGGCGTCCTGGATATCACCCGTAAATGAGTTACCCTGCGATATCAAAAAAAGGCTATATTTTATTGTTCTTGAACAAAAAATTCATTAAAAAATAATATGTAAATCAAGTCGGAGAAATGCGAACGAGATGAAAACTTTACTAGGTATTTGCATTAGAAAAATAGTAACGCCCAACGAAGTGGGCACGGGTCGGCTAGTTATATATTATAATTATATACTTTTTATACTCCTCTGCCCCGAAGTTGCTAGGAAGAGATTGTTGTGTTAAATAAATAAAGAATTTGAAGTAATAAAGTACCTGAGAAGTGCTAAATCATGATATTTTTGACTACTCTTGTATTTAGGATGTTTGATTATTTCTGTTATTCTCATATCCGTTTTATCATTCCATTCACTAGTTCCGATATCTATCACACCCATTCGAGCCATGGTTGGTACCTGTCTGCAAAAATTATTAATATTAATTTAAGGATACCATTAATATTTAGGTACTTGTTTTATTATAGGGATTAAAGTGGTAAACAAAAGCATAATTAAAGATGCCATTGATAAATCAAGGAAGATAGGCGGTGAATCATTGACAAACGTATTAGGCAAACTTAAAATATATAGTTTTGTCTTCTAACTATTCCGATAAAGCGATTTGTACAGTAGGTACCTGTCGACATTTTCAACGCAGTGAGCCGCAGTAAGGACAAAATTCTTCGATATTAAGGATCCACCACATATAAATTTGTAGTCGTCTGGACTATTATTAGGATATCCTAGAGCTACCTGTGAACAATAAAATATAAAAAAATAACTGACTCTTTGGTTCAGTTTAGGCGAATACGTTACACCACTAGACTAGAACTTTTCTTTGACTAAGAATATGTTTTGAAGTTCCCTTTCATGGGCGTCGACAAGCCATTAAAATGTAGAATTATTCATGTATATTGGGACATGTTATAAAATTCTTAGTCTTCACAGGAAAAGAAAAGAGGACCACACTGAACTCATTGGCAGCGCGATTAATTTCTACCGCAACCTTCTTTTTCATTTAAACAGGCTTAACTCAAGAAGGAAATGTATTTCTTTGATATATTTTTATTTTCTCAAAGGAAGATGCAAATGTACTCCCTTGCAGCTTGGTAGCAACCAGTGCCCATGTTTTCTTTACGTGGAATATGTTTTGACTTACAACATACCATGTGTGGAAATTCTCCAAGATTCGCCATTTCTCCTCCTATTATGAACAGTGAGAGTGGCGGTATGTTTTCTTTAATAAGCTTTTTACATTCTGAAAAATATTAGGGAATAATAAAGTATCTCTTTTTAACGTCATTACTCATTGCATCTTTTGATAAACATAAATAAGTTGAAAAGAAACAAAATATTAACTGACCTTTCTCGGCTATTCTTTCTGTTAATGTATCTCCACCTGCAACATATTTAAGAACATAAGTAGGTATAATGTATATATTTTCTAATCCGTCTCTATTCCGAAAGAAATTTTGCCTCCGCTCCGCATGTATTTGATCCCTAATAAGAAATGATAGCGTTATTACGCTTCCCACTTCTATGCCGAAACTATTTCGAGAAGAAAGCCGATAGAATAATCCACTCGGGCTGGGCGGGGTTTGGCAGGCTTCGCCGAATCTTCACTTCGAAGATTCCGCAATGGTTAAAGACAAAAGTCTTCAAGCAATGCGTCCTGCCTGTATTAACATACGATGCCGAGATGTGGACACTGACGAAGAGACTGGTCCACGATTTTATGGTCACTCAACGTACACTGGAACGGGCTATGCTTGAATGCTATGAAGTCTCTATAAAGATAGGATTTGAAATGAGGCTATCCGCTAGAGAACGAAATTAAATGACATAGCCCACATAGTTAGCAAGTTGAAGCGGCAGTGGCTGGTCACCTGTCGCAGGACCGATGGTCGTTGGAGCAGACGGGTCCTGGAGTGGAGATCGCGTTTGGCAAACGCAGTGTCGGACGTCCTCAGGTCCGCTGGACCGATGATCAACGTAAGATTGCCGGTGTAGGCTGGATGAGTATTGCTAAAAACTGGGATGTCTGGCGCAAATTTGGGGACATATCTAGCAGTGGACTGCAATATGTTCAACTGAGTAACTCACTGACTTCTAGGCATTTGATTTTATATTTGTTTGAATACAAAACAGAAAGTGGAAATAATAATAATAATACAAAATAATAATTACCTATAATATTAATAAGTACGTTTTATAGGCCAATTAAGTTTCGTCATTGTTTATTATTAGATAGTTAATACCAATGGGGACAAATTCAATTTAAATATAGATAAGAACTTGTATTAAAGTATCGTACTAAGGCACAACAAATCGCTGTATTAAAATATCTGTATGTGATGCTAGTACACTCTTGGCCTTCTTCTCCAGTTACCGATAGAGTTTAATATCTGGCATATAACTTACTGTCACGTGCGAACTTAATATGCTTTAGGGGTCGTTCAAGTATTACGTAACGCAAATGAAGATTTTCATACCGATAAAGTCTATTGGTATATATTTGCAGGGTGAACTCTATCCGCAACAAGTCAAACCTAATGGTCGATTTACATCAGACGAGCATCAAATGAGCATTCATTCTATCCTCACTACATCAAATTCTTATCAAATTATTTTAGTGTAAACAGGCGTAGAGCATTCTTTCGTTGTTATATACATATATGAATACGAGTGTTTGAAGATCAAGAAAGAATGCTCTAGCTTGTTCTAGCTCTTTGTTCGTTTGGTCTAAATCCACCCTTAGTCTGACAATTTTAGTTGAAACCCTATGTCACAATGATAATTTATTTCTACTCACCGTAATGGAAATTTACAGGTGAAGGTGTGGGTTTTAATTGTCTAGATGATTCTTTCTCAGTTCTTGGATTCTGAAACATGTCGCTAATACTTAATGGACAGCATACTATCTCCACTTCGCCGCTGAAACCGCATCTTCTAAATGGATGATTACGAGCTTTGTCTATTATTCTAAAAATAAAAAGTTGATTAGGAATTTTGGAAAAACAATCGAGAAATAATGTTAGGATCTATATCTGTTTAAGTGTGGGTACTTATATATATTTTTATTACATTACTAATATTTGACGATGCGTTGGCGTAACGGTTATATGTAGCACTGGTTTGTGGCTGTTGCGCTGGCGGTTGCGGGTTCGATCCCCGCACATGACAAACATTTGTATTGGCCATACAGATGTTTGCCGTGGTCTGGGTGTTTGTGCAGTCCTTGTGGGTCTCCCCACCATGCCTCGGAGAGCACGTTAAGCCGTCGGTCCCGGTTGTTATCATGTACACCTGATAGCTATCGTTACTCATAGTAGGGAATATATCCGCCAACTCATATTGGAGGAGCGTGGTGGATTAAGTTCTGATCCTTCCGCTATATGGGGAAAGAGGCCTATGCCCAGCAGTGGGATATTACAAGCTGAAGCGGAAGCGGATATAAAAAGCGATGATACTGTCAATAAAATGATATAGGTATTAAATAGAACTAGTTCGTGTAAAAACACTCTTTGATTATGTAGTTTCGAGAATGTGTACATTTTATGGGCGGGTTATTCCAGCCGTCCAGCGTTTAGGGGATTTACTTTAAACTATAATGTATTACATGAATAGATATTCATGTAATACATTATAATTTAAAGTCATATGCATATCAACTACTTATTACATTATAATTACATTATGAATTATTGTAAAGGTAAAAAAAAAAACGAATTTATTCCACGGGGAAATATTACGAATAGTTTTAATCTTATATGCGGAGAACATAAAATAATGAATATATTTTCCTGTAACCATAATAAACATAAACTTAAAATAAAAATAATTTACTGTTTTCCTCGTGCACATGAAATTCCTATTTCATAATTTTATATAATAATAGATTAATAACTAGCAGTTGCTCGCAGCTTCGCTCGCGTTAAAATTGATAATATTTATATACCTCTTTGTACAACATTTATGGTTCACCTTTCGTACGTTAGAACTACCAGACTGCTCTCTCTCGAAGCTTGGTCTCAATCACGCTTCATGGAACAGTCGTACAAAAAACAGCCTTATCCCTTAGACCAAGTCCAGCTAATTAATTATACTTTTTTATTTTTTTTTGTTACACTGTTTATCGAATTATACCTACATCTTTTGTTTTCAATAATTTAAGTAAATAATAAATAACTAGTAAGTTTTTACTGTATAATAACATAATAATCTATAGTCTATACTAATATTGTAAAGCTGAGAGTTTGTTGGTTTGTTTGTTTGTTTGTTTGTTTGAACGCGCTAATCTCAGCAACTACTGGTCCAATTTAAAAAATTCTTTCAGTATTAGATAGCCAATTTATCGAAGAAGGCTATAGGCTATATATTGTCATGCTAAGACCAATAGGAGCGGAGCACCAATGAAGAATGTTTCAAAATCAGGAGTTTTTTTAAATGTTAAAGTTTCGCAAAAATCATGTATGGCAGATTGGCAGAATTGTTCCCCTTTAAAAGTTCTAAAAAAAAGTCCGTGACGGCATATTTCTACTATCTTTTAAGATTGGCTCACTATAACCTTTTTTATGCTAACCAAATTTGTTTTAAAATAATGCATTGTTTGCGAAGGTGTTTTAATAAACAAGATATTAATCTATACATATAATAAAATGATAGGAAAGTCAATGTATGTCCGGGATAAACTCAAAAAGTACGGCAGGGATTTACTTAAAATTTTGCACGAATATTATTAAGAAGTCGGCTCAGAACATAGCCTACATATTATCACGCTATCACCTACGGGGAACGAGCAGTGAACGCACGCAGACGACGTCGCGGACAGCAGCTAGTCTTTATCTAAATAAATACATTATTCGTCACAAGTATTTAATTTAAAACAAAATTGTCCTTTATATCATTCGATTTCAATTAATATCTTTTAGGAGATATCGCAATTTTAAAATAACATCGCAGCAAAATAATGATAACTTATACCCGTCCATACATATAAATAAAACTGGTGTCTGTCTGTGATTTCAAAATAACTGTTTTTTCAACACAAACAACGGTTTTGAAATTTTTTTCAGCCGGTCTGCCTTTCTGAACCGATTTTTATGAGACTTTCACTAGAAGATAATTATATTTATTTTTAGTATTTTTTAGTATTTTTTTTATTTTTATTTTGATTGTACACGCTAATTTTGCGATTATTTTATAATTTTCCTGTGGCAGGACTACTGGAAGAGATTCCATCATGGGATAAGTAGTGCCTTTGTACCAGCATTGTTTATAAGTGCTATTTGTTGTATATTGTTTTCTAGTGTACATAAATTGTTAAATAAATAAATAAATAAGAAAGGTTGTGGAGCAACATATAGTAGCCTACTTATTATTCTGGAATTTCCGCGAAATCGAGATTTACAACTACTTCTTTTAGGTCCGAATCAAAACATTTATTTTTGTGTTGGATAATCCATTTACTGAGGAAGGCTATAGGCTATTTTACTCCTCAAATTAACGCGGGTGAAACCGCGGGGCACAGCTAGTTCTATAATTTTATTGGTTTGAGTTATATAATATTTCCTTGGTCTGTGGTTTTTATTGTTAGTAAAAAAAGTTTTTAAAACATGGTAATAGACACTTACTCCAATGCATAATCACATTCGGTCACCAGTTTGCAAACTCCGTCAAGTATGTCTTCGTTAGGTTCACATGGTTCAGAACCTAAAAATATTTATACGTAAAACAGTTATATATACCTACGTACATAAAAAATGCTGAGATCGTACATGTTAAAGAGCAGTGAATAAACAATAGTCAAAATAAAAACCAGAAAACCGGTTTCGATGGTATTAGTAATACTTTACTTTATTTACTCTGTCATTATCACAAATATTTAAATAAACAGTGTTGTTTTTACTTGCAACTTTAAAAGTCAAAACGTTGTATTGAATTAGCGTTACAAAAACTGTCTCAAAACTTTTCTTCTTTCCAAAATCTGTATTAAAATTGATTAACATAAAAAATGACATTTATTTACCTATTTCATTTATAAGGAAAAACTAGCTGAGCCCACAAACGTTCTTTTGCCATATATGTTATTTACCCCCTAAATCCCCCGCTTATAACTTAGGGTTATGAAAAACAGATGTTGGCCAATGCTCAGATCTTCCCGATAGGTACACATAATTTCATAAAAATCGGTCCAGCCGTTTCGGAGGAGTATTGTAACTAACATTGTGACACGAGAATTTTATATAATATGAGATATTATTTGTTTTTTCTTACTCTTGACCAATAAATAACTATACCCTAAATATTTTTCCAAGAAAGAGATAATCATTGTAAGAAATTTTTCCTCTATCAGTTATGTTTTAGGGTTTCCCCATAAGGTCTCGGTTGAAAAAACACTGTAGACATATACCTACGTGTATATTTAGAGTAAAATTAGGATTTAAGAACTGATATATAAATAATAATATAATCAAAATACCTTTTCCTACTATGACACTTATTATAATATTAAACACAACACATAACTTTAGCACCATTTTCGTTTTTTAACACTCATTAGTTCACAAACTTATATTTACTCGTAATTAACTCATAAGTGCTCATAAATATAACGTTGAACAAGAATACTATAATGAAAAAAACACTGTAATCTCTATTAAAGAAGATTCACATATTTTATAAATTAAATGAAAAATATATATTAAAAAGATAACCGCAAGCACAACTGTTCAACAGCTTCGCATAACTGGTTCTGAGCAAAATACCTATTTGATAAGCTTTTAAATGAAAGCGTTCGAATTCGTATGCAAATACGATAAAACTTAGGTATAAATTATGTGGTCAGAAAAGCAAGTCATTAACATTTTTAACCGACTTCAAAAAAGGAGGTTTTCATTCCTTATAACTTAGTACTGGGTTGACCGATTTCGACGATTGTTTTTTTAATCGAAGGGTGTGTGCTTGTCACGTGGACCCATTTAGACTTAATTGAGATCTGACGAGTACTTTTTCGTACGTCGAGTCTTCACTTCGAAGATTCCGCAATCCTTAAAGACAAAAGTTTTCGAGCAATGCGTCCTGCCTGTGTTGACATACGGAGCCGAGACGTGGACACTGACGAAGGGACTGGTCCACAAGTTCAAAGTCGCTCAACGCGCAATGGAACGGGCTATGCTTGGGGTTTCTCTCAAAGATAGAGTTAGAAACGAGACTATCCACGAGAGAACGAAAGTAACCGACATAGCCCACAGAATTAGCAAGTTGAAGTGGCAGTGGGCTGGTCATCTGTGTCGCAGGACCGATGGCCGTTGGAGCAGACGTGTCCGGGAGTGGAGACCGTGTCTTGGCAAACGCAGTGTGGGACGTCCCCTGGCCCGTTGGACCGACGATCTACGTAAGATTGCCGGTGTAGGCTGGATGAGGATTGCGGGAAACCGGGATGTCTGGCGCGAACTTGGGGAGGCCTATGTCCAGCAGTGGATTGCAATAGGCTGAACTGACTAACTGACTGTTATACTGATTATCTCTAGTAATGTGTATTTAGTTAACAATGTTTTCGTTGGCCTAATTACGTTATCTTATGCCTCATAACTTTTTACTGGGTGGTCCGGTTTAGATAATTCTTTTTTTTTCTAATCAAAAGGCGGTGCTTGTCAAGTGATCTGATTAAAATTTGATCGAGATCATAATTTAAGAGACTATCTAGTAGTCTATATAGATGCAAATAAACATATACCTACCTAGGTAAGTTTTCAAGCTTTCATGTTCACTAAAAACTATTATCCTATGTTTTATTTCGTTTGCAAGCAATTATTAATTTCGTACAGTAAGAAGAAATTCTTAAACTAATACAAATTAATTTCACCTCTTGTAAAGGAATAGAATATTTTTATTAGAATTCGTTTTCCCTTCTAAGTCCGCCTACGTGATATTTTTCGTTACGAACAGTGTCAGACGCGGCTCTAACCCTCAAAAAAGTTTTTTACCCGTTTTGTTTTTTCACTTTATTATTGATTGACTATAGAAAACTCGTAATACATTAACTTACAATTAGTTAGTAATAAATTAGTAAGGCTTTTACTCACACGGGGCTTACCACAATAACCATAATTGTCTTTTTATCGTGGCGTCAGCAACGTCACCAAAATATTGGGAATCTCAAAATGATCGTGATAAATCATGTGTGAGTAATAGGACAAACAAACATAAATGTATGTGTATAGTGCAGATACGGTTACAGTGATCTGTCATCAAGTTACGGTCTGCGGTTACGGCTATCTAAGTATCTACGGATACCGCTTACTAGCAATGTTTGCAGATACGGATACCGATTGCTATAGTCATGTTCTGCGGATAAGGATACGTCATACCGATCGCTAGAGTCGTGTTCTGCGGATACGGATACGTCATACCGATCGCTAGAGTCATGTTCTGCGGATACGGATACGTCATACCGATCGCTAGAGTCATGTTCTGCGGATACGGATACGTCATACCGATCGCTAGAGTCATGTTCTGCGGATACGGATACGTCATACCGATCGCTAGAGTCATGTTCTGCGGATACGGATATGTATACCGATCTCTATAGTCATGTTCTGCGGATACGGATACGTATACCGATCGCTAGAGTCATGATCTGTGGATATAGATACGTATAAAAGCTCTACAATGTAATGGGTTGTTTCTTTTTCTAATATCATATATGTCGGCTACATTGTCATGTGCAGGGATCCAACCCGCAACCCCCAGCGTAACAGCCAAAAACCAGTGCTGTGACCGTTGCGCCAACGTGAAAAAATATATATATTTGTCATCTTAATCTATACTAATATAATAAAGCTGAAGAGTTTGTTTGTTTGTTTGATTGTTTGTTTGTTTGTTTGAACGCGCTAATCTCAGGATCTACTGGTCCGATTTGAAAAATTCTTTCAGTGTTAGATAGCCCATTTATCGAGGAAGGCTATATAGGCTATATATCATTACGCTAAGACTAATAGGAGCGGAGTCCACGCCGACGAAGTCGCGCGCAGAAGCTAGTATAATAATATGTTGAGCAACTTTGTTTTACTATAATTATTAATTATTTGTTACATCGCTGTTCTGTAGTTACGTCATTTGTTTATTAGCTTTAGCGAGGATTGAAACCGCGCGTGACAGCCAGCAGCCGCGTAAGTCGTAACATCATAGCAGCCTCATCGGGCATAATTATAATTTACCTTTGCCTACCTATATTGAGCTAACAGTTTTTACAGGTCCGTCGCTTGTTGAGGGCTGTCTAACTAATTATTAGGTCTGTTTACCGTTTGTAGATAAAGATTATCCTGCTCATAATTTACAAACAGACTTTATAACAGTAGGGAAAAAAAGACTTAGGTACCTAATTATGTTTGTTTGCAAACGTATCTAAGGTTTAAAATTTAATAGAAGTACCTACCTAAATAGTAGGTACCTCATTAATACAGTAAATAGGTAAACTTTAGAGTACAAGATTGTTTATAAGTTTGTAGGATCTTTGGATCTACTAAACCGATTTGGTAAATTATTTCATCAATATGAGGGTATATTATATTATTATCCCCTAGTATATCATACTCGTAGTTTATATTATTTCCATAAAACAAGTCCGAAGAAAAAACATCACTGCGACGCTTTACATGATTTCGCTGACGTCATGATAAGTGAATAGTATAGTACCCGGCCATAAATATTGCACATCGACCTTTGGAAAGAGACAATCGGCTAATTTCGACTTCGTAGAGCGTTATAGTCCAAGATCCCAGACCCCAGACTTCCTTGTTTCTGATTGACAAAACATTACAGTATACATCGTAGTATAAAGAGTTGCTAAAATATTTTCTACATGTTTTAAAATATAGTAATATAATTAGTGTCTGGCGATAAATACTAAAATAGCTGGTTAATAACATTTTTACGTATATAAAGCAGCCAAATTTAAAAAAATTGTGAAAGAACGTTTGTGTACTAAAGGATATTATTCGATTAACGATTTTATAGAAGACAGTACGCCTTGGGAATGATGTGATCGCCGCCAGGCTATTTCAACCTATAAAATTATTGTAAATTTCAATCTGCTTTGGAAAAAAAACATGATTAAAAAAAATGATATTAGTCCCGCTGAGTTTCTTTCGCCAGTTCTTCTCAGGTCAGAGGCTTTTTCTTTCCGAACTGGTAGTAGACTCATGACGTTCAGTAAGAAATTGTAATAATTTTATGCTGAATAAAATATTTTGAATTTGAATTTAATATATTTTGTCCTTCAAAAAAATATGACAGGTGATCTGGGAACTGGGTTCTTACACTATTAGATCTGTCATATGAAATACTGACAGTCCGATACGTCTCATAGGTAATGTGCGTCAGAGATAACGCTCTACAAAGTTCAAATTAGCTGATTGTCTCTTTCTAAAAGTCGATGTGCATTATTTACGGCCGTGTACTATACGTATAGTACCCGGCCATAAATATTGCACATCGACCTTTGGAAAGAGACAATCGGCTAATTTCGACTTCGTAGAGCGTTATAGTCCAAGATCCCAGATCCCAGACTTCCTTGTTTCTGATTGACAAAACATTACAGTATACATCGTAGTATAAAGAGTTGCTAAAATATTTTCTACAGGTTTTAAAATACTAAATACTAAAATAGCTGGTTAATAAAATTTTTACGTATATAAAGCAGCCAAATTAAAAAAAAAATTGTGAAAGAACGTTTGTGTACTAAAGGATATTATTCGATTAACGATTTTATAGAAGACAGGACGCCTTGGGAATGATGTGTGATCGCCGCCAGGCTATTTCAACCTATAAAATTATTGTAAATTTCAATCTGCTTTGGAAAAAAAAACATGATTAAAAAAATGATATTAGTCCCGCTGAGTTTCTTTCGCCAGTTCTTCTCAGGTCAGAGGCTTTTTCTTTCCGAACTGGTAGTAGACTCATGACGTTCAGTAAGAAATTGTAATAATTTTATGCTGAATAAAATATTTTGAATTTGAATTTAATATATTTTGTCCTTCAAAAAAATATGACAGGTGATCTGGGAACTGGGTTCTTACACTATTAGATCTGTCATATGAAATACTGACAGTCCGATACGTCTCATAGGTAATGTGCGTCAGAGATAACGCTCTACAAAGTTCAAATTAGCTGATTGTCTCTTTCTAAAAGTCGATGTGCATTATTTACGGCCGTGTACTATACCTAAGTTACAATCGAAATATATACCTATTATATAAAATGCTTTGTTGTACGTATAAATACACAGTTTTCTTTATCACCACCAAACCCAATCAACTTCCCGTTGGTGTGGTAAATACCTCTTGGTCTCCAAGTGGTAGTAAGGGAGTTTAGTCGCGGTTGGTGAAAGTGGGTGGTGGTGGGTGGTGAAAATGTTAAAAGATATATTTCTGTCCTTTTCTAACGTATTAGGACATCTGAAAAGATCTCAAAATTTCTGTAATGGTCTAGAAAGTTTCTGCGATGTATTTTAACCCGAGCAACGCCGGGTTTCGCTGCTAGTTAACTATAAAATGTCAGTTTCTACACAGACTACTAAGAGAACAAGTTAGTTTCTAGTAGATCTAAAAATAAATCGCGAAACCCTATAGCTTTTTTTCGCTAGACTATTAACAATACAGTATTATGTGCTCAAAAATTAATAAAATTTAGAAAATGAATTATGAGCGAGTAAGAGAAAGAGAGAGGTTTTGTAAAAAATATTTTTAAGCATTTTATTTTCTTTATTTAAGAAACTTATGAATAAAATCTATTTAGTCATTAAGACCATAGCATGAAGAAAAACTTTGCCTCGAATAGTATGTTTTTTGGATGCATAATTTTAAAGATAAGAAAATATGAAAATTTAACGCCCAGCGAATTCAGCAGGGTCAGCTAGTCTACTAAATTACAGTAGGTAGGTAGGTACCTCAACCTACAGTGAATAAGAAACGAATATTTTAATAATATGTATTCGATAATAATATCTGTAGTGATGTTATTGATTCTTGTTATTTTATTTGATGAAGTAAAAGTTCTTTTATTAATCCTTAATCCACTAACTTTTTTCGTCGAGTTAAATGACAGGAAAAGTAAATTAGAGGAAGAAATAAAAAATACCGTGTACATAATTAAAAAGATGTGAAATTATTTTTATGATATTTTAAAAATTACTTTTTTTTAAATACGCTAATTACATGAGTCAATTTTACAAGAGCTCAACATCACTAAGCGGCTCTCAACGATCTGCATGGAGCGGGCCCTTCCTTCTTCGGAGACATTGTGCAGCATAGTCTCGAGAAGCTTATATTACTGGGTCAAGTTGAAGGGAAACACGCCAAAGGGAGGACACCAACAAGATGCGGTCTGATGTCATCGGGAATGCAGTGGGAGGCAGCTTGCACCGTGCAACACATATGCTGCTTACGATCGCCTTCAATGGAGACATAGCATTCGTGGTCGCGATCCTCATCATTGAGGGAACGAGGAAGAAAGAATCACATGAGGTTTTATGCTGACAGTAAAAAAATTATATGTGTGTGAGTACCTACGCCACACCACTTCCCTCTAGATACCGTTTCTACGGGCGATAATACTTATGTAGGTATGCGTAACCAGCCATTTCAGATAGATACCTACTTAAAAAGAGCTGATTCAAACTGCCTTCCTCTGTCCGTTATACTTATAATATATAGCTTTTGCCACCGTCTCCGCTGTAATCTCTATTATAGGTAAAGCTTTTGGCCCTCTCGTGAAACGATCCACGACTGTAAGTCAATATTTAAGGCAATTAAAAACCGGCATGGGTGCTATCAGGTCTAGGTAATGTTCCAGGAGTTGTAGTTTTATGACGGTGGGTTATTTTTGTTATGGATTATAGGTATACAGAAACTGAAATAGGCCAAATGGTGTAGTTATATCATTATTTGCAAAGTCCTCACTATGAACCGGTATTTTGTTGTATACCTACTTTTAATGAGTCAATTTTGGAGAAATTTTGACTACCAGATATGTTGTGAAATTGCGTATGTTGCGAATCGGGTACCGGTCGCAGGAATAGTTCTTGCATTTAACCATCATCACCACATGGCTGCTAACCGTTATCTTTCTTGATTACTAGATTTAGCGGCGATATCCAATGCTTCATACTCATTCTTAGCAATGAGTAGTAGTTTGTCTAAAGCCGAATGGTGAACGAGAAACTGGCGGTCCGGGAATAGTATTAGTAGTGACTAGTTAATATAGTATGAAAAAAGCTATGTTTAGGAAAACGTTTGATTCCCGCTGGCTTATTGATGTCATGAAATTCATGTAGCAGTTCATGGTATTGTGAGTAACCCAGAAAAAATCTTGACAGATGTAATTATTATTGTAATATTTTTATTTTTGTGTTTTCCACACATGAGGAAATTCGAAAATGTTTTTTATTATCATATCAAAACTTTCGATCCAGCGGGATTCGAACCTCTCCGGTGCTCTAGCCGTTAAGCTATGGATCTATGCCCAGCGGAATCGAAATTCTTGATGTAATCGTGATTGATGATACCGAATGAGCTTGAGTTGGTAACGTCGTACGCTAACGATGAGGCAATGGTTACGGCACTCGACATCCACCACGGTAAAACGCCAGCTGTAGTCTCAAGGAAGCCCTAAGTTCAATTCCAGGTGAGTGAAACCATACGAAGCTCTTGTTGATCCGTTAGCAGCATATAATTGGTAATTTGTTGGCAAGTATCGTTTTTTAAGACAGCTTCGAGGAAAAACGTATTAATCACTACCAGTGTCGACGACGAGAAATTGCATTTTTCCGATCTGATCTTCCGATCTGATCTATTTTGGTTGTCGGATGTCGCTCTTACCGACTGCTTTTGCAGTTTTCCGACTTAAAGTCACATGGCTTGACACATTTTTTTGCATTTTTTTCAAAAGTGTAATGATACCAGCAAACTGGAAACTTCCGATAATTGGATTGAGATCTTGTACTGCTTGTATTGCGGGTTTGGCTACGATGACGTCTCGGTCCTGATCTTATTTTAAAACTAAATGTATTAAGTGCATTAACTTGCCTGGACAGCTCGTCGATTTGTTTAGCCATGGATTCTAACACGGATTGAGACGCAGATGTCGACGTAACTTGTGGTGTGCATGGTACTATCTCATGCAAACTGTCAGCCAAGTCGGCGAGAGATTGTAGATCTAGTGTTTTCTGGGCCACAATAATTGGTTGCAGTGCTGTGGGTAGACGACTAATCCAAATTGTTTTTGTAAAGTCGTCTGGAATTGAAGGTCCTGCTAAGCGTTGTAGATGACGTAAAAATTGGCTAGGTCGACTGTCACCCAGTTTCTCATGAATTAGTAGTTGCTTGACTTCTTTCTCGCGAGACGCTGATAGTCGCTTAATTAATTCCGATTTTAATAGTTCATACTTGCCTGTTTTGGGGGGCGATACAATTACATCTTTAACTTCAGCAGCATATCTTTGTTCCAATGTAGAAATAATGTAGTAAAATTTAGTATCGTCATCTTTGATACCAAATAATGCAAAATTTCCTTACAGCTGTGAAAACCAAACTGCAGGTTCTTCGGCCCAAAATGGAGGTGGTCGCAGGCCAATACGAAAAACGTCAGTTTTGTCCTGAGATGTAAATAAATGTTTCTCTGTAGGTTCACCATCTTGTCTTTCCATTTTGTAATTAAAATCTTATTTTATGTCGGTTCTTCCTTTTCAATACCTTCACCAGTGTAGTGGAGATGTTATTGATTCTTGTTATTTTATTTGGTGAAATAAAACTTGAGTGATAAATGTTTAACGACAGAAAAAGAAAATAACAGGAAAAAAAATGGCGCGTATCAAACATTTAAGAAATTCTGTTTTTAAATAAACAATCAAATGAGGTTTTTTGCTAAGACCGTAAGAAGTTTATATGTGTGTGAGCACGTACGCCACATAATATCTATTAAGCTCTATTAAGGTATTTTGCTGAAACAAACAATGCTATGATAACAGAGATACTGCCGTTATTGCGTTTCATTTCGCCAAAAATGGAAATTATTTTAGTTTTTCTTCGTCAATATTCTTATAATATATTATTGCCATTAAACGTTTTAAATGTAAATAAATATTATTTTTACCTATTTTATTTTATTAAATCTTATAATAAATAATTTAGTCTAGCTGTACATTACTCATTACTGCTTTGGAGGTTTCATTACCTATCCTATCTAACTTCTGAGTTATCTGTTCTAATACAACCTGCCATATTGTTTTTGTAGTATATTATATTGGTCGACAAATTGTAAACAATTTTATTGCGTTGTTTAAATTAATTCCCTTGTTAATTCCCTCGAAGCCATTAAAAGCTTTACATCATTATTATGTGTTAATCCGCACCAATATCAATATGTTTTATTTTTATATATTTCACTCCTAAATTATTTGCGGGTTCAATATGGGGGGACAAGTTATTGGTTTTATTTTATTTGTTCTTTTAAATTATGTTTCTTGTCAGCGTTATCAGCTTTGCGAGAACAATACGAAGATAACTCGCAGTTGTACAACACAGGTAAGTGACGATATCATTGTTTGTATGAAAATTTAAAATGAAAATTTGAATGTGTACTCATTATTGATTTATTGAACTCCTGTAACCTTGAAAGTCTTACTGTGATGTAAGTACGCTTAATTGATTTTTCTAATTGTGTTCTATACGATTTATACGTTTATCTTTTACATTTATTCGATTTTATGACAAAAAAGTTCACATGTCTGAAATGAAACTTCTTTGGCAAACTATTTAAAAAAAAAAGAAAAAAAAAACTAACTAGAAAAAAGCCAACGTCACGCGGTGTTCCCAGGTGGTCACCCAATCCAAGTATTGACCGTCCCTGACGTTGCCGCGTTCGCTCATCTTTTACCCCTCATGCGCTTAAAGAAGCTTCACTATAAAAATTTCTGAAAACAAGTGTCTCATAAACAAGTAATCATAAAGATATTTCTTAAACTTATTATTGTAGAGCATTTATAATACTTTCTATTTGAAGTTACCTTTTGAATAGGTGGACCGATTTCGATAAATTTTGTTTTAATTGAAAGGTGTAGTGTGTCATGTGGTCCCATTTTAATTTAATTGAGATCTGACAAGTACTTTTAGAGATATCTAATAATGCGTATTTACTTGACTACTTTTTCGTCGTACTACATTGTATTATACCGCATGACTTTTTACTCGGTGTACCGATTTTGATGATTCTTACTTTAATCGAAAGCTAATACTTGTCATGTAGTCTTGTTTAAATTATATAGAGATCTGATTACAACTTTTTAAGTAATCTTTAATAGCGCGTATTTACTTGACAATATTTTCTTCTTATTACTTGTCGATGATGAAGTCGGTTTTTTTTTGTTTGCTAGCAAACACAATTATTGTTATTGACAGCAACACTATACTGTACTAAAAATAAATTAAGCTGTTTTAAAACTGTTAGAAATAAAGTAATTTTATTTTTCATATCTAAGATTCATAACAACCAAATTATTAACATGAAAGTGTACAAAGAGTACAAACTAATAATGAAGGTTCTCAATTCAGCCTGTAGTGCCCCACTGCTGGGCATCGGCCTCTTTCCCCATGTAGGAGAAGGATTAATATATTAATGTTCTACAATATACTTATTTAATATTTTACTGTACAAAGACAGCTTTGTAACATATCTTTATTAATTCTCATATACATTTCTTTTGTTAAAAAACTTAATTGAAAAATTGTTTTACTACTAAATCTACGTTCCTGCTACTTTTCATTATGATCTGTTTTTACGCCACCATATATCTATGGACGATGAATTCGCACAGTGCTTAAAGCAACTGGCTGTAGTCACTAGTCACGTATTTGATTTGAGTTAGTGATAAACGTTTGTATAAGCCACGGGTTCCCAAACTTATTTTGTCTACTGCCCACTTAGAGAATAAATTATTTTTTCGTGCCCCCATTTTGTTCACGTACTTAAAAACCACTATAACTTCAAATTAAATTAATTATTGCGAGCTGTATTAGCGGAGATTCAACATTTATTCTAATAAACCCCAAGCCTCTACACAACGCCCCCATTTTTTTCTGCGTCTCTTATCCCCCCCCCCCCCCTTAGGCCTGCCCACAAGGGGGCGTTATCGCCTACTTTGGGAAAGGCTGGTATAAGCCATACAATTGTTTTTCTTGTTCTGGGTGTTTGGAGCTTTGTATGTTTCTGGATCTAAGACACAGGATTCTTGTCCCTTTAACAACCAGTTTCAGTACTCTATCTATCTCTGAATTTGCTTATTAGAGACAGAATTTTAAGGTAAACTTCATACAATTTATGTTAATAACCTATTGATAGTAAGCAAAACCGGAGATAGATAGATTATTGGAAACGGCTGTTTGTCCATTAAATGGGGTATTACCTTAAATGATGTGTTTTAGTAATATATAAATATTTATCAAATATTTTATCATTTTTATAGATATTGGGTGAAGATTATTCCGACGAAAGTAGCTGTAAAGTTGAATACATCCCACCGAACAGTTCGGACTGTATTGATAACTTTGGACCTATAACGTGGAACGATAAAATTGGAGGAGTCAGTCTCAGGCCGTATATCATACCTGTCGTTCACCAAGATGAGTCAAGTCGTTTCACAACCAATTATACTGTTCTAAACATTACATTTACAAATATAAAATGGAAAAGTAAGAAGCTTAGATTTTTTTTAATTATTATTGTTTCAAAGATGATTAATATAATTATATTGTTTTCTAACGTTTACGCGAATTTAACTCATTATAATGAAACAACTATTTCGGATTTTATTCCGCTTTATCACGGTCTTCCCGTGACTAAATAAACTGAATAAAACCTAGAAGATTTTTATACTTCCTGTTGATAAACCTATTAGCAATTTATGTACGAGGTAATCTTTTTGGCTAACCATTGAAACGGGTCCTTAGTAAATTGAAAAATTATTGGAGTAGGACATAGCTAGAAATCTTCTGTTTATAATTTAGAGCAGCCCGACTGGGGAAACATCTCAATTTTACAGAAGATCACTGCTCTCAAGTAGTGTTGTGTTCCTGTGGTGAGCAAGGTAACCAGAGGTCCTGGAAAGGGTCTGCTACACACTTGCAATGCTCGTAGTGTTGTAGGAGTCTATAGACTACGGTATTCACTTACCACCAGGTAGACTGTACGTTAGTTTACCACTCTTATAGTGTAAAAAAAAAACACTAATCGATTCTTCGTTATAATTTTCAGCCATGAAGTTTCGTTTCCGTAAGTTCATGAATGTCGAGAGTCACTGCAGGAATATTGTTATTTCAAACGATGTAACAATCAACGACCAGTCGATGCTTTATTATGACTGCTATTGGTCCCTAACTAACGGAGACTATAGTGGTCATAGCCATATGCTCGACTTTGAGGCTACCGATGATGTTGTAGTTAATAGAGGCCGATATAGTTTTAATATACCAACTGCGGATATGTTAAGTGAGTATATAAAACTTTTATTACATATTTACGTTTAATAAATATGTATTTTACTCTTTATTGTATACGAACATATAAATATTGATTGAGCAAAAAATAAATTTGCAATATGTAAATAAAATTTGTATTCAAAATTTACAATAATATTTGTATCTAATACTTTGTGCAATTAATGAAGATATTAAGACATTGTTATTAGGGTCAATCAACTTTTAAGTGTACATCGATGGAAATTTTTTATTTTTTTATTTTATTTGACAATTTTTATATTTTAACATTTTTGCTGTAGATAATTAATTATACTTTAAGAATTCACATAGAGCAGAACGATTTATTTAAGGGGGTCTCTAGTTTCTCGGGTCGGAAAAATCGTTTTTTTTTTTTTTCATAAATCACATCTACAACATGTGTATAAAATGTGTGCCAAAGGATTTTTCGATATTCAAAGTAGTTCACAAGTTACGGACCTGGAACGGAGCAGGTATACGGAGCGCGCGCCGGGCTGACAACAACCACAGACTATGAAACAGTTCTTGAAGTACGATAAATCGATCATATGATAAAAATAATTTTACGTCATTTAATTATTGTTTCAATAAATTTAATTCCTCTGCTCTATGTGAATTCTTAAAATATAAATAACTAGCGGACCCGGCAGACGTTCACGTTGCCCTGCCCGGAAAACAGCTACCAAATTTGATTGCTTACATACCGATATAAGCGCCACCTATCGTGTCCAATTGTGATAAAAACTACCCTATCTCCCAAGTTGGACCAAATTACGGATGCATACAAAATTTGATACAAATTGGTTCAGTAGTTTCGGAGTTACATACCGATAGCAGCGCCACCTACTGGGTCCAATTGAGATAAAAATTACCCTATCTCCCAAGATGGACCAAATTACGGATGCTTACAAAATTTGATACAAATTGGTTCAGTAGTTTCGGAGTTACATACTGATAGCAGCGCCACCTATCGGGTCCAATTGAAATAAAAACTACCCTATCTCCCAAGTTGGACCAAATTACGGATGCTTACAAAATTTGATACAAATTGGTTCAGTAGTTTCAGAGTTACATACCGATAGCAGCGCCACCTAGCGGGGCCAAATGAGATAAAAACTACCCTATCTCCCAAGTTGGACCAAATTACGGATGCTTACAAAATTTGATACAAATTGGTTTAGTAGTTTCGGAGTTACATAGCGATAGTAGCGCCACCTACCGGGTCCAATTGTGATAAAAACTACCCTATCTCCCAAGTTGGACTAAATTACGGATGCTTACAAAATTTGATACAAATTGGTTCAGTAGTTTCGGAGCTACATACCGATAGCAGCGCCACCTACCGGGTCCAATTGAGATAAAAACTACCCTATCTCCCAAGTTGGACCAAATTACGGATGCTTACAAAATTTGATACAAATTGGTTCAGTAGTTTCGGAGCTACATACCGATAGCAGCGCCACCTACCGGGTCCAATTGAGATAAAAACTACCCTATCTCCCAAGTTGGACCAAATTACGGATGCTTACAAAATTTGATACAAATTGGTTCAGTAGTTTCGGAGTTACATACTGATGGCAGCGCCACCTACCGGGTCCAATTGAGATAAAAACTACCCTATCTCCCGAGTTGGACCAAATTACGGATGCTTACAAAATTTGATACAAATTGGTTCTGTAGTTTCGGAGTTACACACCGATAGCAGCGCCACCTACCGGGTCCAATTGACATAAAAATTACCCCATCTCCCAAGTTGGACCAAATTACGGATGCTAACAAAATTTGATACAAATTGGTTCAGTAGTTTCGGAGTTACATACCGATAGCAGCGCCACCTACCGGGTCCAATTGAGATAAAAACTACCCTATCTCCCAAGTTGTACCAAATTACGGATGCTTACAAAATGTGATACAAATTGGGTCAGTAGTTTCGGAGTTACATACCGATAGCAGCGCCACCTACCGGGTCCAATTGAGATAAAAATTACCCTATCTCCCAAGTTGGACCAAATTACGGATGCTTACAAAATTTGATACAAATTGGGTCAGTAGTTTCGGAGTTACATACCGATAGCAGCGCCACCTACTGGGTCCAATTGAGATAAAAACTACCCTATCTCCCGAGTTGGACCAAATTACGGATTCTTACAAAATTTGATATAAATTAGTTCAGTAGTTTCGGAGTTACATACCGATAGCAGCGCCACCTACCGGGTCCAATTGAGATAAAAACTAATCTATCGCCCAAGTTGGACCAAATTACAGATGCTTACAAAATTTGATACAAATTGGGTCAGTAGTTTCGGAGTTACATACCGATAGCAGTGCCACCTACCGGGAATATATATATAATTTTATTTAGTAATTTATATTAAACAATAATAAATGCTCTAGCCTTTGCAAGAGGCTCTTCAGTGACTAATTATTAAAAGAAAAAGTATTGCTTTATGACGATTCTATCATTATTGTCTCTCGGACAACCAAAATGTCTCCTGGACAACGGTTGTCCGAGAGACATTTATCAGTATTTGTGCTTCCTGGTAATAACTAATTATATTTTGAATTAGGTCGTACGCGCAGTGGTAAATATAGATTAAATAGAATATATTTCACTTCAATTTACTACGATACATCAAATAGTTACGCTTTTGTGCTGGTTGTCCGAGAGACACACAAAAAAGCCACGCACTTTCTCAAAACACACTCGGCCAAAAGACGCCGCAGCCAAGATGAAATCAGAATGGCGGCTGGATGAATTTTGTCACCAAATCCATCGACTTGTTCTCCAAGGCACTAATCTCCATGTATGTTTTGGTTTCGGAACTTTTTTACCGATTTCCGGTATAAGTCAGGATAATAAAATATAATAGGGACAAAAATGAACATCCAAAAAACTCGTTAAAATTATGAAGCAAAGAAAAATCTATATGCTAGTATCATAGTAGACATTGTAATGAATAATTATGTACAAGCGAAAGTAATTGCCATATAGTATTTTTTTGTATAAAGTAATGTTTCATTGTACTAAGCTACTGGGGGACAAACAAAAAAAGACTAATTCAGACGTTTTTGCACCTAGACAGCCATTAAAAGTCCAGTTTAATTATGATTTAGTTAAAATAATTTACTCGTATGTTTGCTTAATAAGAAGACAAATGCGACATATGCCAACAAACCACTTAATTTTCTTTAGAACTGCGATTATTGGTCAGGGACAAAGCATAGAACTCACAGGACAAACAAAAGTTGATTGAGCCATTAATTATATAAAGCGAGTGTTAAACGTTATATAAAATCTATTTCACACAAATTTATTCATGATGAAAGAATACTAACATGTTACATTTTTGATATCATTAAGCCTTATTAAACTGAAAGTTAAAAATTAATATATTTATTGTTTGAATTTTTTTAAAATGTTACTGGAAACTGCAATTAATTTTTTGTAGTTCGAATAAAAAAGCGTCGTTCTAAATAACGTCTCAGACGAACAATCTCAGAAGCTTCTGAGATATGCTATGTAGAACGACGTGGTAAGCTTCCCGCTCCGCCTAATTTTTCTTTAGATATTTCATTACTATAGAACTATTAAATTAAAATAAAAAAAAAATGCTTATAATGCCTTACATCATTTACGTTTCCGTAACTGCTATCACAGCTGGATCGATTTTAACCAAACCTATGTTTAAAATTCTATGTCTAAAAATCACCGCAAGGAAACTCTCTTCACGTGTCATGCCTCAAACTTAAAATCCCTTTTCCCGTCGGGGGTCAATAAAATAGTTCTTGAAACTGATATCAAGTATTAAAGTTGACAGTCACTCACAATGTCACAAGTCACACAAAATGAAATCTAATAATGAATTTAAAAAACTAAATAATTTATTATAATTATTGTATAAGTAGTAGAAAGTACTCTGAGATTAAAGATGTCCTATATTTGCTATGATATAAAAAAAGAGAACTTTTTAATAAAGATAAATTGTAAGATTTCTTTATAAATTATTGTTAATAACAATAATTTATAAAGAAATCTTACTTGTTATATAATATATAACTTATGAGTAATTTTATTATATATGCATTTTAAACAAATATAAAATCATTCCACCACTATCCACTACAGCCTATCACAGTCCACTGTTGGACATAGGCCTCCACAAGTTCGCGCCCGACATTATGACGCGAACTCGTGTGTTGCCCATAGTCACCACGCTGGGCAGGCGGGTTGGTGACCGCAGGGCTGGCGCCGTCGCACCGAAGACGCTGCTGCCCGTCTTTGGCCTGTGTATTTCAAAGCCAGCATGGATGGTTATCCCGCCATCCGTCGGCTTTTTAAGGGGTCGTTCAAGTATTACGTAACGCAAATTTTGATGATTTTTGACCCCCCCTCCCCCCTATGTAACGCGCCGTAACGTTTTCCTGTACCCCCCCCCCTAGCCCATAAACGTTACGTAACACCCCAACTGACCATTTTTACCCAAATGTCACAACTTTGTTGCGAAAACTACCGTAAAGTCACTTAAAAAAATCGAGTTTGCGGTAAGTATAAATATTTAAATACATAAAGGGATATAAACGAAAAAGGTTGCCAATTTGGGAGATTTTAGTACTCTAGCTTTTTTTATTTAAAGAAAAAACAACGTTACGTAACGCGTTGTTCTAGACCCCCCCTCCCGCCCCTGTAACGCATCGTAACGTTTTACAAGACCCCCCCTCCCCCCCTAATTGCGTTACGTAATACTTGAACGGCCCCTAAGTTCCAAGGTGGTAGTGGAACTGTGTTATCCCTTAGTCGCCTCTTACGACACCCACGGGAAGAGAGGGGGTGGCTAAATTCTTTAGTGCCGTAGCCACACAGCACTATAAAATCATTATGAACTATTTATTTTATTACACTACAAACACATATAATTATGTATTATACATCTGCGTGATTTGTTCAAAGTATTTTCCTTATTCTATCAAATGGTTTAAAAATAAGACACGAAAACAGGATAATAATATTCTGCATGTTTTCTATACATAATTATGATTTTAATTGAATTGATATTTATTTGTATGGCCATATTTTAACATACATAATTACATTTAATGGGGGCTTTACACGCTACGATAAATTGTAACAATTTATTGAACAATTTATCGCTCCAACAAATCGAAAGAGTAGAGCACTGTACACTCCAACACCAATAAATCGCTACAATCTCCCGTTTACACGCAACGATAAATTGTAACAATCTGGATTGTTACGATAATTTTTTACAATTTATCGTAGCGTGTAAAGCCCGCATTAGAACTTATAGTTTTAATTTTTGATTAATGTGAAAGAAAAGTCTTTGCACTATTTTTAAATCTTTCACAAATGGTACTTGGGTGTATTAGATTTTAGAATATTAATCATAATTATGATAGTCACAAAAAAATAAAAATGAATGTAATAGATAAACATTGCTAGGATCAAACTAAACTCCAGCTATCCTAGTATAGCTATGACGTGTTCTGATAAACTAGTCACAGGACTGGCAATCAGTAGTCAATTATCTAATTAATCACCTGTAGTATAAGACTAACACAATGAATAATGTTTGAAACTGGCTAGGATACTTTTGAGGATGTGGATGTTGTTTATTTCAATTTAAAAAAAAAAATTAAAAAAGGGAAAACCGTAAAGACTTAAGAATCTTATGTGATATAAAACTTTAATAGTCTTCACAACAACAATGAGATTTTAAGATATTGTTTTAATTTTATTCCAGGTACAACTATAAGCGAAGCAGATTGGAAACCATTTGTATATGTAGAAATACTAACTACATCCATGAAGTTACACATAATGCCGCCTCCATCTCAACTCAAAATAGACTCATATCGAATAGAAGTCATGATGGAATGTAACAAAGAAACGACTTGTAAGGAAATGGTTAAAAGTGCAACAATTAAATTAAGGAACAACACAGACGATGTCACATATGGTCACAGTTTGTTGATAGCGGCTGGAACTTATTATTTTGTGGTCACACCCATACATGAGAAGTGTAAACGGGGCGAGGTTGAATGTCAGTTTGTGGAGAGTCCAAGGATTGTTATCAGTGAGTAATATTATTTCATTTATTTATTTATTGAAGATGTATCGATTCAAAATGCACTGTTGTTTTTTTTTTATAACTAGGTCAGCAAAAAAATCATACGGCTCACCTGATGGTAAGCGATTACCGTAGCCTATAGACGCCTGCAACAGTACATGAGAGCAACTTTATTAAGCTGAAATCTTCAGTTGTTCAGTCTGTGATGTTGATTGATTAATGATATTTTAAATTTAAAATAATACAATGTCTATCATATTTGCAGGAATTTCATTTTTATTAACTGTATTTGCAAAATGAAGTTATAAAATGGGGTACAAAGACATTAACAAAAACATTGCTATATGTATACATACAATTGCGAGGGATATGCAATCGTAATTTTGGTGGTATAAATTGTACAATGACTGCATTCTTGTGACAAGTACAGGCAGTCCTCGTACTTACGGCATGTTAGGTTCTCGAAATATGCGACAGGGTCCACACTCACTCAAAATGAAAAAAACTGCATTTATAACAAAGGATATACATACTTTATTATCAAAAGTAAGTTCTTAACATAATTATATATGTACGACAAGTGAATTCTCCTAGGCCGGAAATCGAAACAATTGACGTATGCTTGAGGAATAGTGTCAAACCATTGTCCGACGTAACTTGAAACGACGTAAATCGAAACGACGTAAATCGAAACGACGTAAGTCGAGGACTGCCTGTATTATATAAAAATAGTTTATGAGTAACCTTTCATACATTAAGCCAGTGTCAGTTAGACAATAGTTATAAAATTTATCTGCAAATTTATGACTATCAAAGTTTTGTTAGCACTCAGTGCTTTATTGCTAAAATAGCATTGTGTTATCAGCAGATAGCATAACTGTTAACATTCATTTGATGTGACTGTGAGTCATATTATGTAAAATGTTCAAGTAATTTGTACAAACTACTTAGATTATAAAATAAATAAACAAAAAACTGTATTAACATCAAGTGTCATTCGCTTATAGTTTAAAAAAATGTATTTGAACTTGATTGAATAAGTAAAAAACATTTTATTAACAATTTATCATAGAACAAGATAGATAACTACATAAAAGAGTAAATAGTAGTAGAAACTGTAAGAAAATACTCATAAAATAATTCTCAAGAGATGATTTAATTAAATTTTGAATTTAATTTCTTTTTTATTCATAAAAAGTCCTCTCGATTGAAGAAAGAGTTGTCGTTGTAAGAATGTCTTGTGAAATAAATACTTATTATTGTAATTTAAATTTTCAGCGAGTGAGGTCCATCAGAAGTTAAACATCTGTATCGCCAGCATCACAGCTCTGATTGTAGCAACACTGTTCGCCTACTACATTGTACTACGTGTCATCCGACGTTATTGGTGCAAGGAATATGGAGAGAGTGAGTGTTTATTTACTTTTATATGTACTAGCTTAACCGCGTGGTTTTACCCACTTAAACTTTCTTTAAAAATTTGAATGATGTTTGTTCTAGTGGCCTTTATAGCGTCACTAGTTTAGGTGGGGGGAGGTATTACAACCCTTCTTCGTCTTCCTCGTTCCCTGAATTATGAGGATCGCGATCTCAAATAATATCTCTCCATTGAAGGCGAACATTTTCGTTCTAGTGGTATTGTACCTCGGCTTAGGATAAAGACGGAGAGTTCAAATTAAATAATTCTTTATTTCTTGTAAGAATAACACAACTCAAATGAGAAACATTTAATTTCTTGACTATTAACTTAAATAGTAGTACATACACTTAACGTATGACATAATATTGAGGGTAGTTACATAAAAAAAACTTTATTCAAAATTTGATAGGACAAAATTTTATTTAAAAATATATTAAGACCTTGCCCTAAATTTATTATTTGTACAATCATTGTTATTTGTTCTCTCATATATATTTATAAATTGTTCAAATGATATATTTTTTCTAGTATTTTTAACATTATTTACAGAAATCCCACCACCACCGAAAGTTCTAGTCATATATTCGCCAGTGAATCGCCTCCACGCACAATGTGTCGCATCATTCATAGCCTACCTTCGTTCAGAATACTGCTTCGATATAATGTATGACGGGGATATCAACAAGACATCTCACAGCGATCCGGTTATATGGGCAGATGAGGCCATAACACTTGCCACACACGTAATGTATATAGTCGGACCTGCTGAAAACACCAATCTATACAACAATATCTATGATAAACCAATACTAGCACACAAGGATATCGATAAAATCCTTCTAAATAACCTAAAAGGTGCAAGAGTTTCCGGGTGCTTGAAAGTTATCAACGTTTTCTTTGAACATTCGAATGGAAAGGTGCCGTATGAAACTAAGCATGATAAGCCGTTCTTCTTGCTTAAGGATTGGCAGAAATTAATCGCTTATTTGTCTAAAAATATGCTGCCCAAAAAGCAGATAATGCGATCGGAGAAAGGTTGTTGTTTCTTGGAAGACTTGAAAAAGGCTAAGGAAATGTTGAACGGTAGGAACGATGATGTCGTTATCAGATGTGAGAAAAATTTAATTGAAAAGAAAGTGCTTTTGTAATTTACCGATGCTAAGAGTATTTAGTATTTTTCATTTCAACAGAACATTATCGTTTGATGTTCAATTTGTTGAAGATAATCGTTAGGAATATGAGCGGAGGTAAATGTTCTTCTAAATAACTTCAAAAGTATTTCAGAAGAATCTATATTGTGGAGATTGATTTCTCGTTATAAATTTTTTAATTGGTGGTGTTTATAGTGATTTTTATGGAAAAGTTTATATATATATACAAGTTGTTGCAAAGGTGTGTGTATGTGCATAATATTGAACGGAAAATATAAATATGTGATTCGAACAATTTGATAAAAGACTAGTGTTGAAAGGAACGTTTCTTGTTTTAAAATCGCACGTATAATCTTATTTACGATGGCATCATCAATAAAATGTTATTTATTTATTAAATAAGTTTTAATTTTAATAAGTGTTCAATGTGAAATAGTGAAAATGTTAAAATTAAATTTTTAGGATTATAATATTTTTCTATAATAATGTAATGTAAATTACACTGAATGCTTGATTAATATTTTTGTGGTTATATATAATCGTTGTTTCTACCCAGTTATTTAAGATGAACCACGTCACCCAAAATAATTAATTAATTAGTTTTTAATATGCTATTATAGTGTGCAAAAAAATGTTGCAATTTATACATTAAGAACCTACAGTCTGTTACTAAAAGGCATTTATATTATTACTTGTGATGAATTAATATAAAAAATAATGATGTGATTTGTTCGTTTGTTGCTAACTTAATATTTATATTTTGAAGGTAATATATAATATGTAAAGTTGTTGTCTTATTATAAGTATTTCGAACAAAATGTTTGTAGTAGCCTGACACTCTTTGAATATTTCTATTTCTACGACTCAAATGCAATTCCATATCTTTTTAAAGCTTTTGCAAGACAGTCCGAAGATGTTCATTCATTCGCTCATTCATCCTATGGCTTTTCTTCTCACTATTGAATGTAAGGGCCTGTTTTAACTGCAACAAATAAAACTATCTGACTTGCCCAACAGATAAATTTATGAAATTCTTTAACAAACACGAATGTACGTGTCGGATAGTACTCTGCAACCTTAAAAACTAAAAGTTGTAGTTGATTAGTTGAAGTGTAACATTCCGCAAGGGTTTGTTTCTTTTCCTGGTGTAACTAAACTATCTAAACTATCCGTAACTTGTCAAACTGGGCTCTTTGTAAGATGTTATAGTTAAGAAGTTAACAAGTCGTTTTACGTGTAGGAGTAATTTTGCTTTAAATGTACCTATTTGATAATTTAGTGCCATGGGACTTTCATTGGATGCGTGTTGAAATTTTTTATATATTTCGGCTACTTCATTTTATTAATGGAAATTTATTATATTCCCTTTTATAAAAAAAATCTCAATGTTTTAAAGTTCAGTAAGTATATGTTTATAAAAACTTTTAGGGTTGTCATAGCTTTGTTCTTTAAAAAACTTAATGTAACTTTTTTTAAATTTTTTATATATGTAATAAATGATATGGCCGTTGCCTATGTCCGTAATTTTCATATGTTATAAGTACCTACATATATTTATCGTTGATCTCAATTCCAAACTGTTGGAGTGAACGTGTTCTATCATTATACAGGACTTTTAAGCTCAATATATACTTTGTGATGTATTTTTGTAAATAAAATCTTAAACACAATTATTCTTTTTATATAGTTTACCTCCTTATCACCACAGACATTACATAGAAGTTCCGGAATTTCGAAGTTCTTTTTAGGGCTCCGTACCCAAAGGGTAAAAACGGGACCCCATTACTAAGACTTCGCTGTCCGTCCGTCCGTCCGTCTGTCACCAGGCTGTATCTCAAGAACGGCGATAGCTAAACAGTTGAAATTTTCACAAATTATGTATTTCTGTTGCCGCTATAACAACAAATACTAAAATAATAAAAAAATATTTAATAATTATTATTTTTGTTTTTTATTAGTCTCCAACGCCATCTATCAGAAATAAGGAAAACTTCATCGATAGAGTAATAATAGTTTTCTAATAGCGGCATAGATGGCGTCACAATTAAATAAATATTTTACAGAAAATTTACTTATTTTTAGTTTAGTCAATGGTACGGAACCCTTCCTGCGCGAGTCCGACTCGCACTTGGCCGATTTTTTATAAACATAAGACTATTAAAACTACGACTTACAACTCTTTTGAAGTTCTATAATAAATTTCGCTATAAAAAGCGTCATGTAAATTTTATTTACAAATTCATACTTTGTGGCACGAAGCTCAAGTCATAGCATTGTTTATTGAAAGTGAAAAAAAATTTAGTTTCTGCAAAACGTCTTCGACAGTTCGCCTAACTTGTTGACTTGTTTGAAATAAGCTCAACATTTTATTATAATTAAAATTACTACTACACTAGACTATTGTTATCTATACTTCTATACTAGTAATATCAAGAGGAAATTGTTTGTTTGTAATGGATTTTTCGATTACAAAGAAAATAAAAATCAATTTTGGACCGGTTTTTTGACTCCTTTACCAGTAGAAAACTATCAGTGAGCAATATAGGCTATATTTTAACAATAGAAAATGGAAAAGTTCAAATCGTGTAATGCACGCGGACGGAAAGCTATTCATAAATAAACTCATGCAAAAATGCATGCAATTTCCTGGAGGCGCAACTGTACTATACTATATGACGAGAAGGAAATAGAAAGCCCACATAATTATTATCATTGGTTTATTTATCACCCACATATTAATTCAAATTATTACAAACATTTTTTTGGAATGCTGTATTTTGTATACAACCATAATTACCGTTACAGAACTATTACAATTTATTTACACTATATACCATTTAAAATCTAAATAGATTAACTAATTATATATAAAAATATAACAGAACAAATTTATATCTATTTTTCATTATATTTATAAAACAACCATTTCTAATACAAGATATATAATTTAAAATATTTTAAATTACGTGTACGGTGTCAATTAAAATTAAATTGGAACTCAAACAATTAAAATGTTATCAATTTAAATACATGGTATTATAAAATCATAGTGTAAATTTTCTTCCTTTATCATATTTATAATTATCGAGTGCTTAAGCAAACATACAATTAAAATAGTTGTACATAAATTGTACTCATTATATGATAATTTTTTTTAAAAAGATAATTAAAAAAAATCTTTTGTCGTATTGCATCGACTTGTAATTGTCATTTAATTTTTAATTTAATCAAACTAGTAAGTCTAATTTTTTTTTTTTTTTTATTATTAACTCCATTTTTTAGGTAATTTCTCGTTTTATACTTTAAATCCACACATAGCTTTGGTTAGTTTTTATAAATTGAACAAATCTTGCACGAATAAAAGTCGATTTTATTAATGCTATTAAGCAAAGAGGACTATCTTTTATAATAAATATTATGGCCTAACTTTCTAAATCTCATCATCTATGTAATCATCGTATAATAAAATATCAGTATGGTTCTGTTTGACATGTGCATAATTAATTCATTCTTTTTTCGTAATTTTACTTTTTCATTTTACAAATTTTAGCTTTTAAAGAATTTTCTTTAATACATATAATAATTAATATTATACAGGGTGTTAGGGGAATGGTTAGCCATAGAGGTATGTTGGGTAGGGGGGGTCATTTGGAACCTATTTAGGCTAACTTACCTATATGCAAAGTGTTACGGATTTTTTTTTATGATTATTTTTTCATTTTTTGAAAAAAGTGCCGAAAATTAGTGATTTGACCATCATATCTTTTTTGTTTATTGATATATCAACGCCATTTCTTTTTTGTTTTGATCATCAATACATTGCGCATGTAAAATAAATGTGATTTAATTTAGAAAACATCTACAAAAAAAATTATGAGCCAAAGAAATCTTGACAGAGACAAAAAGTAAATCAAACCTTCAAGTTTAGGTATAAATTAAAAAAAAATTAAAGCCTCCAGACAATTTAAAATAATTTAAAAAACTACTCTAGTTAACACTGTTTTAAATAATATTACTTTCATTCACCTACCTTACTTACTTTTTTTTTAAATGATGAAATAACGAAATGGTTTCTACCTGAACCCGCACTCTACGCTGACAATTATAACAATAATTGTTATTACGCAGGGCGGTATATCCCTGTATAGCACATGGTAAACTACCATCTTGACTATGGCGACATGTTGGCGCAGCTGTCAGAGCACTGGCTGATGCGCTGGCGGTCGCGCGTTCGATTCCCGCTCACGGCAGATATTTGTATTGGTCATATAGATGTTTGTCGTGGCGTATTTCCATTCTGTACAAGGCCAGAACGCAAGGGTATGAAACTAATCACGTATAGATTGGAAATAAGTTTTTTACGAAGTTCTTCCAATCCATACAAGAGCAGTACGCAAATACTCGCGTATACTTTGTAGTAACATAGAAGTATATCTTGTTCCATAATGTACAGCGCCAGTACGCATAGATACGTCTAATCGTGTATGTTTCGGAATAAGCGCGCTAAAATCTAGATTACAATTTGTACGTGAGCAGTTGCATTGCGATTTAAAAGAGGGTTAAACAGTGCTGCTCAAAATTAATTACTCTCACACTCATTTAATAAATGTAGCCGAGGCGTACAGCTACTTGCGGTGCACTGAAGAAACTGACGATTGTTTTCAAAAATACTTTGATTCCGATGAGCCGAGCAGCTGCAATCGCTTTACGTGAAATGACTCTAATTGAGAAGTACGGAAAAGAAAGTTCCATTTATTTGGTAAATTCGCAGATTAACTTTTAATTAGGTAAGTTAAATTTTATTTAATTAAGTGAGAGGCATGTTTTTTATCTTTATGAAAAGCGGCGTAAAGTAAATTTTGGTGACAGATCTGGCTTAAATATTGACGAAGTACTAGAACGGAAACTTTTAGAACTGGAAACAAAAGGTTTAATCATTGAGTACAGAAAAAATCCAAAATTATTACGGTGATTAGTCAAATCATGCAAAGAATATAACTCGGATTTTATAGAAGACATATTTTTTATTGACACTACGTCGTCCTGCAAATAAAAATCATTATGATTAAAAATAATTATTATGTATTTAATCATATTTTATCCTACCTAATGAAATTCAAATATAATTCCATATTTTACTGAATCAAAAAAACTACTTAGACTTTTAACACTCTTGTCAAGTGGTAGTAATTCAGTATAGTTAGGAACGAAGACGCGAGCATCCACGATACAAACTATACACGATGAGTGCGCAAAATTCTTGTATGGATTGAAATAACAGATTTTTAAAACAACATTACAATATATACGCGAGCAGTTTCCTATGGCTGCGTTCTAGCCTTGTACAGAATGGAAATACGCTTTGTCGTGGTCTGGGCGTTTGTGCTTGTGTATTGTGTGTGTTTCCAGACCCCCGACACAAGAGAAAATCCTACTGGGGGCCGTCGAGTGTGAAGCGTTTATTATTTAAAAAAAAATCTTGACTGCTCTCATCAGGTGAGGATTTACATCCTTATTTGAAGATCTTTAGTTTAGTTTTTTAAATTATTTTAAATTGTCTGGAGGCTTTAATTTTTTTTTAATTTATACCTAAACTTGAAGGTTTGATTTACTTTTTGTCTCTGTCAAGATTTCTTTGGCTCATAATTTTTTTTGTAGATGTTTTCTAAATTAAATCACATTTATTTTACATGCGCAATGTATTGATGATCAAAACAAAAAAGAAATGGCGTTGATATATCAATAAACAAAAAAGATATGATGGTCAAATCACTAATTTTCGGCACTTTTTTCGAAAAATGAAAAAATAATCATAAAAAAAAATCCGTAACACTTTGCATATAGGTAAGTTAGCCTAAATAGGTTCCAAATGACCCCCCCTACCCAACATACCTCTATGGCTAACCATTCCCCTAACACCCTGTATATATATATATATATATATTATTATATTATAACAATTACGTGAAGCTAAAAAATTTGTACATAAGAACTACAACATCAATTGTAAACTACAAAAAGTCTAAAACTTTGAAGACATGATTACAGTATTTTTAATAAATATTACATTTACTATAAGCTACACATATAGAACATCGATTTCGAAGGAAAGTAAAAACATTTCCCGTAGTTAGACTTTCGGCCGATAGTCCCTAGTATGAATAAGATGACTGTATTCTATTATTGCACATACATGAGGTTGTATCCGAAGATACTTTTTATGTACTATTAAAATTATACTGACAAAAAACTTCTTATGACAACTAATGGAATATTTAGTCGGTAGATTTAACAATCGGCCAGAGAGTCGGTAGTCTTTTGGGATATTAAAAAGGAAGAAATTTAATACAAATTATTACAAGTAATTCGTAATACACGATTTTAATATCAATAACAAAACAAACAAAAATGTCCAACTAAACACCATTTTTCGGAAAACTTCCGCCATTTTTCACGTTCTGAAAAATATAAAAAATATATATAAACTATGAGAAAGAAATCCATTGGCTATTTAATGTACACTAAAATCTTGATTACAATAAGTTATTAGCTATAAACCAGGTGAGGAAAAAGTATTGAAACCCCGGAAAATTCGTAAAACCACATGGGTTTCCAACAACCAAATGAAGCTACTCCCGGAAAATAGCAATCAAGTGAAAAAAAATGTACTAGGGATCCCGGACTATCAAATTATATATAAATTATAGTAACATTACTGAGCTAAACATGATTTTAATCCAAATATGATAACAATAGACACATTTGTTAAATTCCTCTGATGTGAGACTTTGTTTGCCAAAATGGCGAATGTGCGACGTATTTGCCAAACTTGGATTGGATTGGATAAGAGTAACGGCAGACAGAAAAGTGAAAACAGTGGAAAGAGTTGGAGGAGGCCTTTGCCATAAGGCAACCGAAATACGAGACATTTTATAAGTGTAGTTATTTAAATTCTTTTTTTAATTTTTTTCTATACTTTGTTTTACTTTATCAAATTTTGTTTAAGAATTTCTAGTCACAATATGTAAATTTCGGAAAATAAAGGTTTTAATATTTTTTATTATTTGCCAAACTTTGATAAACAGTTTTCATAACTTACATTATCTCCAGACTGCTGTCACTGTTCTTAGTTGCCTGTTCTCCTTCACTCGAGTTGGAACCCCCCGACTCCGATCTTTGGCTGCGACTTCTGTGTGTCTTCTTCTTATCTTCTGTAACTTCAGCTGAGGTCGCCTCTTCTGATTGACGCTGCCACGCTGGAATGGATGGTGGTTCCGTGCGAGTTTTTAGGGTCGGGAATTGGTTTCTGGAATTTTGTAATTATATTATTAATTAAGTACTATTTTAAATTTTTGTTTTTATAATCAAAATCAAATAAAAATCAAAAACAACCTTATTTAATTTGGCTTCAAAAGCACTTTCGAATTGTTATTTTACAAATTAAATTTTTTATGTGATTATAATTTTTTTTAAAGTAAAGTTACCGCCGATTCGGAATGTAGATTCTGCAGAGAAGAATCTATAAAATTATTATTGTGACGTTCACACACATCAGCCTATTGCCGTCTACTGCTGGACATAGACCTCCACGAGTTTGCGCCAAAATGGCGCGAACTCATGTGTTTTGCCCATAGTCACCACGCTGGGCAGGCGGGTTGGTGACCGACCATATTGTGACGTTCAAAACTAGGAATTTTCTGTAATTATTATATTGTTATCTTTTTAATTTTTTTAAATAAATAAATAAACTCCTCAAACTCAACGGCACCCACTTGGATTTACTCTTGTGTCGAGGGTCCGGAAACACACACAACACACAATTCACCTTATTTATATACAAAATTTTAAAGTAATCAGACTTCTGAATTTTTTATCGAATACAATAATTTGATAATAATTTAACTGCAGTAGGGCACAGCAGGAAATTTCCTGCTCAAAATATGGAGCAGCCCGACTGGGGTAGTACCTCGACCTTACAGAATATTACAGCTAAATAATACTGCTTTCAAGCAGTGTTGTGTTCCTGTTGGTGAGTAAGGTGACCAGAGCTCCTGGGGGGGATTGGGGATAGGGTCGGCAACGCGCTTGCGATGCTTCTAGTGATGCAGGCGTCTATAGGCTACGTTCTTACCATCAGGTGAGCCGTACGCTTGTTTGCCAACCTAGTTATATAAAAAAAAACATATAAAAATAAATTACACAATTTATTATTGTACTGACCTATTGAGCAAAATCCCTTTAACCGACGCAATATCGGCCTTCAAGTTATCCAGCTGAGATCTCGTGGTGCTCTGCTTCACGGAAGACTGTATCTCGCCCCGTAAGGACGATATACTCGCGTTCATAACGTCGAGAGATTTACGCAGTTCATCGATACATTCCGCCGTAGATTTCCGTTTCGGTTGCTCGACGAATAGAAGATGCCTAATGCAGTTCTGAAAAATAAACGATAACTTATTACATGAAAAAAATATTAGCGTAAAAAAAAAAACTCCAGTCCCAGAAGAAGTCCCAGGGTACAGCAGGAAAGATCTTGCTCAAAATCTGGAGCAGCCCGACTGGGGAAGTACCTCGTCTTTACAGAAGATCACAGCTAAATAATACTGCTTTCAAGTACCGTTGTGTTCCTGTTGTTAGTAAGATAGCCAGAGTTACTGGAGAAGATTTGGGGTCGGCAATGCGTTTGCAATTCTGGTATTGCAGGCCTCCATAGCTTACGGTAAACGCCTACCATTAGGTGTGTCTTACTGTTGTGTGCAGCCTAGTGTTGTAAAAAATATATCTATACTAATATATATATAAATCTCGTGTCACAATGTTTGTCCTCAATGGACTCCTAAACCACTTAACCGATTTTAATCAAATTTGCACACCGTGTGCAGTTTGATCCAACTTGAAAGATAGGCTATATTTTATTTTGGTATATGTAATTATTATATTTAAGAAAAAAAAAGGCGAAGTTCGCCAGGTCAGCTAGTACTAATATATAAGGCTGAAGAGTTTGTTTGTTTGTTTGTTTGGTTGTTTGTTTGTTTGTTTGTTTGTTTGTTGGAACGCGGTAATCTCTGGAACTACTGGGCCGATTTGAAAAATTCTTTCAGTGTTAGATAGCCCTTTTATCGAGGAAGGCTATAGGCTATGTATCATCACGCTAAGACCAATAGGAGCGGAGTCCACGCCGACGAAGTCGCGCACAGAAGCTAGTAATATATTATAAAGAGTGATTTTGGAGCTAAAGGAACGATCACTTCGAAACATTTTTTGGCCTAATTGAAAAGATAATAGCGGGAAGACGGTGAAAGATTGAATTTCCTATTGATTCCTGTGACGTCTCATAGCTGGCCAAAGGCGTCTTTCTTCATATACCAGAATTATTGGTGCTAGGAGAGGATATATTCCGCTGTGCCTTACATCAATGAATTATGGTCCATTATTAATAGAACATATTACATTATTAATTGGCTAAATATAATAACTATTGCTTAAAATTTAAGCTACTTTAATAAAAGAAGATGCTTTTACTTGTAATAAAAGAAGTGATCTTATAATTTTTTGAGTATGGGTTAAAAAAAATATGTATTGATAAATATTAAAAACTAGCGTTATCAATGACTGCGACTTTCTTGTGATAGCTGCAGTATGATATTTATACCGAATGTATTATACATTATTTGTATTATACATTATTATACATTGAAAATATCGTTTTTTTAATATTATTTAGAAAACTTTTGATAAACTTTCTATATTTTATTGTAAGTTGTATTTACGTTTTATAATTACTTTATAAAATCCACTTTTAACACTTTAACAAATATAGCTACCAGTCGGTTATTACCTATACCTACATATTAGCAATATAATGCATATTATACATTATATTGCTTATCTTAGAAAGAGACGACTTTGTATGTAAAAAAAAAAAATTAAATTAACCACTTGGCACCCCATTAAAGTAGAATTGAGTTGATCTGATAATGTTAATAAGAGAGGTTTGATCAACTCATCTTGGCGCGACTGTTTGCGTGTATGTGTGTGTGTTTTCTTTTCTATGTACAATGCTTTAACACTATTGTTTTTTTTTTATTGTTTTGTTTTATCTACAAGTTTGTCACAAACAAAGACGCACGAGATGTACGTGACTGTCCTTCTTGTAATTTGGACTCAGGTAATGCCTGTTCAAGGTTGACGTACACATAAGCCACGGCGCTTATGGTTTAATGCGTCTTTAATATTGTCACATGGGATCAAATGGGAACATCATTGTGGAATCCGCAATTTACCTTTTTATTAATGTTAAAGTGTTCATATTATGTTCGGTGTGTAGGTATTTACGATTGCTGATATTACGGTTTTAAAGACTTGTGAGTATGCGTGAAGGTTTATAGTTTATATCCTTATATACGCTTTATTACACTTAATAGATAATGTATTTATTTTTGTAATGTAGATACCAGATATAATAAAAATATCTAAGGCTTGATTCTTATAATTAAAAAAATAATAATCGCACAACTTGCACACAAACCGATCGTGGGCAAAACTGATTGGTTTTTTAGTGTAGGAACTGGTCTTTAATCTTTAAAAAGATCTCTTTCCAGTCCACAGGGAAAAACTGTTAGAGATCCAATATTAAAAAGAGCTAAAATACCCAATAAACACTTAAAGGAAAAAAAATAACCGATTATGAAACAAAAAAAAAATGAACCAAATAAATCCTCCATCATTTCTAGATTCATAACTAAAAACAAAATACTTACAGAATTATTATCTTAAAAACTTAAAACAGAAAAGATGAAAAGAACATTCTCGAACATCAATTGGTAATTGTTAAATATCAAGGAATAAAAACGACAAGCTCCAACCAGTTTAAATTAACATAGTCTCACTACGCGGCCACTATACTAGCCGTCAGATGAAAAATAATAATTAAAAGAAAACAAAAAACCCGCCTGCATAAAGAACAACTAATAGAAAATGAACTGAAAACGCTGTAGATATATATATTTTTATGTTTGATCGAGCATAACTTTTTACAGAGTAGACCGAATTTGATAATTCTTTTTTTTATTGGAAAGGCTACACCCCAAAATTGACCGTCGGACGTTGCCTAGGAGGCGAGGAAGAAGCTCGGCACGCATCTTGCTTGCCTTAAGCATGGGAAAGAGCAAAGTCAACATTTTTTAAACTTTTTTATAATAATAATAATAATAATAATAATTTTATTTACTTAAGACATTACAGTCCACTTGTTAGTAGTATAAGTAACTTACAACTATGTTAGTACACTTATATTAAAATTAGAAATTACAATTTTAACATTTTACTTCGTTAACCTTTCTTGCCTCACCAATACGCCAACAAAGTGCTGAAGTATAGGCTCAGCAAGCTTGGCACTCACTTGGCACTGAACATTTTCAGGATTTTGTTAGAACTGAGCCGCATTCTGTTTAATAGAGAAGCGGTCCGTTTCCTTAAGATTGCGAAAAAGGAATCAGTTTTCGTTTTAGTAAACATTGCTGACGCACTACAGAAGCGTCTCAGTCCCAACAAAATCCTAAAACCATTATTATATTGCACTCTAAGTGCGTCCAATGATTTAGATTTATTTTATTTCTTTATTATTATTACGGTAATAATAATCATGATATACATTTTTGAAATCCTTGTATTGAGCCTTTTAATTTGATACCCATATTGTAGTGTCCTAAAAAAAATTTTATTTCTTCGCTTCGTTAAGTTAAATGGCTTCGCACAGCCGCCATGTTTGTTTTTTTAAATGTCACCTATCTAAAGCCCGAGTGACGTAACAATTTTCCAGATTGTTCCAATTTATCGTTGCGTGTAGACGGGAGATTGTAACGATTTATTGGAGTTGGAGTGAATTGCGGCATCAATTTCTGGGAATCGTAACGATATGTTGGAAGTTTGGAACGTGTAACAGTTGCACCAATTTATCGCTACGATTTCACTCAGTGCCCAATAGAGTAAAAGTAACGAAAGAAAGCATACCCGTATGTATTCGTAAGTTGTAACTTGTATTGCGTACTCAGCGTACTTTTCTCACTAAACAACCGATCGATGTACAGCGACAGCCAGTGTTGCCAACTTAGCAACTTTATAGTTAGATCTAGCTATTATTTGGTGACAGACAGCTACAATTTAGTAAAACTTGTAGCTAAATTTTTTAGCTACTTTTTCTAGCATCTTTTCATTTCATCATGAGACATGAGGCTATCGAGACTGGTAAAATAGGATATCGAGTTTCGAAAGAAAAAATTAAAACCAAACGCGAATCTATGGTCATGGATACTAAGGTAAGTACCTACGTTGGCCGGGAATACGGGAATCTCCTGTTTACTGCTACGCTGCGACAGAATACTTACTAAACCAAAATAGTACGCGCTGGCACGTAATACGAGTATTACGTGCATTAAATTGTGTTGTTTTGTTTTATCCATATTGCTATTGCTCGTTATTTTAATTTAATTTGAAAATGAATTTACCTTTGTAAAAGTAACTACAGAAGAAATAGTTAAATTTTCGGTTGAAGTACAAAAATTTTGAAATTCTTCTGGTAACAACATATACTAAGATTATAAGTACTCTTGCTTTAACTTGCCTATTTATTGCCACATTCTAATGAAAAGGTAGAGAGGTTATTATCTCAAATGAATTTGGTTAGAAATAAGCAACGAAACCGAATGAGTTTGATAACTCTAAACTCAATCCTCTGCATTAGAGACTCCCTCAGGAAAAGTGGTAAATGCTGCCATAACTGTGTTCTGCCTAAAGATGTACTGCATAAAATGGGCACCGCTGAAAAATATTCAAAATCGAAAGATACTGAATCCCAGCCACATCTTCCTCTTTAGGTAATTGATTAATTTTTCATTTTCTTTTTTTTCAATGTCTATACAATACATTTTAACTCACTTGTTAGAATTATAAAAATAAAAATTATTGTCAGAAATTTTATTTATTTAAGGTATAATGGCGATCGTATGCCAATTATAAAAGAAGAAGAAGAATAAGAACATTTAGCTACTTTTAGCAACTTTTTGGGGTTAAAAAAAGTAGCAATCTAGCAACATTTTAAGAATGTCTAGCAACTTGGTAAAGCTATCAGTTGGCAACAGTGGCGACAGCAACACTACTTCCTCCATGGTTAAAAGCTTTACTGGGGTTGATAGCGGTAAGTGACATTTGATAAGAAAACGTAAAAAAGTTGGAGCGATAAATCGTTCAATAAATTGTTACAATTTATCGTTGCGTGTCACCCGGGCTTAAGAACACTTGGGCTGCTAAGACGAATCTAACGATATCTCCATTATGTAAATCCGTTCAGCGGTTCTGGAGATATAAGGTAATAAAGAATATTACACAGATACATACATATGTACATACAAGATACGCGCGAAAAACATAACCCTTCCTTGGCAGTCAGGAAAAAAAAACCGGCCAAGTGCGAGTCTGACTCGAGCACGAAGGGTTCCGTACCATTGACTAGGTAAAATATTTAGACAAATTTTTTTGGGCTAAATTTTATTTTATTTTATTATTTACTAACGACCTGCTCCGGCTTCGCACGGGTGCAATGCTGATACTAAATATAAAATATAAAATAAATATTTGCAATGTAAGCGTAAAAATGTGTTTATTTACGACATCACATTAGAAAACTTTAAAACTATCAGTGTTCCTCTCCTATATTATGCTGTATTATACATATAAACCTTCCTCTGGAATCACTCTATTTACTAAAGAAAACCGCATCAAAATCCGTTGCGTAGTTTTAAAGATCTAAGCATATATACAGACAGACAGACAGCCGGAAGAGACTTTGTTTTATAATATGTAGTGATTATTGAAGTAAATATACAATTAAGTATTTTGAGAATATTTCAAGTACCTATCTGTTACCATTTATTTATATCGAGCAGAAATAGACAAAAAATGGCGTTTTTTTGTTTAAGAGATTAAGAGCCCCCCCTTAAATATTTATTTTATTTTTAGTATTTGTTGTTATAGCGGCAACAGAAGAGAGTGAGACGTGAGTTGATTTGAAATTGAACAAAAAATTTACCAACCGTGAATCATGTTGAAATTGTTTCAAAGTTAATGCCGTCATAGTATATTTAATTTTAATAATTAATTAATTTACAAAAACAAAAGCAATAATAAATTTTTTAGTCAGGGGACCCTACCCAAAGGGTAAAAACGGAACCCTATTACTAAGACTTCGCTGTCCGCCCGTCCGTCCGTCTGTCACCATACAGTATCTCAAGAACAGCGATAGCTAGACAGTTGAAATTTTCATAAATTATGTATTTATGTTTCCGCTATAACAACAAATACTAAAAACAAAATTAAATTAATATTTAAGGGGGGCTCCCATACAACAAACTCTGTGTTCGAATCCCGCTGGATCGAAATTTGATATGATAATAAACAACATTTTAGATATTTATGTTAGAAATAGATGAAAGAGGACAGTTCTTTTTTTTATGAAAGTATTCTTGTAGTACTGAAACTATGTCAACAGTTCATTCAACCATTATAAAGGTCATGAAGTGACGTAACCTACAAATGTGACGCTACGACGAACAGCAACATTTGAGTATAAATATGAACACAGGTGAAATCATCTAATATTACACATTAAATTTGGAAATTATCAAACCAGCTTATCGTAATCATAGGTATTTATTACTTCTAATCGTTCATTGACTTTTAGACAACTAACTAAGGGCCTATGCAAACCGCGTTTTTTAAACGCGATACAGACGCGATGCAAACGCGCGTGTGACGCGATACAAACGCGAGTATGACGCGATACAAACGCGCCGTCGACGCGCGTTTGAATCGATACAAACGCCAACAAACTGCTCTGTAGGATAAAAACGCGCCGTCGACGCGCGTGTCACGCGATACAGACGCGATGCAAACGCGGCGTATGTCGCGATACAAACGCGCTGTCGACGCGCGTTTTAGAAACGCGCGTTTTAGACGGCGCGTTTAAAAAACGTGGTTTGCATAGGCCCTAAATGTGAACTACGTAGCTATACTAGCTTTGGCTCCCGGTGTTACCCACATAATTTCCCACCCCGTGGGATTATCGGGATGAAAAGTAGTTCAAGCACTATTCTAGCTATATACATAGTAAATTATACTGCAATCAATTCAGTAGATTTATACATATAGTTCGATTCACTGATTCAACCTGTAACATCTCACAGCTCGGTACCTATATTAAACCTCTTTCTCCATGTAGGAGAAGGGTCGGAGATTGATCCACCACGCTGCTCCAATGCGGGTTGGCGAATATATTCCTTACTATGAGTAACGATCGCTATCAGGTATCTCTAAAGGTTAATTCTATTTACATATGTGAATGACTCTCTTTATTTTTTTTTTTGACATTTAAATAACAAATTTCTAAAAAAAAAAAAAAAAACAACGATTGTGCTTTAGAGTTTAGACCATCATACCACTGAAGTAAAACTTCTTTAGCAATAGGCCCGCACTGTGTCTTAGATATACGAAGCGTAACTGGCTATGAGAGAAAGAGCGAAATAAATGTGTGTTCGCATCTCTCTCTCTTGCTCAGTTCACCTCTCCCGATCACACTTTTCGTAACGCTCTCGTCGCCACCAGATTACTTCCCAAGTCAAGCGTGCGTAAAGAAGGTTTACTTCAAAAACCTAAGTAATTAGTAGTTATATCACTATGAGATCACAACTACATTATTATGTGTTACAAAGAAGCGATAAAATCTAAAAAATACTACCCACGAGTGTATGACTAAAACCAAGGTTGAAACATTACATCGTAAATCGTAGTTTTTGCTATGTTAAATACTATTTAAAGTAAATGTTATAAAATTAATAAAAATGAAATTATTAATATTAAAGGACTGACGTAATAACACTACAATATTTTTGACCTCAAAGTGTACAAACACATAAAAGGTTTTTTTTTGTAAAAACTTCTCATACATACATATTTTATTTATGAACTGAAACACACGTAAATTAGTTCGATAAATATTTATTACATACTAGCTGCCCGGACGGACTCCGTTCTGTCTATGTTTTTTCTTTTTAATTATTTATAAAAACCTTCCGTGGGATTTTTAAAGAACATACAAAAAAAAAAAAAGCCGAATCGGTCGAGCCCTTCTCGAGTTATGCGCTTAGCAACATTCATTTTTATTATATAGAGATATACTAGCTGTGCCCCGCGGTTTCACACATGTTGATTCGAGGAATAAATAGCCTATAGCCTTAATTCGTTTTATTTTTTATTTTTGGGTTACCTACACGAGGAAATTATAAACATTTTTAAAATTATATCAAAACTTCACGATCCAGCGGGATTTGAACCGGCAGAGCGCTGACACGGCACGTCAGAAGGCGCGGGTTCAAATCCCGCTGGATCGAAAATTTTTGATGTGATTTAAAAAAAATGTTTATAGCCTATAGCCTTCCGCTGTAAATGGGCTATCCAACAAAAAGATTTTTTCAAATCGAACCAGTATCTTCTAAAATTAGCGCTTTTAAACAAACAAAGTTAGCTTTATAATATTAGCATAAATTTGTGATGTAATACTTTAAAGTTATTAAATGTACAAGTTATTGACTATAAAATATAATTATAGATCATTAAAATAGATAAAAACTATAAAGATAAACTATGTCTACAACATTAAATTTCGAAACTACTACTTTTCGGTCAGAAGGATTAAAGATTCTTGATAACATAAAACACAATACCTTCAAAAATAATATATATAAAAAAAAAAAACTTTATATGAAACGATAGTTTTTTTGCATTAAGAAAATAGTCTGTCACATAGCCGCGCCATTTGGCTAATTAAATCGTGATAAATTAAAACCCCGTGTTCAAACAGACCTGGAAGCTCTTCAGACAGGAAAAAAAAAAAGAAAAAAAAAAACTGTTTCGCGGCTATCTACCCACAAAATAAGATATACTGAGAGACATGGGACATTGGGAGTTTTATAATCTTAGTATTGATTATATTACTATCATAAATAAATAAATAGCACTAGACACTCAACGGTCCCCCCACTAGGATTTACTCCTATATCATTGTGACGTTCAATTTCGTAATTTTCATTAATGATTATATTGTCATTTATATTTTTCTAGCACAACAGACATGAGACAGTGCTGTAACCGTTACGCTAACGCGTTATAAAGTCTTAATTTGTAATTAGGTAACCTTCCATTTAATATAAATTAACAATAAATACCTTATAAAACCAGTAGCAGCCGTACGCGAAACCACCATACACAATCAGAGGTAGAATCCTTTCCCTGAACCAAGATCTTCTAGAACTCTGGAAGAACATTAGCTCCGACGTCAATGAAGGTACATCCAGTATATCACCGCATTTCTCAATAGCTCTATGTATTTCAGCATCGGTGAGACCTTTGCTTCTTAGGAACCTCTCTTTACTCTCCATCGTGCATCTCTGAACTTTGGGGTTTGAGAGGAACTTGACCGCTGTTGTCACCTGAAACTGCTTATTCGCTTATATCTTGGAATCACTATACTATACTGCGGTCGCGGAATAGAAAGAAATTCGTACACCGACCTGTCATCTTTTGTCTTTGTCGCTCGCGTAAAAACATATTGCGGTTGCGCTCACACAGGTGAAGTGACCCCGTATTGTGAATACCTGTGTGAGCGCAACCGCAATATGTTTATACGCGAGCGACAAAGACAAAAGATGAGGGGTCGGTGTACGAATTTCTTTCTATTCCGCGACCGCGGTATCGTCTAAAGTAACATTTACTGAACTTTCCATCGTAAAAAACAACGCCTGTGATATGAAATAAAAATGTGTGTGTGTACTTATGTTTATGTATGCACACAAGAAGTTAGGCCCTGCGCGAACTAGTGACATTTGTCACCGTGACAAAAATTCTTTGTCACTGTCACGTCACCGTCACTTTCGTGACTGCGCGCACTTGCAGTGACAGTTTCTTGCATTCGATAAGATGGATCTCGAAGAGACGGTTGTCTGAAAACTCGTTTATAGAAATAGAAAAAAATACAATAATAAAAAGTATTGGGTTCATCCGCTTTGGAGTGATAGGCTGATAAGAGGAAAGTTCTACACCATGTTTACCAACCTACGTACATATGACACGTGATATTTTGTTGCGTCACAGGCATGTTGGCGTCCTCCGCGGACAAAAAGTCACCGAATTGTCACGCATCCAAATGCGCGCACCTTCATTAGGGATGATGGACGCGGTGACAGTGACAAAAAGTCACGGTGACAAAAAGTCACTAGTGCGCGCGTAGCCTTAGGCCCTGCGCGCACTAGTGACATTTGTCACCGTGACAAAAATTCTTTGTCACTGTCACGTCACCGTCACTTTCGTGACTGCGCGCACTTGCAGTGACAGATTTTATACAGATATAGGTTGTCTGTGAGCTCGTTTTTAGAAATAGAAAAAAATACAATAATAAAAAGTATTGGGTTCACCCGCTTTGGAGTGATAGGCTGATAAGTGGAAAGTTCTACACCATGTTTGCCAACCTACGTACATATGACACGTGACATTTTGTCGCGTCACGGGCATGTTGGCGTCCTCCGCGGACAAAAAGTCACTGAATTGTCACGCATCCAAGTGCGCGCACCTTCATTAGGGATGATGGACGCGGTGACAGTGACAAAAAGTCACGGTGACAAAAAGTCACTAGTGCGCGCAGGGCCTTATACTTCGTTGAATAGCTAACTTCAGTTGTGTCGGTTTTGTGTGACGGTGTGTGCGCGCATTGTAAGAATTTACTCTCATCATTTTTCCCTAATGCCCAAAAAGAAGTATAACTTAAAAATATGTGTATGAAATCGTGTGAAGCAGTAAAGCACAACGACAAGAGATAAATATATCTTTAAATGTCACGCTTATTGTTCGTAAGGAGTAAACTTTAGTCGTGTCCATACAAATGAATACATGTCATACAAATGAATTAATATTACGAAAATTATTCGAAAATGGGATATTTACCATGTTTATTATTTTCGCTTTGCAGAGCTCGATATTTCGACATTGACTGAGAATGTCTTGATCACGAGACTCTCGTCTTGATCCCGTTTTCGAATAATTTTCGTAGTAGAAGTAACCATGTTAATCTAAAATTTTGAATTAATATTGTCGAAAATTATCTTCTATATATATATATATATATATATATATATATAAATCAATTGCTGTTCGTTAGTCTCGCTAAAACTCGAGAATGGCTGGACCGATTTGGCTAATTTTGATCTTGAAATGTTTGAGGAAGTTCAGGGAAGGTTTAAACGGTGAGAAACATAAATAATATGTAACGGAAAATACTAAAAACGACGATTTAATTTTCCAATACAAAATGTTCCTAGCGGGGAAATTTTATGTCTTTTGTCAAAAACGTTGTCAATAGGCATGACGACAGTATCAAAATATCGTCAATTTAATCATTTCAGGGGAACACTCATATTAAAAAAATTCAAAATACTGGTTTAGTTTTATGTAAAATAATAAGATTATTGTGATTTTCAATAAAATAAAACATTAAAATACTGCAATCTGCCATTTTGATTGTAACACAAATTACAGCGCATGACGTCACGCTATAATACGCGTTCCACATAACGCCCACAACGCTATCGACCACGACCGCTGAAAACCGCTCAGTAGTCTAGTCGACAAGTTGAAAATGGTTGAAAAATAGCCTGTAATTTATAGGAGTGAGCGTTCAAAAAGATAACAAACGATTGGACGGTGTATAGACCACTGAGCGGTTTTCAGCGGTCGTGGTCGATGGCGTTGTGGGCACTTGTGGGTCTTAGGTGGAACGAACTACTGTACCGTGACGTCAGAGACGACGCCATGACACCTGCAGCCGTTTTGTATCACTCGTTGAAAACATATTACAAAAATAGTTTTAAACTTCCTTAAACTTAAGTTTATTACCGAAATATAGGTATTTTCGTAAATAGTAAATATGTACCCACATTACGGAAGTGGTTTTCTAAATCTTTCGTCATGCCCATTGGTTGTCAAATATTTATAGGTGCGTTCAGAAAGTGTTTTGTGAATATTTTTCACAAATATACGTAGGTGATATGAAGTTCACCGGGCCATCTAGTTATGAATAAAAATAGCACTTCAATTTTCATCATAATTATACTATGATTTGTCACCAAAATGATTGTTTGTTTTGTCAATTTTATCGATCACTGAATTGTTTTGTGCTAAGTATATTATTATTATCAATTTATATGTACATAATAGTACTTATGATATAACTAGCTGTGCCCACGACTTTGTCTGTGTGGAATTTATCAAAATAGTTATTGTTCAATTCGCAGTTATAAAATATAAAATAAATCTAAAATAAAAGTAGCCTAAGTTACTCCTTATTACATCAGCTATCTGTCAGTGAAAGTCTCGTCAAAATCGGTCCCACCGTTTCAAAGATTAGCCAGAACAAACAGACAGACAGACAAAAATTATAAAAAATGTTATTTTGGTATATGTACATACCGTGTATAAATACACATGAATTTAGTAAAAAGCGGTTATTTAAATATTACAAACAGACACTCTAATTTTATTTATTTGTATACAATACAGATGATATAAAATGATATAATCATGATAAATATTAATAAATGCATTATTCATTTTGTAACATTTCCCACAATATTTAATTCTTAATTCTACAGACACAATACATTAGTTTCCACTGTGTGAACTGTGAAGATATACATTTAAAAAATGTACATATAATTATAATCTAGAAACAAAATGACATTATTAATGAGAAATATAAATCCCTTGAAATTGATGACTTTACTTTCATACATTTACTTAATGATTCTGTACTGATAAGATAGTAAACATTATTAAAGCCAATGGGTACATCATATTTGACACCTATAGTATTACATTAACATGCTTTTTACTTCTCCTTCTACAGCTAAAGAATTAAATTAAGTTAAATTATACAATAAACTTTTTCTATACATCTCAGTTCTCAAGTAAGTATTTTTTAATTTGCAAGTTCTTTTTTTAATTAAATTTTTAGATAGTTCGCTTCTTTCTTATAAGATAGATTGGTGTTAAAAGGAAACAGTAATCAGACATCCGCCAAAACGCAGTAAAGCAGCATGGTTGATTAAGCTCCAATCTTTCTCCTGCCCAGTTCCCTGCGGCTCCACTATTCCCGGCTACGGCAGCGGCTGCGGTACCGTTGGGGCAGAGGGTGCTGGGGAAAACCGGGATGTCTGCCGAGAACTTGGGGAGGCCTATATCCAGCAGTGGACAGCAATAGGCTGAACTAACTGACTGACTGACTTTCTCCTACATGGAGAAGAAAGAGAAAGAGGCGTATGCAAACAGTGGGATGTTACAGGCTGAATCTTGATTGTGATCGTATTTTACTACTATTATATTTACAAATATGGGTTAAAATTTAGACTGTGGACCGTCGATTTTTGGAGGTTTGAGGGATGCGGGGGGGAGGGGGAGGGAGGGGCTACCCACCAGTACCACTCCCACATACCAGAAACCCATAGTTATGGAGATATCCATGGTTAAAGTTTTAAGATTATAAGAAGAATTTAGATCGTTTGGCACGAATTTAAGGGCGAGAGTGGGAGAAGGGAGGTAGCGGCGGTCCCCCTAAACCCCCCCATACCACTCACGATACAAGGTAATGCGCCGTTCTTGAAAAACATAGAAAAAATGAATCTCATAGACCTAACCTCGAAATTTGACAGTTGATCGGTATAAATTCATTCCGTGACGGCTCCGGCGCTTCGGAAGGGCAGCCCTTTCGCCCTTGCGTAACAAAACGCAGACACCCACGCTCGCCTCCGCAGCCTCGGCTTGCTGGTCGCCTTCGGCGACCAGCCTCGGCCTCTCCGGCTCGCCCGGGTGTCTGTGTTTCGTTACAGCGGGCGAGGTCTGCCCTCCCTCCGCGCCTCCGGCTTTTACAAAACACTCTAGGGGTATGACAGACCAAGACCACGTGGATAGTGGGGTGCTCCGATTCGGTTTTGGGTATTTTTCGAACTTAAAAAAAAAATAACCCTAACCTATCTAACTTCAAAATTAGACTGTTTATCCGCATAATTTCGTTACAAAAAAAATACCCTAACCTATTTAACTTCAAAATTTATAATGTGACCGTAAATAATCAGAAAAAATATGAAGATCTAAATCGACGGTCCATAATCTAAATTTTAGCCCAAATATGTATAGATATCATTTTAAAATACAATTCAAATTAAACTTTTAGTGAGGCTTACATAGTCACTGCCAAAACTTCTCAATAAGACAGCTTGACTGGCACCCATTTACCAGTATTATTGTAGAAATTAAGAATAGCAATAATTAATGCTACTATATTACATCCATTTTTTTGTGTGCTGAGTACGAAGGTCATTGCTGTTTTTTTTTTTGTGTCTTAATGATTGTTGTGTGAGAGTAGCTACGATTACTTTATTTTAACTTTGGCATTAAAGGTTATTTTAGATGAAAAAACAATAAGGATAATCACCAAGTTTTCCCGAATTTCGGCTGCCGAAGATGTCAGAACGTCTGAAGCCATTTCCAATTTAAATTATTTATGTGCTTATCTCGAAAAACGACACAATTTTCAAACCAAACTTTTTAAATATTCTCAAATTAATATTACCAGGTATTATTTGAGAGTAATACAATTCACTTAAACCACATTTACTTACAAATTAAGTCGCAAATGTAGAACTAAAAAGAAATAAAAAATTCGCACAGAAATATGCTTTACTTCGTAAATGTCAACTTCAGTCTTCAAAATCAAATGCCAAATTAGGGATGGCGATCTGAGATCGATTAATAGGTTGTCTCCCGTGAGGTTAGATCTAACCTCAAATTATTTATCTACGCATATGTCACGATCTCATCCGTTTTGTAGTCTGTTGTCTCCCGCGCGGTTATATCTACACGACAAATTTTTTCTCCGTTGTTTCCCGCGCGTTTATATCTAACCTCAGGTAATTAACTCGTTTTGAAACCTTATTTAACAAAAATAGAGCTTAAAATAGTTTACAGGCGTATTTTAGTATATTCAGTACGAAATTAGATACCAATTAGACCAAACATTAATTTAGTTTTCATATAAGTTTTCCAAGATTCAACCAGTCAAAGTCTTCACTTTCGTGTAGACGTTCCATTTTTTATTATAGTATTTTATTATACTGTTTTTCTTAAACTTTATTACGAAAAGGTAAGTTACTGTTATTTTTTACAGTATAATTATATCATAAAGATGACAGCAAACACAATCATTGGCTGTTCTAATGTCCGTACCTACAAAAAAAACTCAAATAGAAAATGTACTTAGACACGTAGATGACCTTTACAACATTTTCAACGTGCGACATTTTATTTTTTTCTTTGAGACCTTAGTAAAAAATGTAATTATTGTAAAGTAAAGTTATTGCAGATTACGCATTAGTTACTGTTTTGATAATATATTCCGTAAATATTTTGTTTTTCATAGGTAAATGTGAAATGGCTGTTTTTCTACTTACGCATATTCAAATTTGTTTATGTGTGCGTGAGCTTCAAAATGGCCGGTTAACGTTTTTCAAACACAGGATGATTGTTTTTGCGTTTTCAACCCGAACAAGTTTGCGACATTATACTTTTAAGCGACTTCAAAAAAAGGAGGTTTCTTAATTCGACCGTATATTTATATTTTTAAGGTGTTCGCGGATAACTTCATCGTTTTTAAATTCGTCGATTATGATAATTCTTTTTTTGTTGGAAAGGAGATATTTCATGGGGCTAAGCTTTAGAAAGACGGACATCGATTTATGGGGTTTTGTGGGGAGAGTGAGGGAGGGGGGGTGGGTAACAGTCTGGTACCACTCCCACCATGTGCGGAATCGATTTATGGGGTTTCTGGAGAAGAGCGTGGGGGGGAGGGGAGGGCTACTCTCTGGTACCACTGGATTTATGAGGTTTTGGGGGAAGAGGAGAGAGGGAGTGGGGTGGCTTATCCTCTGGTACCACTCCCACTCCCAGTAATCCCATGGTTATGGAGATATCACGTTTAAAGTTATGAGGTTAGGATTGTTAAGTCTAGACTTACCGAATAATGTTGTTTATTAACCGACTTCCAAAAAAGGAGGAGTTTCTCAATTCGACTGTTTTTTTTTTTTTGACTTTCGTTAAGTAGGTATGGTGAAATAAAAGTTTTCATTTTTTATTTTTTTTCGTGTTATTGTAATTAGTTGTTTTAGTTTGTAAAGAAATTATTGTTAAAATTATTTATTTGAATTTGGTATTATTTATTATTATTTTATGATTTTATTATTGTATTTGCAAATTGTCGTAATTTTTACTTTTATTTGTTTGATCCATTTTAAGAAGAATTGTTTGACTTAATAGGTCATTTGTTACCTGAAATTTAAAAATGTTTTTATTATTAAGATTATTAGAAAAAAATGCTGTCTAATGGGTTTGTTGCGACATCTCTTCTCTTCTCACGTCGGTTTAAAAGGAACGGGCAAATTGTAATGGGTTTCTCGCGACATGTATATATAATTACATATGCGACGCGCATACATGGCAAACATGATTTTCCTCTGTAATAATGATTAGTTTAGTTTTCTAGCACTGGGAAAAACAGAAATGTGAATGTTTCCTCTATAATATTGATTAGTTTAGTTTTCTTGTACTGGCAAAGAGATACATGTTCCTGATAGGTTTTGTAATCGAAGTACATTTTCCTGGACGGCCAACAAACAGGAAAACGTTTTTTATAAGTTGTATTCGTTAATAAATGATAATTATTAAAAAAAATGCTGCCTTTTTATTTGTACATATCGTTCACAGGATTACTGCATCATTTCATCTGAAAAACTGAAAATAAATAGATATCTGTATGTTGTAAAGATCAATCCCACACTGAGCCATACAATTTTTATTTTACTTAATCGAAAAAAAAAACTTTGTTTTAAGTGAAACTTCTTTAGGCGCATGAGGGTAAAATTTGAGACAAAGGCAACGCATCGTAAATGATTTTATACCACATTGAATACACGAGTTCTGATCCGATCACCGAATTTAAGCAACATCGGGTGCGGTCAGTACTTGGATGGGTGACCGCCTGGGAACACCGCGTGATGTTGTCTTTGTTTCAATTAGTTTGCCAAAGAAGTTTCACTTCTGTAAAGTGTACTCTGTACGCACGCAATTTTTTTTTATGTAACTAGATCAGCAAACATGCGTACGGCTCACCTGATGGTAGGCGATTACCGTAGCTTATAGACGTAAAAAATGTTATTTTGGTATTTGTACCGGGTATACATCCATAAAAATTTAGTCAAAGCGGTTATTTTAATATTACAAACAGATACTCCAATTTTATTTATTTGTATATATACATAATATATTATATATTATTATTACATAACGTATTTATTACGTAAACAACCCGAACCCATTAACTAAAAATTCATTTATTGGCCAAAACTACGTTTATATTGAAAACGAACATAAAATGCATTGAACGAAAAAGAACATGCTGTAGATTTTGTGTCATACATTAACCAAGGTCAATAACGTCACCCCATGCCTATCAATTTCTGCACCGTTATGCTCTATGTTTGGATCGAGATTTCTTATTTTCTTAATAAGAAAATTGTATACATATTATACACCGATGCAAAGTGTATTTTGTGTACTTTATGAATATTTATAATGATATTTGTCGAGAATACGTAAAATATGTATAGTTTGCTTTCAAAAAAATATCCTACTTTCTCGCCCTCTTTTGATATTATTGTCCAAAAAATATTGTTTTCAGTTTTATCGTTGCGTTCTTCATCTTCAATACTAATTTTAATTAGTTTTTCTAAATTAACTATGAAGTAGAAACCCCGTACCTAAGGTAATTGCTTTACAAGGTGTAATTGAAATGTCGATCGTAATTCAAGCGCTCTCAATCTAGACCACCTACTTTCAAGTATAAAAAAGAAACTTTGAACTGTATCACAATTTATTTATTTTGCTGTTAGAGCTAGATAGATACTATTGGGAAACAGAATACGTAGAATCAACGACAAATGTATCATAATACTTTATTTTTTCGACATGTTTTTGCACCAAGACCACCTTTTTCTCTCTCCCTCTGAAACAAGCGCGATTTTATAATTGATATACGCACATGTACAACACTTTTTATACATTAAATTTAAGCTTAGTTCATACTCTTCAAAATAATATAAGCGTTTTTGTTCTAAGTGTAGAAACTTGTGAGTTATGAGGAAAAAACTACGACTCAAGTAACGCGCGCTTATCGAATCATATTACCGCGGGAAATGCGAGGTCTGCGCCGTGCGGGCGGTGCGGTAGACTCAGTGCTGAGGTTAGATCTAACCTTGCGGGAGACAACGGGAGTTCGCGCTGGGCGAGTCCGGTATACCAGAGGTTAATAGTCTATTTATCTCACAAATAAAACTAAATAATGGTTATTTTTGTAGGTTTGACACGACCTGGAGTCTGGACTCTGGACTACCAATTAATAGGTTGTCTCCCGTGAGGTTAGATCTAACCTCAAATTATTTATCTACGCATATGTCACGATCTCATCCGTTTTGTAGTCTGTTGTCTCCCGCGCGGTTATATCTACACGACAAATTTTTTCTCCGTTGTTTCCCGCGCGTTTATATCTAACCTCAGGTAATTAACTCGTTTTGAAACCTTATTTAACAAAAATAGAGCTTAAAATAGTTTACAGGCGTATTTTAGTATATTCAGTACGAAATTAGATACCAATTAGACCAAACATTAATTTAGTTTTCATATAAGTTTTCCAAGATTCAACCAGTCAAAGTCTTCACTTTCGTGTAGACGTTCCATTTTTTATTATAGTATTTTATTATACTGTTTTTCTTAAACTTTATTACGAAAAGGTAAGTTACTGTTATTTTTTACAGTATAATTATATCATAAAGATGACAGCAAACACAATCATTGGCTGTTCTAATGTCCGTACCTACAAAAAAAACTCAAATAGAAAATGTACTTAGACACGTAGATGACCTTTACAACATTTTCAACGTGCGACATTTTATTTTTTTCTTTGAGACCTTAGTAAAAAATGTAATTATTGTAAAGTAAAGTTATTGCAGATTACGCATTAGTTACTGTTTTGATAATATATTCCGTAAATATTTTGTTTTTCATAGGTAAATGTGAAATGGCTGTTTTTCTACTTACGCATATTCAAATTTGTTTATGTGTGCGTGAGCTTCAAAATGGCCGGTTAACGTTTTTCAAACACAGGATGATTGTTTTTGCGTTTTCAACCCGAACAAGTTTGCGACATTATACTTTTAAGCGACTTCAAAAAAAGGAGGTTTCTTAATTCGACCGTATATTTATATTTTTAAGGTGTTCGCGGATAACTTCATCGTTTTTAAATTCGTCGATTATGATAATTCTTTTTTTGTTGGAAAGGAGATATTTCATGGGGCTAAGCTTTAGAAAGACGGACATCGATTTATGGGGTTTTGTGGGGAGAGTGAGGGAGGGGGGGTGGGTAACAGTCTGGTACCACTCCCACCATGTGCGGAATCGATTTATGGGGTTTCTGGAGAAGAGCGTGGGGGGGAGGGGAGGGCTACTCTCTGGTACCACTGGATTTATGAGGTTTTGGGGGAAGAGGAGAGAGGGAGTGGGGTGGCTTATCCTCTGGTACCACTCCCACTCCCAGTAATCCCATGGTTATGGAGATATCACGTTTAAAGTTATGAGGTTAGGATTGTTAAGTCTAGACTTACCGAATAATGTTGTTTATTAACCGACTTCCAAAAAAGGAGGAGTTTCTCAATTCGACTGTTTTTTTTTTTTTGACTTTCGTTAAGTAGGTATGGTGAAATAAAAGTTTTCATTTTTTATTTTTTTTCGTGTTATTGTAATTAGTTGTTTTAGTTTGTAAAGAAATTATTGTTAAAATTATTTATTTGAATTTGGTATTATTTATTATTATTTTATGATTTTATTATTGTATTTGCAAATTGTCGTAATTTTTACTTTTATTTGTTTGATCCATTTTAAGAAGAATTGTTTGACTTAATAGGTCATTTGTTACCTGAAATTTAAAAATGTTTTTATTATTAAGATTATTAGAAAAAAATGCTGTCTAATGGGTTTGTTGCGACATCTCTTCTCTTCTCACGTCGGTTTAAAAGGAACGGGCAAATTGTAATGGGTTTCTCGCGACATGTATATATAATTACATATGCGACGCGCATACATGGCAAACATGATTTTCCTCTGTAATAATGATTAGTTTAGTTTTCTAGCACTGGGAAAAACAGAAATGTGAATGTTTCCTCTATAATATTTATTAGTTTAGTTTTCTTGTACTGGCAAAGAGATACATGTTCCTGATAGGTTTTGTAATCGAAGTACATTTTCCTGGACGGCCAACAAACAGGAAAACGTTTTTTATAAGTTGTATTCGTTAATAAATGATAATTATTAAAAAAAATGCTGCCTTTTTATTTGTACATATCGTTCACAGGATTACTGCATCATTTCATCTGAAAAACTGAAAATAAATAGATATCTGTATGTTGTAAAGATCAATCCCACACTGAGCCATACAATTTTTATTTTACTTAATCGAAAAAAAAAACTTTGTTTTAAGTGAAACTTCTTTAGGCGCATGAGGGTAAAATTTGAGACAAAGGCAACGCATCGTAAATGATTTTATACCACATTGAATACACGAGTTCTGATCCGATCACCGAATTTAAGCAACATCGGGTGCGGTCAGTACTTGGATGGGTGACCGCCTGGGAACACCGCGTGATGTTGTCTTTGTTTCAATTAGTTTGCCAAAGAAGTTTCACTTCTGTAAAGTGTACTCTGTACGCACGCAATTTTTTTTTATGTAACTAGATCAGCAAACATGCGTACGGCTCACCTGATGGTAGGCGATTACCGTAGCTTATAGACGTAAAAAATGTTATTTTGGTATTTGTACCGGGTATACATCCATAAAAATTTAGTCAAAGCGGTTATTTTAATATTACAAACAGATACTCCAATTTTATTTATTTGTATATATACATAATATATTATATATTATTATTACATAACGTATTTATTACGTAAACAACCCGAACCCATTAACTAAAAATTCATTTATTGGCCAAAACTACGTTTATATTGAAAACGAACATAAAATGCATTGAACGAAAAAGAACATGCTGTAGATTTTGTGTCATACATTAACCAAGGTCAATAACGTCACCCCATGCCTATCAATTTCTGCACCGTTATGCTCTATGTTTGGATCGAGATTTCTTATTTTCTTAATAAGAAAATTGTATACATATTATACACCGATGCAAAGTGTATTTTGTGTACTTTATGAATATTTATAATGATATTTGTCGAGAATACGTAAAATATGTATAGTTTGCTTTCAAAAAAATATCCTACTTTCTCGCCCTCTTTTGATATTATTGTCCAAAAAATATTGTTTTCAGTTTTATCGTTGCGTTCTTCATCTTCAATACTAATTTTAATTAGTTTTTCTAAATTAACTATGAAGTAGAAACCCCGTACCTAAGGTAATTGCTTTACAAGGTGTAATTGAAATGTCGATCGTAATTCAAGCGCTCTCAATCTAGACCACCTACTTTCAAGTATAAAAAAGAAACTTTGAACTGTATCACAATTTATTTATTTTGCTGTTAGAGCTAGATAGATACTATTGGGAAACAGAATACGTAGAATCAACGACAAATGTATCATAATACTTTATTTTTTCGACATGTTTTTGCACCAAGACCACCTTTTTCTCTCTCCCTCTGAAACAAGCGCGATTTTATAATTGATATACGCACATGTACAACACTTTTTATACATTAAATTTAAGCTTAGTTCATACTCTTCAAAATAATATAAGCGTTTTTGTTCTAAGTGTAGAAACTTGTGAGTTATGAGGAAAAAACTACGACTCAAGTAACGCGCGCTTATCGAATCATATTACCGCGGGAAATGCGAGGTCTGCGCCGTGCGGGCGGTGCGGTAGACTCAGTGCTGAGGTTAGATCTAACCTTGCGGGAGACAACGGGAGTTCGCGCTGGGCGAGTCCGGTATACCAGAGGTTAATCGAAGAATCGATTTTTCGGACCAAATAAATCGATTATTTAAATCGATATGTTGTACTGAATCGATTCAGTGAATCGATATTTCACCCTTGAAAATCGACTTCGATTTTTTCTGTTTTGGTAAAAACCATAAAATTATTTACAATTAGCTGCACGTACTCATAATATTACGGTGTTGCCGGTTAAAGGGTTAATTACTCAAAAATTCGCGAGTTAGCTTGTTTCCGTATACATTAATTTAGAAAATAAACATAACAAATACCTACATTTAGAAAATAAATGTCTTCTTTTATACCTGATCTTATACGTTAGGGCATACTGAAAGTTTCTGGATTCTAATAAATAAACAAGATATCGACTTAATATTCTATTTATTGTTTTTCGAAGTATATTCCCGCGATTATGCATTTTTGCATTAGCTGAAAACATTGTACAAAGACCATTAACCATTGTACTTGGGGAGGCCTATGTCCAGCAGTGGACTGCAATAGGCTGAACTGATGATGATGACTGATTGTACAAAGCAGCTGGACCAGTCTTCCTTAGGGACCTCTTCGATGGCTTCTTTGGACGCATTCACTGCTGATTCAGGGCTCGTAAAACGTATATTTCTCAGTTTATCTTTAATTTTTGGAAATAAAAAGAAGTCGCAGGGTTCGAGGTCCGGGCTGTAAGGCGGATGCGTCATCAATTCCACATTCCTTACTCCGTTACCTTCGCGGAGTGTGAAGATGCGTTATCGTGGTGAAGGACGACATTGCTTCGAGGACGCTTTTCTCTAACTTTTTCCAAGACTCTAGGCAAGCAAGTGTTAACGTACCAATCTGCAATCACTGTTCTTTGATTTTCAAGCGATACTGTCGTGTGATGTCATGATTTTCCGAAAAAGGAAGCAACCATTTGTTTACCAATACTTAGACTCTTTTTAACTTTCGTAGGTAAATCTTCAAAAGGGAAAACCCACTCTACCGACTGGCTTTTTCTTTCGGGTTCAAAGCAGTACACCCAGGTTTCGTCACCTGTCACGATATTATAGACAGCCAATGACTGTCCTCCGTTAAACTTTTTTATCATTTTACGGCACCATTGGACACGCAGCCGTTTCTGGTCTTCCGTTAAATCATGTGGTATCCATCGAGTACAAAGCTTCCGAACCTTCAGATGCACATGTAAAATATTTTGCACTTGGCTCATTCCAATGGTCCAATAATAAGGTACAAATTTGCCGAACAGTAATTTTTTTGTTACTATCGATTAGTTGTCTTACGGTATCAATATTTGATTCAGTAACCGCAGTTACCGGCCGACCTTCACGTATCTCGTCATGGAGATGATCACGACCACGTCTTAATTCTCCAAACTACGAATACACAGAGCTGCGACATGGTGCTTCGTCCCCAAATGCCAATTGCAGTCTCTGGAAACACTCTTGCTGACTGAAGCCACAACGAGTCATAAAAATCATCAGCGATGAAAAAATCATCGTGAACGAAAATGTTCACGAGTTAAATTCATTTTGACAGCGACACTCAATTGTCGAAAGGGCGCCACAATGAAAAAACAAAAGACAATCTCGCAAATCAAAGAGTAACATGCTCCGAATGAGTTCCATTTTCGAATTCCATAATTGTATTTTTAATTCTTTTATTGTAAGTGGCTAGATCCAGAAACTTTCAGTATTCCGCCACGTACTTTGATATGGTAATAAAAATAATTTTAATATCGAATTTCCTGAACTAAAAAATCCGTGATTTTGCTGGTGAGATCCCAGAAATTATTTATTATGGTATCTTTCTTGTTTCTCATAAAATGGATTTATATTTACATTGTAAATACAAAATTTAAAAACCTGTGTGGTTTTATGAAACCACGGTAAAAGTGAAACTTTTTTCACATTATAGACATTTAACTAAAAATTTTTGAAATATAATTCTATTAAAGGTATAAAAATCGCTTTACAATCTTACCGCGCGGCCAACCGTCACGCGACATGCAACACACACACACGACAAAGTTTGAGACGATGTAATAAAAGTTTCACTTTAAAAAAATCGAAAATCGATTTTTTGGAAATCGATCTTTTGGACCTCGATTTTTATATGAATCGATTTATCAGGTAACGATTCGAATCGATTCAAAAATCGATCTTTTTTTGAAAGAATCGCCAACCCTATGCCAAATGGTCTTCAAGTCATAGAGTATAGCTTCAAGTTCGTATAGTTATTGTACTCTGTGTCTGTGTTCAAGTTCTTTAACTACCACAGAGTACATTGAAGTTGTTGTTTTACAATTTATCCCCAATAGGGAAAGGCAAAGAACTTTAATAGTCCATACAGCCTGGTCAGAATTTATAAACAATCCGATGTAATAAACGGCTGGAGCCAAGTCTAAAGTCAACGAATGGCGGGAAAGAACTCAACATTGAATATACGGCTATCAAGTATCAACTCAATATCAACTACAAAACTGGTTTATTATATCTATGACACAACTTCACAAGTTGAATAGAATATGTCAATTAATGAGTTCGAAGGCGAAATGAGTCCGAATCACGAACCGAAAACGTGCCGAAAACATGGAGAATAGAGAGGATGCTCCATGACCATTGACGTATAAAAATTTTTTTAGATCAATGTCCATGACCGAATTTTTATCACAATTATTGCCACTCACATCCACTTGCAAAAGCTCTTTAAAATTCACAATAATTTATTGACTTTCATTCGTTTTTATTTTTATTTTTGTGTTACCCACACATGAGGAAATTATAAAGATTTTAAATCATATCAAATTTTTTTCTTCGACCCGGCGGGATTTGAACCTGCGCCCTCTGACGTGCCGTGTCAGCGCTCTGCCAACTGAGCTATGGATGGCTATGGGTCCTAATCTAGCCGTGTCGAAATTCTTGATATTATGATGATTTTAGGTTTTTAAGCAAACCTTGGCGTCGTCTATAGCGAGTTCTTTACAGATCCCGACTACTCAAAGATTTCATATTACAATGAATTCTTCGACAAGAGACGATACCATGCTATTTTTAATTCGTTTTTATTTTTATTTTTGTGTTGCCCACACATGAGGAAATTATAAAGATTTTAAATAATATCTAAATTCTTTTCTTCGACCCGCGGGATTTGAACAAAAGACAGAAAAAAAAATTTGATATGATTTAAAATCTTTATTGACTTTCAGTTATCTTACAGTAACTGTTTGGACTTTGGGTTATACATATAATTATTATACCAATTGTTTTTCGGACTCGCTTACTTGAATTGTTTTGTAATTGCTCACTTCGTATCACACTTTTGGTGATGTTAACGCAATTTCGGTCGAAAATTCGAAATAATTTGTCGTTTATTAGCGGAATCTTTTTCAGCTGTATTCTCTTCGAAGATAATGCTCCTTTCTTCTACACTCCAAACTCCATAGATTATATTAAGGCCCTCCGTCACTGCCAAACTCCCATAGTAGTTGATAGTTGACAGTAGTGTTGCCAACTTAGTGGATTTTCCACTAGATCTGGTGGTTTGGACACCCCTCTTGGCGGGAAAAAATTGGTTTTAGTGGCTAGTGGATTTTTTAGTGGTTTAGGTTTGTTACAGTTAGTGGTAAGCTTCGGAGCTTACCACTAAAAATGATCTAGTATTTTTCTAGGTTTTTTTAAGCATACTTAAAGATTTAGTCACATTTGCGATATCTATGAGTTTTACTGTACTCTAACGCAAATGTAGAGCGATTATTTAGTATTATGAACGTGATCAAGACGAAACAGAGAAACCGAATGAAATTTGATTACACGCGAAAGGAAATGCTGCAATAAATAATTATAAAATACTCAAGACGAGAAAGACGAGAAGATATCGTCATCTTTGCGGAGACGTTGGATGAGCTAGACCAGATGCTGTCCGGCCTAAACGAGTCCTCCCGACGAGTCGGTCTCGGTAAGAACTTGGACAAAACGTCAATCAAGTCATACCGAGACCGGTATCGGTCGATGGTACCCTTCTCGAAGTCGTTCAGGATTATGTTTACCTAGGCAATACAATCCAACTAGGCCGCAACAACTTTGAGAAGGAGGCCAATAGGAGGATCCGGTTGGGCTGGGCGGCATTTGGCGGGCTTCGCCGAGTCTTCACTTCGAAGATTCCGCAATGCTTAAAACCAAAAGTCTACGATCAATGCCTGTGTTAACATATCGCGCCGAGACGTGGACACTGACGATGGGACTGGTTCACAAGTTTAAAGTCGCTCAACGTGCAATGGAACGGGCTATGCTTGGGGTTTCTCTCAAAGATAGAATTAGAAATGAGGCTATCCGCCCGCGAGAACGAAAGTAACCAACAAAGCCCACAGAATTTGCACGTTGAAGTGGCAGTGGGCTGGTCACTTGTGTCACAGGACCGATGGCCGTTGGAGCAGACGTGTCTTGGAGCGGAGACCGCGTCATCTACGTAAGATTGCCGGTGTAGGCTGGATAAGGATTGCGGAAAAGCGGGATATCTGGCGCGAACTTGGGGAGGCCTATATCCAGCAGTGGACTGCGATTTATGTCCATGACTGCGGTAGGCTGAAGTGTCATCACTGACTCAGTGACAGTAAGAATTTTATTATATGCAAAGTGCAGATGAAGCTGATTCCTCAGAATACGATCTTCTTTAGTTAGGTAGTTATGTAACCTGTTTCCTTTTTTTCTGTACAAGTACATTAATTGTTTTGTGTAGTACGTAACATAAATAATTATTTTATTTCAATATAATAATTACGTTGCTTTTGTTTTATTTTCAAATTATATTTAGGTAGGTAGCCGTTGTCTTTGGGTTTTCTAGTGGAATTCTGGTGGTTTGAGAGGCCGCTAAGTTTTAGTGGTTTCTGGTGGTTTACACGGCCTCATTTGGTGGGTTGGTAAAAATAAAGTTGGCAACACTGGTTGACAGTGTCAGGCTGTCTGGCTGTCAGAATAGTGTATGAGCAAGGAAATTTTACCCAACATGGAATGTGCACAATCTGCGGATACGCGGTCCGAGCGAAATAGCTTCGCGAGAGCCCTCTGTCCCTTTTTATTAGGGTGACCAAACAATATGATGTAGGTAGATACTAATATAATAACCATTAATTTGATTTCATAAAATAATTATTTTTTTAGGAAAGGATGGATTAAAGTAAAATACATGATGGAGAATTTATAAATATTTATTTGGTAGATATTAATAATAATAATAATAATAATAATAATAATAATTATTTATTTTCTCACCACAATATTGCATACATGACATTTGATAGGTACATAAAAATATTAGCACTAATATTGTGGGAGACTGGTGCCTAAGCTAGGCTCGAGGCCTGTGTTTCAGGACACCAGGTCTCCACCCCTTAATAAAGTACATTTCAATTATCATCATCCTAAGGGCATTAACAATTTTGTTGCAAACAATATAATATGAGATAGTAAATTTATATATTTATATCTAAGGTTAGTATATTTTATGTTATTCATGGCTCGATATGGTTTAGTTGGTGTGTGTGTGTGTGTGTGTGTGCGCGTGTTTGAGGGGCGTGTGTTTGTGTATGTTAGAAGTACTCTAAGTTAGGCCAGAAAGAATCGCTTCGGTGTCATCATAGTTCAACCCCTGTAGCCATTCAGTTAATTTCCGTTTACACCTATTTTTAGTGAGGTTGAATATAGGTAGGAATCTATTGACTTTGTTATATAAGAAGCCACCCAAGCTGCAAAAGAATCTCCTTGAAAACCTTGTAGAAAATTTACAACATTGTACAGGATTGTATCGCCTTTTAGCTTCTGACAATGACGGGTGGTATTCAAGAATTGTATGTTGTTTAAGTAGGGTGTTAAGGATAAACAATTGGCGCACCGTTAAGACCCGGCACTCCTTGTATAGCAATACAGTGGGGTAACGGTACGGCTTAAATAGCGATACCTTTAGGATAGCTCGTTGTGCTCTCTCCAGGCCAATCAATCTGGTTTTCGGTGCACCACCCCAAGACGTGATACAATAAGTTAGCACCGATTGAGCGAGGGCAAAGTAGACAGATTTCAACAGGTTAGCATCCAAGACGTTTCTTATTGTTTTAAAAATTAAGAGTCAGGTTCACACATTACTAAATAAAATAATTAAGTTTATTACGAGTTAAAGTTGATTTGTGACCAATAATTTGACTAGTCACTTCTTCGCCGAGAAAGCAGCTAAATTAGTCTTCCTTTTGAAAAAACTAAATCCAAAAAAATTACAAAACCATTAAAAACAACTAATTTACTGTTATATATACTGTTATATTTACTTATAAGTACCTGGATGACCGAGTTTAGCTCGATATTTTTTGTTGGTAAATTGTTTTTTTGAAAATTTTATTTTATGATTTTTGATTTTCTGTTCATTTACTAATTTTAAGTATTTTTTATTTGCCTTATTCACAGGCTGAATCGATCGTGAAATGTTTCAAAAAATTACTGACTAGAATTTTATTAATAATTAAATATCGTAGTGTTTTTCTGTCATCCAAATTAAAAAAGACACGAATCTATATAATAAAAGTGAATGTTGCTAAGCGCATAACTGGAGAATGGCTAGACTAATTCGGCTAATTTTTTTACGTTCCTTAAATCCCACGGAAGGCTTTTATACAAAAAAAAAAACAAAACAAAAACGAAACAGAACGTAGTCTGTCCGGGCAGTCTTGCGGGCATTATATAAATAACAAAGAAAATAACAAAGAAATCTGATTTAACTCAAATATATCCAATTTAAATCAGTGACGTTGTGTAAATAATCTTATAATTTAGTTCATTATGAGCACCCTACTTCAAGAATTGAAATATACTTATTTTAAGAAAGAAATACCGCATCCTGCATAGGATTCGCTTTTGTAACCTTCAATCGCACATTTTTTGACCATATTTGTTACGTCCGAATAAAGAAATTGATTGTTTTATCATCGAATTACGGTTAAATTAAATATCACTGCTGATCACCATAATTTCAACAAATTAATATGGCTGACGGGCTACCAGTCTAACTTGTATATATTCTACTAATAATCTTTCTTTTTTAATTACATTTCAATACAGTATCAAAATTATTGATAAAAATATTCTCATTCTAACTATAATAATATAAATATGTCAGAACCACAATTAATGTGTGACGAAATGTTTTTTTTGATATGACGAAAAATTATTATTTTTTCTACCATTCCTACTAAATTACTCCTGGGAACACTTTAGAAAGGGACACAGGGCTCTCACAGCGCTATCTCTCTCGGACCGGATTTCTCTCTGACCAATTGATTGTTAATAATAGAACTTATCAGCATACATATAAGGTTTATTATTATATTGGTGTCAAATTGATGTGCACATTCCATGTTGGGTAAAAGTTTCTTGTGTATGAGTAATCAGTGTTGCCAATTTAGCGACTTTGTCGCTAGATCTAGCGACATTTCGTTTCCTACAGCGGCTTAAATTATGTGTCTAGCGACAAAAAAAATCTAGCGACTATTCTAACGACTTCTAGTGTTTAAAAAAAAATAAGTATTTCAACTATCTTCATAAAATATAACAAGATCTCAGCCCAGAAATCTCTCGTATATCATTCTGACAAGTCTGTCTTTTTCCCACTTGTAGCTTTCGAATGAGACAGACTCTTGTCACAGTAATATTTTTCCAATTTCGGAACGCTGCCATAATTTTCTTATGCTTAAGCCGGGATTCCCCCAATATTAAAAATATTATTACGTGTATGTAAATCAAATTCTTTCATTCCAACAGACCAAAAAAAAAAAAACTGTGCCCCATTCTACCGTACGTAAAACAATATAGTATTAAAGGTACTTGAAAGAATTGCGCTCAGTTTCCATCCATAGCGCTCATTCTACTAGGATCTTTTAGCGACTTTTTTTAGCGACATAGCTAGCGCCTTCTAGCGACTTTTCAAGTGTAAGTTAACGACTTTTTGACATGTAGAGTTGGCAACACTGTGAGTAATGTCTAATGTATAGTGCATAGATTATACACTTATATACGGGTATGTTTATCAAATTATCACGTTTATTTCAGTTTTTGATTCTTCATTAGTAAAATTTATATATAAAATGAGTGATTTTATGAATGCCACGGAAGCAGCTTCGCTGGCTGTTACATTCGATCAAGCCGGACAACCTGATAAAGCTGTTGAATGCTATCGTACCGCTGCGAGATTATTAGACCGAGTCTGTGTCCAGGTGTCGCCTGAAAGAAAAGCAGATATTCGAAAAAAGGTTAAGGAGTATCTTGAAAGAGCGACATTCTTGCAAGAACAAAAAGGTTAATATATATTTATTTACACAACTACAAATATCATTTACAGACTGTGAAGTACAATGGGCGGACTTATGGCTATTTAGCCATTTCTTCCAGACAACCCAAATATATATTTCCTACTATGAGTAACGATCGCTATCAGGTGGACATGATAACAATCGAGACGGATGGCTTAACATGCTCTCCAAGGTATGGTGGGGGGACCCACAAAGACTGTGCAAACACCCAGACCACGGCAAACATCTGTATGGCCAATACAAATGTTTGTCATGTGCGGGGAACGAACCCGCAAGCACCAGCGCAACAGCCACAAACCAGTGCTGTGACCGTTGAGCCAACGTGTCGTTCGTTTTGTGTAACATATGGAATTATTTGCTGGTATAAATAAACAAGAAAACATAAAATAAAAAATAAAAAAAGTCAAACTGTTTTTTAGTATTTTTTTATAGTAGGTATGTATATTTAACCCTAGAAAGATAAACTTATTTTTTTGTACTAAAAAGATAAACTGCGCCCGAGAGGCGCACGATTTTAAAAACTAATTTATTTTACAAATTAATTGATTTTTATTCTTTTTTATACTTTCAATGAAGGTTTACAGATTTAATAAGTAAATAAAGCACAAATGAATATAATTATTCTTTCATTATGAGAAAATATGTAGGATTATATAAATCCACAACAAAAATAAGTAGTCTTCTGTATATAAGTGAAAAAAATTAAGAATAAGTAACATTTATAGTATTTTGTCTTAGTATCTAATAAATTACGATAATTAGTCTCAAATACCATAAAATAATTAAACAAAAACATTAGTTAAAGGCAATAGTTGCAAACATCATTTTTCGACTATGCGGTGGTCATTTCCAAGATTTTCAGGAGGTGTTGAAGTGTCATCTAAGTTTTCGTCGATTACTTCATTTATGTACTCTTCATCAGTATCGCTTTGAATATTGTCTTCACTTACGTGGTCTTCCAACTCGCTGTCACCGCCACCATCCGCACTTACGCCTTCTTCATTCAATAAAGACACTATTTATCTGTCTTTCAACACTAGTCTACTCGCCATGTCGTTAAAACGTTCCTTAAAACTAGTTAAATCAATTAATAACAATAACATTTTACATTAATCGTAAATAAGCAAAAAATTGCAAAAACAAAATTACAAAGAAATGCACAAAAGTTACACAAAAGATAAACTGCGCCTCTCGAGCGCAACGTGCCGCTATAGCAAAAAAACTATAATACTTACAGAACAGACGCAACTGTCACTCGGCACACTGTTGATCGACAAACGAGTTGGTTCGGGAACACGAACTTATAGGAGCGTCTGTTTAAAAAATATACCCACAAATTTGTTTCGCGGGCGCCTCCGAGGCGCAGTTTATCTTTCTAGGGTTAAAAAACATTAAAACATTCATTAATAAATTATTGATTTTGTTTATATAATTATATGGCTAATGAATGATTAGTTGTGTATTAAAATCGTTGTTTAATGTACTTTTTCTTATTCAAATAGACATAAAATTAAAAAATATTGAAAGTTCCAGATAGAGCACAACAAGAAGAAAGTGAAAGAATAATGCAGAAATGTTATTTCTTGATGCAGCAAGCACTAGACGCGGATGAAGCAAATTTACAAGACCTAGCGTTGCAGTTGTACACGCAAGCCGTAGAATTGGCAGTCAGTGTTGTAAGTATTGAGAGAACATTTGATCTTATTAAACCATGTTTTTAAATGTGAGTAGGTGTAGGTGAAGTCTATACAGATTAGTACTGTAATAGCTTGGTATAAAAGTACTGAAGAATTACTATAGACCAGCGGCAGGCAACCTTTTGACAGGCAAGAGCCACAAGGTGGCAAAATAAACTAAAGGCACTTATGATATTAACCCTAGATTCTACCTGATATACATATAATTGGCTATCACTACATAGTATAAAACAAAGTCGCTTTCTCTGTCCCTATGTCCCTATGTATGCTTAGATTTTAAAACTACGCAACGGATTTTGATGCGGTTTTTTTTAATAGCTAGAGTGATTCTTGAGAAAGGTTTGTGTATATAATTTAGTATACTTTTATGTAAATTAGCAGAATTACGGCGATAAATGTTGAAGAAGTCGTAAAAAATCGCGCCAACTGGGAGCTTTCCACGCAAACGCCGCGTAAACTAGCAAAGATACAGTTTAGTAATGTACTAGCGAATTCAAAATCTATAAAAATTCTACAAAAAAGTCCGCGAGAGCATATCTCTATCTCTTACGGTTGACTTACAATAACCACGTTTATGTTCAAATTTTTAATTAAAAACATTACGTTATTTTCATAGCTATTTTCTTTAGTTCAGTATTAATCCTTATCCATATAAATATGTTAGTTAGCTTAGACATTTAATGCAGATCAAAATTGCCCTTCACACTATATCAATCAGATGAATAGTTTTTGAGATATCGTCGTTAGAAGCAATTAGCAGCGAAACATTTAAAGTTCCTAAAGCGCCTACTATGCTATGCCTACTGCGCGGCGTGAGTCAATCCCCTCTGCCCCGCATGACGCATCGCTCGACCACCAGTAGGTACATCTTTATCTTTATCATCATCACTACAGAGTATAAAATAATTGTGTTTGCTCGCAAACGAAAAAAACCGACTTCAATTACATCGACAAGTAATACAACGTAATAAGACGAAAAAATAGTCAAGTAAATACGCGCTATTAAAGATTACTCAAAAAGTTGTAATTAGTTTTCGATCTAATTTAAACAAGACTACAAAACAAGTATTAGCTTTCGATTAAAGTAAGAATCGTCAAAATTGATAAACCCAGTGAAAAGCTATGAGGCTTAATACAACGTAGGTCGACGAAAAAGTTGTCAAGTAAATACGCATTATTAGATATATAACTCTAAAAGAACTGGTCAGATCTCAATTAAATTAAAATGGGACCACATGACACGCAACACCTTGCACTTAAAACAAAATTGATCGAAATCGGTCTACCCAGTCAAAAGTTCTGAGCTAACATACATAAAAAAAACATACCTTCCGAATTGAGAACCTCCTCCTTTTTTGGAAGTCGGTTAACAAAGTCGCTTTCTCTGTCCCTATGTCCCTTTGTATGCTTAAATCTTTGAAACTACGCAACGGATTTTGATGCAGTTTTTTTTTTTAATAGATAGAGTGACAGCATTGCACCCGTGCGAAGCCGGGGCGGGTCGCTAGTTATAACATATGGAATTTAATTCATACACGTAATGCTTACATTATGTTTATATGAATGTGTGCATTGCCGACCGCTGCTATAGACTACTCTGACTACTAAACTTGGAACTTTAACCCTTAGCAGTCTTAGCTTTCGGTACCTTATAGTATAAAAAAGTGATAAAATGTATTATTATTCTTGTTGTTTGTTCCAGTAGAATATATTTATTAAGATGTTGTTGTACCAAAATAGGAACAGTTTTGTGATAGTTTTTAAAGTGAAACTTTTAATCTATCGCCCAAATTTTTTTTGTTAATCTATCACATGTTGCATGTCTGTCTCTTATAGACATCTGTATTCTGTAACACCAGAAGCATTGCAAGCACGCTGCTGACTCCATCCCCAATTCCCCCTACCAGCTCTGGTCATCTTACTCACCAACAGGAACATAACACTGCTTGAAAACCATATTATTTAGCTGTGATCTTCTGTAAGGTCGAGGTACTTCTCCAGTCGAGCTGCTCCATATTTTGAGTAAAAAATTTTCTTACTATGTCCTACCGCAGTTAGGAAAACTCTAAACTATATAGAGATATACTAATAAAATATAAGTATTGCTAATAAATATATAAGATAACTAGCTTCTGCGCGCGACTTCGTCGGCGTGGACTCCGCTCCTATTGGTTTTAGTGTGATGATACATAGCTAGCCAGCCTATAGCCTTCCTCGATAAATGGGCTATCTAACACTGAAAGAATTTTTTAAATCGGCCCAGTAGTTCTAGAGATTACCGCGTTCAAACAAACAAACAAACCAACAAAAAACTAAACAAACAAACTCTTCAGCTTCGTATATTAGTATAGATTACATTGTAGATTTTTTTTACATGCAAGTATTTTAAAAAAGTATTTTATTTTAGAAAGTAAGTAATCCTGATATAAAAACAAGAATAAATGGATTAGCCAAGCAGGCGTTAGATAGAGCCGAGGAAATAAAAGGAATTAAAAAGATTGGTTCCTTATCTATAAATGAAAAAAGCAAACCAGGTAATTATTAGCTTCTATATTTGTACTAGGTATCTTATAAACTTGTATGTACAAATTTTGTACTTTATAAAAAAAAATATATATTTATGTATAGTCGAATATGAGTCGAAGTATTTTTGAATATTGGAAACAGCCTGTAAATCTCTGCTGATGAAGGGCCTTTTCTACATATAGTTGGAGTTTATTCCAAAATTTACTACAGCCTACATACAGGTTGTTAAATTTTTTATTATAACATTGGTATAATAACTGCAAAATTCCATTTTGGAAAGAACTCAGTAGCATAAAGTAAATTTCTAAGTTTGGCAGTTTCTACTTATCGTTAGTAGTCATGACAATGGATATACATCAATTCAAAGTTTATTAAATATTCTGATGAACTGGAATATCAGTGTTAAGGTAAAAAATAGTGTGCTTTAGACCACACGACTGAAGTAAAACTTCTTTAGCAATTTATAGACCTGCACAAAAGGCCTGCACTGTGTCGTAGATATACGAAACGTAACTGGCTAAGAGAGAAAGAAAATGTGTACTCACACCGATCTCTCTTGCTCCGCTCTCCTCGCTCGATCACACTTTTCGTAACGCTGTCGTCACGCATTCACCAGCTTACTCCCCAAGTCAAGCGTGCGTAAAGAGGTTTTACTTAAAACAAAAAATTATTTATTTATTCTCAGCTGTATCAACAAACAAAGCGCATCTACAACGTGAACAAAGCGTACAATTAAAAGTCAGCGGTAAACAAGTTTACACAGAGGAAGAGAAAGAAGTACTACGTACGACGTCGAACATAAATAACAATTATTTCTTACCGTTTATGGATGTTGATTTATCTGAGAAATTCCAGTATGCTTTGCCCTTCGAAGATAGAGCAAGTGAACTAAAGTTGTCTTCGAAGCAAGCCAAAGAGTTTGATGGGTGGGTTCGTCCTCATGAAGTGTCAAGTGATCCTAAGATGATTGTTGGCGATCATGTCGATTGTTTTAGTATAAAGCAAACGGTGAGTAGTTACTACTGTTTAGGAGGTAATTTTGAGAACTAGACATATCCATTTTTCCTCAATTTTTGCATTGCCACCATTGGAAATTTTTTTTCTTGTAATAGGAATTATATATTTGTGTCTGTTCGTGAACGAAAAAAAAAACATATACAAGTATTACAATTTACAACGTAGGTAGAGGAAAAAATAGTCAATATAATGAAACAACTTTTTCGGATTTCATTGCGGTTTATCAAGTTTTTTAGATGCCCGACGTTTCGGATACTTTACAGCAACCATGGTAAAGAGAGGACCGAGTATCCGTAACTTAATAAACCGCGATAAAATCAGTAAAAGTTGTTTCATTATAATGAGTGAAATTCGCGTAAACAGAAAATAATAGTCAAGTTAATATGATCAAATTTAAATAAAACCACATGACAAGCGCCAGCTTCCGATTGAAAAAGAATCATCAAAATCTGTACATCCTGTAAAAAGATATGAGGTAACACATAAAAAATACAGGCGAAAATGATTGAAGGACAATTTGATTTAATGTCATTACAATCAATTAATACGTGAAGCAAAAACTTTGTACCCCTTTTTACGGAAATTGCGCGTAGATAGGAGTATGAAATTTATAGTTTATACAGAAAAGGAGTGCGGAATGCCAACATTTTTTCAAAGTTATACATAAAATATACATTAAATTAATAAAAAAAGCTTTACACACACTACCACACGCACACACGCATATATACCCTTTTGTTTATTGTTAAAGTCTATTGTCAAATTAAATTTTTTTTAAAGTTCTTTATTTTCATAATTATGTGGTTTTCTTTAATTTAAAATTTTAATTATGATCGAATTTCGACCTCTGAGCGACTACTAGTTACAATTAATGGGAAAAACATTTTGATAAATTTCTTTTAATTTCAGATAGTGTCAGATTGTTCATTCGTGGCATCGTTAGCAGTGAGTGCGTTATACGAGAGACGGTTTAACAAAAAAATTATTACGTCCATAATCTATCCAAAAAATAAAAATAAGCAGCCGGTTTATAATCCGTTTGGTAAATATATGGTCAAATTGCATTTGAATGGAGTAAGGAGGAAGGTAAGTTAGTAAATAATTGTGTTTTTTGTGCTTGCAAACTGAAAAAAAAACCACTTAAATTTGTATTCACAAGTTACAACGTGGGTAGTCGAAAAAAATAGTCAATGAAATACAAATATTATATAATTATTGATAGTATTTATTGTTTTAGGTTATAATCGACGATAGATTACCGTATAGTAAATATGGACGCTTGTTATGTTCTTATTCAAGTAACAAGAATGAGTTTTGGGTATCCATGTTGGAGAAGGCGTACATGAAAGTAATGGGAGGCTACGACTTTCCTGGATCTAATAGCGTAAGTTTGTCAATTTTTGTCCAACATACATGTTATTTTGAGCTTGAAGTGAACTGAATATCACACTGCTGGACAACGACTGCTTCTATATGTGGGAGAGGAAATTCACCACGCTTTTCCTACCATTATTAGTAAGGAATGGTACTGATATCTATATGTGCTCTCCGAGGCATGGTGGGGAGATAGGATATACTCCCAGAAAAGAACATTTGTTCGAACATTATGTCTTAAAATATATTTACAATACTTTTAATTTCAGTTTTTAATGTTTACTTAAAAATACGAACCGCACGCCATTTGGCAGAATATACATATGTAGTTTGTGCATGTGTTTAAACTGATGACATCTTTATATGCCTATTGTATATTTGTATAATATATACTCGCGAATAAATTAATTTGAATTTATCTGCTCCTTGCCAACGTTAATATGACTACTAGTGCTACTAGCGGCACTAGAATGATTATCAATATTTTACGATTCAGTCTGTAACATCCCACTGCTGGGAATAGGCCTCTTTAATTACGTGAAGGATCGGAGCTTAATCCACCACGCTGCTCCACTGCGGGTTGGAGAATATATTTCCTACTATGAGTAACGTTCGCTATTAGGTATCCATGATAACAACCGGGAGCGATGGCTTAACGTGCTCTCTGAGGCACCAGGGAGACCCATAAAGACCTACATCCAAACCTGAAAGAAATATTTGTACAAATATCCAGAATATACATAGCCCACAGAATTAGCAAGGTGAAGTGGCAGTGGGCTGGTCACTTGTGTAACAGGACCGATGGCCGTTGGAGCAGACGTGTCCTGGAGTGGAGACCGCGTCTTGGCAAACGCAGTGTGGGACGTCCTCCGGCCCGTTGGACTGACGATCTTCGTAAGATTGCCGGTGTAGGCTGGATGAGGATTGCGGAAAACCGGGATGTCTGGCGCGAACTTGGGGAGGCCTATGTCCAGCAGTGGACTGACATAGGCTGAACTGACTGACAAATATCCAACCCGAGTAGGCTTTAAACATGCAAATCCATTATCAATAATACTCAATTATATTTAAAATACATTTCCTAAAATCCTTTCAGAACATAGATCTACATGCCCTAACGGGTTGGATACCAGAGCGTTGTGCGATACGTAAAGGTGAAGCCGACTTCAACGCGGATGCCCTCTATGAAATTATCAGATCACGACTTGAAAGGGGGGAGGTTCTAGCCACTGTGGCTACTGGGCCCTTAGATGATGATGAGGCGGAGAGAACAGGGCTGGTAGCCACACACGCGTACGCTGTATTGGATGTAAGACTTGTTAATGTGAGTGGTTTTTGTATTTGTTTATTTTTTAATATTTTAGGACACCTTTCAAAACTATCAACTTTCAATTAATAGGTATAGATTTTATATCAGAAATGATTTACAATGATTTGCTTAGTGTTATTTTATTTGCAAGGTGCCACGGTATGGTAAAGGACAGTTTAATCAAAGTAATATTTTTTTATGAAACTACTTACTTAATTAGATGTAAATAAAATATATAATTATATATATACAGGGTGTCCCGCGATAAAGTGCAACCCCGAATGGGGGTGAAACTAGACCATAAATTATCGACAAAAAACATAGAAAAAACTTAAAAAATATATTTTATTTCTTATTGACGAATTAAGATTTTTATATCTTACATAGACTCTATGTACAAAAAATGATGATTACTTCCAAAGTAGTGGGTCGATTACTTTAAAATAAAATAAAATATTACGCCACGTACTTGGCGGTAAGGATAAAATAACAATCAGCTCGCAAAAAAGTGGCATTATGACTTTATTTATGCTTCTTGTGAAAAAAAATCCATTTTTTATGACTGTTTTTTTCAATGATCTCTAATTTTCTCAGAATTATGCCCCCAATACCAGGAAATTTTATGATTTATTATTATTTCTTACCATATTGCCATTCAAATAAAAAAAATTTACGCCTGTATCCCAAAAAACACGTACAAAAATCATAATTTTTTTGTACAAAGAGGCTACGTAAGCTATATAAAAATCTTAATTCGTCAATAAAAAAAATAAAAATTTTTTTTTAAATTTTTTAAATTTTTTTCTGTTTATTGTCGATAATTTATGGTCTAGTTTCACCCTCTTTCGGGGTTGCACTTTATCGCGGGACATCCTGTATATAAAACTTAATTAGATGTAATAAAGAGATGAGAGAGACAGGGAGAGAGAGGGGGGAGATAATTCTGCGATTGTGTGTGTCTGTGTCTGTGCGTGTGGGCGAGTTAATAATTTACAATCTTTTCAATTAACTTAACATTTTCTTATTTAAGTATTACAGTAAATATTACAGAGAGTCTAGTTTGTCAGTTTTAGATCCATTTAAAGTATAAGTAAAGTAAGTAATGTATGTATGTATATTCCAGGGTGTAAAATTGCTAAAGCTCAAGAACCCCTGGTCCCATTTACGCTGGCGTGGTAATTATAGTGAACTGGATACAGTCCACTGGACATCTGACCTAAAGGCTCAACTAAACTACGACCCAGATAGCGCTGCTCAATATGATAACGGTGTCTTCTGGATAGATTACGCCAGCATATTAAATTTCTTTGATGTTTTTTATCTGAATTGGAATCCAGAACTATTCAAATACACGTATTGTATACATCAGTAAGTATTTTGAATATTTTTTGTGAGTAATCAAAATTTAAAATGAAAATTTTGTTTATTTTTTGTTACAAAGCTCTTTTAAATCGTCTTTTTACAAATGGAATCTGTTTTTAATAAATTATTTATGGTTGATGTGAAGATACCACTGATTTCTAATGTAGATTCCGCAAAGAAACATCCGTGAAAAAGTCCGCAGTTACTCTTTTTAAAAAGTGTCAATTAATAAAATATTTGTCATTTCTTATAAAAAATACAGCTTTACTAAACTAAAAAATATATAAAAAGATAAGGCGTCGTTCGAGTAAAACGTTTTCTAAACTCTGTTTGTAAGAATATAATTATTAAATACAGATAACAAATATAACTTGACGTTTGTTAAGCAAAGATTCTGCCAACTTTAAATAATTAAAGATAAAAAGATAAAAAATTAAATTGATGAATGATGGGTAAATAAAAAAACTGTAATAACTCAGTTTAATATTTGCAATGTAGTGTTTTAAAACATTTTTTAAAATGATTTTTAGTGATATAATTTTTGATTAAAAATATAACTGCAATAAACTTGAAGCGATTTTTTGGTCGTATATCGATCGGTCGTCATATGTAAGTCAAAATGCCAAATACAATCTATTTTAATTATTTAGAAGTAGATTTTAGATTTGGCATTAAATTAAGCGCTGGGATTTACAAAAGCCAAATAAGATGATCGATTTTTATTTGTGACAAATTATTCTACAGTTTTTGTCACGCATTCACCAGCTTACTCCCCAAGTCAAGTTTTTTTTTTTCGATAGAAATACTTATAAATAATACATATATAAATATGTAAATAAATATGTATATTACACTTAGACTCGAGGTGGGAATCGAACCCACAACCCCCGGAGCAGAAAGCAGGGTCACTACAAACTGCGCCAACGGGCTAGTCAAAAGTTTGCGTAAAGAAATTTTACTTGAAATAATATTATCTATTTTAACAGGAAATGGGACGCCGGTAACGGTCCAGTAAAAGACGCGTATAACATTGGTGAAAATCCCCAGTTCACACTACACATACAAGGCAAGGGGGCGGTGTGGCTCTTACTCACTAGACATATCACTCAGATTGACGATTTCCGGGACAATAAGGAGTACATCACGCTTTTGGTATATAAAAACGGACGGCGGGTTTACTATCCTTGTATGTATAATTATATTTAGTTCCATTTTTATAACCAGTAATTTTTTTGGGTTTTTTTGTTGTATTTTGAAGCATAGTACCATGAACGCCGATGATCAGGGCCGGTAATACTAATTTGGGGCCCTGGGCTAATACTATTTAGGTGCCCACCAAATTTGATCACGATCGAGATGAATGTGTAATGGCAGCTGAACATTTTAACTGTCAGTTCGAAGTAATATAAGAATAAAGAATTTAATAAAATTATAGATTTTTTCGCATTGTCGTCTATTTTCGACTTTGAATTTACTTAGCTGGGGGCCCCTTAAATCTACGGGACCCTGTGCTGAAGCCCAAAAAGCTATATGGTAGATCCGGCCCTGTCAATGATGTTAATTATTTATTTGTAGGATAAAAAAGAATATTTTAAAACATTAGGGTTCCGTACTTCAGAAGCAAAAAATAGAACCCTTAAAGGATCACTTTGTTGTCCGTCTGTCTGTCAATACCCCTTTTCTCAGGAACGCGTGGGGTTATCAAACTGAAATTCATATCAAATATTCAGGTCTACTGTCCCTTTCAGCTGTGAGAAAATCAAACTTTTAAGCCAACGCAATAAAAAAATACAGCTGTTTATGCTGCAAATTTACAACACTTGCAAGGGAATCAAAACCTACAGGGTACTTCCCGTGAACTTGAAATTTGGTACGAAGCAACGTCTTATAGCACAGATAAAGCAAAAATTGCGAAAAGCATAAATGTTTAGTAACATCATATAATGAAAATGTTTTTAATAATTTTGTTTGTACGGAACCCTCGGTGCGCGAGTCCGACTCGCACTTGGCCGGTTTTTTTTTAGTTAGCAATACGAATCATATTAATATTTAAATAATACTGTGATACCTACATTGTTTAAAAACTAAACACATTTTCGATTACTAAAACAACTTGGTACGAGAATTTAACAAAATACAATTTTTTTTTGTATTTTCCCAGACGACCCCCCACCCTACATAGACGGCATCAGAATCAACAGTCCCCACTACCTCTGCAAGATAATTGTAGGAGATAACACATGTGACAGATACACCCTCGTTGTGTCTCAGTATGAGAAGTCTAGAACTATATTCTACACCCTAAGGGCGTACGCTACTTGTCCCTTCAATATGGCGAAGATAGAGCCCTATCCGTATACCAGAACTGTAAGTTAAACTGTTATTTAGAAGTCCAATTTCTGTTGGTACATTTTATCATATAGATTAGGTATGTTTTTGGTCGAAATATTTTAAGGGCTTTTTTTTCTCTTTAAAAATTATAGTATACTAGATTCTGCGCGCGACTTCGTCGGCGTGGACTCCGCTCCTATTGGTCTTAGCGTGATGACACATAGCCTATAGCCTTCCTCGATAAATGTGCTATCTAACAGTGAAAGAATTTTTCAAATCGGCCCAGTAGTTCCAGAGATTACCGCGTTCAAACAAACAAACAAACAACCAAACAAACAAACTCTTAAGCTTTATATATTAGTATAGATGTACAATGATGAAAAAACGAGTGTGCGTGTGGTCTACCACACGACTGAAGTAAAACTTACAAAACGTAACTCTCTCTCTTTCTACCTTCACTAACTTATATCTCGCTCTCAACTTCCGTTCGCCTCGCCTGATCACACTTTTCGTAACGCTCTCGTCACGCATTCTCGTCACCAGCTTCCCCCTTAAGTTAAGTACAATTTTTAATATAATTTTTTTTTCCAAAACAGATAAGGGGCGAATGGTCAGGCAGAACTGCCGGTGGTTGTGAAAACCATCGCCTAACTTACCCAAATAACCCAAAATATGTCGTAACCATCCCTGAAAGTCGTAACCCGTGCCATTTAGTGGCAGAACTCAAGGGGCCCAAACAATACCAGATGGGTGTAGACGCTAAGGTTGAAAGTTTGGACGATCCAAATGTAACGGCACCGTTTTTGAGGGAATCTTCTGGACCTTATAGGTATGTTGTGTTTTCATTTTTGATTTAAACTTTAGTAATTAATGTTAAGCTAAAAAAATAACCATAAAAGATTACGGTTGAAAGTTTGAACTAAACTAGAGGTAGGTTATTTTTTTTTTTTTTGATTTAAAATTGATAAACACTAAATGTTTGAATCAAAAGATTGGATGATTCTGATGATTTATTAAACGATTTCCTGAATTTTATTGGTGGATATTTGTTTTAAATTTAGACTTAAACTTCTAAGATGAAAAGTAAGCATTATATATAAATAAAATAAATAATAAAAGTAAGCATGTACCTATATAAATAAGATTTTTTTAAAATGTATTTTTGTATTTATAACCTTATCTTACTCCCTAGATCCGGTTTCGTGGTCCTCGAACTACACAACCTACCCGCCGGTCGGTATATATTAACCCCCTCAACTTTCTACCCTGGTCAAGAAGGCCCCTTCTTTCTAGAACTAAAATCGACTTGCGAAATAACGTGCGAAGCTCGCAACTAGATAACGTGCAGAAGAGAGAATATTTGTCTCTTAAGAAATTGTCTATTTTAATTATTTTTGGGTGGTACTGATGTCATATCAAATATAATGAAAGATAGAAAAAGTATTATAAAGACTAAAATGACTTAAAATCTTAAAATACGAGTTGAACTCGCGATATTTTTATTTTAAAAAGTACGTGTTCTTTGTATGATACCATACATGAATGTAAATTTAAAATATTAATTGTTGGTTCAAAATATTACTTATCGTAGAGCTTTTTATTATAAAATATATAATAATTTATTCTTGATAGAAATTTATAATAATAATTAACTCTTGTTTCAAAACATATTATTCAAAAATAAATGAATTGGGCAGCTTTTTGTTGCCTTTTTAAAAATAAAATAGAAAAAATACAGTTATATTTTATATGACACCAGTAACATGGTCGCAAAGACCATACAATGAAATTGCAAGGTTTAAGCACATGTTTAGTTAGTTAAATGAATTTAATTTTACAGCTTTTACAAATAATTGAATTGTTTTTATTAAAGAAGAAATTGGTATACAATTTTATCCTAACTTCTATTTTTATTATAAAATTGAAACGATTGTAAAGTATGCGTGTAATAGAATGAGATAACGAATATAAAATCATATTAATTTAAAAAACATTTTTGGCTTATTATGAAATTGTTATTTTTTTCGAAATAAAAACGATTCGATTATGAATATATTAAGATGCTTTTTACACATGTCTAAGTTATGTTAATAAGTAAATTTTTAAATAATATTGACAGTTATTGAATATTAAATTAAAAACATAACAAAACGTGAATTTATTGTCAATTATCAATTAAAAGTTATATTTAATTCATACAAGTTCATGTCAAACTGTTTGACTTATATATTTTATGATTTCTAAATACAAAAATCTCATGTAATTTTTTCAAATAAGTTACATATGTTAAAAATTAAAATAATATTTTAAGAAACATATTATATATGTATATAAAGTGGGCCAGATAAACGAAATGTTCTTTAATACGCAGTAAAAGATAGGGATTTTGTTGAATATAATGGAATCAATTCGTTTTATTACTGAAATAATTTGAAAAAACTGTAACAGCTAGTTTTGTGAAGAGAATATTCAGTAATTTCACCAAAACAATATGCCGTCTGTACTACATACACTATTATTATTATTATTATTATATTAATTATGAAAACGCCGATATGATAACATAAAAATATGAATTATTAATTATTAATAAGAGAAAGAAAGAGAGAGAGAGAGAAAGAGAGAGAGATAGGTGAGATTAAGATATTATGTTCTTTCTCTTTCTAAGAATTAAAAATTTCGCGCCAGCTTATGACTCGCCTACTTTATCAGCGTATATAATATTTCTATGATTTTATTTCTATTTAAAATATAATTTTTGGCTTAAAAATGAGCTCGAACGCAACAATTATCATAACATGTTTTAATATTTATAATTGCTACGAATTTTTTTTTGGTAACTTTGTGATTGTGACAATATATTTAAAGTTTATAAAATAAAAACAACAATTATATTTATGAATATTTTTAAAATAAGTATTTTTTAAATTAATGTCTCAGTTGTGATTATAATATTTTTTTCTTTTCTACGGATCTTTAGTTGCTTGTTATTGCACTGTGATAATTTAATATGTAAGCATTTGTTCACTGTAAGACGTATCAAATTTTATAGAGCGTTATTATATGTTTTTATACTATTTTTTGTGTTTTTATTACCTTTCTCTACGCTTAGCCTTTTGAACAGATAAACGATTAGGTTGAAGCAGTACCTACAATATAATACATCTATAATCTATATATTAATACGTGAAGCAAAAACTTTGTACCCTTTTTTTAAAATGCGCGGACGGAGGAGTATGAAATTTCGCACAATTATAGTTTAGATAGAGAAGAAGTGCAGAATGCTAATATTTTTTTAAAATTATACATAAAGTATAACTTAAATTAATACAAAAGCATTACACACACTTACCCATGTATTTGACACACACATGCTTTTGCCTACTATTTTGTTGATTGTCAAAGTCTGTAGTCAAGTTGAAAATTTTAAAAAAGGGTTCTTTATTTTTATAATTATTTGGTTTTTTTTGAATTTTATTATGGCCGAATTTCGACCTCTGGGCGACCACTAGTAAGTATAAACGCGCAGACCACGACCAACATAATTATGCATAATATATGTAAACTAGCTTCTGCGCGCGACTTCGTCGGCGTGGACTCCGCTCCTATTGGTCTTAGCTTGATGATATATAGCCTATAGCCTTCCTCGATAAATTGGCTATCCAACACTGAAAGAATTTTTCAAATCGGACCAGTAGATCCTGAGATTAGCGCGTTCAAACAAACAAACAAACAAACAAACAAACAAACAATCAAACAAACTCTTCAGCTTTATTATATTAGTATAGATATAATTTCATGTGCTAGCATCGAACCTGCGATCACTAGCTTATCACCCTGTGGCTGTGTTGTACCAAAGCGTCATCTATAGTTTGTTACAAAATTTGATATTTTCTTGGAAACCTCAAGATACCGAGGTAAGCTGGAAAAATTGTTTTTCATTACACGGCCTGTTATCTTGATACGACGAACTTTGTACAAAGTTCGAAGATTATTATTGATAAAATTTAAGGAATGGTTTACATATATCACCATAATATTTTTGTAAAGCCCAAGAAATCATAATAAAATTATATACATATAGTAAACATTAAACAAGGACTTGAAGGATATTGATGTGAAGGCGCTCATGAACCAACGCATGCACACACATATTTAATGCAAGTATCTCAACAAATATTACTGTGTATCTGTAATTAAAAAAAGTGTGTGTGTACTGATGTACGCACGTAAGAAGTTCTACTTCGTTGACCAGCTAACTTCAGGGTGTCGGTTTTTTGTGACGGTGTACGCGCGCATCGTATAAATGTACTCTCGTCATTTTTTCCTAACGCGCCAAAAGAAGTAGGTAGATACCTATAACTTCAAAAATATTTTTAACTAGCCGACCCGTGCCCACTTCGTTGGGCGTTATAATCCATTTCACATAAGAAGGGTACGGTGAAATTTGATATGTTCCAATACACTCTCACTATTTTCAGCAAATCAGATAAATATAATTAATGTTTTAAAATCACCAATTAATTTCTAAGGCAAATAATAATGCTTGATTAGATTGAATTGTTGACACGGCACGTCAGAGGGCGCAGGTTCAAATCCTGCTGATTTAAAATCTTTATATATTTTTATCTTTTTCCTTTTATCTTGTCACTCCTGAATAGTGTAGCTTTCTGTTAGCGAAAGAATTTTAATGATCGGATCAGTACCTATTTGCGAAGATTACCCCGTATATACAAACAAAGTTATAAACTTTACCTCTTTATAATATTAGTATAGATAAAGTACGTACGGACACGTGAATTTTTTAAGTGAAACTTCTTTAGGCGCATGAGGGGTAAAATTTGAGTGACCGGTAACGCAGCAGCGTCATGACGGTCAGTACTTGGATGGGTGACCGCCTGGGAACAATTAAAACAAATTAACTTCACGGACAATATCCCTGACCACTCATAACAAACGATAGGGTCACTTTTATCACCACAAAACTTTGATACCATTATAGAATCCTAACCTACATACCTGCACTAATTTATTTACTTTTCATATAAGTCTGACTATACGTCACACGTGCTTTGAAGTTATGTTAGTAATAAAACTACTAGATACTAAACTGTTTCCCGTTGGGAAAATTAAAAATATATAATATACAATTAATATCTGATCTGGCGAACTTTGTACCGACATTTTTTTGCAAAAAAAAAGAAATTACTCCTTTGCAGTGGTATGGCGGCCATTGGGAACTGTCGGAAAAGTATGGCAAGGTGATTTTCGTGAATGGCTACTCGACGATTATTAGCTATGCAAAAATTAGCCTGGTACAAATGGTTGAATTGTTTTATTTAAATTAATGTATTCGCGTCGGTATGGCGGGCTGTAAGTCGCATCCGAGAAGTATGGCATTACGCTACCGCCTACTTCTTTTTTTAACCGACTTCCAAAAAAGGAGGAGGTTCTCAATTCGACACGTATGTTGAACTTTTGACTGGGTGGACCGATTTCGATCAATTTTGTTTTAATTGAAAGGTTTTGCGTGTCATGTGGTCCCATTTTAATTTAATTGAGATCTGACAAGTATTTTTAGAGTTATATCTAATAATGTGTATTTACGTGACTACTTTTTCGTCGACCTACGTTATATTATACCGCATAACTTTTTACTCTGTGTACCGATTTCGATGATTCTTACTTTAATCGAAAGCTAATACTTGTCTTGTAGTCTTGTTTAAATTAGATCGAAAACTGATTACAACTTTTTGAGTAATCTTTAATAGCGCGTATTTACTTGACTATTTTTTCGTCTTATTGCGTTGTATTACTTGTCGATGTAATTGAAGTCGGTTTTTTTTCGTTTGCGAGCAAACACAATTATTTCGACTATCTGAAACTAAAAACATTTTTGTGGAACAAATCGTTCGACACTCGTTATTTATCCCAGTGTTCCGCAAACTTATTGTGTTCAAGGTACACCTAGGAATAGGAAAATATTTTGGAGGTACACCACAAATAAAAAATAATTTTTTAGGTAACATTAACCAACATTTATTTATTAATCACCGAAACAATATTTATTATTAATCAATAAACGTAAACTTCATTTTTCCGAGGCACACCAATAAACGACCGCGGCACACCAGTGTGCCGCGGTACACCCTTTGCGGAACACTGATTTATCCGACGCGTTCGATTAACGTCCACGCGATTGGGCCGCCGCCGGTGCGAGCGCTATGACCATCATTTTCCTTTTTGCCTTAACGTAATTAGACCCCTGACGAACCGCCATACTGGTACAAATGACCTAATATTTTGTGTCACTATCTCCCGGTCTAACATATTTACAATGGAGTGACTGGAGCAAAAATCATTTCTATCTGTATTATTTGTAAGTTAAACAATAAAATCAAAACAAAAACAAGTAAGTCAGTTAAATTTTTAGTGAATTAAAAAGCCTACTATCTATTGTTTATTTTTTACAAAAATTCATCACATCATCACTTCAGCCTATCGCAGACTCGCAGTTTACTGCTGGACATAGGCCTCCACAAATTCGCGCCAAAAATGGTGTGAACTCATCTGTGTGTTGCCCTTACCACACTGGGCTGGCGGGTTGGTGACCGCAGGGCTGGCTTTGTCGCACCACGGCACCAAAGACGCTGCTGCCCGTCTTCGGCCTGTCAGGTCTGTGTATTTGAAAGTCAGCAGTTGGATGGTTATCTCGCCATCGGTCGGCTTTATAAGTTCCAAGGTGGTAGTGGAACGTGTTATACCTTAGTCGCCTCTTACGACACCCACGGGAAAACAGAGGGTGGCTATATTCTTTACTGCCGTAGCCACACAGCTTTACCGAATTATAGCAGGTTTATTTATGTTATAATACAAAATTTGTCTTGACTGACGTGTGCGGGAAGCCCTTAAGAGTGGATAATGAAAACACGTGTATCCTCAGGGCAAAATCTAAATTACGTATTTACCTTGTTCTGATTAAACGCCTCAGTTCAGGTGCTTGATAAACTTCTAAGAAATAATTATTAATTATCGCTTTATAACTTCTGAACATATTTCAAAATTAAATTATTTACTGAATAATGTTCGGCGTTATTAAATTTGTATGTCGTGCTATATAGGTATAAGCAAAATTACTCGTGGAATGTCGAGTTGAACGTTAAAATTATTATTTTGTTCTGTAAGGAAGATAATAGGATGTACCAACATTATTAAAATAAGATTCTTACGATTTTTGTGTGACATTATTACAATAAATAAAGGTATAATAAAAATTTAACAAAATTTACGTTAATTTATTGTTGTAAAATATGCACAAACATAATATATCTATAAATATACCTACTATATTATATCTAGTGTTTAAAACTTAGAGTATAGGTAGGTATAGGTAGGTACATTGTTTAAAAGGTACGTTCACGTCTCACAACCGTTTAATTTTAATTTTCGTTAAATTGGTCGATAGTACAGGTTCACTCTATTCCTACAAATCGTAAATAATCATTCTACTTAATTTATACATTAAGAACACAGTACCTACTTGGTATAAAAAAAGATTTGAGTGTGTTTGAAGAGCATACCAGTACTTACATAAATTCAAATCGCTGCCCTAGAATAGTTAAAACTAAAATAGTAGGTACCTGTACTGAGAAAATTTAATGAGTTACATTTAGAAGCCACATCATTAACTGAGATTCTCAATAGAAATATCGTTAAGGTGACTGTGGTTTTCATTGTCTCAATGTGGTTTGACCTAGAAATAGTAAAAGTTAATTCTTATTGTATTTCGTACTCTAGGTAGGTACAAATTTTATAATAAATCTGTAGATATAATTATGATTGAAGGAATATGAAGCGAAACATACACAAAATATGGTGTGAATATGAAATTTTATAAAAGTTTAAATTTAGACAACCAAAATTGGTTTAGGTAATTAAGTTGTCAGAAGATTGTTGACGTCATTTCGAAATTTATCCCACTTTTGAGCTAATATGACTGTACATTGAGGCTTCATTTACGGAGACGCGGAGAGTCGCGCGTCGCGTTTGGCGTGGCGTCGCGCGTGTGAAATCACGACGAGTAACGTATGGAAATGAACGCGTGTAAAATCGCTTCTCCGTAAACGCAATCATCCAACCCCCTACATTTGAATTTAGTGCGGGCCGCGCAGTCTATCGCGACGCGCGACGCGCCATTATGTCTCCGTAAATGAGGCCTAAGTTTGAACTTTTACTGTAGCGCCGAGTTTTCAGAACACATCCCGAAACATCGGTAAAAGTTTTGAATCCTTGCAGGGGTAAACATTACGAACGTGGTCCAGTTCCGGGGTCACTTGGGTGGGCTGGTACTTAACATCGGGACATTTTTTCCGCATCTATGAAAACTGTGGAATTACCTTCCTCCTGAGGTTTTCCCTGAGGCCTGAGCACTATAATTTGGGAATTTTAAAGCGTCGAGTGTAGTGACATCTTTTCCCTAAAGGCCGGCAACGCACCCGCAACTCCTCTTATGTTGCAGATGTCCATGGGCGACGGTAGCCATTTAACACCAGATGGTTTTCCTCTTATGGGAATTCCCCTCTGATGGGGTTTGCCATAGGTTTGTTATAAAAAAAAAAACAAAGCTTAAAACGTTGTAATAATTAACAAGCTTTATTAAAATTGGTCTTATCGGTAAAACATTTTTTCATAATATTCTTTTTTTAACTTTTTTTACCCACTACTCGAGTTTCATCAGCAAAATTAGCTGCTCTGATCCTCTGTAAGGGTAGCTTTTAACTGAATCAATTTAATAATTTGAAAATTAAATATGGCGGTTGCATTAGTGCCAAAATATCGATAACTCAGAATGTCCAACGACAAACATGGCAAATATCCACTTTTATAATATGAATCAAATGAAATAAATGTGTTTTACTGCTAAAATGATCTAGGAATAAACAAAGTAAACTTTTGTCACTAAAGGGTTCAAACAAACATTCATAATCTTTAGATTCATTATATCAGAATCGATTACCTACTAATTTACGGATATTAGTTACTATCATTTCCATAAACAAATTAATTTGCCAAATAATATAATAAATTAAAGTGTGCTTGAACGAGCTGTACAAAATGGACGCAACAAACGGATACAATATGAATTGCAAATTAAACTTGGGTCACTACTTGACTGAATTTGTATTTAAATGATGTTAATGCTGAACACTGAGAATTAAACAATTATTGTATCTTGTTATCGTATAAAATTGCATAGATTTAATCATTGTGATATTATGTCTTAATATAATTATATCTACAGGCAATTTTTGAACCAATGTGTAAAATTTTCAAGATTGCCATAATCGTGTATTGGCTTTCTCGATCTCTTTCCAATAATTCAGGATATAAATTTCGAAAGTGGTTATCTCCAAATCAGAAGATTCTTAAAAAAATTTAGATGACTACATATATAATAATAAATTTAGAAAATCCAAAAGTGCACGTGAAAGTGTAATTAATTATTGAGTTCACCACTCATGAAAATACAAATTATGACTTGGTTTATTCGCATAGTTATTAGTTCGAAGATAATTAAAAAAAATCCTGAAAAGAATAACGAGTTAAATTATTGCATACTAGCGACCCGCCCCGGCTTCGCACGGGTGCAATGATGATACTAAATACTTTCAACAATAAAAGATACGTTAGAAACCTCTAATCTAAAATTATCAGTGTTTTTCTACCATATTATGCATGTATTATACATATAAACCTTCCTCTTGAATCACTCTATCTATTAAAAAAAAACTGCATCAAAATTCGTTGCGTAGTTTTAAAGATCTAAGCATACAGACGGCGGGAAGTGACTTAATTTTATAGGTACTAATTACTATGTATAAAGATAAAGATGCCCATGTGCAGGCATAGTAGGCGCCGAACTTTAAATGCTTCGCTGTTAATTACTTCTAACGACGATCTGAAAACCTATTCATCTGATTGATATAGTGTAAAGGGCAATTTTAATCTGCATTAAATTCCTAAGCTAACTAAAATATTTGTTTGGATAAGGATTAATACTGAACTAAAGAAAATAGCTTGGAAAATAACGTAATGTTTTTAATTAAAAATTTGAACATAAAAGTGGTTATTGTAAGTCAACCGTAAGAGATAGAGATATGCTATCGCGGACTTTTTTGTAGCATTTTTATAGATTTAGAATTCGCTAGTACATTACTCCACTGTATCTTTGCTAGTTTACGCGGCGTTTGCGTGGAAAGCTCCCAGTTGGCGCGATTTTTTGCGACTTCTTCAACATTTATCGCCGTATTTCTGCTAATTTACATAAAAGTATACTAAATGATATACATAAACCTTCCTCAAGAATCACTCTAGCTATTAAAAAAAACCGCATCAAAATTCGTTGCGAAGTTTTAAAGATTTAAGCGTACAAAGGGACATAGAGACAGAGAAAGCGACTTTGTTTTATACTATGTAGTGATGATAGTGACTACCTGACCCAGCGAACTTCGTATCGCCTAACAGTCGATTCTTTAATTTTTTTTTAATACTTATCCTTCCCGGAACCCCTCTACTAACACTTAAACCTTATTGTGTGGTATTAAAGTTCAAATTGACTTTTAAGTATTATTACGAATCTTTTGTATGGGAATATAGAAAACTGTTGTTTCAAGCAATTTTTTTAAATTTTTCTCTCCGTATGAACCATCCTCGTACTTCAAGAAATATTATAAAAAAAGAATTAGCGAAATCGGTTCAGCTGATCTCGAGATTTGCGCTTAGCAACATATTCAGATATTCATTTTTATATATATAGAGATATGGCATGCTTAATTTTTCTCTTTTTTCGTTATTTAGCTCAAATTGCATACAGAAATAGCGTGCCGTTTTCGAGTTTAAATTTTGTTATAAATCTATGCAGTTCTTTTTGAGTTCTGTTTGTTATTACATATAGACAAACTCGATGAATTTTATAAGACATAGATGAAGCAGTTTAAAACTTATATAAAGAGATTTTTTTAAATTGTCTTGCTCATCTTTGAAACGAATTAACGATACCTACAATTTTTAAGAAGAAAATGCTAAACTCCATCTGTGACTTTTAAAAATAACAATTAACCTCGTCAACATGATCAAACTATTTATATCCAAAAATGGATTTATGATGATGTTTTTGAAATCTCATAGATGGCGCTGCTTTAAATTTGTCTTGAACTACTGATATTCATTTAACTCGTAACAACAACATTCAAATTAATATGCGTCGTTAGATTACACGTTGTTACAGAATTCGTTGAGTAATAAAGGTTCACTGCTCATTCTCCATAGGTGATAGTGTGATAATATGTAGCCTGTATGTTGACGCGACTTCTTAATAATATTCGTACCAAATTTGAAGTGAATCCATGCAGTACTTTTTGAGTTTAACCCGGACATACGTTTGAAGAAAAAAGGTTCACTGCTCGTTCCCCGTAGGTGAGAGCGTGACAATATGTAGCCTATGTTCTGACCCGACTTCTTAATAATATTCGTGCCAAATTTGAAGTAAATCCATGCAGTACTTTTTGAGTTTATACCGGACATACGTTTGAAGAAAAATGGTTCACTGCTCATTCCCCGTAGGTGATAGCGTGATAATATGTAGCCTATGTTCTGACCCGACTTCTTAATAATATTCGTGCCAAATTTGAAGTAAATCCATGGAGTACTTTTTGAGTTTATCCCGGACATACGTTTGAAGAAAAATGGTTCACTGCTCGTTCCCCGTAGGTGAGAGCGTGACAATATGTAGCCTATGTTCTGACCCGACTTCTTAGTAATATTCGTGCCAAATTTGAAGTAAATCCATGCAGTACTTTTTGAGTTTATCCCGGACATACGTTTGAAGAAAAATGGTTCACTGCTCATTCCCCGTAGGTGATAGCGTGATAATATGTAGCCTATGTTCTGACCCGACTTCTTAATAATATTCGTGCCAAATTTGAAGTAAATCCATGGAGTACTTTTTGAGTTTATCCCGGACATACGTTTGAAGAAAAATGGTTCACTGCTCGTTCCCCGTAGGTGATAGCGTGATGATATGTAGCCTATGTTCTGACCCGACTTCTTAATAATATTCGTGCCAAATTTGAAGTAAATCCATGCAGTACTTTTTGAGTTTATCCCGGACATACGTTTGAAGAAAAATGGTTCACTGCTCGTTCCCCGTAGGTGATAGCGTGATAATATGTAGCCTATGTTCTGACCCGACTTCTTAATAATATTCGTGCCAAATTTGAAGTAAATCCATGCAGTACTTTTTGAGTTTATCCCGGACATACATACAGACAAACAGACAAACAGACAAACAGACAAACAGACAAAAATTCTAAAAACTATATTTTTGGCTTCGGTATCGATTGTAGATTACACCCCAAGTATTCTTTTAAAAAAATATTCAATGTACAGTTTTGACTTTCCTACCATTTTATTATATGTATAGATTATCAAAATTTGTGATGAAATATCCTACCTCTCTCAATCCTCTAAGTATACGTTATTCAATTAATTTGAACAAAATATTGCACGACTTTTAATGTAAAGCAATAAAGAGCTTTACGATCGAATTTTTTGCCTCTTCTCCTTAACTATTTTTGTCAGAGGTTTAAGAGTAATCGCTTACTGTAGGTACTTTTTATTTTGTGAGAGTAAAGCACAGCCTCCTTGGATATACCAATACCTAATGTCACTTTTTCTATAATTTTATTGAAATCCTGTTATAAACGAGTTTACCTTCAAATATTAAAACAGGAAACCAATAGCCAAAACAATAATATTATGTAATTAATAAATTAAAAAATAATGTTTAAATAAAATGTATGTTATTTTATTAATTAATAAAGACATTTATGAACTTATTAATAAATTTCCTCTAAGTTGCGCTAATCATGATAGATGGATTTTTAATCCTTCACGAGAAGCAAACACATTTTTCCTTTTGAGGTAAAGCTTATGCAGTCACGTTTTTGGACGTACCCGGATGACTGATATACACGTCTTTGAATTTTCGATAAAACATATAAGTTTTACGATGCTTCCCGTTACCGCAGCACGTGACAAGAATATAAATTTAAAATTAAGCGCGCGAAAATTTGGTGCTCGCTTTGATTTTAAATTGTGATCGGTTAATTCAAGATTTATCTTTTTTCTGATATGTAATGTGATTACATAAGACAAGGTTTTTTTTAATTTATTTTATTTTTTATATGTGTTTCAATTGTTTTATTTATTAATTGGCAAGGAAAAGTGCGCTTTAACTTACCTAAATTATTTTCATATTCTAAAAACTATAAACTAACTAATTAGGTACTTACTGAAACTACTTTTAAATTCAACAAATATATTTTGTAATTCGATTTAAAAAAGCCTCTGTGACACTTGGCAGGTTTTAAGCAGCAGAACTACTAATTATGACTGTATTTGTATATGGTCCTCAAAATTTTTATCATAATTTTAAGGATAAATATTACTCTGTACAAAAAGAAGGGGATTATTCCCTTTACTCGCGTTATTCACACACCTAATCCAGTGGGAAATTTTGGATCAATGATTATACACGTAATATATTACGTCATAATTACTTAAATTCATATGATGGATGTTCCAAAAGATTTGTGCTTAGATTATTACGTGATACATATACCGCGGCAACAAAGCAAGTGACGTGCTATGATAGATGGAACCGCTTCATTACCGTCGAAACACCATAGTTACACTAAAATATGTATGTATATAAATTTTAAGTTAAAGATATTATCAGTATATTGTACAACGTTTTTACCTGTACCGGAATGGAAAAGGTACTTAAAATTTAAAGAAAGTGTTGTGCCCTGTATTTAGATGATACCTAATTTACTACATATTTATTTGGCTAACCCGATGGCGCAGTGTGTAGTGACTTTGTCCTCTGTTCCGGGGGTTGTAGGTTAGATTTCCGTTCCGAGTTTTGGTGTAACATGCATTTATTTATATGTTGGTATATTTATCAAAAAAAAAATGTAGTTATAACAATCGGATATTACGTGTAAGTGTAACACAAGCATTAAGTTGCCGACCGTGTGTATGTTAATCACTACATAGTATAAAACAAAGTCGCTTTCTCTGTCCCTATGTCCCTATGTCCCTATGTATGCTTAGATCTTTAAAACTACGCAACGGATTTTGATGCGGTTTTTTTTAATAGCTAGAGTGATTCTTGAGGAAGGTTTGTGTATATAATTTAGTATACTTTTATGTAAATTAGCAGAATTACGGCGATAAATGTTGAAGAAGTCGTAAAAAATCGCGCCAACTGGGAGCTTTCCACGCAAACGCCGCGTAAACTAGCAAAGATACAGTTTAGTAATGTACTAGCGAATTCAAAATCTATAAAAATTCTACAAAAAAGTCCGCGAGAGCATATCTCTATCTCTTACGGTTGACTTACAATAACCACGTTTATGTTCAAATTTTTAATTAAAAACCTTACGTTATTTTCATAGCTATTTTCTTTAGTTCAGTATTAATCCTTATCCATATAAATATGTTAGTTAGCTTAGACATTTAATGCAGATTAAAATTGCCCTTCACACTATATCAATCAGATGAATAGTTTTTGAGATATCGTCGTTAGAAGCAATTAGCAGCGAAACATTTAAAGTTCCTAAAGCGCCTACTATGCTATGCCTACTGCGCGGCGAGTCAATCCCCTCTGCCCCGCATGACGCAACGCTCGACCACCAGTACATCTTTATCTTTATTAGAATTTAGATCATTAAAACTACGCAACGAATTTTGATGCGGTTTTTTTTAATAGATAGAGTAATTCAAGAAGAAAGTTTATATGTATAATACATGCATAACATGGTAGAAAAACACTGATAATTTTAGACTAGAGGTTTCTAACGTATCTTTTATTGTTGATAGTATTTAGTATCATCATTGCACCCGTGCGAAGCCGGGGCGGGTCGCTAGTGATAATTATTTTATACTAGCTGCCCGGACAGACTTAGATTAACTGGAAGTTACGAAAATTATATTTAATCTTCTTGTGTATTCTTCTTCTTCTTCATTATTAGATAAGTCTTAAAAATTATCTTCTTCTTAATTAAGTAGAATTTTAATTGTATGTTATTATAGAAAAAATCTTTAACACTTTGGGTAAGTTTTGATACATGATTTTTCATTGACTTGGGACGTTTATACGGTAAAACAATAAAAAACAAAGCGACTTACTTCCGCACCCGCTGGTAAATATGTAGTAACGGCAACGCAGTCACTGGCGGATCCAGGGGGGGGGGTCACGGGGGTCATGACCCCCCCCCTGGACTGTGTCCAGGACCTAGGTGGACTACTAATTAAAATTGTTAAACAAGATTTTTGTCACAATATAGGTATTTTTAAGTACATTACCTACATAGATTAATAAAATACCTACTTTTTACCTGTATCTATCATTATAAAATTTAAATTATAACTTATTTTTACTTGACCACGACTTTGTGACCCCCCCCCCCTGGCGCCTTGACCATGACTGTGACCCCCCCCTGGCGCCAAAGCTGGATCCGCCCTTGAACGCAGTTTTATTACAAAATTCAGAACGCTGCAAATTTATGCGGTCACGTAGCCACCGGCGGCTCCGGATAGGCTTGCAAGCTTAGCGGAAAAAGGTCGCAAATCGGGAGGTTATTTATTATCTATCGAGATCGTTACTTACGTTAGATACTGCTATGGATACCGAGAACTGTTACGTTTGGCTTACAAAATAATAAGTAAGGAGACGTTAAGGTTCATATAAGGTTGATACTCGTAGAATAAAATTAAAAAAAAAAACAAACCAAACAACAAAGCGCACAAAACAAAGCAATCAAACAAATCAAGAATATCTAATACAAGTACAATCATAAAACATGTTGGGAAATCTTCTATTAAACTTTACATACAATTTTCTATTCTACGTAAAACGAAGAAACGTTTCCAAGGCAGTAACTATCAAGTAAATAAGTAAAGGCAAGTGAAAAACGTGCGCTTACATGTCAGGTAAAAACTGCTCTGTGTTGGCTTTATCTGAAATATTATGTACATGTATGTGACAAGAACGTGTAATCATACCTTACTCTGAAAATTAACACACCCATATTGAATCCTAATGTCATTATAGATTAATAATCACTTCAGCCTATCGCAATCCACTGCTAGACATAGGCCTTCCCAAGTTCACGCCAAAAACGGCGTGAACATGTGTTTTGCTCATAATCACCACGCTGGGTAGGCAGGTTGGTGACCGCAGGGCTGGCTTTGTCGCACCGAAGACGCTGCTGCCCGTCTTCGGCCTGTGTATTTCAAAGCCAGCAGTTGGATCTTTATCCCGCAATCGGTTGCCTTTTTAAGTTCCAAAGTGAGTGGAACTGTGTTATCCTTAGCCGCCTCTTACGACACTCACGGAAAGAGAAGGGGTGGCTATATTCTTTATTGCCGTAACCACCCAGTACGTAATCCATCATATTAGAATCGATTTAGACCCTATAAATCATTTTAATAAAATAATACTGAATAATATATACATTACATTATCACGCTTATAAAAGAGACATTTAAAATGAGTTGCCAATTCCTTTTCTGCGAAAACCCCCTGAAAGATTTAATAAAGAAGTGGACATCATATAAATTTAAATGTAATCCGATCAAACTGTTAGCGAAAGTAATAAAATGTCTGTCGTTAAGTCCTACCGTTGTCGCTGTCCCTCCTTTCCAATTGAAGGGTTTGGGACGATGTTTGATTGTGATTTGTAAGTGAATTTATTTTTTGGATTGAAATGTGTTAAATAAAACGTTACGAAATCAGATTTGGTATATTTAGAAGCGGAATTGGGGAGAAAGAAAAGGGAATGGTACTGTACCTTTATTTTAATCAGTTGTTTTATTAGTTAAAATGATATAAAACGCCCACGTTGAAGTTTCTTATTAAATGGAAAACATTGTAGCCTGTGGAATTTTTTAAATTTTTTAAATTTCATGGTTATGAATACTATGATTTGTATGTAAAACGAGTTATCTCAGTATGGTCACGAGTTAAGTTTAAAGAATTTATTTCTCATAAGAACATAACGTTCACTTATAATGAGATACAATCAATATACTATATAGGATGTAATAATTTTTACCTCTGGAGCGCTTAATCGTAATATTTATAATTACATTGTATAAACGTGTTCTTTTAATTTTTATTTAAAAATATTTATGTTGTCCGAACCTTTAATATGATTTGGTAAATTATTATATAGCTGCACTCCCTCAAACAATACTGTTTTCTGACCATACTTTGTACGTACCTACACTAGTCAGCATTAATTTGTCCTTGTTTCTTAAATTGTGTTTAGTTATTTTTTTTATCAATTTTGATGTTAGAGTGTATTGAATTGTTTGGTTCACCCGTGCTTTGCAATAGTTCTAAAATATCTGTAACTGTAATTCAAAATGACCAAAGAACAAAAATGGTCAACATAGTATTTAAATATTTCATAACAAAAGTTAGGTAATATTGGGATTATGGATATCATTTGACTATTAACTAAAACGTGACTTGTTACTTACTTTTGGTGCAAGAAGTTACAAATTAATATTGTTGCACTTGGGTGTTGTCGAAGTCTGTTGTAATATTATTAACATTTGTAGGTCGTTTAGCTTATAAACAAAATATATTTATTCAAAAAAAGCTGCATAAAGCTAGTTTTATATATAAAAAATACAAACTAAAACTCTTGTTTCACTGGTGTGCTGTATAAAATTTTTATTAAATTATTATGAACATGAAAGAAATATAACCGTAAAATGTAAAAGAAAATATTGCCTCCACCGCGGCATATAAAATAAACAGACCTCCCGCCGGTTTCTTTCATGTATAACGAATATGATTACACGAATTTTTCTTACTACATAAAACTTGTATGAAAATTATAATAGAAAATAAATGTTTTAATGAAATTAAAAAAATATATATTTACAATTCACAATTTAACAACTAAATATTTACAGATAGTTATGGTACAAATCATGTCCGCGTGGAATGATGCCCAGAATGCTGGCAGCAATTCGCCGTTGAATCGCTATGCCGATTCTCCAGCCTTCTTGTCACCAGCCGGGCTAGCATGCGTACAACGAGATATTCTCTTGACGAGAGAGATAGATAATGTCTACATCGAGTATTTTCTCGATTACCCTAGCATGCGCAATACGAGAGACATAATTCTCTTCCGAAGACTAAACGGAACGGAAACGCCATGGTATACAAAAGATTTTATAATAATATTTATAATTTTAATATATTTCGTTTATCGTAGTCTTTGAAAATTACGATGTCATGTTAGCCCGTAGAGATAACTAAAATTTCTTGTTATCTCTTCAATTGTCGTGACGAGAAGAGTATCACGTGCACGAATGTTAGCTACTGTAGACATAAAGAGATAATACGAGAAAAGGGGTAGACAAACTTTTGTCGTGGTGCGCATGCTAGCCCTGCAGTAGAGGCAATAAGGCGATGATTATTTATTTATAACATAAAATATTATTTATTAAAAAAATATTACAATGTTGATTTTTAAGAGCGTTACTTAAGCATTATCACGTATGTACACAGACTAAATATTAATTAGTTTTTAAAATTAAAAAACGTAATATCATAATGAAACCTATGATGAAAAGCATAGTATTGTAAGAACCATACTCAAAATAAGTACATACAATGAAACGCTATCAATACTTAATATTACGAAGAAGAAATAATTGCAGGCCTCCAAGGAGCTTGAGCTTCACTGTCACAAAATGAAAAAATCGGGAATCGCTTACCTACTCTTAATCATCTATATTTTTATAAAAATGCATTAATATTCTATAAAATACACACTTTTGTACTGAATACACATTTAGCTATAAATTAAATGTCTTTGAAGTATTTGTTGAACATTGTTATACCTAGTAAAAATAATCGATTGAATAAATATTATTTTGAAACGTCAACATTTTGGATGTACAGAAAAAATCGCGATAATCACTTGACGAAATCAGCTTTTTTTAATTATGTGAGGAAACTATAAATTAACCATGAAACCTATGGAGTATGTGCTTTTCCAAATTTTTGTGTATGTAGGAACTTCACCTACGCCAATTAGTACCTACGCTATATTTTATAGGGAGAATACGCAAGTTAATCCAAGGCAGGATAATCTATACTAATATAATAAAGCTGAAGAGTTTGTTTGTTTGATTGTTTGTTTGTTTGTTTGTACGCGCTAATCTCAGGATCTACTGGTCTGATTTGAAAAATTCTTTCAGTGTTAGATAGCCCATTTATCGAGGAAGGCTATAGGCTATAATTATATCATCATGCCAAGACCAATAGGAGCGGAGTCCACGCCGACGAAGCCGCGCGCAGAAGCTAGTAGTTACATATTATATATGTGATCATAATTATTATTAAAATATAAAAGAGGAAATCCTAAATTCGACAGAATTCTTTTTACGCTACGCGTTGTTTAAACTTAAGGTTGGTCCCTAAATTTATCCCATGCCATTAAAAGGATTATCCCATTTCTAAGAACAAAAGTTAAGGATAAAAAAGAGCTTATGATAATTGTTTATAACGATTAGGGATTAAAATAAAATCGCATGTTAATAATAACCATGACAAAGAAAATTATAAGATAAAGAACGGGAAATATTACATACGTTTTCTTGTGAAACAATTACTTTCTTTTTTTCATAAAAGATACACTTAAGTCTTAAGAATAAATACAATAAAACTGAACTTAAAAATAATGTCATAGTCAAGTTAGATTTCGTAAGTTAGACAACATTATTTTTGTTTAACAATAAAATGAAGTGTGTGTGTCAGCTACGACGAACGACTGGAGTTTACTCCTTCAGATCGACTGTCTAAATAGGCACATACTAGTCTGATGAGCTGATGACAATACAACGAGCTGATTTATCTGCGTGCCTACAAGAATCTAAGAGTTGTCTTGTGATAGAAGTCAGATTTTTAAGTAAATATTTTGAGTACACAATATTTTTCATCAATAAATTACAAAGATTTTTTATTTTTATTTGTTAGTAAAATGTATACTGGCCTGACGAACTTATTACCGCCTTACTTTTTTTCGTGAATACAATAATTATAAATATATAGAAATAAAATATTGCCTCAATATATTTTTAATTTGAACAAAGTTGCATATCAGTCTAAATCGGTCCAGTTGTTTTTTAGATTAGCCCGGACAAACATCGTGACAAGAGATTTATTACATAAAAATATGATTTATTACATAAAAAATATGTGACTAGAATGTTAAGAATATCGAAGATTATTTTATCGCTAAGAAAAAAAAAAACTGGATTTAATTACACTAACTAAAATTTAAAATAATAATTGTTAAAGTATAGTATAGATAAAATATAGTTAATGTACTACATAATACTTGTTACTCTTATATTGAGCAGATTATTTATTTATTTGTAAACGTTTACAATAAATCTACTCCTTATGGTTGATATAAGAGCTAGCCGCCTTAAGTTATTTTCTTTTGAAGGGCTTTCTTGACACTATACTCACTTTCTAAAACTTTTATTCAATAGAGGAAATTCGGCAATGAATCACGTCTAACTTTTGAGGTAATAAATAAAAAAATATGGTTACTTTAAGGCTATTCCGGCCACAAATTGTATTGACTTTACCCTACCCTTGTCAAGCCGTGATTTAAACGAATCCTTTCGTGGTAGCCGTATTGATAATGACCTCAGTTTATTATAGCTACCGTGTTGTATATTGAAATAGCGAAAGTTAGACCAATAATGAATATATACATATAGGTACCTACATTATATAAATTACTAGCTTCTGCGCGCGACTTCGTCGGCGTGGGCTCCGCTCCTATTGGTCTTAGCGTGACGATATATAGCCTATAGCCTTCCTCGATAAATGGGCTATCTAACACTGAAAGAATTTTTCAAATCGGACCAGTAGATCCTGAGATTAGCGCGTTCAAACAAACAAACAAACAAACAAACAAACAAACAAACAATCAAACAAACAAACTCTTCAGCTTTATTATATTAGTATAGATAATACCTACTGGTAAATAATTCCTTATACCTAAGATTTACGTTAGGGCAGAAAAACTTATGAATGAAACGCGTCTCACCACTGAAAAGTGCAGTGTTATCAGGTGTCCCACCAAATTGGTAGTAGGGATGTTACAGGTTTGTAGCAGATCAGAACCGTTAATTTTTGAAAGTCCTACGTAGTCTATTAATTAATTAATTATCTAGTTGTGTAATTATAAGCCTCTGACGATGAATCATTATCAAATCATGAAAAAAAATCAGTGAATTGAACCAATGTTAATAATTATTAATTTTAGAAAAGTATTTTTGGATTAAAAACATTTCGTTGTACATTATCATTTGTATTATCTACCTACTAATCTTTTAAGTACTAAACTTTAATTTAATTTATTTTAATAAGAATCACCAACAGAATTACCTATATCTTTAAAAAATTACAAAATGTTTTTGTGGTTAAGTGCTATGTACACAGATAATAATTATGTATCACTTATAAGGCGTTTACAGCATTCGTTTTAGACAAATAAGTCTTCCGATTATAATATAAACTTAAATGTTCCAAAGAAAATTAAAATGTTATGAATAAATAGGATAATAACTTATCGCCAAAAACCAAATTATGAAAAAATATATAAGTAAATTATTAAATAGAATTAATGATTTAATTTTTTAAGTATAATTTATTTTGCAATGTTTTTTTTAAGTTCAAACTAACACAAACTACTACTCGATGCGAAGGAGATATGTTTTGTACAAAATATATTGAAAGGTATTGTAATGTAGGTTGTTAACGTATGTTTATATATATAAAAATCTTTTGACAATACTACATTTATTTTAGTTTAACCGTTTTTCCGTTTATAAGCTACAGGTTTTGCAATAAGGCCACTTTCTGAGACGAATGTGAGCGAAAATCAAGTTAAAGTTACAGCGAGGTTATAAAAGTTTGCTTCACTTCACGCCACCCGCCCGGTGAAAATCTTAAATCTTATCCAACTCGCAATAAGCCGGGAGACGGGAGCTACACAAAAATGATCTTCGATTTTGAGTTTATTTTGCTTTTTCGTCTACAACGCTTTTATTAAGTGAAAATATACGAAAAAAGTTGGAAAGAATTTCTATTTGTATTTATAATAGCCAAACTTACTGTTTTCAAGATTCCCTGTTGAGTTTAATTAGTTAAATTTAAAATACCTTTGTTATAAGTTTAGTTATATTGTTATTGGTACACTATTGAAAAATTATTATTGAAGCACTATTATAAGAAGAGTGATTTTTTGGTATAACAACCTTGTAATTCTACAATACAAACGTGCAATACATTAGAATAAATGAGCAAAAAAAAACTAGATTTATTTCGGATCGGATATAAATCCATACTAATCCATACTAATATTATAAATGCGAAAGTATCTCTATCTGTCGCGCAATCACGCCAAAACTACTGAACAGATTTAAATAAAATTTGGTATACAGATAGTCTAGAGTCTGCGAAAGGACATAGGCTACTTTTTAATGCGAATAAAAGGGTGTAAGGGGTTGAAAGGTGGGAATGAAAATTTGTATGGAACTATGTTCGTGTTTCGTAACTGTCAAACATTTAATGTTCATCCCGTCGATATGGTAAACTCTCCGATAAAATTAAAAGAACGTATTTGAATAAAGGTTTCGAATCGACAACATATATCCACAATATACGGATAGTGGCGTATTTTACATTTTAAAAATGTATAATAATGTCAGTAATGAAAACGGATTGACATAACATAATTATATTGGTTGTCAAATATAAAACGTAGTGGTTATAATATATAGGCCAGTCAAATTGTACATTAAAATCGCAAATGGTCTGCTAGTTCTGCTTTTTTCATATGTTGTTAGGATCAGTACCAGTAGTGTAAATCCAGTTTTGCAACTTCGAAAGACCTGTGGTAACTTTGGGGCGCTCGAAAAACCACGAAATTTTGGCACTTGTTTCGGTTTTTTCACTATATCTTCCAAAGTATGCATTTTTATAGAATACATGTAGGATACATTTTTAAAGTAGTTTAAATTAGCTACAATTTGAGCCCAAAACCAGCTCTGTAGGTCAAATAGAAGCCGAGATACAGCTCTTCAAAAGTTGATCGTTTTTTCCAAAAAAGTGAAGTTTACAGTTTTGACCAAATTTGGACCCAAATTTCGGTGGGAAATACTCATCCTACGACGAACGTCGACCTACAGAGCTGGTTTTAAGATCAAATTGTAGCTAATATAAACTACTTTATAAATGTATCCTACATGTATTCTCTAAAAATGCATACTTTAGTAGATATAGTGAAAAAACCGAAACAAGTGCGAAAATTTCGTGGTTTTTCGAGCGCCCCAAAGTTAGCACAGGTCTTTCGAAGTTGCAAAACTGGATTTACACTACTGGTACTGATCCTAACAATATATCAAAAAAGCAGAACTAGCAGACCATTTGCGATTTTAGCCCTTTTTATGTACGATTTGACTGGCCTAATACTCTTTGGTCAAATATTTATGCGTGCGTTCAGAAATTTATTTAGTGTAAACTAAGGAAAATATATCAAGCTAATTAAATCTTATACTATTGAAAAAAAGGAAAGCATTTTTTTCCCTCAAATCAACGCAGGTGAAACCGCGGGGCACAGCTAGTAAATAAATAAATACATTTTTAATCTTTTATGAAGACTAGAACAATTATATAAGAACTCAGATTGTTGAACAATCAACATGGTTTGTTTTTGGGTATATTGTATTCAACCTTGATAAAACGAAACCAATAATTAGAACCTTAATCAGCCTGTAAATGCCCCACTGATGGACACAGGCTTCTACATATGAGTGAAGTAATGGAGCAGCACTAAACTGCTCCACTAGTAACAATACTTGACGGGTATCTATGATTTACGTGCTTTCTGAGGCATGTTGGCCGTTGGGTAAGTTCATCAATAAACATTTCAGTCCAGTTTTCAGTACAGTTCAGAAATAAACGATGGTACAAATAACTGCTCCGAGCGGAATCAATACTACTACAAGCGGTGTTAAGGCAACACATCACCGCTACTCTGGTATAAGAAGTATCACGAAGAAGTGTAAAGAAACCAACTGTGAGAAAAAGAAAAATAAATGCGAGTCGGACTCGCGGACCGAGGGTTCCGTAAAATAATTATTAAAAATATTTTTATTTTATGATGTAACTAAAATTTTATAGGTAGATACTTTTCGCAATTTTACCTTTATCAGCGCTATAAGAAATTGCCTTGTACCAAATTTGAAGATTCTGAGTTCACGGGAAGTACCCTGTAGGTTTTGATTTCCTTGCGAGTGTCCAAATTTGCACCATAAACGGCTGTATCTTTTGACTGCGTTGGCTTAGAAGTTTGATTTTTTCACAGCTCCAAGAGACAGTAGACTTGAGTATTTGACTATTTGATATGAATTTCAGCTTGATGCCTCCACGCGTTCCTGAGAAAAAGGGTCTTGACAGACAGACGGACAACAAAGTGACCCTATAAGGGTTCCGTTTTTTCCTTCTGAGCTGCGGAACTCTAAAAAGCAGCACAACAAAATAACTGTATATACTGTGGGCGAAGAAGCAGTGTTTTCAGTTTTTAGCTAGTCAAAGGCACGTAGAGTATTGTAGCACGTATATCCACATCAAAGGGGTCTCTAAGACGAGTGAAAGGCGTATCTCTACAGTCGGATACCGACGTTGCCTTGGGCTCAACTTCCGCAACCTAGTTCTATTTGGTTTTACTTACATTAGCACCTACAATGATGTTCTAAGTAAAATATCCTCTATCGTACGTCAGTAGCTGTCCGTTAGCATTGAAATGTTATGTTATCCCATATGTTATGCTATCCCGTAGATAATCGTGCAATTTAGAGCAGAATACTTAGTAAGTATAATAATAATTTAAAAATATACCCGAGAATTATTCTCGAGAAATAAAATAAATAAATTTTGATTTTTCTTTTTACCCGACTGCCAAGGAAGGGTTATGTTTTTCGCGCGTATCTTGTATGTATGTATGTATGTATGTATGTAATATTCTTAATTACCTCATTTCTCTAGAACCGCTGAACGGATTTGCATAATTGAGATATCGTTAGATTTGTCTTAGCAGCCCAAGTGTTCTTAGATAGGTGATATTAAAAAAAACAAACATGGCGGCTGTGCGAAGCCATTGTAGTTAATGAAGAAATAATTTTTTTTTAGAATACTATAGTATGGGTATCAAATTAAAGGGCTCAATACAAGGATTTCAAAAATGTATATTATGATTATTATTACCGTAATAATAATAAAGAAATACAATAAGAAAGTTTAAAAAATGTTGATTTTGCTCTTTCCGTTTTTACGCAGGCGGGTTTTTTGTTTTCTTTTAAAATTATATTACTTGTTATAGTCTGTTTTTTTTTATAAACGAGAACTGAGTACCAATGTATCTCGTACATTTCCTATATTATAGTGAGTTAGGGGTGAGGCCAACGCCTTTGTTCTTTTTTAGAAATTGTAAAAGCCAGTTAATATGGAATACTTCTAACTGTAGACAAAACTAAACAATTTTTATATACCTAAATAATTTCATATATAAATGACAATAAAACGATATTGTATATAGTATAAATATATTATGCACAAGAAATTATAAATAAAATAATTATTATATAATTCTTGTAATCTTAAAAACTATCGTCATCACTTCTTTTGATGAACTTTACTACTGACACGTGAATAATAAGCTGCTCTAACATAAATTATTTTCTATTTAATTATTTAATGAAAGTAGTAAACTATTATAACTAACTTGTTATCTCCCGTATGGTCTAGTGGCTAGGATACCTGGCTTTCACCCAGGAGGCTCGGGTTCGATTCCCGGTACGGGAAAGACTCTTTTTTTATTTTTTTTTTACATATTTTATTTTTTAAATTAAATGTTTAATTAATTCTTTATATAAAACTTACCTTCGTTTAGGTTGTTCTATGTTTTTGTATGTATTTATTAAAAAGCTCAAATATTTTAAGTCTTAAGTCTTAAATAATATTACTTATGTATCTGGTAAAATAATATAAAACAATATAAGGTACACCGTACAACCTAACTGATGCATTTTCTCCTAAAAAACAACGGATAAAGCGAATTTATGTGTTTGCTTTCAAACAAAACAAACAACTTCTATTCCGTGGATGAGTAATACAACGTAAGTAGGTAGACGAAATAATTGTCAAATACGCATTTTTAGAGATAGCACGAAAGTAGTTGTCAGATCTCAATTAAATTGAAATGAGACCACATACATAACAGGACCACCTTTAGATTCAAAAAATCATCCAAATCGGTCCACCCACACATTAAAAACAAATACAGTCAAATTTAGAACCTCATCCTTTTTTAAAAGTTGAATAAAAAGACATACATATAAAAAGCAAGTAAATTTAGGTAAAAAATTATAATCTGTTCTTCGAACTTATCTCCGTATAAGAAAAAAGCATAATGCATGAAAAATATTGTTCAATATTTAATGGAATTCGAAATATCGAATTTCTTTCCAGACGTCTCCTACATATTACAAGGTTAGTAATCATTTTTCCATCACAAAATCTGTTTAAGCGTCATTTAACCGGTTAATATATATATAGATAATTTTATATAAAACAATCTGATTTTTTATGTAACTTAGAAATAGTATATAATTATGTGTTTAAATGCCTCTCGTGTGTGGTTGTGTGTACTTTGAATATCTAACATTGGTAAAACAAGAGTAAAAAATAAAACTCTTCTTACTCAACTTCTCACTCAACAGCCCTTACTAGACTTTACTCCTGCGTAGGGTGTTAGGAAACAAACACAATCGTATCGCATACAGCAAGTAACATCCCACTGCTGGGCATAGGCCTCTTTCTCCATGTAGGAGAAGGATCAGAGCTTAGAATAATAACGCATAGAAACCTAGTACGAGTGAAAACGTGAGGAAACTAAAACTTAGCCGTAGACGGCTGACGTCTCTCGGCGAGCCGTCAGTACTCAAGGTCGCTTCCGTCGAACACAGCTCGCGAGTAAATAATTAAAAATGACAGGTGTTCTCTACCATGAGTAACGATCGCTATCAGCTATTTATAATAACAACTGGAACCGACGACTTAACGTGCGCTCTGAGGCACGGTGGGGAGACCCACAAGGACAAACATCCAAACCTGAAAAAAATATTTGTACAAATACGTATATCCATTCCGAGTGGGAATCGAACCCGCAAACCGTCGGTGTTTGTTGAAGCACAGACCAAATACAAAGTTTGCCAGGGAATCGTAGCTCGTCCGCAAACGAAACAGACATTTCTGCCAACACGTCGTCAAATAAGCCAATATGTGATTTGATCTATGAGCTGATGTGTTTAGTTAAAATAGTTCAACATTGCACTACAAGTTCGGGATAGATTGTCGAATAGAATTCATACATTTTCCAGTATAAGTATAAGTGGTAGAGCACAGCAGGAAATTTCCTGCTCAAAATATGGAGCAGCCCGACTGGGGTAGTACCTCGACCTTACAGAAGACCATAGCTAAATAATACTGTTTTCAAGCAGTATTGTGTTCCCAGAGCTCTTGGGGGGGGGGGGGGATTGGGGATAGGGTCGGCAACGCGCTTGCGATGCTTCTGGTGTTGCAGGCGTCTATAGGCTACGGTCTTACCATCAGGTGCGCCGTACGCTTGTTTGCCAACCTAGTTACATAAAATAAAAGTTAAATTTCTTACGAGATTAAGAAACAAAGGAACGTTGTTTGTTATTGTTTGTTATTTTGTGAGTTCAAATATTTCTAGCGTTTATTATCGTGTCATTAAGATAAATTTGTTATTCTGTCTTCTTGATATCCAAATATTCTATTTAAGATGTTATTAGATAATTTTATTGATATTAGAGGAAAAAGGTCTTGTGCTGTAATATTATCTATCTATATATATAAATTTAGTTCAATATTATGTATACCTACACAAACTTGTATCACCTTTGATTACAAAATACATTTTCCATGGGTAAAATAGGTTTTCAATATCTTCAGTAGGTAGGAGGAGTGTAGGAGTTGTTCATTTTTTAGTAAAAGACGTTATATTTGTAAAATTACCAAGAAATCACAAATTTTGTGACATATTGGAATATTGACATTTAAATATTCAAAATATTATTAGGTCGGGAAAAAAGTTTCTTCGAATTTTATATAATACTAGTTGCTGTGCCCGCGACTTCATCCGCGTTGAATTTACCAAAAAAGTTATTGTTCACTTCGTAGTAATAAAAGAAAAAAATTAAAATAAAAGTAGCCTAAGTTACGCCTTATTACATCAGCTATCTGCCAGTGAAAGTCCCGTCAAAATAGATCCAGCCGTTTCAGAAATTAGCCGGAACAAACAGACAGACAGACAGACAAAAATTGTAAAAAATGTTATTTTGGTATATGTACCGTGTATACATCCATATGCATTTAGTAAAAAGCGTTTATTTTAATATTAAAAACAGACACTCCAATTTTATTTATTAGTATAGACTTATAGAGTATAGAATAGATAATATGTATAGAGGACCTGCTGGGCTGAGACGCGTCGTTAGGTCCTTACTATTCGTTAGTCGGCGAAGGTGCAATAAAATCAGTTAATTTCAGTTAAATAACATCAATCTCTAAATGAGAAGAAAAGTAGAAAAGAAAAGTATCTGTCAGTTTTTGCCGGTCATAAAAAGTCAATCCGTCTCTAGTGTGGCCAACTTCGAACTTTATGTGTTGCCATAATGTGTGGTTCGGAAAACCGAACGCCACACCACCCCCCTACGGAGAAGGAGAATCCGTGGAAAAGAAAAAGAAGTTAGAGGTCGAAAGGCTTAGAGAAGTGAACTCTACGACCGGATCGGGTGGTGTATTTCGGTATGGGCGAGGCAGGGGGCATTGGTGCAGATGGCACAGGCGGAGAAAGAGGGACTCGAGCAAGTTTAGGTTGAACCGGTGGAGGCACAGTAGCACGTGGTGGTGGTAGTGCCAGTACAGGAGGGACAGGAGCAGAGTTATCAATGAACGCTGGCTTGACTCTATCGATGCTGACGGTGGTCTGCTTGCCTTTAACCTCTATCAACAATGTCTTGCCGTCCTCAGACCTGGAAATTATCTTATGAGGACCGGTGTAAGGTGGCTGCAGAGACCGCCGGACAGTGTCATCTCTGAGCATGATATGTGAAACAGTGGCAAGGTCCTTGAAAACGAAAGGAGACAGTTTGGTGTGATGAGAAGCCGGTGTGGGACGTAACTTGGATATGTGTCGTCGTAATTTTACAACGAGGTCCGCCGGATCTTCGTAACCAGTGGATGCAGGAGGCACAAGGAATTCTCCAGGAAGCCTCAATGTCTCTCCGTAAAGTAACTCCGCGGCTGTCGCCCGTATATCTTCTTTAAATGCTGAGCGCATCCCTAGTAAAACCAGCGGCAAGGCGCTCAACCACGAATCATCGTGACACATCAGAGAAGCTTTAAGTTGCCTGTGCATGCGTTCTACGAGTCCGTTGGCGCAAGGGTGGTAACTTGTCGTACGAATACGCTTTGTTCCGCACATGTCTGTAAGGCGTTTGAATAGATCCGATTCAAATTGACGTCCTTGATCGGTTGTGAGTACAGCAGGAACTCCGAATCGGGAAATCCAGCCAGCCACAAAGGTACTCGCTACTTCATCCGCGGTTATACCACTCATAGGCCAAGCTTCGGGCCACCGAGTGTATCGGTCAATGGCAGTCAGACAGTACTGATAACCTGCACATGGTGGAAGAGGTCCAATAATATCAATTTGGGCATGTGTGAGCCGAGATGTGGGGCTGGAGAAATGTCCCAGCGGAGAATGCGTGTGACGCGTTATCTTGCTTCGTTGGCACGCCACACACGTTTGACACCAATGGCGACAATCTTTAGTTACACCTGGCCAAACGAAACGGTCAGTCACAAGCCGAATGGTGGCTCGAGAACCAGGGTGGCTCAAGTTATGCAACTGAGAGAAGATTTTCTTCCGCATAGGTTCAGGGACAAATGGTCGCGGTCGGCCAGTGGATGTGTCGCAGATCAGTGTAGTATTGGTGCCGGGGACAACAACGTCCTCTAATTTAAGAGAAGAATTTGCATCATTGCGATACTTCTTCAACTCGTCATCAAGTTCCTGGCATGAAGCGAGGGCAGAGTAGTCTGTTTCGAAACTGATAGCTTCAATGCGGGACATGGCGTCAGCGACTGTATTGTCCACCCCCTTTACATGAACGATGTCCGTCGTAAATTGGGATATAAAAGAGAGTTGATTTAGCTGGACCGGTGGAAGCTTCTCACGACGTTGTGAGAATGCGTAGGTAATCGGCTTGTGGTCGGTATAAATCGTTACGTGCTGAGCTGCCAAGAAATGGCGATAATGCTGCACACTCTCATATATCGCGAGAAGCTCTCGGTAATATGCCGGCCATTGGGATTGTCGGGAGTTCAGCTTTTTACTGAAGAAGCCCAAGGGTTCCCAAGCGTCATCAACCTTTTGTTGGAGGCAGGCACCGATGTGAGAATTGGAAGCGTCGGTAAAAAGACCTAGCACAGCATTCGGCAACGGGTGAGCCAAAAGAGCAGCAGATGACAAACTGTCTTTACAAGCCTTAAAGCATTCCTCGAGCTCGGGCGTCCAATGGACCGGAGTGGTACCCTTGCCTTGGGAGGCTACAATCGCGTCAACCAGCGGTGCTTGCAATTCTGCAGCATTACGCAAAAATCGGCGATAATAATTGACCATCCCTAGAAATCGGCGGAGGCCTCGTACGGTCTTGGGCAGAGGAAAGTCTTTCAGAGCCTGAATATGCTCAGTCGGTGGTCGCATGCCGTCAGCGGAGATGAGGTAGCCGAGGAAAGTAACCTCAGAGACGCCGAACACGCACTTTGCTGGATTGATGACAATTCCGTAGTCTTCAAGTCGCTTGAAGAGAATACGGAGGTGTTCAGCATGCTGAGTGGCGTCGCGTGAGTATACTAGTATGTCATCAATATATGGAAAGCAAAAGTCTAGCTCTTGGACGACTTCATCAATAAATCGTTGGAAAGTTTGGCCTGCGTTGCGCAGACCAAAAGTCATGTAATTGAATTCGTAGAGTCCAAATGGCGTGGTGATAGCAGTCTTACAAATATCGGCGGGCGCGACTGGAATCTGTTGGTAAGCCTTCACAAAATCGATTGTACTAAAAATAGTACAGCCGGAAATGTTGTGACTAACATCGCCAATATGGCGGACCGGATATCTGTCCGGGATGGTGCGCGAGTTCAGGGCGCGATAGTCCCCACAGGGTCGCCAAGTGCCATCGCGTTTAGGCACCATATGCAAGGGAGAAGCCCACGGACTGTTGGAAGGTCTGGCTGTCCCGCACTGGACCATGTCGTCAAAAACCTTTTTAGCTTCTTGGAGCCTCTGGGGTGCTAATCGCCGAGGACGACAAAAAACAGGAGCGCCTTCAGTAGTCAGGATGTGGTGTACTGTGCTATGCTTCGGCTCTCGTATGAGTCCTGGTGGCTTGGTGATTGATGGAAATCCCGCAAGTAGTGCACTGTATTCGGACTGTGGAGCAGATACGACTTTGATACTTGTTTGCCCAAGAGTTGTGACGGCGGCCACGCAAGACAGGCCGGTACTGTTGTCAACAAGCTTTTTGTTGGCGCAATCTGGCATGAGCCGATAGTGCGCCAAAAAATCGGATCCAATAATGGCCGTGTTGACGTCCGCAACGATGAAATTCCATTGGAACGCTCTGCGCAATCCTAAATTTAAAGTCAGTTGAATGTGACCAAAAGTACGAATCTCGCTACCATTGGCAGCAGCCAATGTGTAGTTAGACTGCGATGGGCGATTCGATAGCCATTGATATGGATAACAGGAGAGATCTGAGCCTGTATCGATTAAAAAGCGGCGTTTAGTTACGACTTCCGTGACAAATAAACGGCGACTTTCCTTTAAGCAGTCAGTCGTCGCTGCTAATGACTGCTGTTCCCGTTTTCCGACGCCGGCGGCGGCGTCCATGCGCATGGCTTTACACATTTCACAGCTTTTGTAGCATACTTCCTATGGTAAAAACAAATTTTTGCTTTACCAGGCGTTTGTGAGCGTTCACGACGTTGATTAGAGCGACCTCGTGACCTATCCCGAGCGCGGTCGGCTGTAAGCGCAGCGATCTGGCGCGTGAGATCATCAAGGCGCCGCGTGATGTAATCGAGGGAGGAAGACGAGGTATCAGAAGTACTCGCTGAGAAAACAGCAGATGAACGAGGTGCGGACATGCCGGGGGAAACCTCTAGTATTTTAACTGCAAGCTCTGCAATTTTACTCAATGATAGTTCTGACTGGGCGGCTAAAATAGCTTGAAGATGTTGCGGCAGGCGGCGCATCCAAAGCTGACGAAGCAAATTTTCGTCGGTAAGAGCAGTCCCAGCCAACGACCTCAGGTGCCGCAAAAACTGGGAGGGGCGGCGGTCGCCCAGCTCCTCATCACTAACGAGTTGCCGGACCCGTTGTTCTTCGGATGTAGAAAGCCTACGGATAAGCTCCGCTTTGAGGCGGCCATATTTGTCTTGAAGCGGCGGTTGTAATATTATGTCCTCAACTTCTCCTATAACTCGGGTATCCAGCTGAGCAACCACATAATCAAATTTGGTTTGGTCTGCGGATACGCCTGAAATTGAGAACTGTGCCTCCACTTGTGCAAACCAAATAGCAGGGCGGTCAGGCCAGAATGGAGGAAGTTTGACAGTAACTCTACAGATTGAGGGAGGTTGAGAGGTAAGGGAGTCCGCAGGAGGTGTTTCTATGGCAATACCGTTGGCTGCAGGGCTTTGTAGTGCCTTCAATTTTTGTAGTTCAGCAGCTAAAATAGCATTTTGCTGTTGCAGTAAAGAGTTTTCCTCATTTAAAGATTGCATGTTAGGTTCCATGTTAAAATCAAAACTTAAAATCAAAACATACAAGAGAACTTAAAATATTAAAGAAATCATTCACAATTAGTATAAAATATGCGACACCTTAAGGATGTTTCACCTTAAGTGCAAAATATGTTTTAGTATGATATATTTTAGATTTTCTTAAGTTTAAACACACAGTGTCACAGTTACAAGGGGACTAACAATATTTAAAATTAATTTACAATGTTTGAAAATAAAGAAATAAACATTTACCTACTGCACAAAGATATAATCTATTATAAAAATTTAGGAAAACATTCACTTATAAATTGGTGGTTATGTTATATTTAATATTATATGTACCATTTACTGCAAAATTACAATATGTGTTATCATTTAAAGATATCATTCACCGTTATTACATATGTATAAATTGTTAAGAAACTGTATAAATTGTTAAGAAACCGTTCACCGCAGTACAAACCAATGTTAATAAACAATGCAGAAAAATTTTGGTAAATACACACAATAAATATACAATAAAGGGAAACACAAAAACTATTAAGAGATGCATACACAACACAAGAATAAAAACAAAGTTAAGTTTTTGTAAAATTCAGCAGTCACCGTTAAACATAAAACCTGTTACCAAAGTTTTAGGTAAACACATGATAGTACAATGCTCCAACACTGTTAGATATCTAAATGTTGCGTACGTTTGGCTTTTGATGTAGTAGTAAAAACAGGCACTTGACAATTACATATACAAATGGGAATGTTGAGTGATGAAAGCCCTTAAATCACAATGTTAGTACTTTCCTGAGTAATTAGCACCAAAATCAAGTTAGTCCAGCAGGAAAGGTCCTTGACACCGAACTATGCAGTGGATATTTCACCTTTTAACTTGAACTTTGAGTCAAAGGTATTGTTGTTGCACTTTTGTCAATGACTTTTGAACAATAAACACACATTGAAGTTGAGCCGTTGAAAAGTTGTAGCGATGAAAATCGTAGCGCTGAAGTTAGGTAGAATCTCCAGATCAGAAGGTTGCGTGTTCATATCACGTCGGGGTCACCATTATAGAGGACCTGCTGGGCTGAGACGCGTCGTTAGGTCCTTACTATTCGTTAGTCGGCGAAGGTGCAATAAAACCAGTTAATTTCAGTTAAATAACATCAATCTCTAAATGAGAAGAAAAGTAGAAAAGAAAAGTATCTGTCAGTTTTTGCCGGTCATAAAAAGTCAATCCGTCTCTAGTGTGGCCAACTTCGAACTTTATGTGTTGCCATAATGTGTGGTTCGGAAAACCGAACGCCACATATGTGTTACCATTTTGTTCGATACTTGCCGCCATCTCGTAGGTAGTGACATGAGTCCGTTGCTGTAGAAATTTTGGGACTTCTTATTAGAAAACCGTGACAAGTAGTTTCGACAGTCCTCTCTCATGTTAACTTTACATTACCTAAAGAATTCTGAAGAGACCGAAACAGATGAAAATCTGAGGGTGCAAAATAGGGGCTATATGGTGGATGAATTAAATATATAAATATATAAATATCTACACATTACACACACGGTCGTCTATTCCTAAAGTAAGCAACTTAATGCTTGTGTTAACATCCGACTGGTCTAGCTACATGTTTTTTTTTCGATAAACATACTTATAAATAATACATATATAAATAATACATATATAAATATATAAATAAATATGTATATTACACCCAGACTCGGGGTGGGAATCGAACCCACAACCCCCGGAGCAGAAAGCAGGGTCACTACAAACTGCGCCAACGGGCTAGTCACTATTACAGTAGTAAGACTTCCCAGTAAAACTTTCTCAATTTTTATTGAGTGGCTAAAGACTTTGATGAAAGACTACACCTTTTTTGTTGATTAATTCTGGACGTTTATTATCAACTAGCTTCTGCGCGCGACTTCGTCGGCGTGGACTCCGCTCCTATTGGTCTTAGCGTGACGATACATAGCCTATAGCCTTCCTCGATAAATGGGCTATCTAACAGTGAAAGAATTTTTCAAATCGGCCCAGTAGTTCCAGAGATTACCGCGTTCAAACAAACAAACAAACAAACAAACAAACAAACAAACAAACAACCAAACAAACAAACTCTTCAGCTTTATATATTAGTATAGATTTCTTGCTTAACTCTCATCAGCTGATGACAGCAGAAATCCCAATCGATGGTTTTGAACTGCAGTAAAAACTCATAATGAATTGTCCTTCTAATTTCACCATAAACTCAACATGACTTTATTGCGAGTCAATTCAGGTTTTGAGATTGTCTGTACAAGTTGACCGACTTTTGATCACGATCTCTTTCATACTTTCTTATCGTGGGTGATCAACTTTTCGTCATCAAATCTCTTCAAAAATGGTTCGATATCATTACGTCTTAAGAGAGAATCGCAAATGAGTACACGGTCCATTAGATTTCGTTCACTGAGTTCATGTGGCACCCATATATCGAACTTTTTAAAGTGAAACTTTTATTACATCGTTTCAAACTTTTTTGTGTGCGTATCGCATGTCGCATGACGGTCGGCCAAGTCTTATCATTTCCTAGAACTAAGACACTAATGACAACATACAGCTGATGTAAGTTACCTATTATAAAACATAGATGGCGTGCAAAAGATTCAGTTTTACCGTGGTTTCATAAAACCACACAGAGATTTTTTTTTTGTATATCCAGCCTTTTTCAAATGGGTCAAAACTGCTTAAAAGAGGATATTCTATATTTATTCCAGTAAGAATATTCGCCTTTTTAATAATGATTGTAATAATCAAATCTCAATGAAAATATTCTGTTTTTAAGTTTCTGGGTGACAAATAAGTACGCAGTCTGTCTATTGGTAAGCGGTCACCGTACTCGTAGTATATGGACGCTTGCATTACCAGGATGCATCGCAAGCGCGTAGCCAATCCTACCCTCCTTGTCTAAACTATTTTGCATGACGAAATTAGAAAATAATCGTTTTATAAATATATTTTAAATTTAGACTAGAATATCATTCAGCGAAAAATTATTGAGACGTACCTAAAAATTTTGGCCACGAGTTCACAACAAGTACATTTTGTATCTTGTAGACTAGTTGTTAATAAAATAAAATAAAAAAATTAAAGCTGACTTGTATTTTAAAATGTTTATTATATAACTATTTTGAAGATCATGACAAAAATGATTAATAACAATTTTTTTTTTTAAAATATTAGTTAGTATTAAAAACTAACGCCAACAATATATTACAATTTCACATTATGCACAGATAGAACCAAGGCTAGATTTTGTAATAAACATTATAAATGTCTTTTATTTTTACCAAACGAACCGTTGATATTAAAATTGCATATTAGACAGCGGAACGAACATTCAGACAACAAAATTGATCTCTCTTTGAAAAATACCAATAAAAGGAAATTGTAAGATAGAATTTATCGGAGTGAAATTAATATATCGTAACCCAAATATATCGAAAAATATTATATAATAATAAGGTTAACCACAAACCCATATTTTTACTCGTAAGTAAACTTTGGCGTTAAGGGTGTATAATTGTATGTACAAAACCTTTAGTGATACCTCAATTATCTTAGATACGCTATATTTTAATTAATTAAATGTCTAGCTGCGCTACACGGTTTCGCCCGCATTATTTCTGATCCCGTGGGAATGTTGGGATAAAAACGGTGTTATTTTAGATCTCCAGCTATGTACGAACCATGTTTCATTAAAATTGGTCCAGTAGTTTTTACGTGAAAGAGCAACAAACATATAATATACATACATCCGTCCTCATAAACATTTGCATTTATAATATTATAGTAAGTATTAACCAAAAGATTACATTAAACTTTTGTATATCAATATCTTAAAGAATCACTTGAAATAATATTGAAATAATTAAATTCTAAGCTGTTAACTTATTACTTTTTGTATACCATTGGCTGTGCTTATTAATCTTATTATAAATAAATAAATGAAAGAAAATAAATATAGCAAACAATATTAGACCAACTACTGTCCTGTTATATAATTTAAACATATCTTGTTAAAGAAATGTATGCGTTAAATAAAACATTAACCTAAGTAAAGTAAGAAAAAGAGGCTTAGTGGTTACGTATTTACGACGAATCAAAAACATCAAAGAAGTATTCGAATATTTGATTATTTTTATTCAAATTAAATCTTTTGGTTGAATAAATATGAGTCTGAAAGTTAGGGTTGACAGGATGGCAACAGAAGCTATGTATAACGTAAGAACTCTTTCGACAATCTTACTAAGGATATTTTTTCCTAAATACCACATAAACAAACCTTTATATTCAAGCAAAAGTTTTATATTAAATTTTTAAACATTATCCCACAACAAAAATGGCGTGAACTCATGTGTTGTGTCCATAGTCACCATGCTGGGCCACCAGGTGGGTTGGTGACCGCAGGACTGGCTTTGTCGCACCGAAGACGCTGCTGCCTGCTGCCCGTCTTCGGCCTGTGTATTTGAAAGCCAACAGTTGGATGGTTATCCCGCCATTTGGTCGGCTTTTTAAGTTCCGAGGTGGTAGTGGAACTGTGTTGTTTAGTTGCCTCTTACGACACCCACGGAAAGAGAGGGTTGGCTATATTATTTACTGCCGTAATCACATAGCATTACCTCAGTTAAAACTAAATCAGTCAATACTAAAAGTTCTTAGTTTTCACTTCTATCATCAGTCTCTATACCTAACTGCCAATTTTTTTTTGTTAAAAGAATAAATCGAATTCGTAAAAATATGTTACATAAACGTAAAAATTTTAATCGAAAAAGTTACCGGATTTATTGTTTTTCAAATTGAAATACGGCTGTACCAACATTTGCATGTAAATGAGCGATTCTTCGATTCATATACCGTCGCTTACTAAACAGAATATCTATTGAATTAATTCTGATGGATTAGGCTTTATCGTTCACGGTGATCGGTTTTATTAATATTAAATATTGATTATATTGGTAATTTGATTCGTTTTAAGCTACTTAAAAGGTATAGGATAGTATTGATGGATGATGTTTTCGTATTAGGAAATTCTTGAGGTTTTAAGTTATTAATTGTTTAATTAATTACAAGGGAGCTATTTAGGAATGCAAATTTTTGATATAATCTAGTTAAAAAGTTTTTGTTTGACTCATCGCGTTTTACTTTAGCAAATTAAATACGTAGTGTAATAACATTTTCTCGTATGTTTGCATTATGCATGCATTAGTAATAGTAACTGCTAGATAAAGATATATACATATTATATATTAGAGTTAGGGATTGCGTCTGTATTGTAACGATCGTAGCTGAATTTACATGTTGCTGTGTGGCGTATTGGTGGATATATACACAATTACACATGTACTATAATTTCTCACGAGATACAATGCGTTTTACATCTTGTACTTATAAAAAAATTTTACAATGGCTCTTGTTAATGGCTGGGATATAAAATGCTTCTTAACTAAATGAGCATAGATAGTCCTCTTGAATATTCATAGACTAAGACGGGAGTCATTTCCATTTCTGGATGTGCATAGCAGAAATTAGTTTTCGATTAGTTCGTCTGATATGTAGCCTGACTGGCCAGTTTATGCAATTGCTAGTATACCTACATTTTGCTGTAGGTTTCAATGCTCGCTTCAAGTCTTGATGTAATTTATTTTTATTTATAATTAACTAGGTCGGCAAACAAGCGTAAGGCTCACCTAATGGTAAGCGATTACCGTAGCTTAAAGACGCCTGCAACACCAGAAGCATCGCAAGCGCGTTGCCGACCCCGATCCCATGTATGGAAATCTAAAACACAGCAATTATATTGCCTACCTTAGGAATAGATGAATGACTTTGTATATGTCAAACATTTACGTATAGTTATCCCCTAAAGGTCGATTTACACCAGACGAGCGAACGCTCATTCTATCCCCACTATATCAAATTCTTATCAAATTCTTTTAGTGTAAACAGGCGTAGAGCATTCTTTCGTTGTTATATAATATGTATACGAGCACATAAAGATCAAGAAAAAATGCTCTTGTTCTAGCTCTACTTCTTTGTTTGTTTGGTCTAAATCCACCCTTAGAATGCTTAGTTATCCTAAACTTGAATATAAATAATTCGTGAATAGTAATTACAGTACGTTGTTAAATAGTATTTAAGTGATATTCTCGTGGAGCGTGTAACAACGCAGTTTAGCATGAATTATGTAGAGATGGAAGTCAATTAAACATTAAGCGGTGTAGCTGTTAACTCGTCTGTCAGAGCGCGTTGCGAAGTGGCCGTCAGCACGTGATTCATTTATAATATTACTAGCTGCTGCCCGCGACGTCGTCTGCGTGCGTTCACTGCTCGTTCCCCGTAGGTGATAGCGTGATAATATGTAGCCTATATTCTGACCCGACTTCTTAATAATATTCGTGCCAAATTTGAAGTAAATCCATGCAGTACTTTTTGAGTTTATCCCGGACATACATTTGAAGAAATAAAGGTTCACTGCTCGTTCCCCGTAGGTGATAGCGTGATAATATATAGCCTATGTTCTGACCCGACTTCTTAACAATATTCGTGCCAAATTTGAAGTAAATCCATGCAGTACTTTCTGAGTTTATCCCGGACATACATACAGACAAACAGACAAACAGATAAACAGACAAACAGACAAAAATTCTAAAAACTATATTTTTGGCTTCGGTATCGATTGTAGATCACACCCCAAGTATTCTTTTAAAAAAATATTCAATGTACAGTTTTGACTTTTCTACCATTTTATTATATGTAATATAGATACTATTTGCTAGCAGCTTTGTTGGAATAGTTGAATATTAATTTAATAATCGTTTAGCAGTAGTTGACTGTCATGTACAACAAAATGTAATTGTGGGATCTAAAATATGTGCTGAGTTTGATTCCAAACTACCAGACGGCTTTAAAATCTTTGAGTCTCATTTTTACACGTACATGCAGAATGTGTGTGGGTGAATGACCTTCCTCTTCCTGCAGCTTTTCCTGAGCACTATAATTGGAAACAGAGGCAGTAGTGTTTATTTATATATTACTGGGGTGGCAAACAAGCACACGGTCTACCTGATGTGAGCGGCTACCGTAACTTACGTACGTTTGAAATGTTAGAAGCATCGCAAGTGACTACTCCCGAGAGAAGGTACCCAGGAACTCTGGATACCTTACTCACCACAGCAAGATAACATTACTTGACAGCAGCAGTATTATTTGTCCGTGATCTTCTGTAAGGTTGAGGTACTTTTTCACTGGGGCTGCTCCAGAAATTTTGGCATTTCCTACAATGTCCTGTCTATATGAACGGTGTTATTTACGTCCTTTTTCAAATTGTAATAAGGCCTTTAAGCTACAATTTAAACTTTTTTTTTTTTGTTAATTTCATTATTATTATTATTTTTAATCCTTTTTGGAATGAAGTTCCTTATCGCGCGGTACACGAACTGAGCGGGGATGGGAGCGAGATCGAAAAAAAGCGTAGGGAGACTTTTTTTCGACACTTCTTGTTATAGCACCTTTTAGTGTTTAATTATTATCATTTTTATCATTGTTTTTTTTTTTGTTTTTTATTTATTACGTGTAGAGCTTTGTGCTTTTTACCCGACTGGCACGGAAGGCTTGAAATTGAAGGATAAGTCAAATCATTCTCTCTTTGTGCATGTCTCCGACTGGATGTTATGTACGATGTTGCATGAAATTTCGAAGGACTACCGTATTGATATTTTTAAGTGTACATTACATAATGTTTGATATTGTTTCGATTTATTTGGCTGGTTTGGAATTATTGAATTTTTATCTTGTTCCAGCCTTTTCAGTTGATTTCCTATTATTTGTTCTTTACGCAGGCGGGTTTTTGTTTTCTTTTAATCATTATTATTTACATATACCCTTTACTCTTTAAATTAAATAATTTTATTAAAAAATATACTTTGTTAGGAATTTTACAATTTAATTCTGTTAAACTTGATATTTTACAATATAAATTATGATTGTACAGCAAACGTCTACCAATAAGAGCGAGTGGAACTTGGTTTCGACCAGGGGTCCATAGACCCCTCAAGCACTTTTTGTTCTAATGATATTGGGACATTTATATACCTAATAAAAATTGATTTTGGTACATAAATATATTTACAAATAACTTACTTAGTATCAAAATAACAAATGACTTTTTTGACATTTCAACGAATGGTCTTTAATGTTGGTAGAAACTGATTAGCAAAATACTAAAAATGTCAAAATGGTACATTATTAATGGTGTTTTATTAGTCGCAAACGAATAAAAGCTGACTTCAATTACATCGAGAGAGAGAGAGAGACGAACTTCTTAGGCCTCATTTACGGAGACGCGGGGCGTTGCGCGTAGCGTGTGGCGTAGCGTCGCGGGTGTGTTAAAATGTATGCAAATGAACGCGTGTAAAATCGCTTCTCCGTAAACGTACTCATCCAACGCCCTACATATGAATTTAGTGCGTTCCGCCACGCCACACGCTACGCACGACGTCCCGCGTCTCCGTAAATGAGGCCTTAGCGTTCCATGGATTCACCGTGCGGGTGCTGAGTCCATCAGGGAGAAACTCAGAGTAGTTCCCAGGACTTGCGACCTAGGTATAGGTTTAAGGAGGCCCACTTTGAGATGCGCATCAACGCTCACCTACACTGCTCGAGTTGCCCGCCCTGCCTAGCCAAATTTAGTAGGAACCTGTTAGTGCAGCCTTAGGCACTCGTTCTAAAATAGAATAGTAATATAAATAGTAATAGTAATACTACGTAGATAGACGCAAACTTAGTCAAGTAAATACGTGTGATTAGATATAACTCGAAAAGTTCTTGTCAAACTCAGATATCGATTAAATTTAAATGGAATCACATGACAATAACCACCACACTACCACCACCCACCCAGTAAAAAGTTTTTAGGTTACATACAAAAAAAAATGCAGTCGAATTAAGAACCTTCTCCGTTTTTTTGGAAGTCGGTTGAAACCCTACTAAGTCAATATTCTGCAAAGTCAATACAAACAACGTTATACAAATGTAATGGCTTGGCCATCTTGATTTATTACTTTCATCACAATTTCAGCTGGATCAAGAATACATTGCTTATCTAGCAAGATATCTATTTAAAAGTTTAACTAACGGAGTACGGTATCTGGCTACCATAACGTTCAATCGATACCTTCTGATCAAAAATTTAATTTCGACACATCAAAGTCCCTAAAGTGTGACCCCGACGTGATATCAAAGTCCCTAAAGGTAAAGATTTGCTTGCAGATATTCCTCTGTAGAGTCAGCGTTTTAAATTGTTACATCTTTGAGAAAAAGTTTTAATTACATATTGATTTTTTTTCCTAATTTTAACTTGTGGTTGTCATTACCTTTTATTAATACTAATTATTGTTTCAATATAGTTAATTACTTAAAATATTTTGCTCATATTACTTTTCGTTTTACAAATATATTTTTATTTTTGTTGACTAGAAGACATTGGATGATCTTTAAACAGTTGAACAGCAATCAACATAATCCATAAGAAAAAATACATAAGAAATCGTGAGCTATCTTATCTTATACTATTAAACGAGCAATTCTTGTATATATATATATATATATATATATATATATATATTTTCTGAATCTCGGAATCGGCTCCAACGATTTTCGTGAAATTTAGTATGCAGGGGATTTCGGGGGCGAAAAATTGATCTAGCTAGGATTCATTTAAAAAAAATGTCGTTTTATCCCTGTTTTTAGGCAATGAAAAAATATCATTAGAATACGAAGCTTAATTTCAACATTATTATTACAGCTGTAATGGCGTAATTAGGAAAGCGACGGATTTCAAATCGTTTTGACCCGGGTTCGAATCTCAGTCTCCGGATTATTTTTTTTCTTTTTTTTTAAATTTCACTCGTGATTTATTATTTAAATAAAATTAAAATATAAAAATACCGAAAAAAAAAAACAAAAAATAAAATAAAAATACCGAGCTGGGCTCGGTCACCCAGGTACTATTATTAAACGAGCAATTCTTGTATATATATATATTTTCTGAATCTCGGAATCGGCTCCAACGATTTTCGTGAAATTTAGTATGATGGGGATTTCGGGGGCGAAAAATTGATCTAGCTAGGATTCATTTAAAAAAAATGTCGTTTTATCCCTGTTTTTAGGCAATGAAAAAATATCATTAGAATACGAAGCTTAATTTCACCGCTGTCATAATAGCTGTAATGGCGTAATTAGGAAGTCGGCGGGTGTCTAATCGTGTTGACCCAGGTTCCAATCTCAGTCTCCAGATCAATTTTTTTTCTTTTTTTTTAATTTCACTCGTGATTTATTATTTAAATAAAATTAAAATATAAAAATACCGAGAAAAAAAAAACAAACAAATAATAAAATAAAAATACCGAGCTGGGCTCGGTCACCCAGGTACTTATAATATTATTGGTAACATTGTATTCTGTACATGCTATTAAAGCATGAAATTTAATCAAAATCCATATATGATAAATAACAATATATCCAGTACACATACAGCTATAATTCTGACAATTTTATTATACGCATGCGTTACTTCCGACTCAGTAATTTCATTATAGAACACAAAAAGATGGGCGTGCTCTTTAGAAGATTAAAAGGTAAAGTGAAATCAACTGACATTTCAATTTACGAGCGAGTTATCGCTTAATTCTATTACAGTTTTACCTGTTTTTACATATACCTTTGTTTGAAGTAAATTACATGTAAGTGTACCACGCTGGACAAATATGTATGTCTTCTCCGTAAGGCGAAGAACTAAAATGTAATCCAGCTTGACATGTTACTGCAGGTTAGTGAATAATTTTCGTACCAACAGTAACAATAATTTTATTAATTTACTAGATTCTGCGCGCGACTTCGTCGGCGTGGACTCCGCTCTTATTGGTCTTAGCGTGACGATATATAGCCTATAGCCTTCCTCGATAAATGGGCTATCTAACACTGAAAGAATTTTTCAAATCGGACCAGTAGATCCTGAGATTAGCGCGTTCAAACAAACAAACAAACAAACAAACAAACAAACAATCAAACAAACAAACTCTTCAGCTTTATTATATTAGTATAGATAAAAACAACCAGGACAGACCTGTTCTTCGAGTCACGTTGAGAATGTTACGATTGTAATTGTGACTGTAATAAGATATCATTTAATTTATCATCAAAAGCACTGACACATTTTAACTGAAGTAGGGCACAGCAGGAAATTTCCTACTCAAAATATGGAGCAGCCCGACTGGGGTAGTACCTCGACCTTACAGAAGATCACAGCTAAATAATACTGTTTTCAAGCAGTGTTGTGTTCCTGTTAGTGAGTAAGGTGACCAGAGCTCCTGGGGTGGAATTGGGGATAGGGTCGGCAACGCGCTTGTGACGCTTCTGGTGTTGAAGATGTTGTTTGCCGACCGACTTTTATATAAAAAAAGCAAATTTCTGTTCGTACATGAATTTGTCTTTTTTACAGAAAAATAGAGCAAGTAACAATTAGCTTTTCTCTTGTTTGAATTTAATACACTGCTGTCTATTTATTAATGTTTGATTATATTGTAATTTTTAGAGTAATTTTAAACTTAAATATGGAATAAATCAAATCCATTGCGGTAAAAGTCACATAAAAAATCTTCTCTAACATAAAAACTAAGTAAACTTTGATCTTTTACAAAGATATTGTATATTCTGTTTCAATGGTGTATGTACGAAAGTAAACAAAGGCGGAACTACGAAAAGGTCATAAAAAATTCGTAAAAGTTCGCGTAGGTATGGCGTTCGCATACGAAATTTAGTCGTGGATGTAGTAAGCGTTTTGTTTCGACATGTGTCATTTATTTGATTGTTTTCTGATAAGTGTACCTTTCTGTGGTACTTATGCTGAGGTACGAAAGCGTCAAAGTGAAATGGTATGGAAGATGAACGTATAGGGCTTTCAAATTCCTTACGCGAAAGAGAGAATACTTAGGACTACGTTTCAATTTCTTTTTATTGTATCGTGTTAATTATTGTTGTTTTTGAATATACATAAACTGTTGTATTTTAAGATGGCAAAAGATTTAAGTAGAGAAAGAGAATAGTTACCTAAATACTTCGATAATCTTTTGTTGTGTCGTGTTATTCATTGTAGTTTTTTTTTGTACGTAAATTGTTGTATTTTATGTAAGTAAACGATTAAGGAGTGATTTTAATAATTATTTAAAATTAAAAGTGCTTGTCCAGCACCGTGTACAAACCACATATAGTTTGCCATTCTTACAGGGTTTATTTTCCGAGTCCCTCTTGTCCAACGTTTTTGCCATTTAAACACTATATATTCAGTCTTATTAAATAAAATTAATTTACTACTAAAATAACAAATATCTTCATTAATTTATATGCCTAAATAAGTTTCAAGTCATTATATTGTATTATTTTTTAAATATGCTGCTAAATTCTAAGGGATTGGTCGCACTTTCGCCATTTTCCAACATTTTCAAAAGAAATGCGGTAAAAGTGTGGTGGCACAAGCGCAAAGGAGGAAATAAAACAATTCGAAATACAAATGAAGTAACAAAAAATATAATCAATATTAAATACACAGCGATATATTTACACATACATCCTCAATACATAAATACATACGTAATAATTAATACTTAACAAGATGACAATGGACAGGCTTAAGCTTAATCATAATTCATGCAAGAATATCTGTTATGTTAAAGCAATAAAGGCACATTTCCCATAAATAAAAATGTACGGTTTCATCCAATGTTATTAGACATTCCGATTGACACTATTAGGTTGACTCTGCGTTTCTAAGCAATATTAGATCCACTCTACATGCTTGAGACGTGCGGATGCAGTGAGTGGCGTTTCTGTATACAATTTATATCAATGAAGTGGATACAGCAGATACTTCTTGATTTAAAATCTATACTAATATTATAAAGCTGAAGAGTTTGTTTGTTCGAACGCACTAATCTCAGAAACTACTGGTCCGATTTGAAAAATTATTTCAGTGTCAGTTAGTCCATTTATCGAGAAAGGCTTTAGCCTATATATCATCACGCTACGACCAATAGAAGCGGAGCACCAATGAATAATGTTTCAAAATCGGGGTTTCTTTTTTTTTTGATAGCTTCCGCTGCCTGCGCTGCGTAAACAGTTAGTTTCGCGAAAATCATGTACCTATGACAGAATTGTTCTTATTCCACGCGAACGAAGTCGCGAGCAGAAGCTAGTATTTTATAAGATTCGCGGTTCTCGACGTTTATTTTTGATTAATCTTTACAAATATTGACACGAAAAACATACTACGATAAAGTCAATAAAGTCAAGTTGTCAAGGAAGAATTAATTAACAAATGTACAGAATAATTGTGTTTGTTCTCAAAGGTAGAGCACAGCAGGAAATTTACATACGATCGAATATTACAGACGATCACCATAGGCCTTTACGCCTATTACAGACGATTCAAACAGTGCCTGAAGAGCATTTTCTCTGATGGCTGTACAAGCCGATACGGGAGCGGCAGACTCTACCACACACCGAACAGGGACAGACGATCACAGCTAAATAATATCTACTGTTTTAAAAAAAATATTCCATACTTACCGCTATTCTTTAAATGAGAAGACCTGAAATCATAATAAAACAAAGAAATGTGTTTTAAACGGACAGTACGTCTTCGGTCTGTCTATTATGTTTTTTTTTTTGGTTTAAATCCTTCCGTGGGATTTAAGGAACATACAAAAAAAAAATAGCCGAATCGGTCGAGCCATTCTCCAGTTATGCGCTTAGCAACATTCATTTTTATTTATATCGATATCAATGAAACGTTCTTCATTTGATAGAAAATTTTATTTTATGATATTAATATTTAAATATGATTTCGGCCACGTGGCCCCCACGGCTGGCGTACAAGGCATACAAGGCGCAATTGGAACACGATTTTCCACAAACTTTTCGCAACATTTGCGGCCGTAGGTATTATGATTGTAACATTCTTGAGCATCATCATTTTTTAAGACATATGGTTCAATGACTCCGCAAGCCCATAAAGCGCACCAAACAGTAATTTTCTGTGTATGTAATGGTGTTTCGACAAAAGCTTTTGGATTATTCTCACTCGAAATGCGACAATCCTGCTTATTTATGTACCCATTCAACCAAAAATAGGCTTCGTTGGAGAACAAAATATTGAATGGAAATTCAATATCAATTTGTGCTTCAACTCATTCGCCAGATTGACGACACATAGGATGGTCGTTTAGCTTCAATTTAAAAAAAAGCTTTTAAGCCAAGATCACTTCGAAAAAATCTTCAATAAAGGTGAAGGATACAAACCCAGTTGCTGAGAATGGTGATGAATTGATTGATTTGGATCTTCTTCAACGCTTTCCTGTACAGCGTCTACAGCTTCTTCAGTACGTACTATTCGGTGTCTCACGGGATGCACATTATCATTAAGAGTAAATTGGATCCGAAAACAATCCTCTTTGTTATCCGAATTAACCACTCTGAAGGACGATTATGTACGTCATTAAATGGACGAAGCGCACGATAAGTTTAACTAACCGAAGCATTATTTTGATAAAAAAATTCAATAATTTGCAAGTGTTGCTCTGGTGCAAGTCTATCCATAATGAAATGTCAAATCAAACTTAAACAGGAAAAGCAACTGTATGGGTTGTTGTATAAAACAATTTTGCCAACTCTAAGTTGTGAACCTATAAGAAATCAACCATTATGTAGCTAATCTACCTCAAAATAAAGGCGAGATAAAGGAAGGATATATGACGCGGGTCCTAACCGAAAGATCAATATCACAATCCTTTAAAGGTTGCAATAAAAATAAACGCGAGGCGTTAGTAGGCGATAGTTTTTCGAGTCATTTCTCTTGCATTGTTGGGAAAGTGAAATATTTTTTTTTATATTTTTAATGTATTCTCACATACGTATTATCTTTGACATCATTAGATTTCAGTGAATATCTTAGAAGCTATCACAGTTTTAAAATAACTCTGTAAAGACGGAACGGATAAGGGATCAAGAAAAATAAAAAGGTTATTTAATTGCATTAGTGTTAGCCAGGCATATGAATCCTTACGCTTGAAAAATATTTCATCAACAAGGCAATTTTATGAAGATAAACTTTTTCTTTTATAGCAATTAATTTGTACGGAAAATTAAGTAGATGTAAGATCAAATAAAATGACGCCGCGTCGCGCTGCGCTGTGTAGGTCACCCGAGTTGCACAGGGTTTAAACTATTTTAACACTTTTTTTCCTCAAATTAACGCGTGTGAAATTGCGGGGCACATATAGTATAAGTATATATAAAAATGGCTTACAAGTGAAATCAGAAAGACTGTCCGGGCTATCGGGCCATACATGATCCATTAAACCTCTACGTTAAACGTTTATAATAGTAATGTTACTTATATAAAAAATATTCTAACTCTTTATACTCTACTTAAATGTTAGATGTTAAAAAGAAATAAATATGCTCTAAAAGCATATATCTTTTACGGTTGACCTAAAACTGGCTTTTTTCATTCCACTCACGATGAGTTGTGGTTTTCTAAAGAATATAATAAATCTTGTGACTTGTTGGTTTACTTACTAATTGAATATATTACTGAAGCTAAACAATGTTTGTTTGAAAAAGCGTTTTGTTAACTATAATTAAGTTGTTGTTAATATGTACCTTAATTTCTCTTTTGACCGTATTCATAATTAATAAGTTTTTTGTTGAACTTTCTATTCCAGTAACACATACTTGTGTTACTGGAATACCACAAACTAACACCAAAATAACACCAGTAGGTCTACCATGAGTTTTGTTACAAGCGCACATGACGTAAACTACAGTAGTAAACGTAGAAACGCAACAGGAATATTTATCTATACCATACCTATTATGAGTATTTCTAAATGTTACTATAGAGTCTATCGAGCACTCGATAAGACTTATAGTTTTAAATGCGTTATATTGCGTATTAGTTACTAATATCTTTATCTTTCTTCTGTATAGAAAACTACACTCGCTAACGTGTATCGTCTCTGGAAACTCATGGTAGACGTACAGTATTATTTGGCTGTGATTATGTAAGGTTGAGGTAGTCCACCAGTCGGACTGATCCAGATTTTTTTCAAAATATTTCCTGTCGCTCCTCAATAAATTGAAACTGGCCATATGTGGCTTAAAGCAGCTAAAAAAAAGTTTGTGTATCAGCTCCGATGTACGACTAAAGTTTACTCCTTCAGCTCGACTGTCTAAATAGGCACAAAAAAGGATTACTAGTCTAAGAAAAAGATTAATACTATATCAAATGGTAAAGTATATATGTGAGTAAAGTAACGAGGTCATTCGTTCAGTAGATTTTTACTACTCATATTTTATTCATACCGGGGTCTTTATATGAAAATCGATTCTTAAGGAGTAAACTCCAAAATGGGTTAAACTGCAAGCTACTTTTTATAATATAATGGCAAAATATAAAGTGTCAAAGATCATGTCAATTGCATAATATCTTTTATTACTACTATCAGTCTATGGTGGCATGATACTGTCAGACCGTGGTTGCCTTATCCCGAGTGAAGAATGAGGGATTACATTTCAATTTTCTTCTGTGGATTTGCATTGAACCGTCGATTTATTGTGAAGCCTATTTTAAAAGATCAGTGATTTATTACCTTAACGACTATCAATTGATTTAGGTCGTAGGTGAAAAGCTTTTTTAAAGATTTTTTTTTTAAAATACGGACGAGAAATTAAAAAATAATGTATTAATGAACTTTAAGTTTTAAATGATCATTCGTTGTGTGCGCAGAGAAAAGAAATAGCAGAAGGGGGGTTACGTTTAATAAAATATATCCTTTATAAAGTCTTAGTCAAATAAGGTAACAAGTATGATTCAGCATGTAATATCCCACTGTTGGGCATAGGCCTCTTCCCCATGTAGGAGAAGGATTGGAGCTTAATCCACCACGTTGCTCCAATGCGGGTTGGCGAATATATTCCCTACTATGAGTAACGATCGCTATCAGGTGTACATGATAACAACCGGGACCAACGGCTTAACGTGCTTTCCGAAGCACGGTGGGGAGACCCACAAGGACTGCACAAACACCCAGACCACGGCAAACATCTGTATGGCCAATACAAATGCTGTCGTGTGCGGGGATCGAACCCGCAACCGCCCGCGCAACGGCCAATCGCAATCCAGTGTTGTGACCGCTGCGCCAACGCGGTCTCTTAAGAATAGTACATGTACCTATAAGAAAGCCACGATTTGGTGAATAGAAACTGCTATATTAGCTTTTATTAATAGGTTCTAAAAAGTTTCAGGACCGTCGTGTCGACCAGTCTCCTCGTAATTTTTTAAAGTTTTTATTTACATTAGTTTAATTCAGAATTACGCAGTTTCAGATCGGATAATTATATCAGTCAGTTCAGTATCAGTTCAGCCTATTGCAGTCCACTGCTGGACATAGGCCTCTCCAAGTTCGCGCCAGACATCCCAGGATAATTATATAAAAATCAGTAATTCCGGCCTCCACAAACACGCCTGAAGCACAACAATATCCAGGTAAGCTCATATGTATTCAGAACGCATTATTGTTCCGCATTTACATTGTTGAATAAATTTTCTTATATGTGTATACATCCCTACTGAAGATTCGTGTAAGCATATGCGTAATAAAGCTTTTAATTGTGATTTGTAAAATCGTATTAAAAATTATGTCCAGCGTTGGGATGTTACAGACTGAATCGATCAATAAACATGCATGATTGATTAAGATCTGAAATACAAATTACAATCACTGTTTCTTTTTTATTACAATAGAAGCACTTTAAGATAAAAGTTTTTGTGAAATGTTTACACAGAATATATAAAAATATAATGAGTATAAAAATCATTCTTATCTTTAGTAAATATCTCTTAGATCATATCCGAAAAGGAGCGATCATACAAATAGGGTAAACAAGAGATTGAGACAGATACCAGCTGTACCCGCGATTTTGTTTGCGTGGAACATTCTATCTGGATACTCATTATTCTTTAATGGCGTAATCCTGATCACGTATAAATTATGCGGTAAAAAGTACATGTTGTCCTTTATCTTAACCTAGTAACTTGCGTGCAGTAAACACGATTAAAAGTAGCCTATTTGTGTATTGCTTGACAACCTCCTCTATTTTCTAGTGAAAGTCAGATGAAAATTGGAATATTAGCCCAGACAAACAGAAAGACAGAGACAAAAATTTAAAAATCGTTTGTTTGTGTTTTAGTATCGTGTTAATAAATATATGCAATTCAAAAAACAGTTACTTTGAAATCACAGACAGACACTTCAATTTTATTTATATGTTTTGAATATGTCTTTAGACAGTACATTCGCTAGTACATTCTTGATGCGTACGGCCACGGAGTGGAACTCTCTGCCGGCGTCTATGTTTCCGGAAAGCTACAATCTGGGGATCTTCAAGACGCGACTGAATAGGCTACTTCTAGGCAAGCGTGCTCCATCCTAGACCTCATTCTCACTTAAGATCAGGTGAAACAGTGGTCAAACGCAAGCATATCTAATTATTAAAAATAAAAAAATCTGTACGAGCATTACTTTCGAACGATTTCATGATAATTGCACAATTCTCTTCTTGTGTTCGTTATTTCCAGGACAAGGTTTGTATAAAAGAAAATTAAAAAATAAGTCCGTTTTTTTGAAAAATATAAAATAAAATGGGTCCACGAAGTTCTTCCTGTCAGTTATAAAATATAAAAATATTATAAACGAGATTTCATCGTAGTTCCATTTTATCCCATTCAATCATACGTTCCATGAATATGATTAAGCTTACAAGCTTATTAAGCTTTGCAGCGCTTGAAGCGCCTGAAATTGGGATTCAACAAAAATAAAATGTACACGATAATTGAATGAAGTTTTACTAGTAATTGGAAATGGTAAATTCATTACTTATCCAAATTAATATTATAATTAATTCCCTTAAAATAAATTAAATTAGCGATTACTCACTGAAAATAAACTGATTCGTACATTTGAATGAAAATTGAATCTCTAACTAAAAAAAAAAAACTTTTAACTGAAGTAGGGTAGAGCTGAAAATATCGTGCTCAAATCTGGAGCAGCCCAACCGGGGAAGTACCTTATAGAAGATCACATCTAAATAATACTGCTTTCAAGCAGTGTTGTGTACCTATGGTGAGTAAGGTGACCAGAGGTCTTGGGGGGGGGATTGGGGTTAGGGTCGGCAACGTGCTTGCAATGCGGGTGTTGCAGACATCTATAAGCTACGGTAATCATTTACCATCAGGTGAGCCGTACGCTTTTTTGTCGACCTAATTGAATATAAAAACGGATGTACATGTGTTATGTGTGTGCTAATCTTTATATTTAATAACTGAAGAACAGAAAAATGGAATTTAGCTCTGTCTAGTCTGAGTTAAATTGTGTTACAAAATACTAGATTTTTGTAATGCACAAAATTTTCATAACATTTTGCCCTAGATATTTGAAAGCCAAGTGCATAGTTGAAAATGCTTTTTAATTCAGCTTAATTTTTAATGAAGTGAATCTCGGAGTTTTGTTACATTTTGTTGACGGTAACCTTACCTAAGGACTATATTTCATGTAGAAAATTAATGTTTAAATTTTGAATAAATTTTCTCTCATTTTCTTGTTTTTAAATTTGGCTTAGTTTACTTTATGTTTAATGTTACGCTTAAGCCTGTAATATCATACAGCTGGTCATAGGCCTTTTTCCCCATGTAGGAAAATCAGAGCTTAATCCACCACGCTGCTCCAATGCGGGTTGGCGGATAATTCCCTAGAATGAGTAACGATTGCTATCAGGTGTACATGATAACAACCGGGACCGACGGTTTAACGTGCTCTCCGAGGCACGCTGGGGAGACCCACAAGGACTGCACAAACATCCAGACCACGTTGGTTTAATTTAAAGTTCTTGTTTTTAAAACTGATAAAAAAATCAAAACTATAAAGTCCAGAAGTTACAGATGTTCTTTTTTATATTTCACAACATCCACGGGCTCTTACTTGCCCATGCCATTGAACTACATATTTCTTTTATTTCGGCGTGCGTTTTTTTACAATAATTTTACTTCAGACCAGCAGTTCTTTTTTCTTTTTGCTGTTATAGTTACATACGTTAATCATCGTCTTGTTTCACTACAATTAATTGTAAAAACAACTTTTTTTTAATGTTACTAAGTCGACAAACAAGCGTACGTCTCACCTGATGATAAGTGACTATAGTAGCCTATAGACGCCTGCAACACCAGAAGCGTCGCAAGCGCGTTGCCGACCCTATCCCCAATCCCCCCCAGGAGCTCTGGTCACCTTACTCACCAACAAGAACACAATACTGCTTGAACAGTATTATTTAGCTGTGGTCTTCTGTAAGGTCGAGGTACTACCCCAGTCGGGCTGCTCCATATTTTGAGCAGGTCCTGCTGTGCCCTACCTTAGTTAGTAAAAATCATAATAAATTTGTAATGTAGTTTACATATAATAAATAAACAAGTGTTCGTTGAAAAGCAGTGTAATGTAAAATCAGATTATGAACTTAATTAAACTTTTCTAAACCAGACTAATCACTAGTCTGGTTTAGAAATTTTTGTAGCACAACAAAAGAACAATGAACAAAAGACAATTATTTAAGTCTACATTTATTTTGTTCTACAAGAAACATTGAGGATTATTTACAAGATAATTCTGCAGTTTTCAACCATATTTTTAAAGACACATTCATTTACTGTTGGCATTTGTACTGAATTTTTTAGCAACTTGGCTAGAATAAGTTTGCGAATTTCTCTCAAGGAACTGAAAATGTAGCAAATTGTGCTCACATCGACTGATAAACGCTCGTGGCGGAAGTTTCGTGAATAGCGTTTGTTATCAGTTCGCTTAAAAGACTAATATACTTGAAACTTCAGGGCTTGTAAATAGCATGTTGTCTAAATTTAATAAATGTTCTTTTTTTGTTTTACTCAAATATTTTAGGTACAATTTATTTTGAAGTTTTATAGTAATAAAGAGCTAATTATTAACAGATAGTTACGGGATAGGTTCTTTTAAATTTTATATAGGAGATATCAAAAGTGAATGCAATTTAAAATAACCTGATTGTGCGATGAAATACGAAAAGACGTCGATGGAATTATATAAAATAATCATATTTAAAATGTCGACTTTAAAAAAATATGCAAATTAAATTACATTTGTGTTTGTTCATGTTGATGCTTTTGATTAAAGAAGTTATTGAACAACTTATGTACGGTATTTATTTATTTTTGTTCTACCTAATTTGGCAAACTTCGAACTACCATTTTTTTTTCTACTGATTTTTTGTACATACAGAGATAAGATATCCCGCTGTTTTACACACATTAATTTGAGAAATAAAAGGTAATAAAAAATAGAATAAAAGATAAAAGGTAATAAAAGGTGTGAAGCATTTATTTATATTTAATTGCTAAATATTCATATTTAAAATATTATATAGCCCATAGCCTACCTCGGATAATGGACACATTTTTAACATCGAAAGAATTTTTTTATTCGAACTAGTAGTTCCTACGGCTAGCGTGTTCATACAAACAAACTCTTCAGCTTTATAATATACTAGCTGCTGCCCGCGACGTCGTCTGCGTGCGTTCACTGCTCGTTCCCCGTAGGTGATAGCGTGATAATATGTAGCCTATGTTCTGACCCGACTTCTTAATAATATTCGTGCCAAATTTGAAGTAAATCCATGCAGTACTTTTTGAGTTTATCCCGGACATACATTTGAAGAAATAAAGGTTCACTGCTCGTTCCCCGTAGGTGATAGCGTGATAATATATAGCCTATGTTCTGACCCGACTTCTTAAAAATATTCGTGCCGAATTTGAAGTAAATCCATGCAGTACTTTTTGAGTTTATCCCGGACATACATACAGACAAACAGACAAACAGACAAAAATTCTAAAAACTATATTTTTGGCTTCGGTATCGATTGTAGATCACACCCCAAGTATTCTTTTAAAAAAATATTCAATGTACAGTTTTGACTTTCCTACCATTTTATTATCTTACTAGCTGCTGCCCGCGACGTCGTCTGCGTGCGTTCACTGTTCGTTCCCCGTAGGTGATAGCGTGATAATATGTAGCCTATGTTCTGACCCGACTTCTTAATAATATTCGTGCCAAATTTGAAGTAAATCCATGCAGTACTTTTTGAGTTTATCCCGGACATACATTTGAAGAAATAAAGGTTCACTGCTCGTTCCCCGTAGGTGATAGCGTGATAATATATAGCCTATGTTCTGACCCGACTTCTTAAAAATATTCGTGCCGAATTTGAAGTAAATCCATGCAGTACTTTTTGAGTTTATCCCGGACATACATACAGACAAACAGACAAACAGACAAAAATTCTAAAAACTATATTTTTGGCTTCGGTATCGATTGTCGATCACACCCCAAGTATTCTTTTAAAAAAATATTCAATGTACAGTTTTGACTTTTCTACCATTTTATTATATGTATAGATAGATACTATTAAACGAGCAATTCTTGTATATATATATATATATATATATATATTTTTAGAATCTCGGAATCGGCTCCAACGATTTTCGTGAAATTTAGTATGCAGGGGATTTCGGGGGCGAAAAATTGATCTAGCTAGGATTCATTTAAAAAAATGTTGTTTTATCCCTATTTTTAGGCAATGAAAAAATATCAGTAGAATACGAAGCTTAATTTCACTACTCTCAACACACCTGTAATGGCGTAATAAGAAAATTGGCGGGTGTCAAATCGTTTTGACCCGGGTTCGAATCTCAGTCTCCAGATTAATTTTTTTTTCTTTTTTTTTTTAATTTCACTCGTGATTGATTATTGAAATAATATTAAAATATAAAAATACCGAGAAAAAAAAAAACAAAAAATAAAATGAAAATACCGAGCTAGGCTCGGTCACCCAGGTACTATGTATAGATATTCGTATTAATTTAACTGGCAATAACAAACTCAAAAAACAAAAAAGATACAAATTGGTGCCGAATTTCGGTGCTGTTCGGAAACTATGCTCGTAGCGTACATTGATTCATTTTTAATTTATATAGATATATAAAAATACATATTATATAAGCTATGTTATATATGTATATAGTTTTGTTGTCTTAAAACTTAAATTTCTAGGTAATGTTTTTGCGACCATATCCTTGTGGATTCTGTCGAGTTTCAAAACTAGGTTAGGTTTTAATATAAATGCAAATATAACAATGTTGATGGTTTATCCTTATGTTTCGCAAGGGATAGGAGCAAGTTATTGTATTCATTAACAGTTATTGTACCGTTACTTTTCTGATATACTTTAGATCCTATTTATTTATTTATAAGATTTATCGAACGAAAGTACATCACACTTTTATACAAATGAAAAAAAAGTTTAAAAACGTAGTCGTAAAACGACGTCATAATAGACGAAATTTACCAGTAAACAAAATAAATGAAAGAAATCACGATCACGATTCAGCCTGTAATATCCCACTGTTGGGCATAGGCCTCTTCTCCATGTAGGAGAAGGATCGGAGCTTAATCAATAATGTTTATTTATTAAATACAACTATTTTTGTTGTATAGTGCGGATAAAATAATGTATTAAATTAAATGAAATTCACATTTCTAATTCGTATTATTTTATTTTTGTGTTTCCCACATATGAGGAAATTGTAAAACACTACATTGTTCTATAGCTTAATGGCTACAGCACGGGACAAGGTATGTCGGGGGCGTGGGTTCAAATCCCGCTGGATCGAAATTTTGATATGATAATAAAAAACATTTTACAAATTCACATTTACTAGGTACATATAATTTCTAATATATACACAAAAATCCGCCAACCTGCAGTGTGGCAGCGTGGTGTATTACATGTATGGTACATGGTGTATGTAGCTCTGAACCTTCTCCTACACGGATAAAGAAGTGTATGTCCAGCAGTGGGACATTACAGGCTGATTCGTAGGAATCATTTCCAAGCTATACACAAATAGAAATAATACTTTATGCACAAGAGACGTTTACAACCGAACTTAAACGTCTGCTTCAAATTGACTGATTATTTTGTATGTAATATGCAATGGTAAATATATGTATGCTGTTAAGTTTAATGCCTCTATGTATATAATTGACTCAGGTTTTGTTCGTGTTGAGAAGTGGGTTTTATTCTTTTCAAATATACGATGTATCTTCTTACAAATATTAAATTTCTACGTGTAGCACTTTGTGCCTTTCCTACCGAGCCTCAGAGACTACATAAAGTTGTCAGTTTTGGTTATTATCATAAATATTTAATAACTAAAGTACTTTGTGTTGGAGATAAATTCTAATATAGAGTAATATTTATTGTTTTTATATTAGATTACGGAAATCAGGTCGCAATAACTCTGTGTACCATAAGATTTGTAGCCTTTCAGATCCTGTTCAGAATAATAAGACGTACATAATCGGACTAGGATGATTCCAGGTCGAAAAAGAGTAGTTTCAATAAATATATGAGCTTATGAGATCCCGTTATTTGTTAGTATGTTTAATAATACATGACTACATGTAGTTACAAAATGTCTTATACTTAACGTCATCAACATATATAGGGGTTCTGAAACATATGAAACCCGATAAAAAGCCCCAGACCACGACACACATGTATTTAGACTATAAAAAAACAAACAAACCTGTAAAAGATTTGTTATCTGCGAGGATCAAGCCAAGACAGTCATTGCAACAGCCAGTGCTATGAACATTGCTCTAATCTGTATTTAATGTACAATGACATGTAGGTATAAGATAAAGTTAGTGGCATTTTCTAATAACCAAACTTAAGGATGTACAGAGTAGGATGATTGTAGGCATGCAAATGTTTATTCAAACACCTCTACTAATATATAAACATAAAAAATTCAGACAAACAATATCTACATATATTAATAAGTGAAGCAAAAACTTTGTAGGTTCCCCTTTTTACGGAAATTGCGCGTAAGATAGTTTCAAATATCAAACAAAGGTGCATAGAAAGAGTACTTTGAAAATAGTAACATCGGAATATCCTAGTCTTTGCTAAGAGAAAACTATTAAAACATTTTTTCATTTTCATCATCATTCTCTCATCATTCTCATCATTTTTTCAAAGTTACATAAAAACCTTAACACTTTCAAAGGCAAGGCATAGTTAATGAGATTTTAAAAGCATCTGCCGTCTGTGATAGTATAAAAAATATCAAGAGTACTGTTAGTTTAAGTTTTTTTTGTTAATATAAACGTAAAGCAGTGGACTTTCTTCAACTACAAATATACAAATACTGGATTTGACTATTTCCGGTCCTTGTGGGTCTCCCCACCGTGCCTCGGAGATCACGTTAAGCCGTCGGTCCCGGTTGTTATCATGTACACCTGATAGAAATCATTACTCATAGTAGGGAATATATCCGCCAACCCGCATTGGAGCAGCGTGGTGAATTAAGCTCTGATCCTTCTTCTACATGGGGAAATAGGCCTATGCCCAACAGTGGGATATTACAGGCTGACGCGACGCGACTATTTCCGGTTCGTTTTAATTAATGTGTAGGGATTCTTTGAAATCGTGTCTAGTAATTATAACAGTAAACGTGTTAGAACTTTCACACCAGTCAAATTGCTTAGAATGTACATATATAGATAATACATATATAATAGGTTGTTCGGAAAGTAATTTCGTTTTTCCCGACAGATGATTTAATTGTATTTTTTGCACCCAACTTCGCACTTCAGCCGTAAAATTTTTATATGATTTCAGAGATCATATAGCAAGGCTTGTGTGTGAAAAATTCTAATTAATTCTACGCAGTAGTTTTTGGTCGGTGCCCTTTTAAATATGGAGAGCGATAAGCAGCATTTTCGACACATCTTACTGTTTTACTACAGAAAGGGTAAAAATGCTGTTCAAGCCAGAAAGAAATTGACCGATGTGTATGGAGAAGGTGTGTTGACAGTACGCCAGTGCCAGAACTGGTTCGCTAAATTTCGATCCGGCAATTTTGATGTCGAAGATGCACCACGTTCGGGAAGGCCGGTTGAGGCTGATAAAGACGCGATAAAGGCATTAGTTGATGCCAACCGGCGAATAACAACACGTGAGATCGGATTGAGATTAAATTTATCAAATTCAACAGTTTATGACCACTTGAAAGGCCTGGGATTATTCTCGAAGCTCGATGTATGGGTTCCCCATGTGCTCACAGAGAGAAATCTGTGTCGCCGCATTGATGTCTGCGATTTTCTTCTCAAACGTCACGAAAATGATCCGTTTTTGAAGCGCATCATTACTGGGGACGAAAAATGGGTTGTATACAACAACGTCAAACGCAAGAGATCATGGAGCAAAAAAGATGAACCGGCTCAAACCATTTCCAAAGCCGATATTCACCAAAAAAAGGTGATGCTGTCTATTTGGTGGGATTTTAAAGGAATCGTTTTTTTTTTGAGCTTTTACCGGACAACAAAACAATTAATTCGGAAGTCTACTGTCATCAGCTGGACAAACTGAATGATGCACTTCAACAGAAAAGGCCAGAACTAGTCAACAGGAAAGGTGTAGAGTCACCAAGACAACGCGAGACCTCACACAAGTTTGGTCACTCGCCAAAAGCTTTTACAGCTTGAATGGGATACAATGCCACACCCACCATATTCTTCAGACCTGGCACCATCAGATTAGTATTTGTTCCGGTCACTCCAAAATTTTTTAGACGGTAAAACCTTCAACTCAAATGAGGAGGTCAAAAACCACCTCGATCAGTTTTTTGCCAGCAAAGACCAAAAATTTTATGAGCGTGGAATTATGCTACTACCAGAAAGATGGCAAAAGGTGTTGAACCTGAACGGCCAATATATAATTTAATAAAGTATTTGTTTACTATACGAAAACTGTCTTTCATTTCCACAACAAAAAACGAAATTACTTTCCGAACAACCCAATAGATAATACATGTATAGATAAATATGCTTTAGGATAGTCATATCTCTTGCTTATATACCAAATGGTAAACATTTCACCATTTATACGATAGTATACATTATACGAAATATATATTACTATTATCAGAAAATAAATTATTTCGTTTCGGGGAGTAAGGGGAGATCGAAAAAAAAAAACAAGTTATCCAACCCAAAAATCAATCTCATCTGCACGCGTCGGTGGTTCTTGTAATCTAAAAGTCGTGCAGATAATTATATGCCAAAGCACAGTCAACCGAAGAAGAAGTGTATAATTAATTTACATTTAAAAGTAATATGTTATAAGGTTATAAGAATTATGCGGTTTTTTCCAGCTCATAACTGATCATCACACTTGCATTATTATTAACCGACTTCAAAAAAGGAAGAGTTTCTCAATATGTGTATATGAACTTTTTACTGGAAATGAATACCAATCTTGACGATTCTTTTTTTAAACAAAATCTGCTGCTTGACGTGTGGTCCCATTTAAATTTGAGTTATTCCTAATAATGCGTATTTAATTAATAAAATTTTCGACTACCCATATTATATTACACGTTATGTAAATTGAACTCAATTTTTTTTTCGTCTTGCGAGAAAACACAATTATTAACTCTTAGCTCTTAGTTTAGAACACTATTAAAGATTCTCTAATAAAGTAAAGTTTTCGAGAAAAAGTGCCATATTGTATTGCTTCTAAATACCGACTATAGGTAATCTCGGGCTATTATTTTGATCCTCGGATTTCGGGACTAAGAGCCACCGAACCCGGGATTCCGGGGTTAATTCCTGGATTTGAAAAAAAGTTAAGCTAAAATATAATTAACATAAAAAATGATAATTGGATAACAAAATGGAAGTTTGAATTTTCGTTCGAATTTCACTTAGGAGTTTAGAAATTACTAAATAAGTAATTGCTTGCAGAATCTCTTGCATTTTTGTTGATTCGTCATAACAGTATCTACATTTCAAATCAGGTAGAGGCTTTACGCTAACAGTGTTGCAGGTGTCCATAAGCCGCGGTATTAGCTTACCATCAGGTAGGTACACGTGCTTGCCGACACCGACTTCAATTACATCGACAAGTAACACAACGTAGGTAGACGAAAAAATAGTCGAGTACATACGCTTTATCAAAGATTAATCTAAAAGTAGTCATCAGATTTCAATCAAATTTAAATGATACCACAAAATGAACACCAGCTTTCGAATAAAAAATAAGAATCATCAAAATCGGTACACTCAGTGAAAAGTTATGTAGTTAAAGCGGCATTATACAACCTTAGTCGACGAAAAAATAGTCAAGTAAATATGCATTATTAGATATAACTCAAAAATACTTGCTAGATCGCGATTAAATTCAAATGGGACCACATGAAACACACCACATTTCGATTAAAATAAAAATCATCGAAATCGGTTTATCCAGTCAAAAATTCTGAGGTTACACACATAAACATCTGAGGTTACACACATAAACATCTGAGGTTACACACATAAACATTTTGGAAGCAGATTTCTCGTTAATGTCACACGTGCTCATTAAGCGCCACAACTCTAACTGATTTGACAATTGTCTTGAAGTAGCTTTAAGTACTCAGTGCCATAGGCGACAGGAGTGACGAATGCCTGACCTAGTTACATATTTAGATATTACTAGCTGTGCCCGCGACTTCGTCTGCGTGGAATTTACCAAAAAAGTCATTGTTCAGTTCGCAGAGTTATAAAAGAAATAAATTTCTAAAATAAAAGTAGCCTAAGTTACTCCTTACTTCATCAGCTATCTGCCAGTGAAATTCCCGCCAAAATCGGTCCAGCCGTTTTAGAGATTAGCCGGAATAGACAGACAGACAGACAAAAACTGTAAAAAATGTCATTTTGGTATATGTACAGTGTGTACATTAATATGCATTTAGTAAAAAGTGGTTATTTTAACATTACAAACAGACACTCTAATTTTATTTATTTGTATAGATAACTTGTCGACGTCTGTTACGACAGTGACGTAAATTATGGCTTAACTATATGTATTGTAATAAACAAAGAATGAAAATTAGCTCTTTTTATAAAAAAAAGACGTTTCGATCGTCACCTTTGACAAACAATTTGTGCATGTGTATGCGTTTGGTACAAAATTAACATTTACCAAACTAGTAAATGGCATACATATATACCTACATATATAAAAGTTTCAGTAAATTCGTAATAAATTGACAGTGACGAACAGACAAAAATATCTCGAGTGATTTTATAACAGTGCAAGTGTTTGTTTATTTGCCATATTTGTAACGGAACCCTAAAAATGAATCTATTGTTTTCTGATTCTCGATATAAAGTAACAAAGCGAACGAAATACTACGTAGCAAAGCTCTGGTACAAATTCTCCTTAATTCACAGTTCTCTTTCCAATATTCTTCACATTTTTCTTAGTATTTCAAGTAGAAAAATGTAGGGTACGTATCTAACGATCTTCCTTTTCTCCAGCGAAGTAGTAACATATGCACTAACGTGAAAGAAACATGCTTCAGCGTTTCGTTTGTTCTTCTCATTACTTCATCCCTGAAGGTTTTTTTTCATGGTTGCTAAATAAGCAAAAATTAATCGCCGATATGTGAGTATGCGAAGAAATTCTAAACGCAGAAATTGAAACGTTTTTTTTTGTGCTCGTTATTGTCATGAATAGATTAATTGTATAAACGAAAAAAAAAAAACTATATATTTACAAAACTATGGCATCTCGAATCACGGCATCTAGCGAAAGATAAAAAAATCACACTGCGACAAATAACAATACAATTTAACTATTACTTTCTTACTAACTCATTTGTTATTTTTAAAGGATTGCAAGAATTGGAAATAAATATAAATAATTCTGTAGTTATTCAATTAAAAGAGGTAAGCAATATGTTATTATTCTGAGTGGTAATTTTTCGTTTATTTTTTTGTCATTAGTCGTGTTTTGTTACTTTATCTTCGCTGAGCATTAGATGTATTTTCGTACACATCTCGCAAAGCAATTGGACTTAACGTACAAGTAACAATGAGTTTACGATAAGTAAGAATTTTCAACAGAAGAGAAACTCCCACATTTTACTTAGTAGGTATTCACGAACAATCGTTCAATTACCGTTACTATAAACTTTAACCCTACCTACCCGTATCTAAAGGATATGTACCGATTATCCAATCCTTAATTGTATTTTAAGGAACTAACAACGCCTATAAATTACGGCTCGTTTAAAGCATTCACTCGATACCCTTCGTGTGGTTATGGTACGTTAGTTCTTGGTAATCGGCGCTATTTGCTTTAAGTTGTATGTATGTTCACGTGTAATTTATGGTTTCAAGATACACTTAAAGATTTTAATAGATATTTGTATAACTAATGGTAATTTTCTGTGTATGATATTATAAATATGTATAGGTATATATCGGTTGTTACGCGCATTTTCTTATTTCTTCCTACATTCAGGATAAAAGCGTTACAATTTTTGGAGTTTACTCCTTAAAAATCGATTTTCATATAAGGCCCCCGGTATAAAAAAATATGAGATGTAAAATCTGTTGAACGAATGACTTCGTTACGTTTTTTGTCGTACTAACGAACGTCGGTAACCACGAATGCGTCGTCGATAGACTAATAATAGTTTTTTAATAGCAGCATCGCGCTGTAGATGGCGTTACTTTATTCGTTTTTTTTACAATTTGATATGGTAGGTAATAATAACCTTTTTCTTATGACTAGTAAGTCTTTTTTGTACCTATTTAGACAGTCGATCTGAAGGGGTAAACTCCAGTCGTGCGTCGTAGCTGACACACACAATTTTTTTTAAATCCTGTTAATTTTAAAATTACAAGGAATGTGAAATTAAATCATCCAACAAGTCTGTCAATGCCTCATAGTTGAACAAAGATCTCTGTTCGTTTGTTTTCAAATGTTTATCTGAAAAAAGTTTATACTGATCAAAACTTTTTAAGGCACGTGATATAATTATAATGATACATTTATTTGCATGTATGGCACAATGCTCGGAGATATAAACCAATATAACAAGTATTGAAATTAAAGACAGCTGAAACCATGATTCTTGTCTTGCGTAGTTTGAATTATCCAGATTAAATAAAGCTGTTACTAAAGATGAGAAATAATTAGCGACGACCTGAGCTATATGAATGTTTTGAAGAAAATGAACTCTTCTTGAAATTAACACTTTTCATTTCGAAAGTAAATTATGAAAATTTAAAAAGGTAAAGTTTTGTAAATACGAAAGTTTTTTTTTATTTTTATATTTCTAATATCTATTCATGATTTCCGCACTTCATAAGTTTGAATTCAATCTATCTCGCACAGAATTTGGTCACCGATTCGTTTTGAATTTATCATTTTGTATTTGATATGCTTAAAAGTAAACTAGATTTTAATAAAGGTATCTTATCTTATACTATTAAACGAGCAATTCTTGTATATATATATTTTTCTGAATCTCGGAATCGGCTCCAACGACTTTCGTGAAATTTAGTATGCAGGGGATTTCGGGGGCGAAAAATTGATCTAGCTAGGATTCATTTAAAAAAAAATGTCGTTTTATCCCTGTTTTTAGGCAATGAAAAAATATCATTAGAATACGAAGCTTAATTTCACCGTTGTTATTATAGCTGTAATGGCGTAATTAGGAAGTCGGCGGGTGTCGAATCGTGTTGACCCGGGTTCCAATCTCAGTCTCCAGATCAATTTTTTTTTTTAAATTTCACTCGTGATTTATTATTTAAATAACATTAAAATATAAAAATACCGAGCAAAAAAAAAAACAAAAAAAAAAAAAAAGAAAATACCGAGCTAGGCTCGGTCACCCAGGTACTGGTTATATAAAAGAAGCAATTACTACTTCCGTATAAACACAACTTTTTTATATTTACCAGACACCACTTCACAAATGTAGACTTAAGTAGAGAGTCGATGGGAAAGGGTCAATACTACCCCCAAAATAGTACTCGTCTTTATGCCAATAGGTACTTTTAAATACGGGACAATTTATTTCTTGATAAATTAATTTATTTTCGCGTACAAGCATTAAAAATACCTTGTTTATTTATAATATAGTACAATCATCAATAAAAATAAATTGACATAAATTTCAGCGTGTACGAAAATTATGCCCTAAGTAGCAAGGGATGCTGACGGGGTGAAAATAGCGCACGTCAGCATTTTTTTCCCTAAAAGCTTTATCTTTATAAATATGTTAATCTTTTCCTGATTTTTCGATATTAAATTCTCATTCCCTAAGGTTGAATTTATTAATGGGAGAAATTTTAAGAACGTAACTTCTTTTTAGTTGTATTTTCTAAGACAAAATATAACTCGATCTGTACGTTACGCTTGTATATTGTATCGTATGTGTATATTATATATTGTATATATTATATTTGAATACACGAACCGGATTTAAGGCTACTCGCAACGGTTGAAAGATACGAATTTTATTTGAATCATTTTGGTGAATTTTTACGTTTATTTCACATCGGTCGTTATTCAGAAATTGAAAGCGAATCATTTAATTTGGAACCAATTTGTTTCAAAAGAAATGAAAAGTAGTAAAGTATTATTTACTCGAAGTACTCTTATTAGAATTATTTATTGGTTATTAAACGTAATATAATTTAGTTTGTATTATACCACAAAATATTTTATATAATAATTTATTTTAAGACTTTTCTTGTGAAACAATATAAAATAATTCAAGAATCAAAACTAGAATTATATTATAAATTAAAAGTTCTTGCTATTTTAGATATCCTCATATTTTTTTGATGTTGATGTTGATAGTTATTAGAACTTTGAGTTGTGACTCTTCGTTTAGATCCCTTTTTATTACGTATAAGAAGTTCGATAGTTATGCGTGTACATAGGATTCATTTTTAATTAGCTAGGTTTTATTGTCTATCATATTGCTATGAATATAAATATATTTTTTCATAAGTAACTCGAAGCAACTTATTACGTTTCCGATGAGTTGATAACGGAGCATCACAACTGGAAGTGGACCAAACTAGGACACGACCGATATTAGTTGACTAACGCTCACAATGGGTCACGTTTCTAACTTCTAGGGCTCCTATTGCATATTTGTTGAATTTATGAATCGTCATTTTCCTATTGTAGAATAACAATGGACTAAACTAGTGACGGAAATAATAGATATTACAATTTGTAAAGAGAAGTAACTCTAGGACTCATTATGAAACAGTCAGAACTTTGAGATGTACTCGTTTGAAATATGCTCAGTATAACCTTTTGTAATGCAAAGATCTGTTAATGCCGTGATAGCAGATAGGGATAGATATTGTTGCTTGTTTATAGTGTGATACTTGTCTAATCTTTGCGTAAAGTAAGCGGCATTAGCAATTGTGAGTATAGGATACAGTTATGAATAGTAATTGTATATACGTATATTCTTTATTGTATTATAAAAATTAAAAAGTATATTACAATTTTGTGTGCATAAGTGTAGTATTAATAATTTAACTTAGGTAGGACACAGCAGGAAATATCTTGCACAAAATCTGGAGCAGCCCGACTGGGGAAATACCTCGACCTTACAGATGGTTATAGTTAATAACACTGCTTTCAAGCAGTGTTGTGTTCCTGTGGTAAGTAAGGTGACAGAGCTCCTGGTAAGGATGGGGGGTAGGGTCGACAACGCGTTTGCGATGCTTCTGATGTTGCAGGCGTCTAATAATAATCTACGGTAATCGCTTATCATCAGTTGACCCCTTGTTTGCCCATCTAGTTGTACAAAAAAAAAACATAGCCTTGTTAAATGAAGTTTCAACGTTTGTATTCTAATTAGTGTTCGATATTTTAAATACATAATAATTTAAAATTATTAAATTTTAATTAAAATAACGTATTTAAATTTAAAGCAACGTATTTCAAAGGTATAAATAAGTAGTTTAATTTTTCTAGATAGCGGATGAGTAATAACAAGGTACAATACTCTTTCTACTATACTGTAGGAATAATTTTAGGAATGAAATTAATATTAAATCCTGTTCAAATATTTCGGAATTTTAATTCCACAGGACATTCAAGTTTGAATTGGGTAAACATTTAGACTGACCTGGTTTTATCTTGGTCATGTTTATTATTCACTAGCATTTAGCCGAAATTTTGCCTGAAAGAAATCGTTTTATTAAAATTAAATGGCGCTTGAAAAACTTGGAATAGAATTTTCTAGTACTAAATTTATTTTTTATATTTTTGTAATATGAATAAATATATAAAAATATACAAAATCCTGAATATTTTGAAAGCAATACTAAGGTCAATCTAAGATGCCATCTAAAATAATATATATATATAAATCAATTGCTGTTCGTTAGTCTCGCTAAAACTCGAGAATGGCTGGAAATATTTGGCTAATTTTGATCTTGAAATATTTGTGGAAGTTCAGGGAAGGTTTAAACGGTAAGAAACATAAATAATATGTAACGGAAAATAGTAAAAACGACAATTCAATTTCCCAATACAAAATATTCCTAGCTGTGAAACATATTGTCATTCACAAAATTGTCACTTGATTGTCAAATATTTATAGGTGCGTTCAGAAAGTGTTTTGTGTATATTTTTCACAAATATACGTAGGTGATACGAAGTTCATTGGGCCATCTAGTTATATATATATTTTTTTATTATTTCAAACTTTGTTTTAACAAATAAGTAGAACTAACTATCCTGACAGCTGTTTTCAAATAACGTTACAGCTTTTTATATATTACTAGTGGTCGCCCAGAGGTCGAAATTCGACCATAATAAAAAATTTAAATAAAAGAAAACAATAATTATGAAAATAAAGAACCTTTTTAAAAAAAATTCAATTTTCCTACAGAGTATGACAATCAACAAAATAATATAATATGCATGTGTGTGTCAAATACATGGTAGTGTGTGTATTGCTTTTTTATTAATTTAATGTATATTTTATGTATAATTTAAAAAAATATTAGCATTCTGCACTCGTTCACTATATAAACTATAAGCGTGCGAAATTTCATACTCCTCCGTCCGCGCAATTTTCGTAGAAAGGGGTACAAAGTTTTTGCTTCACGTATTAATATATGTATAGATTATGAAGAGTATGAAACATATGAGACGTGTTATTTTATAATTTCAACTCCGAATATTTTCCTGTGCAAATGAAGTCATCAGTACGTATTTCATTTACAAAATCTCGTAAAACGGTGCTTTTGTTGCACTACTTCGAAACAGCTTGACTGAATCTTATGATTTTTTTGTAGTAAAACTTCTTTACGCACCTAGGGAGTAAACTGGTAAATGCGTGACGAGAGCGTTACAAATAGTGTGATCGGGCGGGGCGAACGGAAGTTAAGAGAGATATAATAAGTTAGATGGACCTTAAGAAGTTTTACTTCAGTCGTGTGGTCTAAACGAAACATTTAAAGCTCGGCGAGCCAGCGTTCTTTCCTTGAGATGCTCGCCGCGAACTGAACAATAAATATTTTGTTGAGTTCGACGCGGGCGAAGTCGCGGGCACAGCTAGTCGTATATAAGTACGTTCATAGTAAAATTATTAACATTAAAGACGTGTCGTATCGTCAAAGTGTTTCAGAATTCTAACTAAGTTTCCATAATTTCCTCATTCAATCTCTCGTGCTATGTAACGATATTAAGAGCTCCGGAGAAACTCATACTGAATTAAATGTATTATTATGTTTTGCGAATGAGTAGTAAATAAATTAGAAAGCAAGTTTTTATTCTGGTGTAATGACGCGAGCCGGCGACACGGATTCGATTCTTACTTTGAGTAAATATTTACATTTATAGAAATGTTGGTTTCTGATGTGGGTGTTGTATGATGTAGGTGTGGTAAGTTTTTAAAAATTTCCATTGGTTTTGTGTGTGGCTACGGCATAGAATTTAGCCTCCCCCTCTCTTCCCGTGGGTGTCGTAAGAGGCGACTAAGGGATAACATAGTTTCACTACCACCTTGGAACTTAAAAAGCCGACCGATGGCGGGATAACCATCCATGCTGACTTTGAAGTACACAGGCCGAAGACGGGCAGCAGCGTCTTCGGTGCGACAAAGCCAGCCCTGCGGTCACCAACCCGCCTGCCCAGCGTGGTGACTATGGGTAAAACACATGAGTTCACGCCATTATTGGCGCGAACTTGTGGAGGCCTATGTCCAGCAGTGGACTGCAATAGGCTGAAATGATGATGATGATGATTGGTTTTTTACTACTCTTATATGGGTGTGACACATATATATTAGTGTCTCACTCACTTCTACGATAAATTTAGACAAAGATTATTGATGTATTTTTTAAATGGCAACACTAATATACATATTCTAATCTGATTACGAGATGCAACACAAGCGCCATCACTTCACGTTTTATTTTTACAACTTGTACTACTACTACGTCGACTATAGACATGGAGGAATAATGAACGATGGTTATAAAGCCAGTTCCGCCAATTACAACAGTGTTAATAATAATTGCGGATTTCATTTAACTTTGAAGGTAAATACGGAGTAAAAGCTTACTAACTTAAAACCACTTTCAAATTATTATAAACTTAAACTGTAACAGTAATTAACGGAAACGTACATAATTCAAATTATTAAAAAAAATATGGTTTTTGCTCTAAAATCTAAATAGTCCCTTGGCTATGATTGTGAAGGAGATGAGAACAATGTATACAAAATACGTATTTAGGTTGGTGCTATTATTTTAGATTGAAAAAATACTATCGCTACTACAGAGCTCTATTATATATTATAGGTATATCTATTATTCTTATATTATAAATAAATATATTTATGTCCGTAGGTACAGTTGTTAGTGAACCTGCTTTTTGCTTAAATTGTACGTTCAGCTATTACCCCGAGCCTGGGTATATAAAAAAAAAAAGTTTAAAATTCGAAATATAATATGTTACAATTGTTTTCTAATTTTTACATCTTCCATAGAAAGTGGGTCACAGTTAATATATTATAATAATATTTAAAAAAGTACATTCGAATTGAGAACCTCCTCCTTTTTTGAAGTTTGTTAAAATGTAACTCTTTTGCTTAAATAAAGACTACTCCTTTAACTAGTAAGTTTAAAGTTTAAACATTATCGTCTCCTATTCTATAAAGTTTTCTTCGCCGAGTTCTTTGGTGAATTTAATTAATTTGTCGCGAGCCGTTGCTCTTACAAGTTTGTTCTTTTGGATTATTTAGGCTAGCTTTCCACTGGTATACTAGTAAAAATACAATTACACATCTTAGCATGCTCTCCAAGGCACGGTTGGGAGGCCATAAGATAATAATTATTATCTATATCTATATATATAAAAGAGATTTCCACCCATTGACTCATCATGATATCTCTGGAACCATAAGGCGTAGAGACTTGAAATTTGGTAGTAATATTCCTTTCACCGAGTAAAAGTCAGCTAAGAACGGGTTTTACGAAATTCCACCCAAGAGGGGGTTGCGGGGGTTAATAACATATATGGCAAAACAACGTTTGCGGGGTCAGCTAGTAATTATATAAAAGAGATTTCCACCCATTGACTCATCACGATATCTCTGGAACCATAAGGCGTAGAGGCTTGGAATTTGGTAGGAATATTCCTTTCACCAAGTAGAGGTCAGCTAAGAACGGGTTTTACGAAACCTCCACCCACAAGAGGGGGTTGCGGGGGTTAATAACATATATGGCAAAACAACGTTTGCGGGGTCAGCTAGTTTTAAATATACGAATTTATTTTGTATGGCAAATATGTAAATATACCTACTAATTATAAAGAAGATTTTTTCTTATTTACCTAAACCCCAACTGATAATGGACAAATAAACACATACACACAATTATGTTGTTATATTTTGACAAGTTGTGTACAGCCTTGAAGCTCTGCATATTAAATGGATGCTCTTCCTTACTTAGAAATAATGATAACAATTTTCCCTTAATATATTAGTTTATACAAAGGTTAAATAAATAGTTTTATACTTTTTATCTTGCGCAGTTGGTAATGGCTATGTTACAGTGCAAGTTCGTAGCAGATACTTTATAATTTAAATTAAAATAGAACAATTTTAATGTCTGCTTTTGAAATAAAGGAAACAATTACTGTCAAGTGAGAAAGTTTCTCATCAAAGAATAACTAAAGCAAAATACAAATATTGAGCTTACAAAATGGCGCTGAGGTTTGATACGTTAATTAACTCCAGAATGTCGTATTTATGCTATGTTTGTTAAGATTTGAAAGAAATTCTGTGACGTTTATATCCTTGTGGGTCTCCCCACCGTCGGAGAGTACGTAAGCCGTCGGTCCCGGTCGTTATCATGTACACCTGATAGCGATCGTTACTCATAGTAGGGAATATATCTGCAAACCCGCATTGGAACAGCGTGGTGGATTAAGCACTGATACTTCTCCTACACAATCCATATTATAGGTTCAAACGTGTATGGATTTACTGTATTAACTTAAAATGAAGCTATGAAATTAATAAAACTTTAAACCACTTTACTTACAAGGAAAGGAGCTTGTACCGATCACTGGGAAGACTATAAACTGACGCAGTATAGTACCGGATAAGTATGTACTCAAAAGATTCAGTGTATAGAAAACGTGGATAATTACAGAATTGTTCTAAGTCTAAATTCAACCCAATTGTAGAATTTTTAAATGACAATAGAGGAGAGTTAATCGATAATCAATTGCTAAGAGCCTGATAATCTAGAAATCTTTTTTGCTCTGGTTTAGCCTAGCCTAGATATGTATAGGTTATTGAATCTAACTGTTATTGTTGTTATGAATAATATATACTGATATTTTTGTTATAAATAATTATATTTGTCTATAGAAATCGACAACACCATAGTACTAAATATATAAATAGATAAGAAATACATATCTCGAGTACTAGTATAAAATATGTTATAACAATCTAATACCAACCTTTGACCCTTGAGTCGCTGAAATCCAGTTGTTTCTCGGTCCATCGACCCGAAATAATCTGTGTTTGTGAATGAAAGTTGCTATAATAGTTCTGTCACTCAAAATTTTGGTAACTTGTCTCAAATTTCATCGAAATTAATTTGAGTTAATTTAATAACATATTGTAAATTAATACATTTATATATTTATTTATACGTATATTTATTGAGAGAAAAAAATGTTATGTTTCTAAGTGTCTTAAGGTCGATTTACATCAGACGAGCGAATGCTCATTCTATCCTCACTATATCAAATTCTTTTAGTGTAAACAGGCGTAGAGCATTCTTTCGTTGTTATATATATGAATACGAGCACATAAAGATAAAGAAAGAATGCTCTTGTTCTAGCTCTAGCTCTTTGTTCGTTTGGTCTAAGCCCACCCTTATGCAATGACTTGTGACATTATGTTAATATGCTTATAGTAAGTGACTGCAATTTGTGTAGTAAATGATAATTAAATATCGTTAGTGATTGCGGTTGACAGAGATGATTTGTTGTCAGCGAGTGTTAGTGATATGGCTAATAAGTCAGCATTATGATGTGCATTTGTCATTAGAGACATTGTGTTAGTGGATATAACATGTCATTGAACTTTCAATTGTGGAGCCTGGAAATGTTATTGAAATAAAGACTAAGATCTGTTATAGGTTAAAATAAGTAATGGTGCTTATTTCGTAGCTTTTTAGGGTTCCGTACCGCAAAAAAAAAAACGGAACCCTTATAGGATCGCTTTGTTGTCCATCTGTCTGTCAAGACCCTTTTTCTCAGGAATGCGTGGAGTTATCAAGCTGAAATTCATATCAAATACTCAAGTCTATTGTCCCTTGGAGTTGTAAAAAAAACAAACATCTGAGCCAACGCAATCAAAAGATACAACCGTTTATGTTACAACTTTTCAACACTCGCAAGGGAATCAAAACCTACAGGGTACTTCCCATGAACTCAGAATCTCGGTACGCGAGTCCAACTCGCACTTTGCCGGTTTTTTGTAATATGCATCATTGAGGTAGGTCACAGCAGGAAATATTCTGTTTAAAATCTAGAGCATCGCAACTGGGGAAGTACCTCAACCTTACAGAAGATCACACCTAAATAACGCTGCTCTCTAGTAGTTTGTGCTACAGGCTTAAAATTTGGCAGGGAGATAGTTAATAGTTAGTAAACGATCGCTAAGAAAGGATTTTGTGACAGGAAAGTATTAAGGTGGTCTAAGGACTCGAACGAGTTTGTCTGAAGGTTTTTCATTTTTCGTGCTACGAATACTATAAATTTCGTGTAATAGACGTCACAACACAGACATATACGTTTTTCTATGTAAATTTTGTCAATTTCTACGCGAGCAAAGCCGCGGGCAACTGCTAGTTAATAAATAAACATGTCTAAAGGTTTTACACCAGACGAGCGAATGCTCATTCTATCCCCAATTTATCAAATTCTTATCAAATTCTTTTAGTGTAAACAGGCGTAGAGCATTCTTTCGTTGTTATATATATATGAATACGAGTTTTCGTTTACACATAAAGATCAAGAAAGAATGCTCTTGTTCTAGCTCTAGCTGTTTACTCGTTTGGTCTAAGCCCACCTTAAAGCAAACACGATTGACTATTTCTAAGGCTGGCAGATAAATGTCTATATTTTACTTTCAGTTATTCTTAACCTAAGCTAAGTAAGTATTTAAAGACGTAAATTTCTCACAATCAAAAACACCATATTGTGTAATTTAGCTCTTAAGCAACGATGCAAAAAAATATACCATAAAGATATAGATAACGTTCGTAAAAAGCGGCCGCAAAATTATTTTGTGTAAATTTCCTGTTTAAAATATTTAGACGTGTCAACATTCACACGTGGCCGGAACGACTTTTAATATTAAAACCTTTTTACACTTAATTTTTAACATGTGTTTATATATTGTATGACTGTGTATTTATATGTTTATTGTGTCTATTTATGTGTGTATAGTGTATAGAGTGTATACCTCAATGTCGTCTTATTGTTTCTCATGTTTTTTCACGCTTCAGGTATATATGGTCGTAGGTTTTAGTTAGTCAATGTTATTTAATTAATTAATTTTATTTTTATTAGAAATAAATTGACCTCAGCAGGATTGATTTTAATTATTTTCATATTGCACGTTTTATTATAATACAAGTGATAATCCGGTGAAAAGCCAATATTTGTATGTACAAATATCTCTTCAATAAAAGCATAATATTGTTAAAATACCTCATTAGTTTTAAAACGTTGTCGGCTGTCGCTAAACAATTTATCAATTACCGACTAAAAGCATACGCGATATTGACATTTTAACATTTTACTAAATTAAGTTTAATTAAAAATTTAACACAAAATTTGAGTCAGTCAGCGATGTATTAAATTTATCTGAATTTTTTTTATCCTCAGATAATATTAATAATAAATTTGACAATGTGTTTTTGTGTTACAATATTGATTCAAAGGAGTATCTAGCGATGTAATACAAATATTTTATATACTACATATATAAAAAAAATTTTACAATTTAGTCAGAAGTGCGCCGTGTATTTATATTCTATTCGATACTTTCGTTAACTATCTGTAGTCTTTATCAGAATATACAGATAAAAAAAGAAGAAAAGAAAAATCAGTATTCTATAATCAACATTAACAAAACCGAAGTAAATTACTATTAATTGAACCCTCCTTCTAGAGTAGTCAGTAAAAATAAGTGTGTGTTAAACAATTCCCTTAATCTAAAACAAAATAAATATTTGATTATAATCAAATATTTAATACGAAAAAATACCGATCTACTTTTCACATTTGGGTTGTCTGGAAGAAAATGCCTAAATAGCCATAAGTCCGCCCATTGTACTTCACAGTCTGTAAATGTCTTTAAATGTGTTTAATGTTTAAAATGAAGTTGTGGTGTACAATTAAGTGTAAATAAATAAAAAAATAAATAAACATTCTTTAGTTATCTAAAGTGCTTGTTAGTTCTTTGTCGTTTTGAAACCCTAATAACATGGGTTATTGCCAAATAATAGCCGTAAATTTGAAATCTTAAAGTGAAATTATAAATAAATAGGTACAATCATCTGGCTACGGTGTAGCAAAATCAGTTGTTACCGTTATTGCGGTTGGAATGTGGAACCGTAATTTATTTTCGCAGTCTGTCTCGACAGATGGGGTTCTAAGAGATGGACATATTGGTTAAGAGACGGCGTTTTTATGCTCTATGGTTACAATTCTTCTAAAAATAGTTTGCAATAGTCCATTATTGTTTATTGACCGTTTATTAATTAGAAAGTTAGGAGACTACTTTTCTACGCTGCGTCATTGAGGATTTTTTCATGATTATTAATTATTTTACCGTTGATTATTATTATTGTAATAGTATAAATAGGATAAGGAGTCAAATAACCTTTTAGGCACTTGAAATAATAGAAGATGTAATTCCATTGATTAAGATTCTTTGTAATTCGCCTGGTAACAATTTGTGATATAAAGTTATTTTTATTTTGTCTTATTATAATTATTACATGAAATTGAGTACTTGAACAAAATTTGAAAAACAATATTCTGAGATGTTAAATCTGATATGATCAAATTAATAGAACTTTTGGGTCATAACTGACAGTAAAGAGTTCATATCCGGGCTACTCTGAAGTGAATTAAATTTTCTGAGTAAATTAATTAGTCCCAAACCAAGGTATGAAAATTCAATTCAAGCTCAAAGTCAATAGAATCCAGTGTTTGAAACTCTGCTATTCATTGTATTCACAAGAGCGCTCATACAAGACAACTTGTCTTCTTTTCATTTTTAGGTACCATTTAACTGTAAAAAAATATTTGTACTGTAGAATAGAATTCATTGTGTGTGTTTCACTCACACATGGTGGTTTTATTATTTGTAGCTATAAACTTTTTTCTACTTAGCTTAATGGTCTGCGTTGATTTCAATCCTTATTAGATTTGTTTATGGTTTTGGTTACAACGCGCTCCCCTAAGTCGTAACGTATATTTTATGGTTTAGTCTACGTCGATAAACGGACAATCTATATATATTTAATGTTTATTACTAATTATAATGAATTATAAGTATTATATCTGAAATATTTATAATTTTTTATTCTACAAAATAAATCTTGTGTCTATGTTTAAAATTTAACTGACTAGTAGATGCAGTTTGTAGTGACCAAGCTTTCTTTTCCTGAGGTTTTCTCTTAAATTCTCGCCCTTAATTAGGGTGTTATATATACCTACTTATTTATATATATTAATACATATTATTTATACGTACGTTCACTAAAATACGTAGTTATATCAGCCGGCTGTTACCTAAAACAGAGGCATTAAGTTGCTTAACTTAAGAACAAATTAATGACTGTGTGTGTTAAATATACCTACCTACCTTACCTTACCTATACCCTACCTACCTATAAACCCTACCTACCTATATACCTTAATAATTATTGTCTAATTTCACATAACTATACCAATTTGCTATTTCGAGTATATTTTATTCCTTTTTTGTGAAATTTTTACTTAAACACTTCTTATGCTGTTACTTTTATATTATAAAACGCTTCCGCGATCTCGCATTCGGTAATAAAAGCAATAATTTCCACAGTTCTGTCTGTTATAAGGAAAAATTCATGAAACGTATGCCCGCTCCATGACGGAGGACGGATTCGTTTTTTTAGTTTCACCCGAACCGAACATTTTCATATCAACGTCAGTACCTGGGTGACCGAGCCTAGCTCGGTATTTTCTTTTTTTTTTCTTTTTTTTTTTGCTCGGTATTTTTATATTTTAATGTTATTTAAATAATAAATCACGAGTGAAATTAAAAAAAAAAGAAAAAAAAGTGATATGGAGACTAAGATTGGAACCCGGGTCAAAACGATTCGATCCCCGCCGACTTCCTAATTACGCCATTACAGCTATAATGACAAACGGTGAAATTAAGCTTCGTATTCTAATGATATTTTTTCATTGCCTAAAAACAGGGATAAAACGACATTTTTTTTAAATGAATCCTAGCTAGATCAATTTTTCGTCCCCGAAATCCCCTGAATACTAAATTTCACGAAAATCGTTGGAGCCGATTCCGAGATTCAGAAACTGCTCGTTTAATAGTATAAGATTTACAAAGTCGATGAGTCTTTCAATTTTCTTTTTTTATATTCGACTTAGTATATCTGTCAAGATTTTTTTGATCTTTGACGATTTTGGAACGTTTCTTTATTTCTTTTCTTTACTTTATTTTGGGGTTTCTTATCTAGAGATGAATTTATTGATGCGCACTTTGATCGCGATTCGTTTTGACCGTGTATGGTCGTTTGCTGTTATAAAACAAAGATGATCACAAGCAAAAATTTGTTTTTATTTCAATTTTAATTTTATAAAATGTTTTTAGCATAGTACTTGCGGACAAACCTAGCTAAGATTTTTTTAAAAGTTAATGTACCTAATTCATATTTTTATTAGTGTATTAAAAAAGCTATTCTAGTTAAGTGGTAATTCATATTTCATCAGCATTTAAGTGTTCTGACCGAATATTTGTTTTTTAAAGTGAAACTTTTATTACGTCGTCTCAAACTTTTTCGTCTGTGTGTTGCATGTCGCGTGACGGTTGGCCGCGCGGTAAGAGTGATAAAGCGATTTTTATACCCTTAATGGAATATTATTCCAAAAAAATTTAGTTAAATGTCTATAATGTGAAAAAAAGATTCACTTTTACCGTGATTTCATAAAACTACACAGGTTTTTCTATTTCCATACATTTGTTTCAGCACCTAAAACCGTCATCTATACATAAGTTAATTAACAGTGGGTAATAAGGCGTCGAAGTGGGGAAAGTTCAAAAACTTTATATACGGGAATATATAGATTGCTAAGTTAACAGTAATAACTAATAAGGTAAATCTGTCTAGTAAGAGTTAAAACAAAGAGAATCAGATTGTTATCTTAGTAAAGAAACCCACCAAAACGGCAATACGATTTATTATTTCGATATACTTACTAGAAGGGTTCAAAAGTTAAGTTAAGTTATATAAGTTAAGTTATTTAATAAGTTTAATCGTATTAAAGAATATAGGTAATTATATCTTTATTTAATATCAACGTCACATAGTAGACATATAACTTTTACTATTAAAATAATACGAGTACATATATTTGTATATTTGTAAATATCTTTAGGAATATTAAAATCGATTGGCATGGAATTTAAAGTGTTACAATAAAAACAGAATGATGTTTCCCTATATTTATTGGTGGTACACAGTTAGCTTTATTTATTTATTTTTAGTTTTAAGTCAAAATGTGAGATGCTTACGAAATATTCATACATACCTACAATCCAAAAATCGAACAATATCGGACTAAAATAGAAAATGCTGTGGGAATTGAGGACAGACTTTGTTTCACGAGGGGAGTATAGTGACTACCGGTGTACTTTATACACCTTTAGATATAATAATATTAATATCTTATAACATATCTATTAACATACACACACAGTCGTATTTTCCTATGGTAAGTGACTTAATACTTGTGTTATATTTAATAGCCGACTGTTATAACAATTAATTCAATAATATGCATAAAAATAATACATATATAAATACAAATATTATACTCAGTCTCAGATGGGAATCGAACCTACAACTCGCGGAGTAGAAAGCAGCCACTACAAACTGCGAAAACGGGCTAGTGAAACTAATATAAATATACATAAACATAACAATGTTGCCAGTTATATATTTTTTGCAATTTTCAAATTGTATAATTAATAATATATTTTTTAAGCTTCAAGTATAGACCTTTTCTCTAATGACCAGTAAGCACCCGTAGCTCTTGTGGTCACGCACATTCTGATGATAAGTGGCTACTACCGGGTATGGGCATGCAGCTGCCAGCTTTACTGCCTAAATTTTCGCAAAAAAAATATTAGCTTAAAATTATAAAATAAGCTTAGTGTAAGAAAAGAACAAGGCACGTAAAGCCAACAAAAGACGACTAGACAAGTTACATTTTATAATATAAATATGTCAATGTCTCACAGGCTTTACATTAATAAAAATATCAACAAAAATTGACTTATAAAAAGAGTACACAGACAGTTGTTTCACAATTTTATTATAGTAGACATTTATCTGATTGACGAATGAGGCAAGTTATTTATCAAAGAGTAATCATACATTTTGACGTTTTTCGTAATGTAATGATTATCTAAATACTTTCAAATCGTTATGCCGACTATCATAGTAATATCTCGAAAGAAATGTTGAAGGATTTGTATTCAAAATTCAAAATTCAAAATTCAAAATCATTTATTTCGTCATAAGGTGCATGTCACACACTTAACGAAAGTCAAAAAATAAAATAATATCATTTATATAAACTAAACAAAAATAACAAAAGTTAAGGCAGCAGCAAAAAATCAAACAATAAAAAATAAAATTTATATCTTAACACTAGGTACATTACAAGCTTACGTAATGTACCCAGTGTTATAAGCAGCCTTAACTTAGTCAAAATATTAAGTTATAATGTCTCGGTAGACATTACCTACCTACTTTATCCTCGGCTTTATTAAATGTTACAATAAATAACAATTTCCCTAATGTAGGCCGAGAGAAAAAAAGCCGGAGGAAAAAAAACTCTCGGTACTCTTTTAAAAAAAAGCAGTCAGATACAAGATAAAAACGCAGTAGTAGACCATGAAATAATCAGGACAAACACGAGACAGCCAATCGTGCGTGCCGAGACCACCACATGCCACCTGCTCACAATATATGTAACTATCTATTTACAGCGGGTCATAGACATAGCCTGGTCGAGCTTTATTCAATCCCATGCCTTTTCATCATTGAGATAATCATTAATGGTATAGTAGGCTTTACTACATAAAACTCGCTTAATAACTTTTTTAAACTTAAAAAAAGGCAGAGATTGAAGCGCAGCCGGAATCTTATTATATATAAGGATAGACATTCCTATAAAGGAACTACTTTTTTTCTTGAGCCGGCATTTAGGAAATATTAATTTGTGGTCGTTCCTGAGTGTTACATCATTTGAGGCATTTCGATCACTACGACTAACAAACAAATGCCTATTTTTCCGTATATACATTATATTTTCATAAATATACTGCGATGCATGCGATGAATTGATTTAATAATAACATTATTTTATAGCAGAAATTCAAAATGTGTTTTATCATTCTTCGATTTGGAACACATATGAACGTCGGCCTTTATATGTCCTTATATAGGTTAGTTGGTAGAGAATGCTTTTAGTGTTAAGCTCTCCTTTTGTGCAATTTAATAACGTTTTGCACTACAAAGCATTAATTAATAGATAAATAACGTTTATATATAAGCATCTTTGCTGAAGTTTAATCGATTTCTCCAAATTTATTACAAACTCAGTTGTGAAACAGAAAAAATCAATGTAACTTTGCTATAATTTAGGACACTCATTCCCAAACCATTCCTCCATTTAACGTGATGAAAATTATATATACTGACAATGATTACATATTGGAGGTCTTAAATTTGATGTGTTTGTTGTATTAGAAAGTCAGAATTAATAATGTTATGGTTAATTAAATTGTCACTTTTCTTTTTGATACAAGTAGTGTTTTCCCTATAGAGGGTACGCTAAAGCTTAACACTTCAGCCTGTAATATCCCATTGCTGGGCATAGTCTTCTTTCCCTATGTAGGAGAAGGATCAGAGCTTAATCCACCACGCTGCTCCAATGTGGGCAGGTGAATAAACATAAATTCGCATTATTAGCGATAGCTCAAAAAGCACTTTGTATCTCAATTAAATTTAAATGGGATCACATTACACGCATCACTTTTCGATTAAAAAAAATCATCGAAATCGGTCTCATCAAATCGTTCCCAGTCAAAAGTTCCGATGTAACATACTTTAAAAATACAGTCGAATTGAAAACCTCCTCCTTTTTTGAAGTGGGTTAATGACTCCAAAATAAATATGGACGAAACTCTTGTCACATATTAGTCGATGAAGATAATCTATCTATATAAAAATCAATTGCTGTTCGTTAGTCTCGCTAAAACTCGAGAATGGCTTGACCGATTTAGCTAATTTTGATCTTGAAATGTTTGTGGAAGTTCAGTAAAGGTTTAAACGGTGAGAAACATAAATAATATGTAACGGAAAATACTAAAAACGACGATTTAATTTTCCAATTAGTACAGTACGAGTTGGCGCATGAGTTCCGAAAACTATTCCACCTCAATTTTTTTATGCGATCCTCTTCAAATAGCCCTACTGATGATATAAATGCATGTTGCCAGGGGGAAATCCGGGGCCATATTTTTTAAACCAATTTTTTTTTCTCAATTGCAAGGAACTGTTATTTTTCAACCGGACAAATTTTTTTTATATTCTTTAATAAAATACAAATAAAAAAGGTCCTATGATTTTTCACGATAAAGTTAATATTTTTAGAGATATGAATTTTTAAAGGTTCGAAAAATCTCAAATTTGGGTACTTTTGACCCATGAAATATATATTAAAGACTAAAATAAAATATAAATTATATATTTTTTTAAATTCTTTATACACTAATTAATAGTTTCCTGATGGAGATTTAAAAAAATTTCATTGTTTATACCTGTATTTTAATTGTTAACTTCGCGCGCTCACAAGTATTCGCTGCACCAGGCTCCCTGTGTCCTGAATCATTATTTATCATTTATCTTAAAAACTATTAACTGTATCAAGAATGTTAAAGAGAGTAATGTTATTAATAATTAAATTCTCTATAATTTGTTTTTAACAAACTTTTTTCTGGAATAAATTTAACAAAAGTTATTTAAGCATGAATCGGAACATGTAATTAAAAGTACTTTTTTATCAGTTTATATTACTTTTTTGTTATTATCTTAGTAATTTATGCATTTTAACAACAATATAAAGATATAATGGTATCTGAAGGAATCACAGCTATGTATAAATATGATGATGATGATGATGTAAGAGTGATATTGAAAGAGGAGTGAATGCTGGAAACATGGTGAATGGAGCTTTGCATTCCATTATGAACAGTCGAAGGGTGTCTAACAAGGCTCGTTTGGCTGTGCATGGGGGGGGGGGGGGTGTTGGTTCCGACACCCATGTACGGAAGTGAAAGTTGGGTATGGCAGAAGAAACATAGAAGTAGAATAAATGCAGTTGAGATGAGAGCGTTAAGAAGTATGATAGGAGTTAAACTGAGTGACAGGATAAGAAATAGTGAGATAAGGAAACGTTGTGGTCTGAAAGAAGATGTAGTGAAAAAAATTGAGAAAGGTATACAGAGATGGTTTGGCCATGTCAAGAGAATGAATGAAGAACGATTGACGAAAAAAGTGTATAAGGCGAGTGTGAATGGAAGTGTTGGAAGGGGTAGACCTAGGCGGAAGTTTCGAGATCAAATTAGGGACGTCCTGAAAAAAGGCCTGGTCAAGAGCACCCTAAACTGAAGAGCATGTATGAAAGGAATAATGAAAGTGGACGAATCGAAACAAGTATGTAAGGATCGTAGCAAGTGGAGAGAAGTGGTCTCTGCCTACCCCTACGGGAAAGAGGCGTGATTATACATATATATGTTAAATGTTCGAATTGAAATATAATAAAATAAAAAATACCTAAATGCATATAATTATGTATCATGGTGTGTAAGATTGTGTTTAAGTAGGTACAGAAAAGATTTTTTTTTTTTTTGAAGGTTTCTGACTTTTACATCTATTAACTTCGTCTAAAGAAGTTATTCAATGTACTGTCTGCTTTAATAACAAAAAAGTAATATAAACTGATACAAAAAGTACTTTTAATTACATGTTCCGATTCATGCTTAAATAACTTTTGTTAAATTTATTCCAGAAAAAAGTTTGTTAAAAACAAATTATAGAGAATTTAATTATTAATAACATTACTCTCTTTAACAATCTTGATACAGTTAATAGTTTTTAAGATAAATGATAAATAATGATTCAGGACACAGGGAGCCTGGTGCAGCATATACTTATTGTGAGCGCGCGAAGTTAACAATTAAAAAACAGGTATAAACAATGAAATTTTTTTAAATCTCCATCAGGAAACTATTAATTAGTGTATAAAGAATTTAAAAAAATATATAATTTATATTTTATTTTAGTCTTTAATATATATTTCATGGGTCAAAAGTACCCAAATTTGAGATTTTTCGAACCTTTAAAAATTCATATCTCTAAAAATATTAACTTTATCGTGAAAAGTCATAGGACCTTTTTTATTTGTATTTTATTAAAGAATATAAAAAAAATTTGTCCGGTTGAAAAATAACAGTTCCTTGCAATTGAGAAAAAAAAATTGGTTTAAAAAATATGGCCCCGGATTTCCCCCTGGCAACATGCATTTATATCATCAGTAGGGCTATTTGAAGAGGATCGCATAAAAAAATTGAGGTGGAATAGTTTTCGGAACTCATGCGCCAACTCGTACTGTACTAAATACAAAATGTTCCTAGCGAGGAAATTTAATGTCTTTTATCAAAAACGTTGTCAATTGGTTGTCAAATGTTTATAGGTGCGTTCAGAAAGTGTTTTGTGTATATTTTTCACAAATATATGTAGGTGATACGAAGTTCACCGGACCATCTAGTTTTAAATAAATTTTAATGTTTTAAATGCGTCAATTTTTCACATGATTGTAAATTGTGTCTGATAATAAATTGGCTGTCGGCTGCCAGGTCTTTTATTTTAAGAATGGCGCATTCAACAATGTGACGAAAAATACAGCGAGTGTGTTAATTTATTTAAAACGACGTTAGACTTTATTGTTTTACATAAGAACAAAGTATAATAAGATATATTACTGGACTATTGTAGTTTGCAATTTTATTTAACTGATTTGGAAAATGAGAAGGTTCAATATGTCTATTTAATATTAAATTTATGACGATTATTAAAAAAGACTTCAAGCAATTTTTTTTGTTCGATTAGGGTTTACTTCAATAATTTTAAGAGCAAACTAAGGTACTCTTCAAAACACTTTTTTAATTTAAGGTTCCTGCGCCCATTTGTGTACTTTGTAGTTAAGTTGTGTACCTACTACTTAGATGTTATTAAAGTAAATCTGATGAAGTCTTGAGACAATATTAGAATATACTTCTAACTAGTTAATTAAAATTAATCAAACACTTATTACTTATAGTTGACACGTGGGAAAATGTTTATAATACGATTTTTTTTCAATATAAACCAGACAGGGAAAATTATTTTTCGGTATTTTTCGGTTTATTTTCGGTTATTTTTTGGTCTCTTTTAGTCGGTTTTTATTTTATAAATTATTCTCTTTAAACAGACATAAGCCGTCAGAAACTTTAAATAAAGCATCACAACCTCGTTAAACAGTACAATGATAGTTATAGTTACATTAAAACATAATAGATCGAGCACAGTAATTTTAAGTGGGGTTATATCGTTAGATAAACTGGGCGGAGTGTTTACAAGATCGCAGTAAAGTTTTACAGCCGACATTAAGCTGTGCCTAATCGAGACGGGAATCAAATGCTCGTAAAGACATTTTATGAAATCGTTATGTGTTTTTTCTCATTCTTTTATTTTTGATGATTTTTTTTGATGTTTTCTGGTGATATAACATTTGTATTATTACTTTGTACTTGTGTTGGACCTTTCGTCGTACTCGCGGTGAGATTCAATACCTGTGTAATTAATCACGTCACCCACATAATTTCCGATCCTGTGGTAATATCGGGATAAAAATATCTCCAGCTATCTACCTACTAAGTTTCATTAAAATCGGTCCAGTAGTTTTTGCGTCAAAGAGTAAAAAACAAACATAGACTTTACATAGTTACATTCATCCTCACAAACTTTCGCATTTATAATATTAGTAGAATAGTAATATTAAAAAAAAAAAACCACTATAAACACACAAGATTGGCCCAAAAATATCTGTATGGCCTACACATACATTTGCCACGTATGGGAATCGAATCCGCTATGGCTAGCGCAAAAGACATTGCTATAACCACTACGTCAACACTATTTATCGGTGGTTCGTCTATTTGTAAAAAATATATAGCCTAACTAAGTCAATAGCCTAAGTCAGTTATGGACACAAAAAGAAAATAATAGCTGAGGCATGCAGATTGCAGCCGTAAGCTTGTTTGCCGATTTAGTGATATAAAAAATAAAAAAATTCTACAAGTTAGATTCTACAAGTTTTATTATCAAAAAATGTTTTTCATAAAGAGTAACTAAGGAGTTGCTTAGTGGTTCTTCTCGGTGAAATCTATATTTCGAATCGGTGGTACCTTCACTTTTAAGTATAATTAATTAATCAGAACGAATATAATTTTAATTTGTAAAATAATCACTCTTAAGTGTTTTTGAAGCCTACTTGAATTTAGTGATTTTGATTGTACATAGCTATATGTTATTTGCAACGTTGTCCATGCTTATTATGCTTAAGCAATAAAAGAGCTAAAGTGCGTGTCATATCGATATCAGTCTATATTTATATAAAAGAGATTTCCACCCATATATTGACTAATCACGATATCTCTGGAACCTTATGGCGTAGAGACTTGAAATTTGGTAGGAATATTCCTTTCGCCGAGTAGAGGTCAGCTAAGAACGGATTTTACGAAATTCCACCCGCAAGACGGGGTTGCGGGGGTTAATATCATATATGGCAAAACAACGTTTGCGGGGTCAGTTAGTATTATAATATGTGAGGAAAAATCTTTGTACACCTTTTTACGAACATTGCGCTGACAGAGGAATGTGAAATTTCCCACACTTATAGTTTATATATATACATATAGAGGAGGAGTGCAGAATGCTAATTTTTTTAAAATGTATGCATAAAAATACATTAAATCAATAAAAAAACATTAAAACACACTTCCATGTATTTGACACACGCTCGCATATGTACTCTTTTTTTCGCATACAAACTCTTTGAAGTGAAGTCTTTGATAACACAACCTTAAAAGAGTTCAAACTTAAAATTTAAATTGATTATGGTCGAATTTCCACAACTAGGCGACCACTAGTATAGTTTTTTTAAGTCAAATTTCCAATAATAAAATTAATAGTACCTGGGTGACCGAGCTTAGCTCGGTATTTTTAGTAAATAAATATAAACTCGTTATTTAAATAAAAAATCACGAGTGTAATTGAAAAAAAAAACGATCTGGAGACGTGAGGATTTGAACCCGGGTCTACTCGATGCGACGACATCGGCCGTCATCCTACCTGAGCTATTATAACTGTATAAACAATGGCGAAATTTACCTTCGTATTCTTAGTTATTTTTTCATTGCCTAAAACAGGGATAAAATGACATTTTCTAAAAATGAATCCTAGCTAGATCAATTTTTCGCCCCTGAAATCCCCTGTATCACGATAATCGTTGGAGCCGATTCCGAGATTCAGAATATATATGTATATACAAATATATATATATACAAGAATTGCTCGTTAAATAGTATAAGATAATCTCCTATCACCTATTTTAACCTCTCTATTACGTTTAAAAACGTTAAATAGAAATTAATAATTAAATACCATGTTTTACAATTTCAATGTTTATATTTCAGTCTGGACATGTTATGTTATAAATACAATTTTCAATTAGAAAATATTTCGTGTATTATTAAAATAACTTTGCATTTAATTAGCGTTATTTTAACGAAAACATACCTACTAGAAATTTATTACTGTGATAAATAATATTATAAATACATATTTCATCACTCGAACTGTTGATAGTGAAATAACAATAATTTTCATTTAAATTTGTTAATTGATTTAATATGTATAAATAATAAATCTGTGTAAATTGCTTAAAATATCAATAACGAATTATGGATTTATTTATATTGTTATTGTACTTATTTATTATCTTTATGAGGCGAAATGTGTGTTTTTAACCGACTTCCAAAAAAGGAGGAGGTTCTCAATTCGACTGTATTTTTTTTTTATGTATGTTAGCTCAGAACTTTTGACTGGGTGGACCGATTTCGATCAATTTTGTTTTAATTGAAAGGTGTTGCGTGTCATGTGGTCCCATTTTTTTAAAATTAAGATCTGACAAGTACTTTTAGAGTTATATCTAATAATGCGTATTTACTTGACTACTTTTTCGTCGACCTACGTTGTATTATACCGCATAACTTTTTACTCGGTGTACCGATTTTAATGATTCTTACTTTAATCGAAAGCTAATACTTGTCATGTAGTCTTCGTGAAATTAGATCGAGATCTGATTACAACTTTTTGAGTAATCTTTAATAGAGCGTGTTTACTTGACTATTTTTTCGTCTTATTACGTTGTATTAGTGAGGCCGCACACCGCCGCCACACGCTACACTCAACATACATTTACGGCTGACGATGACGATTAATGAGAATAAATTCAATGTAAAAAACCTTTTTAAAAAACAACCTTTTATTTGAATGCACTAAAACGAAGAAAATAAATTTTTACTTTAAAACTTTTACTATCTACTTATAAAGTCATTACACATAATCTATATGATAGAAAAGCATGTCGCGAGATATGAGTACTCGTATTTCCTTAGTTTGATAATTTTAATAGTTCAAATCAATCACATCAATTTATTTAATTTACTTGTTTACAAGCAAATCTCGCGACAAGCTTTTATATCGTATAGATTATGTGTAATGACTTTATAAGTAGGTAGATAGTAAAAGTTTTAAAGTAAAAGTTTATTTTTTTCGTTTTAGTGCATTCAAATAAAAGCTTGTTTTTTAAAAAGGTTTTTTACATTTAATTTATTTTTGACTTTTTAGTCGGTTGTCACGTCACTTTATTCAAATTATTCTTAGCAAGCCCTTTTATTTGATACCCATATTGTAGAAGTGCTCTAAAAATAACTAGTCCGCACTCAAAAGTCTAAATCCAATATGACGTCACAAAGTTAACCATGCATTGTCATCCAAATTGAACCTGCATACAAAATTTCAGCTCAATTGGTTGCTTCAAAATTGAGTTGCAAGATTTTACCCGAACAAACATACATACATACATGCATACATATGTGGCGACATCTATCGAGCCACATACGAACTGACGGTTCTAGATCACGCTATCGAAGTTGGAGGAGGAGAATGGGGGAGGTTCCAAGTGTTTGCTGAGTACGTCCACGTCGTCTCCCCTGGACCCCGTCCTGACCCCGGTAACGCAGGTGGCAGGCGGGTGACCGAAGCTCGCGAACCATACTTGGAACAGGCGTCTATAATCCTTCTTGTGTTTACACCGCCCCTCGCAGCCCCCCGGTGCCAGTTGTACTCGTGGAGTCCCCGACTCCACTTGAGGAAGCGGCCGGCGCAGTTGCGTGGTGCACAGTCCCCGCAGGAAAGAGGACGCCATAGGATCCTGCACGTCTTTCGTGTGCAAAGACTCCTGCAGTATCCAAAACATTTAAGCCCAAGCACTAGACTGCCTTGCGCCGAGGTTTTACCGGAAGCGTTTAGGGACGTGTCGAGGCTTGGAGCACCGCTCGAACCATGTCTGAGGGGGGGGAACCACCCCCTCCCTTAGAGCGTAGACCGCGAGTGCGCGGAGGGAGGTCGGGTACAGCCCGGACGGTGGTGAGGCGGGATATATTCGACAACACTGTCGAACGTGTTGCCACCCCACCAGCCCCCCGCCCCCGGATAACAATATCCGCAGCGGACAAACCGAGTGGAAGGACCCACGGCGACGCCGACGCGGACTTCGCCGCAGTTGTAGCTGAGCCTACAACCAGCGCAGAAGGAGCGAAGCGGTCGAGAAACGTAGGATCCTCCCCGGAATCAGCCGAGGAAGAGAACAAGCGTCCATGCTTGGAATCGCCTGAGGACAGCAGCGTTGAAGTTGTTGAGGAGGTGGAGGTCGAGGCGGCAGCTGTTCATACCGCAGCGCCGGCTACCCACGTGCATCCTCCGGCTTCACCGCCGCAATCGGATGAGCAGCAGAGCAACCAACCGGGATACCCGCAGGACTCGTGGCCGAGAGACTCCACGAGCTATGCGGCGCTCCCGTCATTACCAACACCAACACCAACAGCGGGCTCTCCCGCACCATCGTATGCAGCGGCTGCAGCTGCGCCGGCTTCGCCAAAGAGTCAGACAGCAATGGACACCGCTGTAAAAGATTCGCCACGCTCGGGGCACCCGCCTATCACGGTGGAGTGCCTTCCAAACTGGACCACTCACTTCCGCCAGCTGGCCAAGGAGCTAGGCCATGCCCCTAATGCACGCCCACTGGGGAAGGGCGTGCGATTTCTGCCTGGATCTGCGGAGGAGTTCCGGGTGGTGCAAAGATACCTCACCAAGGCCATGCAGAGCGATGAAAGAATCTCGTGGTTCTGCTACAGCCCAGCATCGGAATTGCCAACCAAGGTGGCCATTAGGGGGCTGCCACTTGACACGCCGGCGGAAGAGGTACTGGCGGCCCTCCAGGAACTGGGGTTTCCGGCTGAGAGGGCCAAAGGGATACCGCCCAAAAAGGGGCGTCACGGGTGCACGTTCTTTGTGCAGCTGGCGCACCTTAATAAGGATACGCTAGCGGACCTTTACAAGGTTAAAGAGCTGATGGCAATGCCGGGCCTAACAATCGAGGCCTGGCGTGGCAACAAGGCGCCTCCGCAGTGCCACAGATGCCAGGCGTTCGGACACGCCTCGGTCAATTGCCATCGCACCCAAAAGTGTGTGCGCTGCGCCGGCGAGCACCTTGCACGTGACTGCCCGCGCCCTCTAGAGGAGCAGCCAACGTGCGCCAATTGTGGGAAGGCGCATACAGCTAAGGACAGGCGTTGTGCTGTCTTCAAAAAAGAGGCAAGGAAGAGGGGCATCTCACTGGCCCCCCCACGCCCCCCAGTGCCTGAGGGCCAGAGGGGAAAAAAGACGAAAAAGACAGCACCAACACAACCAACGGTAACATCGCAACCACTAACGGAGGCGGCGAAGAGGCAGCCGCCCACGACTGCGCGTCAAGGCGTGGCAGACCTGGACCGGGTGGAGTCCCAGCCGGCTCCTAAGGCGCAGAACGCCAGCGAGGTGCCCCAGACAACACTGGCACCACCTGCGAACCCGCCGACCGTCAGGGGAAGGCCGACTAAGGACACCGGTAAAGTGGCGCCGGGACCAGGGCCATCCCAACAAAAGAAGAAGAAGAAAAAGAAGAAGAAGCGCCCCAACCGAGCAGCAAGACCAGCACGGTCAGAACCTGCGGCCGCATCCACACCGCAGCCACGCCAACCTGCAGTGGTGGTTGGTGTAGACACCGAAAGGGGGGTGCGGACGGAAGAGCCAATTTTACGTGCCCGTGTTCCTACTGGCGGGCCAAATATTGAGGTGGCCCAAGCAATAAAATTTTTTATGGACGCACTGACCGGGATACTGCTGGCCTACACGCAAGGCCAGGACATAGTCCCGGCGATCTCAGCTGGATTGGCCTCATTATCGAAGCTAAATTCCAGCTAAGAATCATATATTGGAACCCTGGTGGCATCAGGGGACATGTTCGAGAGCTTACGTTGCTCGCCCAGTCGCAGAACGCACACGTGATTCTCCTGGGTGAGACGAAGCTCTCGAACGACGTCGAGCTCCGAGTCCCCAACTACTTCGTGTACCGGCGTGACGAGGTCTCTCCCCGGGGATACCCATTTAGGGGTACGGCAGCCCTGGTGCGGAGGGACATCGTGCACGAGGAGTTGGCGCACTCACCCTTTGTTAGCATACGCACACAAGGGGTTCGAGTGCACGCAGGAGAGGACGAGGAGCTAACCCTGTATGCCGCCTACAAACCGCCTGGACTGCCCTTCTGCAGCACAGATGTCCAGACGCTGTTAACCTCGCAGGTGCCTTCACTAGTCGTGGGGGATCTGAACGCGAAGCACCCGGCGTGGGGCTCCCGCGTGATCAACCCGGCTGGGAGGTGCCTGCTCGAGGACAGTGAACGGCATGGTTACGGCGTCGTGGGCCCAGGAGCGCCTACACACGTGCCCACAGCCCATGGCCACCAACCGGATGTTCTGGACATCGTGCTGCACAAGGGATTACAATACCCGCCGGACGTCGAGGTTATTTATGATCTCGACTCCCCACATCATCCCATATTGGTCGCGCTTACCCTCCAGCGAAGCGTCGTTATTCCTAGAAGACCTAGGTCGCGGGTCGACTGGAACCGCTTTACTATGACGCTCGCGGGACTGGAGCTCACGGTCCCTGCCTCGACTGATGCCGAAGTCGAAGGGGCAGTCACAAAGATCACCGCAGCTATCAAGGCGGCCCTCAAAGACGCTACCACCACTACCCAAAGCCTGCCATCGAGTAGCAGGGACCAGCTGCCTGCCTCTCTTCGCGACAAAATACGCAAGAAGAGGCAGCTGCGTAAGCTCTGGGCGCGGTCCAGGTGCCCGAGGGTGAAGCGCGATCTAAACCGTCTTGCAGAGGAGGTATCAAGGGCGCTCGTGGCTCTCGATGAGTACGACTGGGAAGACACCATCGATCGAGCATCCGAGCGCGATACCAACTTGTACAGCCTCTGCAAGAAACTCACCGGACAAGACTTACCTGTCTACCCGCTCTTGGATAGAGCGGGTAACAGAAGATACTCCGCCAGAGATAGAGCTGAGATCCTGGCGGAGTATATGGAAGAGCAGTTCTCCCCCAACCCGCCAAATACGTCAGATGCAAATGTCGTCCGTCACCACGCGGCAGTCCACGATACAGTGGAACGGTTCCTGTCGGGCCCTATTCCGGAGCTCCAGGGAGGGGACCTCATCTCCCTGTCTGAGCTCAGGAAAGCGGTTGCCCGCCAGCCTAAGCGGAAGGCCCCAGGGCCCGACGGTATACCAACTGCCGCGTTGATGCAGCTGCCTATTGGATGCCTCGTAGCGCTCACGAAGGCATTCAACGGGATACTCCAGACCGGACACTTCCCCGAGGTGTGGAAGACCGGGAAGATCATCGTCCTACCCAAGCCGGGGAAGGACCGTCGACTCCCGGGAAGCTATCGGCCCATCACGCTACTCTCGCACATCGCCAAGCTGTTTGAGCGACTGCTGCTGCGGAGGCTCGCGCCTCATCTGCCCATGCGCGAAGAGCAGTTTGGCTTCCGCAGCAGCCACTCGACGTCGCTCCAGCTGGCGAGAGTCCTTAGCCACTTGGCCAGTGAGCTTAACAACCGGCACTGCACGGTCGGGGTCTTTCTCGACATGGAGAAGGCCTTCGACCGTGTATGGCACGCCGGACTCCTGGCCAAGCTGGTGGCCACGACAACACCGCCCGCGTATGTGCGAGTGGTGGCGTCGTTCCTGGAGGGCCGTAGCTTCTTCGTCTCGGTGGACGGTGTGGATTCCCAGCCACGCCCAATCCGAGCTGGAGTGCCCCAGGGCAGCTGTCTGTCGCCGCGACTTTACGCGGCGTACACGGACGACATCCCCACCCTCCGCAATCATTTGCGTGAGGGGGAGGAGGACGTGCTGTTGGCCCTGTATGCGGACGACAGCGCGTTCTTTGCATCGTCGTATCACCAGATCGTCGCCACAAACAGGATGCAGCGTCTGCTGGACTTGCTCCCGGAGTGGCTGGACAGGTGGAGGATGGCCGTCAACGTTGGGAAGACGGCCGCTCTACTTACCGGCGGCTCCAGGCCGCTGCGCCAGCTCAAACTCCGAGGTCAGGACGTAGAGTGGAAGACCTCAGTGAGGTATCTGGGGTGCCACATCGACCGGAGGCTGAGCATGGTTCCCACGGTGAACCGTGCGGTGAACCACGCAGCGGCGGCCCGGTCGAAGCTCCACTCCGTCTTCACATCCAGACTGCCCCTCAGAACCAAATTGATGGTCTACGGTGCCTACGTCCGCTCGCGCCTGACGTATGCGGCCCCGGCCTGGTACGCGCTCTGCTCGGCGACCCAGGCCAGAAGATTACAAGTCCAGCAGAACCGTTGCCTGCGCTTGATTACAGGAGCTCCATGGTATGTCAGAAACGACGTACTTCATCGAGACACCAGGACGCCCACCGTGGAGGAGTATGTGCGTCGCCTCGCGCGCGCTATGTTCGCTCGAGCGGACAAAGGCGCGTGCGTACACCTCCACGGGATTGCCCCGCTACATGCGAGACCGCCGGAAGGGCGTCCTCTACCTCGCGAGCTCCTGCAAGCACCACCGAGCCGACCCAGCGCGGACAGCGGTGGCGACGATCTGGATGACGTGGGGGAGGACAATTAGAGAGACCACCCGATAAGAGACACCACCCGACAGGGAACGACCTGACGATAGGACTACCACTTGACCGACGACCCCAATGGCTACAGGCCCTGGCCCATTATAACGGGCCAAAACAATTTGACCCCGGTGGCAAATGCCCCGGTGATGAAAGCCCGGGTAAAGAGGGTAACCTCAAGGCCCGTACCCGGTCAGGCCCTCGGGTCTGCCAGGACGATCCACTGCACTGCTATCGAAGTTTCCAAAGCGAATGAACTATATATACAAGAACCCGACAACAACCGTTGGGGGCAGTAGCCCTACCAGACACAACACCCGTCTGGTTGGAGGATCCTCCCTTTTCCGAAGGTGGATGAGGGCCTTAACACCTTGTTCCCCGCGCCCCCCCCCCAAACTGGTGACCCCGAGCATGAACATCAGCGCAGCCTTCGCAAAATCTACGTCATCGTGACGTCATCATCGCTTCCTCAAGCTTTCGAGCAGCGAGTCCTACAGCCAGCCAGCATCCACAGCTACAACGGGTATCCTGACCACCAGCATGCAGCGGACGCGCATACCTGGTCATCACCCACAGCCTTCTCAGCGACCTTGGCACAGCACACTGCACTTCGGCCGGTCAGCAAGCAGAGACGCACCTCTCTCCTGGTCGACGCAGCAGCCAGCCACTACGCAGCACTGCACCACTCCGACTCACTGGAGCATATGCAGCATCACCCCGACTCACTGGGGCATCACCGCAGACAGTTCCGACTCACTGTGAACTATGCGGTATCTGGTTCCGACTCACTGGAACATTCCACTGGCCCGGCAAGCATCACAACTTCACAAGATGTGTATGGACGACTCAAAAACCGCTATCGACCTCCGGTCTCGGAGGGGAGTGATGTGGCGACATCTATCGAGCCACATACGAACTGACGGTTCTAGATCACGCTATCGAAGTTTCCAAAGCGAATGAACTATATATACAAGAACCCGACAACAACCGTTGGGGGCAGTAGCCCTACCAGACACAACACCCGTCTGGTTGGAGGATCCTCCCTTTTCGGTGGACGAACATCATCTCCCCAAACATACAAACCATGCATTGTCATCCAAATTGAACCTGTATACAAAATTTCAGCTCAATTGGTTGAAGATATCTGCTTCAAAATTGAGTTGCAAGATTTCACCCGAACAAACATTCATTAAAGTTACATACATACATACATACATTGCAAGTTAAATAAAAGCTTTAAAAAAAAAGACGTTGTTGGGTTCACCCTTTTAATCAAAATTGTAGTTTACGGAAATTTCAAAATTGCGCAAGAATTACGATCCGAAGAAGAAAAGTTCATAGAATGAATATGAAAACACATACCTACCAATTATTATTAAATTTAGTTTAATCAAATCAAATTGTTCAATAAATTATAAATTGTTCAATTAATCAGTTCAATAAATTTATTTAAACGGGATTTTTTTCAATCTCTGCAATAAATTCAACATAAAATTCAACATTCTTTCATTTTCGCGCGTTTTTATTCTATGTTCGCGCCACATAAAACGAACGTGTTCGATCTTGAATTCGTGTGGCGTGGCAGCCATCTTGCCACAAACTGCACCTACTACAAATGTGTCCTTGATGTGCGGGTTTACATACAAATATATGGGGTCGATAAATGTATCGCGTTTCAAATGTGGCGCTACAATTATCGTAATACAAATGTAGCTGTGGTGTGCGGCCTCACTTACTTGTCGATGTAATTGAAGTCGGTTTTTTTTTCGTTTGCAAGCAAACACAATTATTTTAAATAGTGATACGATTTAGCGATTTAGCCTGTAATATCCCACTGCTAGGCATAGGCCTCTTTCTTCATGTAGGACAAGGAATGGAGCTTAATCCACCACGCTGCTCTACTGCTCCTGTTGGCGGATATATGAGTACCTAACGATTGCTATCGGATAATTATGATAACAACTGGGACTGAGAGCTTTACGTGCTCTCCAAGGCACGGCGAAGAGATCCACAAGGACACCAAATCAGAAACAAATATTTGTACTAAAACAAATATCCCTTCTGAGCGGGATTCGAATTCGCAAGCCGCGGTGTTTCAGACGCCTACACGCACCACTACACCAGACTGGTAGTTAACGAATATAATCTTATATGATTATGTTATAATACTAATATACAAAAAACAGTGTGCTTCAGATTACACGACTGAAATAAAACTTACGAAACACGACTCTCTCTCTTTCTAAAAGTCTTATTAAGTTTATTTACAGTAAATAATATCAAAAGAACTAGTTTAAATCAAGAGCAATGATTGTGAATAATTTAATATTGGCTTTAGTAACTGTTTATATATAATATCTAATATATAAATTATGTATATCGTTAAGTTTAATCGTATATTTTATAAGCACTCTGTAGTGACTGTAGTTAAACAAGTACTAATTCTTGAGCTAATTATATCGGTAACAGCAAATAGCATTTATGGTAATGGTCTAAATATTAAACTTGAATATTATTTATGATGTTTATGCCTAATATTTAGCCATTGGCGCTGTGATCATAGCAGTTTTCTAATGCGCTAGCAGGGCAGGTTCGATCTTCGCATAAAACAAATATTTGTATAGAAGGGATGGCGAACCTTTTTTGATGTCCGTGCCACAAAGTCATAAAAATTCATTCTTTTTTAAATAGGTAACGTGCCACAATAAAATTTTATGGGAAATGTTAGCGTTATAAATCAGTGAAAAAATATAACTTTGCTAGCCATACTACATCCAATAATTAATGGTATTGGTCAATAATGTACTCATTATTTAGAAATAATCTTATTTCCTCCAAACTTATCAAATTATTGTAAAAAAAATTAAGAAATATAAACGTTTAATATTTGTCTTACATCTTATTATTTTATTTATGAACACATTTCTATGAAAAAAGATAACATATTAAAAACAAATGTTTTTGTGCGTGCAATCAAAATTTTCAAACGTGCCACTTGTGGCACGCGTGCCATTGGTTCGCCATCCCTGGTATAGACGATACAGACGTTAGTCGTGATTAGGGCGTTACAAAATTCAAATAATAAATTGTGGCTGCTAAGTCTGAGGCGTTTATCTTAAGTTTATACAACGAAACAAAAAAAAAGGTAACATTTAATTATTTTGACAATGCAAAAGTAATTTCAGAACGTAATTATCTGTAATCATCACAATAAAATTAAAAAGATTTCGCAATGACTATACATGACAAACTTAATCACTAAATATCAAAACATATGACTATTGAAATAGTGATACTCATAAAGTATCAAAAATTAAACAAATATCAATCACAAAAATATTACATTCCAAACCAAAATGTTAGAATGTTACCTAGCTAATACTACTAAAACAGATAATAATATTGCCTGCAGTTAGCCATGAACAGAACGGGAAAACAAAGGCAGTACTAGCATGGTATTCAGTATTATACCTACTGAGTTGATACTACTCTGATCAAGTGTGGTAAATGGTTGATATATTTGTATATTACGCGTAATAATTGAAACACAATATTGACTTTATTAATTGCTCTTGGATAGATATTGATACGTTTATCAATTAAGCTATAGTTAATGTAGATTTAAGTAATGAAGATCAAAATACGATGACTCGTGGAAGTCAAAAGTGGTATAGTATCAAAGTTTGTTTGTATAGAGATATTTTAGTCCCATCTGATTGAAGGCGTCTACTTGTACTAGCTTCTACGCGCGACTTCGTCGGCGTGGACTCCGCTTCTATTGGTCTTAGCGTGATGATACATAGCCTATAGCCTTCCTCGATAAATGGGCTATCTAACGCTGAAAGAATTTTTCAAATCGGCCCAGTAGTTCCAGAGATTACCGCGTCCAAACAAACAAACAAACAAACAACCAAACAAACAAACTCTTCAGCTTTATATATTAGAATAGATGAATGAAGAAACAAATAAAAGTTATGCAAATAATCTTTGTTTCTTTGTTTGATTTGCGTCTGGTTTTTTTGAAGTAAAACTTCTTTACGCACGCTTGAATTGGGGAGTAAGCTGGTGAATGCGTGACGAGAGCGTTACGAAAAATGTGATCGGGCGAGGTGAACGGAAGTTGAGAGGGAGATATAAGTTAGTGAAGAGAAAAAGAGAGTAAGTTTTACTTCAGTCGTGTGGTCTAAAGCACACTCGTTTTTTTTTTTGTATTTATGTAACATTATATGTACCTAGTGATGTTTGTTAGCTAGTTTTTTTTATATCTATCGAATAACAAATTATGTATAGGTATTTATAACGTCTATAAGTATCTGATTGATTTATGAATAATTAATATAAATTAGTAAATGCAATTGTATATTACGAGAATTATTGTAATTCGTAGAAAAGTAATATCATAAGAATTTCATAAATAAGAATTATTAAGGTGAGGTTAGTCTTGTAACTTTTACCATTTGATTTATGAACATACAGATTAATTAAATCACATTCGTCAATGTTTTGAAAGGAAATCTACCTATACAATAAAAATGATAACTGGAGAATGGCTCGACCAATTCGGCTAATTTTTTTGGTTTTTAAACATTTTTAAAATCATATCAAAATTTTTCGATCCAGCGAGATTTGAATGATTTTGATATGATTTTAAAAATGTTTATAATTGCCTCATGTGTGGGTAACACAAAAATAAAAAATAATTTTTTTGTATGTTCCTTAAATCCCACTGAAGGTTTTTATATTAAAAAAAAATAGCAGAACGAACGAAGTCTGTCCGGGCAGCTAGTTTTAAATAAAGCATTGCAATTATGAGTTAATAATTTCAGTTATTTAAACAGATTAGAACGAAAACAGTTACGCAAAATTTATCGAACCCGGGCCTATGCAAACCGCGTTTTTTAAACGCGATACAGACGCGATGCAAACGCGCGTGTGACGCGATACAAACGCGATGCAAACGCGCGTATGTCGCGATACAAACGCGCCGTCGACGCGCGTTTGAATCGATACAAACGCCAACAAACTGCTCTGTAGGATAAAAACGCGCCGTCGACGCGCGTGTCACGCGATACAGACGCGATGCAAACGCGCGTATGTCGCGATACAAACGCGCTGTCGACGCGCGTTTTAGAAACGCGCGTCGACGGAGCGATTAAAAAACGTGGTTTGCATAGGCCCTAAACGTAAGCTACTCGCATATTGAGCTATGAATCCATATGCTAATTGGTTTTGTGTCAAAGCACATTGAATGAAAACGTACAGCGGTTACAGTTTACGGCTGCACAGTGCAGTGTTTGGGTGTAATTTCTGAGAGCCGTAATTAAGAGAGGTTTGCGTTGATTAACTGCGAATGGAATGTACCTAGTTAGTGTATCGAATACGAACTAAGCACTTTATAAAAGTTGGTTATGTGCGTTTAGTATCGTACACTGGACTGTACTTTTTTACTGAGTTAGGGCACACAGGACACACAGCAGGAAATAGTCTGCACAAAATCTGGAGCAGCTCGACTGGGGAAGTACCTCGACCTCAAAGAAGATCACAGCTAATTAATTCTGCTTGCAGGCAGTGTTGTGTTCCTGTGGTGAGTAAGGTGACCAGAGCTCCTGGGGAGGATTAGGGGTAGGGTCGGCATCGCGCTTGTATTATTCTGGTGTGCAACACCGTCACCGTCACCGTCACCGTCACACCGTCGTCGTCTATAAGCTACGATAATCGCTTACCTCCAGGTGAGCCGTACGCTTCTTAGCCGTCCTAGTTGTATATAAAAAAGTGTGCTATGAATGTGAGATTTAATGTGTATTTATTTGTAATAATTTACTGTAGGACAGCTTAGGAGAAACATATTAGGTATATATTATTTGAATTGTATGAACTAAGTAATGTAGTGCATAAAGCAGTCTTAAATTATTCAAGACATTCCATCTTTGCAGATATAAACACTGTTTCTGTTTATGTTAATTTGCAACTATGTACTTTTAATTAAAAATTAACTAGTCTTATCACTTATCTTATGTTTAAAATATTTAAGACCTGAATTTTACTAACAAGCCGCAGAGGTTTAAAATGTGTACCAAGCTATTCGTGACTTAAGTAGAAAATTAGATAACATATTTTAATTTTTAGTTTTAACTTTCACATTAATCATGAAAGTATAATCCTATTATTTTGAATTGTCGTTTGAAAATATGTTAGAAGGATTTCTCTAGGGAGAGACCGCAAGGGTAAGTTTGTGAACTGATATCACTAGCAATAATTGTGTTTGCTCGCAAACGAAAAAAAACCGACTTCAATTACATCGACAAGTAATACAACGTAATAAGACGAAAAAATAGTCAAGTAAATACGCGCTATTAAAGATTACTCAAAAAGTTGTAATCAGTTTTCGATCTAATTTAAACAAGACTACAAGACAAGTATTAGCTTTCGATTAAAGTAAATCATCGAAATCGGTACACCGAGTAAAAAGTTATGCGGTATAATATAACGTAGGTCGACGAAAAAGTAGTCACGTAAATACGCATTATTAGATATAACTCTAAAAGTACTTGTCAGATCTCAATTAAATTAAAATGGGACCACATGACACGCAACACCTTTCAATTAAAACAAAATTGATCGAAATCGGTCCACCCAGTCAAATGTTCTGAGCTAACATACATAAAAAAAAAAAATACATACGTGTCGAATTGAGAACCTCCTCCTTTTTTGGAAGTCGGTTAAAAATTATATTTCATTTTGACTAGTGTATTACTACGTACACATCTTCATTTATACTAATATGATATGAAAATAATATATTTAACGTGTACAGTCGAGTGGGAGATAAGATGTGAAGGAAGCTTGATGTTGTCACTAAATTTATTGAAGATAATTGTAATTATACTTATATAGGCAGACGTACGGACATCACACACACATACACACACACACACATCAGCGTATCGCAGTCCACTGTTGGACATAGGCCTCCCCAAGTTCGCGCCACACATCCCGGTTTTCCGCAATCCTCATCCAGCCTACGCCGGCAATCTTACGTAGATCGTCGGTCCAACGGGCCGAAGGACGTCCCACACTGCGTTTGCCAAGACGCGGTCTCCACTCCAGGACACGTCTGCTCCAGCGGCCATCGGTCCTGCAACACAGGTGACCAGCCCACTGCCACTTCAACTTGCAAATTCTGCGGACTATGTCGGTTACTTTCGTTCTCTCGTACGGACATCATAGGCACTAAACTAACCGAGATAATACGAAGTTTAAAAAAAGAGAGATTTGATTTTTTTTAAAGGAATAAATTCAAATACAACTAGATTAATATTATAAAACCTTTCATCAGGAGAATGATATGTCATCATTAAGCGATAAAGCTGGACAGCCAAAATCGTCTGATTCGGTGGCAAAGCGGCAAGCAGAAACCTTGATAGTATGTACCTACAATATACCATAGTCGTAATATTATTACGTGATTTTCTTATGTTACGGTGTCTTAAATTATTGTTATCTATTATTTTAACGCTTACAAATCATTTTTTTTCTTCTTTTTTTAATTATTGGACTATCCTCGAAAAGTACTTAAACGATTTTTGAATTTGAGTATAATAAAGACTAACGTATTTTCACAAACTTGTAGCGTACGCTATGGTTTATATAAACGAGCAATATCCATAATTATACGAGTATTATTCGATTATAAAATTATTATATCGATACGTGAGAAACTGCATATTATATAGTCTAGTTTTGCAATAGAATTAATAAGTAAAAATTAATATATATACGTAAATATTAGTGTATTGGCAATAGAAATCAAAATCTAAAATACAAAAACAAGGTAATAATATTATTCTTTCTATGTTTTTAAATTAGAAAATTATATTTCCTACCAAGCAATCTTCCATTTCAACAAAAATCTTCCATTTCTTTATGATAAAAACTTCGCTTTTACTGAATTGATTTCGTTTCGAAGTTAGCCAGTATTTTTACATAATTTACATTTCCAAGAATACATAATTCAAATAAGTTTGAACAAGTCTCTTATGCCCTTTGATGAGCGAAATTACAGGAGCGTAGGTCGATACTTTAACTTCAACTTGGAAATTTAGGAATTCTTTGTTTACTCATCATTCTTTTGTTTTATATTTATCTTTATATATAAACTAGCAGTGCCCGCGACTTCGTCCATGTAAAATTTAACAAAAAAGTTATTGTTCAGTTCGGAGAGTTATAAAATAAATAAATTTCTAAAATAAATGTAGCCTAAGTTACTCCAGCTATCTGCCAGTGAAAGTCCCGTCAAAATCAGCCGAACCGTTTCAGAGATTAGCCGGAACAAACAGTTAGACAAAAATTGTAAAAAAATGTTATTTTGGTATACCTATGTACCGTGTATACATCCATATGTATTTAGTAAAAAGAGGTTATTTTAATATTACAAACAGACACTCCAATTTTATATATTTGTATAGATGTAGATTTAAAGTTTTATCCAATTCCCGATAACAAAAACCAGTCATTCTATTAAACGTATTGTCACGCCTATTAGTTTTATGCTACTAGGATGGTCAATAAGCGTACTGGCCGCCTGACAGTAATCATTTACCGTACCCTAGAGAGGTGCCTGAAACATTAGGTGTATCACATAGAGGCGTGCCAACGCTGTTCTCGAACCTACCCAGAAAAAAAAACTAAGCACGTCCTTATGAGTTCTGGCTTCCTTACTCATAACATGACTAAAACATTACCTGTAACTCCTGTAAGTATTATTGTTTGGAAGCATTATTTTTATATTATTTAATTACATAGGAAGCCAACACAATGTACAAAGTTACAATTTTTTTTTAATAAAAAATGTACAGTAAATTAAATTTCTATAGTATTCTATAAGGCTTAGGTTACTTCTTCAGTTACGCTGCTCTAAATTTTGAGCAAGGACTCCTTTTCTTCGATTTCCTATTATGCTCTATCTCAATAAGGTTACTGGAGGTGTAACCTATTTTGTAAAACATGTTACTTCAGTCTCATGTAAATCTCCTTGACGCAAAAAACTCGAGCAACTTTTTTTATCCAATATCCAGTATAGGTAGCTACGCTGAAATCTCTTTAGTCAATAGTCAACAGAATAGGTAGATCTAGTATTGGTTCAAGTATTCTTTTTTTATGGTGATTTCTTTCGTATAGTTGAGTACGTAGACAAGTTAAAATTGTTAAAAGTATATAGGTAGAAGGTTTTAGAGGAATGAACAAACAAGTTGCACAACATCCGGGCATAAACGTAGTTTATAGGCGAATGTTAAATAGTGCACTGAACAAATGTAAGCAACGACCTCCATAGATTTCTATTGCAGAGACATTTGAGTTCCCGGTATTGGGAAACTATAATAGAATATATATTAGCAAATGCTTAAAATAAAAAAAATGTACAGTAAAATTACTGTTCTAGATAATTTAATTGTATAATTGTTCTTGATCAATAACCAAGTTTCCAAACATGTATAATATAGATATAGGTAATCATGTTATTGCGAGTTTACACAAACAATGTAGACGGAAATTAGTTAAAAAAGGAGTTTACATTTTATTTTGAATTTCAATCGAGTTCGATGCTGGCTGGCCAGCGCTAATAGATTTTTTAATGGATAAAAAAAAAAACGACGAAGGAGGTTCCATTAGACCCGTATAACTTTTAACAGGATATTTAGATTTTGATGCTTCCTTTTTATTGGTAATGAGTTTATATCGAAATTGGTTCAATTTATCTTTGACAAAATTATCAAACCTTTGCCTTTGGTTAAAAAATAGAGGAAGCTTGCGAGAGAGCTTTAAATTGACTTCAATATTAAATTGAGGGTATGTATACCTCACAGATAGTTGAATATAAACTAAGAGTAAAATTACTAAACATAAAATAAATGAGGAAATAAATAAAACAAATTAAACTTGTCATCAAAAATTCAGAAATAAAGTAAGTTTAGTTACGTACTCAAAGTTTGAGAGAGAATGTTTTGAGTTGGATCTACTCAAATTAAGTTGTTCTGGTCTAGAAATATTGACATAAATCTCTCATTGTTTCTTTTGAAACGCCGAGCACCGTAATTTATTTTTATTTTTTTCTTTAGTGAAGATATAGTTCGTCCTGGACAGCATCGGACTTATAAAAAAAAAAGACTTGAAGTACTACATATATAAATGTACGAATCTTTTAAGCGCATCTTAGTAACTATACTTTTTTGTTTTGATTTAAAGTAACAGGCAACAGCAAAAGCTACATAAGCCCCATATTGTACCTTTTACAACCATCTATACTTATTATAAAAATAAGTCCCCCGACCGCGTCTTTCTGTCCTCCTGTCTGTCTGTCCTCCTGTCTGTCTGAACGCGATAAACTCGAAAACTACTGAACGGATTTTTATACAGTTTTCAACAACAGAAAGAGTGATTCTTGAGGAAGGTTTAGGTATATAATTTATTATGCTTTTATCTAAATTAGCTGAAATACGGCGATAAATGTTGAAGAGGTCGCAAAAAATCTCGCCAACTGGGAACTTTCCACGCGAACGCCGCGTAAACTAGCAAAGATACAGTTAAGTAATGTACTAGAGAATTCAAAATCTATAAAAGTGCTACAAAAAAGTCCGCGATAGCATATCTCTAGGTTGACTTACAATAACCACTTTTATGTTCAAATTTTTAATTAAAAACATTACGCTATTTTCAAAGCTATTTTCTTTAGTTCGGTATTAATCCTTATCCAAATGAATATGTTAATTAGCTTAGTAATTTAATGCAGATTAAAATTGCTCTTTACACTAAATCAATCAGATGAATAGTTTTTGAGATATCGTAGTTAGAAGTCATTATTAAAAATAATTAATGCGCAACGAAGTGGGCACGGGTCGGCTAGTTTTATAATATACTTTGACTTTGTATTTGGAAATCTAATTATAATAGCGTAGGTGCGTAAGCTCAGGTATTTTATCGCACTTTTGTTGGTTGTCTCATCAACAAAATTTTAAAAGTGCATAATATGTGTTTTGATTAAATATTATTTGATATTGAAATAATCATCATTTTTTAAATATTATTTAGAATATTTATATATATTTTTTAGAAATATATGTAATTACATTTAAATCAGGTAAAACATATAAAGGTTAGTATTTCAAATATCAAACAATGGTATGAAGTGTAGTCAGGAATAAAATATCCAGCTCTAGACAAAGAACACACATAAAGGAATGAGGGCAAACGGCAGGCAAACGGCAAACAAAATCTTTTATTTTAAAATAAAGCTAGACCGGGTTAAAAAAATTCTCGTCTAACTTTATTATTTTAGGGCAAAGTAATGAATCCCAAAACCAACATAAACTAAGGGGATTTGTCTTATTTAACAGTGCTAAATTTAGTGTGCAAGATAGCGGACTATACAATAGGTATTACAACAGAAGAACTAATATGTACCTATGCTGTAGTTTGACTAGCCCGTTGGCGAAGTTTGTAGTGGCTCCGTTTTCTACTCCGCGAGTTGCGATTCCCGCCTGAGTCTGGGTGTACCTAATATTTGTATTTATATATTATTATTATGTATTTATATAAAAAAAACGGGTTGCACTCCGGGAGTGCCGGCAGAAGTGAAAACTTGATTATTAACGTTGTGCATTTTTGATTTTTTGGAATAGTTAGGGAATAATTTTGAACGAATTGCTTTTATTATCAATATAAAAGTACTATCATTTATGTGGTAGAATACAATATTTATTTATTGCGCTATCGTACACAAACATTACAATTTATATTACATTAAAATACATTATATTACATTAAAAAGTTTATCTCTCAGAAAAATCAACTTACGTCCATCATTACTACATCTTACTCTCCAACCGTCTTATGAATTTTCGATCAGCCCACGTGTCCTGACGCGAGTTTCACAGTTTTTACCCATCCCACAAAAGTGCTCAACGCCGCTAAAGAAGTTTTCACTACAAAAGAAAAACTATTTGGATATGTATATCAATCGGCTGTTACCTAGAACACAAGCATTAAGTTGCTTACCATATGAATAGACGATCGTATGTGTGTTGTAAGATATTTATTATTTAATTATTTATACCAAACTTTTGAGGAACCTTTAGTTTAGAAAGGCCCCAAGAGCACTATCGAATCGTCATTTTACAAATTAAAATTTTAAAGTGTTTATTATATTTGTAAAAGTAAAGCTACCACCGATTTGGAATGTAGATTCTACAGGGAAGAATCGGCAAGAAACTCCGCAGTTACTCTTTTGAAAATAATATATAAATTGTGTTTTAGTACAAAATTAGTAATATCTTGCATGAAATACAGCGAAGTCCACACATCTTTATTAACTATGTAATCCTGCACCGAATAATACGCTTTATCTAATAATCTCTATTTAATAAAAACTTTAAGTTTATGTTGAGATAATTTTAAAATTGTTTGTGGGATTTTATTATACATGCAAATACCATAAACCCATAAATTGGTTTAAAGTAGACTGTATTTTGTGGTATTCATATTAAAATGGTTTATGAGGATTTTATTTCTAAATAGGTACCTACTACTAAAAAATTTTAAGGTAATGAAAACATAGCTTTTATTAAATCAGCTGATGTATCAGCGATCAAACGACATAAATGATTTTTTATACTTTTTTGTACTTTATCTGACAAATAATCAAATAAGTTCTTAATGTTATTTTTTATAGAACTTATATTATTTTAAATGAGAAACATTAACGACTTTTAGAAAACTTAAGTAATACGAATGGGTGTGTTTGTTTTGAATTAAATAGTAAATTTTATACGAACTTCTTGAAACAAAATAAACCGCAATGCAGGAAAGGTAATGGTAAAACTTTATATTTCCTGTGTATTTCATGCTTTATTAAACGTCTTCATCATACAAGTTTGTGAGAAAATTTTAATTATACTTTGCCATATACATACTTACTGGAAGAGTGTAATTCATTCATTTGTAACCTTATTGAAGTAAATAAATAATTAATGTATTTTATATTTTTTATGCCACGTTGGCGCAGCGGTCACAGCACTGGATTGCGATTGGCTGTTGCGCGGGCGGTTGCGAGTTCGATCCCCGCACACGACAGCATTTGTATTGGCCATACAGATGTTTGCCGTGGTCTGGGTGTTTGTGCAGTCCTTGTGGGTCTCCCCACCGTGCCTCGGAGAGCACGTTAAGCCGTCGGTCCCGGTTGTTATGTACACCTGATAGCGATGGTTACTCATAGTAGGGTCCGTATATCCGCCGACCCGCGTTGGAGCAGTGTGGTGGATTAAGCTCCGATCCTTCTCCTACATGGGGAAAAGGCCTATGCCCAGCAGTGGGATATTACAAGCTGAATCGTGCTCGTGATCGATATTTATTAAAGTAAAGTAAATATATATATTCCTAATAGAATTTTAATTTTCTGGAAATTGTTAATTTGAGTGAAAGTTGGTAAGGGCGAACTTATCTTTAAGAGAGATCTCTTTTAATTCAGCCGTGATTTTGAGATATGTTACCGCGGGGCACAGCGGTTATTGCAAGCGACGACAATTTTATTAAAGGAATTGTGTATGGTTGTTATGCCTATGCGAAAGATTACTGAGCCTACACCGTCATTGTAATGTGAACTATGTATATATATATGTGTGTAGTAGTCGTATGTAGGTAACTGATTTATCCAGAGTGTTGCATGGACTACTTTTTATTCTAATATCCCCACGGGGGAAGTTATGCAAGTAAAACCGCGAAGGATAAGTCATGAAAGTCATGAAATTAGTAACGAGATGAGTTGAGATGCCAAGATAGTTTGTAATTTATTTTCAAACAAGTTAAACATGAACTGGAACTGCTGCCCAGTAGCAACTTCAAACCTCTATTGAAATAATTACAACTTTCCACTTGGTTTACCTGTCCCTATGTTTGTCTGTCCGCAACGAAATTTTGGAAGTCTTTGATATATTTTCCTGTATCTGATAGACCTGAAATTTTGGTTTTTTTACCATTACATAGCATATTAATGTAATATTATAATAAATTAAATGTAAAAACCTTTTTAAAAAACAAGCTTTTATTTGAATGCACTAAAACGAAAAAAATAAATTTTTACTTTAAAACTTTTACTATCTACTTATAAAGTCATTACACATAATCTATATGATAGAAAAGCTTGTCGCGAGATATGAGTACTCGTATTTCCTTAGTTTGAAAATTTTAATAGTTAAAATCAATCACATCAATTTATTTAAGTAATTTACTTGTTTACAAGCAAATCTGCCATATTTGATTTAGAATGACGTCACAAAGTTAACCATGCATTGTCATCCAAATTGAACCTGCATACAAAATTTCAGCTCAATTGGTTACTTCAAAATTGAGTTGCAAGATTTCACCCGAACAAACATACATACATACATGCATACATACAAACCATGCATTATCATCCAAATTGAACCTGCATACAAAATTTCAGCTCAATTGGTTGCTTCAAAATTGAGTTGCAAGATTTCACCCGAACAAACATACATACATACATACATACATACAAACCATGCATTGTCATCCAAATTGAACCTGTATACAAAATTTCAGCTCAATTGGTTGAAGATATCTGCTTCAAAATCGAGTTGCAAGATTTCACCCGAACAAACATTCATTAAAGTTACATACATACATACATACATACATACATACATACATACATACATACATACATACATACATTGCAAGTTAAATAAAAGCTTGTAAATAACACGGAGGTGATCCAATAATAAAAATTTAGTATGGAACTCAGTAGCAAATAAAATGAACGCCTTAGAACTATTTCAGTAAGTATAAGTTATGTATGAGCTAACCGTCTCTTACATGGAGAAAGAAGAGTTAATTTAATTTTACATAAGATTTGTGTTCATCTAATATTACTTAATTAAGTATAAAATATATTCATTGATTGATCCATTTAGAAATTTAATATTCCTTCCTAAATTAATTACTCGGTCTGTTATCGTGGAACAAACGAAAGTTGTAAATTGCAAAAGTTTGGTCAAACATTGAAGAAGTTGCAATTATTATTTATGAGTTTATTCTGTTGTAGTAGTTTAGAACTGTAGGCTTTGTTGTCTACAATATTAACGAGAGACCCATTGTGATTTATGATCTTTGTATTTTCAATTACATTTGTACGTGTCTGATTACATCAAATCGAAAATTTATTCAATTTGGAATCGTCATTATAAATATCGTAATTGTTTGTATTTGAAAATTTATTTAAAATGTGTAGCTACCACTGCTTCTTAATGTAAATTCTGCTGAGTAGAATCGGCAACTCTAAAACTCAACAATCATCTTGCATGAAATACAGCCTATACATCTTTACCCGACTTTCAATAAAGGACGTTCGCAATTCGATTGTATTTTTTTTTTGTATGTGACCTCAGCTTTTGACTGAGTAGACTGATTTCGATGATTTTTTAAAATTGAATGGTGGTACGTCTCTTGTAGTCATATTTAAATTTAATTCAGATCTGACAAGTACTTGTCGAGTTATATCTAACAATGCGTACCTATATACTTGACTATTTTTTTGTCGATCTACTTTGTATTACCTATACTTACCGATAAATTTTCACTGGGTGTACCGATTTTGAAAATTTTTGTTATAATCGAAATCTGATGCTTGTCTCGTGGTCCCATTTAAATTTGATTGAGATCTGATTACTGCTTTTTGAGTAATCTTTGATAACGCGTATTTACTTGGCGATTTTGTCGTGTACCTATGTTGTACTTCTAAGCAGTGTTTTTATTTAGTTTGCAAGCAAACACAAACCTTACCACTTACCTTTAACATTAATATAACGTTGTAACAGTATTTGAAATTTGTATAATAATATTTAGTATACTGATCTGTATATAGAATTAATTGTGTACATATAACTAAGAACTAAAATAGTTGAATAGTTATAACAGAATATGATGTTTTCAATACGCAAAGAAGGGAGGAGGGTAGCAGAAAGGTCATGGGTCGTAGGGTTGGTACTATTAAAATTAATATTTGAAGTCCTTAAAATACCTACCTTATAAAATCGTCTTATGTTTTACGGTAACGGCGGGTAGTCGAAATAGCTGAGTATATAAATAATATAGGTATATGTATGACCAATAAATCAGTTTAAAACAATATACCTATCTAAAGTAGGATACTCTTTCATGGAAAGCTATGTTTAAAGGTACGTTTTATTAAAATGTCTGTATAAATTTTCAGTCCTTCTAAAAAGCAAATGGAAATAAAGTATTTGATATCTTCAATTTAACGGCGTGTAATAATCGCCCTGAATAAACCGAGGGTGTCGATTTAATATGTCACTCAATGGTTCACACATACGCACACTTAGATATCAATCTCTCATACCTATTCACCCGAAATAAACTTGTATAAAATAAGACCATTGCATACAAACGCGTTTTTCTAATACACACATTTATATGTACGTATTACAATTTACACGCAATTTACTTACGTGTGTATACACAATTATTTACTTTAGTGTGTGTGTGTGTGCGTGTGTGTATTAGAACTTTACGTTCATTGTGAATTTGTATTCTTATTTATATACAATTAAGTGATCCAACGTTCTCGAATAAGACACGAAATAATAAAGCTACTCAATTATTTTTCGTACAATTTATTATTGACCTTTGAATTTTATTTAAGATCGAATTGGCTTCGTTTAATATGACAATACTCAATTAATTTAAAAATTCTTTGTTACAAGATACTAGCTGTACCCGCGACTTCGTCCGCGTGGAATTTAACAAAAAAGTTAAAAAAAAGTTCGATAAAATGATCTTTGATTTCCTTTAATAGCATGAGCAGGCGGTCGAGCGATGCGGGGCAGACCGCAGAGGAGATGGACTCGCCCGCGCCGTTATAGGCATCTCAAGGAAAGAACGCTCAACGCTGGCTCGCCGAGCAATAAATGTTTCGCTGCTACTTACTTCTAACGACGATATCTCAAAAAATATTTATCTGATTAATATAGTGTAAAGATCAATTTTAATCTGCATTAAATGACTAAGCTAAATAACATATTCATTTTGATAAGGATTAATACCGAACTAAAGAAAATAGCTTTGAAAATAACGTAATGTTTTTAATTAAAAATTTGAACATAAAAGTGGTTATTGTAGGTCAACCGTAAGGGCCTATGCAAACCACGTTTTTTAAACGCGCCGTCGACGCGCGTTTTAAAAGCGCGCGTCGACGGCGCGTTTTTATCCTACAGAGCAGTTTGTTGGCGTTTGTATCGATACACACGCGCGTTTGCATCGCGTTTGTATCGCGTTTGCATCGCGTGACACGCGCGTTTGCATCGCGTCTGTATCAGTACATACGGCACATACGCGCGTTAACGGCGCGTTTTAAAAACGCGCGTCGACGGCGCGCTTTTATTATACAGGTGTGCAAAGGTCTACAGGCTGCGTCTAACTCGCGTGTGTATCGCGTTTGTATCGCTACAAACGCGCGTCGACGGCGCGTTTAAAAAACGTGGTTTGCATAGGCCCTAAGAGATAGAGATATGCCATCGCGGACTTTTTTGTAGCAATTTTATAGATTTTGAATTCTCTAGTACATTACTTAACTGTATCTTTGCTAGTTTACGCGGCGTTCGCGTGGAAAGTTCCCAGTTGGCGAGATTTTTTGCGACCTCTTCAACATTTATCGCCGTATTTCAGCTAATTTACATAAAAGCATAATAAATTATATACCTAAACCTTCCTCAAGAATCACTCTTTCTATTGTTGAAAACCGTATAAAAATCCGTTGCGTAGTTTTCGAGTTTATCGCGTTCAGACAGACAGACAGACAGGAGGACAGAAAGACGCGGCCGGGGGACTTATTTTTATAATAAGTATAGATAGATAAAGAAACGAGTATTATATAGGATAATATTTTCTTTCTCTATTTAATAAAAAAAAAATATAACTTGTCAAAGGCTCCTCGCCAAGGGTGACAATACGCTACGCTATTCATGGCTTGAGTGATTCTCGCCAATGACAAATAAATATTTATATAGGCTAAACAAGTGTTTGTTGTGTTCTGGTCCCTTTGTGTTTGTACCACGTGTTGATATGCCAGAGACACACGATTTTCACTCTACTGGAAGCTATTGAGTGTGAAATGTTTTTTTACTTAATAATTATTTTTGAAATACAAAAGAGGTTTCTTCAGAGAATGTTTTATTTAAATAAAAGCAGTTTAAATGATGAAATTTCTCAGCCTTACAGAAGATTACAGCCAAATAATACTGCTCTTAAGTTGTCTTGTGTTCCTGTGGCGAATGAGATTAAAGATTACTGTCCGCAACGAACTTGAAATGTTGCTGACCTCCAGAGGCTACGATAATCAGACAGGCATAAGCCCCTTTCCCCATTTAGGGGAAGGATCAGAGCTCAATCCCACGCTGCTTCAATGCGGGTTGGCGGATATATTCCCTACCATGATTAACGATCGCTATCAGGTGTACATGATAACAACCGGGACCGATGGCTTAACGTGCTCGTCGAGGCATTGTTGGGAGAACCACAAGGACTGCACAAACACCCAGACCACGGCAAACATCTGTATGGCCAATACAAATGTTTGTCATGTGCGAGGATCGAATCCGCAACCGCCAGCGCAACCGCCGCAAACCAGTGCTGTGACCGTTGCGCAAACGCGTCGTCACGCCACTTCAGACACACCGCTTTCTTTTTTTGTCACAGTAGTGGTATAATTTTGTTTTGCATAAGTCAAGCTATACATAAACTCCGTTGGAAAGTCGCCTGTTGCGACAGTTTCACAGTCAATGGACCCTTTATTACTTTCGCAATAAAACTTGACGAAATAATTGGCTTTGGCGGGAGTGAACTCTACAGAGTTCATTGATAGCTAGTCTTTAAATAAAATGTCAGCTGTTTTTTGTATTGCAATGAATATATCAGTATGCATAGGAAATCGTATTGAGTGTATATAACCCTGTAGTTTAACTTGCTCGCGTGTGTGCGTGCGTCATTTTAGACGTAAAAATGATTGCGTAAAATACTTTTTGAAGTATTTAGATGAAGCACTTACATAAAATTTATTCTTTTTGTTAACGAAAATATTAAAGTAAACATAATTGTATTAATAATATTTACTAAACTTTCAATTGAAAATTTCATATTAATGTTTTTGCACGTTGATAATGTTGACTAAAAATATAAGCAAAAGTTTAAAATGATATAAATATGGCACTAAAATACAATACTTTTTCAGTTGTATAGGAAATAGGAAAGGACCTAAAGAAAAACTTATGTTATCAGTTGTTTCTCATAACAAAAGGACTGACTAGCTATAGACGTAGTTACAGTAAGAGAAACAGAACAGCAGACTAGAAACAAATACATACACATATACACACAAATACATAAACAATCCACTCTGATCTGGTATCGAATATAAGTAAATAAATAAACTAATTCGACTAGCCCGTTGGCGCAGTTTGTAGTGGCCGTGCTTTCTGTTTCGCGGATTGCGGGATCGATTCCCGCCTTAGTCTGGGTGTAATATGTGTATTTATGTATGTAGGTATATATGTATTATTTTTATGTATATTTATAACTAAAAAATATTAAGATATAACAGTCGGCGGTTACCTGTAACACAAGCATTAAGTTGCTTAGCATGGGAACAGACGTCCGTTTGTACCTATATGTTATAACTAGCTTCTGCGCGCGACTTCGTCGGCGTAGACTCCGCTCCTATTGGTCTTAGCGTGATGACACATAGCCTATAGCCTTCCTCGATAAATGGGCTATCTAACACTGAAAGAATTTTTCAAATCGGCCCAGTAGTTCCAGAGATTACCGCGTTCAAACAAACAAACAAACAACCAAACAAACAAACTCTTCAGCTTTATATATTAGTATAGATATATTTATTTAATTAATAAATGCTTCGTACTCAACGGTTCCTAGTAGGATTTTCTCCTGTGTCAGGTGTCTGGATACACACTCAATACAGTACAAACGCTCAAACCAATGACAAGCGTGGGCAATACATAATATAATAAATATCTATCGTGAGCGGGGATCGCACCCGCGTCCGCTAGCGAAACAGACAGTGCTGTGTCCGCTGCGCCAACGCATTGTCTTGAATCGAATGCATATAATGGATCAAAAATATCACAGACTACACAGTCAAAACTCAAATATTTTATATGTACATCACAGAACTGTAATAGATATTTATTCCTAATATCATTTCACATTGTTACACACGTGAATGTTAAAATGTATACATCATTAAAATAAATATTACAAAGAGCGGTTGTGAAGCGTTTATATAATGCATGGCAAAGGTTTGGGTCGCTTTGTTTCGTCTTCTTGTTTGAAACAAGTTTCAATGTGTGAGTTAAAAAATTGAAATTTTCGTGAGAGAGTAAACAGTCTAGAATCTTTGTGATATATACTTTTTAAATATCACGATTTGCTTATTCTTTTGTGTGTGTAAAGTGTGAACTGAAAAAATGTTTGATTGTATTTTGGTTAGTAAACTTTATGTAGTTTTATTTTGTGAAATAACGATTTCAAAATTGTGTAGGAACAAAACATTGTACACATTTTTTTGAAGTGAAAACTTCTTTAGCGGCGTTGTGAACTTTTATAAAATTATTTTAAAGAGTATCTGCACAGTTTCTTGCCGATCTTTCTCTGCAGAATCTACAGTCCGAATCGGTGGTAGTTTCTATTTTAACTATGTAATTAATTAATACATTAATTTTTATTTAATTATATTGATTTTGTAAAATGACGATTGAAAAGTGTCTTTGAAGCCTACTTGAATACAGAAATTTTTAATTTTTTTGAAAATATTTTTTGATAATCCAAAAATTTAAAAAAGAAAAGAAAAACAGAACATTCTTTAATGGTCTGAATAGTTAAGTTCAATACAACTGTACAAAAAGAAAAATTTTTATACAATAGAACAATTTATTCAAATCTTTTTTATTTCATTTTGCATAATTATGTTAGACCTACACAAACCCAATATACCTTTACAGTTATTTTTAAAATTAAACTTTTAAACATTACTATAATTATACAAACTTAACTGCCAATTGAATTGGCGAATACACGTTTCGCCTTTAATCATCATTTCTAAGGGAAACGTACATAAATACGTATATTGATTTTTCCAAAAAAAATTAACAGGTCTTCATTATACAGAATTGGACCGGCTACAATTTTATTATGTAGACGTACACTAAACCATGATTTAGCTTTATTTTACTACTATATACCACCTGTTGCAACTAATGCAACTTTATTATTTTTGTTTACTTAATTAAATTTTTGTTACTTTTCGCGTTGGTGTGCAAAAAAGTGGAAATAAATAAATAAATGAATATATATTCTCTCAGTTTTTGACTAATTAGCACACACGTAGCACACACATCACAGGCAATCTGTTGTCAGAATTGAGGTTAGATACAAGTAGAGGCAGCATCTCTTTGTAAGTGACAATACTTCGACACTTCAAGCTAGAAAGACAATTTCAAATTGGGGTTGAGATGCGTGAAATTTTGTATACATATCGTGAAACAATAGTGATTCTGTTCGTATGTAATGATGTTCTGGTGTGGAGCTGATTGATGCCGACATTTGAGAATTCCCTATCGGATGTCAAGATTCGTACAAATATTTGTATTTGTTTTACGTGTTCGCGTTTGTAACTTTTGTCACCGTACCTCTGAGAATATGTAAAGCAGTGGCTTTTAATATAAATACTAGAAGACGGTTCTCACTTTGGGAAGGAAAATTATTCAGAAATCTGAAGTGGTAGTTTTATTTCGTTTCATTTTGTTGCGAAGCAGTAGGAAATTTATAGGGAATTTCAGCTCGATCGATAATTATAATTTCATTACTAAATTGTAAATTATAAGCTAATGTGGTAGAGTGGAAAGGGTTTGGTAATAATACCAAATTAATAAAATAAGAAGATATCAGAAGATGCGTGGAGTCGTGGAGGGTAGGGCAAAGTCTGATGACTGCCTAACTTCTCAAGACTTTTGATAAGTTTCACTGTGTAACACACACAATTTTTTTTCAATTTTTCTATCCAAAATTTCATACAGTATTTAAAAGTCTTTTGATGAAGATATGACTAAATTAGTATAACACGAATTAATTCATGCTTCACATAAACTTATTCAGTACATAAGATGTGGAGTAAGTTGACTAAGTTAGACAGATAATCGAATTGTTTTCTGGTAAATGTTCCGTATCGTTCCGCTTAAGGAAAAAGGATATCCTTATACTGATGTTGAGTTATGGTTCTTGTCCAGTAAGCTCTTATGGATTGAAGTGTTAATAATTAATACTTTTTGAAATAATCCGGTTATCTCTATATATATAGAAGTACGAGGATGGTTATTACGGAGAGAAAATTTTAAAAAATTGCATTAATAATTTTATTCTAAAAAACAACACTTTTTCTATATTCCCATACAAAAATTTCGTAATAATACTTAAAAGTCAATTTGAACTTTATTACCACACCATCAAGATTAAGAGTTAGTGGAGGGGTTCCGGGAAGGCAATTGAGTGACGTTAGTATCGGTAGTAGGCGGTACGAAGTTCGCCGGGTCAGCTAGTCTGAAATAAAAATACTTTTGCTAAATCACTTGGGACGAAGTTGGACTCTCATTGCAAATTACTTCCAGTATGATAGAATCCTGTATCGTGGGTACTTGAATACACATACAAATACAAACGCTCAGAAAATCATCGCTGTGTGAGTCATACAAACATTTGTATGAGCGGAATTGAACTTGCAACTGCTAGTAATACGGTTGTCATAAAGTCACATGATTATAATGTTCAAATAAAGAATTAACTAAACCAACATTTCCTGGAAAAAATCGTTCTCTTAGTGATAAGAACATAGATTGTATATTATTTTTCTGTTCAGTTATTTTGAAGTTATTTTATGTCGAACGATTTGGTTCGATATAACAAGCAATGTTCATACCGCAGTTATTCTTCACTTTTTTACATTCATTTTTTATTTCTTTTACTAATATAATGTTTTATTTATTCATGAAACTATTAGTCATTATTTCTTCATTCATTGGAACTCTAAAGAAATGTTATAAACTACATATATTTCGGCAATGAAATGAAAAGGAAATTATACATTGTACATTTTCTTGGAGGTCGACATCAGGGCTACCCCTAGTTAACGGATTATCCACGATTTATGACACATGCTGTATATTAAAAGTTATAACGCAAATGAAATATAAAATCTTGTAGTACTAGTTTTATCTAAAGTAACATTTGAGCTATTAGCACACACTATATTATGAAAACGTATGTTTACAAAACGCCCTCTTACAAATGTCTGCCTTGGGGGTTTTAGGATATGTTAAGATGTTAACAATCTTTGTTGTATGTTATCATACACAAACATAACAAAAATAATTTTTATAACATTTTCTAAAGCCCACAAGAAACTCAATATAAAAAAATATAAAAAAAATTTACAAAACGCATATTAAAAATTTCTTTCATTTCTAAATTCTTCAAAAAAATTTATAATAATACAAATCCCATTTTAATTTTCAACTTTTATATAAGTATATTATTATAGGGGATAGTAACAAGTTTATATGTATGTCTTACAGTACTAAAGATTATGTTAGGCAAATCGTTCTTAAGGATAGCATGATGTTAATAGTACCTATTAAGCCGTTGAAATCTATAGAATATGGAACCGTTAGCTGTATATCTAAACGAAGGTAAAATTTACCTATAGGTACATAACATTTAATGTTATGTACCTACCTAAATTAAATGAGCGAACAGATCAGCCTGTAAATGTACCACTAGTGGACAAAGGCTCTTCTTAAAAATATATAAAGATTGAATACGTGTAAAGTAACTGATTCTGACGCTTAGTAATGCTTAGTGACGCCTTAGTTAATTAGTTCAGCCTATCGCAATCCACTACTGGACATAGGCCTCACCAAGTTCTCGCCAGACATGCCGGTTTTCAGCAATCCTCATGCAGCCTACAGCGAAGCCTTGCTGTCACTAAAATCTTTATAATATTGCTCTTGAAAATGTGTCATCAATACAAACATTGTGGGTTCCTTTGTTGTGTGTTGACGAGAAAGCGATGGCACGCTTATCATCAAAGTCGATAAATATATTATCAGCATACTATCAGCATACCCTCAATTATTTTAATACGTGTCGTAGCGAAAAATAGCATCCTACCCGCATAGAGATCTTTTAATACGTTTTGTGACGTCATGCAACAACGTTAATAAAAATAGCTCCCTGCCCGCTCAGAGCCCTTTTTGCTTCTCGGCTTTTGGAACGATAGGTCGTTGTTTCATGACGAGTGCGTTGATCATTTTTATATTCAGATTAACAGTTATTTGGTTGGTTAATTTAAATTGTAATTCTAAGTGATTGTTTTTGATTCAGTTAGTGGTTAATGTTAATTTCGTAATAATTGTTCTACTTGTAAAAATTGTCAATAAATAGAGGTTAAGTGTTCGGTTTTGTCTTTTTTTTTAATAAATAAGTTTGTTTCTCCTTAAATCAGAAGTGGGATAGCTCCTTACGACACCACTTCGTAACCAAACAACTGTTAATTTGAAATCGTCATGCCACGTTCGCGATCGTACCGTTCGCGTTCACATAGTCGATCGGGTAGGACTCCTAGCCGTGTCGATAGGCAGTCCCGCGGTAAATCGATAAGGAACGAACAAACGCGCAATAGGCTGTCACGGGCGAATCGCCGTCTTTACAGATCGCGAAGTGAATTTTACGATGAAAGATTATCTCGTTCGCGTAGTAGGTGAGTGCTTCTCCCTTTAGTGCGACACGATCTCGTAACAGATCGCGTCGTAACAAACGTGTGCGCAATCGTCGCGAGCGCGCATCGCGTCAAATTAATTAACCTTCCCCGCGACTGCGCAGACTGTGTTCGGAAAATCTCGAACGGCTATCACGCAGTAACAGTGAGCATTCGTTAGTTTCGGGTAGATCTCGTTCGCGCAGTGGTAGTAGTTCGATTTAAGTATTTTAGTTCTTTTCGGTCGTTCTGTTGTATTCTTATCGGTGTACAAGTGGTTTTGTTCAGTGTTCGATTACGTAACTCGATTTACCGTTTATTTGTTGAATTTAGTTTTGTTTTGATACGTGATACGTAGGTAGTTGTGTAGTGATTGATTTTGCTAATAGATTTCGCGATTCAGTTTTTGTTTCGATTCAGTTATAATGCCAGATTGTGAGCGTAATCGTAGTGCGAGCTTGCAGCACGTTCTAGGTCTAGACCTAGCAAGAGGCATAACACGTTGCGTAGTAAAGGTGCGCCTCCGATAACACGTAGACATCGAGAGCGTTTGAGTTGTTTTGGTCGTTATCGCGATAGCTCTAGAAGGAGACACGATTGTTCTCACGAACATGATAGTGCGTTGGACTGAATACTTTAGTTTTCGAGGCAGTGACGGAGGGTAGGTCGCAAAACGATATCGCGGACGAAAGGCAAAGCGTATCAAAAAGAATCGTCACATCCTATCCGAGGTTTTAAGAGTGAACATTAATAGTTTTTATATTTCGCGATTCGATCCAAATATTTAAGATTTTGATGATTGGTGCGCGGAAGTTGATCGTGTCCGTAGCTTAAATAATTGCGGTGATCGTGAATGCTTAAGTCGTGTAGGTAGTTGTTTACGGGGTGAAGCGCGATCATGGTTAAATGATTGAGCGACGCAGGATAGGACGTGGGGCAGCTTTAAAGCCGAGTTTAAGTCATTATATCCTCGCTACATAGACTCAGCTGCCGTTTTATTCGACACTATGCGTACCGACTCTAATGAGTACTCAACTTATGCTGAATAGTCTCATAGGTCACTTCTACGTCTTAATATTAGAAACGATTTGCCAGACGAATTAAAGTCAATTATTGTGCGTGGCATAGTCGATTCCTAAGTTAAGGCAGCGATCATCAATGCGAAATTATCACTCAATAATTTAATTGAGTATCTTACCGCGTACGTTAAACCTAAGACTGAATTACGTAACTTTAATAGCTTCGCTCGTCTGCACAATCATTCGTCGTCGCGAAAGCGTTTTAATAATGCAAATGTAGGAAGTAATACCAATACGTGCGTTATTTGTGGTTAAGAGGGTCATAAAAAGTGACATTGTCCCAAGAAGGTTAAGGTTTCTAATTCCACGCGTCTCGCTAAAATCCAGTCATACCTTTCGACTTCTACAGATAAGCGATCCAGAATATTTTGTACATTTTGACGACATAACGGTCATTTAATTGACGCATGCTTTTCAAAGAAACATTCGCATTTACGTAATCGAATAATAATATTAGTGAGGTAAATTTTTGCAAAGATCTAGTTCCAAACGAAACAATAATCTAATTTCAGCCATAGTTCAAGGTGTAAAAGTAGATGCTTTGATTAATAGTGGGTACGATATCTCAATGATACGATCGGTCTCGTATCTCAATCTGTTGTTAAATATTTTAATTTTAACAGAGTACCTACGTATCGTTTGTTGCGTGGAATGGGAAGTCAAGATATTGAGTCGACATTATAATTATGTAACGACTAGAGTGGATTTGTACGTTATTTGTCCAGAGTGTATTAAAGCTTAAATCTTAATTGGCACCGATGTACTTAATTGTGAGAGGGTAAAATACACTCTAGCTGACGGTGAACAAATGCTAACTAGGTCTAGTAGTCCGTTGTCAGTATGTCATGTAAAGACAGACGAATTTGAGAACATTAGGACGCCATTGATAGGCGATGATAAGATACGTCTTATAAATCTTATTCAGCAGTTTTCTGTCATATTTATTTCGGGTATTGCTACATCTTTTTAACTAAAGTAGGGCACAGCGGGAAATTTCCTGCTCAAAAGCGGAGCAGCCCGACTGGGGTAGTGCCTCGACCTTACAGAAGACCACAGCCAAATGATACCGCTTTCAAGCAGTGTTGTGTTCCTGTTGGTGATTAAGGTGACCAGAGCTCCTGAGGAAGAATTGGGGATAGGATCGGCAACGCGCTTGCAATGCTTCTGGTGTTGCAGACGTTTATAGGCTACGGTATTTGCTTACCATCAGGTGAGCCGTACGCTTGTTTGCCGACTTACATTTAAAAAAAAATTACAGTTAATATGGGTAGCGTGGAAACTAAATAAACTTCTCCTACGCCAGTGTATTATCGCCCTTATGAGTTATCTGTAGACGAGAAGTGTAGGGTACGCAATATTGTTAACGATTTGCTCAGTACCCCTTAATTCGCGAGTCAAAACCCGCATACGCTAGTCCTGTTGTTCTGGGCAAAAAGAAAGACATGAATGACAGGATATACGTCGGTTACCGTGCGCTTAACGCTATCATCGTTAAAGAAAAGTTTCCCTTATGCTGCTTATCGATGACCACATTGACAAACTCGGTAACTTTAAATACTTCACCAGTTCAGATATGGCAACTGGCTTTCATCAAGTTCCAATACGGGCAGGCAATGATTCTATTAGCAAAACCGCGTTCGTCACACCAGAGGGACATTATGAATATTTAAAAATGCCCTATGGTCTGGCTAATGCTCCAATAGTGTATCGGAGAATTATAATTAAGACACTTAAGTCGATAGATTTTGGGAGGGTTCTTGCGTATATTGATGATGTTTTAATTTTATCTAACACGATAGATGAGGGTTTACAATATTTATGAGAGGTTTTAACCAAACTTAAGAAAGCCGGTTTTTCGGTTAATCACCAGAAGTGTACCTTTTTAGACACAGAGGCAGAATATCAGAATGTCAGGTGAGGCCGAGCCCTAGTAAAACTGAGGCACTTATTCGGTCACCGAAACCTACCACCGCACGACAGGTTCGCCAATTTCTAGGTCTTACGGGCTATTTTCGCCATTAAATTTCGTCTTATTCCAAAACTGCTTGTATTGCCAAATTATTAAGAAATGGCGAACCCTTTGCTGTGAGTCATCATCCTCCTCATCTTTGTAAACTTTTGATCATGTGAAGTTTTCCTCGCAAAGCACCGGGAACCTGGACTCTGCCATGAGCGGCCCTTACAGGGTGCTCGGCGTGCTCCCGCATCACAGATACCTAGCATAGACCACCATGGTAGCAGTACGGTAAGCAAACGTGGAGCTTCTGCCAAAATGTAAGTCCCTGCAAACTATGACACGTTCTCAGTGTTGTACGTTCGTTAATTAGCAAACGAACGTGGGCCTCTGCTATATTTTCATGAATCAGCATACAAAAGTGGCGCCTCTGCTGTAATGTTTTTCAGCAGAGCTGTAATGTTTTTCCACGTATGAGTGGTGTCGTACATTCGTAAACCAGCGTAAAAATATGCATAATACTACGGTACCTTTCATACAGTTTATTTCATTTCACATTATTTTGTATAGCGAGTGATGAGAGTCCGGAATCTTATCAATCGCATTTCATTTTTTTTTTAATGATTAAATTTCATTTCTTTGAACATTTAATAACGAATCTCGTTTAGTTGAAATGTAAAAATCGTTGCTTAAGGACGCTTGAGTGCACGCTTGCGCCGGCAGCAATGATATCGCGAATTTTAAATTCACATTATTTTGATAGTATTACTCTCCGACTTTTGTTATGGTTGTGTCTCTTGTGTTTTTAGAGTGCTTACGCAACTGACGTACTGGCGCGAGCGACGCCCGACGTCACTCACCGAGACGCATAAGGCGTCTCGTGGATCTGCTGCGCAGTGGGGCTCGTTTGAGTCTGTGATGTACTATGGGCAAATGGCAATGCCTTACGTATGTCTGATGTCTGGTGTGTATATCTCCAATGTCCTAGCGGACCCTGGTCTGATTAGAGCGTTTCTTTATGAACGTACACGGCAAATGTCCGGCAGACGCAAAGTGGTTATGCGTGCAGACCTTGGTTCAGCTTTCACATTTTATAATGTGTGCAGACTGTAGTCTGGTTTGGGCCCGAGGCCTTGTTTAACATTCACGGACTCTGTCCGGTTGGCACATTTATGTGCGCGGACCCTGGTCTGATTAGAGCGTATCTTTATGTACGTACACGGCATATGTCCGGCAGACGCAAAGTGGTTATGCGTGCAGACCTTGGTTCAGCTTTCACATTTTATAATGTGTGCAGACTGTAGTCTGGTTTGGGCCCGAGGCCTTGTTAAACATTCACGGACTCTGTCCGGTTGGCACATTTATGTGCGCGGTCCCTGGTCTGATTAGAGCGTATCTTTATGTACGTACACGGCACATGTCCGGCAGACGCAAAGTGGTTATGCGTGCAGACCTTGGACCGACGGACACGTTATTGAACATAGCGTGTCTGTAGGGTGCATGTAACGCGCGTTCGCCTTTTTTGGGTTGATAGAAGATGAATGAAGACGATTGAACGATTGGTGAAGTTCTAATTATTGATCGAAAGGTTTTCATAAAACTTTTAACATGTGTGAATAATTGAATGAGGGCCTTGAAAGCGAGAAGTATGAAAGAATAGGCAGTACTTTGTCAAATGTTTATTAAACTCATATTTCGTCATGTATTTCTCGTGAACAGAGTCTGGTGCAGACGATGAATGTGACGATGGTCATCTTGGGCCTTAGACGGCTCCCGCTATTGCTTCCCCAGGAGTTCCCCCTGGAGACTGCGAGGTCGAGGTCTCATCAGCATCCACCGACTAACGCCCATGGTGAAAATGTGCACCGGGGACGGCGCACGGTCAGGAGAGGCCGTATCAGCATACTATCAGCATACCCTCAATTATTTTAATACGTGTCGTAGCGAAAAATAGCATCCTACCCGCATAGAGATCTTTTAATACGTTTTGTGACGTCATGCAACAACGTTAATAAAAATAGCTCCCTGCCCGCTCAGAGCCCTTTTTGCTTCTCGGCTTTTGGAACGATAGGTCGTTGTTTCATGACGAGTGCGTTGATCATTTTTATATTCAGATTAACAGTTATTTGGTTGGTTGGTTTTTAGAGTGCTTACGCAACTGACGTACTGGCGCGAGCGACGCCCGACGTCACTCACCGAGACGCATAAGGCGTCTCGTGGATCTGCTGCGCAGTGGGGCTCGTTTGAGTCTGTGATGTACTATGGGCAAATGGCAATGCCTTACGTATGTCTGATGTCTGGTGTGTATATCTCCAATGTCCTAGCGGACCCTGGTCTGATTAGAGCGTTTCTTTATGAACGTACACGGCAAATGTCCGGCAGATGTCAGTTAATTTCCTCAGGTGTGGGTAACACAAAAATAAAAATAAAAATGAGTTATTTGGTTGGTTAATTTAAATTGTAATTCTAAGTGATTGTTTTTGATTCAGTTAGTGGTTAATGTTAATTTCGTAATAATTGTTCTACTTGTAAAAATTGTCAATAAATAGAGGTTAAGTGTTCGGTTTTGTCTTTTTTTTAAATAAATAAGTTTGTTTCTCCTTAAAATATTTATTACCTTCAATATTTCTCATAAAACACATGAAATATTTTAAATTAAAAATAAATTTAACACATTTTCAGTTTTACGTTTTAATTTTAGTTGTTCATTAGCTGTCTCTGTACACGAAAGCGAATAATAATTAAACGCGAGCAAATAAAAAGTTTATAGCTCTTTGTGAGGTGAGGTGATTTTATGCTAATGTGTTTCATAATGTTATGCACGTAAAAACATAACACGAGAAAAGATAAACTTTAATGTTTTCTCATATTATTTTCTGTATAATCTAACATGTGTTACTTGCACTTATATTAAAACTGTAATAGGTTTATTTCCGTATGCTAAAGATACTTTAAAAATTGTTTTTGAAGGGTACTTACTCTAACAGACGATGATGTCGAAATGCCATTTTTCATTCTCTTTTCTTCTTGGTGCTAGCAAGAAGCATTACGCTAAAACTTTTTTTATATAATAAAAAAGTGACAAACCATAGTACGGTACTTTTTTGTTTTTATTATGTAGTTTATATATGTAAGTTTTATATACAAACTATACAGATAATTACACTGCTGATGCACCTACCTATTAATTGCATATTTTCCTATTTCTAAAGGTTGTCTGGAAGAGATCGCTACTAAGCGATTAGACCGCCTTTGTACATTACTATCTCTATGTCTAAATAACTGTTTTATGTAAATCCTTTTTGAGTGGTGTGCAATAATATATATTCTATCTTATCAAGAAGCATTACGCTAAAACTGTTTTTACATAACAAAAGTGGCAAATAAACTCACTATTCTTCTGATACTAAGCGTTTAGTATTATTTTTCAATGAATTTTTTGATCAATAACAATAAAATATAGCCTATATAGCTCCTGAATAGTGTAGCTTTCTGTTAGTGTAATAATTTTCATGATCGGATCAGTATTTGCGAAGATTACCCCCTACAAACAAACAAAGTGAAACAATTTAGCTCTTTATAATATTAGTATAGCTATAGATGTACAAAAGTATACCTATTTACTAATGTTACTTACGACATACTTGTCTTTGTCTAACTAAGGTAGGGCACAGCAGGAAATATCCTACTCAAAATATGGAACAGCCCGACTGGGATAGCGCTTCAACCTTACAGAAGATCAGAGCTAAATAATACTGCTTTCAAGCAGTTTTCTGTTCCTGTGGTTAGTAAGGTGACCAGAGCTCCTGAGGGGTGGGGGGGCTGGTAGGGTCGGCCACTCACTTGCAATGCTTCTGGTGTTGCATAGGCTACGGTAATCGCTTACCATCAAGTGAGCCGTACGCTCATCACCTAGTTATATAAAAAAAATCTTAGTTTTTTTATTTCTTTACCGTACAACCGTCAGGTGTAGATTTCAATTACGAGTATTTTGTGACATATTCAGTATATACAATGATATATTATCATGTAAATTTAATTTACCCAAAATACTATCGCCAGAAGGCATTGCTGTTTATTACTATACTAGCTGTGCCCCGCGGTTTCACCTGCGTTGATTTGAAGGAAAAAAATGCTTTCCTTTTTTTTAATAGTATAAGATTTAATTAGCTTGATATATTTTCCTTAGTTTACACTAAATAAATTTCTGAACGCACGGATAAATATTTGACCAAAGAGTATATATATTATAACCACTAAGTTTTATATTTGACAACCAATATATATTATGTCAATCTGTTTTCATTACTGACATTATTATACATTTTTAAAATGTAAAATACGCCACTATCCGTATATTGTGGATATATGTTCTCAATTCGAAACCTTTATTTAAATACGTTCTTTAATTTTATCGGAGAGTTTATCATATCGACGGGATGAACATTAAATGTTTGACAGTTACGAAACACGAACATAGTTCCATACAAATTTTCATTCCCACCTTTCAACCCCTTACACCCTTTTATTCGCATTAAAAAGTAGCCTATGTCCTTTCTCAGACTCTAGACTATCTGTATACCAAATTTTATTTAAATCTGTTCAGTAGTTTTGGCGTGATTGCGCGACAGACAGACAAACAGACAGACAGACAGAGATACTTTCGCATTTATAATATTAGTATAGATTGCTATGTTTGTTGATATAAATGCTTATAGTCTATCTCTAATTCATTTAAACACCGTTATAGGAATTTTTTATTTGTTTGTTATTAATGTAACTGAACGAATCCACATTTTCACATATCACATTTTCCTTACACTGCCCAGGCTTTGCAAAATACTATAGCCTAGCTTTGTGTATGTATTTAATCTTTTTAGTGAATGTAATGTTTTGTGGCCGATACATAATTTTAAATAAAATAACACAACTTTTAGATTCGATAACACGTTTGTAATTTTGTATGAATATTATGAATTTTATTACTACAATTGCTTGTTAACTAACTGTGATTTTAACTTATTGCTAATGAGACCTATTTGGTTATAGTAACATAAAAGTACCTATTTATGCAAATTAATATTTAAAAATTTTAATTTCTCATAAAACCTGGTTTAATATTATTTCTATGTAAACCATTATGCAGTTGTTTAATATTCCAAGTGGTTTTTGTACGTAAAACTATTTAAAGCAATTTGTAAATTAACGATTCAAAAAGGTTTGTACCAATTTGCATGCATTTCAATTTAAATGAAAATGTACTTAGTATTTAATTACTATTTTTCTAGAAGTAACGTAATTTATTAATTTCACTTAAATATCAGTAACAAGGTTTTTTATTACTTAACAAGGTTTACTGCTACGCATAATGAAAGAGTTCGTTTGTTGAAGACTAGCGACTATCAGTGTTCCTCTACTATATTATTCATATATTATACATATAAACCTTCCGCTGGAATCACTCTATTTACTAAAGAAAACCGCATTAAATCCGTTGCGTAGTTTTAAAGATCTGAGCACACAGACAGCGGGAAGCGACTTTGATTTTCAAATGAAAATACGGCTGTAATATAAAATATAAAGCTATAATTAATATGAGTGGCACAGCAGTCAGAAATTTAAAGTAATTTTCATTTTCATTAAAATTCTCTTACAATTTGCGAGAATTGACACGAATAAGATATTCATTTAATTTAAATTCATTAAAAATATACAGTTGTCAAAAATTAATTTGTCTTATATTCAATGTAAAATGAAATGTTTTAAGAAATACTAAAGAGGTATGCACGAATTCACTGGTGCAATAAAATCATACAAAATGGCAGCCATTTTGTATTTAATAAACATATTATATTTTGTATTTATTACTATAAGCGAAGTACCAGAAGTAAGAACCCGTATAACCTTAACGAGCGACACTAGTCCGGGGTGCAATAAAAGTCTTTTATGTGATATAATTTGAATATTTATTTCGTAATGTCACTGGAAACAACATAAGAGCGAGCGGCGGTGTCGCTTTGGACTCTCAAGCGACGTCGTCGCGGCTACATAAACTATAAAAAACAATCGTTAACATTGCTATCGTATATATCTCCATATTTACAATCCTTGAACTAACTTATTTACACTACGGATGTTAAAGTATGTATAACATACACAAAGCCGAAATATTTTACAAGTAGAGGATAAACATAGTCCATTTCGAGAACCCACGGGTTCATGTATATACATAGTAGTGATATTTTCGTTAGAATTTTTTATTACGTCCACGCCGGTGTGTTCCGAAAAGAATTCGCGCGAATGCTTGACGAAAATCGGGACTGAATATCGTGTATATAACAGGATTTAGAGTAGAATTGAAGTACCCGAGCCAGAGGAAGAAACTGGCCAGATAATCGCTTATCACACACGTTTGGCAAATAGGCATTACTAACGCCATTATGAAGAATGGTAACCAGCAGAAGACAAATGCTCCAGTTATTATTGCGAGGGTCTTTGCTGCTTTTCTTTCTCTCTTTGCTTCGAGAGATTCCTTCTTTTCTCTTTGCGAGGGAGCTGAGATGATAGCTCTCTCCTGTTTCGATCCATTTGTGGCGGTTGAGGAAGACTTTTCTGGAGATACCGGTTGCGGTACTTTTTCGTTGATCGTGAATGCTGTGGTACGAGGTTCTTCATCTAACGTATCAACAGTTGACGTGCTTTGGCCTTCAGTTAGAAGAAGAGCAGCAGCTAGGGTTTCAGTACGAGTTCTCTGATTGCACTTCTTTAAGTTGAGAAAACGTTTTTTCACGAATCGTCTATCCCTCGCCGACTGGATCGGTCTTCCTGATGGCGGTGCGCCATCTGCTGAAGTTGGTCTCGCTGGAGGTGGCTCTCTCCTCCTACGAATTCGTTTTCTCGCAGTTTGGAATATCTTCCAGTACAAGATCAGTATTACGGCCAGGGGAACGTAGAACGTTGAACATGTAGCAAAAATCTGATATGCAAGATCTTGACTGACAAGACACTTTTGTTGTTGAGTTATCCTTGCGAGATAGTCGGGGTCTTTCCATCCCAGTTGAGGAGCGAGAGAGACGACTAGAGCAGCTCCCCACACGAGGAAAATCATTGTGAAGATGCGTCTCTCATTTCTAATGTGTATATAGTCAACATTTGTCACAGCCCAATATCTGTAAAACAAGAGATAAATTTTAGACTATTTGGTATAAAGGAAAGACTAGAAACATAAAATATTATTGAATATTAAGATAGGCTTTACGAATTCCAATATCAAATGATTGTTTATAGGCCTGTAAATGCCACACAATTACTTTGAACTTAGGTACTTCTATAACAGCAGGGCTTATTAACATTTTTATAATTCACGACAAAGTATTTTAAATATAAATACACGTACGCAACTGTAACTATTTAACCGTTTGTAATGAAAATAGGGTTTCGAGTTAACATTTCTAATTTTTACAGCAAAACACAAAGTAGGACACATGTAAAAACAGCAGATAATACGTGTACATTTATCTTACCTATCAGTAGCAATAGCAACAAGATGTAAGATAGATGCAGAGCTGCAGAGAACATCGCTGGATGTCCACATATCACAGAGCTCAGGACCCAGTATCCAGCCTTGGCTAACCTGATAATAGAATAATATGATCTGATTAAATTATTTATATGCAGTTTTACGAGTAGTATACTTATAACGCTTCAGCCTGTAATATCCCACTGTTGGGCATAGGTCTCTTTCCCCATGTAGGAGAAGGATCAGGGCTTAATCCACCACGCTGCTCCAATGCAGGTTGGCGGATATATTCCCTACTAAGAGTAACGATGGCTATCAGGTGTACATGATAACAACCGGGACCGACGGCTTAACGTGCTCTCCGAGGCATGGTGGGGAGACCCTCAAAGACTGCACAAACACCCAGACCACGGCAAACATCTATATGACCGCTGCGCCAACGCGGCGTTTTAGACTTATAAAATAAAAGCGAATAACATTTTTCTATTTTTCATGATTTCAGGATCGAATTATCGGACCAATTGCAATAAAATAAAACATAGAGATATTTTGAGTTTTGGAGAAGGACATACGAATAAAAAACAATTATGGTAATATTATGATAGATCCGCAATTTATAAAGAATAGAAAATATATTTTGTTTGTTTTGGACATGTTGAATTACTGAAGATAAAATAAATTATACATCAAGACCGTACCGTTAAAGCTCTAAAATATTCACTGATTAAACTGTTGGCACAAGACTATCAAACACAAGAAGAATATAAATATTTTAAATGAGATTTTAGAAGGCCTAGAACGTAACTTGACTTAAATATTTGGCAACGATCCTTGGACGCAGATCTCGTGGTAGTGTGGTGGGGAAAAGTTTATAATAGAAGTGTTAAAACGTTGCTATTTTTATAACCATATTAATTTTTATTATGAATATAACATCATTAATACTATTCGTGACTTCACTATTTGTTATTTAATTTTCGCTAAGTCATACTAGTGTTAATTTTTTCACGCTTCATTTTTATTCTTTTTCAAAACAGAGGAGAGAGTTGGACGACAGACAGGGGGAGAAAAAAAAAAAATAAGAATATGTAATTTAGTAACTACTGTCACTAAGCGGGTTATGTCAGAGAAGTCTATACTTCATTACAGTACAATAGCTTGCAATGAAGGCATAAATGACCATTCTTGGTATTATAGGCAAACATGATTCCAACAATTCAATTGATATATTTTCATCAGGTTTTCAAATACATAAAAAACGTTATATCAAAGAGATCGTTCCATTATCAATAACATCGCCTTTGTGCGTCATCTTTTTCATGTATATGAGTGTATTATTTATTTCTTTTATATGTTATTTATGTACAATAAAATGTTTGTTGACGTTAGTTCTTTGTATTGTGGTTTCATTTAGTTTTTTTGCTATTGTTATGTTTATTGTCGAATATCTATTACTTTCTTTAAGAGTCTCTTTGATATAAACTTGAACGAAACGAGGAAGAGGTTAAAAAATTAACTTCAGAACAATTTCGTTAAAGCATCTATTTAAAATGCACAAAGTTAATTATTTAAAATTTTTTTTTTTTTTTTATGTTACTAAGTCGACAAACAAGCGTACGGCTCACCTGATGGTAAGTGACTACCGTAGCCTATAGACGCCTGCAACACCAGAAGCGTCGCAAGCGCGTTGCCGACCCTATCCCCAATCCCCCCCAGGAGCTCTGGTCACCTTACTCACCAACAGGAACACAATACTGCTTGAAAACAGTATTATTTAGCTGTGGTCTTCTGTAAGGTCGAGGTACTACCCCAGTCGGGCTGCTCCATATTTTGAGCAGGAAATTTCCTGCTGTGCCCTACCTCAGTTAAAATTGTACTATTACAAAATCTTTTCAGGTCAGAAAAGGGATTGTACAATTAACATAAAACTAAAATGAAAATAGCCTCTGTTTACACCCTAAAAGGCTATTTACATATCTTTTGATATAGATTTTATATGCAAATGAGTCCCGTCTGCTTCCAATTTTTCATGGGTTATTTGATTCTTTTTTTCTCTCTAACTTTATAAAGCAGTCTGTTTTTTGAAGCTAATTAATTTTATTTTTACACTTCTGGATCTAATTTTTCATTCGTGCAAAGCCCGGAAGTGTGTCGACAGTGTTTATCACCTATAATATACTATACCCATAACAATTTCTTTATGAGCTTTTATACGATACTCATATTGCTAACGATGCAATATAAAAACAATATTCAATTATATTTTCTTACCCAGACGACATATTCAAACAAATAATAACATAACAAGCCAGAACGTAAAGTAGAATTTTTGATACATACATAGGTACATACGGTCGCGTCGTTCTTTAACATTCCGTGACTTTAACACTTAAAACTAAATTTACTACTTCATACTAATATTTCAACAGTTAAATCTTAAAATATGAATAGTAAAACCTTCCAAGATTGCGTTGCAATCAAAATAAATAGCTTATTATTTAAAGAAGGAAAGAAACAATTCAAGTAACTTGACATCCAGTGCGATAGAAATAATGTATATTTTAACAGTGCACTGAGTTCCCCGAATAAAACAGGACTATAAATATTAATACTAAATTAGTATATTCCTATAATCGTTTTACAATTAACTACTCCTGATTGTCACCCTGATTTACTCTCGTGCCAACAGAGGTTCGAAATCACACAATACACAAGCACAAACGCCAAGACCACAGCAAATATTATTACTTGCATGGCCAATACAAATGTTTGCCACGTACGGGAATCGAACCCGTAACACTCAGCACAACAACCATTGTTGTTACTGCGACAATAAAGCAAAAACAATAATAAAAAAAATTGCGTGTGTACAAAGTACACACGTCAGAAGTGTAACTTCTTTGGCAAACTAATTTAAAACTATTTACATACTTCCCTGTCGTTTCCCGTTGCATCCGGTTTAAAATCACAACGATTCTAAAGAAGTTTCACTTCAAAAATCAACAATTACTTTATTTAAGTGGACGTCAAAAGCACGTTTGACATTCATTTAATGCCTTCATAAAATAATTTACATGTAAGTAAATATTCTTACAGCTAAATAGATAAATAACAAAATAGTATAATTGCCTCATAGACTGCTCCCAGCGGCATCACGAGGCAGGCGACCATTAAATCGGCGACCGCCAGCGACGCTACCAGATAGTTGGCAACATTCTGCAAGTTCCTCTCTATTATGATGGCCGCTATTACGAAAACGTTCCCTGTTGGAAATATTTTCTAGTTAGTTCTGTTATTGCATTTAGTACTACATACGACTGCTATAGAGATGAGAAAGGATTTCGCTGTTGATATTAATATAATAAATTTGAAAGTAAGTATGCGGTGAGCTTCATTAAAACATTGTCAGTCCCTTATATTTAACATAAAGCATTTTATGACAACAAAGACGGGCAGCAGCGTCAAAGACGGGCAGCAACGTCTTCGGTGCGACAAAGCCAGCCCTGCGGTCACCAACCCGTCTGCCCAGCGTGGTGACTATGGGCAAAACACATGAGTTCGCGTTATACTTATAATGTCGGGCGTGAACTTGTGGAGGCCTATGTCCAACAGTGGACTGTGATAGGCTGAAGTGGTGATTTTATGTGAACTTTTTGTTAAGAAACTTTTTGATAAGCCTTTTTAATGTAATATGTATGTATGTACTAGCCGAACTGGCGAAATTCATAACGCCTTATTTTTTTTCAGTAACGTTTAACGATCTTTCCATACGACTACTTATCAACAATTTACTAGACTAAACTAATTGCCTAGATTAATATAACAATAATTGTATAGATACAGATAACGCACCACATGTTTTGATGATCTCAATCTGATGATATTATTGACATATGCTCGTATGAATTGAACTAGTAGATAATATGTAAATGTAACACTAAGCGAAGACTAGTTCTTTTACATAAGAGAAGAAATTAACCATTTTTCTTAAATACGAATAACTAAGTATGTAAACGATCTAACTTGAGGACTATGTCAAGCAGTGGACTGCGATAGGCTGAAGTGATTGTAAACGAACGGAACCGACCATTTTAATGCTCTCAAGTTTAAGAAGGACAAAAGACATCCAGAATAAAAACAAATATTACGCGAATGCTCAACTTGAGTGGTAATTAAATCTGCGACCGTCAGCTTTATTGGTACTTTTACAGCCACTACGTGAAATGATCGTTTCACATGGTAAAAGAATATAATCTCTATTGCCTATTCACCTACTATTATCTTCTTTATATATAATCAATCAACTAGCTTTCCGCCCGCAGTTACACTCGCGTGTATCTAACACGATTTTGAGTGTTTAGTTTTCTCTTATTAAAATATGACCTATCTTAGTAATAACGTAACATTTTACAGTTGAAAGAACTTTTTAAATGTGGACCATTACTTTTGAGTATCTCAATTCGACTGTATTTTTTTTAATGTATGTTACCCCATAACTTTTTACTGGGTGAAACTTGGTGCTTGTCATGTGATCTTATTTAAATTTAATCAAGATTTGACACGTAATTTTGTAATGACGTAATTTTTGAATTATCTCAAATAATGCGCATTTACTTAACTATTTTTTCGTCAACCTAGGTAGTATTAGTTGTCCATGTAATTGAAGTCGCGTTTGCGAGCAAACACAATTACAATATTACTAGAGATATAGGATAGGATAAAAATAATATTGAATTAAAATATCAAATTACTGCAGCCCTGAACATTTTAAGTTCCGAATCAATTCATACCAGAAAGACATTAACATTGATATAGTTCGGACCCAGTAGAATAAATATATCGGTACCCGTTCGTAATATTGAAATATCGTTTGATCTATTCATAAGATGTATATTTTTATATTGTTTTAAATTTTCATGGTTATTAACGTTATTTGAATTCACTTTTTCGGGATTTACACCATGTAGGTACCTATTTATATTTGAATTATATATGTTACTGTAAAAGCTCGAACTACGGTCAATCCTAAGATTTAAGAGTAAGTCTTAGGATTTACCGACATGAGTTGGTAAATGTAAGGATTTACGAAAACGGGACATTTTTTTTCGGGATTTTACTATTAGAATTAAGTACATGCTAGGTTTTACCACTGACAGCTAGTAAAAGTTGGTTTTGGGAATAAAACAAAGATTAATTCTTATTCATTTATTTCAGTCAAAAACTTAAATTGGTAAGTCTTTAGATTAAGACTCGTAGACCGTTTATCGGCATAATTTGGTTACAAAAAAAATAATCCTAATTTATCTAACTTCAAAATTAGACCGTTTATCAACTTAATTTCGTTACAAAAAAAATAAATTAAAAAATAAATAACCCTAACCTATCTAACTTCAATATTAGACCGACGTGGGTCTTAATCTAGATTAGCCACGTTATAAAATGTCTTTTTTCAACATTTACCGTGCCTTTAATGTAAATCCTAAGACTTACTAAGTGAATGGTGGTAAAAGTGCGAATCGCAAAATCGTTCGGGCTTTTACCATTAAGAGTAGGTAAATCTTAAGTTTTACTCTTAAATCTTAGGATTTACCATAATTCGTGCATTTACAGTAACATATATATTTTTTTAATTAATTTCATTTTGAAATTCATGTATCCGTATGAATATTTGCTATTGTGTTACGGACGAGCGTCTGTTTGTTGAATTGATTAAATTTGATCTCAACGGAATTCCATACTATATGAATATTTGAGCATACTAATGAATTATACTATCTACATTGTTAAGGTGGTTTATCTGAGATGATTCATGTAGGGTTTCGGATTCTGGGAAGCATTACTAAGTTCTACGATGTCTAAAGCTCTTAAGCCGGTATTGTACTAAGTCCTAACTCTTAATGAGTGTGTTATTATTTAAATATGAGAATACAAGAGTACTATATGAAGGGTAAATACATTTTTATTTTTATTATTATTAGCTGTTTACTGTAATTTAAATCGTATTAAAATGATTTACAATCAGAACCATTAAAAATCAAATTAAGTTACTTTTCCTTTTTTTCAAATAAAATTAATCAATCGAGTGAAAACAACTATAGTTCATATATATCTTTCTAAAGGTCGAGCAAAAAATATTTTAAATAATACGTACACATATATTTTATTTAATACGTTATATTACATAATTAGCAATATTAGATGTTTATTAAGCGGGATATCTGGCGCAAACTTGGGGAGGCATATGTCCAGCAGTGGACTGCAATAGGCTGAACTGTACTGTAACTATACCTGTTTATTTATCTATTACTAGCTGTGCCCCCCCGCGGTTTCACACGCGGTAATTTGAAAAAAAAAATACCATATCATCGTACCACGTGTATACGTGCCGTATCGTCTATATAGTCGTACTTGGTCAATGGGTTTCATAAAACAAAAAAGAAAATTAAATTAGAACCAGTTGTTCCAGGTATTAGCGCGTTTAAACAAAGAAACGAGTAAAATTTTTTCAGCTTTATAATATTATTATAGATTACAGCGATACGACCCGTAATAAGTATCTATTTCGTAATGAAAATTGTTTTGTTAAATCTCGTGCTTATAGAAAAATGTTGCGAGATAATTGATTTCTACTCGATGATATTCTGAGATTACTACCTTTGACAATGTGTGACGCAAAGCATTTTAATCCTTTGTCTTCTTACAACAAATGCCAAAAAAAGCTATTGCAAGCTTAAACTGAGGTAGGGCACAGCAGGAAATTTCCTGCTCAAAATATGGAGCAGCCCGATTGGGGTTGTATCTCGACCTTACAGAAGACCAGAAGCATTGCAACCGCGTTGTTAACCCTACCCCCAATTCCCCCCAGGAGCTCTGGTCACTTTACTTACCAACAGGAACACAACTCTGCTTCAAAACAGTATTATTTAGCTGTGATCTTCTGTAAGGTCCAGGTACTACCCCAGTCAGGCTGCTCCATATTTTTAGCAGGAAATTTCCTGCTGTGGCCTACCTTAGTTTTTCCGTTTTATCAGCTTCCAGAGATCCTGTTAAATTATGCTTAAAATAGTAATAATATTTAATACATTTTAACTTATAAAGCGCGAGAAGCGTAAAATAGATAAAACGTGACTTTGAATTTGATATCGGTGTTACAGAGGTCAGTTCTAAGTTTGTATCAGCGTTTTAATAATACAAGAAAATTTGAGTAAACTTTTTAAAGGATTTCAGTAAAAATAGCTTTATTACATTTTTCAGATTTCATTATTAGGTTTTTGTCAGTATTGTCATTGATTATATTGTGTGGGTGTCTATGAAAATCTGTAAATAGCTATTTTCGGTACAAATTTATCGTAATAAATATGTAAGCCGTAACATAACATTTAGGTAAATAGTTGGAAATGGTATAATAATATCTAGTACTAGCTTCTGCGCGCGACTTCGTCGGCGTGGACTCCGCTCCTATTGGTCTTAGCGTGATGACACATAGCCTTCCTCGATAAATGGGCTATCTAACACTGAAAGAATTTTTCAAATCGGCCCAGTAGTTCCAGAGATCACCGCGTTCAAACAAACAAACAAACAAACAAACAAACAACCAAACAAACAAACTCTTCAGCTTTATATATTAGTATAGAGTATTTTTTTTTATGTAACTAGGTTGGCAAACAAGCGTACGGCTCACCTGATGGTAAGACCGTAGCCTATAGACGCCTGCAACACCAGAAGCATCGCAAGCGCGTTGCCGACCCTATCCCCAATGCCCCCCAAGGAGCTCTGGTCACCTTACTCACCAACAGGAACACAATACTGCTTGAAAACAGTATTATTTAGCTGTGGTCTTCTGTAAGGTCGAGGTACTACCCCAGTCGGGCTGCTCCATATTTTGAGCAGGAAATTTCCTGCTGTGCCCTACCTCAGTTAAAGTAATATGAGTATAGATAAATAAAATGCTTTGATGAATTTAATTTAGACCAGTACCTATTTATGTTTATGGGTCCGATTTTTTAGAGAAAAATATTAACAAAAATAAGTATTTTTACCTATAGTAAACTTTTTTATTGAAGTGAAACTTCTTTAGGCGCATGAGGGGTAAAATTTGAGTGACCGGCTAACTGGGTAACGCAGCAGCGTCAGGGATGGTCAGTACTTGTATGTGTGTTTTAAATTCGTTTTTGTAATTAGTTTTTTCAATTAGTTTGCCAAAGAAGTTTCACTTCTGACATGTGTACTTTGAACGCATGCAATTTTTATTTTTTTATTTAATTATTTGCGTTTCTTTCCAATTCGAACATACCTATGATATATCTTGCTCAAAATCTGGACCTGCCCGACTGGGACATTACCTCGACGTTACAGAAGATCACACCTAAATAAAGTAGTGTTGCGTTCCTGTGGGGAGTAAGGTGACCAGAGCCGTTGGAGAGGATTACGAGTAGGGTCAGCAACGCGCTTGCGATACATCTTATGTTGCAGGCTCACAAGCCGTAGCTTGTAAGCCTGACGGCTCACCTAATGGTAATTAATTACCGTAGTAATTAATTACCATCAGGTGAGCGGTACGCTTGTTTGCCGACCTATTTGTATGAAAAATCTTCGATACATCTTTTTGGAAGTATTTGTTAATTACCACGTACTTAAAAATAGTGGACTAACACAAAATCAATTCATTAGCTCTCTGAGTATGTCAAAAACGAAAATATAAATTCTTGTTGAAAATCATAATTACTTCAATGGTTGAACGGCAGTATTATAGAACAGTATAAACCTCTCATCAAATATTCTATTACCGAGTAAATATTCTTCAAGCAAATTAATATTATTGTGGAAATAGAGATTGTCAGTGTTACAGTAGTGTTATGAAACGAGATTAGATTATACGGGAATAGCTACCGTTATATTTAATACTCGTGACATTGTCAATGTCGGTGAACAGAGGTCTGTTTGTACGAATAAGCAATTACTTATTCAATCTAGTGAAAAAAGTCTCCTTCGCGAAATAAATATAGAATAAGTAACATTATATTTGTGTCAATGGATAATTCGATATTTTTTAATTCAGTGGAAGAATATAAATAATATTATGCAATAATCGCCTGACACGCGTGTCATGAGTCCAGCAACAAAATACACAAGCACAAACACCCAGACCACGGTAAACATCTGTATGGCCAATACAAATGTATGCCATGTGCCGGGATCGAATCCGCAACCGCCAGCGAATCAACTGCAATCCCGTGCTGTGACCTTTGCATAACGCGTCGTCAAAAATTACTATTAAGTATTTTTAGGAAAAATGTATATAGTACTGTTCAGTGAATTTCTCATCATTGAAAAGAGATCACTGTTAGGATAAGGATTGGAGTAAGTTTTATTTATTTTAGAATTTCTTCGACGTATGTAATTTTTCTTTGTTTTTAAATAAATAAAATCTTATTGAGTGTAAATGAACGAATGTACACGAATTAGAGCTTGAACAAAATTGCAATTGATTTTCAAAACACAAAGTATAGTATGTTGTGTTGTATGTCATGAGATGTTAATTTAATTTATTTATTTACATTTATTATTATTTTATTATTATACTAGCCGACCCCGCAAACGTTGATTTGCCATATATGTTATTAACCCCCGCAACCCCTTCTTGTGGGTAGAATTTCGTAAAATTCGTTTTTAGCTGACCTTTACTCAGCGAAAGGAATATTCCTACCAAATTTCAAGTCTCTACGCCTTATGGTTCCAGAGATATCGTGATGAGTCAATATATGGGTGGAAATCTCTTTTATATATATAGATAAAAGATTTTGAAAGAGTAAGTTAACAATATTACCAACCTTATCCAACTTAATTAGCATTCAAAGCCGGTAGTTGCTTCATGTAAAACTGTCATGTCAGATTTGTAAAGTTACGATTCAGAATTGCTTACACAATATTACTTCGATAAGATATATTTTGAGTTTGACGACTTTCAAGTATTGACTTTCAATCTGTCTTGTTTGAAAGTCATTCAGAAACACTCTAAATTGATTTTGTAGTTTAATTGTATTCGAACTTCGAGCACCATTATAACTGTAGTTGGTTAGGTTTAGACTTTGTTCCTATAGATATATTGTAAATCTAAATTTCTGAAATATGCGTCTATTTTGGTCGTTGCCTCTCCTCCCGTCAAAATATAGCCTACTAGCTTTTACCCGCGGCTTCGATCGCATTGATTTTTTTAAAATAAATGGTATCCTATGTTACTTCTAATATCTACAAGAATATATGTACAAAGTTTCATGTAGTAGTAGTTTTGCGTGAAAGTGTAATAAATAAAACTGACATTCATTTATATAATATTACTAGCTGTGCCCGCGGTTTCACCCGCGTTGATTTGAGGGAAAAAATAGCCTTCCTTCTTCTTAAAGCATAACCTTTCTCTTTAAATAGGCTATCCACCTCAGAGGAATTTTTCAATTCGAATCAGCAGTTCTTGAGTTTAGCGAGTTTAAACAAACTAATTTTCAGGTTTATAATCCATACTATCCATACTAATATTATAAATGCGAAAGTACCTTTGTCTGTCTGTCTGTCTCGGAATCACGCCAAAACTACTGAACAGATTTAAATGAAATTTGGTATACATATATTCTAGAGTCTGAGAAAGGACCTAGGCTACTTTTTAATGTGAAAAAAAGGTGTAAGGGGTTGTATGGTTGTAATGAAAATTTGTATTTATTTATTTAACAATTTATGTACATTGGAAAACAATAGGAAATAGCACTTATAAACAATGCTGATACAAAGGCACTACTTATCCCATGATGGAATCTCTTCCAGTAGTCCTGCTATAGGAAAATTATAAAATAATGGAATTATGATTGTATAACGTTCGTGTTTTGTAACTGTCAAACATTTCATGTTCATCCCATCGATATGGTAATATCTCCCCTAAAATTAAAGAACGTATTTAAATAAAGGTTTTGAATCGACAACATATATCCACAATATACAGATAGTGGCGTATTTTAGATTTTAAAAATGTAGAATAATATCAGTAATAAAAACGGATTGACATAATAAATATTGGTTGTCAAATATTTATGCGTGCGGGGCGTTCAGAAATTTATTTAGAGTAAACTAAGAGAAATATATCAAGCTACTTAAATATACAATAAACGATAAATGTACAAATGAATTAAATACAAAAAAAAACCGTTCAATTGATTGGTCTCATTGAAACATTCCAGATTACTCTGTCAACCCAGTTAAAGTCAATACATTAGGTATATAAAAAATATTTTATAGCTTTTATAGTAGCTTGATATATTTTCCTTAGTTTACACTTAATAAATTTCTGAACGCACGCATATATTTGACAACCAATATAAATTATGTCAATCCGTTTTCATTACTGACATTATTATACATTTTTAAAATAGAAAATACGCCACTATCCGTGTATTGTGGATATATGTTGTCGATTCGAAACGTGTATTTTAATACGTTCTTTAATTTTAGGGTAGAGTTTACGATATCCACGGGATGAACATGAAATGTTTGACAGCTACAAAACGCGAACACACTTCCATACAAATTTTCATTCCCACCTTTCAACCCCTTACACCCTTTTTTCCGCATTAAAAAGTAGCCTATGTCCTTTCTCAGACTCTAAAATATCTATATACCAAATTTCATTTAAATCTGTTCAGTAGTTTTGGCGTGATTGCCGGACAGACAGACAGACAGACAGAGTTACTTTCGCATTTATAATATTAGTATGGATTATAGGGATGTGTCATGTGACTCATCTATATACAGGGTGTTAGGGGAATGGTTAGCCATAGAGGTATGTTGGGTAGGGGGGGTCATTTGGAACCTATTTAGGCTAACTTACCTATATGCAAAGTGTTACGGATTTTTTTTATGAATTTTTTTTCATTTTGCAAAAAAAATGCCAAAAATTAGTGATTTAACCATCATATCTTTTTTGTTTATTGATATATCAACGCCATTTCTTTTTAGTTTTGATCATCAATACATTGCGCATGTAAAATAAATGTGATTTAATTTAGAAAACATCTACAAAAAAAAATTATGGGCCGAAGAAATCTTGAAAGAGACAAAAAGTAGATCACACCTTCGAGTTTAGGTATAAATTAAAAAAAATTAAAGCCTCCAGACAATTTAAAATAATTTAAAAAATTACTCTAGTTAACACTGTTTTAAATAATATTACTTTCATTCACCTACCTTACTTACTTTTTTTTAAATGATGAAATAACGAAATGGTTTCTACCTGAACCCGCACTCTACGCTGACAGTTATAACAATAATTGTTATTACGCAGGGCGGTATGTCCCTGTATAGCACATGGTAAACTACCATCTTGACTTTGGCGACATGTTGGCGCAGCAGTCACAGCACTGGCTGATGCACTGGCGGTCGCGCGTTCGATTCCCGCTCACGGCAGATATTTGTATTGGTCATATAGATGTTTGTCGTGGTCTGGGCGTTTGTGCTTGTGTATTGTGTGTTTCCGGACCCCCGACACAGGAGAAAATCTCACTGGGGGCCGTCGAGTGTGAAGCGTTTATTATAAAAAAAAAACATGACTGCTCTCATCAGGCGAGGATTTACATCCTTATTTGAAGATCATCCTTATTTCCAGTAATGTAGATTGTGGAAATTCAAGACCTAATTCACTGTTTTTATAAAAATAAAATAAATTTGTTACTCGAATTTTTTATTATTATTTTGATACGTACCGGCATTAATTTCACCCTATGAGAGACATTTGTGGTGCCCGTGGAAACTCATACCCCAAATTCCAAGATAAAAAGAGACAGCAGGTAGTTTACCATGTATATACAGGGACATACCGCCCTGCGTAATAACAATTATTGTTATAATTGTCAGCGTAGAGTGCGGGTTCAGGTAGAAACCATTTCGTTATTTCATCATTTAAAAAAAAAGTAAGTGAGGTAGGTGAATGAAAGTAATATTATTTAAAACAGTGTTAACTAGAGTAATTTTTTAAATTATTTTAAATTGTCTGGAGGTTTTAATTTTTTTTTAATTTATACCTAAACTTGAAGGTTTGATCTACTTTTTGTCTCTGTCAAGATTTCTTTGGCCCATAATTTTTTTTGTAGATATTTTCTAAATTAAATCACATTTATTTTACATGCGCAATGTATCGATGATCAAAACAAAAAAGAAATGGCGTTGATATATCAATAAACAAAAAAGATATGGTGGTCAAATCACTAATTTTCGGCACTTTTTTCGAAAAATGAAAAAAAAAATCATAAAAAAAATCCGTAACACTTTGCATATAGGTAAGTTAGCCTAAATAGGTTCCAAATGACCCCCCCTACCCAACATACCTCTATGGCTAACCATTCCCCTAACACCTGTATATATATAAAAGAGATTTCCACCCATATATTGACTCATCACGATATCTCTGGAACCATAAGGTGTATAGACTTGAAATTTGGTAGAAATATTCCTTTCGCCGAGTAAAGATCAGCTAAGAACGGATTTTACAAAATTCCACCCACAAGAGGGGGTTGCGGGGGTTAATAACACATATTGGGCACAACAACGTTTGCGGGGTTAGCTAGTAAGTAATATAAGATTCTTCTGGAAAAACTATTTATAAATTGGTCCAGTTGTTTTGAGTTTGTACATTACAAATATTTTAAAATACAGCAATACAAATATTTTCTCTTCATAATAAGCATAGATAAAATCTAATGAGATGTTTTATTATCATATCAAAATTTTCGATCCAGCGGGATTCGAACCTGCACCTCTCAACAATCGGTGGGTATAGAACCATAGCTTAACGGCTAGAGCACCAGACACGGATTGTCGGGAGGTGCGGGTTCGAATCCCGCTGGATCGAAAATTTTGATATGATAATAAAAAACATTTTCGAATTTCCTCATGTGTGGGTAACACAAAAATAAAAATAATACGAATCTAATGAGATGTTTTGTAAATAAATATTATACTTATTTGATAACTAAAAGACTCGCGCGGTAATATCCCCGTTAAGTTTTATGTTTATTGCTTTGCTCTTTAGAGACGTACCTGTTTTATAGAGGCAGTAAATAATATTCAATGAAGGCTTTAAACCAATACGAATTTTAGGGTTCCGTAACTCAAAAGGAAAAAACGCCACCCTTATAGGACTTTGCACTTGCACTTTGTTGTCCGTCTGTCTGTCAAGACCCTTTTTCTCAGGAACGAGTGGAGGTATTAAGTTGAAATTCATATCAAATACTCAAATCTACTGTCCCTTGGAGCTGTGAAAAAATTCAAACTTCTAAGCTAACGCAATCAAAAGAAACAGCCTTTTATGCTGCAAATTTTTGACACTCGCAAGGGAATCAAAACCTACAGGGTACTTCCCGTGAACTCAGAATATTGAAATTTGGCACGAAGCAACGTCTTATAGCACAAATAAAGGAAACATTGCGAAAAGCATAAATCATAATCAAAAAAATATTTTCAATAATTTTGTTTTTACGGAACTGTCGGTCACGAGTCCGACTCGCACTTGGCTGGTTTTTTTAAACAAAAAATATCATTCAAATTTGACGACGCGTCGGTGTACTGGTTTGTGGCTGTTGCGCTAGCGGTTGCGGGTTCAATCCCTGAACATGACAAACATTTGTATTGGCCATACAGATGTTTGCCGTGGTCTGGGTGTTTGTGCCGTCCTTGTGGGTCTCTCTACCTTGCCTCGAAGAGCATGTTAAGCCATCGGTCCCGGTTGTTATCATGTACACCTGATAGCGATTGTTACTCATTGTAGGTAATATATCCGCCAACCCGCATTGGAGCAGCGTAGTGGATTAAGCTCTGATCCTTCCCGTACATGGGGAAAGAGGCCTATACCCAGCAGTGGGATATTACAGGCTGAAGCGTATTCAATTTTGAGCATTTCAATAATAAAGGATAATCAAAGGAAAATCTGTTTATCTATATATCTATATAATCTATATCTTAGTTATTGAAATTAAGTGTTGTTTTTTATTATGTTCAGTTAATTTGTGCATAAATATACATTTGTATTACGTTTTTGAATTTAATCATAATATATAGAGCATATTATTAGATAGTATACTCTTTGCGTAAAAATGACTCCAAATGACCAATATATTATCTAGTGTCTTGATATTTCTTAACAGAATTATAATAATGCCTTTGAATAGGTAAACTTCAAATTACAACTACTATCGTTTTCATATCGACAAATGTATATGATTGTAATAATGATTTATTAACGCACTCACATTAGAATAATGTGATATGTATTTAAAAGAAGCATTAATATTAATCGGAATACAGAAAAGTAGTCACACAGACACAGACACTCACAGAAGTGTAGTACACTCTCAGCTTAATTTGAATTAAGGGTACAATAAACACAAAGAAAAAAAGAAAAGACTTATCGTCAATCTCGCTTTAATCGGTTTTCTTTTTAGGACGACGGTTAAAAGAATTTAATTATCTACATTGGATAACGATTCATTTCGTGTTAATTAACTTTTCGTAATTAAGGAAGATCTGTTCCTCATTTTTGAGACAATGCTTTTGTGAGTTGCATTATTCGAAGATTAGGCAGATTTAGGACGAGATATCGTTGTAAAAATTTGGAAGAAAATTTAGAAGTAGTGTGATTGAATTATATTCAATTATTAATATCCGACATTTATAGTTTTTTATTTTAATGGCAATACTTTCTTTTATGACAAATGTCAACTGTCAGATATATTCACTACTTGTCAGACTGAATAAAACCTTCGAAAGAAAAAGTGCGTTTCTTATATAGCTGCGACCCCTTTACAATTTTCAAACTAAAAATAAAGTTGAAATATAGCGGCGAGAGCATCTACAACAACGCGCCACCACATCTGGCGACCGTGAATAAAAAAAGAGGTGAGCGATCATATTGTTAATTATGGATGCTAAATCAAAAGAGCGCACGGCCACGAGGCGACAATTTACACGCACGGCCAACAATTTCGAAAGTCTCACAACCAATAAGAATCCAAATAAGAACGATATTACAGCGTCTTTTAAACTTCTAAAGTCTTATTACGATTCCTTAAAAATACTTGACAACGAGGTTAGAAAATTTTTATTCCAAGAACCCGAAAATGTAGACAGCCAAAATTTAATTGATAGAGAGTACGAGGAGGCCGGAAAATACGAGGCGAAGTGGGCCTTATGCCAAACGATTTACGAAACTATTATATATAATGGCAGTGAGGTAGGCGAAACTAAGAAAAGCCACAAACTCCCAACGTTGGAGTTAACAAAGTTTGACGGCAATATAAAAAATTGGCTGGGTTTTTGGGGATCATTTAAGAAAATACATGAAAGCGTCGACATAGACAATGTCGACAAACTACAATACTTGACTCAAGCAATGCAAGCGGGAACTGATGTAAAATCATTTGTTAATAGTTTCCCGTTGACTGCCTCAAGTTATGATTTATGTATTAAGGACCTCAAATCAAGGTACGCTAAAGATGATTTACTTATACAAGTATATGTAAGAGAGATTTTGTCACTTATTTTAAATAAAAAGGAGTTTAATCAATTATCAGATTTAGTCGATCAATTGAATGGTCAGTTGAGAGCTCTTGAAGTACTAGGAGTAACAAAAGATAAATATGCAGCATTTTTATTACCTATGGTGGAGTCGGCACTTCCAAGCGACACGTTAATCGTATGGGAGAGAACGAGAACTGAAAAAGCTTCTGAAGACCCGTTGAACTCATTACTAAACTTTTTAAAAATAGAAATTGAAAGCGAACAAAGAATCTCAATGGCTAAAAAGACATTTAATAATCAACACGAAGTTAATAATAAAGCCAGACCGACTGCAACCTGCCTTATGATTAATGAAAAACAAAAACAAAAACAAAAACAAAAAATAAGTAGCTGCATATGGTGTGAAAAAAATCATACAAGCATGGAGTGTTTCAAGTTATCAAGTATCACAGTTACAAATAGAAGGGAAATTTTAAAGAAGAAGAAAGCTTGTGCATTATGCTTAAAACCTGGCCATCATGCAAAGGTGTGCCGATTATATATTAAGTGTTTTGTATGTGGACAAAAACATTCACCAGTGTTGTGCACAGCTGCAACGGAACATAAACCTGTGAAAGAAACTACACTTCAGAACCTGTCACAAGAGATGAAGACTGTTCAGCAGACCTTGTCACAAACCGTGGCAGTGAAGATCTACAATGGGAACCGGAGCACCATAGTGAGAGCCTTTTTTGACAGCGGATCGCAGCGGTCATACATCAAAACTGAAGTCGCTGAACAATTGGGATTATCTGCAGTACGAACTGAAGAAATTAGCCACTCACTATTTGGAGGTTTATCTGTATCCTTTAAAAAATATAATGTCTATAATTTTAAAATAGAGAGCTTAGACTCTGAGTTAAAATTAAACATGTCTGCGCTAGAGCAGTCTGTAATTTGTAAAAATGTACCTAAAGTCGATGAGTCCCATGACTTTGTTAAAAAATTATTAGATAAACATGGGATATATTTGACAGACAGAGATTGTATTAACAACGATATAGGGCTCTTAATTGGAGCTGATTTCTCAGGGCTATTAATGACTGAATCATTTGTTCAGCTCGAAAATGGGCTAACAGCAATAAAAACAAAGTTAGGCTGGACGTTACAGGGGAAAACATGCTTAGTAGGTAGTAATATTGTAACGTCTCTTTTTTGCTTACAAAATATTAAAGATTTTTGGGATTTAGAGATATTAGGCATTAACGACCCCACACAGGTGCAGTCTAAACAGCAGAAAGAAGAGGAGGTGATGACAAGTTTCGAAGAAAACATACAAGTGAACACCGAAGGGCGGTATGAAGTCCATCTGCCATGGAAGACGGGCCATGAGGACATCTAGAGCAACGAGCAACTCGCTATTCGCCGCCTAGAATCTACTACAAAGAAACTATTAGCATGTGGTAAGTTTGATGAGTATAATAATGTTTTAGGTGAATGGGAGCATTCTGGTATAATCGAGGAAGTACCTGTCGAAGAAAAGTATAGAGAAGGGGTTCACTACCTACCTCATAGAGCTGTGATGAAGGAATCGAGTCTCACCACGAAGCTGAGACCTGTATATGACGCATCTGCAAAGGATTCGAATGGTATGTCATTGAATTCATGTCTAAATAAAGGAATAAATTTCCTAGATAAAATTCCCAATCTATTAACTGGATTTCGTAAGAGTTACATAGGTATCACCGCCGACGTTGCCAAGGCATTCCTACAGATATCAGTGACACCACAAGATCGCGATTACCTGAGGTTTGTTTGGTGGAAAGATAATACATGTGAGGAGATTAAGGTGTATAGACACTGCAGAGTAGTTTTTGGGTTGACAGCTAGTCCATTTTTACTGTCAGCAACCATATCACATCACCTTAATCGAGTCACAGAACTAAAAGACACCGCAGATATCTTAGCTAGATCATTTTATGTAGACAATTTACTAACTAGCTTAGATTCAACTGAACAAACACAGAAATTTATTCAAGACGCTAAAAGGGTCATGAATCAAGGTAAATTCGATCTGAGACAGTGGGTCACATCGCCTTTGAAAATAAATGAGACTCAAAACACAGTTATCTCGATATTAGGTCTTCAATGGAACACTGATACAGATGAGCTCTATTGTAATATAAATAGTTTACCACCGTTTCCCGATATAGGTAAAGTAACAAAAAGAAACTTGTTATCCTTAACACAGAAGATATTTGATCCAATCGGATTCACATGCCCAGTGACGCTGGTTCCTAGACTAATCCTTCAGAAGACCTGGAACATGAAGATGACCTGGGATGAACAGCTACCCGAAGATATACTATCACAGTTTAAAGACTGGTATGATAATGTAACCTATATTAACAATTGCAGATTACCTCGAAGACTGTCTGCTGATTTACTTCCAGAGTGCAGTGCGAGTCTACACATGTTCTGTGATGCGAGTAAGGATGGCTATGCAGCATGCGTTTTCTTAAGAACTGAAAAAGAAGGTAATGTGTCTGTTCGATTAATATCTGCCAGATCAAGAATATCTCCTCCAGAAAAGATAACAATTCCCCGACTGGAACTGCTTTCAGCTTTAATTGGTTCAAGACTATTGAAGGAGGCCAGAGAAAATCTAAATTTAAATTGTGATGAATTCTGTTGGAGTGACTCAGGAGTAGCACTGTGTTGGATTAAGAGAGAATTACCATGGAACACTTTTGTAGGGAACCGTGTAAAAGAAATCAGACAAAATTCTAATGCAAACAATTGGCACCACATTCCAGGAACAGAGAACTGGGCAGACTTGGCGTCCAGAGGCTGTAACGCACGTCATCTGCTTGAAGTCCGTTGGTGGGAAGGTCCGAGCTGGCTGCTCCAGCGACCCGACATGTGGCCACGATCGGCACTGATAGTCGATGAAATAGCCGCCAACAAAGAGCTGAAAAAGTCTGTGTGTCAGGTTAACGTTTGCAGTGATGATAGTATAATAAACCAGCTATCTAGTTATTTTTCAAAATACACAAAGATTGTACGAATGACAGCATGGATTTTAAGATTTTCTCACAATGCACGTCACAAGAATAAAATAAAGGGAGAACTTACCTTTGAAGAATGTGATGAAGCTGAAAAGAAATTAATCAGAATTATTCAACAAGAAAATAAAGAACAGATTGAGAAACAATCTGGAAAATCAAGGCAGATATATTATGATAAAGATATGATAATGAGAGTTAAAACAAAGCTTTTACTCACCGATTTCCCAGAATGCACGAAGTCACCAATGATTGTTCCTGCAAAGAATGTTATTATCCGCAGAATGGTTGAACAGCGTCACCTGCAACTATTGCACACTGGAGCCAACACAATGATAACCGATCTACGGAAACGATTCTGGATTCTCGGCATCAGATTATTAGTGAAATCGGTAATAGATAAGTGTATTGTCTGCAGAAGACACAGATCACAGCCAACACCAGCACCGGCAGCGCCGCTACCGCTCGATCGAGTCCAACTCACTGCTCCCTTCCAGGTGACAGGTGTTGATCTAGCGGGGCCTCTCTACTTACAGGATGGTGAGAAATGCTGGATCGTGCTGTATACATGCGCAGTATATCGCGCAGTTCACTTAGAGCTTACAAAATCTTTATCCACAGAGGCCTTTCTACGGACGTTTCGCCGTTTCATCGCACGTCGCGGACGTTCGAGCATAATGATATCAGATAATGGTACTAATTTCATAGGCACTAAGAATCTTTTGCGTGACATTGATTGGGACGAGGTACAACGTCGATCGACAATTCAACGCATCAAATGGAAATTAAACGTTCCCACAGCTGCATGGTGGGGCGGGTTCTTCGAGCGCCTAATTAGGGTTTTGAAAGATTTACTACGAAGAGTGCTAGGCACGTCAGCAGTTTCATATGATGAAATGGAAACTCTATTATGTGATTGCGAAGCCGTCATCAACGACCGGCCGCTCACGTATGTAGAAGACGACAAGGGGAACGCTTTAGAGCCCCTAAGGCCCTCTTGTTTTCTATTAACACCTCAAACAGATGTGACTGATCTCGACCAGATAGATAGTAACAACCTTAACAAAAGATTAAGATACATGCAAAAACTAAGATCAGACTTTCGCCAACGATTCAAAAACGAATATTTAACAACGCTAGTACAAAGAGGTAAGGATAAAAATAGTACTCGAAAGGTTGGTGATATAGTTCTAATAGAGACTGAAGATAAGAGAATAAAATGGCCACTAGGACTTGTTGTGGAGATCATTACAGGTAAGGATGGGGTTAATAGAACTGCCAAGGTAAAAACATCAGCTGGTTTCAAAACCCGCCCATTCCAACGTTTGTACAGGTTGGAGATTTCTTCTTCAGAGGTGAAATATCGCATTGTTATTAACCCTAGCAGTACATCTACTAGGGTGTCCACAGCAAAAGTCCAGGAACCTGCATGTAAGAAAGAAACGACAGACAAGATTTCACGTTCAGGTAGAATTATTAAAATGCCCAGTAGATATAACATTTACAAAAATTATTAATATAATATTTACAGTTAACATAATTTTTAAATTAAATTACTTCTATTTCAGGATATATATATTTTTTTTGATAAACAACTATATTTTTGTTTCTACCGCAATCTCTGTCTGTCAAATTCAATTAATTAACCTACTTATGTACACAGTATTAACTAAATAATATTTATATATTATTATAAATAATTAAATTGTTACGTGTTTGCCCTATTAAAGGCTAATATTATTAGTAAATAAAGGATTTACTATTGAAGGTATAATTAGTAAATAAAAGATTGTTTATGTTGGAGATAAATTTTATTGTTAATTTTTAATATGCTATCAATAGGGTATGTACTTAAAGTGATTATTCCCTATTGTGCTAATAATAATTTATCTCGATATAATTTACTTTTGTTTGTATAGTATAGACAGTTACATTTTCTTGTTAATTTTTAAAACTGTTATCGATGGGGTATTTAAAAGGGATTATTCCTTATTGTGCTAATAATTAACCTCGTGTTCATTTACTTTGTATACTGTTATAGTCAGTTATAATACATACTAATTTGTCTAGCTATATTAAAGAATTTATATTGGTTGTATTCAGAAAGTCTTACAAAGTCTAATTTAAGTATTCTATGTAGTATGTAATTCTAATTTAAAGATGTAAGAATTTAGTGTTTCTTAACACTTATAGAAATTTATAACCAATATTGGTAAATGTAAATATAGGTAAATGTAACTAATATTACAAATCTAACTAAGTGATTTTTAAATTTACCTATCTAGTTAATACAATCATGAAACATTGATTATGTGGTGTAACAATTATTTATAGCTTGCTTGAATATTTTTAGATTGTTATAATTATTAAGTTTAAGTAAGTACATGTTGAATTTGATATCTGTTTCAACAAAGTTTTTCTAGTTTCAATAAATAAGTAATTTTGTTTCAAGTGCAAGTAACATTCTCATTTGTTTGTTTTGTTAAACTACAATGCTTTGTAAATTGTATCTAAATTTGTTTCATGATTCTTTTAGTTGATGTTTGTTTACATGTCAAATAAATAATAAAATAAAAATTGTAACTAATTTAAGTTGTCGGATAATGATCTTGTTTTTGGCTGTGGAGGATGTGATTGAATTATATTCAATTATTAATATCCGACATTTATAGTTTTTTATTTTAATGGCAATACTTTCTTTTATGACAAATGTCAACTGTCAGATATATTCACTACTTGTCAGACTGAATAAAACCTTCGAAAGAAAAAGTGCGTTTCTTATATAGCTGCGACCCCTTTACAATTTTCAAACTAAAAATAAAGTTGAAATATAGCGGCGAGAGCATCTACAACAACGCGCCACCACAAGTAGAAATAACTGAGAGGCATTAAAAAAACTTTTTGATTAGATGATGGTAGTGCAAAATTATGATGTAAGTTTGTTTGTTACGCTTTCACGCGAAAACTACTTAACCGATCATCATGAAACTTTGTACACATACAAGTAACATAGGATACTTTTTAATAAAAAAAATCAATGTGAGCGAAGCTGCTAAAGAAAGTTAGTACAAAATATTTTACATAGGGATTATAAAAATAGTTTGTTTGTGGTTTTGTAAATCAAAAATGATTCCACCCCCTGCCAAGTTTGGAGCAACAACAAAATTGAATTGGGTCTGACAATAAACCGCCTGCGAATCATTACGGGCGCAAGTTAGCTGTTTTATACACGGCATTTACGGTAGTTTTGCTCGAATTCCCATACTCGTTACTAATTTGGACGAAAGCCAGAGCCCAGTGCTGCCAAATTCACTATTAACATGACTATGATTAGAAAAATATTGTATCGAATCGATTATTTGTTCGATAAACGTATTAGTGCACAACTTTGTTAACTAGACATTTTTTTTTGTGACAGACTTGTTCTTTATACTTTTTAGATAGATAAAAATACTAGCATATTTCAAGAAAGTACCAATAGCTGTATTTTAGAACGGAATCGAGTAACGTACCTATAAGTGAAACTTCCCTACGAGTTGATGAGAATAAGGATTGCAGACGTGATCGCAATGAAAACGACTGGGTTAAGGGCTTGCTCAGCGAAAAGAAGAGTGAAAAAGCAAATTTTTATACACTCAGACTCATTGAATGTTCCATTTCCTTTCACGGTTCTTTATTATCAAATCATCATAACGAGGTATTCGTAATGTAAGAGAATGCTCATCGTTTTATATTACATAAATTGTAATTGTATAATTGTACTAATGAATGATTGAATGAAATGACCTTTTCCATTATAACACCGACCAATTCACTCCATTCACTGCAAAATGTCAGGTTTCATTGTTCGTACGAAATCATTTTTGCTCTTTTCACACCATTGAGAGCCAATAAGCCAAAGAAATGAATAAATGAATGGCTTATACTACTGACTAATTAATTAATAATCTGGTTTTAGACTTTAAAAGTTCAATTCAAGCACGAAAATTTTCTCTAATTTATGTCTATTTTACGGGAAAAAATAAAATAATTTGTAAAAAAAAGTTAGTATATAAATTAGTACAATTGAAACTCTTGTTCCTCATTTTTATTTTAGAAGTAAGGCACAAGCCAGCTGTGCCCTACCTATATCGTAATAGCATGTGTTACTGATTTTGCTATCCTTTCAAAGGTGTTCAAAATTGATTTCAAGAACAAAACGCACGAAACAAAGCAAAATTGATTTCAAGAACAATAGTACTGTGTACGTATTGTTATATTTTCAAATTGAACACCACTTGCAAATATCTGAATGTCAGAGTGATTGCAGTTTGGTTGCACGAGCCACGTTTGTACTATATAAGCTTATAGACAATTAATTTAACTTTTGGCGTACTTCTAATAATTGTGTTTGCTCGCAAACGAAAAAAAACCGACTTCAATTACATCGACAAGAAATACAACGTAATAAGACGAAAAAATAGTCAAGTAAATACGCGCTATTAAAGATTAGCCAAAAAGTTGCAATCAGATCCCAATCTAATTTAAACAAGACTACATGACAAGTATTAGCTTGTGATTAAAGTAAGAATCATCAAAATCGGTACACCGAGTAAAAAGTTATGCGGTGTAATACAACGTAGGTCGACAAAAAAGTAGTCAAGTAAATACGCATTATTAGATATAACTCTAAAAGTACTTGTTAGATCTCAATTAAATTTAAATGGGACCACATGACACCTTTCAAGACAAAATTTATCGAAATCGGTCCACCCAGTCAAAAGTTCTGAGTTAACATACATTTAAAAAAAAAACAGTCGAATTGAGAACCTCCTCCTTTTTTGGAACTCGGTTAAAAAGTTGATACATAAATGTTGATGAACCCCATCCAATCATATCTAGTAAGTGTGCATCAGCATAATATGTATTCTTACTTGTATTTCTTTGTACGTAGGGTACATATTATTATAAATAATAAATACTTTCTTCACCATCTTTAAAAAATAACATTTAAAATTCTGATATATATGAAATACTTGTTTAAGATATTATCAAGCTTGGTTTTTCAGTAAGTCACTGAACTGGACACAAGAATAATAATACAATATTATATCATTTTATAAAGTCTACTTGCTGAACGAAATACGTTTTCCTGTAATACTGAAAGTAAGATTTTCCTTAGAGTTTATACTCTAGGGAAGAAATGTCTCGGAAGAACCGTGTTTTTGTTTATATTTACCTTTCACGGTCAACAACGAAACAAATTGAAGGTAAAATAAACACTTGAAAACTTATGCTGCCATCATATCTCGTATATTAATGGAAATCTATCCGAGCAAAAAAAGATATGTAGCTTGATAATACATACCAAAAATAGTCAGAAATGAAGTCTTATAAGACTTACCTTATAAAAGTCCCTCAATAAAAAAAAGGTGTGTGTGCGATTCACACACGATAGAAGTGAAACTTCTATGGCAAACTAATTAAAAAAAAAACTAATTTAAAATTAGCGGCTTGCAGCGCAACCTCGGCTCGTCCTTCCCTGTCTTTTTGCCGTTGCATCCGGTTTGAAATCACAACGAATCTAAAGAAGTTTCACTTCAAAAATAAAAAAAGGCTTACCAACTATAGTAGCCAATATGATGAGAGCCAGGACAACGGACGTGACCGCCATGAGGACGAGCGACGTGACGTCGGTAGCGGTCGCGTTACCACCCGTGGCGTTGTGGGTCCCATTGCAGCCCCACGACACGGCGTCGACCCACGAGCAGTTGTCATCGAACCACTCTGTAGGTGGGTACGTGACTTCATCTGAAAAAAAAATAGACATTAAAATAATGGATTTTGTGTTATTAATAATATAGTAAAATTAAATGTAAATTATATGTAATTTATAATTAACTATTCGCCTTGTCATAGGGGTCTGCAAAAAATAATTTAATGAATGCCAGAAAAGCACATTATACACGAGGGAAAGAAGAACTAGCATTCTCAAATAAAAAATTAGGGATATTAAAAAGATTTAGGGATATAAGAAGACAGATAAAAAATCATTTTGTTTATATTTGAACTAAGCGAGTTAGCGGATAGTTAGTTAAATATCCATTTAGTTAGAGCATATAAAGTGTTCTTAAACTGATGAGTGCCTAGCGTATGAAACTTTCTTAATAACTAGCCAAGTTCGTTGTGTTAAGCTCACATAATTTAAAATGAGATATAGTGACTCTTTCTCATCTATCTGTTTGTTTTTTGTTTCGTTTGAATTTACTTAGGCATGTTTTTATCTTTATATTATGATACTACGTTTTTGTAGATTCATTTTACAATTTTTGTAGATTTATGATCTTTTAGTCTTAAGACGCAACACACAAAAGCATATCAAGATAATTTATTTTTTGTTTTTAACAAATATCGTAAAGACTTAAAATACAACATGAATAACACTGTCAAAAGGTATCCGTATTGTCCATTTCGTGTCTGATAGAACCTATATTTGCTTTTCGGAGGTCTTCTGTCGATCTTATTAAAATTTCAGAAGGTGTACATTCCTACGAATGGTCCAACAAAGGGAATACTTATAATATGTTCCTATAAAATCACGCCTGGAAAAGTATTAATTTTACGTAGATCTTCAGTCCAGTAGGCCGAAGAGAACTTATTAGGTTACCATAAAATAATAATAAGATATGGTTCGTTCAAGAGTATGGAATAATAACAATGTTACTGCTAAAACCAAAATCATGATTTCCCAAGCGTGCACTCTTAGCATATCTACTTTCGTACAAGGCTGAGATCCGGACTTCGTACGCATAACAAAAATGTCGATTACCGTACCTTTCTTTCACGGTGTGATCGTGGTATATTAGGTATCTCTTGAGAATCTAGTGTCTCGAACGAAGTGGTTTTCAAAATAACTGTGTCAGCCGTAAAACTTTTATCACCCTACTTAATCAACGTCTACGGTAGCTGTGCATAGCACTAGTGCATAGCAATCTTCTGCTCATTCTAGACAAGCTAAGATTGGTGCATAAAGAGAATTAAACTGGAATGTTGGGTTTTTCATCGCTACAAAGACAGTCCTTGTGGTTCTTATGGCAGATATATCGATTTCATTATTGATAAATACAGTAAATTCGTTCTTGATAAACACCAGTGACGCCGCGCTGGCCAACCCGTATTGGAGCAGCGTGGTGGATTAAGCTCTGATTCTTCTCCTACACGGGGAAAGAGGCCTATGACATTAGTCCCGCTGAGTTTCTTTCGCCCGTTCTTCTCAGGTCAGAGGCTTTTTCTTTCCGAACTGGTAGTAGACTCATGACGTTCAGTGAGAAATTGTTATAATTTTATGCTGAATAAAATATTTTGATTTTTTTTTGATGATATGCCCAGTAGTGGGATATTACAGGCTGAAGCCTATAAGCACCAGTGATTTTTATTTTAATAGATTTATATTTCTGTAGGAAGTCACATCTATAACAATTAATATTAAACAGTTTTTGCTACTCTTGTATCAGATTATACAGGGTGTCCCGTAAAGAATGGATAATCCTGAACGTGCGTGTGCGGAGGGAAAGGTGGGTTACAAAACCAAGATTTTTTTTTTTTAAATCTCAAACAGTTCGCGGTCTACGCCATTTTTTGTAAAATTTAGAAAAATCCCAGTTTTTCTCACATTTGTGGGCACCACGTCCGCAATTTGAGACCTAGACCGAATTTTTTTTCTTTAAAGTGTTCCCTAATAATGCTGTTCCTTAGTTATGTTTCAAAAAACTCAACTACTATGAATAGTAGTTTACAAGAAGTCGCTAAACTTAAATTTTAATTTTGAAATTTACTTAACTGCTAAGTTTGAGCACCAGTGGTGTAAAAAAAATGTATCGGAGTTGTCGCGGCCAACTACTTAAAAAAATAGCCTACTTCATAAGGATTCTAAAACAGTACCATACTATCTACTTTATATCGTAAAATTATTGAGCTATAGCCATTAATATGTAAAAATAGGCATTTCATCAAAAAAATTGCAAAATTATTTGCAGATATTTTTTTTTGAGTTTTTATTAAGTAAATAGAGCTGTCGACCCTAAAAATTAGATTTTACCACCTGTTCGGCTTATTCAGATGAATTCTAAATTGTGTGAGAGTGGCAAACAGTGCTTGAGACATTTTTCTGAAAAAATTTTGATCTTCGATTCTTCTTAACATTTCTCTGCAGAAAACCATTCGTGCTCGGCAGTTGCGTTGTTGCATCGTTTGTACACCTGTAACTTGATACGGATGAAGTCCAAATTTTTTGACAATGCGATGTGCTGTAGATATGGATATTGTACTGGATTCCCGATTTGTGCATTTTGATTGAATTTTGTTTTTTTGGTGATAGTTGCGACGACTTGCCATTCTATTGGACATTTGTCTTGTGCTTATCATCAGGACTGTGTGATGTCACGAGAAATTTAAATACATCCCAAGAGTATGCTAACTTACATTTTATTTAGGGAAAAATGTAAGTTAGCATACTCTTGGCAATGCAAGTGCTGATATCGGGAGAGATATCTGAACGCGCGGCATCCCGATTATCACGTATTTACTAGAGTGCACCAAGCTTACTCAGAGGGCAGAAAACTTGGTACTGGCGTTGGTGGCTCAAGTAGCAGAGGAAGACCCCAAAATCCTGTTTTTGAAGAAATCGTCCTTGACATGTTGGACGAAGATTCCAGTATTTCGATGCCCGATATCGAACGCAATACGAGAATATCATCATATTAGAGAATAGCATCGCATTGTCAAAAAAATTGGACTTCATCCGTATCAACTTACAGGTGTACAAACGCTGCAACAACGCGACTGCCGAGCACGAATAGTTTTCTGCAGAGAAATGTTAAGAAGAATCGAAGATCAAAATTTTTTCAGAAAAATGTCTCGAGCACTGTTTGCCACTCTCACACAGTTTAGAATTCATCTGAATAAGCCGAGCAAGTGGTAAAATCTAATTTTTAGGGTCAACAGCTCTATTTACTTAATAAAAACTCAAAAAAAATATGTGCAAATAATTTTGCAATTTTTTTGATGAAATGCCTATTTTTACATATTAATGGCTATAGCTCAATAATTTTACGATATAAAGTAGATAGTATGGTACTGTTTTAGAATCCTTATGAAGTAGGCTATTTTTTTAAGTAGTTGGCCGCGACAACTCCGATACATTTTTTTTACACCACTGGTGCTCAAACTTAGCAGTTAAGTAAATTTCAAAATTAAAATTTAAGTTTAGCGACTTCTTGTAAACTACTATTCATAGTAGTTGAGTTTTTTGAAACATAACTAAGGAACAGCATTATTAGGGAATACTTTAAAGAAAAAAAATCCGGTCTAGGTCTCAAATTGCGGACGTGGTGCCCACAAATGTGAGAAAAACTGGGATTTTTCTAAATTTTACAAAAAATGGCGTAGACCGCGAACTGTTTGAGATTTAAAAAAAATTTTCTTGGTTTTGTAACCCACCTTTCCCTCCGCACACGCACGTTTAGGATTATCCATTCTTTACGGGACACCCTGTATAGTTACTAAAGAAACTGTCTTGAACGACCAAATAGAAACTCGTCTGTCTGTTTTATAATAGTTAATTTTATATGTTATTGTTCCTAAATAAACAGCAATAATTAAGGTTGGTTATATATAAAGTCTTTATCGTTAATTGTATTTTTTACTAGCTTCTGCGCGCGACTTCGTCGGCGTGGTCTTCGCTTCTATTGGTCTTAGCGTGATGATACATAGCCTATAGCCTTCCTCGATAAATGGGCTATCTAACACTGAAAGAATTTTTCAAATCGGCCCAGTAGTTCCAGAGATTACCGCGTTCAAACAAACAAACAAACAAACAAACAAACAACCAAACAAACAAACTCTTCAGCTTTATACTGGGTGTATTTGGAACGCTTTGTAAGATTTAAACCACGTAATATACTATTTATATACTATATAATGCATATAATCATTTATCCCAGAAACGTTTTTTTAAGAACATTTTAGGACTTATGTATTATGTGAGGCAGCAATGTATCATACACATTGTGACGACTAGTCGTTGACCGCGAGCCGCGCGGGGCGCGGGAGGCGGCGGAACGAAAATTAAACGTGCGCGCGGCGGCGAGTACGTTTACCTCGTGCCGTTGACCTCTGTCAGCTGATGGCGCGTATGAACGGTTTGCATTACATTGACAGTTTGTTCCAAACACGATTATTTTAAAGCATTATCTTCAAATTTCTTTTTCATTATTTTTCCCAAACCGGACTATACCAAAAAAAATGATGAAAACAGGAAAAAAATTATTATTTCTTTTCGCTTTTTTTTCACTTGTATCATGTCAGGTTAAGCCAACACTATCATACCTCTTCGTTTTTCAATGCGTTCCAAATACACCCTGTATATTAGTATAGATGAAGTAGTAGCATAAGTTAACAAATTGGTGTTAATAGTCAATTAGTTTCGAGCAATGTCGCGGCCATATTGCTCTATACATCTACGAGATTTAAGTTCTCATATTTACTTTTTTTAATTTAAAAAATTGCAATCAATTATATAATTTTTTTGTTTATCTACATAGGTAAATCTTGCGATCAGCTTTTATGATAAATTGTTTATTGACGTTTTATGTTGACAGTTAAAGTTTTAAAGGAAAAATTTAGTTAATTTTTAGCGCATTTAAACTAAACCTTGGTTTTTTTAAGGATTTATAATTTTTATTTATTTAATATTAACTTAGTTTTGTACACAGATATAAGAAAGAAGGTTTTGTAAGCTTGATTTCTAAAACATAATAGTAGGTAGTAACTTTAAAAATGCTAAGTGATAACAACGCCGCGCCGCGTTGGCGCAGCGGTCACAGCACTGGATTGCGATTGGCAATAGCGCGGGCGGATGCAAGTTCGATCCCCGCACACGAAAGCATTTGTATTGGCCATACAGATGTTTGCCGTGGTCTGGGTGTTTGTGCAGTACTTGTGGGTCTCCCCACCGTGCCTCGGAGAGCACGTTAAGCTGTCGGTCCCGGTTGTTATCATGTGCACCTGATAGCGATCGTTAGTCATAGTAGGGAATATATCCGCCAACCCGCATTGGAACAGCGTGGTGGATTAAGCTCCGATCCTTCTACTACATGGGGAAGAGGTCTATGCCCAACAGTGGGATATTACAGGCTGAATTGTAAGTGATAACAAAAATGACGCCTACCATCTGCAGCTTGTTCTTTGTGAATATTTAAAGATCTGTCGTAAAAATGTTATTTTGTTACACTTCAACAAAAATACTGTACTTCAATTCTTTTATGGAACACTCAAACAATTTATTTCGAGGGCCAATTTAATTGAAAACCTGAACCCTATTTATGAAAATTAAATGGCTCAGTATAATAGCTTCATGTCCTTCAATTTCAAGACAGTTAAAAATGCACTGAAGGACACGAAAGGGGAAATCTCTTTTATAGCGAACGTTTACTGAGGCCGTTAAAGTGGGCTCGAGGAGCCATTTTAGTTTAATGTATTTCTTGTGTGGGAAATATATCTTTATGAACTTGGCAATCTTTCACAGTGACGTGTTTTTGACCATCTTTTATAACAGAAATTTTTAAAATATTAAAAATTTTATTACCTAAATTTTTATCCGTTTACTAGCGACCCGCTCCGGCTTCACACAGGTGCAATGCTGATACTAAATATAAAATAAATATTTGCAATCTAAGCGCAAAAAATGTGTTTATTTACGACATCACATTAGAAAACTTTAAAACTATCAGTGTTCCTCTACTATATTATGCATGTATTATACATATAAACCTTCCTCTGGAATCATTCTATTTACTAAAGGAAACCGCATCAAAATCCGTTGCGTAGTTTTAAAGACCTAAGCATATATACAGACAGACAGCGGGAAGAGACTTTGTTTTATAATATGTAGTGATGATGCAACCTGAACTATAAATATTATAACTTTTTCGATGTAAGATTAATTTTAAATATATTCTCAAAATTAAAAACAAGTTTAAATAACGATTCTTATGTGTAGAAAAAAATAATTTTATCGGTGTAGCGGTCACAGCACTGCACACTGGTTATTACGCTGGCCGCTGGCGGTTGTGGGTTCAATCCCCGCTCACGACAGACATTTGTTTCGTCAATATATTATAGATGTTTGTCGTGGTCTGGGCGTTTGTGCTTGTGTATTAGTGTGTGTTTCCGGATCTACATACGACACAGTAGAAAATCCTACTGGGGCCGGTAAGTGTAAAACGTTTGTTGTTATTATACAGGTGTCCCGTTTGGCAGGCTTCGCCGAGTTTTCACTTCGAAGATTCCGCAATCCTTGAAAACAAAAGTCTTCGAACAATGCGTCCTGCCTGTGTTAACATACGGAGCCGAGACGTGGACACTGACGAAGAGACTGGTCCACAAGTTAAAAGTCGCTCAACGTGCAATGGAACGGGCTATGCTTGGGGTTTCTCTCAAGGATAGAATTACAAATGAGGCTATCCGCGAGAAAACGAAAGTAACCGACATAGCCCGCAGAATTAACAAGTTGAAGTGGCAGTGGGCTGGTCACTTGTATCGCAGGACCGATGGCCGCTGGAGCAGACGTGTCCTGGAGTGGAGACCGCGTCTTGGCAAACGCAGTGTGGGACGTCCTCCAGCCCGTTGGACCGACGATCTACGTAAGATTGCCGGCGTAGGCTGGATGAGGATTGCGGAAAACTGGGATGTCTGGCGCGAACTTGGGGAGGCCTATGTCCAGCAGTGGACTGCAATAGGCTGATGTGTGTATACAGGTGTCCCGTAAGTAGTGGACCAACGTGTTATGGGGGGTAGTGAAACTTATTATCTAACAAAAATACGAAAATTTATAGTCCTAGGCCTTGTAGTTATTGAGTGATGTTTTGTTTTCAAAATGTGGTGAAAATATCCACGTAAGCTAAATATAAAATTTTACCATATTTGTTTTTTTATTTTATTATTATTTTTTGTTCAAGGTAGTTAAGAATACATAAGTCTTCCTAACTAAAATGATACTCAACCATAATTAACAACAACAAGAAAATTAGTCCAAAATATAAGTACAAATTTTACGTTTAAAAGTTTGAGAACTGAAGTTTGAACAAAGCTGGTGTAAAAAAAAATATGTTAACCCTGTGCAACTTTATTTTAAAAACATCTACATCTCATACAAATTACTAAAAGGTATAATATTATGTGGAATAAATTAAAAAAAAATCTTATTTTATTCAATATCATAGGATATTTTCAGGAGAAAATTTGACAGAAGGCCAAAGTCGAACTGAGAACCTCCTTTTATGGAAGTCGGTTAAAAATAAACATATTTTAAATCTATACTAATATTATAAAGCTGAAGGGATCGTATGTTGGTTTGAACGCGCTAATCTCAGAAAATACTAGTCCGATTTGAAAAATTCTTTCATCACACTAAGACCAATAGGAGCGGAGTCCACGCGGATGAAGTCGTAGGCTAAAGCTAGTTATTAAATAAAATTATTATGTTCTACGTTAAATTACTAGAACAAGCGTTGCGAGTTCTCCTTCAGGCGACTTTTATCAATATTGCTAACATCGTTCGTTTCGATGTTTTTTTTAAATATTTTAATTTTTAAAAGTGGTGGTTTTAAAGCTTAATTGAATGGACAATGTACCTGGGTGTTAATATTTTTAGTATTTTTTTGTTTTTTTTTCCTCGGAAATTTTAATATTTTATTTTTATTTAAATAAAAAATCAAGAATACAAGTAGAAAAAAAAAAGGAAAAAGAATAATCGATTGGAGACATGGGGATTTGGACCGTGGTCTTCTCGGTCGATCCCGAGCGGCCGATTTTCCACCTGAGCTATTACATCTTCATTGACAGTCGCGAAATTTACCTTCGTATTCTAATGATATTCTAGCCATTTTTTAATTCCTAATCGAATCCTAGCTAGATCAATTTTTCGCCCCCGAAATCCCCTGCATACTAAATTTCATGAAAATCGTTGGAGCCGTTTCCGAGATTCAGATTATATATATACATATATATACATACAAGAATTGCTTGTTTAATGGTATAAGATGTAGCGATATCAGCTGGCTGTTAACTATGTACTATACTATCATTAAGCTGCTAACCTTAAGAACGACGACCGTGTGTGTATGTTAAAGATATTTTATTTTATATTGTACCACGTATTATTAGCATCTCATCGTTTCGCGTTGTATCGCTTCGCTGAATTTAGACCACCAAGGTTAGAAGATTCCTTTATAAGTGCGTTCAATACATTTTACCGTTTCATTAAATTTAAATATAGATTTAATAGCAAACCTTTTTATTGTTAAGAGTTAAATATATGGAGAATTATTAATTTGCTTTATATTGTTTAAAACGTATTTATTTAAAACTTTTCAGACTTTTTGAAAAGACAATATATTTGAAGAGTTGGTTTTGAAATTAAAACAAAAGATTTTATGAACCGCCATTATGAAAAGGATCACTTTATTGTTTTCAGAGGTCTCGGGAAAATTATTTAAATTCGTCCATAACATTACTATTATATGTATATAAGCGTTTGAAGCATTAATAAAATTACATTGTAACCAATGATAAGGTGTATAAATTACTTGTAAGTACAAAGTAGTATCGTTGGGTTGTTTATAAGTTCTTATAGCTTAATGCATGTTACTTCGGAGACCTAATGAGTAGCTTCACATAAAAATCAACATTTGAATTGTAGGGTACTTACTACCCACGATCAACCGTCAAAAATATTGTGTAGCGGGCAAAAACGGCTTAATTTACTACTTTAAATTAAGATATTTATTTTTCTAATAACAAATAGACAAACACTTCAATACAATTCGTACATTCTTTCTCTTATTTATATGATTTAAAAAAGAAACAAATTTTAAGTACGTTGTTTAAATACAAATTCTGATCTCAGTGAAATGGTGCGCCTCGGTTAGTACAATTGAAAAATTACCTTCGAAATTCAAATTTAACATAAAAATACAAAAATAAAACGATTATTCTATTGTATTGTATTGCATATCTCTATATATATAAAAATGAATCGCTGAATGTGTTGCTAAGCGCAAATCTCGAGATCAGCAGAACCGATTTCGTTAATTCTTTTTTTAGTACCTTCCTTGAAGTACGAGGATGGTTGTTACGGAGAGAAAAATTTAACCAACCACCAGTGCAACAGTCACTATCAGTGCTGTGACCGTTGCGCCAACGCGTCGTCATTCCATAATAAATGAGTACTAACGTCAAGATTCTGTGACATTCCTGTGTAATTAATCTTAGCTTGGGCCGTATCCAATATTAAAGTTGAATCAGAGAGATTATAAATAATCTCTTTAGTCGTAAATTACTAGACAGTCGGAGTTTTTCGACTTGGTGCAAAATTTTAAAATATCGCCTCTGTAATCTTACACTTTACAGCTAATTAGCCGCCCTTCTTATTTTAATTTGTTCGACAGAACAGCCATTTTGAATTTTGTACTTTGTTTTAAATCGGTTCCTACATTCAAAAAACTTTTTGTTTTGTTTGTGTTTAATTTCGAGCATATCGTGTGCATGTAATCCGGTATTAAAATCATTGATTGCTAACTATCTTTAATCAACTTGGAACATATCTGTCTTTTGTTCCGTTTTGTTGTGTTTGTTTGGTTTTACCTACTAATTAGTCATTTTATTAGAAATCTATAATTGCGGTAGAGCAAAGCAGGAAATAATCGAAATTTTGAGTAGCACGACTGGGAAAGCACCTCGACCTTACAGAAGATCACAGCTAAATAATACTGCTTTTAAGCACTCCAGTCGGGCTGCTACATATTTTGGGCAGGAAATTTCCTACTGTGCCGTACCTCAGTTATATAATATACTAGCTTCTGCGCGCGACTTCGTCGGCGTGGACTCCGCTCCTATTGGTCTTAGCGTGATGACACATAGCCTATAGCCTTCCTCGATAAATGGGCTATCTAACACTAAAAGAATTTTTCAAATCGGCCCAGTAGTTCCAGAGAGAAACAAACAAACAAACAAACAAACAACCAAACAAACAAACTCTTCTGCTTTACATATTAGTATCTAAGATCAATATTAGTAATTAAAAAAAGGATAAAGTTTACTAGTTAACTATTAAAACTAGACTAAATTTAGTAGTTAACAAAAATAGACACTTTTATTTGTTATTTTTCATTAAGGAGTAAAAATTACGTAAAAATAAACTGAAACAATGAAACGCCCTTCTGTGTCTGCATATTGAATGATGGGTGACGTGACCTCACTCCGTATTCAGACGACATTTAAACATACTTTTAATTGTAATTCATTTCATGCGTTAAATGTAGGAAAATAAAATAAAATTGTAGTCGTTTTATGAGAATGATAGATGACAAAACATTATTTTTCAAATTTTTGTCCATCTGTCTGTCATTCTGTTTGTCTGTGTACTTTTTCCTGTATCCTTCCTCCTATATTCCTTTTAAATTTAGTGCCTGAAATTTCATTATAGCAGTTACATTATGGGGTCGGCGTGTCCATAAATAAAATTATCACGAATTGCCAGTGAACAGTTGTTCACAGACTCACAGTACATAGTACGTTATCTCAAAATGATATAAAAACTTACCTCATACAGACAGTTACAAAAAAAGTGTGCTTTAAACCACACGACTAAAGTAAAATTACGAAACGTAACTCTCTCTCTATCTTCACTAATTTATGCTCCCTCTCAACTTCCGTTCGCCTCTACCAATCACACTTTTCGTAACGCTCTTGTCACGCATTCACCAGCTTACTCCCCAAGTCAAGCGTGCATAAAGAAGTTTTACTTTAAAAATCTTTTTTTTTATCACATACCGTTCCCTCGAAGCCTCGTAAAATACGCCTTATCCGCAATCCATTCGATTTATTAACTAGTCGAGTCCCTCGCTATAATAAATTGCGTAACCTAAAGTGTCGTATTGAAATCTATATTTGGTTTTCGTATCAAATTCTTCTTGAATATTGAAACTATATATAGATCTTGCAATCTACGAGCGCGCGGCGCCCTTAGGGCCTATGCAAACCACGTTTTTTAAACGCGTCGACAGCGCGTTTGTATCGCGACATACGCGCGTTTGCATCGCGTCTGTATCGCGTGACACGCGCGTCGACGGCGCGTTTTTATCCTACAGAGCAGTTTGTTGGCGTTTGTATCGATTCAAACGCGCGTCGACGGCGCGTTTGTATCGCGACATACGCGCGTTTGCATCGCGTTTGTATCGCGTCACACGCGCGTTTGCATCGCGTATGTATCGCGTTTAAAAAACGCGGTTTGCATAGGCCCTTAGTTGTGTGACTAATCTGTATATGCGTCAATGTAGGCGTTAGGGCGCGTTCCCACTTTGTCGTGACGACAGATAATTGTGTAGTTTTAAGTGTCGTGGCTCATATTATGTTTAAATCTAGGTGTTCACATATAGAACGATAAGATTTACTATCGCCTACGACATTTTTTGCAGTGACGACAGATTGTCATGACAGTGGGAACGTCTAGCACGACAGTCGTAAAACGTTTGTTTCTTTCTGGTTTGAATGTCTGTTCTTGTGGATATCCCCAGCGTTCTCTCGGAAAGCACGATAAGGTATCGGTCCCGGTTGTAATCATAAATACCTGATTATATATATGAGCGTTACTCATTGTAGGGAATATATCCACCAATCCACAGTAGAGCAGCATGGTGAATAAGGGTCCAATCCTTCTATTACGTAAGGCCTATGCCCAGTAGTGGGATGTTACGGGGTGAATCGTTATCGTTGTATAATTTACAAACTTATTACATACTTTTAATTTTTAATAGAAATACTATGTATAGTAAGTAGTATTCAAACAAAATATAATTACTTAGTTCCAATTAAAGAGTATATGAAGGCACTGAAGATACGTAGTAGTAAAAAAAATTAAACCAAGAACAGATAAACGAAATATGTCTGCGCATATTTTTAATTCATTAAAAATTTTCGTTTCGTTTGCACTTGACGAAAGTGTGGATTAACTTTAATTATGCTGGGTGAAGTTTTTACATATTTGGAGATTATTAAATTTTGTTTCACGTTAGTTTACGTTTTTTATATAAATATGTAAATATGATCTTTACAATAACAATCATGTCATATATTATGTATCAAAGTTGTATAATCTACTAGCTGATCCGGAAGAGTTGTTTAACGAACACGCAGATTAAATTATTGTTACGTTACCTGAAATTTTCTTGAATATACTGTGTTATATATTATTATTTGCATTGGCATTAGAATCTAGCACCACTCCGGTTCTTCCAGTGGAGGTCGTAAGAGGCGACTGAGGGGAAAATTCCAGGAGACTTGCAGTAGGGTATCCTGAGTGTCATAACATCTACTGCGGTCACCAACACGCAGTGCCAAGAGCGGTGACTATGACTAAAACCCCCCCACAATTATATGCACTAATATATCCCAGCCCCCGTCCTAGGGCCCGTAACATAGATAAGGTGTTATAAATTCGTTAAAGATAAATAAGTGTTCGATTAATACTAGCGGTCGCGAATTTAATTTTCTATATTTTTTTTCCACCGTGCCACTGCGAGTATGTTGAGATGGATGGTATTATGTAGGATGGATATCGATTTATTTCAAAAGAAATTTTCGAAATAAATCAGTAATCCGTACGAACAAAAAATTAATCCTATTATATGTCTTATTTTAATTCGGTTCGGTTCAGAACGCATTTTTATTCATTTTGATTTTTGAGCCTGTAACATCCCACTGCTATAGACCTCTTTTTTATGAAGGAGAGATGGATTTATCTCTAACTAGTGGTCGCCCAGAGGTCGAAATTCGACTATACTTAAAATTTTAAATTAAAGAAAACTAAATATAATATAAAATACTATAATCTTAATATATACTAGCTGACCCCGCAAACGTTGTTTTGCCATATATGTTATTAACCCCCGCAAACCCCTCTTGTAGGTGGAATTTCGTGAAATCCGTTCTTAGCTGACCTCTACTCGGCGAAAGGAATATTCCTACTAAATTTCAAGCCTCTACGCCTCATCGTTCCAGAGATATCGTGATGAGTCAATGGGTGGAAATCTCTTTTATATATATAGATAAATCTCGTGTCACAATGTTTGTCCTCAATGGACTCCTAAACCACTTAACCGATTTTAATCAAATTTGCACACCGTGTGCAGTTTGATCCAACTTGAAAGATAGGCTATATTTTATTTTGGTATATGTAATTATTATTTTTAAGAAAAAAAAAGGCGGTACGAAGTTCGCCAGGTCAGCTAGTATATAATATAAAATACTGACGGTTTTAGCTTACTACATGAAATTAACATGAGAGGGAAAAGATAAAAAAATTAGTATTATTAATTGCAGCAGGCTTGTGGTAGCAGAGCTAGTTTTTATAAATTTACAACATTAAAATCAGCCTATAAAAAATTGTTTCATCTAATTAACAGATGAGGGAATATTTTGCTAATCCCGGATCTTAGACCATTAAGGTCAACGTTGTGTGACAAACGTTCAATAGCATCAAAATTAATTAATTATTTGTATTTATGCAAAAATTTGTTTCCGGCATGTGTTTGTTCATACAGGCCATAAAAAGTGGTTGTTTATGTCTTGTGCAAGCTTCTGGACCCCCGACACAGTATTCAAATCATACACGAGACCGTTGAGTGTGAAAGCAATTTCATAGTTCAATTGAGTTCAAATGTTACATTATGTCAAATTAACGTTACATAAATGTCATGTCATGTTAAGTGTATAATTTATTTATAACTTACCACTGGAGTCATTGAACCCGAGTGGGCCCGACGCGTTCATGATCGCACCTGTCGCTCGTCCTCCTGCAACAATAGTTTTAATGTTAATTAAAAATTATAATATTGAGCTACTTTCAAAAATTTCCGTGACTATTTAATTTCTATTATACTTATTTGTTCATATGCAATTGATTTAGTTTGAAGTTAATAAATAAAAAATAATGTTAGCTTAATCTAAATTACTCGTCACTGAAAGCTGAAAAGAACTATAATTTAAGCTTCTTACATATTTGTTGATTTGGCGTATTAGAAAAAAAATGCTATCCACACCGCCTCTTAAAAAATTATAAATGAAATGTAAAATTGCGTATTATTTTTTTTCGTTTTAATAATAAAATTCATTTATTATTTTTAATATTGCCTGAGCCTTTACTAACAATTTATATTGATATCCCAAATATTCTTTAAACTTTAAAGAAAATAACGATGAAGAGTAATATATGTACCCGACAGCCTGCTGAAAGTAATCTCTCATCTTTTAATCATAGATAACCTCAACCCCGAAGCCTGTGCCATCTGCTATTGAAGATTTCATATTATCTTAAACTTACTATCTAAACAAAATTTATATCAAAAGTGTACGACTACGAACATAATCTTGTTTAAATAAGTAAATTAATTGATAAAGGTCCCACAGCTGGACAAAACTTCCTTTTTTTGTACAGGAACAGAGTTTGTAACGTAACACATAAACACAATTCAGTTCTAATTTATTAGTGCCATAAATTTTAAGATAACAAACGCATAAAACGAAATGTGTGTTGACACGTAAACATAACTCAGTCATCTTAATGAACGAAAATTGTTCTAATCCATTAGGGTCTCAAATTTTAAGTTGTACTTAAGAATAGAGATTTATTAGCTGGGAACTCAAACGGTTTAGCTATCGTGTGAAAATATTAGGCGATAAATTTTATATTCGAGACAAGCTTAAATTTGTTGTGCTGACAGATTCGTTAAAACGATGATAAGGTGAGACGTTCTAAGGGCCAGTTCCACTGATTGAAATAATCGCGATTAATTCGACGTAAACTCGGTTTACGCGTTTAACGGAGTTTAGAGCTGGAAATTGCTTTTCACCAACATAAACTAAACGCAGTTAGAGAATAACTGAGTTTAAATTCTAAACGACCGATTTTTGGCGTTTAGCTGTGTAAACACGTTTTGTCTAGAGCTTCTAACGGTCTAACCTATTAAAAACAAATCTTGTCAAGTTGTCATATGATATATTCTGATACTCGAGTTTATAGTAGTGTATCTCTATATATGTATAAATGAATGGCTGAATGTGTTGCTGGGCGCGGGTCTTGGGAGCGGCTGAGCCGATTGCGCTAATTCTTTTTTTGTGATTCCTTGAAGTATGAGGATGGTTGTTGCGGAGAGAAATTTTAAGAGAAAATTGCCTGAAAAAAGGTCTTAAAACAACACTTTGCTGTATTCCCGTACGAATGATTCGTAATAATAATTAAACGAAAACCAAGACTAGAATCGAACTATAAATTCGATTAAGCAAAACATAGTTTTATTAAACGGTGGAATCGGCCCTAAAGGTTCGAGACTAGGCGTGGGATACAGTTTTTTGCTGGAGTCACATTACGCCTGGGTTGCCATCGCAAGATTTTAAGTTACCGTGTTTCGGAATAAAAACTACAAAATTGACGTGTATTTACTTTACATTAACACGTAAGGTTAAAAATGACAATAATCGGTTAAATAATTTCCCTTTCGAAATCGGTTGAATAATACATTATTCTCCACAACCGTCATACAAATTTATAGTAACTAACAATTTTTTTCTTCGGCTTTATTCAATGTATATTTGTGTTTTTCCTTTATATTGTTTATCTTTTATTGTGGTTTCGTTTAATTGATTTACGCAATTTCCTTCGGATCGGATAAAAGTGCTTACAGCCAGTAAAGCTCAATTTATTGAGGAAGTAATAATTTTATTCCTTGTTTTTTTGTAATAATTTTATTTCTTGTTCTTGTTTTGCACTATAATGACTTATAAACTATTGATTAAATTATTAGGAAAAAACAATTACACATTGGAGTGCCGTGTTTTTAAACACAGCAATGAACGTACTGTTGTGTACCGCGTTTATCACCGAAAATATCCAAATTTCCGTGTAACATGGGAATGGCCGTGTAGATGGTAACACTGCAGGGCGTAGAATTTTTTCCGGGAATTTTGGGACGCGCGTTGGGGAGGCGTAGAGGGGGTAGTAGACGCGAGACTGAATATATACGATTGAGAGTTTGAATTCGGGGCAGTCAGTTTCGGCATTCGATTTTGAATTCGGTTTTGGACTCGGGAATTCGAAGTATAGTATTGAGGAAGAGAGCACGTAGGCCTCCGCGGCCGTCGCGGCCTCTTGGCTGGCGAAGCTATGGAATTTCTGACTTAGATTAAACATAAAATACCTAAAGGTATTTTTAAGTCTGAATCAGAGATTTCATTAGCGTAAGCTGGCCGAGTGTGGCAATGTAGCTTCAGTTTAGTTCGCGAAATAGTTTAATTTATTTTTACTGATTATTATTAAGTGCAATTCTTTATTATAAAATTTTAATTGTAATCCGCTAAGTAAATTCAGTGAAACCTGGGTAGAGTCTGCAGTTCCTTGGTCAAGTGCTCCTGTGGTTCGATGCACAATTCTTTTTTTTATATTTGCATGTAAAACAATTTCACAATTTTGATACACTATGTGATAAACATGCGTGTCTCCAATTAATGTAGAATTAAAATGATTCATGTTGTGTTTCTTCTACTGATTTTTATAACTTTTACGGAGATTTTTAATAAAAGATATCTAATGAATTATTATCTAGGTTTACATTGATACTATTAATTATTGATTGATTATTGAATGAAATTATTATGAAATAAGCCTTATGATCATAATTATATTGAATTTAACTGATAAAATGAAACCTAGCTTAAATAAATGAACACAATATGATGTTTATAGAATGAAACGAAATTACATTCGTTTGACTTTAAATTACATATATAAATTGAATGAATCTTTGGTTAAAACTATCATGTTAGATATGGCTATAGTAAGGGTTAAATAGAATTTCGTTAGGGTGTATTTGAATAATGAAATGAAATTTTACTGTGTTGTTTAATGAAGTCATTACCTTGGAAGTAGATAGTGTAGTGAATGATTCTAGGAAAATATGACCTATAAACAAACTAATGATTAGTTGTCGTATCTTATTGAATATTCTCTACATATAAATATGCTTCTATTGAATGTATTTGTATGTATGTATATGTATATATATATATATATGTATATTTGGCTTCATTTTGACATTACACAAACTCTCGTAGTTCAAACATTAATTTAAGAACTTGTAGTTTTTAAATATATGTTGGAACGAGGTAATAAGGTGATTGTAGTCTTGAATGGATTCAAGGATGCTTTTAGCTCTTGAATACATTCTAAGATGAGGTAATTACACACTGAACTATGACATTACACAAACTATTGTAGTTTTGAACATTGATCTAAGAATTTATGTTCTTAAATGAGTGTCAAGACGAGGTATCTGGTAGACTGGAGTGTCTCATTCTTACGATGACTTTCATTGAACTATATAAACCATGTTCAGGTGAATCCATAAATGTTTGTATTCGCCAGTGTTTTATTATAGGTGTCCCCTATAAGGCTTGGCCTGTCTAAGCCACAGTTCATCGCGTCATCGATGCTAGGTAGATCCTAACCTTGGCCTATCTAGTAGAGAAAGTTGCGTGTACTTCCTACCAACCTCTGCGTTTGTATTGGCCTAACTGAACTATGTTCTTGGTAAATACTATACGTACGTTTCCTTATCTTTGATAAGAGTTTCCTTATCTTTTGATAAGAGATTTGGACAAACTCCACCAGACACCTAGTGTATGGTAGTTGTTTGAACTGCAACAAAGGTTAGTAATTTATATTTGGACAGTGGTATGAAGTTCTATTTTAGACTAATAGAGAAACATATTCACTTTTCCAATTAATTTATTGCTAATTTTTGTGGACGGTCTCTGTTAAGTCCTAATGGCGGATTTACTGAGATTTAAGCCAAGCCTTAATCAAGCCCTCTTGAGTTGTACAAACATACAAACATTGATGGATTATAAAACCTATTAAATATACATTCTCTTTTCATAGTGAAAATGAGATACTCTCAGAGATTCTGATTGAGTAAATGAAATATGTTATATTTAGTTGTTTTATTTATCTCTCGACACTACCATGTCCTTGATAAATCCATTCAGTTCCTGAGAGAGCCTGATATATTCAAATGTTTAACAATTTAATTACTAGTTCAGTGTTTCAATTGAACAACCTATTCTGTTTAATGAATGCTGTTTCATGTGAGTGCTGTGATTCATGCAAGGGCAAACCTGCACAATACACCCACTTTACATGTTGGTCTTATACCTATAATTATTCTTAATTTCCTTATAGGACACTCGAAAGGTTGCGTTGTCGCAAGTCGCTAGTCGCTGTTTGACCCATCTCACAATGGTGGCTAGGCTAGACACTATAGCGGACTATAGACTCGTAACTCAGTAGGTCTTCCTAGGGGATATTACACTATACAACCCTATTGTGACAAAAGTAGTAGGTTTCGTGATCGAATTTCAGAGTAGTTGTGTGACCGAAGTTCCCTTATGGGCTAGTAAGCACACAATGAAAAGATCAGTAGACACGATCTCCTTTTGTTCACGAGGAACACATCTTAGTACCATGTCTGTTTACAGTTTGGTAATTACATCAACTCTAGTAATTCACTGGTTATGTCTATATGGCATTCCAAGGGATTACTCAAATACAGTCATTGCATGATTGTACTGCAACGGTATGAAACAAGCATTTGTTAGACAGGATATATTTCCATCTAACTTACTGTAGAGAATTGGGTCCTCTCGTTTTCCTACCTACTACTACTCTTTTGATTTAATAGCACCAACGTTGTGCCTAATTTAATTTAGAGCCTTCAGCACGGTGTGGATCGGATGGGGTCGGAGGGGTTATGGTGGATGCGACCCCCCGGGTTCAGATGAACCCGGCCTTTTAATTCCTTAATACCTATAAACCCTATCCTAACAGAATAACACATACAAACAAACACTACAACTTATCTTTCACAATTATCTGAGATAATTTATTAACTGAATAAATTATTTCAAGATAATTAATAGCTATATAATATGTATTTAATCATTATTTCATTTACTTATCTATTGATATTTATTTCATTTGTTTAGAGATATCAGAAGCTATCTATTATATCAGGTTTGATCTAAAAATACATGTAAAAGAAACTTAGACACTAATTGAATAATTAATCAATGCCATTATATAATATCCTGAATTTAATTATTTAACTTTATTTCTATTTTAGCTATCTAGATTCACTAAAAATATTAGCAATTATAATTTACACATTCTTAAGGAGATATCAGATCGTTTAGTTAAACAATAGGTGATAGTTATTTCTAAATAAATAAGTTTTATTCTTAACGGTTCTAATTTACTAAATTTTATTAATTCTTAATTAATTTACTTATAAGGTATTATAAAGTTTAATATCTTTCTTTCCTTTTAATAGTATTCCAGAAGTTAGTTATCTATAGTATTTATATCACTGGTAAGTGTAAATATCTTTTCAATTAAATTTTAGGATAAATTAATTTCAGTAATTTAATGTCATTATGCAGAGATGTTATTTAAATTAATGGCTAGGTAGGATGTTAGTTAGAGTTTATATAGAAATCAAGGCTTCTAATAACATATACTATGTCTTTCCTTCGGCATACCACAAAAAGAACTGAAGTTGCTCTGAAACAAAAATCAAACACAACGTAGAGTCCTTCCTTATTCTAGACGATCGCATTCATAAGGCCAAAGACATTTAATGTCCTCTTAATCTTAATATTAGCTTGTAACGCCACTAACATGATAGTGTTACAAATTGGTCCACGTGACCAGGATTATCATAAATATGATGATTGGTTACCAGAGCACCATAGTAGATCATTACAAAATGGTGCCGTGACCAGGATATCATAAGCATAGTAAATAGTCACCATGCCATAGGGTAGTAAAGTTACAAGTTTGTGCTTGGTTCACAACTCTTTTTCACTGCAGGTTGTCGTATAATTTCACTATCATGATTACTGATCGCTATAATATTATAAATTGGTCTGATGATGCCTTTGGATAGTCTCCAATGAAGATGAAGAAGAGTTGATCGTCTCACAGTTATATACGTCCAGACCAGAAACCAAAATAAAAGTTGGAAAATTCAAAATTGCACACCTCGACGCACTTCTTTAAAACTATCGTTTGCAGCTTATATTTAGCAGAGCCCTCTTGTAGCTTGTTTAGGAACTAATGATCGATCATACAACGATAATTTCGATTAGTTAAAGTTTTAAGTTTGGTTCTTGCAGATAATCTCAGATGGGTCTGATTCTATTATAGTATTATGATAAAAACGTAAAAATATTTATTGTAAAAAATTCGATGAATTTTTCAGCCTTTAAATTCAATAGGCTTTATAGTTGATACTTTCCTGGCATAAAAACAGCTTATTTAGTCAAGTGGTTCTCGCTTTATTTTGCTATCATCCGTAGATATAAACCGTTGACGTCCAAGATAATATTTTTTATCGACTCTTTTTACTATAATAACATTCGAAAAAGACATCGAATGATATTTAATTTATAGCTTGATGTGTATTCTATATGAAAGTGTATTTTATTGCAAATTCTTGGATTATTATAAAAATATAGAGGTTTAAGAGTCCTTCCAATATTTTTCTTTTTGTGAAAGTATGGCACAAACTCCTTCGGAGGCGTGCAATACTTGTACAAATACAAATATCTTCTTTTATCGGAAATAAAACCTGCAGCCACCAGAGTTAAGGTAACTACTTGCATAAATAAAATCGTTCTAGTATAGTCACTAGAACGTATTTATTTATAGAAATGGCGATAAAAATAGGAATTCTACTGGCTACAGACCCTCGCACAATTACGACGAACCTAATGAAACCTTAATTATGTTAAGCTCTGTCGAATCGTTTAGCCTTCGCCCGTATCGAGATTAATTTGAATACATACATTTATATATACAAATATACATATTAAAATTTTCTGGAAAGTTAAAGTCAGAAAATCTGTCATGATAACTAAATATTTGTATTAATATATACCACTAAAAATAACACACTTTCACACTCCGACACTCCCTTTCAGAACACTCAATCCTGTCGTTACATTTAGTAGTAAAATTATCAGCATGTCAACTCTGGCATTGCTTATTAAATAAAGGCTTAATCTTTCTCTCCTGCGTGGAGAAGATACTTAGCAGTACATACTTTTACATTGTTAGGGTGTTTTAGTATAATTTAGTTGTTTGAGTTAGCGCATAACATGTTTTAGAATACGAGTAAATAAACGCGTCCCATCCAACGGCCATCACTAGGATTAACTCCTGTGTAAGGGGTGTCCTCAGTAAGGTAAAACTTCTACTCAAGTTTGCCTTCAGTCAGTTTCAGAGACTCAACAAATGAAAGGTTCAAAATAAAGGTTTTAAACTAAACGGTTCAGGTTTAACAGTAGTAGTATATCAATTCTATGTTTGGGATTTGGAACTAATACATTACAAACGGCTAGACAAACTTTACAAACAACTTTTTACTGAAACTTATATAAAGAAGAGAAAAAAAACGAACCATGTCATTTTAAATTACAGATATAAGAGAACTTGAAAATACAAAGCAATGTTTCTGTATTCGTAAACTAAAGAAATACCCTTTAGCGACTTTTGAAAACTTTTAGACTGCATTCTCTGAATCAAGAATGGTCTCTATATTTGTAAAGATTTTGCAACTGTATTTTTAGAATATAAAAAGTGTTGTTGTTTATTTAGAATAGGATATAATATGAAAATTTATCAAATTTCAACAGGCTGGCGTCATTTAGAAGTAATTTTCTGTTTGTTGATGACTACTTTTGAGTTACCTTTGATAACGCGTATTTATTTGACTATTTTTTCGATTTTATTTTTCGTTGGCGAGCAAACACCATTTTACTATTCCTACAGTACAGAATTTTTAACGAATGTAGTTAGACTAAATTAATAAAGAACTTAACCGCATTTTTAACACATAATTAACACAATATATAATAACAAAACAATACACATATAAATAAACCCTTTTCTTTTATTATATAACATAAAGCGAAAAATTAAACAAATTTATTGTATAACATAATATAAACACATACATTGCTAAGAAAAAATAAACAATAATCCAATAAATAAATATTGCCAACAGAAGCTTAATGAATGCCTTGATCGATTCGGGCAAATGGCCTGAATCCTGCCACTGTGAATTCTGCCAATATTCAGAGTTTGCAAGAGATTCAAAGTAAATTTTATCCGGAACATAATTATGAACACTATATTTCTATGAACTGCTGCGTTTAAAGTTTTTTTGTTTGATCTCAATAGTAAAATATTTTTAAAAATATGTTTAGAAATACATATCACCTTTTCTGTAAAGTATGTATTTTTTGAAGAACTTGCTATTTGTACAATTTTGTTAATTACTATGTATAATATAGTTTAAAACATATTTAATACTATAAAGCTGTAAAAAAACTTTTGGTAGCTTCAAAAGCTACATTGTATATAATGAGTGATGGATGGAAAAGCGGTTTATTCTCTTTAGATCCGCTCTTCTTCTGAATACTTACAATATACATAATATGATGTTACATTATACTAGTATGAATAAAACAAAGATAATGTAGAAGCTATATAAATAATACCATATGAAACAATGCAAATAAATGCATTATAATATTTCCTTGACCTAAAAGGTGGTCAGCTTTATAGGATCAGAATTATACAAAATAAAACTTTTTTATTTGTTAGGTTTAGCGATATACGATCTTGAAACAAAAGTCTAACATTTGGCTAAGATTCAGGTTCTTTTTCTGAATTTTTGTAAATGGTAGATTGGCTTTTAATCTTTAAAAAAATACTATTTAAATGTAGGTACAAAAATATTTTGCTTAAAATGTGGAACAGCTCAACTGGGGAAGAACCTTTATCTTGAAGAACAGCTAAATACTACTTTTATATGTTCATGAGGCGAGTAACGTCGGCAATATGATTATTATTCGTCATGCTCCTGGTTGCAAGTATTTATTAAAAGACTAGCTGACCCTGCAAACGCTGTTTTGCCATATATGTTATTAACCCCCGTAACCCTCTCTTGTGGGTGGAATTTCGTAAAATCCGTTCTTAGCTGACCTCTACTCGGCGAAAGGAATATTCCTACCGAATTTCAAGTCTCTACGCCTTATGGTTCCAGAGATATCGTGATGAGTCAATAATATATGGGTGGAAATCTCTTTTATATATATAGATAAAATTAGTTTGCTTTGATTTACATTACGATTTAATTGATACTTTTTACTGAAATAATTTGATAATTAAATTTATATTTTTAGAATAACAAGGTTTTAACTCTTTTTACGTTGTTGTACTGTGCCTATTATAAAAAAAGTGTGTGCCAGCTGCAACGCACGACTGGAGTTTACTCCTTCAGATCGACTACGACTGTTTAATTAGGCACAAAAAAGGCTTACTAGTCTAAGAAATCGATTAATACCACATCAAATGGTTAATAAACGAATCAAATAACGCCATCTATCGGAACGCAATAGGGATAGATGGCGTCATTAGAAAACGTCGTATCGGAAACCTCGTCGTATCGACACCAATACGACGATGGCACACAAAAACGTGACGAGGTCATTCGTTCAGTAGATTTTACTCCTCATATTTTTTTCATACCAGTGGCCTTATATGAAAATCAATTCTCAAGGAGTAAACTCCAATAAACTCCTATAATTAATATCATTTTTATTACCACCCTAAGCCTTATGATTATTTTTTCAATTAACCGAAACAAAAGGAAAAACAAAAACGTGAACCCATTAGCTATCTTAGATTAGTGTGGATTTTGGTAGATTGCCAAGAAATGCACAAGGCATTTGAGAATAAAACTTGTGAACGTTATATAATTATTTAGAAAGTGTTTCTAAAATTTTGCTTGCAAAATGTTTTCCAAAAAGTCCACAAAATTTGAATCATAGCCGAGTTTAATCATTCAGTAGTTTTAACCAATCGAAAGAGATGCGTTAGTGTTTATTCGACAAAATGAAAAATAGAATATCTCTGCGTTTTAATTCGAGGTCTTAACGTCATCAAATAACCCTAAACTAACAGTTTTTTTATTATTATTATGTTGACAACATACAAGTGCCCTTAGTTGCGCACGCCATTTTTACTACTTACATAAAATATTTGTTTAATTATCGGCGTGCGTTTTTTTACAATAGTCAAGTTATTTTAAAGAAAAGCCGATGAATAATGTCTTAGGCTATAAAATATCACTGCACAATTAATAATAGATGCGAATCATAAACATCTTACTGAGGTAGGGCACAGCAGGAAATTTCCTGCTCAAAATATGGAGCAGCCCGACTGGGGTAGTACCTCGACCTTACAGAAGGTCACAGCTAAATATTACTGTTTTCAAGCAGTATTGTGTTCCTGTTGCTGAGTAAGGTGACCAGAGCTCCTGGGGGGAGTAACCTAGTTACATAAAAAAAAATCTAATAGATGCGAATCATAAACTTGAGTACAATCGCAAAGAACTTGTAGTATTGCATATAAATATTTTTATTAACTAAAAGAATAAAGAAACCGCTTCAAGGTTTCATAAAACACAACTTAAAGGGATCCATTAGTTTTTTTCTCATCAATTTAATATTAAACGTCTTTTGATTCTTATAGGAAGAGAAAACTGGGATATTTCTATTTTGTTTGAGCAGCTTATTATCCGTGTGCCTTGTTTTATCTCTTTGTGATTACAGGTTGTTTGTAGTTGTTCTAGATTTATATCTTTAAGTATTTATTGTTTGGAAGGATTAGTGGTATTTTTTGACGTGACAACGTCTAATAAATGGATGAACGCCGGCTGCATGCATGAAAAAGGATGACTCATTGTCCAGTTACGCTTATTGTCCCGTTACGCTAATTGTACCTCTCTTCCACTCAATTGGCCTATGCGTCCGAGGAGATGTTTTGTTATGACGTTGTCACGTTAAACTATCGTCCATAAACCAACTTTACAGACAACCAATTTTTCTGTCTTTTAGGGCCACTTGCAGCAGAATTACATAAATCTCGATTTTATTAAAACTAGATTTTACTCTAAACTCGATTTAACTTAAGTCTCATGGAAGTTGCGTTGCTCATCATAAAATTATGTCCGGTTTAACTAAATCGAGATTTTGCGTATCATTCAGTCACCATTCGTTCTTAACGTTGTTTTAGATAAAATATGTACCCCAAAGCAATATTGCGTACAAAAAATAATATATTATTAATATATATTAGTCAGTATCAATTAAATGAAAAATACAATAATTCAGACTAGGCTGTATGGACTATATAGTCCTTTGCCTTTCCCTATAGGGGATAAATTTTAAAACAACAATGTTATTATTGTTATGTTCTTGGTTATGTTTTAGCACAATTTTGTTTTTGTTTCGTATAGTATTTTTGTCACAGTTGATTTTGTGTTTTTCGAGTTTTCTGTAATGAGTTGAACAAATCACTTTGAACAAAGACTCTTCGAAAGAAAAACCGCGTTTCCAAATACTGCAGGATTTCTTCGGTCATAACAAATCGTGCTCATGCTCCTAACGAAAATCTATTTTCATAATACAAACAGAAAGAAACAAAGAAATAAACAATAGCGTAAGTATTCACAAATGATGGTTCACAAAATCGAGATTTAATAACGCTAAACCGACTCTGTTGCCGATTTAACTTTGACGTTTATTTGAATCGAGATTTAAGCTAAATCGATGACGTACAAGACATTGAATCTGATTTAACACAAAATCGAGTTTTAAATCTAGATCTAACACAAGCTGCAAGTGGCCCTTAATTATTAATGTGGGATTTCTTGAGGAAGTTGCGATTCGATGTGGTATTAAAATATTTGTTACAGTTACTTATGTCAATACATTTTGTTAAAATGAGAATGGTTTTCATTATTAAGTATGGGATTAAGTTTGGCGTAGAGTCTTTTTTTGATAAAGGCTTCTATTGTAGTGTCCACAATGATCGATAGAGATGAAAATGGCATGATTTGTTTAGTTTGAGTGTAATATTATTCTGTTAGTACACTTAAGAATTAGAGATCGGACTACGATTTTCGTCGAAGGCGATATTATGTTTGGAAAGCGATGACGATAGACGAATACAATGAAACGGCAATATCGTATGTATAATAATTATGAACCTTTGTTTTTATCTCGTTTTCTTGTACATCAGGATTGTATCCTTTCAATTATACTTAATTTTTCATTCTCATTTCTCTTTAACATTTTTCAATGACATGAAGGTTTCAAGTTTAAAGACAAACAGGCAGAACGAAATGAAATCTAATGATCAGTCAGCGGTGCTAGTCGGATTAGACTCGAGGCTTGACCGATTCTTAAATCACAATAAAATCAAAACAATTCAGTTGTCACTAAATCTGTTTTGCTCAAGATTAATTGCCGATACAAAATGTTTATTAAAAAAACTTGATCTATGAACGAGTCTACTGTTTTATCAATTTGATGTAAAAAAGAAAAAGAATTAATATATTTCCTAAATAAATACTCGATTATATTACAACTTCAACACGAGAAAAGAATTAGGAACAAAATTCACGAAAACTTTTCCTTATAAAGCCAAAATGAAAGACCATATTTCACCGCCTTTCCTCAATATATCTAACTCTTCAAAACGTTTTTGTCTTCGCTATGTTTTTGTTACAGCTGTGCAAAAGTAAATTGGACATAAAATGCCAACTTGACAAAAATTATTAAAAAATAAATCTCGTGAAATTATTTGTGCAATATTCGTTTTTATGAAGTATTGTTATAGCGGTATAATTTGACGGTACTTTAATACCATATCGAGGACCACGTTTTCTAATAACGCCATCGATCGATAGATAGATGGCGTTATTTGATTTATTTATATACCATTTGAAATGGTATTAATAATTTTCTTAGAGTTCGCTTCAGCCTGTAATAATCCACATTCTTTCCCCATGTAGGAGAAGGATCAGAGCTTAATCCACGACGCTGATCCAATGCGGGTTGGCGGATATATTCCCTACTATGATATATGAGTAAAGATTGCTATCAGGTTTACATGATAACAACCGGGACCGATGGCTTAACGTGCTCTCCGAGACACGTTGCACAAGGACTGCATAAGCACCCAGACCATGTAACGTGACACATAAGCACAATTCAGTTCTAAGTTATTGGTGCCATAAATTTTAGTTATACTTAAGATTACAAACGCATAAATTGAAATGTGAGTTGACACATAAACATAAAACAGTCAACTCAATGAACGAAAATGGTTCAAATCCATTAGGGACTCAAATTTTAAGTTGTACTTGAATAGGAATTTATTAGTTGGGAACTCAAACAGTTTTAGCTAGTTGTTAAAATATTAGAGTGGTAAATTTTATATTCGAGACAGGCTTAAAATTTTGTGTTGACAGATTCGATAAAACGATGATAAGGGAATGTTCTAAGGGCCAGTTTCCACTGATTGATATAATCGCGATTAGTTCGACATAAAGTCGGTTTACGCATTTAACAAAGTTTAGAGCTGGAAATTGCATTTCACTAACATAAACTAAACGCAGTTAGAGAATAACGGCTGAACCGATTGCACTAATTCTTTTTTTTTGTGTTCCTTGAAGTATGAGGATGTTTGTTACAGAGAGGAATTTTAAAGGGATTGCCTGAAAAAGTCTTAAAACAGCACTTTGCTATGTTCTCATACAAATAATTCGTAATAATAATTAAACGAAAGCAAGGTTAGAATCGAACTATAAATTCGATTAAGCAAAGCATAATTCTGTTAAGCGGTGGAACCCGGGCCTAAGGGTTCGACCCGGCGTATGAGTGGGTTTTTTTGCTGTAATTACAGGACGCCGGGGTTGCCATCACAAAGTTTTGAGTTACCTTGTTTGGATTAAAAAACTACAAAATTGACGTGTATTTACTTTACATTAACACGTAAGGTTAAAAATGACGATAATCGGTTAAATAACTTCCTTTTGAAATCGGTTGAATAATACATTATTCTTCACAACCGTCATACAAATTTATTATAACTAACATTGTTTTCTTCGGCTTTATTCAATGTATATTTGTTTTTCCCTTTTATTGTTTATCTTTGTTGTGTTTTTGTTTAATTGATTTACGCAATTTCCTTCGGATCGGATAAAAGTGCTTACAGCCAGTAAAGCTCAATTTATTGAGGAAGTAATAATTTTATTCCTTGTTTTTTGTGTAATAATTTTATTCCTTGGTTTTGTGTTGCACTATAATGACTTATAAACTATCGGGAAAGAACAATTACACATGGGATTGCCGTATTTTTTTTGAACACGGCAATGAACCGCGGGCATCACCGAATTTCCGTAAAACACGGGAATTGCTGTGAGTATGGTATCACTGCAGAGCGCATTGGTGGACGTGTTAGGGTGGGGGAAAAACAGACGCGAGATTTCAATATATACGATGGGGAGTTTGAATTCGGGGCAGTCAGTTTGACATTCAAATTTGAATTGGGAGTTCGAAGCGGTAGGCCTCCGCGGCCGCCGCGGCCTCTTGGCCGGCGAAGCTATGGAACTTCTGACTTAGATTAAAGATAGAAATACCTAAAAAGTATTTTTTAGATCTGATTCAGGGATTTCATTAGCGTAAGCTGGCCAAGTGGCTATGTAGCTTCAGTGTAGATCGCGAATTAGTTTTAATTTATTTTTTACTGATTATTATTAAGTGCAATTCTTTATTATAAAATTTTAATTGTAATCCGCTAAATAAATTCAGTGAAAGACCTGTGATGAAGCGCTCCTGATTGGTTCGAATGCATTAATTTTTTTATTTATTTGCATGTTTGGGTTTCTGCATGTTGTGTTTCTTTTACTGATTTTTATAACTTTTACGGAGATTTTTAATAAAAGATATCTAATGAATTATTAGCTAGGTTTACATCGATACTATTAATTATTGATTGAATATTGAAAGGAATTATTATCTAGGTTTACATTGATATTATTAATTATTGATTGATTAATGAATGGAATTATTATGAAATAAGCCTTATGACCATAATTATATTGAATTTAACTAATAAAATGAAATTTAACTTAAGTAAATAACCACAATATGATGTTGTTAGAATAAAATGAAATTACATCCGTTAGACTTTAAAGTACATATATAAATTGAATGAATCTTGGTTAAAACTATCATATTAGATATTAAGGGTTAAATAGATTTTCGTTAGGGTGTATTTAAATAATGAAATGAGATTTTACTATGTCATTACTTTGGAAGTAAATAGAGTGGTGAATAATTCTAGGAAAATATGACCTATAAATAAACTAATGATTAGTTGTCGTATCTTATTGAATATTCTCTACATATAAATATGCTTCTATTGTATGTATATGTATATATGTATATATATATATATGTGTGTATTTGACTTCATTTTGACATTACACAAACTTTGTAGTTCAAACATTAATTTAAGAACTTGTAGATCTTAAATATATGTTGGAGCGAGGTAACACAGGTGGTTTGTAGACTTGAATGAGTTCAAGGATACTTTTAGCTCTTGAATACATTCTAAGATGAGGTAATTACACACTGATCTATGACATTACGCAAACTATTGTAGTTTTGAACATTGATCTAAGAATTTATGTTCTTGGATGTGTGTCAAGACGAGGTAACTGGTAGACTGGGGTGTCTCATTCTTACGATGACTTTCATTGAACTATATAAACCGTGTTCAGGTGAATCCATAAATGTTTGTATTCGCCAGTGTTTTATTATAGGTTTCCCCTATAAGGCTAGGCCTGTCTAAGCCACAGTTCTTCGCGTCATCGATGCTAGGTAGTTCCTAATCTAGGTCTATCTAGTAAAGAAAGTTGCGAGTACTTCCTACCAACCTCTGCGTTTGTGTTTGCCTAACTGAACTATGTTCTTGGTAAATACTATACGTACGTTTACTTATCTTTGATAAGAATTCCTCATCTTTGATGAGAGACATTGGACAAACTCCACCAAACACCTAGTGTATGGTCGATGTTTGAACTGCAACAAAGGTTAGTAATTTAGATTTGGACAGTGGTATGAAGTTCTATTTTAGACTAATAGAGAAACATATTCACTTTTCCAATTAATTTATTGCTAATTTTTGTGGACAGTCTCTGTTAAGTCCTAAGGCGGATTTACTGAGATTTAAGCCAAGCCTTAATCAAGTCCTCTTGTGTTTTTCAAACATACAAACATTGATGGATCATAAAACCTATTAAATATACATTCTCTCTTCATTGTGAAAATGAGATACTCTCAGAGATTCTGATTGAGTAAATGAATATGTTATATTTTAATTGTTTTATTTATCTCTCGACACTATTATGTCCTTGATAAATCCATTCAGTTCCTATGAGAGCCTGATATATTCAAATGTTTAACAACTTAATTACTGGTTCAATGTTTCAATTGAACAACCTATTCTGGTTAATGAATGCTGTTTCATTGAATGCTGTGAGTCATGCAAGGACAAACCTACACAATACACCTACTCTACATGTTGGTCTTAAACCTTTAATTATTCTTATTTTCCTTATAGGACACTCGAAAGGTTGCGCTGTCGCCAGTCGCTAGTCGCCGACGACCCATCTCACAATGGTGGCGAGGCTTGACAATATAGCTGACTATAGACCCGTAACTCAGTAGGTCTTTCCTATGGGAAATTACACTACACAATCCAATTGTGGCAAAAGTGTTAGGTTTCGTGATCGAATTTCAAAGTAGTGGTGTGACCGAAGTTCCCGTATGGGCTAGTAAGCACACAATGAAAAGATCAGTAGACACGATCTCCTTTTGTTCACGTGGAACACATCTTAATACCATGTCTGATTACAGCTTGGTAATTACATCAACTCTAGTAATTCACTGGTTATGTCTATATGACGTCCCAAGGGATTACTCAAATACAGTCATTGCATGATTGTGCTGCAGCGGTATGAAACAAGCATTTGTTAGACAGGATATATTTCCGTCTAACTTACTGTAGAAACTGGGTACTCTCATTTCCTACCTACTACCTTTCTTTTGATTGGATAGCACCAACGTTGTGCCTAATTTAATTTAGAGCCTTCAGCACGGTGTGGATTGGATTGGGGTCGGAGGGGCTTGGTGGTTGCGACCCCCCGGGTTCAGTTGAACCCGGCCTTTTAATTCCTTAATACCTATAAACCCTATCCTAACAGATTAACACATACAAACAAACACTACACATTATTTTTCACAATTATCTGAGATAATTTATCAACTGAATAAATTATTTCAAGATAATTAATAACTATATAATATGTATTTAATCATTATTTCAATTACTTATATATTTTTATTTATTTCATTTGTTTAGAGTTATTAGAGTCTATCTATTATATCAGGTTTGAACTAAAAATACATGTGTAAGAAACTTAGACACTATTCAATTAATCAATGTCATTATAGAATATCCTATATATAATTATTTAATTTTATTTCTATTTTAGCTATCTAGATTCACTAAAAATATTAGCAATTATAATTTACACATTCTTAAGGAGACGTCAGATATTTAGTTAAACAGTAGGTGATAGTTATTTCTAAATAAATAAGTCTATTACTAATTATTCCTAACGGTTCTAATTTACTAAATTTTATTAATTCCTAATTAATTTACTAATAAGGTGTTATAAAGTTTAATATCTTTCTTTCCTTTTAATAGTATTCCAGGAGATAGTTATCTATAGCATTTATATCACTGGTAAGTGTAAATATCTTTCAATTAAATTTTAGGATAAATTAATTTCAGTAATTTAATGTCATTGTGCAGAGATGTTATTTTAAATTAATGGCTAGGTAGGATGTTAGTTAGAGTTTATATAGAAATCAAGGCTTCTAATAACATATACTATGTCTTTCCTTCGGCATACCATAAAAGGAACTGAAGTTACTCTGAAACAAAAATCAAACACAACGTAGAGTCCTTCCTTATACTAGACGATCACAATTATAAGGCCAAAGATAATTGATATCCTCTTAAGCTAAATATTAGCTTGTAACGCCACTACCATGATAGTGTTACAAAATGGTCCACGTGACCAGGATGTTATAAATTTATATATGTTGGGGTCTTTCTCATCACACCCCTAGTAGTAGATTGTTACAAAATGGTGCCGTGACCAGGATATTTACGGTTGCACAAATGCCGGAGTAAGCGAGTATCTTAGAAGCTTTAAAGTAACTTTTCAAAGCATTTACAGTGAATAAATGTAATGCCAGTGATTAAATGATAATAGTCGCACGATTGTACTAATAGAAGACACAAAGCATATTAGTTAACAATTCTTTAAAGTTCATTTTACACAAAATAAGATAAACCTATTAAATTTATATTATGTAAGCATATTAACTTGTTTTAGACAAACTAAGAATGGTTCCATAGGTATATAGCGTCTTGGCGCAGTTAGAATTACAGTTAGGTGCATAGATCTAAATAAATCTGTTTTAAGAGTAATATTGAAGAGATGTTTAATACTTAAAGGTTGCATTAAGCTTCTCAGTAATAAGATTTGAATGGTCGGACCATAGCAGCCTATTGTCTCATGTATTATTACTAATGATGGATAGTTGCATATTTAAATAGTTATTTATTCATGAAATTACATGAAAGTATCTACCTACACAACATTACTAAAATTGACTAGTAGTATATTGAAGTGGGTCTCAAGCACATCTAATTATTATCTGATTATTATTATATTATCGTCAATCAATAGACATTGTTAGGATAGTTAATAAAATTTAGATTGTATTAATTAAATATTGTTAGGGAATTCTTAAATAAAAGCCTGCAGTAAATTTTAATATTACTTACAGATACAAATTATTCTAGGTTATGTACAATTTAAACTTATTTTGTCACATTTAGTCACTGACGCTTGAAGTAATTTCCTTTTTGTTGAAATTGGTCCCAATAGTTATGCGTTGATCATCCTTAGGGCTGGCTAGATGTACGTGGAGGTTAGGCTGAAATGGTAGTATTCAATAGTATTAAAAATCTGCAAACATAATGTGAAGATAGGATAATATTATAGTTAGTAGTAGGAAATTAATTATAATATTAACTAACTGTGGAATTAACTTTTATTCATTTATTTACAGAGACTGTACAGGAAAGACTATGTATTTTGGTATATTTATTCATTTTAATGTTAGATTTTAAAAATAATTAAGTGTAGTCATTGCCATCATAGCAAATTATACTTAGTTTAAATAACAGATTTTAAAGTATAGAAATTCAGTGCATTTTAGTCATGTGTGCGAGAATGTATTGGTTAAATAAAATTGAATTAGGTTATGAAGGTAACAGGGTTATTTTGACCTTGAATTTTAGGAATTGACTGCAACTGTTTAAGATAATTTTATTTGTAAAAAAGAGTATAGCTTACCGAATGACTTAGCATTCATAAGTTAAAAATACAAACAAGTTTAAAGTTTAAAATGTCTAATTGTCTATTTTATTTTGGCTTGATTTGACAGCAAACAATGTTGTTGTTTTAAAATTTATCCCCAATAGGAAAAGGCAAAAGTCTATAATCCATACAGCCTAGTCTGAATTTGTATATTTTTTCAATTCTTGACAACAAACAAGTTTAAAATACCAACCACGGAAAAATGATCCAATTCACACATTTAATTAAATTATATATATTTTACGTGCTGTTTCGATATAAATTTATATCGATTCAAATATTTAAGTTGTTACTTATAGAAAAAAAAACAGGATAATTTCTTATGAAATTGCGTTCTAAAAAACAACTACAATAAAATCTTTTGAAAAAGTTCTTGTTTTAAATATTAATAAGACATTATTGGAAAAAAATATAGAACATTTTTTATGAACAATTTATTACATTATATTTATTCTAATTTATTATTATTTGTTAGCTTTCTTCGTATTTTTGAACTGTCAGTTGTCAAAGTGAAGGAAAATTTTATTTCAAATTTGAATTGAATAGAATTTTATATCAACCTTGTTAACTACTAGTATTTATATCAGAGGATGTGTGGTTTTAAAAGTATTTTGATTGAATGAGTGTCTTGGAGCATTGGTTATTCAAATTATTCATAGTAGGTATCACGGAAAGTTGAATATCAGTAGATACTAAATAACATAACTAAAATACCACCAACATTTTAAAATGCTAAAATTGAAAAAACGTACAGCTACGTATGTTCTATTGTTTTATTAAGCTAACCGTAATAAAAACTGGTCGGGTCAGGCCTAAGGGACGTGTCTCTGTACAAAAAAAAAAAAAAAAAAAAAAAAAAAAAAAAAAAAAAAAAAAAAAAAAAAAAAAAAAAAAAAAAAAAACGATAGCGCTTTAAACATCTGCGATGACCTTTTTGCCAGGTAGCTGAATTTTACAGCGAGCACAAATTTTAAGTCAGACAAAATTGTTTAATAATATTTACCGGAAAGGACTTGAAATTGTATATAAAATTTAAAATATAGTTGGGAATTGATTATTGCATAAACATTAGTATTTTTAATACCTGAGCATACAGCGCCATCTTATTCCCGTTCCTATTGTTTTAGAAAATATCATCACCATCTCGCTCGTTCTTAAGCGTTTACGCTAAGAGGAGGTGAGACAAACTTAGTATTTTAGAATACCAATATCGAGTAGTCGCGAACCTAGTATTTTGTCACTGATATTTGTCACTGATATTTTAAAATAACAGCCACTGTGATAACAATTATTGCCATGTACCTAGTACGACACAACTCTAATATATAGTTGCAGTAGGATTGGTAGCGACATCTGGTGGACAAACGTGAATTAATATCGAGTTGCTTACGAAAGTTATGGATGGTTGTGCTATGTGTTCGTAGATGGCGCTGAAAGAATTTCAAAATGTTTCATATCAGTAACGCCATCTGTTGAGAGTGAGTGGTATTGAAAGGTAGGCTTTGAAGTAGAAATGGCGTAGTATCGAGTGTAGATATGGAAGTGTTTATTGTGAAACAAAGATGGCGTGGTTGTGATCTTATAAGTTATATACAATGGTTCAGTGGATGAGGGAATTGAATGCCATATGCAAGGTGGAAAGTTCAATCCGAGTGAATTGAATTTCAAGTAAAAATATATACTGTAGTATTTATTATAATAAAGACGATTAGGGATAGTATGAATTTGGCAGTTAACATTTATGAGGATTTGAGATTTTTTTCTAATTATTATGATTTCACTGTGATAGTTTTATTATTCTTTTGATGATGGATGCATTGTTTGGTGTGAATGGGATTGAATTGATGTTTGATAAGAATGTTATCAATGAATACTAGAGAAGAAATGAAGTTGTCATATTTCATTTGAAAGTATGATAGTTGAAATATAATTAAACTTGTAAACATTTAATATTTTAAAATTAAAACTAAGTTTAATATTGCAGATTCCGGTCGACTTGATAAAATTTCAATAAAATATTAGAAGTTTAAAAAGGTGATTAGAAAGAGATAGTTTTGTGTGAACATTTGGAAAGTTTATTTAAATTAAATTCAAATTAAATGGGTAGCCTAAATAGTGTGCAGTGAATCTTTTTTTTTTTGAGTTAGAATAAATTAATTAAAATTTAGATAAACATTATCAGTGTTACATTTGAAGCAAATTAAATCTATAACAATGCCTAGGCGTCAATCTAAAGCTAGTCCTGTTGGAACCAAGACAACCAATTCTAATAACAAGCGAGTGTCTGCAGTTAGACCTGTTACTAAAGTAAGGAAGATTAATTCTTTACGATACATATCTCGAATGATGGAAAAGGCAATGAATAACATCAATAATAGAATCTCGGAGTTGGAAAATAGAATGTCTACTCCCAGTGGATCATCGGACAATGTTATGCCGAGAGAAAATTGTATTCAACCTATCATACAGCCGGGAACATCAACGGTATACTATCCAGTGGCGCAGATGCCTACGGAAAGACCTAAGTTTCCATTTAAAGGAAAACACCCTGTGACGTTCATCGAAGACTTGACTGCTTATTTAAGAAGGTCTGCACCAGAGGCGAGAGATATAATAGACATTGTCATAGATTGTCTTGAAAATGAATCGCGAAATTGGGCGCGTATTTATAGAGATAGATGGACAGTGTTTGAAGATTTCAAAAGGGATTTTTTAGACACATATTGGGGCGAGGCTGAGCAGAATGAATTAAGAAGACGAATCAGTCAGAATTCGTGGGACGGAGTCCAGTCTATGTTAAGCCATTTCATTACTTTATGTGGACAAGCAAAGATGTTGACGTATCCTATTCAAGAGAGACAATTAATAAACGACATTATGAATCATTTTCCTAAAGATGTTCAATATGCTTGGTCAACAAGTAATTATACATCGATTCTTCAAGCTACGGAGTTTCTACGAAAGTTAGATAACATTAATAAGCAAAATAACTTCAGTAGTGGCATTAATACCCATTCTAGCAGCGTTCAAAGACCTAAGATGGCAGCTCAACAGCAGAATGGCAGAGGCAGTCTCAACCGGAAGCGAATTATGAACACTAGATCAATGAGTAAGGTGATACCAAACAAGAAGAATAGCATTAATGGTACGAATAGAGTAGATAATGATAACAATGTTTCTATAGAAAACTCTGTATCAACAGAGAATTTAAACTAATAAGTGTTGATGTGACAGACCCCGGTACATCAACTTTAGTAGGGGCGAACAGTACATCAGTAGCGTTAAGAATTATGCTTAAACTCGGGTGGGAACCTGGACAGACATTAGGTAGACATAATAATGGTATACGTAAACCAATCATAGCTAAGGGACAATATTGTAAATCAGGGTTAGGCTCAGGATTAAATAAAAATAATTCAACAGATTTCAAGTATAAAATCATACAAACATTAAAAAATCAATCGGAAATAGATAATGAGTCGTTAGTGCAAACCGAAGCAGTCTTTTCATTATTTGACGAGGAAGATAATATTACCGCGGATAAATTAGAAATAATTAAATCTGAGATTGAAGTGATAATATTTGGTAAACGAGTCATATGTCTAGTCGATACAGGGAGTGACATAACCTGTATTTCAGAATCATTTTGGGAATCTTTAAAATCATTAACTGGGAACAAATTAGACATGTTACCTGTTAAGCCGATTCAGATACGTGGAGCAGTAGGACAAAAGAGTGCTAAAATACAACAAATGGTTTTATTGCCTGTAAGATTTGGGGTAATTGATTTAGAGATTAGATTTTTTATAGTACCAAAATTAGTTCATTCAATGATACTAGGATTTGACTGGCTTATGGCAAATAATGTTAATATTAAATTACAAGAGCCATCCATAGGGTTAGTTATCGAACATAGAGATCAACGAGTATTAATTCCGTTTATTAAATATAATTTTGAGGAAAAGAGAATTTGTGATATTACAAAGGTAGATAATAGTTTTGATTTCAATAAATACTTACAAGAAATAAAGACGGGTACACCTCTTAAAGGAACTCAATTAAATAAATTAAAACAGATTCTAATTAAATATAGCGAAGTATTTGTTAAAAGGTTAGGTAGAGCTAATTGTTATCAACATATTATCAAAATGATGGATCATAGTCCAATAATTAAACGGTCTTATCCTGTTCCGTACGCGTATAGACAAAAAATGGAAGAAAAATTAGCCGAAATGGTTGATATGGGAATAATATCTAGAGGTTCAACACCGTATTGTAGTCCGTTAACTTACACCTTAAAATCTGATGGTTCAATTAGAGTTCTACTAGATGCACGTGAAATCAATAAATACATGATAGCTGAGTCGGAAGCACCTCCGATGCAAATAGATGTTTTAAATTCATTTCATGGGGTTAATTATATTAGTATAATAGACTTGAATAATGCATATTTTCAAATTGCCATTTCTGAGGATAGTAAAAAGTATACCGGGTTCACATTTAATGGAAAATCTTATATGTATAATGTTTTACCACAAGGACTTAAGACTTCAGTGGGAAGTTTCAGTAGAGCTATGGACTTAATATTAGGGCCTGAAGTTAGACATTTTTGCGTGAATTATCTAGATGACCTTGCTATCTTAACTCAAGGAACGTTAAATGAACATTTAGAACATATCGATATAATACTAAATAAATTAAAGTCAGCGGGGTTAACATGTAATCTTGAAAAATGTAAATTCATATGTAAAGAAGTTAAGATGTTAGGACATATTATTTCTACCGAGGGAATCAAAACTGACCCAGAAAAAATAGAGTCAATTAAGAATTTCCCAGTTCCCAAGAAAATAAAACATTTAAGAGCATTTTTAGGACTCTGTAATTATTATAGGCGGTTCATTCCTGATTATAATAGTATAATTCAACCTTTATGCCAATTATTAAAAAAGAGCAAGGGATGGACATGGACTTCAGAAGCACAAGTAGCCTTTGAAAGATTGAAAAATAGTTTTTTAAAGACAATAATGTTGCATCATCCGGATATGTCTAAACCTTTTTATTTACAAACAGATAGTTCGGGAGTAGGTCTTGCGGGGGTTTTATTTCAGTACGATGAACAAAGGGAAATGAAAATATTAGGCTATTGTAGCAGATCTCTTAGGGGCGCCGAATTAAGATGGACTGTTACTGAACAAGAGTTTTGGGCTATAATCTATTGTCTAAGGAAGTTTGAAACCTATTTGAGGGGCGCAAAGCTTATAATTAGAACTGATCACAAAGCATTGACGTTTGTTAGGACATGGAAATTGTATAATAGTCGAATAATTAGGTGGATATTGTTTCTTGAACAATTCGATTATAGTATCGAACATATAAAAGGTAGAGATAATGTCGCTGTTGATGTGTTATCTAGGTTCCCACCTGATTCATCAATGATACAAGAAGATAGAATCTATTGTCCTGAAATACATTATATGGAAATTAATAAAAATAAAACATTGATAACAAACTTAAAAAATATATCTAGTTTTCAATCTAACGATAATGAAGTACAGTTGATAATGGATATTATAAATAATATTAGTAATAATCATAGTGGTAGAATAAATAATATTGCTAAGCGCTGTTATATCAAGAATGGAGTGTTATATTTTAAAATTGATTCAGATAAACATGTAATTTATTTACCCTCTCAGTTACGAGAGGAAGTAATTTCTCAAATTCATAAAGAAATGGGACATCAAGGGGTTTTTAAGGTACTCAAATATCTTAAGGATAGATTCTATTTTCCTAATATGCATAGAACAGTTAAAGTATTATTAAAGACTTGTCATCTCTGTCAAGTTTCTAAAAGTGATAATATAAAATATGTAGGCAAATGTAAATCTATTGTGACAGAAGAAATAGGTGACTTAGTTATGGCAGACTTATATGGACCATTGCCGAAAGGACGGTTTGGTTCTGCTTATATATTTGTAATTCAGGATTCATTTAGTAAATTTGTTAAATTATATGATTTGTCTAAAGCCACTTCTCGTTCAGTTATTACAAAATTAAAACAATTTGTTAAAATAATTAAGCCTAAAGTAATTATGACTGATAATGGTAGTCAATTTTCATCTGAAAGTTGGAAACAAACTTTAAAAGATATGGGTATAAAACCTATATTTACAACTGTAAGAAATCCTCGACCTAATACGACAGAAAGGGTTAACAGAGAACTAGGACGTTTATTTCGAACATATTGCCATAAAAATCATAAAAGTTGGGCAACGATATTAAATAAAATCGAAACATTATATAATAACACATTTCATGAAAGTACGGGATTTACTCCTAATGAAATATTATATGGATTGAGTATTGACATGTCATTTGATAGTTGTTTGCCTCAATTAAATAAGTCTAAAGATATTAATCAAATTAGAATTCAAGTTAGGAAAAATTTAAAAGATAACAGTATTAAACGACAAACTAAATTTAATAGGTCCCATCGTTTAATTGAATTTCAGATTGGAGATTATGTAAAAATTCGTAAAGTAAATAAGTCAGAGGCTCAAAAGAAACTTATAAAAAAGTTTCAATTGCTGTATGAAGGACCTTATGTAGTTAGTGCGATTCCATTTGCAAATGTTTACACATTAATAGACCCTATAACTAAAGAAATTAGAGGGAACTTTAATACAATACATCTAAATAGATATTATCAATAATAAATTGATCACGATCAATTATAGATGTTATCAATGTTTAACTGTTGATATAAACAATTGAATTAATAATGTGGAATTGAAAAGGATAGATTTTAAACTAGAATATCAATAAACCTTATTGAAGATTTATTATATTTTCACAATAATTTAATGTCAAAACTATAGATGATTTTGTAAGGAAATGAATTGCACTTAAATGTTAACTGTTGATATAAACAATTGAATTAATAGTGTGGAACTGAAAAGGATAGATTTTAAACTAGAATATCAATAAACTTATTGAAGATTTATTATATTTCACAATAATTTAATGTCAAAACTATAGATGATTTTATAAGGAAATGAATTGCACTTAAAATAAGTTAGATATGTAAGAGATTAGGTTATTAAAATAGTAATTAGATGATTAAAATAGATAGTAATAAGTTAGATAAGTATAATTGTAATTAGGTTTAGTTTTGAATAAAAATAAAAATTAGGGAAATGATGGGTCAGGGAAATGACTCAACTAATTTTATTGGAGCGCTTAAAAGTTCTCACATAACTATATAACAATTTAATTTTCAATTGGCTATTAAGTCATATATAAATTTTTTTTTTCACCAATACTTAACCTAATAAGCACTAGCTTAATAGAAATAACAATTTAATTTTCAACTGACTACTAAGTCATATATAAATTTTTTTCTTTCATCAAATACTTATTAAGCGCTAGCTTAATAAAAATAGTTGGTGGGGAGTAGGGCGGTCATTTCTTCACAAAAGTAACTGAACATTTTAAGTTATATTCAATCTAAATTGAATTGCAAAAATATAGGTCAGACCTTAAAGTTTGACTGTTTGCAGTACAAGTTGTCCAAGTACTGCAATATACTAAACAACATATCACCGATTCATATTAGTATTAGATATGAATTGTGCAACTGTATTCAAATATTTTAATTTATTCATTCTGAAAGGAAACGGATACGATTCCATACATTCTTGGGCCGAAATGCAATGTAAAATATAACGTAATGAAATAGTACCAATTAATGTATTTACGCTTATTGATTCCTTGCTGAAATTCTGTACATTTTGGCTATTTAAGAGCGGAGTTGTTGGACGTTTTGTAGAATTGAGGTTATGTTGCAATGTCTATGGAAGATCACTGGGTTCCTGAAGCACTAAAGGTTATCATATTATATCATTACAAATATCAATCACTTGAAACCATAAATAAATATCAGGAATGGACTCAGGATGCATCTGAATACACTGAAAACATTAAACAATTATAAACATGATTACATGAAACAAGTGACAGTGACGGGACCATGACGGGGCACACAGTTTCAATATCAGTCAGCTGTCAAAGCTGTTATTAAAAATAATTATGATTTATTTTTAATCGATACGAAATCGATAATAATTTGGGTTTATCAGATATTAATTTTTATTTTCGATATTAATGTAACTTTATTTAAATACACTTTATTGTTTATAACTTCAATTGTGTATCTGAATACTTTGAGTTTATTAACTAGTGCAAATTTTTTTAAAATTCTATAATCGATTATAGTTAAATCGATATGATTTATTTTCAATCGATACGAAATCGATAATAATTTGGGATTATCAGATATTAATTTTTATTTTTGATATTAATGTAACTTTAATTAAATACACTTTATTGTTTATAACTTCAATTGTGTATCTGAATACTTTGAGTTAATTAACTAGTGCAAATTTTTTTAAATTCTATAATCGATTATAGTTAAATCGATACCCAATTAATTTGACGAAAACTATCTTTTTCATTTTTCTCAGCTTCCAGATTCAAAATTGAGCTGATATTTTATATTTAAAAAAAAAAAAAAAAAAAAAAAAAAATATATGACCAATCCTTAAACCATATCTGTATTTAATACATTTTAGCCTAAAAGTCTCCATCTCCTTTAAAATAAGATGAACTGCACTCTGTTAAGTTGTATATTTAACATTGAAGAGCCGGATTTTTTATTTTAAAACAATATGTGTATTGTTTTAAGATGAAATTGAGCCCTAGATGCAGGAATTCAAATCAGATTGGATCTATGTGAGTGTGAGAGTGGGTGAAGGAGCTGGAATGGTTGGTTGGAATTGATTACTTTGATTTTAACCATTGAATGTAACTCTAGTAGTATGATTGATGAGAGATTGGATGTTTGGGAGAAGAGTATGCTTCTATGTGCTGCTGATTGAGGCTGAATGTAAAGAGTCATGAGTGTCTCCTTCAGTTGAGAGGTAACGAGATACAGAATTGTGTTATTTGATTACGTTGTTGTGATTAATTAATAATTACGATAAACTACATTATATAATTAAGGGGCGATTGTAACGTGACACATAAGCACAATTCAGTTCTAAGTTATTGGTGCCATAAATTTTAGTTATACTTAAGATTACAAACGCATAAATTGAAATGTGAGTTGACACATAAACATAAAACAGTCAACTCAATGAACGAAAATGGTTCAAATCCATTAGGGACTCAAATTTTAAGTTGTACTTGAATAGGAATTTATTAGTTGGGAACTCAAACAGTTTTAGCTAGTTGTTAAAATATTAGAGTGGTAAATTTTATATTCGAGACAGGCTTAAAATTTTGTGTTGACAGATTCGATAAAACGATGATAAGGGAATGTTCTAAGGGCCAGTTTCCACTGATTGATATAATCGCGATTAGTTCGACATAAAGTCGGTTTACGCATTTAACAAAGTTTAGAGCTGGAAATTGCATTTCACTAACATAAACTAAACGCAGTTAGAGAATAACGGCTGAACCGATTGCACTAATTCTTTTTTTTTGTGTTCCTTGAAGTATGAGGATGTTTGTTACAGAGAGGAATTTTAAAGGGATTGCCTGAAAAAGTCTTAAAACAGCACTTTGCTATGTTCTCATACAAATAATTCGTAATAATAATTAAACGAAAGCAAGGCTAGAATCGAACTATAAATTCGATTAAGCAAAGCATAATTCTGTTAAGCGGTGGAACCCGGGCCTAAGGGTTCGACCCGGCGTATGAGTGGGTTTTTTTGCTGTAATTACAGGACGCCGGGGTTGCCATCACAAAGTTTTGAGTTACCTTGTTTGGATTAAAAAACTACAAAATTGACGTGTATTTACTTTACATTAACACGTAAGGTTAAAAATGACGATAATCGGTTAAATAACTTCCTTTTGAAATCGGTTGAATAATACATTATTCTTCACAACCGTCATACAAATTTATTATAACTAACATTGTTTTCTTCGGCTTTATTCAATGTATATTTGTTTTTCCCTTTTATTGTTTATCTTTGTTGTGTTTTTGTTTAATTGATTTACGCAATTTCCTTCGGATCGGATAAAAGTGCTTACAGCCAGTAAAGCTCAATTTATTGAGGAAGTAATAATTTTATTCCTTGTTTTTTGTGTAATAATTTTATTCCTTGGTTTTGTGTTGCACTATAATGACTTATAAACTATCGGGAAAGAACAATTACACATGGGATTGCCGTATTTTTTTTGAACACGGCAATGAACCGCGGGGATCACCGAATTTCCGTAAAACACGGGAATTGCTGTGAGTATGGTATCACTGCAGAGCGCATTGGTGGACGTGTTAGGGTGGGGGAAAAACAGACGCGAGATTTCAATATATACGATGGGGAGTTTGAATTCGGGGCAGTCAGTTTGACATTCAAATTTGAATTGGGAGTTCGAAGCGGTAGGCCTCCGCGGCCGCCGCGGCCTCTTGGCCGGCGAAGCTATGGAACTTCTGACTTAGATTAAAGATAGAAATACCTAAAAAGTATTTTTTAGATCTGATTCAGGGATTTCATTAGCGTAAGCTGGCCAAGTGGCTATGTAGCTTCAGTGTAGATCGCGAATTAGTTTTAATTTATTTTTTACTGATTATTATTAAGTGCAATTCTTTATTATAAAATTTTAATTGTAATCCGCTAAATAAATTCAGTGAAAGACCTGTGATGAAGCGCTCCTGATTGGTTCGAATGCATTAATTTTTTTATTTATTTGCATGTTTGGGTTTCTGCATGTTGTGTTTCTTTTACTGATTTTTATAACTTTTACGGAGATTTTTAATAAAAGATATCTAATGAATTATTAGCTAGGTTTACATCGATACTATTAATTATTGATTGAATATTGAAAGGAATTATTATCTAGGTTTACATTGATATTATTAATTATTGATTGATTAATGAATGGAATTATTATGAAATAAGCCTTATGACCATAATTATATTGAATTTAACTAATAAAATGAAATTTAACTTAAGTAAATAACCACAATATGATGTTGTTAGAATAAAATGAAATTACATCCGTTAGACTTTAAAGTACATATATAAATTGAATGAATCTTGGTTAAAACTATCATATTAGATATTAAGGGTTAAATAGATTTTCGTTAGGGTGTATTTAAATAATGAAATGAGATTTTACTATGTCATTACTTTGGAAGTAAATAGAGTGGTGAATAATTCTAGGAAAATATGACCTATAAATAAACTAATGATTAGTTGTCGTATCTTATTGAATATTCTCTACATATAAATATGCTTCTATTGTATGTATATGTATATATGTATATATATATATATATGTGTGTATTTGACTTCATTTTGACATTACACAAACTTTGTAGTTCAAACATTAATTTAAGAACTTGTAGATCTTAAATATATGTTGGAGCGAGGTAACACAGGTGGTTTGTAGACTTGAATGAGTTCAAGGATACTTTTAGCTCTTGAATACATTCTAAGATGAGGTAATTACACACTGATCTATGACATTACGCAAACTATTGTAGTTTTGAACATTGATCTAAGAATTTATGTTCTTGGATGTGTGTCAAGACGAGGTAACTGGTAGACTGGGGTGTCTCATTCTTACGATGACTTTCATTGAACTATATAAACCGTGTTCAGGTGAATCCATAAATGTTTGTATTCGCCAGTGTTTTATTATAGGTTTCCCCTATAAGGCTAGGCCTGTCTAAGCCACAGTTCTTCGCGTCATCGATGCTAGGTAGTTCCTAATCTAGGTCTATCTAGTAAAGAAAGTTGCGAGTACTTCCTACCAACCTCTGCGTTTGTGTTTGCCTAACTGAACTATGTTCTTGGTAAATACTATACGTACGTTTACTTATCTTTGATAAGAATTCCTCATCTTTGATGAGAGACATTGGACAAACTCCACCAAACACCTAGTGTATGGTCGATGTTTGAACTGCAACAAAGGTTAGTAATTTAGATTTGGACAGTGGTATGAAGTTCTATTTTAGACTAATAGAGAAACATATTCACTTTTCCAATTAATTTATTGCTAATTTTTGTGGACAGTCTCTGTTAAGTCCTAAGGCGGATTTACTGAGATTTAAGCCAAGCCTTAATCAAGTCCTCTTGTGTTTTTCAAACATACAAACATTGATGGATCATAAAACCTATTAAATATACATTCTCTCTTCATTGTGAAAATGAGATACTCTCAGAGATTCTGATTGAGTAAATGAATATGTTATATTTTAATTGTTTTATTTATCTCTCGACACTATTATGTCCTTGATAAATCCATTCAGTTCCTATGAGAGCCTGATATATTCAAATGTTTAACAACTTAATTACTGGTTCAATGTTTCAATTGAACAACCTATTCTGGTTAATGAATGCTGTTTCATTGAATGCTGTGAGTCATGCAAGGACAAACCTACACAATACACCTACTCTACATGTTGGTCTTAAACCTTTAATTATTCTTATTTTCCTTATAGGACACTCGAAAGGTTGCGCTGTCGCCAGTCGCTAGTCGCCGACGACCCATCTCACAATGGTGGCGAGGCTTGACAATATAGCTGACTATAGACCCGTAACTCAGTAGGTCTTTCCTATGGGAAATTACACTACACAATCCAATTGTGGCAAAAGTGTTAGGTTTCGTGATCGAATTTCAAAGTAGTGGTGTGACCGAAGTTCCCGTATGGGCTAGTAAGCACACAATGAAAAGATCAGTAGACACGATCTCCTTTTGTTCACGTGGAACACATCTTAATACCATGTCTGATTACAGCTTGGTAATTACATCAACTCTAGTAATTCACTGGTTATGTCTATATGACGTCCCAAGGGATTACTCAAATACAGTCATTGCATGATTGTGCTGCAGCGGTATGAAACAAGCATTTGTTAGACAGGATATATTTCCGTCTAACTTACTGTAGAAACTGGGTACTCTCATTTCCTACCTACTACCTTTCTTTTGATTGGATAGCACCAACGTTGTGCCTAATTTAATTTAGAGCCTTCAGCACGGTGTGGATTGGATTGGGGTCGGAGGGGCTTGGTGGTTGCGACCCCCCGGGTTCAGTTGAACCCGGCCTTTTAATTCCTTAATACCTATAAACCCTATCCTAACAGATTAACACATACAAACAAACACTACACATTATTTTTCACAATTATCTGAGATAATTTATCAACTGAATAAATTATTTCAAGATAATTAATAACTATATAATATGTATTTAATCATTATTTCAATTACTTATATATTTTTATTTATTTCATTTGTTTAGAGTTATTAGAGTCTATCTATTATATCAGGTTTGAACTAAAAATACATGTGTAAGAAACTTAGACACTATTCAATTAATCAATGTCATTATAGAATATCCTATATATAATTATTTAATTTTATTTCTATTTTAGCTATCTAGATTCACTAAAAATATTAGCAATTATAATTTACACATTCTTAAGGAGACGTCAGATATTTAGTTAAACAGTAGGTGATAGTTATTTCTAAATAAATAAGTCTATTACTAATTATTCTTAACGGTTCTAATTTACTAAATTTTATTAATTCCTAATTAATTTACTAATAAGGTGTTATAAAGTTTAATATCTTTCTTTCCTTTTAATAGTATTCCAGGAGATAGTTATCTATAGCATTTATATCACTGGTAAGTGTAAATATCTTTCAATTAAATTTTAGGATAAATTAATTTCAGTAATTTAATGTCATTGTGCAGAGATGTTATTTTAAATTAATGGCTAGGTAGGATGTTAGTTAGAGTTTATATAGAAATCAAGGCTTCTAATAACATATACTATGTCTTTCCTTCGGCATACCATAAAAGGAACTGAAGTTACTCTGAAACAAAAATCAAACACAACGTAGAGTCCTTCCTTATACTAGACGATCACAATTATAAGGCCAAAGATAATTGATATCCTCTTAAGCTAAATATTAGCTTGTAACGCCACTACCATGATAGTGTTACAAAATGGTCCACGTGACCAGGATGTTATAAATTTATATATCGCACTAATAATACAATAGTGTAGTAACTCAAAATTGCTCATTTTTCAGAATCAACGAAAAACTGAATACTCACTTCCTGTTATAGATACAATTTTTTTATATATTTTTTGTGTTTTCTAAATAAAATTCAAGCAATTGTGTTTTTACCAATAATAATAAAAAGTACTGATACTGAAATTATTTAAGAATTTTGAGTTAATACAGTATAGTTCCAAACAAAATTATCAAAATGAAATATTATTTTTAGTTGCGTCACTATTTTTGAAACATTTTGTGTTACTACAATTTGATTTATTAAATTTTTCAACGATTTTATGTTACTTTTTGGATTTACAACAATTTCGACAACTGATTCTCAGTATTACGAGAATTGATATTTACGTTTAATATGATATCTTTAAATCTTTTCTTTAGGATATTAATAAATAAAGCCAGGTTGCTTTTTTATTCTTATTATGCATTTATTCTTATAATTGCAATAAAATTGGACAAAAAAAATAATGCTTGTAATTAATATAAATAAAATAAACCTTACAAACATAAATACATGTAGTTATTCCAAATAAAGATAATAAAATAAACTACATATTCTTAAACATTTTATACTTAATCAACGTTTAACAAAAAACTTTCTGAAACAAAAACAAAAAAAAAACAATATTTAGTCTTATATTAAATCAGTCATTCGCGTAATTCTTTCTCTATAAAACCACAATCGTTTTTTGTTTTTTTTTTTTTTTATAAAGCTGGTGCTATTGATCCATCGTTTATTGCAACTGTATTTTTAAAAATTGTTTTCCAGACTCTAAAGTTAGCTTCGTTTACTTGAAAATGAAATGCTGTGCTTAGTTTACGAAAATTTTGAGTACATAAGTATCTTTATTTTGGTTTAATGTCTGTTGTATGTCTAATTATGAACTCTCATTGTTTTTTTTATGTCTTCCAAATTCCAATATTTGTTGAAAATACCCTGTCTTGATGTCTCGTCTATTTTTAAACGACAATTTAACCTACATTTTTCGCCACGTCGGATCCATTTTTCTTGCAGGGACTTGTTTTTTACTGACTGATTCATACGCTTTGCCAGAATTGCAAAGTCATTCAAACATTACGTAACGTCTTTTTACCCGTGTTATTATTGTTTTGCTCTTCCGAATAAACATTCGATTCCATACTCAACTCACTGGTTTCAGCAATGATACATAAATCATGTGCTACTATATCATCCGAGCAACTCGATGAAGAGCTACTTGCTTAAGAACTACTTGTCAATTTTCTTGTTCGACCTCGAAGCATACTGAAGGCTTTACTTTGAGAATTTAAATCGGGAACAAAATGCGGATCATTATCAGAATCATGAAAGTCGATCTGGTTTTAGTGCATAGGTGAAATGTAATATTTTCTTTGGTTGCATACAGTTATAGGATTGACATTACTAGCCATACTTTTTACGTCAATTTCTTGAAGTACTTGATTAATTGTTGATGGTGAAGGTATCGAAATTGTCGGTTGTTCTTTCGAAACGTCGCTGTCTTCTCTCTGGGTAGCAGATTCATTTTTTGTACTCACGGGGGAATTCAGGCCAAGTTCGTAATTTTCTGTCTCCTGGCAATGACACACGGTTTTTGTTGCCATATCAACAAGTAAACGTCCACGATGCATAATAAATCTACAAATAAAACAATTGTTTATTAAGTTAAATACGTACTTGGTGCATACATGTCATATAGACCGTATTAACTCTAAAATTATGAAATAATATAGTAAGTAAGCATTTTTCTAATTACAACGCTACATATTTGATTGAGTTATTACAAATCCTATAAATGACAAATAAATTTAATCATTAAATATTTTATAAACTATACAAAAAATCGACTTAAACTTTTGATTCATCAATATTGTATCATGTCAAAAATATCTAACTGAACCAATAATAGTGTCGTAAGTAGAAATATCATTTTAAATCGCGTTTGTGTAAATCAGTAATAGCGTAATAACTAGAAATAACAAAATATCAGGTTTAGCTTTAAATCAACAATAATGAGTTAAGTCAAAATAAAACTATAAATTTTACATACCTGATCTAGTAATAACGTCACTACTCGAAATAAAGCGTACAGTGACAGGTACTTCCTCGATCACTGTTGGTTGCGACTAAAGATGACGCAATATTGAGAGGAGCGTTATGACAGTGGATCAGTCATCAATAATGTCTTATAGCACCATTTCTCATTCATTTTTTACATTATTGCAATGACGGTTTTATTGACTTGTGGGGCATAGAATTTTACGTTTAAGTATAGTGTTAACTCAAATTCGACAAATTTTGAGTTACAACACTATTGTATTATTAGTGCGATATGTTGGGGTCTTTCTCATCACACCCCTAGTAGTAGATTGTTACAACCATGGTAAACATGGTAAAAATTGGTATATTATTTCCTTTTCTAATATATAGCCACGGGTGTCTTTTGTATTTTCACAATCCAGAAAAAGTTAAGGGCTAGCGTCATTGATTCCGCTATTATTGGATTTAAAATATCAATTAATTTATTTTCAATAGCTCTATTGTCGAATAAATCTCCGTTTCAACTGCAAATTACTGCAGTTTCAATTTGTATATTCCAATTAAAACTGCTAAATTAATAAACGTAAAACTCTGCCACGACTATATAAAAACGTACATTCATCTTCCAACATTTATAACATTTGACCGATATCCTACGATGCTCTTGAATTGTCGACATCGACTATCGATAACTCGACTATCGATAGCCTGACCAATACGTTAGAAACCGAACCGTACCAAGAAATAATGGAGGCATTAATCAGTTGTGCGTTTCAGCGAACCCTTTTATATTTGTTTCAATAAATGTTAATTCTTCTTTTTCAATCTGGTTAAAACGTTTCATTGTGTCTTCGATTCTTATTGTCTGATTTATTACCATTATATTCTAAGTAATTTGATTAACTAAAATGAAATGAAAGCTATTTTATCTCATATTGTTTTCTAATGTTTACGCGAATTTCACTATTTATAAGTTCCCTTCCTCCTCCCGTAACCATGGTTGCTGTAAAGTATCCGAAGCGTCAGGCATAAAAAAAGTGTATGTGTTAGCTCCGACGCACAACTAGAGTTTACTCCTTCAGATTGTCTGTCTAAATAGGCACAAAAAGGCTTACTAGTCTAAGAAAAAGATTAATACCTACTTTATTAAATGGAAAGTAAACGAATTAAATAACGCCATATATCGGAACCCGATAGGGTTTTATTAGATGGCGTCACGAGAAATGTAACGAGGTCATTCGTTCCGCCGATTATACTCTTCATACTTTTTTATTAGCCTTATATGAAAATCGATTCTTAAGGAGTATTCTCTAACGACCTAATAACGTTGTTTCATTTTAATAGTTTCTCTCCTGAAAAATGTTTGGCAAGGTGTGAACATACATTGTATACATACATTAGATATCAGTCTGGGCGTTTGTCCTTGTGTGTATGTGAGAACCCGACAAAAGAGTAGAACTTAGTCCGTTGCGTGGAAAATGTTTTAATTTATTTTCATATTTTTTTTAAGCCGTCTTTCAAACGTAATAAGAATTTTAAAATTTGGTAATCTTTAGATTATTTTGCAAAGAAACAAATTCTACGGCTTTATAAAATACTAGCTTCTGCGCGCGACTTCGTCCCCGTGGAATAGGACCAATTCTGTCATACATGATTTGTGCGAAACTTTAACCGTTTACGCAGCGGAAGCTCTCAAAAGGAAAAAACCCCGATTTTGAAACATTTTTCATTGGTGCTACGCTCCTATTGGTCTTAGCGTGATGATGTATAGCCTATAGCCTTCCTCGATAAATGGGCTATCTAACACTAAAAGAATTTTTCAAATCGAACCAGTAGATCCTGAGATTAGCGCGTTCAAACAAAACAAAGAATTAAACAAACTCTTCAGCTTTATTATATTCGTATAGTCGTAGAGGTGTAAATTATGCAGTAGTTATGCATTATTTGTATTTATTTCATAACAAATATAAAGAGCGTGATTCAAACGAAAGGCAAATTACATAATAAAATACACTGTACTATATAAGGAAAAATATGTTCGCGCATAAAACTACGATTATATGACAATTGTTCTTAATCTTATCTTTATAGATATAAATCTATCCGGATTAGGGAAGAATTCTGGCATTATGCCGGGAAATATGTTTCGACGAAAATAGGTAGCTGTTTGTTCTTTTTATTCATGATAACACTATAAAGAGTCGCTCAATGAACTTTTCCTGTTATGTCAATCTTTTCTGACTATATAATGAAGGTTATTGAACTTTAAATGTTCTCGTATAAACTGAATATACGTATAAATCGACCTGTAAAACCCATTGCTAGTCCAATGAATTTTCCTCTATACATAGGAAGAATTGGAACTTATCACCAAGCTCCAATGTTAGCCGAAATATTTTTCTCGCTCATAAGTAATAATCACTATCAGGTGTCTATGATAACAACCAGTACCGACGACTTTACGTGTTTTTGAGGCACAGTAAGGAGAACCACAAGGACATACACCCAGACAAGAAACAAATCTTTGCTCAAATACAAATATCTGCCTCTAAATGCTTCAGCCTGTAATATCCCACTGCTGGACATATGCCTCTTTCCCCATGTAGGAGAAGGACCAGAGCTTAATCCACCACGCTCGCTGCTCCAATGCGGATTGGCGGATTTATTCCCTACTATGAGTATCACCATGATAACAACCGGGTCCAACGGCTTAACGTGATCTCCGAGGCACGGTAGGCAGACCCACAAGAACTGCACAAACACTTAGACCACGAAAAACATCTGTATGGCCAATACAAATGTTTGTCATGTGCGGGGATCGAACCCGCAACCACCAGCGCAATAGCCACAAACTAGTGATGTGCAGTGCGCTAACGCGGTGCCATCTGCCTCTAGTGGACATCGAATCCGCGATTAGAACGAGCTCCCTATATAGGAAAAGTGGTCAGGAAACTAAATCAGCTAGTAAATAACTTTATTCAGCTTAGTTTAGACCTAGAGAAAGTTTAGCTTGATTCTATACTAATTTATGATTGTATTTAGAAACTGTAAAATCAAACTGCTGAAAATTACCTACAATAAGTAACAACTTTGTTGTACGAAGTTAAGAAAATATTTTAATTACGAAAATTTTCGGCGAAGCGTAAATTTATTTAGAATAGTTTCGACTTTCGGCTCGCTATTATGTACGTCTGTTTTTATAATTTCTTTAAACTTAGTCAATAAGTTCGTATATTTAACTTAAATTTTATGTTCTATTTCAACATCATTTTAAGGATGGGTTGGAGTAGTGGTTACAAAAATTGGTTGCTGCGTTATTGATCGTGGATACGACCACCACTCATGATAAATATGTATAGAAAATACAATTTTATTTAAATATAACTAGAGGGGCAAAAAGCGCACGGATGCCTGCAATACCAGATACATATGACATATATCGATACATTAAAAGCGCGTTGCCGACCTTACCTCTTTACTCTCCCAAGGATCTTTCTTTTTTACACAAATAGGTCGGCAAACAGCATACGGATCATCTAAGCGAGTCAAAGACTATAGACGTCTACAACAACAGAAGCACCACAAGCGCGTTGGGTATCCTACCCCCAATCCTCCAGGAGCTCTAGTCATCCTAGTTACCACAGGATCACAACGTCACCAAAATAATATCTTCTTCTTCTTCTAGTGTTAAAATTATTATCGCGGTTAGTTCTGCATAGAAAGCGTTTAATTTATTTTAATTAGCGTTTAAACAAGCACACTTAGGCCTCATTTACGGAGACGCGGGGCGTTGCGCGTAGCGTGTGGCGTAGCGTCGCGCGTGTGTCAAAATGCATGAAAATGAACGCGTGTAAAATCGCTTCTCCGTAAACGCACTCATCCAACGCCCTACATTTGAATTTAGTGCGTTCCGCCACGCCACACGCTACGCACTACGCCCCGCGTCTTCGTAAATGAGGCCTAATGTATTGTATTTAGTGTTTAAGCAATCACAAGAGCCTGTTTGACTAGTTGTGAATAATATTTGACGGATGACGATACAAATAGACTTTGACAGTGGGAGTTAGAATAGGCCAGTACATGGACATACCAGGACATGTTCCATCTCAATTAATAAACTTCAATTGATTAATATATCCGAATAGAAATATCTCTAAATATATTGTAATTCAATGGTAAAAAGAATAATGAATCAAAAACTTTTCACTGTTTTATTTAATCCGTCAAATAAAATTATCCACAGCTGGTGAAACAGACCATTTATCTTAGCTGTATTGTGTTTAACATTTAAATAAACACACTTATGCTTTACTGTACGTATCGTTTAAATAATCATTATTATTCAATCAAGTTTTGCTATTTTTTTATACAACTAGATCGGCAAACAAGCGTACGGATCACCTGATGGTAAGCGATTACCGTAGCTTATAGACATCTGCAACACCATAAGCATCGCAAGCGCGTTGCCGAACCCATTCCCAATTCCCCCCAGGAGCTCTGATCACTACTCACCAACAGGAACACAACACTGCTTGAAAACAGTGTTATTTAGCTGTCATCTTCTGTAAGGTCTAGGTACTACCCCAGTCGGGCTGCTCCGTATTTTGAGCAGGAAATTTCCTGCTGTGCCCTACCTCAGATATTGATATTGTACTTAGTCTTTTATTACTTAAGGCTTACAATATTGTAAGTGTATTGGTACAGATATAAAAATCCTTACGACATGTTACAACAGATTGTAACATCATATAAACTGCAACGTCTGCTATGACTTAACTATAAATACAATTTCGCTAACACATCATAAAACGAGACCGGTAAATATTCAGATATCGAAAATCATTGTATATTTAATAAATAACTTAGTGGAAACGAAATAAAGTCCAAAATCCCATAACGAAATGTCGTCGTAAATATGAGCTATCGTATGTGGTAATGGATCGCTGTGAAAGCAAAACACGAGAAATATTCGAGTGAGAATACAATTTGCAAAGAATATTCGCGAATATAGGAAATTTTACCATAAATTACTATGTGAGTTAGCTATTCGGATTTTAAATTAAGGATAACGATTGATATACGAACTCAATTCATAACTTTGTCACTAGAAATATTGCAAATGGAATGATTTGAGTAAAATCACACATAATTTTTTCCAATTTTTGTTTATTTTTATAAAACTAGGTAGGCAAACAGCGTACGGAACGATGGCAAACGATTACCGTTAGCTTAAAGACATCTGCAACACCAGGAGCGTCGCAAGTGCACTGCCGACCCTATTACCAATCCCTCCAGGATCTCTGGTCACCTTACTCACTACAGGAACACAACACTGCTTGAAAGCGGTATTATTTAGCTGTGATCTTCTGTAAGGTCGAGGTACTACCCCAGTCGGGCTGCTCCATATTTTGAGCAGGAAATTTCCTTCTGTGCCTGTGAATGTGATCGATGTGTAATGACTTCTTTTACACAAGTGTAAGTTTGAGAGAATTGTTAAAAAAAGACCGTAGGTATACATCTTCAATCAATCATCATGAATTCAATCAAAAACATACAGTTTTACAATTTTCACTAAAATTACAAAACCAGAGTTAATTTAAACGCAACAGTCGCAAAATCTACTAGTCTAATAAATAAATATGTTATAATATTAACTTGTATGGGTATTTTTTGTATGATTTAAAAAAATCTGTAAGATTTCACAGTATAATTCTCGTGACACTAACAAAATAGTCATAATATCGTAAGTTTTATGCCGCGTTAAATCACGTCAGTACTACGTGCGTTACGTCGTAGAAAAAAGATCAAATCGCAGCGCTTCTTGTCGTTTATAGTTTTAGTGCTTTGCCCTAAATATTATAATATATGCTGTATTCTTTGCCATTTCCATGACCCATGCGTACTTCCAATGCTTAAACTATATCAAATGCATATACATACAATACGTCAAGCTCCTTCGTAAAATACGCTCTATGCAGATTAGTATATACATACTTATGTGACCATAACTATGAACTTATTGCATTGCTTTACATAATGGAATGCGAATGGAAATGCATCTGTGTATGTGAAGTGTTTACCTAACATAAATTTCAATTAACTCACATGTAAGACACACATGTTGCATTAAAAAGCCCGTCATAATATAATTAAAAATGAAATATTCAAATTTGTTTTATCTACTTGGCTAAGTATTATTTTGTTTTTATTTTAGGATTGTAATGTATATTGATAAATTTGTCATCACGCATACACAATGATAAAGTTATGAATCAACATAGAATACATTCGCGATAGATTGTTTAAAACCATTTATAAATAATAAAACTACAAATTCCAACAGTACGCTTACACTTTTTATTTGCATAAACCGCTGAACTATTCCAAACATGCGTGTGGCTATGTTAACTGTAATGTTATGTTATATGTTAACTGTTAAAATAAACGTTACGATTTACTGTACTGATAAAAAGCACAGCATCATGTGAAATGAGATTTTTAGTGTCAGATAAGAAAGCTATAAAAAAATAACGATATATTAAAAAAAATGGAGCAGTCAGAGAAGAAGAAGAACTGGAGAAGTATACTCTGGAGAAGTACCTCAATATTACAGAAGAAAATACTGTTCTCATGTAGTGTTGTGCTTCTGTGGAGAATGAGTTAGGTAGAGCTGATGGAGAGGAACGGTCAGCAACGCTTCTAATAATTCTGGCTTTGCAGACATCTAAAGGTCATAATCTTTGGATGTCTGCAAAGCCAGTATGGTATCCGCTGAAAATTAGGCAGATTGAATACCTGTTTGCCACTTGTAATGACATCCTAAGCCTTATAAAAGTATTGTGAAATAAAGCTATGAAATGAAGTAAGACTGATAACTATGGTTAATTGTCACCTAATATGGAAGTGTTACAAGGCAATATTAAAATATTCTAAGAGATTTTAATAAAAATAGTGCAGGCACACTATAAAATGCCGACCGAAGGTCCAACGACGTTTGAATGTTATAAGACACAAGATATATATTTTTATTTATAAAATATGGCCCTAAACGGAAGTATGCCAGTTCAATAAAACATTTTATATACTATTTGGTAATTTTATTTATTCTTCCTTGCATTGTAAATTGAAGAACAAAGAAATAAAATTATAACTTTTTCTGGAAATCAAAAGTGCACAAAAAAAAAAAGATAAAACAAAACATGATAATTTAAAATGGAATGTTAACACTAAGATACCTTGTTGTCCCAAACAAGTAACAAAAGTAACGAATTGTCTATTGAGATAATTTATTTTGTTTTTCATTCTTTCGGTGTTCCTGCAGTTTATATACAAACTTTGATTCTATTCGCTTCAAGTGAATAGAGACTGATTTTACCTATTCAGTTTAACTTGCATAATTGTGTTTGTCAATTATTTAGGTTATTCATGTTTCTTGCAATCCACTTTTGGAACAGCATTCAGAAAGTCTATTATCTGGCTACTGTTGTCGTAAATCAATTGTTTATTTTGCTTAGGTTGATTGCAATGATAGATTGTTATTGTTTGTTTTGATTGATTTTAGGACAAACGCAATTCGATTAATTCAAATAACACTCAATATAGATATGACACGATAGAGATTTGATCATCGCTGTTATAAAAAATAATTAATAAAAATTAATAAAATTAAAAATAGCCTTGACCACTTTTCGATAGGCAAGTTATCATAGGCATATTTGTTTATAAATTATATTTGATAAAAATTATGTCCCATCGAGTTATCAGATCGGTGAAGGTCGCTCTTCCACGTCTCTTAGACCATGTTAAACAACAATTGTCTCAAAATCAAATAAATGAAATTTTAGAATGTGCGCAATAACGAGACTTCAATAGTTAAATATTTACATAGAATATATTACACAGGAAATTAAACTTAATAAAATACTATCATTAAATACTTTCAAGAAACAAAACCTGGATATGCAGGTAGTGCCATTTTTTTCTTTATCTCTTTCTAACAGTCTGTAGTTAACTTATTAGAAAAAGATACCCGAGAAGAGATTCAGAGAGGGTAGGGAATCGGGGGATAAATTATTTTCTAGCGAAATATATATTTTTGTGAAAATTTACGTAAATATTTAATTTTTCATTTTTAGTTGAGTTATGAATATATAGCGTTTTCTGTATTATGTATGTATGTATATCCCATCTGCGATTATTAATAATTATGAATTTTTCACATGGTTAACTTTTTTTTAAATTTCGTTTGGTGTTTAGTTCCTCCATAAAAGTCTTTGAGACTCTTTAGCTCAGTTAGGCTTAGTATCAACACAATATATCAAATATTGTGAGTCGATACTAAAGTCATCTATACTTATATTATTCTAAAATAAAGATTTATGAAGCGTTTTTTGCTGCTTGAGCTAAGATGTATTTTACAAAAATAATTTTCTGTTTAATTTTCTGTCAGGGTAGAGTTGGTCACACCGAAAAGCCTGATAAATAATCTCAGAGGCAGGGTCGCCATTTTCAAAACACATGGACAACGAAACGTCCTTTGTCATCGTATGCGTCACTTTTGAGACATTCGGAAAAAGACAGATGGATAAAAATGGGCTGGATCGAGGGATTAGAAGTGGCAGGGTGAAAGATTGTTTTTTTTTAGAGGCAAGATCGTTATTGAAGCTCTCTATTGGCGGACGTTTTTTTTACACATTTTCCGAGGAACAAAAGAATCAAGAAAAGTTAACGTGTATAAAATAAAACTAATATATTAAAAATAAAACACAAATTCATTAATTATATCAGTATTAACATACAAATTTAATAATAATACTAAACAAGTATTATACACTACTACTACGTTGGTAAGCGACTAGCACGTTGGCGCAGTTTGTAATTGCCCTGCTTTCTGTTCGGGTTACGGGTTCGCTTCTCGCCTGAGTCTGAGTGTAATATTTGTATTTATATATGTATTTTTTTTAATTTTATTCGGTTTTTAAGCAACCGTTGTGCCGTCTCTAGCGCGTCCTTTACAGCACCCAATTATTCAGTTTCATTTCATACAATGATTTCTTTGACAAGATTTTATGATTTCCTCATGTGTGTGTATGTGTGTGTGTGTGTGTTGTCAAGTTGTGATGATGATGGGGTGTCACTTTCTAAGTCAATATCTAAAGTTCAAATATTTTAATTATTTGTGATCTTTTGTGCTTTTAATCCTTGTATTCCAAAGTGTTATGTACACTTGTAAGTGACATGCAGTGACATGTATATCAGGTACTTTGTTATTATAATTATATTGTTTAATTTTAAATTTTGTATATGTATGTTGTAAGTGTGCTTTGAAATAAATAAACACGAAAATTAAAATAATACGAGTTATTTTCTTGTCAAATTTTGTATACGTTTCTCTGTTACCTTTGAAATAACAAACCGTAAAAAAGTTAAAAAAATTATAGCATTTCAAAACAAACTAAAATTGCAAACATGAAAATGTGACATTACGACGAATACGTAAGTCGGGACTCGATGTAATTGTCCCACCATAAAATATTTTAGTTATGAGCCCAAGAGATTGAGATACGAGAGTATTCATAATGCTACATTTCGTGAAAGTAATTAAAATATACCAAGAAAGAAAATAAAAAATAAAGACTTATAAAAAACTCATAATACCTACGTCTATAAATTGAGAAAATCAACAAAATAGAGAAGGTCCCTGGAGTTATATTGGTACCTATATTTAATTGAGTAATTGCTGTTTGTTTTTGGTCATATAAGTACTTTCGTATTGGTGTTGTCTTAGTAAAATATTTAAAAATAAATATTTATTTTTATCGTATGTATTATATTATTTGTATCTATGTGTGTATACTTTTTTATGTATGTATGCTTTTCAAATTGTAGAATTATGTATTTATCATTTATATCTATTTTTAGTATTTTTTAGTATTTTTATTTTTTATTTTTATTGTACACGCTAATTTTGCGATTATTTTATAATTTTCCTGTGGCAGGACTACTGGAAGAGATTCCATCATGGGATAAGTAGTGCCTTTGTACCAGCATTGTTTTGTGCTATTTGTTGTATATTGTTTTCTAGTGTACAAAAATTGTTAAATAGATAAATAAAATTTAATATTTTATATTGGTATTAGAATGATTGTAGGTAAAAGTTCATAATAAGATAACATAACGGTGGATTTGTTTTTTAAAGAGCCTTAGCTTTACAAGGCTTGCATATTGGAGAAACTGAATTAAACTAGTCTGATGATAATAGAATGGCAAACTAAGTAGTTCTCACTGCTGGCTAAGAGCCTATTCTATTATAAGCAAGTCCTGGCTGTTCTACATAATACTATTAGATTACTATAATAATAAGAGTAACAATCATTATAACAACAATGCACTTCAACATAATTATTAAGTAAATCGAAGTAAGCAATAATACTCTTACTAGGTTTTGAAGTTACGTTTATTACCTACTTTATTTGTTTATAATAGAGTAGTGCTAGTTATATCACTATTCCAATACTCTATATTTGTGTACGTAATATAAGCAAATGAGATATACCTACCTTAATTAATGGAAATATAAGTTGCTCAAATTAAAACACAAGACTTATTCCCGTTTCTATTACTAGTTATTACGATTACATACAGCATAATCTACTATATAAAAATAAGTCGGGTTTTCCTTCCTGACGCTATAACTCCAGAACGCACGAACCGATTTCCACGGTTTTGCATTCGTTGGAAAGGTCTCGGGCTCCGTGAGGTTTATAGCAAAGAAAATTCAGGAAAAATTTCAACAGAAAAGCGGGAAAATCTTTTTTTACAGCCATCCATGAAGCCATCTGGTGGCGAAACGGAGTTCGCTGGGTTTGCTAGTTGTGTAATAAATCCATGTCAAATGTATGGAATACGATTTAGCTAAATCCATCTCAACATACCAATTAAAAAACTCAAATAAACAATAAGAATAAATTATGTGTATAATTCGAAGCAAAATTAAATTCCATTTCAGGGAATACATTAAAAGTTTGGTCACTAACTTGATTTATCGTGGACCATTTGCGCTAAATTCACACTGACTTTGAAAAAAAAGACGCATAAATTAAACCCGTGTTGATAATTATTCTGAAAACGAACTGAAAAGTGTTTCATTGACATGTTTGTCCCTAATGTTAGGGATTGATAAAATCTTTAAAGTGATCCAGTTTGCCCTATTGAAAGCAGTATATTATCATTAAGAGCTAGGGTATATTTATTTAATAATTTTCAGTTTCTAAACGAAGGTTGCTGTGTGGCTACGGCATAGAATTTAGCCTCCCCCTCTCTTCCCGTGGGTGTCGTAAGAGGCGACTAAGGGATAACATAGTTACCACTACCACCTTGGAACTTAAAAAGCCGACCGATGGCGGGATAACCATCCAACTGCTGGCTTTGAAGTACACAGGCTGAAGACGGGCAGCAGCGTCTTCGTTGCGACAAAGCCAGCCCTGCGGTCACCAACCCGCCTGCCCAGCGTGGTGACTATGGGTAAAACACATGAGTTCACGCCATTATTGGCGCGAACTTGTGGAGGCCTATGTCCAGGAGCAGTGGACTGCGATAGGCTGAAATGATGATGATGATGATGATGAAACGAAGGTATAATGAGTTTTATTTTATGTTCTGAAGCGTGTTTGGTGAATAAGTACATAATTATACATGCTTGGTATATAACAAGAAATATGCGTGTTTCAGAAGGAATTTTAAGACATTTGGAAGAAGAATCACAGAAACTTCATTTACCAAGTTATTCCACTATTGATTTTTAAAAATGGAAAAAAAAATCTTTCGATATCGCGAGTCTTTTCTCGCTATTTTTTGCTAACTGTAAGCAGTAGTTGACTTAAACACAGTACTTAAACATTTGCGTAGTTGAGTCGTCCCAGTTTATTTTATAATACCGGTTTAGAAACTAATTAGTAATTATTAAGCATAATTTTGCTCATAATTAAACTATTTAAAACTGTTCAAATACTTCTCTTGTCGATGAATGTGCTTTAATTCCATTTAAAAAAATACATATTGGTCTTGTGATGTTAGAATTATATATTTAAAAAAATCGCAATAATAATGGTATCCAAAATGAAAACAAATTATCATTTTCATTGATTTCAATTATCTTTTCATAAGGTCCTTCAGAATTCATCTAAATGATTATAATACATTAAAGGCGCGATAATAATTAAATAGATGCTCATTTGAAGGTAAGAGAAAAGCCCTCTTTTCATCTGTCTGGATAGCGACCTAGAAACTTTAGAAATGCATTTTGCATTCCGTGCCACCGTTTTCCCATTTATTGCACTCGTTAAAAGTATTATTATTCTCTTTAATGCCTTGTTTTGTGCGTAATTAGAAGCGTGTCTAGTTTTAAAGGGTCGGTAATGAAAATTTAATGAGAAAATCAAACGTCTGCGTCTGTTTTTAAATCTTAAATTGTCTTTTGTTGAATTTTAACTAGCTTTTTAGTGTTTTCCAGTATTTTTCGATGTTCGTCTGATTGATTTTTGGTTCTGGTACAAAGTTTCCCAGTTAGTATGCTATTTACGCATAAAGATTTTTATTAGACTATCTATAGTCTGCTGTGTGGTTACAGCAGTAAAGAATATAGCCTTAGCTTAGCTTTCTTCCCGTGGATGTCGTAAGAGGCGACTTAGGCCTCATTTACGGAGACGCGGCGCGTCACGCGTTGCGATAGGCTGCGCGGCCCGCACTAAATTCAAATGTAGGGCGTTGGATGAGTGCGTATTCGGAGAAGCGATTTTACACGCGTACATTATACACATTTCATATGTACATATTTACATATATACATATTTCACATGCGCGACGCCACGCCACACAGTTCACATATACCACATAGTTCCACTACCACCTTGGAACTTAAAAAGCCGACCGATGGCGGGATATCCATCCAACTGCTGCCTAACAAACACACAGGCCGAAGACGGGCAGCAGCGTCTTCGGTGCGACAAAGCCAGCCCTGCGGTCACCAACCTGCCCAGCGTGGTGACTATGGTCAAAACACATGGGAGACTTGGGAGGCCTATGTCCAGCAGTGGACTACGATAGGCTGAAGTGATCTATAGTCAATTTTTTTGGTCTAACCAGATATACGGCCCCCGAGATTACCAGATAAAGTGGATGAATTTGTTAATTTTTAGAATATTATTTCCGATCCCGTTACTCATTATCTGTGAACACTGGTATTGTCTAAAGCAAGAATATTCAAATCATCACCTCTACAATATAACTATAGATTGGTCGATAAACCGATTGTGATATATTTAATTAAGGTTATATAAATTCTATTTAATCGAATTCTTGTGGAAATGTTGTCAGTATAAGTCTGTTGTTATATTACCGAAAAACTTAATTGTTTTAGCTCATTTACTGATTCCTAAATACTTTTTTAACCACGAGTATTTCGCGTTACTATTCTTTTTACTCCTTACTTTTGTCTCGTATTTTCACTGATTTTTTTTTGTTGCTAAGTAATTGATACCGGTTTTTGACTATTACTTTTTAAATGCAATTTGACATTATTATAGCAACAATGGCACAATTATTGCTGTCACTAGTCTTGAAAATCACTAAAACTATACCATTAATTTAATGTTGTGTACGTTGTTATATAATAACTTGATATAATAAAACAGAATGAAAAATTAAAATAACGACTTAATTGCAAAAAGGCTTACTGAAATATATACGTATATATATATATATATATATATATATATATACGTAGTCATTGTTGTCTGAAAATAAACTCAGTGGTTGTTTGATTAACATCAGTCTGTCTGATAGGTAATTTGAACTTTCGATCTGGCATCAAATTATAAGAAAAAAAATTTCAATTTAAAAACAGAAAAAAGTAAACATGGATTCCAATTTTATCTTGCTTACATATAATTTTATCTGTTATTTTTTACATTTCTTATTTATAGTACATACCTATATTTAATTTTGTATTTTCAATAAAATCTTTTGTTTGAAGTAGCCAAAAATGTTTTAGTGAAATTTAGGCACAAAGATATACAGATACAAAGATATATTTAGAATTCGTGACGAATATTTCTGCCGTTTAGTGTTTAGGCTCTGGCTCTTAAGGCTGTTTACCTGACATGAGACGGAGCAAGTGTGTCAACGCAGATTGCGTCCCATAAAAGCGCCCGTCCCCTTTCCAAGGAATCCAACGTCAAGCCATCACGTCTCTTGCCATCATCGCGAGTAATTCCAGTTTATAAGAGAGGTTTTATAAGATGTTTTTAATTCATTAGAATTATATGTTTTTTTTAAATTAAATTTATGAATAGAAGAATCTGATTAACGATGTTTTGTTTTAGAATGCCCGTAATTTACATTTAAATTGAAAGATATGTCATCTAATCTAGTCTATAAAATAACTACTCTGCACTGTCCTAAACAGTATGTAAATATCTTACCAGCAATCCCTCTTGTCCCTTGAAGAACAACCATTGAAGCTTAATTACACAGTATTACAGTACATCACTAGGTACGATTAAACGAATTTAATAATAATGTTTAATACAACAAAATTTAAGCACATGACAAACATTTGTATTGGCCATACAGATACTCGCCGTGGTCTGGGTGTTTGTGCAGTGGCGTAGCGTATGGGGGGCGGTGGGGGCGGTCCGCCCCGGGCGGCACTTTTTAGGGGGCGGCAAAATTTAACAATAAATAATAAAAATATTTTTTTATTTTTTATTTTTTTAAATAAAAATATTTGAACCATTATATATCATTTTTATCGGAATTACACATTCGGACCGATTGAAAGGATCACGGAATTTTTCTTTACTTATTTTGTGACGAAGTTGGTGAATCCCTTTTATTTTTTAGCGACTGGCAACGTCTATGCTTGTGGGAATTTCCCTTTTGTGACTTACTTAGTCATAAACGGGAGTTAGTCTTACCTATGGATGAACGAGCTTAGCTCGGTTTTTTGGAAATTTTATTTACATCCCAATTACATACTTATGAAATATCAATAATATTTTTCGATCTTACCGACATAAAAATAATAAAAAAAATTGAATGGTTATTCAGATAAAAAAACACGAGTGCAATTAGAAAAAAAAAGGGAAAAAGATAATCGATCTGGTGACATGTGGATTTGGACCGGGGGCATATAGTTTGTGAAAACACGGGTAAAACGACATTTTCTAAAAATGAATCCTAGCTAGATCATCATACTGATGTTTGCCGTGGACTGGCTGTTTGTGCAGTCCTTGTGGGTCTCCCCACCGTGCCTCGGAGAGCACGTTAAGCCGTCGGTCGCGGTTGTTATCATGTACACCTGATAGCGATCGTTACTCATAGTAGGGAAATGGGAATATATCCGCCAAACCGCATTGGAGCAGCGTGGTGGATTAAGCTCTGATCCTTCTCCTACATGGGGAAGAGGACTGTGCCCAACAGTGGGATATTACAGGCTGAAGTGAATCCTAGCTAGATCAATTTGTCGCCCCCGAAACCCCCTGCATACTAAATTACATGTAAGGGACAACTTTATAAACTTTTGAAGTGAAACTTCTTTGGGCGCATGAGGGGTAAAATTTGAACGACCGGTAACGCGACAGCGTCAGGGACAGTAAGTACTTGGATGGGTGACCGCCTGGGACCACCGTTCGATCGTTTTTTTAAATTAGTTATTTGAATCACTTTTTTTTAAATTAGTTTGCCAAAGAAGTTTCACTTCTGACATGTGTACTTTGTAGACATTCAATGTGTTTGTTTTTCTTTTTAAATTACTTTTTTTGTTTAATTATTTTGCCAAAGAAGTTTCACTTCTGACATGTTTTGTACGCTCGCAATTTTTTATTTCAAATATAACCTGTAACAGTACAAAATAAAGATGACTTTTCTTGCCGAAAATTTCTCTATATGTATACATATATATATGTATATATAATGTATGTAATGTACTACTCTGTCAAGAAAGTACCGGGGAAAGATCAAAATATCACATCAATATAAAACCTGTTTGTTATTCATCCTTTATTTTATCACCTTCAAAGTATGCTCCGTCAGAAATTACTTACGCTAACGAATAATTCAATCATCAAAACATTTTTTAAATGCTGTTTCCGGAATTAAGTTCTGTTCTCGCCGCGAAATCTCCTTTATGTCTTCTACCGATTGAAAACGGGTGCCACGAAGTGGTAGCTTGAGTTTAGGAAAAAGAAAAAAGTCGGCTGGAGCCATATCTGGTGAACATGGTGGTTGCTCGATGGTATTTGTTGAGTGTTTGGTCAAAAATTCGTTCACAGTGATGGCCTTGTGCGAAAGCGCATTATCGTGGTGCAAAATCCAAGAATTTTCTTTCCACAAATTGGCCTTTTTCGTCGAATTTGCTTTCTTAAACGCCGCATAACGCTCAAATCTACGAATTCCGAGTGCACAACACCGCGATAGTCAAAGAAAACACTCAACATGACTTGGACTTTTGAACGAGTTTGGCGTGGATTGTTTGGGTTCGGTTCAGTTGGAAGTCGCCACTCCGAAGCTTGTTGACTAGTTTGCATGTCAAACTCGTAAACCCACGTCTCGTCACCAGTAACAATGCGTTTCATAAATGTTGGGTCGGAATTGACTCGTTCTAGCATGTCCCCAGCGCCTCTAATGCGATTGAGTTTTTGGAGAAAATTCAGCTCTTTGGGACTAGCCGAGCGGCAACATGTTTCATACCCAAATGATTTGTTGAGTGTTTGGTCAAAAATTCGTTCACAGTGATGGCCTTGTGCGAAAGCGCATTATCGTGGTGCAAAATCCAAGAATTTTCTTTCCACAAATTGGCCTTTTTCGTCGAATTTGCTTTCTTAAACGCCGCATAACGCTCAAATCGACGAATTCCGAGTGCACAACACCGCGATAGTCAAAGAAAACACTCAACATGACTTGGACTTTTGAACGAGTTTGGCGTGGATTGTTTGGGTTCGGTTCAGTTGGAAGTCGCCACTCCGAAGCTTGTTGACTAGTTTGCATGTCAAACTCGTAAACCCACGTCTCGTCACCAGTAACAATGCGTTTCATTTTTTTTTTTTTTTTTTTTATGTTACTAAGTCGACAAACAAGCGTACGGCTCACCTGATGGTAAGTGACTACCGTAGCCTATAGACGCCTGCAACACCAGAAGCGTCGCAAGCGCGTTGCCGACCCTATCCCCAATCCCCCCAGGAGCTCTGGTCACCTTACTCACCAACAGGAACACAATACTGCTTGAAAACAGTATTATTTAGCTGTGGTCTTCTGTAAGGTCGAGGTACTTCCCCAGTCGGGCTGCTCCATATTTTGAGCAGGAAATTTCCTGCTGTGCCCTACCTCAGTTATAAATGTTGGGTCGGAATTGACTCGTTCTAGCATGTCCCCAGCGCCTCTAATGCGATTGAGTTTTTGGAGAAAATTCAGCTCTTTGGGACTAGCCGAGCGGCAACATGTTTCATACCCAAATGATTAGTTCAAATGGTACGGATCGACTCGTGAGATACAGAAATTTCGGTGGCCATCTATCTCAAAGTTCAATGAGGATTTTCAGTCACTGTTTCCTTCACTTTTGCGATGTTAAAGTTACAGACGTTGATGCCTACCCGAGCGAGGCAAATCTTCCATCACATCTCGACCACTTTTGACATTTTTGTACCACGCATAAGTACCTACGAGTTTTTGATAAAGTCAATTCACCGTAAGCCTTCTGTAACATTTTCATTGACTCGGAACACAAAATTCCATTGGCGATGCAAAATTTAAGACAAACTCTTTGTTCGATTTGTTTGTCCATTATGAAATCCGCAATACACACTAGATATGATATAACTAAAAACAGCACAGTATTTAATATAAATAACAGATGCAACTCAAACTCCGCGCCAAAATGGAAAACAGTTGCGCCATACTAACAACAAAAAAAAATAATTTGAAACCATAAACAAATAATCCATTCCCGATACTTTTTTGACTGAATGTATAGTATACATTAAATTGAAATACCTAAATAAGAGGGCGGCAAAAATTTTTTCCGCCCCGGGCGGCCGACAACCACGCTACGCCACTGTGTTTGTGCAGTCCTTGTGGGTCTCCCCACCGCGCCTCGGAGAGCACGTTAAGCCCTCGGTTCCGGTTGTTATCACGTCCACCTGGTAGCGATCGTTACTCATATTTGGGAATATATCCGCCAACCCACATTGGAGCAGCGTGGTGGATTAAGCTCTGATCCTTCTCCTACATGGGGAAAGAGGCCTATGCCCAGCAGTGGGATATTACAGGCTGAAGTGTATAATCGCATTAATAGATCCTGCTAGTAATAGTTAATTAAATAAATTAACAGACGTTTTGTTATATACATAAATTGTATGAAATTTATTATATTTAATCTGAGGTCCCTCAACCGTTCTCTCGCTTCGATATATTTCGCTCCAATTAGTGATTAGTTGAGCGCTGACGTCGAAATAATTGAGTTAATTCAACAGAAAGAGCCAAGTTCGTGGTGATGTTGAATTTGTTTTCGAAGATACGAAATTTAATGCTAAATTAATTTATAACTGATCGTTTTATAAATAACTCATTAACGATCTTTGATTTTAGAGATTCGAAATTTAATCTTAGTAATAAGTAACTTAAATTCTATAAATATAATAACTTTAATAGTACCTACAAGTTTTTAGATTAAAAGCAATATGTATCCATAGTTTCTTGGTGAACTTGGTAAGAGCTAAGCTAAGCCTTAAATATGCTACTGTCTAAAAGAATGGAAGGATTCCTCTCTATGTTAAAGGTGAAAAAAAAAACGTTAAAAAAAGGAAAAATCTCGATTTTCAGTTAATTAATCTACTCGTAAGAATTGACAATAAATAAATAAATATAGTTATCATACAAGTACACGGTCTAAGAAACCTTTCCCCTGTGTTATAGGTTTTTTTTATGTTACTAAGTCGACAAACAAGCGTACGGCTCACCTTATGGTAAGACCGTAGCCTATAGACGCCTGCAACACCAGAAGCGTCGCAAGCGCGTTGCCGACCCTATCCCCAGTCCCCCCAGGAGCTCTGGTCACCTTACTCACCAACAGGAAAATAATACTGCTTGAAAACAGTATTATTTAGCTGTAGTCTTCTGTAAGGTCGAGGTACTACCCCAGACGGGCTGCTCCATATTTTGAGCAGGAAATTTCCTGCTATGCCCTACCTCAGTTAAATAATTAGTAGTAGTAGTAGTAGTAGTTAATTAATCTACTCGTAAGAATTGACAATAAATAAATAAATATAGTTATCATACAAGTACACGGTCTAAGAAACCTTTCCGCTGTGTTTTAGGTAACAGCTGACTGGTATATGTATATAATTGTATAATATATATGTATATATACGTAATAAATATAATAATATATGTAAAAAATTGGTCAAAAGATTCTCCTACTTGCCATTGATTTTTTTTCTAAATAATCCCAGAGGCAGGGCCAAAAAAACTCTCTGAATTTATTAAGTCTTTTCTCAGGTTATTATAATCATAATTTACAATAAAATGCCGCGGTCAGTCAAGCGGATGTTAGAACAGGCGTCTCTGGTGCGCGGTCAAACATGTCGTGACCACTGACATAATAAAATCAATTTCTCAAGCCTGAAACTTTATCAACTATTGTTTTTACATATGTTAATCAAAATTATAATAGTCAGTCAACGTCCTATGGGGACACAGCTGGTCAGTCAGCTGTAATGTACGTAACGAGGTCTATAAGGGTGCAATTCGTTTATTAAGCGTGAAATTTTTTTAGTAACTACTACAGACTATTAATAAATAAAATGGGTCACTGAATAAGAAATGAAATTTTTTTTGCTCTCTATGGACGCTACACGCGGCATCTCGTCTTTTTAACCGACTTCCAAAAAAGGAGGAGGTTCTCAATTCGACACGTATGTTTTTTTTTAATGTATGTTAGCTCAGAACTTCTGGGTGGACCGATTTCGATCAATTTTGTTTTAATTGAAAGGTGTTGCGTGTCATGTGGTCCCATTTTAATTTAATTGAGATCTGGCAAGTACTTTTAGAGTTATATCTAATAATGCGTATTTACGTGACTACTTTTTCGTCGACCTACGTTATATTATACCGCATAACTTTTTACTCAGTGTACCGATTTCGATGATTCTTACTTTAATCGAAAGCTAATACTTGTCTTGTAGTCTTGTTTAAATTAGATCGAAAACTGATTACAACTTTTTGAGTAATCTTAGCGCGTATTTACTTGATTATTTCGTCTTATTACGTTGTATTACTTGTCGATGTAATTGAAGTCGGTTTTTTTTTCGTTTGCGAGCAAACACAATAATATTTATAATTTACTTAAAATAATATTATCAGAATCATTTGAAGTACGATATCTATTTTAATAAGACACTTCCGTGTCGCAGTTGTGCCTAAAAATCCCAGAAATAAAATTCTTTGTAATACAACAGTGTTCTCAACGAACGCAGGTGATACACAGGTAAGAACTCATTGATTTATTTTTAAACATTTTTAACTCATATATTTATTTATTTCATGCAGGATACAAAATACTAACAATTTATAAATTATGATCAAATAATTCCTCATCTGAATCTTCAATGTCACTAATCTCATTATCGTGATCTGACACGTCAAGATCAGATGTTTCAGACTGCGAATCTAAAAAATAAATAAATTCATAAAAAATTTTTTGTGATTGTTTAATTTGGATAAAAAATACCTATATTTGTATACCTATATTTTTGACTGACCATTTTATTTATTAACTAGCTTCTGCGCGCGACTTCGTCGGCGTGGACTCCGCTCCTGTTGGTCTTAGCGTGATGATATATAGCCTATAGCCTTCCTCGATAAATGGACTATCTAACACTGAAATATTTTTTTTAAATCGGACCAGTAGATCCTAAGATTAGCGCGTTCAAACAAACAAACAAACAAACAAACAAACAATCAAACAAACAAACTCTTCAGCTTTATTATATTAGTATAGATAATATAGTCTATAGTAGCTATATTACTAAAAAAATTTCACGCTTAATAAACGAATTGCACCCTTATAGACCTCGTTACGTACATTACAGCTGACTGACCAGCTGTGTCGCCATAGGACGTTGACTGACTATCATAATTTTGATTAACATATCGATGCCTCCTAAGTATACTGAGTCAACTCTACTTCTAATAAATAATCATTTTGAATTAAATATATTGATAGCCTTCAACAGTGTTAAATAAAATTTATATTATTTTATTAATTTATGAGATATTGTAGATACATTAGTGTACGTCGACTATTTGTTTCTTAAAAATGGATCAACTACCACTTATATTTTTATACGTCGTATGATTGAATTTACGTTTTGCGTAAACATTATTTAGTAAGTGCAGTAAAATTTATTTTCACATACTTAATAATTTTTTATGTGTTACAATTTCTCTGATATACATTATTTTTATTAAAATATTAAAAGTTGACTCACTATACATGGACATAATTTCAAAAATAATCAATCCTTATATTGGATCAAGTGTATTACAAAATAGGTAAAGTAATTAAAAAATCCTTACATTGTTCAAAACTTTAATTTTTATTAAAGATATCACAAAAAGGAATTAGTAACCTTAAAGGGGGTGATAGACGTACGAACTTAAAGTACGCGGTTTTTAAGCTCGCGAACTTACTCGGCTCGACGTCGGTGACACACGTGAAGCTTACTCATTCTGTATTGCGATGTCGTCGACAGCAGAAGCTTTGTGTTATTGAGAAATTGTATCGTATTACATTTTAAAAACATTCATTTTGAGAAATTTCTCAATCAAAATTAACAAAAACTACAAATACCTACGCTACAAGCGTTGCGCGTCCACTGACTGGCGAAACAAAATTGTGTTTTTTCGCAAACGAAAAAAAAAATCGACTTCAATTACATCGACAAGTAACACATAGACGAAAAAATACTCGTAGTCAAGTAAATACGCGTTATCAAAGTTCACTTTAAAAAAGTACTTATTATATCTCGATCATATTTAAATGGGACGACATGACAAGTTTACTACTCCATTAGCTATTGATTTATACAACAAACATCAAAATTGGTGCACCCAGCAAAGAATTATAAGGTATAATACAACGTAGGGTGACGAAAACACAGTCAAGTAAAACGCATTATTGGATAAAACTTAAAAAGTACATGTAAAATCTCGATTAAATTTAAATGGAACCACATGACAAACATAATATTTTGACTAAAATAAGAATCATTAAAGTCGTACACCCTGAAAAGTGCATAACTTTTAGTATAAGACAACGTAATTCGACGAAAAAATAGTCAAGTAAATACCCATTATTAGATACAACTTGAAAAGTACTTGTAAGATATAAATTAAATCTAAATGAGAACACATGCCACGTACCATCTTTCGATTAAATTAAAAAATATCAAAATCGATTCACCCAGTCAAAAGTTCTGAGTTAACATACATAAAAATAAAAAATTATATAAAATACAATCGGATTGAGAACCTCCTCCTTTTTTGGAAGTCGGTCAAAAGTGGCGGCTCGCGGCTCGCAGTGCTGCCACACGTACGAGCGGAGGCGGGTTACGAGCAAAATTTCAAACTTGTCGGATCGCCAACGAACTTACTCGGCGGTTTTAAAGTACGCGTACTTAGGGTGACACACAGGCGAAAAAGCTCGTCGAGCCACAAGTTCGCGTACTTACTCGCACGTCTATCACCCCTTTAACACAACTTTCAAATTTTCATAAAATTAACAATACTAGAAATAGGGAAACAAAAATAAAAAGTATTTACTGTTTCAATTGCACATTGCCTTTTAAAAAAAAATATTAATTGCTTGAAACCACAATTATTTATAAACAATACTAATAATGAAAATAACCACACATCACTATCACAATCATTTTTTAATTTTAATTTTTTTTTCAGACAATGCCTATGTACTATTTCTTCAAATGCCTTTATCTCTACTCGCTTATATCCACACTACATTTATTTAAAAAAAATTAGTGATCGTTTCTAGACCGTGTAATAAAGGTTTCTGCGAAGTTACAACAAAATGTAATGTTGTGGAGCAGAGATTTTTAATTATATACATTTGAAGAAATAGTACATAGGCATTGTCTTTGAAAAAAAATTGAAGTGGTTGAGTATCTCCTTTGAAATTTTTATGATCGTTTTTAGACCGTTAAATAAAGGTTTCTGCGAAGTAACAACAAAATGTAGTGTTGTGGGGCAGAGATATAGACATTTGAAGAAATAGTACATAGGCATTGTCTTAGAAAAAAAATTAAAATTAAAAAAAAATTGAAGTGGTCGAGTATCCCCTTTGAAATTTTTATGATCGTTTTTACACAGTGTAATAGAGGTTTCTCCGAAGTAACAACAAAATGTAGTGTTGTGGGGCGGAAATATAGACATTTGAAGAAATAGTACATAGGCATTGTCTTAGAAAAAAAATTAAAATTAAAAAAAAATTGAAGTGGTCGAGTATCCCCTTTGAAATTTTTATGATCGTTTTTACACAGTGTAATAGAGGTTTCTCCGAAGTAACAACAAAATGTAGTGTTGTGGGGCGGAAATATAGACATTTGAAGAAATAGTACATAGGCATTGTCTTACAAAAAAAAAACATTGAAGGGGTTGCGTATCCCCTTTGAAATTTTTATGATCGTTTTTAGGCAATAAAAGAAAGGTTTCTGTGAAGTTACAATAAAATGTAGTGTTGTTGAGCAGAGATATAGACATTTGAAGAAATAGTACATATGCAGTGTCTTTGAAAAAAAAATAAGAAAAATTGAAGGGGTTGCGTATCCCCTTTGAAATTTCTATGATCGTTTCTAGGCAATAAAAAAAGGATTCTGCGAAGTTGCAATAAAATGTAGTGCTGTCGAGCAGAGATATAGACATTTGGAGAGATAGTACATAGGCATTGTCTTAGAAAAAAATTAAAATAAAAAATAAATTGAAGGGGTTGAGTATCCCCTTTGAAATTTTATTGATCGTTTCTAGACCGTGTAATAAAGGTTTCTGCGAAGTGACAATAAAATGTAGTGTTGTAGAGCAGAGATATATACATTTGAAGAAATAGTACATAGACATTGTCTTTGAAAAAAAATTAAAAAAAAAATTTGAAGGGGTTGTTGAAATTTTATTGATCGTTTCTAGACCGTGTAATAAAGGTTTCTGCGAAGTTACAACAAAATGAAATATTGTGGAGCAGAGATATAGACATTTGAAGAAATAGTACATAGGCATTTCCTTTGAAAAAAAAATTGAAAAAAAAAATTAGTGGTTAATTTTTTTTTTTTTAACCTTTCCTGTTATCATAAATGACCTTTGTTTTAAATTTTAACCTTGTTTCATGCTTAGAAACAGATTTTTTAGCTTTTACACTGAATCAACCTCCTTTTTTGTTTTTTTAAATTAAAAAAAAATAGAAGGGGTATTTACCCTTTGGATTTTTTACCATAGTTAGATGATATAAAGATACTAATTTGTGTAAAGTTACAAATTAATCTGTTGCTTAGAAGCTGATAAGGAAGCAGATATATAAAAAGTGGCTGCTAGTTTCAGCGTCATTCTCATTATATAAATTAATAACTCTTCTAGATCTTAGTACCCATTCCTACTTTCTATTCAATTATAGCTTTAAATTTAAATAAAAGCAATACAAATGAATATTTAAGTAGGTAACGATATCAAAAAGTACGCAATCAACTCCACAGTCCGCGACGAATCGACGACGAATACTGAGCCAGTTGAAACTTGCACCAAAATTGCCGCGTTCGCGTCTCGCGTATACTGGTATCGTGTACTTGACTCAGTGTACTATGTGTAAAATAAATTAACTATGTATTTGATCCAGTGTACGCCATTTTTTCTTCGTTATTTATAGGGATAAAATTTTTATTTTAACACAGGTAGAAAGGAAATGAAGTAAATATTATTAATATCTTAAAAAATGAAATTATCGAAATTTGTTAGTTGACTCAGTATACTTAGGAGGCATCGATATGTAAAAACAATAGTTGATAAAGTTTCAGCCTTAAGAAATTGATTTTATCATGTCGGTGGTCACGACATGTTTGACCGCGCACCAGAGACGCCTGTTCTAACATCCGCTTGACTGACCGCGGCATTTTATTGTAAATTATGATTATAATAACCTGAGAAAAGACCAGGCTTAATAAATTCAGAGAGTTTTTTTGGCCCTGCCTCTGGGTATAAAATCTGTGAAGTCCATCTGCTGTTTAAAGTTAGTTCTCATAATAAAAAACTTTTTTTCATTCCCATATTGACCCAAAATCTTATACTTTTATCTCGATTATGACTCAAATTTTTGTCCATTACTTATCTTGTGATGAGCGGTAAGTAATAAAAAAGTCGTAAAACAAACTTTAATAATAACGCTATTTTATGATTCATGAGAAGAGAAAAAGACATCAATAAAGAAATAAGAACAAATAATAATTACACATTAAATCGAAATTGTTATACAGAAGATGCTTTTGTCTGTTTATTCTATCGTAAATTAGGATTGTACTTTAGTGTTTCGACGACTTTCCCCTTGAGTATGTATTTGACTGAGTACATTATTGTATCTATAAATCTATATATGTGTTAGACTGTTAGTGCTATGTATATTTATCAAAATTTAGTTATATTATAGCTTAGCTCTGCTGTGTGGCTACGGTAGTAAAAAGAGGTACAAAGTTTATGCTTCACGTATTAATATATATTTTTATTTTTATTATTAATATAGTAAAATTATAAAGTTTATTTGAATTATTTAAAGTCGTATTTTGTAATTGTGACATTTCAGCAAATAACTAATTCATAATAAGCTTGTAGTGTCGCCGAAGACTTGTCTTCTAAGCGGGTATTGATTCTACTCAACATGCGTATTAACTTAAGGTTACACTGCTTATTAATAGTGAAGTCAATTTGTGCCTATAAAAAATAAGAAATCATTATTTATAAAACTTTCTTCAACATATTACATTGAAATTCTGGCCTCTAAACTAGAAAATCCCGTTAATTAGTTGCCAAGAACAGACTAATATAAGTGCGTGTTTGTTTGTGCGTGATTGTTTGATTATGTGTGTGTGTGTTTTGCGCACGCACGCTTGCGTGTGTGTGGAACGATTTGAAAAACGATATACTCGGCAATAATAGTTTGATAGGTATATGTTTATAATTTTTTTCAGCGTTGTCATATCTGAAGCTTCTTAACTTTTTTCAAGACACTTTTTATTCCGTGCCTGTATAACATGTGTGTGACTTATAACGAGCTACCGAGGTGTTACATAGGAAGTAATGAAATGACGAACACGCGATCGTTCATGTTTGCCGCTTGATTGCATCACGCTAAACGCTGAGTGTAAATTGTTGCTAATTTGAGAACAATCACGACGAATTTAGTAGCAGTGTTTCACTAATTATTGAGGTAGTACAGCAGAAAATATCTTGCTCAATATTTACTAGCCCAACTAGGGAAGTAACTTACTTGGTTGCAGATAAATGATACTAATTTCAATTTGTGTTGTGTTCCTGTGGCGAGTAAGGTAGAGCGTAGTGTTGCCAGTAAGGCAGAGCTCCCGGGAAGTACATATCGGAGCTAATAAATGCTCCTAGTATTGCAGGCGTCCATGGCCTACAGTATCTCGACGGTGCCGTAGAATAACGTACTATCTGCAAAATAGTCATTTTACAGTAGAGCCGTTCAAAGTTTTCAATTGTTATATTTCGGAAACGGAAAAACCTGGCGCTTTTATACTTTGGAAAAATTTACATTAAGCCTGTGATTATCTATCAGTATTATTAATTATTTTGAAACAGTTTTATTTAGAAAGATAGTAGGGTCGATGTTTATATATAACGTTTTATAATGGACTTGTTGCTGTCACATTTACACATGTGACGTTATTCACCGGAGGCTCTAAGGATCCAGATGCAAATGGAACGTTTTTTTATGAAACTTAAGCTAGTTATTTCGTCCTATATGCATATTCCAGATTTATTTTGAGCAGTCATTTTCGTAAGTAGCGTGTCATAAATAGTATTTATTATTTTTTTGTATAAAATCGATTAAAAATAAAACATTTTAAAAACAAATTCAGTCCTTTATTTTAAAAGTACCAAATTTATAATAATTAAACATAAAAAATATCTTCACTTCTTTAAATCAATCAACGTTTCTTAAACTCACTTAAAATACTAAAATTATCAGTCTCCAACATCACATTTTATTCTTTCTTTGTATTTATTATAATTAGTACCGGTTAACACCAGCAGCGACCACCGGCTATTACGGGGCACTCTGAATACCCGCTTGATGAAATCTACTCTCCAACCTACGCTATACTATGTGGCTCTGAGCAGTTCCAACTGGAACTCCGAAACCGATTCTATTCGCTGGCGACGTGGACGAGATGACCGACAACATGGTGAAGATGGTGTGTACACTGGGTTGCAAACACTTTCCGCCGAGGTAGTCAAAGAAGCAGTCTAAACTTTCTCCCGAAGCCTTGGATCTGATGCGGCGCAGGTGCGAGTTGCCCGCTGCCCAAGCAGCTTCGCCAGAACAGAAAGCTTAGTCTAAGAGGATACGGAAACTTGTACGCCGAGACCTCCGCTGCTCAAATACGAGAGAGATCTCTGATTGAGCAGAATAGAAATATAAACTTTTTAACGCCGTCATCCACCGAGGTACCACGCGGGAGGCGTTGTCCAGGAGTATGATGGTGCTTCTTTAAGAGAGGCGACAAGTCTTTGTTGAATAATCACAGACCAATCTCACTTTTGAGCCACGTCTAAAAGCTGTTTTCAAGGGTTGTTACGAATCGTCTCGCCAGAAGACTCGACGAATTCCATCCACCGGAGCAGGCTGATCATTTTCCTCCGGCGCGGCGTGTGGTAAGACAGGGAGATGTAATATCACCGAAACTGTTTACCAATGCGCTGGAGGATGTCTTTAAGACCTTGGATTGAGAGGAACGAGGCATCAACGTCAACGGCGAATTCATCTCGCACCTTCGTTTTACCGACGATTTCGTAATCTTTGTGGAGACGTCGGATGAGCTAGGCCGAATGTTGGCCGGCCTAAACGAGTCCTCCCGACGAGTCGGTCTCGGTATGAACTTAGATAAAACGAAAGTTATGTTTAACAACCAAGTGATACCGAGACCGGTATCGGTTGACGGTATCCTTTTCGAAGTTGTTCAGGATTATGTCTACCTTGGCCACACCATTCAACCAGGTCGAAACAACTCGAGAAGGAGGCTGATAGGATGGTTTGTTTGGGCTGGGCGGCGTTTTGCAGGCTTCGTCGAGTCTTGCCTTCGAAGATTCCACAATGCTTGAAGACAAAAGTCTTCGAGCAATGCGTCCTGGTTGTGTTGACATACGGAGCCGAGACATGAACACTGATGGACTGATCTACTAGTTTAAAGTCGCTCAACGTGCAATGGAAGGGGCTATGCTTGGGGTTTCTTTCAAAGATAGGATTAGAAATGAGACTATCCGTGAGCGAAAGTAATCGACATAGCCCACAGAATTAGCAAGTTTAAGTGGCAGTGGGCTGGTCATCTGTGTCGCAGGACCGATGGCTGTTGGAGCAGACGGGTCCTGGAGTGGAGACCGCGTCTTGGCAAACGCAGTGTGGGACGTCCTATGGCCCGTTGGACCGACGATCTACGTAAGATTGCCGGTGTAGTCTTCATGGAGGATTGCGGAAAACCGGGATGTCTGGCGCAAACTTGGGGAGGGTATGTCCAGCAGTGAACTACAATAGGCTGAACTGACTGACTAATACGTCTTTTAGCTCTAAATCAATGTTTTCTGAACCCGGATGTAATGGTGATGATGATGGGCTTACAGGTGTCTTTGAAACTAAAAAAATAATATAAAATATAAAAATTACAAAAATGAAAGAAAACAATTTTATTTAAATACGAATAAATTGATAATTTAATTAGGAAAAAGCAATTTAAACCAAATTACAGTATTTTTCTGGAAGAAAAAACGTACCAATGTTACATATTACATCAGTTTTCCGCAAAAGAACGTTCTATCTTCACATATTACATCAGGATTTCCGCAAAAGAACGTTCTGTCTTCACATATGTCATTAAGATTTCCGCAAAAGAACGTTCTATCTTCACATATAACTCAAAAACGTCAGAATATGTCCGTGATAAAACGACATATCACTACTTGTAACTCATACTTTAATATCAACAAATTAAGTTTTCCATTAGTAGTCAAAGATGTCTTTTACAATTTAATTTAATTTGCAAGAGCATTTTTGTAAGAAACAATGTAAAGACTAATCTCCATTAAATAACGTCACATATGAATATGAAACGCGAAGTTTGGCGTTAGTTATGTAAATTAAAATAAACCACCATAGAATATAAAACAATCGTTAAAATGCAATTTTGTGATACATATTAATAAGGAATAAGATTAACTTACCGTGATAATTCGAAATTTCCTTGTTATAACCAGATATCTTTCCACTATCAAATTCTTCTTCCGAATTTTTACAGTTGTTTTTCACCAAATCAAGGATTTTATTAGATCTGTTATTATATTTGGACATGTTTTAGTACTAATTATGAATACTATTTAAGAAAAATAACTTTATCATCGTTGAATGCGGTAACTCGTGCGCACAAGCTCGTTTTCCACTCAACAACGTAACAAGTGACTTTGGCACAGCCAACGCGTGCTACCCCCGGACGCGAGCTCCGTCACATATGCATCTAGTTCGTTATAATACGGAGACACAAACACATGGGACGTTGTTCGCCTCAGAATCTCAGAAACTATTGGTCGTAAAATTATTTTTTTTGCATGTATAGATAGATCTTCGACTCCTGAAGTAAATTATTAAATAAAATTGATTTCGTACTATATTCACATGTAACGTTATTCTACGGCACCGTCGATCTATTTGCCACTCGGATTTTCAAGATTAAAGATATTTTATTCTATTGAGGATAAAGGTTGGAGCTTAACGCTGCTCTACTGCTAATTGGTCGAAGTAAAAATTGCGATGATAATCGGATTTTTTGCAGGTTTCAAGCATACATGTTTTTACCACACTTATGTTACTTCATTTAGATGTAGATAGTTTACAGCTTATAATAACTATGTGTGTATTACACAAATACAAAACTAAAAAGCTAATAACATGTTATCATATATAGAAATGCACTTAAAGTGATTTTGTAAGCCTAAGCTTTACAATTCATTAGCCTAAGCAAATGAATTGTCGGAGGCTAATACTGTATGTTCAGGTAGCTTATATTGTGAAGACGCGTCTAATTTCAGGCAAATAAAAACACTTATGTTAACAATATTAAGGTGAACAAGCTGAATCTTGCAATATATCTTTAAAAATAATTACTTTTATTTTCAAAATATAGTAAGCTTGGATTGACCAGTACATTTATATTTGTCCTCCTGTGGTCCTCCTATATGTGTGGACCATTGCCCGACATTGAAAGTCTTCTTGTCTTGTATAAATAAACCAGGCTGAAAATAAAATATGAATAAAAAAATATAGTTTATTTTTATTGTTTCCACTTCGTAATTTGAAATTACGAACAATGCGAATTGTGTTTGTATTCTTTCTGGAGACGTATTTCGTAGCGGGACCTTAACTTGTGTACATTTTTATTATCATTGTTTGAGCATGCATGAACGTATAAATTAAATTCTACCGGAATATTGTAATTTTATTCATTACCAAGAGTTGTGTTTTAAATGATATTCACGAAAAGTAATATCACATTTTTGTTTACGCAAATGTAAACATCGTACGAGAGTGGGAATGTTTCTGAAGATATTCTGAAATATTTTTATTTGCCAATCCTTCTCTTTCATCGAAGTCGTTTATATCCTGCAATGGGATAATATTGTAAATATATATAGGGATAGTATGTCGCGCAGACGTGACTCAACAGATTTAAAAGGCAATGCTGATGAAAACTTTTTTTTTTATAAATAAAACTCATTGAAATAAATTAACGCAAATATTCATACAATGGTTTTCAAAATTTAGAACATTACATCCCACCGCGTCTTCTATCTCACCTCGTATGTAAATTAAATTGTGTTGAGACTCTCGCGTTGCCTTGCTTGGTTCTTTATACATGTAGCCATGGTAGACTTTGAAATAAAAACATCTTAAAGTCCTTATTTACTAAGCTTCTTCTTCTATTGATAAGTAGGTATGTAGCGAGAACTAGCAAGAGAGCTAGTATTTTTTAAAAAAATGTACTTAAAATAATGTACTAAATTAATATAAACAAAGATGTATACTATCACAAACATAACAGAAAATAGTCATATAACTTTTCATTCAGACGAGATTAGAAGATAAAGATAGTAAAATATTTTTCAGGCAGTACCTACGTTAACTTGACATGACAGTACAAAATCGTTCTAATTAGTCACTTCAGTAAACAATTTGATGAATATCTGCTCGTTGCTATTAATATGGGATAAACGAATGAAGATTCAATAATGATATCAATAATTGACAAGGAAAAAGAGGAACAAAATTATTACATTTTTATTATCATCTTATAAATGACAGCCCGGAACAGTTTTTACTTCGTTTATTTTAGTAGGAATCAAGGGTTCTATTAAAAAAGTGTTTTTATATCTACGTCATAGAGATTTTTCTTGTTTCTTGTGAGCTCGTGGTTGAATTGAGGGTTTAGTGATCCTTCTTCTATTTCATTCTTTACGTTAATTGACGCAATAACATAGAATAGCGTGTAGGTGTAATTACTATTTAATTTTAGTCCATGTCATTGCAGTGTGTCGCTGACGTAGGGTAATGAATTATATAAGAAGTTATAAGGGGTCGCCAATCACGTAAGGCTTTAAAGGGGTTCGATAAAACTTCATGAAATATCACAAGAAGGTGGGGAGGAGGGAGGGGGATCTGTTAAATACATTACGTGATTAAAGGGCGACCCCTGAGCGCGATGAACGTTTGTTTACATACTACTGTGTCAAACTAGCGTGTGGTCCATTTTATGGTAGGTGTTTACCGTAGTAATTCCAGGAGCATAACAAACACCTTTGCCTACTAGGCTCTGGATATCTAAGTCGTCATATGAATGCAAGACTACTTGAGTTGAGCTTTTCCCCAATAGGGTTGCTCCAAATCTTAAACAAGATATTTTTCAGATGTACTTTACAAAAAAAAAATTACTAACTTTATTATATAGAACTCATTTATTATGATCATGTTGTTGCTGTAAGTGTAAAACAAATTTTTGTGATACTGAACTTATGCAAAATATCATTCCTTCGTTAAGTCTATTTATTTATTTATTTACAGACATACCGACAGCATTACAAACATTACATTATAATAAATTATTCTAATTATTCTCTAATAAGTTGATGGGTAATTGGACTGGAATTAAATTTATGTATCTCAATTATTTGTAAAATTTTGTTTAATTAGTGGACTTGGCAGACCCACAAAAACAGACACCCAAACTGGACAGAAATATTTGTACAAATACAAATATCCATTCCGAGCGGGAATCAAACCTGCGAACCGCCGATTGTTAGACGCGTACATGGCACACGTACCACTACAAAAGAGCGGTTGTCCATTGAGGTTAGTAAAATGTTTAAAGGTTAAAGTTCAAAGAGTTTTTTTGGTAACTATAGACAAGCAATTTCTTAATAAACATTATTAAAAAAAAAACTGTGTGGTTTTATGAAATCACCGGTAAAAGTGAAAAAAAATTCACATTATAGACATTTAACTAAATTTTTTTGGAATAATATTCCATTAAGGGTATGAAAATCGCTTTATTAATCTTACCGCGCGGCCGACCGTCGCGCGACATGTAACACACAGACGAAAACGTTTGAGACGATGTAATAAAAGTTTCACTTTAATAATTTTGCAGATAGCACTCAGCTTCTGATTGAGTTTCTAGATTCGATTTATTCACAACAGACTATTTATATACATAAAATACTTCAATAATGTGGAGTTTATGTTATTGGGTTTATATTAGAAATCAATATATATTTTTTTAATTTTCAAAAACAAAAACTATTCAAAATCAACGCCAGATACTTGACTATGCTGTGGGTCTAAATGATGTCAACTTTGTCTAAAGGTATGCACGAACTTGCGACTGTAACTTATATTTTCTTCATATTTGTTTTGAACGATATATTACGTGTATTTACGCTTGTAAGACTGTAAGTGTAACTGCATTTACTTGTGTAAAAATACAGTATTATATTCGCTTTCATATTACACACAACACAAACACTCACAACAAGCACAAAACATACATTCAGTGTGTGTGTGTGTGTTACGAAACTTGAATAAGCAATTATATTTTCAATAATGGTTAATTGTTTTTATAAAATCTTATTTACGTAAATTTCTATTAAATCCTCCCAAGGCAGCATTTTATAAATCAGAATGGTAATTTTACGGAAAAATCAAATTATCATCAATTCATGTAGGATTTGTAATAACTTTTACACCGTCATCCTGCGATAGTATTTTATTGTTTAGGACAACTTTCCACATCAATTCAGAATGCAGATAACATAGATAATAATACACTAAAGAACCGAAAACTCAACGGTTACTCTTTTGGAAACTGTCAGAATTATAAATTTAAATAGATGCATGAAAGGAAATGTCGGTAAAACAAAGAATAATGACCGTTTTTATTATTATTTTATGGTATATTTTTCAGTCGTAATTGTAATCGCCATAATAATTATAAATATGACTTAAAATTAAAAAAAGTGGTCATTGGTAACCGTTAAAATTTTTAATGATATTATAAAATATAATGTCTTTTTTAGCATCTCGTAATGATAATATGTACTAATATTTATAGTTTAGGTCAGAAGTTGTTTAATCGGATCACACAATATTACTAAAACTAACAATACAATAATTATAAAAGAAATCGAACAATACTCGTATTTAAAAATAACTGCTAACAATTGTACATACGCGTAGCTGCAGTCTAAACAAATAGTTGCTAGTACGAGTATGCGTTAGACCTAAATGTTCAGTTTCAAATTGATTCCGCCTCTCGAGGGGCTCAATCAAGCGATTCAATTACAGAACGGTTAAGGCATGCCGTCTATGTTTCTGTCGAGATTGGATTGAATAAGTTAGATACAGAGTTTGACTTTTAATTTACGGCCGTGAAGACAAATAGGTTAATTAATGTTATTATGGTCGAAGATTAATTCACCACGCTGCTTTGCATCTCGTATTTATAATAACAACCGAAACCGACAGCTTAACGTGTTCTCCGAGGCACCACGGGGATACCCACACGAATTGTTACATAGACTGGAAATAATTATTTGCTATACGATTAATGATAATAAGATTTAATGCTTACAAAAAAAAATGTCTTACAATTTTTGTAGCCTATTGACAATGATTTTTAAAAAAAAGCAATAACAGGAGCATTGAAGCATTCTCCAAGTGTTAAGGGTTCTTTACATACCACAGGAACATAACATTACTAATACAGTATAATTTTGCTGTGGTCTTCTTTAAGGTTGAGGTACCTCCCCAGTCGGGCTACTAAAAATTTTGAGGAGGATATTTCCCGCTATGCTCCTCAACAAAATACACATATTCATATACAAACATACAAAACAAAACCATACGAAGCCAAAATGCAATAATACATTGATGTTTTCGAGTCCAATCCCCGCTTGAAGCGGATATTTGTGTTTGTGCAAATATTTATTTCTGGATTCGGTGTTAATAATCCTCCCAAAGTGCTTCGCAGAGCTCGAAAAGCCTTCGGGTTTTTTCGTCGCATTAGAAACTGAAGTAGTTGGATTGGGCAATATTATCAACGGTAAAATTCACGGTTCAGTAGTTCTCGTGGAGAAGTGAGTATATATTACAAATACCAATGTACTGACGGGGATTAGCCCGATATTCTAGGAGAGGTTACAAGTACTATTTTACTCACTTTGCCGTTGATTGTTTTAATTAAATCCAGTGAAGCAATCATTTTGAAATCTTATTTTATATGGTAGTTACACGTATAAAATGTCCATATTATTGATTGCAATTAACAATACTTCATGATAGTAAGTTCTTATTAATTGCTGTTGTTATTTATTATCAGTGTCGTAGACATTGGCTATAAATACTGTTTTTATATCGCGTGTCAGAAAGGCATTTGACATCGATGGATACAAAGTCCAAGTATTTATAAAATACTAATAGCTCTATGAGAACAACTGTATTTTACCAGTAAAAAACCTCTTTGATAGTAAGACAGCATATATCTTCTTTCTTAAATCTGTGGGAAATATACTATTGTACACAATAAACATATAACAAAAAACCTGTGTGGTTTTATGAAACCACGGTAAAAGTGAAACTTTTTTCATGTTATAGACATTTAACTAAAAAATTTTGAAATAATATTCCATTAAGGGTATAAAAATCTTACCGCGTGGCCGACCGTCACGCAACATGCAACACACAGACGAAAAAGTTTGATACGATGCAATGTAATAAAAGTTTCACTTTAAAAAAAATAAGAATATAACTATGTGAAAAGATATAACTGTCACCAGAACGTGGAGCGTCTTATCGTGACATGCTGAAAGGTCAAATACGCATCTATATTATTTCTCTATCCACTCCCTTCGTTGACTTGCTGACTTATCACATAATATGTCTATTTTCTAATAATATAGTTTGGGTAAAGATAGTTTAATGAAAATGAAAATGAAAATTTAATATTAAAATTAATATTATATAATATTATAATACTAAGCTATCGCGACTTATGTAACAATTATGTAAGTTTTAAGCCGTTTTTTATAATTCACCTTAAATTTAGTGGATAGAAAACATCGATAAGAAGAAAGCTGATTTCGGGATAAGCTGTAAGTAGCTTTCGTGGCGATTAAACTCAAAGCTTTCTCCACTTTTATTGTTTTCGGTAAAGCCGCTTGGAACAGTGCTTTCAATGTAAACCGACGAACGTTTCTAACACTTAAGACTATATTTTTATATTGTAGTACAGAAACTAGACGCGTAAGACTTTTCGAAGAATTAAATAACCCTTTGAAAAATTATGATGTTTTTTTAGTTCAAATTGAAAATTCTGACATTGAGTAAGACATAACTGTAATAATCAAACAAACATTCTGATATAAAAAAATGCGTGCGTACAAAGTACACATGTCAGAAGTGAAACTTCTTTGGCAAAATAATAAAAAAATATATTAAAAAAACTAATTAAGAAAAAAACGAATAAAAAAAAAAACAACGTCACGCGGTGTTCCCAGGCCTAAAGAGGTTTCACTTCAAACATTAAAATCAAATTAAATTATTCTAACATTTGGTATGTTCTAACAATAAAATCGGACATTAGAATAAGTAATACGAGTATTCTATGTATATCGACTATCGTTAATGCGTCGGACAATAACATTAATAGAGATTGCATGTTATAGTACCATGATTATCCCAGTGGGAGTTGAGGGGAGTAAAACTAATACCGTGTTTCAGAGGCCCAGCAGGTATCTAAGTTAAGTTATCAATGCGATCACTTACTCATTTATACTTTGGACAAACAGAACGTACTCAGTACGTACTAGGGCTGTTTACTAACGTTGCGCTAAAATATCGTTTAGTATCTTATTAAGTTATTATATTTTAGAACATTTTTATATCTTTTCCCTCTCATGTTAATAATAATTACATGTGGTAAGCTAAAACCGTCAATATTTTATATTATATACCTTACTGTGGTAGGCACCCATTTCTATGATTGCTATACTTACCTGCAGCCAGGTTACTGACTGGCTGAGGTTACTGGTAGTAGAGGTTGTTTTTATAAATTCACAGCATTGAATTCAGCCTATAAAAAATTATTTCATCTAATTAACAGATGAGGGAATATTTTGCTAATCCTGGATCTTAGACCATATCGTCATTTCATTCAGATCGTCCGTCATTAGGATGAAATATGTTTATATACCCTTTCTTCTGTCCATATCTTTCAAAACGTAAATAGCTTGAAATTGATAGATACATAATAAGTATTATTACGCGATCGTAAAACGATTTTGATATAGTAGTAAAATTCCCTGACTTTGTATAAAAGTTATATATTTCCACGCTGTTTAATTGACACAAGTTCAGTTCAATTCATACTAGAAGAAATGTTATACTAGAAATTTGATACTATTTTAGCCATTTTTAGTACTAAAAAAAGTTTTTAAGAATAATATAACGAAAGCATTGGCGTGCGTGTGTAAGTCGCTTAAATATTGTTTCAAGGTGATCGCCTCATGAAACAATCTTGTATAAGTACTATTCAATCCTAGTTGAAGGTTATATCAGGCTGTATAGGCAGATTAAATAATCACGTCTTATCGTATTTACCTATATGTATTTATTTATTAATTATTGTTATTTCTATTTAACTATTTTTTTTTGTGTAAGTGTATTCTATTTTATTATATATACATAATTATATATTATTCATATATTCGTATTTATTATTCATATTTATCTAAACGATCACTATGTAGAATATTTCTTTAATTCAAATTTTTCTCTAGCTTAACATAAATATTTTATTTTACGTCAACTGTTTCAATAAACTGAATTTGATTTTAATAAAAACATTTTCATGTAAAATAAAACAAAGTTGAGACATCTGGTATAATATTTGTTCGATGTTATTATAAAGTTTTTTTTTTTAGAAGTAAAATAACGAGAAATAACTGAGAAATGGCAATTCTAGTTTTAACATTATTTTTCTATTTAAAAATGTCTTTTTTAAGATTGCGATGCTGGAGAAGATTACACCAAGAGCGCTGCGCTGTTCCTATTTCATTACTTGTAGTGTTTATAAAATATGTAATACTTATTCTTTCATAGAATACTTAAGGTTAGGTAACACAGTCACACGTATAAGCTATTTGCAAGACATGTATATATATATTTTTACATGTTTTGTGCTGTACATAGGAAGTACATGTATACACTAGCTATAGGACATACTCGTAACGAAAAAAAAAAACAATCTTAGTCCATTAAAGAGTATGGCTTTGTCCAGCTGTGGGATACTTTACTATTACTATTACTTACTATACTATTTTAGATTAATAATGGTATTGCGTCGATTGGTATCAAATTATACAGTATGCAATTTGACCAAATATAAAAAAGGTGTGTGTGCGATTCACACACGATAGAAGTGAAACTTCTATGGCAAAATAATTTAAAATTAGCGGCTTGCAGCGCGGCCCGGCCGCAGCGCGGCTCGTCCTTCCCTGTCTTTTTGCCGTTGCATCCGGTTTGAAATCACAACGATTCTAAAGAAGTTTCACTTCAATAAAAGATAGCATCGAACGCAAAACGAAAGAAGTCGCGTTGGATTCTCTAGCTTAAGTAAGAATGATCCGAACACAGTTGTTTAGTTATGAAATTTAAATTGCAAAAGCTAATTATGTTCCATCTCCCTCGGCATAATTATACATTCTGCTACGTCACTAATGACACGAGAATTTTAATGTTTTGTCCTCATGAACCTTTATGTTTCATTTACTCGAGATCTTAAAACACGATATTAAACAATTGTGACTTCTTTTTATCGTTGTAGAATTTTCGAACACTTATAAAAAGTCTGTTTACAGTTATTTTTCTTGAGACAAATATTTATCTTTGGTCTAAATGTTTGCTTTTGAGGGTTGTAACGTAACAAATAAACACAATTCAGTTCTAATTTATTAGTGCCATAAATTTTAAGATAACAAACGCATAAATTGAAATGTGAGTTGACACGTAAACATAAAACAGTCAAGTTAATGTACAAAAATGGCTCAAATCCATTAGGGACTCAAATTTTAAGTTGTACTTAAGAATAGAAATTTATTGGCTGGGAACTCAAACAGTTTGGCTGTTCTGTTGAAATATTAGACGATAAATTTTATATTCGAGACAAGCTTTAAAATTTTGTGTTGACAGATTCGATAAAACGATGATAAGGAAACGTTCTAAGGGCCAGTTTCCACTGATTGAAATAATCGCGATGAGTTCGATGAAAACTCGGTTTACGCGTTTAACAGAGTTAGAGCTGGAAATTGCATTTCACCAACATAAACTGGACGCAGTTAGAGAATAACTGAGTTTCAATTCTAAACGACCGATTTTTGGCGTTTAGTGGTGTAAACACGTTTTGTCTAGTGCTTCTAACGGTCTAACCTATTAAAAACAAATCTTGTCAAGTTGTCATATGAGATTTTCTGATACACGAGGTTATAGTAGTGTATCTCTTTTTCATGATTCCTTGAGGTATGGGGATGGTTGTTACGGAGAGAAATTTTAAAGGAAAATTGCCTGGAAAAAAGTCTTAAAACAACACTTTGCTGTATTCCCGTACAAATGATTCGTAATAATAATTAAACGAAAGCCAAGATTAGAATCGAATTATAAATTCAATTAAGCAAAACATAGCTTTATCAAACAGTGGAACTCGACCCTAAGGGTTCGAGACTCGGGTAAGCATGTGAGTGGGTTTTTTTTGCTGTAATTACAGGACGCCAGAGTTGCCATCACAAAGTTTTAGGTTACCGTGTTTCGGAATAAAAATTACAAAATTGACGTGTATTTACTTTACATTAACACATAAGGTTAAAAATGACAATAATCGGTTAAATAACTTCCTTTTGAAATCGGTTGAATAATACATTATTCTTCACAACCGTCATACAAATTTATCGTAACTAACATTTTTTCTCTTCGGCTCTATTCAATGTATATTGGTTTTTTTTCTTATATTGTTTATCTTTTGTTGTGTTTTGTTTAATTGAATTACGCAATTTCCTTTGGATCGGATAAAAGTGCTTACAGCCAGTAAAGCTCAATTTATTGAGGAAGTAATAATTTTATTCCTTGTTTTTTGTAATAATTTTATTCCTTGGTTTTGTGTTGCACTATAATGACTTATAAACTATCGATTAAATTATTAGGAAGAAACAATTACACATTGAATTGCCGTATTTTTGAACACGGCAATGAACCAAAGATATCCGAATTTCCCTGTAATACGGGAATTGCCGAGTGGATGGCATCACTGCAGGGCGCGTTGGTAGACGTATGAGAGTGGGGGAAAAACAGACGCGAGATTTGAATAAATACGATGGGGAGTGGGAATTGGGGAGTCAGTTCGACAGTCAGCATTCGATTTTGAATTGGAAGAGAGTATTGAGGTAGAGGGCCTCCGCGGCCGCCGCGGCCTCTTGGCTGGCGAAAGCTATGGAATTTCTGATTTAGATTAAACATAAAATACCTAAAAAGTATTTTTAGGTTTGAATCAGAGATTTCATTAGCGTAAGCCGGCTGAGTGTGGCTAATGTCGCTTCAGTGTAGATCGCGAAATAGTTTTAATTTATTTTTTTTTACTGATTATTATTAAGTGCAATTCTTTATTATAAAATTTTAATTGTAATCCGCTAATTAAACTCAGTGAAACCTGTGTACAGTCTGCAGTCAAGCGCTCCTGATTGGTTCGAATGCATTATTTTTCTTTTTATTTTTGCATGTCTAATAATTTCACAATTTTGATACACTTTGAACACCAATTAGTGTAGATTTAAAATGTTGCATGTTGTTTTCCTGCATGTTGTGTTTTTGTTACTAATTTTTATAACTTTTACGGAGATTTTTAATAAAAGATATCTAATGAATTATTAGCTAGGTTCACATCGATACTATTAATTATTGATTAATTACTGAATGAAATTATTATGAAAAGGTTTACATTGTTACTATTAATTATCGATTGATTATTGAATAAGATTATTATGAAATAAGCCTTATGACCATAATTATATTGAATTTAACTGATTAAATGAAACCTAGCTTAAGTAAATGAACACAATATGATGTTGATATAACGAAACAAAATTACATTCGTTTAACTTTAAATTATATATTGAATGATTTTTGGTTAAAACTATCATATTAGATACGGTTATAGTAAGGGTTAAATAGAATTTCGTTAGGGTGGATTTGAATAATGAAATGAAACTTTACTGTGTTGGTTAATGAAGTTATTACGTGTCTACATTAATACTATTAATTATTGATTGAATATTGAATGAAATTATTATGAAATAAGCCTTATGACCATAATTATATTGAATTTAACTGATAAAAGGAAATCTAGCTTAAGTAAATAATCACAATATGATGTTGATAGAATGAAACTAAATTATATTCGTTTGACTTTAAAGTACATATATAAATTGAATGAATCTTTGGTTAAAACTATCATATTAGATATTAAGGGTTAAATAGAATTTCGTTAGGGTGTATTTGAATAATGAAATGAACTTCTACTGTGTTGTTTAATGAAGTTTCACTTTGGAAGTAGATAGAGTAGTGGATATTTCTATAATATGACCTATAAACTAACTAATGATTAGTTGTCGTATCTTATTGAATATTCTCTACATATAAATATGCTTCTATTGTATGTATATGTATGTATGTATATATATATATATATATATATATATATGTGTATTTGGCTTCATTTTGACATTACACAAACTCTGGTAGTTCTAAACATTAATTTAAGAACTTGTAGGTTTTAAATTATGTTGGAACGAGGTAACACAGGTGGTTTGTAGTCTGGAATGTGTTCAAGGATACTTTTAGCTCTTGAATACATTCTAAGATGAGGTAATTATACACTGAACCTTGACATTACACAAATTATTGTAGTTTTGAACATTGATCTAAGAATTTATGTTCTTAAATGAGTGTCAAAATGAGGTATCTGGTAAACTGGAGTGTCGCATTTTCACGATGACTTTCATTGAACTATATAAACTATGTTAAGGTGAATCCATAAATGTTTGTATTCGCCAGTGTTTTATTATAGGTTTTCCCTATAAGGCTAGGCCTGTCTAAGCCACAGTTCATCGCGTCATCTATGCTAGGTAGATCCTAACCTTGGCCTATCTAGTAGAGAAAGTTGCGTGTACTTCCTACCAACCTCTGCGTTTGTATTTGCCTAACTGAACTATGTTCTTGGTAAATACTATACGTACGTTTCCTTATCTATGATAAGAGTTCCTCATCTTTGATGAGAGACATTGGACAAACTCCACCAAACACCTAGTGTATGGTAGTTGTTTGAACTGCAACAAAGGTTAGTAATTTATATTTGGACAGTGGTATGAAGTTCTATTTTAGACTAATAGAGAAACATATTCACTTTTCCAATTAATTTATTGCTAATTTTTGTGGACGGTCTCTGTTAAGTCCTAAATGCGGATTTACTGAGATTTAAGCCAAGCCTTAATCAAGCCCTCTTGTGTTTTTCAAACATACAAACATTGATGGATTATAAAACCTATTAAATATACATTCTCTTTTCATTGTGAAAATGAGATACTCTCAGAGATTCTGATTGAGTAAATGAATATGTTATATTTTAATTGTTTTATTTATCTCTCGACACTTCCATGTCCTGAATAAATCCAATCAATTCCTGAGAGAGCCTGAAATATTCAAATGTTTAACAACTTAATTACTGGTTCAATGTTTCAATTGAACAACCTATTCTGGTTAATGAATGCTGTTTCATGTGAATGCTGTTAGTCATGCAAGGACAAACCTACACAATACACCTACTCTACATGTTGGTCTTATACCTTTAATTATTCTAAATTTCCTTATAGGACACTCGAAAGGTTGCGTTGTCGCCAGTCGCCAGTCGCCGACGACCCATCTCACAATGGTGGCGAGGCTTGACAATATAGCTGACTATAGACCCGTAACTCAGTAGGTCTTTCCTATGGGAACTTACACTACACAATCCAATTGTGGCAAAAGTAGTAGGTTTCGTGATCGAATTTCAAAGTAGTCGTGTGACCGAAGTTCCCGTATGGGCTAGTAAGCACACAATGAAAAGATCAGTAGACACGATCTCCTTTTGTTCACGTGGAACACATCTTAATACCATGTCTGATTACAGCTTGGTAATTACATCAACTCTAGTAATTCACTGGTTATGTCTATATGACGTCCCAAGGGATTACTCAAATACAGTCATTGCATGATTGTGCTGCAGCGGTATGAAACAAGCATTTGTTAGACAGGATATATTTCCGTCTAACTTACTGTAGAAAATTGGGTACTCTCATTTCCTACCTACTACCTTTCTTTTGATTTGGATAGCACCAACGTTGTGCCTAATTTAATTTAGAGCCTTCAGCACGGTGTGGATCGGTTAGGGTCGGAGGGGAAAGGAGGTTGCGACCCTCGGGTTCAATTGAACCCGGCCTTTTAATTCCCTAATACCTATAAACCCTATCCTAACAGATTAACACATACAAACAAACACTACACATTATTTTTCACAATTATCTGAGATAATTTATTAACTGAATAAATTATTTCAAGATAATTAATAACTATATAATATGTATTTAATCATTATTTCAAGTACTTATATATTTTTATTTATTTCATTTGTTTAAAGTTATTAGAATCTATCTATTATATCAGGTTTGAACTGAAATACATGTAAAAGAAATTTAGACACTATTCAATTAATCAATGTCATTATAGAATATCCTATATATAATTATTTAACTTTATCTCTATTTTAGCAATCTAGATTCACTAAAAATATTAGCAATTATAATTTACACATTCTTAAGGAGACGTCAGATATTTAGTTAAACAGTAGGTGATAGTTATTTCTAAATAAATAAGTCTATTACTATTTATTCTTAACGGTTCTAATTTACTAAATTTTATTAATTCCTAATTAATTTACTAATAAGGTGTTATAAAGTTTAATATCTTTCTTTCCTTTTAATAGTATTCCAGGAGTTAGTTATCTATAGCATTTATATCACTGGTAAGTGTAAATATCTTTCAATTAAATTTTAGGATAGATTAATTTCAGTAATTTAATGTCATTGTGCAGAGATGTTATTTTAAATTAATGGCTAGGTAGGATGTTAGTTAGAGTTTATATAGAAATCAAGGCTTCTAATAACATATACTATGTCTTTCCTTCGGCATACCATAAAAGGAACTGAAGTTACTCTGAAACAAAAATCAAACACAACGTAGAGTCCTTCCTTTATACTAGACGATCACAATTATAAGGCCAAAGACATTTAATGTCCTCTTAAGCTTAATATTAGCTTGTAACGCCACTACCATGATAGTGTTACAAATTGGTCCACGTGACCAGGATATGATAATGGGTCTTAGGTTATCCATAGGAGATCATTACAAAATGGTGACGTGACTAAGATTATCATAAATATGGTGAATAGTTATCATTCCATAGGTATAGTTACAATTGCTGCCGTGATGATAAGGATATCTAAGTATATCCAATATGGAGATCATTCCAATATAGTATCATTACAAAATGGTGCCGTGACCAGGATCTTACAATATTATAATTTGTGGTGTCTCATCACACCCCATAGCATAGTATAGAACGGTGCAAAATGGTGCCGTGACCAGGATATTTATGGTTGCACAATTGCCGGAGTAAGCGAGTATCTTAGAAGCTTTAAAGTAACTTTTCAAAGCATTTACAGTGAATAAATGTAATGCCAGTGATAAAATGATAATAGTTGCACGATTGTACTGATAGATAACAAGAATATACATGTACCAATTGATTGCATTTTGAAGAAGACACAAAGCATATTAGTTAACAATTCTTTAAAGTTCATTTTACACAAAATAAGCTAAACCTATTAAATTTATATTATGTAAGCACATTAACTTGTTTTAGACAATCTAAAAATGGATCTATAGGTATATAGCATCTTGGCGCAGTTAGAATTACAGTTAGGTACATAAATCTAAATAAATCTGTTTTAAGAGTAATATTGAAGAGATGTTTAATACTTAAAAGTTGCATTAAGTTCCTCAGTAATAAGTTTTAAATGGTCAGACCATAACAGCCTACTGTCTCATGTATTATTACTAATGATGAATAGTTACATATTTAAATAATTATTTATTTATGAAATTACATGAAAGTATCTACCTACGCAACATTGCTGAATTTGTCTAGTAGAATATTGAAGTGAGTCTTAAGCACATCTAATTATTATCTGATTATTATTATAGTATCGTCATTCAGTAGACATTGCTAGGATAGTTAATAAAATTTAGATTGTATTAATTAAATATTGTTAGGGAATTTTTAAATAAAAGCCTGCAGTAAATTTTAATATTACTTACAGATACAAATTATTCTAGGTTATGTACAATTTAAACTTATTTTGTCACAGTTAGTCACTGACGCTGAAGTAATTTCCTTCTTTGTTGAAATTGGTCCCAATAGTTATGCGTTGAACATCCTTAAGGGCTGGCTAGATGTACGTGGATGTTAGGCTGAAATGGTAGTATTCAATAGTATTAAAAATATGCACACATAATGTGAAGATAGTATAATATTATAGTTAGTGCAAATTGGAAATTAATTATAATATTAACTAACTGTGGAATTAACTTTTATTCATTTATTTACAAAGACTGTACAGGAAAAATTATGTATTTTGGTATATTTATTCATTTTAATGTTAGATTTTAGAAATAATTAAGTGTAGCCATTGCCATCATAGCAAATTATACTTAGTTTAAATAACAGATTTTAAAGTATAGAAAATTCAGTGCATTTTAGTCATGTGTGCGAGAATGTACTGGTTAAATAGAAATTGAATTAGGTTATGAAGGTAACAGGGTTATTTTGACTTTGAATTTTAGGAATGGACTGGAACTGTTTAAGATAATTTTATTTATAAAAAAGAGTATAGCTTACCGAATGACATAGCATTCATAAGAACTATAAAACCAATTCATGAATCCTTGGAGCTTGGTACTTATAAGTTGTCTGTTAAATGAAATAGAATTTGTCCTTTTATTTCAATAAACGTTCTTCGTAGGTATCTTTTAGTCACAATAGTTTAATAGGTTAGGTTGTAAACATGGCACTCTTATTCAGACTCTTTATGTATACTGCAATTCTATTCTAATAAACTAAAGAACCGATATACTTGTTTATGAAAAAATCAATTATCAGTTGTCTAAAAGGGTTCATACAGAATTACAGAACTACTTAAAATCAAAAATATGTGTTTGTGACCATAGATTATACACTTTTAACTAGTTTGTGACATTAGAAATTGCGTTCTAAAAACAACTACAATAAAATCTTTTGAAAAATTCTTGTTTTTTTTAAATATTAATAAGACATTACTGGAAAAAAATTTAGAACATTTTTTTTTATGAACATTATTATTACAAATTTATTTATTTTAATTTATTATTATTTTGTTAGCTTTCCTCGAATTTTGAACTGTCAATTGTCAAAGGGAGGAAACTTTTATTTCAAATTTGAATTGAATAATGAATAGAATTTTGTATTAACCTTGTTAACTACTAGTATTTATATCAGAGGATGTGTGGTTTTAAAAGTATTTTGATTGAATGAGTGTCTTGGAGCATTGGTTATTCAAATTATTCATAGTAGGTATCACGGAAAGTCGAATATCAGTAGATAACATTACTAAAATACCACCAACATTTTAAAATGCTAAAATTGAAAAAATGTACAACTACGTATGTTCTATTGTTTTATTAAGCTAACCGTAATAAAAACTGGCCGGGTCAGGCCTAAGGAATGTTCTCTGTATCCAAAATTTCTTAATATTGCTGGGTAGGATATAAAAAAAAAAAAAAAAAAATTTCTTAATATTGCTGGGTAGGATAAAAACTATAGCATTTTAAACATCTGCATTGACCTTTTTGCTCAGGTAGCTGAGGTTACAGCGAGACGGAGTAAAAATGCGCAAGTTATAAGTCAGACAAAATTGTTTAATAATATTTACCAGAAAGAATTTGAAATTGAATATAAAATTTAAAATATAGTTTGGGAATTGATTATTGCATAAACATTAGTTGATGTATGATACATAGATTATACACTCACACTAGCTATAGATAAGCAACTCAAGATTTACAAGAACAGTTTACGGGACCCAGCTACTAGATGGCATGTTACTAGTTTCTCATTGGACCCATCGATGGCATAATTTATTTAAAATATATTTTATTTGAGGATTTTGTGATTATTGAAAAATCACAAATTGACCATTTATTTAATCAACTTGTCGTTTAATAATTTAATAATTTGATATATTTTTACAATAAAAGACACATGCTTTATTTATTAGATTTTGTCTCGCCGCTAACCTATATGTTGCGCGAGAGACGAGGCGTTGGCGAGATTTGATTTCGTGCACCGCCATCTGTTATTGACTTTAGGTACTAGGTTTTGGCACTAGCATTTAAATTTAGGGGTATTGACCAAAAGACGGCACTAGTTTCCATACATTTCTTTTTTCTAATTAATGTACTACAGTTGCAAGCCCCTGGTATGATATTAAGTATTATGGTAATTCATTCTTACATAGAAACTAATAGATATTTTTACAACTCTATGGTGATTAATTAAGAGTAATGTAGTAATTGAATATCAACTAAAATTGTAGTAGGATTGGTAGCGACATCTGGTGGACAAACGTGAATTAATATCGAGTGGCTTACAGAGGTTATGGTTGGTTGTGCTATGTGTTCGTAGATGGCGCTGACAATGATTTTACTATAAAATTTTCGTAAAAGGATTTAAAATGTTCATATCGGTAACGCCATCTGTTGAGAGTGAGCGGTATTGAAAGGTTGGTTTTGAAGTAGAAGTGGCACAATATTGAGTGGAGATTTGGAAGTGTTTATTGTGAAACAAAGATGGCGTGGTTGTGATCTTATAAATTGTATACAATGGTTCAGTGGATAAGGGTATTGAATGTCATATGCAAGGTAGTGAGTTCAATCCGAGTGAATTGAATTTCAATTAAAAATATATACTGTAGTATTTATTATAATAAAGACGATTAGGGATAGTATGAATTTGGCAGTTAACATTTATGAGGATTTGAGATTTTTTCTAATTATTATGATTTCACTGTGATAGTTTTATTATTCTTTTGTTGATGGATGCATTGTTTGGTGTGAATGGAATTGAATTGATGTTTGATAAGAATGTTATCAATGAATACTAGAGAAGAAATGAAGTTGTCATATTTCATTTGAAAGTATGATAGTTGAAATATAATTAAACTTGTAAACATTTAATATTTTAAAATTAAAACTAAGTTTTAATATTGCAGATTCCGGTCGACTTGATAAAATTTCAATAAAATATTAGAAGTTTAAAAGGTGATTAGAAAGAGATAGTTTGTGTGAACATTTGGAAAGTTTATTTAAATTAAACTCAAATTAAATAAGAGTGCAGTGAATCTTTTTTTGAATTAGAATAAATTAATTAAAATTTAGATAAACATTATCAGTGTTACATTTGAAGCAAATTAAATCTATAACAATGCCTAGGCGTCAATCTAAAGCTAGTCCTGTTGGAACCAAGACAACCAATTCTAATAACAAGCGAGTGTCTGCAGTTAGACCTGCTACTAAAGTAAGGAAGATTAATTCTTTACAATACATATCTCGAATGATGGAAAAGGCAATGAATAACATCAATAATAAAATCTCGGAGTTGGAAAATAGAATGTCTACTCCTAGTGGATCATCGGACAATGTTATGCCGAGAGAAAATTGTATTCAACCTATCATACAGCCGGGAACATCAACGGTATACTATCCAGTGGCGCAGATGCCTACGGAAAGACCTAAGTTTCCATTTAAAGGAAAACATCCTGTGACGTTCATCGAAGACCTGACTGCTTATTTAAGAAGGTCTGCACCAGAGGCGAGAGATATAATAGACATTGTCATAGATTGTCTTGAAAATGAATCGCGAAATTGGGCGCGTATTTATAGAGATAGATGGACAGTGTTTGAAGACTTCAAAAGGGATTTTTTAGACACATATTGGGGCGAGGCTGAGCAGAATGAATTAAGAAGACAAATCAGTCAGAATTCGTGGGACGGAGTCCAGTCTATGTTAAGCCATTTCATTACGTTATGTGGACAAGCGAAGATGTTGACGTATCCTATTCAAGAGAGACAATTAATAAACGACATTATGAATCATTTTCCTAAAGATGTTCAATATGCTTGGTCAACAAGTAATTACACATCGATTCTTCAAGCTACGGAGTTTCTACGAAAGTTAGATAACATTAATAAGCAAAATAACTTCAGTAGTGGCATTAATGCCCATTCTAGCAGCGTTCAAAGACCTGAGATGGCAGCTCAACAGCAGAATGGCAGAGGCGGTCACAACCGGAAGCGAATTATGAACACTAGATCAATGAGTAAGGTGATACCAAACAAGAAGAATAGCATTAATGGTACGAATAGAGTAGTTAATGATGACAATGTTTCTATAGAAAATTCTGTATCAACAGAAAATTTAAACTAATAAGTGTTGATGTGACAGACCCCGGTACATCAACTTTAGTAGGGGCGAACAGTACATCAGTAGCTTTAAGAATTATGCTTAAACTCGGGTGGGAACCTGGACAGACATTAGGTAGACATAATAATGGTATACGTAAACCAATCATAGCTAAGGGACAATATTGTAAATCAGGGTTAGGCTCAGGATTAAATAAAATTAATTCAACAGATTTCAAGTATAAAATCATACAAACATTAAAAAATCAATCGGAAATAGATAATGAGTCATTAGTGCAAACCGAAGCAGTCTTTTCATTATTTGACGAGGAAGATAATATTACCGCGGATAAATTAGAAATAATTAAATCTGAGATTGAAGTGATAGTATCTGGTAAACGAGTCATATGTTTAATCGATACAGGGAGTGACATAACCTGCATTTCAGAATCATTTTGGGAATCTTTAAAATCATTAACTGGGAACAAATTAGACATGTTACCTGTTAAGCCGATTCAGATACGTGGAGCAGTAGGACAAAAGAGTGCTAAAATACAACAAATGGTTTTATTGCCTGTAAGATTTGGGGTAATTGATTTAGAGATTAGATTTTTTATAGTACCAAAATTAGTTCATTCAATGATATTAGGATTTGACTGGCTTATGGCAAATAATGTTAATATTAAATTACAAGAGCCATCCATAGGGTTAGTTATCGAACATAGAGATCAACGAGTATTAATTCCGTTTATTAAATATAATTTTGAGGAAAGGAGAATTTGTGATATTACAAAGGTAGATAATAGTTTTGATTTCAATAAATATTTACAAGAAATAAAGACGGGTACACCTCTTAAAGGAACTCAATTAAATAAATTAAAACAAATTCTAATTAAATATAGTGAAGTATTTGTTAAAAGGTTAGGTAGAGCTAATTGTTATCAACATATTATCAAAATGATGGACCATAGTCCAATAATTAAACGGTCTTATCCCGTTCCGTACGCGTATAGACAAAAAATGGAAGGAAAATTAGCCGAAATGGTTGATATGGGAATAATATCTAGAGGTTCAACACCGTATTGTAGTCCGTTAACTTACACCTTAAAATCTGATGGTTCAATTAGAGTTCTACTAGATGCACGTGAAATCAATAAATACATGATAGCTGAGTCGGAAGCACCTCCGATGCAAATAGATGTTTTAAATTCATTTCATGGGGTTAATTACATTAGTATAATAGATTTGAATAATGCATATTTTCAAATTGCCATTTCTGAGGATAGTAAAAAGTATACCGGGTTCACATTTAATGGAAAATCTTATATGTACAATGTTTTACCACAAGGACTTAAGACTTCAGTAGGTAGTTTCAGTAGAGCTATGGACTTAATATTAGGGCCTGAAGTTAGACATTTTTGCGTGAATTATTTAGATGACCTTGCTATTTTAACTCAAGGAACGTTAAATGAACATTTAGAACATATCGATATAATACTAAACAAATTAAAGTCAGCGGGGTTAACATGTAATCTTGAAAAATGTAAATTCATATGTAAAGAAGTTAAGATGTTAGGACATATTATTTCTACCGAGGGAATTAAAACTGACCCAGAAAAAATAGAGTCAATTAAGAATTTCCCAGTTCCCAAGAAAATAAAACATTTAAGAGCATTTTTAGGACTTTGTAATTATTATAGGCGGTTCATTCCTGATTATAATAGTATAATTCAACCTTTATGCCAATTATTAAAAAAGAGCAAAGGATGGACTTGGACTTCAGAAGCACAAGTAGCCTTTGAAAAATTGAAAAATAGTTTTTTAAAGACAATAATGTTGCATCATCCGGATATGTCTAAACCTTTTTATTTACAAACGGATAGTTCGGGAGTAGGTCTTGCGGGGGTTTTATTTCAGTACGATGAACAAGGGGAAATGAAAATATTAGGCTATTGTAGCAGATCTCTTAGGGGCGCCGAATTAAGATGGACTGTTACTGAACAAGAGTTTTGGGCTATAATCTATTGTTTAAGGAAGTTTGAAACCTATTTGAGGGGCGCAAAGCTTATAATTAGAACTGATCACAAAGCATTGACGTTTGTTAGAACATGGAAATTGTATAATAGTCGAATAATTAGGTGGATATTGTTTCTTGAACAATTCGATTATAGTATCGAACATATAAAAGGTAGAGATAATGTCGCTGTTGATGTGTTATCTAGGTTCCCACCTGATTCATCAATGATACAAGAAGATAGAATCTATTGTCCTGAAATACATTATATGGAAATTAATAAAAATAAAACATTGATAACAAACTTAAAAAATATATCTAGTTTTCAATCTAACGATAATGAAGTACAGTTGATAATGGATATTATAAATAATATTAGTAATAATCATAGTGGTAGAATAAATAATATTGCTAAGCGCTGTTATATCAAGAATGGAGTGTTATATTTTAAAATTGATTCAAATAAACATGTAATTTACTTACCCTCTCAGTTACGAAAGGAAGTAATTTCTCAAATTCATAAAGAAATGGGACATCAAGGGGTTTTTAAGGTACTCAAATATACTAAAGATAGATTCTATTTTCCTAATATGCATAGAACAGTTAAAGTATTATTAAAGACTTGTCATCTCTGTCAAGTTTCTAAAAGTGATAATATAAAATATGTAGGCAAATGTAAATCTATTGTGACAGAAGAAATAGGTGACCTAGTTATGGCAGACTTATATGGACCATTGCCGAAAGGACGGTTTGGTTCTGCTTATATATTTGTAATTCAAGATTCATTTAGTAAATTTGTTAAATTATATGATTTGTCTAAAGCCACTTCTCGTTCAGTTATTACAAAATTAAAACAATTTGTTAAAATAATTAAGCCTAAAGTAATTATGACTGATAATGGTAGTCAATTTTCATCTGAAAGTTGGAAACAAACTTAAAAGATATGGGTATAAAACCTATATTTACAACTGTAAGAAACCCTCGACCTAATACGACAGAGAGGGTTAACAGAGAACTAGGACGTTTATTTCGAACATATTGCCATAAAAATCATAAAAGTTGGGCAACGATATTAAATAAAATCGAAACATTATATAATAACACATTTCATGAAAGTACGGGATTTACTCCTAATGAAATATTATATGGATTGAGTAATGACATGTCATTTGATAGTTGTTTGCCTCAATTAAATAAGTCTAAAGATATTAATCAAATTAGAATTCAAGTTAGGAAAAATTTAAAAGATAACAGTATTAAACGACAAACTAAATTTAATAGGTCCCATCGTTTAATTGAATTTCAGATTGGAGATTATGTAAAAATTCGTAAAGTAAATAAGTCAGAGGCTCAAAAGAAACTTATAAAAAAGTTTCAATTGCTGTATGAAGGACCTTATGTAGTTAGTGCGATTCCATTTGCAAATGTTTACACATTAATGGACCCTATAACTAAAGAAATTAGAGGGAACTTTAATACAATACATCTAAATAGATATTATCAATAATAAATTGATCACGATCAATTATACGTGTTATCAATGTTTAACTGTTGATATAAACAATTGAATTAATAATGTGGAATTGAAAAGGATAGATTTTAAACTAGAATATCAATAAACTTTATTGAAGATTTATTATATTTTCACAATAATTTAATGTCAAAACTATAGATGATTTTGTAAGATAATCAATTGCACTTAAATGTTAACTGTTGATATAAACAATTGAATTAATAATGTGGAATTGAAAAGGATAGATTTTAAACTAGAATATCAATAAACTTATTGAAGATTTATTATATTTCACAATAATTTAATGTCAAAACTATAGATGATTTTATAAGGAAATGAATTGCACTTAAAATAAGTTAGATATGTAAGAGATTAGGTTATTAAAATAGTAATTAAATGATTAAAATAGATAGTATAAGTTAGATAAGTGTAATTGTAATTAGGTTTAGTTATGAATAAAATAAAAATTAGGGATATGATGGGTCAGGGAAATGACTCAACTAATTTTATTGGAGCGCTTAAAGGTCCTCACATAACTATATAACAATTTAATTTTCAATTGACTATTAAGTCATATAATAATTTTTTTTCTCATCAATACTTAACCTATTAAGCGCTAGCTTAATAGTAATAACAATTTAATTTTCTACTGACTATTAAGTCATATATAATTTTTTTCATCAATACCTAACTTGTTAAGCGCTAGCTTAATAAAAATAGTTGGTGGGGAGTAGGGCGGTCATTTCTTCACAAAAGTAACTGAACATTTTCAGTTATATTCAATCTAAATTAAATTGTAAAAATATAGGTCAGACCTTAAAGTTTGACTGTTTGCAGTTCAAGTTGTCCAAGTACTGCAATATACTAAACAACATATCACCAATTCATATTAGTATTAGATATGAATTGTGCAATTGTATTCAAATATTTTAATTTATTCATTCTGAAAGGAGACGGATACGATTCCATACATTCTTGGGCTGAAATGCAACGTAAAATATAACGTAATGAAAATGGTACCAATTAATGTATTTACGCTTATTGATCCCTCGCTGAAAATTCTGTACATTTTGGTTATAGGAGCGGAGTTATTAGACGTTTTGTAAAATTGAGGTTATGTTGCAGTGTCTATGAAAAACCTAATCACTAAGTTCCTGAAGCACTAATGGTTATCATATTATATCATTACAAATATCAATCATTTGAAACCATAAATAAATATCAGGAATGGACTCAGGATGCATCTGAATACATTGAAAACATTAAACAATTATAAACATGATTACATGAAACGAGTGACAGTGACGGGTCCATGACAGGGCACACAGTTCAACATCAGTCAGCTGTCAAAGCTGTTATTAAAAATAATTAGGATTTATTTTCAATCGATACGAAATCGATAATAATTTGGGTTTATCAGATATTAATTTTTATTTTCGATATTAATGTAACTTTATTTAAATACACTTTATTGTTTATAACTTCAATTGTGTACCTGAATACTTTGAGTTAATTAACTAGTGCAAACTTTTTTTTTTTAAATTCTATAATCGATTATAGTTAAATCGATACCCAATTAATTTGACGAAAACTATCTTTTCATTTTTCTCAGCTTCCAGATTCAGAATTGAGCTGATATTTTATATTTAAAAAAAAAAAAAAAAAAAAAAAAATTTAGCCTAAAAGTCCCCATCTCCTTAAAATAAGATGAACTGCACTCTGTTAAGTTGTATATTTAACATCGAAGAGTCGGATTTTATATTTTAAAACAATATGTGTATTGTTTTAAGATAAAATTGAGTCTAGAAGTAGGAATTCAAATCAGATAGGATCTGTGTGAGTGTGAGAGTTGGTGAAGGAGCTGGAATGGTTGATTGGAATTGATTATTTTGATTTTAACCATTGAATATAACTCTAGTAGTATGATTGATGAGAGGTTGGATGTTTGGGAGAAGAGTATGCTTCTAAGTGCTGTTGATTGAAACTGAATGTAAAGATTCATGAGTGTCCTTTCAGTTGAGAAGTAACGTGATACAGAATTGTGTTATTTGGTTGCGTTGTTGTGATTAATTAATAATTACGATAAACTACATTATATAATTAAGGGGCGATTGTAACGTAACAAATAAACACAATTCAGTTCTAATTTATTAGTGCCATAAATTTTAAGATAACAAACGCATAAATTGAAATGTGAGTTGACACGTAAACATAAAACAGTCAAGTTAATGTACAAAAATGGCTCAAATCCATTAGGGACTCAAATTTTAAGTTGTACTTAAGAATAGAAATTTATTGGCTGGGAACTCAAACAGTTTGGCTGTTCTGTTGAAATATTAGACGATAAATTTTATATTCGAGACAAGCTTTAAAATTTTGTGTTGACAGATTCGATAAAACGATGATAAGGAAACGTTCTAAGGGCCAGTTTCCACTGATTGAAATAATCGCGATGAGTTCGATGAAAACTCGGTTTACGCGTTTAACAGAGTTAGAGCTGGAAATTGCATTTCACCAACATAAACTGGACGCAGTTAGAGAATAACTGAGTTTCAATTCTAAACGACCGATTTTTGGCGTTTAGTGGTGTAAACACGTTTTGTCTAGTGCTTCTAACGGTCTAACCTATTAAAAACAAATCTTGTCAAGTTGTCATATGAGATTTTCTGATACACGAGGTTATAGTAGTGTATCTCTTTTTCATGATTCCTTGAGGTATGGGGATGGTTGTTACGGAGAGAAATTTTAAAGGAAAATTGCCTGGAAAAAAGTCTTAAAACAACACTTTGCTGTATTCCCGTACAAATGATTCGTAATAATAATTAAACGAAAGCCAAGATTAGAATCGAATTATAAATTCAATTAAGCAAAACATAGCTTTATCAAACAGTGGAACTCGACCCTAAGGGTTCGAGACTCGGGTAAGCATGTGAGTGGGTTTTTTTTGCTGTAATTACAGGACGCCAGAGTTGCCATCACAAAGTTTTAGGTTACCGTGTTTCGGAATAAAAATTACAAAATTGACGTGTATTTACTTTACATTAACACATAAGGTTAAAAATGACAATAATCGGTTAAATAACTTCCTTTTGAAATCGGTTGAATAATACATTATTCTTCACAACCGTCATACAAATTTATCGTAACTAACATTTTTTCTCTTCGGCTCTATTCAATGTATATTGGTTTTTTTTCTTATATTGTTTATCTTTTGTTGTGTTTTGTTTAATTGAATTACGCAATTTCCTTTGGATCGGATAAAAGTGCTTACAGCCAGTAAAGCTCAATTTATTGAGGAAGTAATAATTTTATTCCTTGTTTTTTGTAATAATTTTATTCCTTGGTTTTGTGTTGCACTATAATGACTTATAAACTATCGATTAAATTATTAGGAAGAAACAATTACACATTCAATTGCCGTATTTTTGAACACGGCAATGAACCAAAGATATCCGAATTTCCCTGTAATACGGGAATTGCCGAGTGGATGGCATCACTGCAGGGCGCGTTGGTAGACGTATGAGAGTGGGGGAAAAACAGACGCGAGATTTGAATAAATACGATGGGGAGTGGGAATTGGGGAGTCAGTTCGACAGTCAGCATTCGATTTTGAATTGGAAGAGAGTATTGAGGTAGAGGGCCTCCGCGGCCGCCGCGGCCTCTTGGCTGGCGAAAGCTATGGAATTTCTGATTTAGATTAAACATAAAATACCTAAAAAGTATTTTTAGGTTTGAATCAGAGATTTCATTAGCGTAAGCCGGCTGAGTGTGGCTAATGTCGCTTCAGTGTAGATCGCGAAATAGTTTTAATTTATTTTTTTTTACTGATTATTATTAAGTGCAATTCTTTATTATAAAATTTTAATTGTAATCCGCTAATTAAACTCAGTGAAACCTGTGTACAGTCTGCAGTCAAGCGCTCCTGATTGGTTCGAATGCATTATTTTTCTTTTTATTTTTGCATGTCTAATAATTTCACAATTTTGATACACTTTGAACACCAATTAGTGTAGATTTAAAATGTTGCATGTTGTTTTCCTGCATGTTGTGTTTTTGTTACTAATTTTTATAACTTTTACGGAGATTTTTAATAAAAGATATCTAATGAATTATTAGCTAGGTTCACATCGATACTATTAATTATTGATTAATTACTGAATGAAATTATTATGAAAAGGTTTACATTGTTACTATTAATTATCGATTGATTATTGAATAAGATTATTATGAAATAAGCCTTATGACCATAATTATATTGAATTTAACTGATTAAATGAAACCTAGCTTAAGTAAATGAACACAATATGATGTTGATATAATGAAACAAAATTACATTCGTTTAACTTTAAATTATATATTGAATGATTTTTGGTTAAAACTATCATATTAGATACGGTTATAGTAAGGGTTAAATAGAATTTCGTTAGGGTGGATTTGAATAATGAAATGAAACTTTACTGTGTTGGTTAATGAAGTTATTACGTGTCTACATTAATACTATTAATTATTGATTGAATATTGAATGAAATTATTATGAAATAAGCCTTATGACCATAATTATATTGAATTTAACTGATAAAAGGAAATCTAGCTTAAGTAAATAATCACAATATGATGTTGATAGAATGAAACTAAATTATATTCGTTTGACTTTAAAGTACATATATAAATTGAATGAATCTTTGGTTAAAACTATCATATTAGATATTAAGGGTTAAATAGAATTTCGTTAGGGTGTATTTGAATAATGAAATGAACTTCTACTGTGTTGTTTAATGAAGTTTCACTTTGGAAGTAGATAGAGTAGTGGATATTTCTATAATATGACCTATAAACTAACTAATGATTAGTTGTCGTATCTTATTGAATATTCTCTACATATAAATATGCTTCTATTGTATGTATATGTATGTATGTATATATATATATATATATGTGTGTATTTGGCTTCATTTTGACATTACACAAACTCTGGTAGTTCTAAACATTAATTTAAGAACTTGTAGGTTTTAAATTATGTTGGAACGAGGTAACACAGGTGGTTTGTAGTCTGGAATGTGTTCAAGGATACTTTTAGCTCTTGAATACATTCTAAGATGAGGTAATTATACACTGAACCTTGACATTACACAAATTATTGTAGTTTTGAACATTGATCTAAGAATTTATGTTCTTAAATGAGTGTCAAAATGAGGTATCTGGTAAACTGGAGTGTCGCATTTTCACGATGACTTTCATTGAACTATATAAACTATGTTAAGGTGAATCCATAAATGTTTGTATTCGCCAGTGTTTTATTATAGGTTTTCCCTATAAGGCTAGGCCTGTCTAAGCCACAGTTCATCGCGTCATCTATGCTAGGTAGATCCTAACCTTGGCCTATCTAGTAGAGAAAGTTGCGTGTACTTCCTACCAACCTCTGCGTTTGTATTTGCCTAACTGAACTATGTTCTTGGTAAATACTATACGTACGTTTCCTTATCTATGATAAGAGTTCCTCATCTTTGATGAGAGACATTGGACAAACTCCACCAAACACCTAGTGTATGGTAGTTGTTTGAACTGCAACAAAGGTTAGTAATTTATATTTGGACAGTGGTATGAAGTTCTATTTTAGACTAATAGAGAAACATATTCACTTTTCCAATTAATTTATTGCTAATTTTTGTGGACGGTCTCTGTTAAGTCCTAAATGCGGATTTACTGAGATTTAAGCCAAGCCTTAATCAAGCCTTCTTGTGTTTTTCAAACATACAAACATTGATGGATTATAAAACCTATTAAATATACATTCTCTTTTCATTGTGAAAATGAGATACTCTCAGAGATTCTGATTGAGTAAATGAATATGTTATATTTTAATTGTTTTATTTATCTCTCGACACTTCCATGTCCTGAATAAATCCAATCAATTCCTGAGAGAGCCTGAAATATTCAAATGTTTAACAACTTAATTACTGGTTCAATGTTTCAATTGAACAACCTATTCTGGTTAATGAATGCTGTTTCATGTGAATGCTGTTAGTCATGCAAGGACAAACCTACACAATACACCTACTCTACATGTTGGTCTTATACCTTTAATTATTCTAAATTTCCTTATAGGACACTCGAAAGGTTGCGTTGTCGCCAGTCGCCAGTCGCCGACGACCCATCTCACAATGGTGGCGAGGCTTGACAATATAGCTGACTATAGACCCGTAACTCAGTAGGTCTTTCCTATGGGAACTTACACTACACAATCCAATTGTGGCAAAAGTAGTAGGTTTCGTGATCGAATTTCAAAGTAGTCGTGTGACCGAAGTTCCCGTATGGGCTAGTAAGCACACAATGAAAAGATCAGTAGACACGATCTCCTTTTGTTCACGTGGAACACATCTTAATACCATGTCTGATTACAGCTTGGTAATTACATCAACTCTAGTAATTCACTGGTTATGTCTATATGACGTCCCAAGGGATTACTCAAATACAGTCATTGCATGATTGTGCTGCAGCGGTATGAAACAAGCATTTGTTAGACAGGATATATTTCCGTCTAACTTACTGTAGAAAATTGGGTACTCTCATTTCCTACCTACTACCTTTCTTTTGATTTGGATAGCACCAACGTTGTGCCTAATTTAATTTAGAGCCTTCAGCACGGTGTGGATCGGTTAGGGTCGGAGGGGAAAGGAGGTTGCGACCCTCGGGTTCAATTGAACCCGGCCTTTTAATTCCCTAATACCTATAAACCCTATCCTAACAGATTAACACATACAAACAAACACTACACATTATTTTTCACAATTATCTGAGATAATTTATTAACTGAATAAATTATTTCAAGATAATTAATAACTATATAATATGTATTTAATCATTATTTCAAGTACTTATATATTTTTATTTATTTCATTTGTTTAAAGTTATTAGAATCTATCTATTATATCAGGTTTGAACTGAAATACATGTAAAAGAAATTTAGACACTATTCAATTAATCAATGTCATTATAGAATATCCTATATATAATTATTTAACTTTATCTCTATTTTAGCAATCTAGATTCACTAAAAATATTAGCAATTATAATTTACACATTCTTAAGGAGACGTCAGATATTTAGTTAAACAGTAGGTGATAGTTATTTCTAAATAAATAAGTCTATTACTATTTATTCTTAACGGTTCTAATTTACTAAATTTTATTAATTCCTAATTAATTTACTAATAAGGTGTTATAAAGTTTAATATCTTTCTTTCCTTTTAATAGTATTCCAGGAGTTAGTTATCTATAGCATTTATATCACTGGTAAGTGTAAATATCTTTCAATTAAATTTTAGGATAGATTAATTTCAGTAATTTAATGTCATTGTGCAGAGATGTTATTTTAAATTAATGGCTAGGTAGGATGTTAGTTAGAGTTTATATAGAAATCAAGGCTTCTAATAACATATACTATGTCTTTCCTTCGGCATACCATAAAAGGAACTGAAGTTACTCTGAAACAAAAATCAAACACAACGTAGAGTCCTTCCTTTATACTAGACGATCACAATTATAAGGCCAAAGACATTTAATGTCCTCTTAAGCTTAATATTAGCTTGTAACGCCACTACCATGATAGTGTTACAAATTGGTCCACGTGACCAGGATATGATAATGGGTCTTAGGTTATCCATAGGAGATCATTACAAAATGGTGACGTGACTAAGATTATCATAAATATGGTGAATAGTTATCATTCCATAGGTATAGTTACAATTGCTGCCGTGATGATAAGGATATCTAAGTATATCCAATATGGAGATCATTCCAATATAGTATCATTACAAAATGGTGCCGTGACCAGGATCTTACAATATTATAATTTGTGGTGTCTCATCACACCCCATAGCATAGTATAGAACGGTGCAGGGTCTCCCTCGATTATTATTATAAATACGGTCGACTCGTCGGGATTTCATCTGCAAAGCAAGCAGCTTTACGTATAATACCTCTAAATAATAGTAGCAAACTCGCAGGGGAGTAGAATACCGGATTAAGCCTTCGTCTGCATAGTAAAGGAAGCCTTTAAAAGCATTGGAATAGTTTTAGATTGTTTTCTTTAAAAAAATAATAATTAAGAAGTAAATTTTTAAAATAAGTGTGATTTTACTTCAGCATAGTTTCTAAATTGATCTGATTGTCAATCACGGATTAGTATACTAGTCAAGAAAAGGGTTTGGGGGCTTAAAGCCTTGAAAGTTTTGGTAAATGTGCATCAATTTGTTTTCGAAAAAAAAAAAATGGAATTCCGTGTTCTTCCTTGTCTATATACTTTAATCTTGTAATATAGTACCTACCTTAATCTTGTAAATATTGAACATTAAATAGTGTACAATTTAAATTTTCAAAAAATATCTTTCACATACATACGTAATTTAATAGTTACGTATATTTTAATTTCGTTGTATAGATGGTTCAGCTACTCTTTAGTCGGGTTCGTCAGATTCAAGAAATGCTGTCAATCACAGCATTGCTTCAAAATTAGATTTTTAAATTCTTTAAAAATGGCAATTGGTAATTTATTTTGTCATTACTATAAAATCGTACAAATTATTTTAGCGGTATTGTAATATAAGACAATATAAACAAATCCATGTACATATGGGTGTAATATACATATTTGAGATAGTAAATTACATTTATGGCTACATAAATTATAGGGTGAATAATAATTGCACAAATACCTTTGTTTCGTGTTAGTGGAACATAAAGTGAACTCGCCCATTTCCGCCGGTCATGAGGTTTGTAATAATGTTGGAATTGGTCTATAGTAATATTACTGCTGACGATTGTTTCTGTTGAAATGTGTTAATCTCAGAATTTGCTAGTTTGGTCTGTATTAAAAGTCGTTTCAATTGCATTGAAACGTTACTTCTTGTTGGAGCTGAGCATCTAAAATTTAACACGGGTAAAGGCAAATACTTTGTGATGTAATTTAATAACATGTAAATACCCCATTTCTAGACAAAACCTTAGCATAACGTGTTAGTGGTCTTACGTTTTTACGAATTTTTTTAAATCAGGCACGCATCAACGTGGAGCCTGAAATAACCTTATTAGATTTAAAAAATCAATTATGCTCAGCTAGAATTTTAAGCATACATAGTATTGCTTCTAGTATTCCATTTGGTGGATAAACTCGGTTAAAATCCAGTCTAGTGTTCAAAAAGGTGCATTCATCTAATAAGGTTGTTATAGGTTGTAAAATTTGTTGAACATATTTTTTAAGATACTGGTCTATTCATTGTTGAAAATTTAAATCTTAATTAATAAGACAACCGTTAACGATGGGATTCGAATGCGAGTAACTTTCTTCTCGACCTCGATTCAGCCTGTAACATCTCAATGCTGGGCACAGGCTTCTTTTTCCATATACAAGAAGGATCGGAGCTTAATCCAAAATTAAAAATTCTTCTTGCCCAATGTTGCTAAACTTACGAAACTAACCCTACGAAACAAGAAAATATCAACTTATAAAAACAAAATACAACAAAAGTAAGTCACTTAATTAATTGCGTTACATGACTTTATTATCGTAACATGCCAGTTGATGAAAAAATAGAGGTCATTTACACAGACCTCCCGCTATGGAAATTAAAATAAATGACTACGTTAAGTTACATTAAGGTTATGAAATTATTTTTCTAATTACAATTCTAGGTAGGAGGGAATTTAGGTCTATGGTTTGTTGTTGAATTTTGGTTGGTTGAAAATTATGTCAGCATGGAAGATAAACGGTTAATTACGTACAAAAAATAATAATTAAGAAATAAAAGTTTAAAAAATCTTAATGATAATATTGTTAGGACTGTACCTACTCCAATAAAAATCTTTAACACTTTAAAACTCAAAACAATATTGAAAATACGAGTAACAACTGAGTGTAAAAATTAAGTACACAGTTCATTGCTAGTATTCTAGGTTTTAATTTTATGACAACTGAGCACGGCTTTGATCTTACAGTTAATTAATCGTCTTATCAATTGTAAAAATGTCTGAAACAGTTCAACTTTTACAGAAGAGTGGGTCAGGGTCGGAACTTGAGCGAAATTTTTTATCTAAGTCAACAATCTTTTTAATAAAGTTTTATAAATTATTACCGTTCCAATTTGCGTAGCGAAACATTCTATATCTATGGTTCCAACGTTATAGTCAACAGTTTTTAATATTAATTTGAGAAGATTAAAAACAATATTTAAAAAAAGTATTTTTATTAAATAAATTTAGACATATCTTATTTTAAAACTGAAGCTATCAATGATAAAACTAACAATGGATTTCCAAACAAATATAATAATAATTTCTTTATTAGACGAAATACTTAATAACTTAATAATCCGCTAAACTGCGTGACAGTGTATCGGCGGAATAAACGTTAATAGTTAGATAACTATCAAACAATGAGCTTTAAGTTAGAATATAATATGTTCAGCTTCAGTCTATTTTGTGTAATTTTTTATCGCTTTATATTATAAGGAAAATTATACATCATTGGATACGTTACATGAACTTTGTTTCAAAGTTCTTTTGAGATCCTATCGAGGATTTTACCCATTATGAGTTACTATTGTCTCTCATACTAGATTTAGATAATTTTGAAAAGATCAATGTGTTTACTTTATAAAAAAAAGTATGTGTGTCAGCTCCGACGCACGACTCGAGTTTACTTCTTCAGATCGACTGTCTAAATAGACACAAAAAAGGCTTACTAGTCTAAGAAAAAGATTAATACCATGTCAAATGGTATATAAACGAATCAAATACACATATCATAGATGGCGTTAATAAAAACGTAACGAGGTCGTTCATTCAGTAGATTTTACTCCTCATATTTTTTTCATACGGAGGCCTTATATGAAAATCGATTCTTAAGGAGTAAACTCCAAAAACATTAACGATATTAAAATCTTACAAGTGGCATATATATAATAAATAATAATATTAATAACAAATTCTTTATTGGACCAAATTATACTTTCGACGGGTTCAAAGTAAAAAAAGTTAACTACAATTTTGAGATTTTTTTTTTATTTCAGTAACTAACTAAAAACGTTATATTTTACAACATGGCAAAATAAAAAATACAAATATCGCCTCATTTCTTATACTTTTGTCAAGTAAAAAAAGACAACTACCGCTGTTTTGTAAAATTACGCGACGTACATGCGTTCAACTACCGCTGGCCGCTTTTACGCAGTCCGCGCGGGGGACGCACGTTCATTCCTATTGCGTCATCAGTCAGATGGCATGTTCTTCGCCGGCCGGCAACAATGTTAAACAAATAATGTTACGATGTAGAAAAAGACATCTGCGTAATTATGCTTTGAACTTTGATTTTATTTAGAATATAACACAGTCATGGACTAATTTTAATAATTGGAAAGTCATACTTTTTATTCTTACTGAAATATATACATAGAAACATACTTTATTAAATCCAGATTTTTTAATTCCTATGTAGAAACGACCAAGTGGTAGTTAACTCAGTTGTCATATTTTTAAGCACAATGTAGAGGCAGACAACTGCAATATCTCGTAAATTAAACATAATTAGAAGAAATGCAATATACAAGTGTTTGTCTTTGTAAATAATGTAGCAGTGATGAAAATTTCAACAAATTTGGTTTGAAATTGACAAAATGGCAGCACTTTTTCCTATTATGCGCTCTCCTGAAAAGTAGCCGTTTTGTATATAACTCTTTTTACTTTGCACCCGTCGCTTTAAAATTTCTTAACCCGCCAAACTGCGTGACAATTTATCGGCGGAATTTATGTTATTATGTTTGATGAAAAGCCATTAACTAAATGACTACCTTCTTGTCTGTCTTCAAAATTTAACAAAGCTTACAATCTCAACCGCACCCATAAATCCTCTTCGTGTATTCTCCATCCTAAGTGATATTAGCGAAATCATTGGTACACTTTTGGCACTATTAGAATTTGGAAGCTATCAAACCTAATAAATGACCGGATGGGATAATGAAAGATCATCCATTTCATATAATATGCCATATTTCATAGTTGGATGATTAACTTAAGCAGGTTGTCCTAATAATAGTTATGTTTATATAAAACAATTAAATCGATCCCACGAAAATTCGAGAAGAACGCTTACGTTTATCATTTTATTATAGTTTTCTTATGGGCCCCGTAGACGATCAAATATTTGATCAAACTTCATATTAAATTTCTGTTTGACAAACGTGTTTGTCAAATTATTTGAACGTGTGCGGGGCTGCGGGTTTTTTTAATATGTTTGTTATATGAAACATGAAGTTTGATCAAACATGTTTGACGAACAAGTTTGATCGTTTACGGGGCCCATTAGGCTTTGTAGATGGTTCAAGAAAGTCAAGAATATTATAAAAAGGATTTTATAAAATTTATGATTGTTTAAATTTCGAATTATTTGTTAAAATAGCTTGTGTCTATTAAACGAAGTTAAACTAATATTAAGTGCTATGAAGTTTTTCTTCGACCGGAATATTTTAATAACGTTAAATATTACTTCATATCTTCTTGCATATTACGCTGAGTCTATTCACACCGGCTGCATCAAGAAAATTCATGGAATACTTTCTCACGTTCAACTTGAATATTAAATTATTTCATACTAGTCAGTAGATTACTGAGATTTTAATTGAGTAAGATATCTGAATTGTACTGATATTTAATAAGAACTAAAATAAATATAAATAAATGTGTTTTCCTTACGGTCATCTGTACATAAGGCGACTTGAATTATATGTTTTAAGAAACAAAATACCACATACAAATTCACGGAAAAAGATACATATATCTGATCTTCCACAAAATCCACACAAATCCACAAACCCTAGAGGAAGAAGCAGGGTCTCTGCAAACTGCGCCAACAGAGCGGTTAAGCGGTCATAAACGTCGTGGGTTGTTCATGTATTTACAAAACTGGTAACCCTTAAACGAGTAAAGAGCTTGCATAATTTACAAGGAGACCTTTTGGAGCCGATTGAACATGTTTTATTTGTAACAAGTTTTTTCCTTTAGCGGTAAGTTGTCCATACAGATGTGATGTTCTGGGTGTTTGTGCAGTCCTTGTGGCTCTCCCCACCGTGCCTCGGAGAGCACGTTATAAGCCGTCGGTCCCGGTTGTTATCATGTACACCTGATAGTGATCGTTACTCATAGTAGGGAATATATCCGCCAACCCGCATTGGAGCAGCGTGGTGGATTAAGCTCTGATCCTTCTCCTACATGGAGAAAGAGGCCTATGCCCAACAGTGGGATAATACAGGCTGAAGCTATCTAGGTATATAAGGTCTAAAATAAAATAAATTTAGAATTTTTATTTTGATTTATTTAACAGTATTAGTGTATCAAATCATGATAAGCAGCATTTACATACATACATTAGCTATAACAATTTAATAACATATAAATTATGTTATTAACATAATTTTTATTGGCCTAATAAAACGATTTATTTCAAAAAAACTAGTTATTGCTTGCGTGGCAGCTAATTGTGTTAAAAACTAAGCCTAAATAACGACGTTTCGTGCTTTTTACTTTAATTGAGTTATAAAAAAAACAAGTCTCACACGATGTTTAATAGCCATTACCATATTAGGGGCGGAATTTTTCAAATAAAACACGGGTTTTATTTAAAGACTAGCTGCTGTTCGCGCGACTTCGTCCGCGTGAATTTATCAAAAAAAAAATTGTTCAGTTTGCAGAAATATATAAAAAAAATCTAAAATAAAAGTAGCCTAAGTTACACCTTATTACATCAGCTATCTGCTAGTGAAAGTCCCGTCAAAATCTGTCCAGCCGTTTCAGAGATTAGCCGGAACAAACAGACAGACAGACAAAAATTGTAAAAAATGTTATTTTGGTATATGTACCGTGAATAGATCCATATTATGCATTTAGTAAAAAGCGGTTATTTTAATATTACAAACAGACACTCCAATTTTGTTTATTTGTATTGATATAATATAAAAAAAGGGTTTTATAATACTTTAAAAATGTTAGACTTACATAATTATGTTTATATTTTGTTGCAACAGCCGCCCCTACAAACTTATTTAAGAAGTGCTTACAATATATAGAGAGACTACATCTGGTATTTTATATTATTTTATAATTGTATTATAATTATTTCACATTATATAAGGTTTTACAAGAAGAATTTTGTTTATTAAATTAAAATAAAACAATAAATTAAGGTTACTATGATATACATTTTTATTGTATTAAAAAAGGACGGGTTGGCAATTATAAATGAAATTTGATATCGGATAGATGTCCACCATGACCTCGATTAGAGATATCAATTCTTTTATCAACGTTTTAGTTTTTTAAAAAAAAACCTATATTGTTCAAGAAATATGTTGTAAAAGAAATACGTTATTCTTAGAATAAAAAGATAGTATGCCTCTTCGCAAGAAGGCATGTTTATTTTCTTGTAGGTAAATGTATAAAAATTTCAGATTTACTTAAAGGTCAAAACCTTGCTAGTATGCTATATTTATATCAATGGAAGAAAACTTATCCAAGTTTTATAAAAATTTAATTTAGGATTCGAACCACGATGAGCAGAGCAATTAAATCGACTATTATCCTATAATTGACCTGATAATATTCAAATCCTGGATTTGCCTATCTGAGTTATGGCTTTACGCTTTGACATGCATGTATTATCCCATAAATTTAACAAATTATATGACTCCAGTTAACTTAAATTTAACATTTAAGTGATTTAGATAAATGTTCGCATTCAGTCAGTAATTTCCATGTATTCAAATATATTGTAAGATTTGAAATTCACGGAACGCAGTTTGTGTTATCCTAGCGTAACACTAACTGCTCACCTAAAGCATTGCTACAATATATCCTATAAAAAGCCCGTAAGGGCCAGTTGTCATTTAACAAAAGTTGAATGTTTCTCAGCGCATGATTCCAACACCGGTAGAAGCATTGGTCATATATGAAGTTTAACTCATAGTGGCTTTGGCAGACAGCATACATGAAGTAAATTTCTTTTTAATTTCATTATGACAATTACTATCACTTACTTTGTAACACCGAAATATTAAATGGAATAGGATAAGGAAAAATAGGAAAGTAGAATATTGTTGCCTTATACAAACAATCCTTGAACTTATATTTTCAAAAGAAAAGTCATTGTTTTATGAGCGTTCAAAACTTCGGCAAATAAAATATTGTTCGAAAATATATCATTTTCATAAGAAAAGTAACATACTTAGTTTAAAACTCAAATTGCCATAGTTTTAATAGTTTCTAACTGAGCCGGATATGAGCGCGAGGAAGTACTTTTTAGACTCGACTTAGAGCCTTGAAACTTTGTTTAATTAGATTTCTTAAACTTAATACTGTTACCATTTATTTTTAAACAATTTCTTTATAATGATATTTTGTCGCCTTTGTATTTATTATATATTATATTTATATAATTTTATTTATTTACTTGTTAACAATTGATAGCGTTTACAAAATACAGTAAAGTTTTTCATTTTAATCACATACATCATAAGACGCATACTAACTGTTATATTATGCTGTTTTGTTCGCATATAAATAATAATATTATTCTATATGTTAGCTTAACATGCTCTCCGAGGCACGGTGGGGAGACCCACAAGGACTATCAACCAGGCCGGAAATAATTATTTGTATAAATACAAATATCCACTCCGAGCGGGAATCGAACCCGCGACCGTCGGTTTTTAGATGCCGACGACACGGCACACGCACCATTATGGTCGTTATTTTCCATATGCTGTTGTAAATATAATTGTGTGATTTTTAGCATAACCTAGTTGTATAAAATATATAACTAACATCGATCAACAGTTGTATTGTTCTAAATTAATTGTTATGAGTTTAATCACTACTATATCGTATTGTATGTTTTTAATTTAACGAACGTTATAACTTCGACCTCACCGATCTATCTCCTCTGTGTTATAACCATTCCATGTAATATATGGGAATCGTCTGTGCTCTTTTGGCAATAAACTAATTTATCAATTGAGATAGGGCACAGCAGGATAAGTCCTGCTCAAAATCTAGAGTAGCCCGTCTGGGGAAGTATTTCCACCTCACAGAAGATCACAGCTAAATAACAATGCTTTCAAGCAGTGTTTTGTTCCTGTGGTGGGTAAGGTGAACAGATCTGGGGAGGGTCGGGAGCGGGGTCAGCAATGCGCTTACGATGCTTCTGGTGTTGCAGGCGGGTCGTACGCTTGTTTGCCTAGTCGTATAACACAGTAGACTGGTGTGGTATAAAAAATGTAAACCAACTACTCAACTGGGTTATAAATAAATATATATAAATATGCAAAGAAAGTTAATTTATGTTTACTGTCCTATATTTTGTTCCTAACATTAGTCCTTAAATGAAAAAAAAAAATGCTTTGCCTTAACCCTAGAATGGCAAAATTATAATTTTATCATTGGTCGACTTAATATCAATGTGTTAGAGCCTAGGGAAAGAGAAATGTTTGCTTATTTCTTTGCACAATATAGTAATATGGTATAACCGAACATTATATTCTAATGTAATCAAAAAGGCCCTCAAAGTAAATTTACTTCAATAAGATTTTAAAAGAAGAACTTATAATGAAGTCTTCATAGAGGGTACAAAATTTTTCATCTCATATCCATATTCATAGCGTTGAAAAGGATAGCGAAGTTTTGTCATGTTAAATGTGGTCAAGATATTTTAACGTTATATTAGCATATTAAGGTTTTGCACTTTTAAAAATGAGTTATAAAAGTAAGTCATAAAGCTGATGAAAAAGTTAACCTATTATGGTTATTTCTAACCATCTTGAATAAAAATGTAATCTTAACTTTTAACGTATAACGTATAATTATGACTAATTTCAGGAGAATAGTCCAATTTGAATTTTGACTAAGTCTACTATCGATGATGGTTATAAGAGACATTTTTATTATATAAGAATAATTTTAATATTGTACAAGTTGGAAGATTTTAGTTGCAACTATAAACGGCAATTTAAGTGATGCTGATGAGTCGCCTAGTTTATGAAAATATACAGCTTACGTTTACTTCAACACAACCTTTAGCTTGTTTCTTCGAAACATTTACAACTGCCAATAACGAAACATATAAAATAAACTTTAGAAGCCATTTTGTAACTTCTTAACACAGAAATGTTTATTGTAATTTCAGATAGTTAATTTTTATTGCTTGTATCTGGAGAAGACATCTAAAACTTTTGGACATCTACTTTTGTTAGATATTTTTCACCTTCATCGTGTTTGGGTTCAGTCAGACTAATTAACTAAATATATTAACGTATCTTCGACACCCTTTATTATTGGATGAAATCTTGAGAGTGGATTTCATCTAGTAAGAACACATGCACAGTTGCACACATAGATAAACACATACAGAGACACACGCAAGCTCACGGCATACACACACCCACACACCCACACACACACATACACACACACACACACACACGAATAATACGAACAATTAATAATATATGTAAAAGAAACACGTCTATTGGTAATGAGTGGGAATGAAAACCGTGACCGCTACTTCACATAGGTAGTAGGTAAGATCATTGTGACAACCCTTTGTGAGGTTGTTCAGTTCTGTAATTAACAGTGACGATTTCTAGCTTAAAAATTTAGTAAAAAGTCTACTACTAGGCTAATTAAAGCAAAAATAAACTTTTCAAACTTGTTTTTTAAACAAAAGCATTTAAATAGTTAATCTCTTCAAGTTTTTTTCTGTCAGTATTTACTATACCTTTTAATATTACTATTAAAATAGTTCTATTAAGACTCGTTTAGTAAAACGATTTTTGTACCATTTTCGTGTTTGATATAAATAAAAAATTTATATGGGTCAACCTTAGGGCGTAATTATAATTACTTTATAATGTTTATCTGAAAAAGTTTTATATTTAAATTTCATTTGTTATCGTCATTAACTTTAAACCTTAAATTTGTTTATGTATGAGGATTTTGGTTAGAAAATATTGTATATGAATAGTTGTAGAAAAATAGGAACGCTTTGCTTGAGTGATTTATACGACTGTATGCGGTGAAAATATTAAAAGAGTATCTACTCGGTCAATAAACTTTCGTTATCATTTTATACTTTATATATCATAAAATTTTATACCAAAAACTTTTCTCCTAAAGATATATATAAAGATAGAGAATATATTAGTCTCCAGGGAGCAAAGACTAGACTTAAAGAAAGTTGAAATTGATACTCCTACTCTGTAGCATATCTCTGTTCATACTTTTCATATAATTTGTAATTTTATAACATAGACGTAGCAATATAAATGTCTGCTAAATATTTAAAAAGACAAACGCAAAGTGCTTTTATTAAAAAACGAGTAAAGAAAAATATAATAATTTGTAGCCTTTTAATTTAATTTTGTTCTTGACAGTTGCGAACAAGAATTGTAATAGGACTTAAAACGGTAACAACCGAAGTGCTTGAGCAAAATAAGTTGAAAAAAATATGTAATTTGTAACCTATCCAAATTGTTTTGTTCTAGACAATTACAATCACCAATTGTAGTAGGGTGAAAATTGCATATTAAAAAATTATTCTCAAACCCCAACCATATATTATTACATTTCATGATAAGTTAGTTCAATACAAACCACTCCAAGTCCTTTAACGTTATTTTGATAAAACTGCTAGGTACAAAAAAATGTTTTATGAATTAACATACGACTGATTTAACTTCCACGACCTCAAAATTGTGACTGAAATACGCCCTAATCACGTGTAGTTACGCTTGAATGTTTATTTTGAGGTAACTTGATCCTTTGAGTAGGATTTAACCTTGAACGACCTCTCGTGAAGTATTTTAAATCTATATACCGATTAGACACATTGAACTTGTTTGTAATGTTAAAAATTATTTTAAATAAAAGGCAGTAATAACGATAATGATTACAGGAGTATATACAATAGACAATAACAAATAAAACTTGTTTTGGTAACGGCCTATCTTTATATTTTGACTGACAACGTTATGGAATTTATTATTTGTTTTGAAGTAAAAATTCTTTACACGCACTTGGCGAGTTAGCTGGTGAGTGCGTGACGAGAGCGTTACGAAAAGTGTGATCGGGTGAGGCGTACGGAGCAAAAGAGAGAGGTGCGAGCACACATTTTCTTTCTCTCTCTTTTATAGCCAGTTACGTTTCGTATATCTAAGACGCAGTGCAGGCCTTTTGTGCAGAAGTTTTACTTCAGTCGTATAGTCTAAAGCACATTCGGTTTTTTACGCTTCTGTGCATAAAAATGTAAAAGTAACAATTTTTTTTAATCCAATTTAATAAAAAAAACCCTAGATGAAAGTGTATAAACAATCACAGTCAGAAACTCGTTATTTTACCCTGCCATTGCTATTTTGTCTCTTAGATCAAAAGTAAAAAAAAAAATCAAGTTTAACAGCAATTCATCTATCTAGATGTTAAATGACAATGAATAGCACTTTCGAACTTTGAATATCCGCTGTAAGCGTTTCGTTCATCTCGTGTAGTTTGTCTTTGTCAGAAAATGATAGCCACAAACAGGGAAATAAACGGTCGAATTTGAATATTGTCTTTTGCATTGTATTTTTTTTTTAAAGTAAATGTTTCGGAAAAAGTCATTTGTATACAATGATAATCAGAAATGTGACTTTTGTATTTATTTTTGTATTTACTGAACATTTATTAGAAATAGTCTTATACTCATTACAACATGTTTCGGGTTGGGGGATGAAATGTTAAATTAGGGATCTGAAAATATAATAAACATATAAATAGCTTACAGAAAAAATTGTCATAATCAAGGTAAAAATTATCCACCAACTCGCATCGGAGCAGCGTGGTGGATTAAGCTCTGATCCTTCTCCTACATGGGAAAAGAGGACTATGCCCAGCAGTGGGATATTACAGGCTGAAGCGAAGGTAAAAATTCATTTACTAGTACACCAGCTAATCACTGTCACCATTATACCAAATCAATTATTATTAGAGAAAAAATCGTAGGTAATTAGGTAATATGTTATTTATATTGATACTAGCGACCCGCCCCGGCTTCGCACGGTTGCAAAAACTATCAGTGTTCATCTACTATATTATGCATGTATTAAACATATAAATCCTCTGGAATCACTCTATTTACTAAAGAAAACCTCATCAAAATCCGTTGCGTAGTTTTGAAGATCTAAGCATATTTAGGGACAGATAGACAGCGGGAAGCGAGTTTGTTTTATACCTACTATTTATTTTATTATTTTATTTATTTGTATTATGTAGTGATGTAAATATATTTTTGCATATCAAAATTTTGGAAAATGTGCATAAATTTCTGTTATTATAACATAAATGATAATTATGGGAAGGGACTTTGACTTTTTTGTGGTTTCTATCCCATTTAATTCTCACGACCGCTGTGACATGATTGTAATGAATGTTCACCACCAAAGGTTGTTCTAATCTTGTTCGGAGGCAAATATTTATGCAAATATTTGTTTATCGGTATCGGTATTTGTCTTTGTCGATTTTACCGTGAATTTGGGGATGTCGGTAGTTAAATTATTCTCGTTTGAAATATTATCGGTTAGTCCTCAAGGATTGTGTAAGGCAGATAACAAATGCTTCATACTAAGCCGGAAACCTGTTAAATTTGAACTGGATTATTTGTAATTTAAACAAATAAATTTGACATGTGTATGTTTATGAAGTCTAATGAAAACCTTTCTACGAAATCCAATAATTTAAGCCCTATTTAAATCTAAAATACCAATTTTTTGTCTCTGTCTATAACAAATTTTATAGTAAAATAAATACTAATAAGGCAGTCAAACATATTTGAAACTTTAGTTATTACTGACAGACATATTATGTAGAATATTCTAAAATGTTCTCATTCCCATTTCAGAAACAACTGGTCCGTAGATACTGGAACCTTGTATAAATATATTATTTTATATTCAAAAACAATCCACGCTAAGAGATAATAGAAGCTAAAAAGCCGAAAATCACAAAAAAAAACAAATTGTAATATTTTCAATTATTGTTATATGTAAAGAATAAATGATTTATTTAAGAATAAAGTTATTTATTTTTTATCATTCACATCCTCAATCTGTTATCGGCTTCTGAATAGTATATATAAAATACTTTTTTACAGAATGTCCATTTGTTAGTTGCATGTACTTCGCTTTGTACCATTTATCTCTGTCTCCGGGATGATGATCTCAAATCCGCGAGACAGGGGACGAGAGGGATGGTTCGAGATAAACATTATGGTCTAAGATCCGGGATATAGCAAAATATTCCCTCATCAGTTAATTAGATGAAACAATTTTTTATAGGCTGATTTCAATATTGTGAATTTATAAAAACAACCTCTGCGACCATAAGCCTGCTGCTAATAATAATACCTAACCTAACCAAAATTAAATGAAAAAAATTTTTTTTTATCTTTTCCCTCTCATGTTAATTACCTACATGTAGTAAGCTAAAACCGTCAATATTTTACATTATACATGTAATTAACATGAGAGGGAAAAGACAATTTTTTTTGAAGTATTATTATTTGCAGCAGGCTTATGGTGGCAGAGGTTGTTTTTATAAATTCACAATATTGAAATCAGCCTATAAAAAATTGATTCATCTAATTAGCAGATGAGGGAATATTTTGCTATCCCGGATCTTAGACCATTAAACTGTTTACCAAAATGCAATTTCAGTAAATATTTTCTGCACGATTTTAGATATAGATACAAATCACATAGTACGTTTCATCTTTTATCATTTTCTATTTTCAGATTTACTTTCTGTACAGTAAAATATAGATAAGTATTTATGCTTAGCAAGTTAAAAATCGTTATTTGTTTATGTGTTATTTATTTTTGTTTAGAAGGGTGTAAGTTAATTGGAAAACAAAATGTGTCAACGAAAAGAAGTACCTTGAAATCAAATTATCAAGTTTGGGCTAAGTAGCTAGCGTAGCTAATTTTTATGGGTTATTATTTTACTTAATTTAATTTTACTCTTTATAAATAAAATCTACACAATTTATTACCATCTATACATAATACATACATACGTGGCCATGGCGCCTGCAACGACGTAGAAATATCGGGAATTTCAATATAAAAATCGCGGTCAGTCTAGAATAAAAAGTACACACCAGATTTCATAGTGTAGTCTTACATTTCGATAAGATTGACTAGAAAGATCTTGAAAGATCTTGTGATTGTCTATCATGGACATATCATAACAACAAACACAACATAACTTTAAAATATGAGGGTCTGCTATTCAAATAGGCTACTTTTTATACTAAAACTAGCTTCTGCGCGCGACTCCGCTCCTATTGGTCTTAGCGTGATGACACATAACCTATAGCCTTCCCCGATAAATGGGCTATCTAACACTGAAATATTTTTTCAAATCGGCCCAGTAGTTCCAGAGATTACCGCGTTCAAACAAACAAACAAACAACCAAACAAAGAAACTCTTCAGCTTTATATATAAGTATAGATTCGTACTAAAGCATGTAAAAATTATAGACACTTAACAAAGCCAACACAATTATAACTTCTATGTTTGGTAGTGCGTTACTGCAGAAGACAAATGAATCAAGGGCTAGTGGAGAGATTCAGCTTAAATTCAGGCCAACATGAATAAATTCGGACAAGCGTCCGGATAAATTTTGGTGACTTCCTTTAAAATAGTTGTAGGTATCTAGTGTTTATTATTTTGCGATTGAAACAACAATAATAATATTATGACCTCAGTCCTTCACGCTGTTCATTTCTGGTTTGGTTGCATTTTTTATAGCCTTGGATGTAAATTTATTAAGAATTTCTTTTGAAACATGCTGTTTATGTTATTGTAAAAATTGGTTGTGCTATTTTCGTTGGACACGAGATATATCTAAATAAAATTAATCACTTGGAAACCTAATGTCAGCATTTCTTCTAACAGGTATCGATACAGGTTATTTGGATATAGGCTATAAAATTGTCAGATCTTCATCATTTATCTTCTGGTATCGATTCAGGCTATTTATCTAAATGGTTCTGTCTCATAAATAAAGGTGGTAATTAATTTTAGTGTAGCCAGTATTTTAATACGTGTTCACGTTTACGATTCAGCGATAATTTCACATTACTATGCGAGGAGAGAACATTCAAGTGCCGCGCACGTTTCGTAGCGTAAACGAATTGTAATTAGTACGGCTTCAGCTTCTATTCAAAACCATAGCGTCTACGTCATCATACGCTTCGTATAAGCCTTCCATTCAGGATGTAATTGTCCTTTTTCTGACATCATAATCATAAACGAAAGTTCACTATTTGGGGATTTTACGAAGCTTGACTGTTCTTATGTTTGTTGATAAGTAGATGATTGCCGTTTTCCATTTTAGTCGACATTCAGAATATATGCTCCAATGAGATATCTTAGGATGATTTATTGTTGATCAAAAACCACATTTTAAATGTCATTAAAACGTAACATAGAATAGAAATACATGCATAAATACAAAAATTAAACACTTATTATTAAATTTATTTCAAAAAATATCTCAACAGTCTACTAACTATCTCAGTGCGTTGTTAAGTTGAAAAGCATCACCAAATTATTTATTGTAGTTTGATAGTCTGCGTGTAAAATTCGAAGAAGCATTCTTCAAGGTATGTAAAGTTTTAATAAGTACTTAGAGAAATAGTGCGAAAATACAAAAATACGAGGAATGTAGAGACGCGAAAACTTATTCAATTCCAACTTTTTAAATAGTATTATTCAGCATGCGTCAACTCTAAATATATGTATTATTTATAAGTTAAAAGACACATTGCCAAGATATTAAACTTTCACTAAAACCACTAATGAAAATAAAACTTAAATGTATATTGTTACTCTGAATTACTCAGAAATGTATATTCATAAATTTTCATATACATCTCAACAACATTTGTTCATAGAGATTTAATATCATCATGTTAAAGTTTTGCGCCATGTTGGGTAAATGGACGTAATAATTAGCTGATGAGCTTACTACGGAATTGTACTAGCTCTTTATAACACACACCTATATGGTCTATATATAGACCACACATCACGAATCTGTATGGTCTATATGTCTGTTTATCTATAAATTTTTATTGTAATTTTATTAGTTCCAAGGCAATGACACATGATCTTAATTAACTCAAAGATGTTACAGTAGTTGACCCAGCAAAATTCATTCTGGCATTTTTTTTCGATATTATATCAAATTTATGTGCTGTGTGGTTACGGCACTAAAGAATGTAGCCACCCTCTCTCTTCCCGTGGGTGTCGTAAGAGGCGACTAAGGGATAACACAGTTCCACTACCACCTTGGAACTTAAAAAGCCAACGGATGGCGGGATAACCATCCAACTGCTGGCTTTGAAAAACACAGGCCGAAGACGGACAGCAGCGTCTTCTGTGCGACAAAGCCAGCCCTGCGGTCACCAACCCGCCTGCCCAGCGTGGTGACTATGGGCAAAACACATGAGTTCGCGTCATAATGTCGGGCGCGAACTTGTGGAGGCCTATGTCCAACAGTGGACTGTGATAGGCTGAAGTGGTGGTGGTGGTGGATATCAATTTTTTGTACCAAAATTATCCAGACTGAAATATAAAAAGAAGAACTGAAATCCAATGAGGTGCAGTAGTTTCATTTTATTGTGTTTGATTATTGTCTTTTAATTATTTCTTGTTAGACATTTGAATCATTGAAATAACAACAGCTTACGATCAATTCGTAATGGAACAGAGCTGTTAGAGATCTACAATTTTCTTAGTAAAATAAGTAGATATTGTACTGTAGTTGAAATCTCTATATATATAAAAATGAATCGCTGAATGTGTTGCTAAGCGCAAATCTCGAGAGCAGCTGAACCGATTTCGCTAACTATTTATTTATAATATTCCTTGAAGTACGAGGATGGTTGTTACGGAGAGAACAATTTAAAAAATTCTCTGGAAAAGTCTAAAAACAACACTTTTCTATATTCCCATACAAAAGATTCGTAATAATACTTAAGTCAATTTGAACTTTAATACCATACCATAAAGTTTAAATGTTAGTACAGGGGTTCCGGGAAGGATAAGCATTTTAAAGAATCGACTGTTAGACGGTACGAAGTTCGCCGGGTCAGCTAGTAATGAAATAGAAATACAATGTCTTGTAGTCAGTCTACTATAGTAGATACATTCCATTTTAAAAATAGCAATGATAAAGTGTCTCTAAAACATATTGTACTCGTAGAATTTTGTTTTAAGTGTAAGATACGTACGTCAATCTTAAAAGATTTATATTTATGAATCAAATTTCCGGAAAGCTGCCCTTTTGTGAGTAGAGATTAAAAATCAGAGAGGCCCTTTAGATTCAAGGAGCCGACTCAATCTCTAACGAGACTTGAACAAAGTTTTGAATGGGATTTTAAAGCATTTACCTTAATGAATGCAATTTAATTCAGAAACGATATTTCAAAGAGACTTTTCTTTATCTATCTTTCAATGCTAAATTTTAGGGTGAAATAGATAAACTTATTTAATCTGGCTCTGAAGTGGATTATGATCCGTGACGATTTAAAGTTCGTCTGCCTTTTTAAGAGCGCGACGTTGCCGCTTTTATTATTCTCCATTTATGTACTAATCTTTATAAATACTGTTCTTGCAGTCCCTGTAGAATTGGCATGTTTATTTGTAGTGAAATTTTTTTACAACCTTATTTAACCATGTTAAGGCGTGGCACGTGTGTCGTTTTTACACATTACTAAAGTTTTCTTTTTGTGTATTTAAAAAAAAAAAAATGCGCTGTTGCCATTCTTCGTCCATTTAACGCATGTTATTTTGGTATCTTTATTCACCTAAGTTAAGAGTACATTTAATATTTAAAGCATTATTACGCTCGACAGTTTATGTGGTCGTACCTTAAAATATGATTACGTGACCTTACTTCTCTTTGTAACAAAGTCAAAGACGAAATTCTTTATTCGATATTAGAATAACCCTTTGTTATTGATAGTCAATATTTACCATGCTCAGAATAATACTTATGAAATTCGAGTCGAGGAAAACTTCAATAGAATTACGATTTATTTTCTCAGATTTTGTAATTTTATATGAAAAGGCTTTGAAGCGAGCCTTTTAACGCTGAAATATTATTACTAAAATATATTTGTATAGAGCCAGTTTCATCGTTTTCTGATAAAGTTCAACTTATACAGAAGCTTATAATAGTTTTTATTAATTACAGATACCATTTACAAGTGACAAATTTCAATTCGCAGGTAACGATTTGAAATATTTAAAGTGTAATTTTATTTTAAACTAGCTGCTGTGCCCGCGACTTCGTCCGCGTGGAATTTAACATTATTGTTCAGTTCGCAGTTATAAAAAAAATCTAAAATAAAAGTAGCCTAAGTTACTCCTTACTACGTCAGATATCTGCCAGTGAAAGTCCCGTCAAAATCGGTACAAACAGACACTCCAATTTTATTTATTTGTATAGATAAAAAAGAAAAGTATACAATTAATTATTATCTGCTGGGTACAGCTGTAATTAAGAGGAGAGAACTTAATTAGCAAGAAAAGTTAGTTTTTTAATACTTTTCGCTGATTCTTAGTGAACATATTTGTTAGTAATCTTAATATATATAAATCTCGTGTCACAATGTTTGTCCTCAATGGACTCCTAAACCACTTAACCGATTTTAATCAAATTTGCACACCGTGTGCAGTTTGATCCAACTTGAAAGATAGGCTATATTTTATTTTGGTATATGTAATTATTATATTTTAGAAAAAAAAGGCGGTACGAAGTTCGCCAGGTCAGCTAGTAATATTATATTGAACGCATATACGTGTAATAATACGTATTAAAAAAGGTAAAATAATTATATTCGTTAAATTTATAGATTACCAGATGATTTTCAAATGTCTTTATCTCTATATATGTATATAAAAATGAATCGATAAATGTGTTGCTAAGCGCAAATCTCGAGAGTGGCTGAACCGATTTCGCTAATTATTTTTTTATAATATTCCTTGAAGTACGAGGATGGTTGTTACGGAAAGAAAAATTTAAAAAACTGCCTCAAAAAGTCTAAAAACAACACTTTTCTATTCCCATACAAAAGATTCGTAATAATACTTAAGTCAATTTGAACTTTAATACCATAGCATAAAGTTTAAGTGTTAGTGGAAAAAAATAAAAAAAATAAAGAATTGACTGTTAGGTGGTACGAAGTTCGCCGGGTCAGCTAGTAATTAAAAAAAATATATGTGTACAATTCAGACAAGGCAGAAATGAAAGTTCAGAAAAGTCTTAGGAAGGTAAACTGTTGCGATTTGTTCCTAAAGAAAGTCGTAAGCGCCATGTGAACGCTTAAAAGTAAAACGCGTCGCTTACCCGTGAGCGTAATGTATTAAATCTCATCCTCTCCCATACATTTATGTGTCTCTTTCTTTATCGTAATGCATTTTGGTTCCATCGAGTTTCAAATCCTGATTAATTTGTATAATTGTATTTGCTAGCAAACGAAAAAAAACCGACTTTAATTATATCGACAAGTAATACAACGTAAGAAGGCGATAAAAATTAACAAACTAGTTGTCACTACGATTTTCGAGGGTTTCCCTCGATTTCTCTGGGATTGCATCATCAGGTCCTGGTTTCCTTATCATGGTACCTAAGTTAGGATATCTCCTTTCCAACAAAAAAAGAATTATCAAAATCGGTTTATAAACGACGAAGTTATCCCCGAACATAAAAAAAACATATCCGGTCGAATTGAGTAACGTCCTCCTTTTTTGAAGTCGGTTAAAAATTTAGGCTATAAAACAACACATTGCGTAACAAGTAAACTATAATCGAAAATTTCAAACAATCACAAGCCTAGTTTATGAATAAATACGTTTGATACTTTGCTAATTTATGTAAAATAGGTCACGGGTCGAGAAACTTCTCCTTTGGTCTGTTCAATGTTATTGCTAGACATTGCAAAATCGGAGCGATGACGTAAAATTTAATTCCACTGAAATGTTTATTTATTTAGAGCTTATTGTTTATGTTTAATTTATATTAATAGCTATGGTTATATAATGAAACTAAAACGGACCAATCATTTAAATTTAAGGTATTCTGATAAATTCTCTGGAGTGTAGTTCACACGTAAATAATATAGAAGTACGGTAAAACTATGTACAGAATGTATTAAGTTAAATTTATCCGAAAGTCGTTTCCGTTTTCAGTCAAAATGTGTAATCATATATGAAGTTAGTTATTGAGGTAGGACACAGCAGGATATATCCTATATTTAATGTTCAAACGGGGATTAACACGAACAAAAATTTTAAGGAAAAATATATTACCTTGGGGCCTGACGTTTCGGCTAGCAGCCGTGGTCGCAGGCAGACTGATCTGAACATTAAATATAATAACGCAACGCGAAAGTTTAAAAGGATATATCCTACAGAAAATCTGGAGCAACTCGTCTGGGGGAGTACCTTAACCTTGCATAAGATCACAGCTAAATAACGCTGCTCTCAAAAAATGTGTTCCTGTGGTATGTTAGTATGTAGGATGTGTAAGGCGTCGACAATGCGCTTGGGATGCTTCTGATGATGCAGGCGTCTTTAGGCTACGGTAAACGTTTATTATCAGGTGGGCCGTACGCTTGTTTGCCGACCTAGGCGTATAAAAAAAATAATCGAGGATACGGTTACGGTGCGTTCATTCTTTATTTATTATGATATGAATCTTCTATATTATAAAAATGAATGTTGCTAAGCGCATAACTGGAGAATGGCTCGACTAATTCGGCTAGTTTTTTTTGTATGTTCCTTAAATCCCACGGAAGGTTTTAATACAAAAAAAAAACCTAACAAACAGAACGAAGTCTGTCCGGACAGCTAGTAATGTAATAAAATAGATATGAGAACTGCAATATTAAACAGTTTTTGATTGATTTGGTGAAAAGAATGCTAATGACATTTTCACGTTCAAGCAATATGATTTTTAGAAAAATGGAGAAGCTCAGCAAATAATGTCTATTTTTGTTTTCTCGTGGAAGTGTTGGAAAACATTCCAATATGTTACTTTCCAGTTTCCAGGTTACATATTCCAATTTTTTTATTTCTTAATGAGACTTTCTGATAGACACTTTATCTAATGATTTTTTTAACAGTGACAGTGAATAATTTTCAGCCTAAACTTTTCAAATAAAATAATTAATTTAGGCCGCATTTCAATAGGCCAAAAAATAGTCCTAGACCTAAATACTCAGAAATTATTTTATAAAAGGAATTAAACTACGCAAAACTGACCCAATTCACGACTCGATTAGGTACTTTTTTGTATTCCAATGTACAATCACTTTCATAGACCAAAGACAGAATCTAAATTCAAACCAATTATGAAGACAAAAGCAGTCTTGATGCTGGATATATTTTAATTTTTTTTGTAATGTATAATATCTGTTATTGCTAAATTTTTAGCCCATATAATAACCTACTTTTAAATTTTGAAATAAGAAAAGAAAATGTGTCCAATAAAGCTTTCATATTAAACTTAAAGTTTCTTGAAGGTTATGCTCGAATACTATAATATTGATTTTTATATTAAAACTTAGAAAAAAGAAGTGTGCTTTAGACCAGACGACTGAAGTAAAACTTCGTAAAGACGTAACATTCTCTCTTTCTATCTTCACTAACTTATATCTCCCTCTCAACTTCCGTTCGCCTCCCACGATCAGACTTTTCGTAACGTTCTCGTCACGAATTCACCAGCTTTCCGCAAGTCAAGCGTGCGTAAAGAAGTTTTACTCCAAAATAGTTTTGTAAGATTATTTATAAATTTTATCTTAATCTTTATGGATCACGAATGGTAGAACCATTAATAGGTTAAATAGGGCATTTACTTAAGGTCATTCCAGTCAGTCCAGTTGAATGATTTGCTATTGCGACCTCGGGGTCTATATATTTATTTATAAGCTTGTGTACTTGTCCAATGTCAGATCAATATATGCCCTTTGCTCTATTTACTCTTTCTGAATTAAATTGTCTATCTATACTTAAATTAAATATGTTAAACATCTAAAAGTTAGTAAAATATTTTTTTTCATTCAATTTTTTTCTAAACCGCTGCAAATTATTATTACATAAAACTAAAATTATATTAGGCTTTTTAATATTTATAAATAGAAACATTTTGATATAACAAAATGTATTATTTGTGCCAGTGCGCAATTGTACGCTAGATTACTTATCAATATCATAGAAATTACCAGCGAATAGTGTTTTTTCCTGAATTCGGAAGCGATTACATTTTCATGTATCTATGTAATAATTCCTCAAAAGCTTAGAAGCTTATTTTTCTTCAGAAATGGGTAGTAGATAGGTTCTGTTACTTTACATCATATTGAAATCTATACTAATATATAAAGCTGAAGAGTTTGTTTGTTTGATTGTTTGTTTGTTTGATTGTTTGTTTGTTTGATTGTTTGTTTGTTTGTTTGAACGCGCTAATCTCAGGATCTACTGGTCCGATTTGAAAAATTCTTTCAGTGTTAGATAGCCCATTTATCGAGGAAGGCTATAGGCTATATATCATCACGCTAAGACCAATAGGAGCGGAGTCCACGCCGACGAAGTCGCGCGCAGAAGCTAGTCCAACATATACATATAATAGGCTTGTAAGGTATAAATATGTTTTTTGTATATTAAAATATATGAGATATTGTTGATAAAGAAATAATAAACAAACGCTTTACATTCAATGGTCCCCAGCGGTAGAGCCGCCAATAAAATTCCTATTTCGAAGGACCGTAAATACACACAACAAAATCAAAAACCATCAAACCTCATAAACATCTGTATGCCATAAACAAACATTAGCCATGAGTAAGGATAAAGAATGGAATCGTTAGTATCAGTCAGCTTCTGTAACCACTATGGCAACGTATCATAAAAGATATAAGATCAACAATAAAAAGTAATGGAAAAAATTAAAAATTTCAAACCAAGCAATGCGAACAGATTTCATCCAGAGTTTGTGAATTAAAATTTATTTGTTTTATTAGCCCTCCTTATTTGTATTTCATATTTATTGTTCTTTACTTTTGTTTGACCGCTGTCAGTTTATGAATCGCTCATTTAATTCTAATTACAACATATTTGGGATTGTCTGAATGCGTTGTGCCTATCTCATTTATGTTCCGGTCTTATTATCTTATTCACGGTTGATTTAAATTTGTCGTTTGTGTTATTTGGGTACTGTTTACATTAGCAGTACAAGGGTAGACCATCAAATGTGTTGAAATGTGGATTGTGTCAGTAGTTGTGAAATGATAATCTGCAGCTTTCAAATAAACTGAGCGTTGAGATGTAATACAATATATGAAATTGTTACTAAAGCGTGTGAGTAGACTTATGGATATTAAATGTGATAATAGTTCTTCTTGATTAAAATAAGAAATTAAATTATGTAACAATACAATACAGTCCTAAAATTTTTTTTCATAGTAGCCAAGGAGGATTTATTTCAAGGGTGGGGCAATAACCAATCTTAACTCTCCAACGAGCCATGCTAATGCACAATCTACTGAATTACAAATATATTTAAAAATATACTTTGACAAAAATTGCGAATCTTAAGACAAGCATGAAAATTGAAAGAACGATTATAAATAGTTAAGGATTATTAATATATTTAGAATTTTCATCATTGTTAGAAATATCTTTAAAATAATATCCCTAGTTACCCTTTATCAAAAGCTCGACTGTCAATAATTCTAAAGTTTGTTTCGGAGATAATTAGACTTTCAGATTAGTCTTCTGGAACAGATAAGTCATTAGCAGTTTTAGGTCAAAGGCGGCGACTAAACGACATTTATAATTAACGACTTTCGTATATTAAACAAAGTTATTCGGGTTTGATTACATCGAATATGCATTTAAAAACAAGATTGATGACAAGTTGGATCTAGACAGATTGATATGATGGTTAATTGATAGAATTTAATTATTTTACAATCTTGACAAAACAGAAGACTTAGTATATCGATTCGTCAGTCATGTCAAGTCTCTTTGTTTTGGGACCTATTCTGCTGTCCTTAAACTGAAACGCTCGGAAGTTTAACAACGCGTTTTTATTAAAAACTGTAGCATAACATTTATTACCCTAAAATAGTCTCAATTAATTAATGAATTTTAGGTTAGTCACTTAAAAATGATTAAAATATTTAAAATTTTGTCACTAAGCTACCGTATATATTTTTAATATCTCGAACATTACTAACACAATTTTAATACTTACAAGCAAAATTTATATAATTTTGTTTATATCATTAATATTTTTATTGATGAAATAATAAAAATATTATTTCGGACTTTTTAATTTTTCATATTTTCTATATAGTATTATGTCTCTTAGTTTCATTCAATATATAATATTTATTATAAACCGTTTCTCAAAAGACAAAAAAAAATAATAATCTTATTAATCTACACTAAAGGTTATAAATGAACATTTACGGTTTAAGAGCTCTTTATTATAGCATAACATTAATAGGCATTTGGTTTTCGATTCTCAGCTAGATAAATCCGAGCTGCAAGCCCATAGTCAAATAGCATTGTTGTGCCAGCAAGCAACCGACTGCATCAAATCGTAGTTAATCGTACCTACTTAAGCATTCGTTGCAAATCGGCTGCTTCATGAATGAAATATCAAGCAAAACGTTGCAAACAACGTACACACTTTGTTTCAATGCAACTTCTAAAATCAGAACCAAACCATTTCACTCTATTTTATGTATGAGAACATGAAACAACCAATATGTTCAACTAGAAAAAAAAATGGTTTATAAGTTTTTAATGCAACTCAAAAAATATTTTATCGATATCAAAACTAACAGAAACGGTTTAATGTAGTAACGAGTACTTACTCAATAAAGATAGTGTTGCAGATGAACCATCAGTTACTTTAAGAAATCGTTATTTCTAAAAAATTTCAAAATACCTAGCATAGTAATTCTAGTTTCTAATCCTAATTGAAACGTGTTTTTTAAGTTTTTACAATTTTCTACTATTATTTTGGTCGAAAACAATTTCGCAAGGTAATATAAAAGAAACTAACTACACCCATAAGGGAGCATAATATATATATTTTTTACTAAACTAACAAGTTTAAATTTAAATGTCAGATATTATTAAAAACTTTCTTTACAAAGCTACCAGTTCGTTCCAGTTTTAACTCGCACGAGCCAGTTATTGGCGCATATATCCGGTTCAGTTATCTCGAATGTTCGAGTACACTTGTAACGCGAATAACTAGATAACAATACAGCCCCTAGGCACAAGTGCAGCGAAAGTTTCTGCTACACTGGTAATAATTTACTAGTGTAATGTTGATTAGTTTAATTGGGTTTTGCAATTAGCGTAATAAAAACTGGCGATGTGGATTTAATTTGACGACCTTATATATTTAGAGAATGCTGTGTGGCTACGGCAAAGAATATAGCCTCCCCCTGTCTTCCCGTGGGTAAGAGAGGGGTAAGAGGCGACTAAGGGAGAACACAGTTCCACTACCGCCTTGGAACTTAAAAAGTCGATCGATGGCGGGATAACCATCCAACTGCTGGCTTTGAAATACACAGGCCGAAGACGGGCAGCAGCTTCTTCGGCGCGACAAAGCCAGCCCTGCGGTCACCAACCCGCCTGCCCAGCGTGGTGACTATGGGCAAAACGGGAATATATGGGAAATATTGGTATGGGTAATATGGGAATTCATTTTTACTAAGAGCTGGTAAACCATTCAATGACTTGTGTATGACTACTGATTTCGATGTAAGTCATACCTCTGCTAGACGCAAGCTTTCAAACATTTATTTTGAAGTAGAATAAAACCATGCTAGTATCATTATAAGTATATTACATAAATATTTACTATGTCTACCACCAACATCAATATGACTGTGTATAAGTTTTTTCTATTGCGGGCTCAACTTATGCTTTAATTACTATTTCATATCTATCTGTGTGAATTTTTAATTGGTTTTTGTAATTTTTTAATTTGTATAAACTCTAATTGTGTATTATTATAACTGTAAATTCACCTTAAAAAAAACACATGAATTCACGCCATTTTTGTCGTGAACTTGTGGAAGCCTATGTCCAGCAGTGGACTGCGATAGGCTGAAATGATGATGATGATGATGATGATGATATATTTGGAGTATCTTTTAAATATTTTGTATTATTTTATAGATTTAGAGTATATAACTAAACTGATTATAATTATTGTAAATGTCTTACCGGTAAGAAAAAAATTCTCTTTCATAGAAGGAGGGCTGGCGCTTAATCTGATAAGCTGAGGATTGGAGAATAAATTATCTATAGTAAAGGTCGTTATCAGGTGTTTGTAATGATAATCGGCATTAACGGATTTAGTTATTCTCTGAGTCCCATTGAGCTCCCATTAATCACGAGGACAAACACTTAAAGAAAATCGCTCTTATACGCCATTGATATCTAATAAAAAAGAAATAATCAAATCAAAGAAGAAAACTATACAAGAAGGGTAAAATAAACAAAAGTACGTGTTTGGTTAAATTTACACGTGGATAATAGAAACAACAATTCAAAGAAAGGAAAAACAAACCTGTATAAACTGTGAAAACTGCAAGCAATCGAATAATGAACAAAAATAAAAAGAAAACAAATAAAAGAACTTCAAGGTAGATAAGATTGAAGTAAAAACACTACTCGGCTGAAGAAATTACAAATAGAAATTAAATACAACTTGACTAGTATTTGGTCTTAAAAGAAGGTATGATTTTTAATTTGAAATTTAAGAAAATATAATAAAAATATAATATGTACAATTGTTTGAATAATTCACAGAGTTAGAAGTCAATAACTTAGATTCAGTTCAGAATAAAAGTAAGGAATATAAATTAATGTTCGGTCAAATTAAAAGAAATTAAGACTTTATGTCAAGAAATGAAACAATTTTTTTTGTGTAAACGATAATGCCTTCAACTTTAATGTAGTCATTATATACTACTTAAACATCAGTTCACATGTCATATTTCGTTCACCTGTTTCCACTGTACAACTTTCAGGAAGGGTACTACATACGTTAACATTTGTAAACATTTGGCTATTGCTCTCAAAGTTACATCACACTTTACCCTGAAGTCAAATTGTGTTAAAGTACGTCACAACACATGTAATAAGGCTGGCAATAAACACGTACAACGTTCTATTTAATTACACACTCACACATTATCCTGAAATTACAAACACATTGTTACACCATAACGTCGACTTGCTTGTTAACATTATAGTATTTAAATATTCTATAATTGAATTTTTGTTGTGTCAAATTATTTATTAAATGTTTTTTTTTTTTTTAATTTTGCACTGTGTTTCTACTTTCCTTTATCATATTAAAAAGATTAAGTTTTCTGCTTAACGTATTATTGTAAAATAGTAGTACTTTAATTTCGACTATCAATACATATTATAAAACAAAGTCGCTTCGCGCTGTCTGTCTGTCCCTATATATGCTTAGATCTTTAAAACTACGCAACGGATTTTGATGCGGTATTTTTATAATAGATGGAGTGATTCACAAAGAAGGTTTATATATATAATACATGCATAATATAGTAGAGAAACACTGATAATTTTAGAGGTTTCTAATGTGATATCGTAAATAAACACATTTTTCGCGCTTACATTGCAAACGCTGGCTGAACCCTACGAGATAGATCAACACCTTAAAAAGGTCTACAAAAAATTCTGCAATGATATATGTCTATCTCTTAGGGATAACCCATAATAACCATTTTTATCCTTTACTTTTTACGAGAAATAATAACTTATTAACTAAGCGATTTTAAGCAACATAGCATTGACCTTTACGCAATTTAGTACCATAAATGCATTGTGCATTTAGTATAAATTAATATGTCCCTTTACAGAATATAATTTAAATGAATATTTTCGAAGATATTAAAGATTTAAAATGCAGGGACATAACGGTTGCGACGGTACCGGCCAGGGGAACGGCGCGACAATTTTTTCGAAATTGTATGTTCGTATTTTAGTCGGTATTAAGGTTAATTTTTAAACCAAATTTATAATAAATATAGTAAGTACATTAGGTTGGGTAGGATTAGACTAAAACCATAATTAATTCAAGAGTAACCTCTAAAGAAAACATGTTTATATTGTCTGAAGAAAACAAGCTGTGAACGTTGTATATAAAGACATTCTGTAGTATATTTCACCCAGTATCAGAATTTCACCCGTGCGAAGCCGGGGCGTTATATTACATAATAATTTTTTGTGTAATATTAATTCAGTATTCAGTACTTTAAATAAATTCAGGTTTATTAAAGTAAATAAATAAACGCCTCAAACTCAACGGCTGCCAGTAGGCTGAAATTATTTGGGAGATATTCGGAAAAACACGCCACATAAAAATAAGAAAACAACAAAAAATATATAGATATATATATATATATATATCACGAGATACACCTGTTAGTCATACATTAATATGTGGCATGTGTTATATAAACTTATATATGTTAGTTGCAATCAAACACATTTAGTGACAGCATAGCATTGCATTTAGCACAGTATGCACCCTTTGATTGGTAACTAAAATTTAGCCGCTAAAGTGTAATAATAAAATGCTACCAAATCTTTCTTTTTTTAAACCTTATTTTACCATTTGTAAAATCTTTAATGTGTGAACTTTGCCCTAACAGTAGATACATATCTGTGTACGTAAGTGACACGCACACTAATATAAGTACATTGTTTTAGATACAACTCGAAACAATGGTCTAGACAGTAAAGCTTGTGGCGCGTCGTCGCCAGAGAATGTTCATCGTATTTAAGAATATTTTAAAATACTTTACTATGTATCTTTCTTTATATTTTATTCGAAAATGGATTTGAACCAGTGAACTTATTGCGGGATCATGTACGTTAAACCTTCAAATATGATTTTATTTAATGTGTAGTAAAGCTTGAGAAACTTATAAACGTAAAATTAAATATATTTTCCAACGATACAAGATTGTTCATATTTTTTCTACATAATTATAAAATAATAAGCAAAACACAAACACAGACGTGTATATCAAGACAAGCTTTTGTATGGTCCATACAAACGCATGTTACGAGCATCATCGCTACGAGCAGATCGAATTTATGACCATTAACGTATTAGCCAACTACTATGACCACTGTGATAATCTATATATATATATATATATATATATATATATATATATATATATATAAATGAATCGCTGAATGTGTTGCTAAGCGCAAATCTCGAGAGTGGCTGAACCGATTTTGCTAATTATTCTTTTTATAATATTCCTTGAAGTACGAGGATGGTTCTTACGGAGAGAAAATTTAAAAAAAATGCCTGAAAAAGTCTAAAAACAACACTTTTCTATATTCCTATACAAAAGATTCGTAATAATACTTAAAAGTCAATTTGAACTTTAATACCAATCGACTGTTAGATGGTACGAAGTTCGCCGGGTCAGCTAGTTCCTAATAAATTAAATCCAAATTTTCTCCGTTTACATATTTTTTTATAATAACAAGACTTAATTGGTATATAAATAGCGTTCGGATAAGATTTATTTAGATAATAAAATTTAATAACGATAAATTTATTCACCCTTATATATAAAAGGTCTATATTTATTCTATTATTTGTAACATCTGTTCCTTGAAAGAGCCTTTATTCAGACATTATGATGTCATTCATTGTCACATAAACAGCGCTGAGAACAATATTCGTCCTTTTGTTTGTTTTGACCTCGAAACAGTTCAGATACAAATCGTTTTCAAATAAGCAAGTTTTTCCTGTTTGTGTTTATACTTAATAAACTTTTATTTGGGAAAATCGAAGTGTTTTCTGCAACGTAATTTTGTTCAAATTGAGATTCCGATGTAAACAAAATACAGACGGTATCTATACTAATATTATAAGGCTGAAGAGTTTGTTTGTTTGTTTGAACGCGCTAATCTCATCTCATGGTCCGATTAGAGAAATTATTGCAGTGTTAGATAGCCCATTTGTTGAGGAAGGCTATAAACTATATAATCATCACGCTAAGACTAATAGGAGCGTAGCACCAATGAAGAATGTTTTAAAATCGGGGTCTTTTCCTTTTGAGAGTTTCCGCTGCGTAAATGGTTAAAGTTTCGCACAAATCATGTATGACAGAATTGATCCTATTCCACGCGGATGAAGTCGCGCGCAAAAGCTAGTTTATTATAAAGTCATACAAGTAATTTTGTCATGACCTCAAGCAAGGGCATAACCTTGCGTACAACGTAATTGTACCCTGTTATTACAGAATAGATACAAACAATTTTTTAATGAAACTTGTGAAATAATGACAATTAGATAATAATAATTATATACTTTATTAAGACAGAAGTAAAAGCGTTAAAATAAAAAAAATTACAAATTTGTTTTAAAATTTATATATTTGTTCATATGGTATTGAAAAAATAAAACGTTTAAAATCTAAAACAGTTTAAAGAAGCAAGTTTCCCGTTGTTATAGGTATAACTATTTCATATGAAGTTGAAGTAAGTGGCTAGTTTGAGTATAACAACTAGTTAGTTACAAAGTTCTAAGTCGTTGTACCGTGAAACGTGAAGTGAAACACAGTATAGACGAAAAGGATTAATTGCACGGAATTGGCTAAAATGTAGAGACAAATTATTGCAAGAACGGCTTGGGAATGCTACTGAATGGAATTTAGAGAGATATTTGATGCCGATTCTGTTATAAATATGATTAGAATAGTTTATTCCTCGAATTGCTGATAAAGATTTTGGCATCGCAGAAGTCTATGCAAGATATTTTAGAATTCAAATAATTTTCGAGTACAAAAAAAACCAAAAAGGATAAATTACAAAGAATTCTTCGGGTTTCGTTCAATATAAAACCTGTAATACTTTTATCAAACAAGTGAAGCTACAAAGCTAATGGCAACTCGTCTAATGTAACCAAAGTTCGACTTTTCTTGTTTTAATTACTTTTGATGTAAAATTACTTACCTTATGTTATTTGTAAAGTTTTATTAATTTGACAACGAGGAAAATTGAACCACTCCCTACAAAGAACGTTAAATTATTACAGTTGATATTGGTCAATAAAATACGAGTAAATTACTATTACGGTACTAAAATAATTAGCTTATTGTAAAAAGTTACGATGGACAATTAAATTATTAGAAGACTATAATATATTCGACAAAATTTCAGGTGATGCGACCTATGAACCAAAATCATTCATTAATTTTTTTTTCTGAGTTAGGGCACATCAGGAAATTGCTACTTGACTGGAGTAGTCGACCTTACAGAAGCTAAATAATACTGTTTTTAAGCAGTGTTGTGTTTCTGTTGGTGAGTAAGACTGTTCTGTTGGTGACCAGAGCTCCTGGGGGGAACTGGGGATAGGGTTAGCAACGCGCTTGCTATGCTTCTGGTGTTGACGACGTCTATAAACTACGGTAATTGTTTACCATCAGGTGAGCCGTAGCCAACCTAGTTAAAAAAAATCATCAAGAAAATCATCGATCGACAAGTACCTATTGACCGTAAGAGAGATGTTAGTAGGTACCAGTAATATAAATAACTTAAATCAGAAGCGTATTACCAAATATACTACAAAATAATCCTTCAATCCTTGCTAAAATACTAGTATAATGAGATATTTTTTTGGGTCCTTAAAAAGTGATCAAGATGAACCAGTAGTAATTGGTGTTTTCACAATAATTTTAATAGTTAGCTGTCTTGATATTTTCCAAAGTAATAATGGGCGTGAATTAATAAGATTCATCTAAAAGAGTTATTATAAAACAGAATGAAACAAACAAGTAACGACAACAATATAATTCTCACTGGAAGTTTAGAACAAAAATATACTAATTGGTCTAGTTACTGCTAGGTATTTATCCAAGACCTTTAAAAAATGATAAGACAATCAATGGTAATTTCAACAATATAATAACACAATTGTTTATACGAGTTCCAAATCTTACAATTTCGTCAACCTATTTATCTAAAAATAAATTAACTAAATTTGAAGATCTGAAAAATAATCATTTTTATGTAAGTAATCCTGATTTAAATATCGTAAAAAATGAGAAAATGGCGTCTGCAGACTAATTCAAATATTTCTCATTTATAACTAACTCATAAAATCCTGAAGTGAATAAATGTTTCCTGATATCGAATACTAAATTATCGATTCAGAATAAATTTTGAGCCACCGCCGTTTGCATTATAATTTATTGTGAACAAGCTGACCCGGCAAACTTCATACTATTTTTTTTCGTGAATATTATATCGATTTATTAAAATGTCTTTTAATAAAGTGTGTGTGTGTGTGTGTGTGTCAGCTCCAATACGCGACTGCAGTTTACTTTTAAGAACTATTACTGTTATATTTAAAAATATATTTATTTATTTTTTGTAAGAGAAATTTTCAGGGAACGTATTAGATCATTTCTTAAGAAGTAAGTAAAAAAGAATCCAATTTAATTCAGTCGTTCTGAATGTTAATGCGTACGATTGGGAGGGGGCCAATCTTCCAATTGTGACTTGTGATGCACCTAAAATCCTTAGTAATGATAGCAGCTAATAAAAATAGTCATTATTTGCAGGAATATTATCCACCAACCTTTAGCGTATTAGAATAATGCGAAAACGATTTTTTTTAAATAAAAGAGACGAAGTTTTTATTCAGTTATGGAACTTTTACTTGTAGTTTCAGTCAGTTTACCAGCTAACCAGTTAGCCTTTTAATAAAGTGCAATGAAATTTTCATTCGTCTTTTGTTTCATCAACCGTACTCTAAAACTGAACTGAGGTAGGGAACAGCTGGAAATTTTTTGCTCAAATATGGAGCAGCTCCACTGGGGAAGTACTTACGATGTACCTACCTAACGTACTTCGACCTTACAAAAGATAAATAAATAATACTGCTTTCAAGCACTGTTGTGTTCCTGCTGGTGAGTAAGATGACCAGAGCTCCTGAGGAGAAGCTATATCTAAGGGCTACGGTAATCGCTTATCATCAGGTGAGTACGCTTGTTTGCCGACCTAGTTATATAAATAAATAATAAAAAAAAACTCAAATATTTTTGAAATATATTCAATAACGAAGATAGGAGTAGCAAGTATGATATATGAAAAATGTCACAATATAATTGTAGTACAAACTGTGACTGGCAAAAATACATACAAATATTTTTAGCACAAACAAAATACATACTAATGTATGTATTTTCATACACACGTACATTGACACATAATTGTTGCACATTGATAAAGCGTTACAAAATGTTCCTTTTACATCTCCTTTGTCAATAAAATAAACATCAAAACATCACAATTAAAAAAAAAATTACAATTAAAAGATTTCATATTTTCGCCTCTCTTAACGAACACATATTTCACTGTTTGTAACAAAACAATTTCGTTACAACAATAAAATTAATTCAGTTTTATTTCATTATAAAAGTTTTTATAACTTGTAAAGCAAAGTTCAGAACCTTTATTCGTTTTGTTTAATGATTTACGTAACCCTGTTTCTATTCCGAGCATATTTAAATAGAGTAACTTATCCTATAAGGGTTGTTAATTAAGCTCGGGTTGCTATTATATCCGGATATTTTGCGCTTTATAATTTATTTGAGTTTTTATTAGGTTTAGTTCAAGTAGTACGTGGATGACTTTGGTGTGGTGCGGTGTCTCGTTTATTTTCCGTACATTTGCTGCTTTTCTAACTATTTTAGTAGCCTTTAGTAACAATCTCTGATGTGCAGCTACGGCAGAAAATAATATAACCACACCTTTTCTGCCCGTTAGTGGAGTAAGAGGTGACTAAGGGATAACAAAGTTCCACTACCACCTTGGAAATATTGAAGCTAATGAATGGTGGGATAACCATTTACCAGCTGGCTTATAAATACGCAGACCGGATATGGGCAACGACTCCGGTGAGACAAAGCCAGCCCTGCAGTCATCGAACTGCGTGGTGACTTTGGGCATTACCAGCAATGATTTCAAAGCAGGCATGTTCAGACCGAACTTGAAGAGGCCTATGTCCACCATTCGACTGCGTTTAGTTGAAGCGGAGTAACAAACTGGCTTCGTTTTTGTGTATAGTTAAATTTATTATAGCCTTTCAGTAGCGTAATGAGAGCGATTATCAGAAAAAACAATACATTTTCGCATGTAACTAAAGTACATTTGAAAATAATGTAGCTCTTATTCATTTTTTTCGAGTTTAGTGACTTTTTTGTCATATCCACTACTTTTTTGATGTTGGTCAATAACAAAACTGTGTATAAAATAACAGACTGCTATACAATTCACTACGATGTTAAATTTTAATTAAAAACTTAGTATTTTTGATTAAAGTTCTTAACTCTCGAATTACTCAGAATTAATTAAGTTTCTAGTAGTTTTATATGAATAATTAACACCAAATGTATTCTTCTTGAATCCTCTGTAAAGAATGAATGGCACTTCCATTCATCCCATTTAACAAATTTCTTATCCTCTAAACTTTTATATCGTTTGTTTATTGTTCTACTATAAATTGATTTTATTCAACTTTTTTAAGTAATGTTTAAAAAATGGTGCTGTGTGGTTACGGCACTAAAGAATGTAGCCACCCCCTCTCTTCCCGTGGGTGTCGTAAGAGGCGACTAAGGGATAACACAGTTCTACTACCACCTTGGAACTTAAAAAGCCGACGGATGGCAGGATAACCATCCATGCTGGCTTTGAAATACACAGGCCGAAGACGGGCAGCAGCGTCTTCGGTGCGACAAAGCCAGCCCTGCGGTCACCAACCCGCCTGCCCAGCGTGGTGACTATGGGCAAAACACATGAGTTCGCGTCATAATGTCGGGCGCGAACTTGTGGAGGCCTATGTCCAACAGTGGACTGCGATAGGCTGTAGTGGTGGTAGTGGTTTTAAAAAATGTTTTGTATATTTAAGCTTTTAGTAAAATATATAAATAAATAGCTATTGTCACTAGTTTGTTTGTATTTCCATTCCTCTCATTATTAATTCTATCTACGTGTAGTGCTTAAGTTACTTTTACTTTTTACTGTTAATTATCACCTATTTGACTATGACGATTTCTGAACTTATAGACTTATAGACTCTTTATAATTATATAGATAAGGCAATCACACAAAATGACAAATATACTGTCATATATTGTATATCTATATATATAAAAATCAATTGCTGCTCGTTAGTATCGCTACTTTTGATCTTGAAATATTTGTGGAAGTTCAGGGAAGGTTTAAACGGTGAGAAACATAAATAATAAGTAACGAAAAATAGTAAAAACGACAATTTAATTTTGCAATACAAAATGTTCCTAACTGAAACATTTGATGTCTTTTGTAAAAAAAATTGTCACTTGGTTGTCAAATATTTATAGATGCGTTCAGAAACTGTTTTGTCGATATTGTTCACCAACATATGTAGGTGATACGAAGTTCACCGGATCATCTAGTTTCTAGTCTATTATATTATTGTATTTGTAGTATATATATGTATAGTGTATATATATGTAGTATATTTATTATCTACTCTTTGTACACTCCCTTAATGCTTCTCTTTTTCTTCGCCTTATTCTATACCCAAAGGTTGTCTAGAAGAAATCGCTCTTAGGGATAACACCGCCTTTGTACATCTTTCTTTATATAATTATGTATCTTCTTTGTTACGTTTCTTTATGTTGTATAATAAAGAGTATACATTCATTCATTCAATGATCTTTTAATAAAAAGATAAATAGAATAAATAAACACTTAAACGAGTTAACAATAAAAAAGTGCCTATTTTGACCTCTACTCCAACCAAATAGACAGATAGAGGGACAACGATGAAAAAAATACAGTTTTAGCCTTAGTATTGATTATATTGCGTCGAACATTGGATGTGTAACAAAATTATTATGACTTATTTGATTGCGTGATTTAGACAGGTTTTTTTATTATTTTATTTGATGGCCATAAAGCTGTAACAATGATGTGACTTCGAATTTGGTAATTATAAAACTATATCAAAAGTTATTACATAGCGTTTGTCTCTACATCCCTTGGGCCTAGTAAGCATGAAACTTTCATTCAAATAACCTTTAGTCTCCTTATATGCGCCACATATAATATCCATATTATATATGAATAACCACTGTAGTTCGCCACTGTAGTTCGCCACAACAGTACCTACATGTATATACTGTTTCGTTATGATTTGATATACACCCACTAAAAAGTCATTTAACATTTATAAAAATTCAGAGGAGCCTCTTTTTGGCGATGTGTTGTTAAGTTTATTTCAGTTAAGCTCAATTCAACAACTCTTAAATCTAGCATGACTGTTATTTTTAGATAATGTTGCTTTAAGTTATATACTATAATAATTAAAAAACTGGAACGTTTGTAAGACGCAACATGAGTTGAGTGACACACAAGATCCATAATATTTAAAGGAGAAAAAGTTTTAAGAGTTGGAGTTACTGCGCAGAAAGCGGAAATTACAAAACGGCACAAATATTTGTCACTTAGGTATTCAAAATTACACCTTTGTACCGTTTGCAGTCGAAACACTTGGACCATGAAATAGAAGTGCAAAAAAGTTGTAAAAGAACTGAGTCTACGCTATAGCTTTCACTGGTGACAAGATGGCTGGTGAAGTTTTGTCGGAAAAATTGGTATTGCGATTTCGCGAATCGCCAGCATTCTTGACATCATTCCACTTAGACATGATTTAGTTCCGTAATTGTCTGTTAACAAATAATTAATTAATCTTTAATTTGTGTATTGTAAAAAAATATAAGATTGAAAATTGTCATAATAAATTTGTATTAAATAATTTTGAGTTTTTCAAGTGCATTTTGCAACGCCTCCGAAGGATTTATATACATAGAAGTATTGATAACAAGGATAATATATGTAGGTACTTTCGAGGATGCTTGAAGATTTCAGATCTCACGGTTCATGAGTTTGTGGATACAGTTTGTAATAAACTTTGCTAGTGAAATAGTTCGCTGTGCTTAATTAAAACATATTAATGTAGCAAACTAAATATTTACTCCTTTAACTAACGCTTCAGCACATCTTATATGAGTATCTTTTGATGTGTATGTCTTGAGTATAATCTTATTAACAAATATTTGTTTACACGGTAGTTGCACATGTCTGTCTTTTGAGACAGAATACTTATAATAATTTTTTATACATAGCGACAGTGACTCGACGAACGAACTTGACCCCGAGTTTGGGTGCACAAGTATGTGAGTTTTATCACGATCTTATCATTTACGTTTCAGGATTCTTTTATTTACTACTAGATGGTACGGTAAACTTCGTATCACCTACATGAAAAATATACACAAAGCACTTTCTGAACGCACCTATAAATATTTGACAACCAATTGAAAACATTTTTGACAAAAGCCATTAAAATTTCCCGCTAGGAATATTTTGTATTGGAAAATTAAATCGTCATTTTTAGTATTTTACGTTACATATTATTTATGTTTCTCACCGTTTAAACCTTTCCTGAACTTCCACTTGCTGTGTGGCTACGGCATAGAATTTAGCCTCCCCCTCTCTTCCCGTGGGTGTCGTAAGAGGCGACTAAGGGATAACATAGTTTCACTACCACCTTGGAACTTAAAAAGCCGACCGATGGCGGGATAACCATCCAACTGCTGGCTTTGAAGTACACAGGCCGAAGAACGGCAGCAGCGTCTTCGGTGCGACAAAGCCAGCCCTGCGGTCACCAACCCGCCTGCCCAGCGTGGTGACTATGGGTAAAACACACGAGTCCACGCCATTTTTGGCGCGAACTTGTGGAGGCCTATGTCCAGCAGTGGACTGCGATAGGCTGAAATGATGATGATGATGATGATGAACTTCCACAAACATTTTAAGATCAAAATTAGCTAAATCAATCAAGCCATTCTCGAGTTTTAACGAGACTAACGAACAGCAATTGATTTTTATATATACAGATTTTAACTTAGCTCCATAAATATAACATACAAAGTATCTATCTATTATTGTTCTTAATGAATGTATAAGCTTTGAAGCAGATACACGGACAATAAAGTCTTAATGATACAATTAATTTATACCTTTTTGTTTCGAAACTCTAAAAATCTTCCAATAATTTTTAATTTTGATCGCTTTTCGAACATTAAACATCACACGTTCCGAAAAATTCGTTTAATCCTAAACGGTTACTGCTTAGATATATCGAGTATATAAAATTGTCCGACAATCTAATAAAATTCGGAATTAAGCCGGCATCCGATGTCCCGATTAAAAATTCTACATGACACCTAAAAATTGTTTCCCATTAAAAAATTCCGCTTGACCCCTTAATTACGACGGATATCGTACCCCGGTCTTTAATTACGTTAATTAATGGACACCCAATGTGATTCTGACAGTCTGTTATTTATAACGGATTTTATACATTTTTTTTTTACATAAACCCGTTGAAAGTAACTAAAGCGTTGTTTGAGTATGAAAGTGACCCTTGAAATTAATTCAGCAGAGTACATAATGGGCTTGATATTTGTAAGGCTTTGAAGAGTGCTGAAAATTGAATTTTTAATAGGCAGTTTTAAGAATGTTTAACACGTTACAGAATAATTCTGAAAGGACAAAAGTTAGGGTATGCTGCAGTACAATAAATTTACTTTTGGTTTGAAATATATATAATGTGTAAAATTCATTCGGTATTAGGCCTAGTCTAACTTCTGCGTAATAATAGGATCATATTACTTTATAAATATCGTCGACTACACAACAGCTTTAATATTCATTCTTAGTCTAGTTCTAGGGAAAAAATATTTCTAAAGTCTCTTCCTAAATCCTCCCGTTGCGTTGTTGAGAAAAACCTCCCTCTCTTGTATGAGAGAAAGTTAGAGCTATCCGCTATGCTGGTCCACTAGAAGTAAGTGTATAATTTTTCTGTCGTTTGCTTTTGCAACCATTGTTATTAACTTTACATGATAAAAGAACAAACAGTTACAAGCCGCCGCTGGTTGTTAGGCGTGTACATATATTGCACACGCATCACACCATAGCGGGTGTTGATTGAGAGCAAGAGAGAGAGAGAGAGAGAGAAGAGATATTTTAATTTACCTCTATAATAGAATATACTCAAATTCATGCTGTAGTTACAGCGTAAAAAGTTTCTCGGTAATATATCAAACAAAGCGTATTTTTTGTTTCGTTATTTGAACTCTATCAAGATCAAGCCTTTCAAAAATATTTCAAGCATTGCTCAGTTACGATTTTGTTCGAATTCTATCTATATTTATAATTTTATATATTATACTAAAGTTACAATCGTTTTGAAACTACTTTTATACAAATATTCACAACCGCCAGCAATCCGACTAATATGAAACGTGAGCTACTACTTGGACACTGTCGCTCTGATTTGGCAAAAAATTAATTAATTTTCTCAGATAAATAACTTTGGAACTCTCATTTCAGTATCTGACAGGAAGATCTGCACTTAAAACATCTGAAAACTCGTGGTCCGTCACAATAATGTAAAGAAAAATTAATAATAACAAAAATAACAACTCGTGACCATGTGGCTGCAGCGTCACCGAAGTAACGGGAGTTGCAAATGAAAATTGCGGTAAGTCTCAAAAAATACCAGTAGTGTAAAATTTAAAATTGCGTGCATACAAAGTACACATGCCAGAAGTAAAACTTCTTTGGCAAACTAATTAAAAAATAATTAATTAAAAAAACGAATTTAAAATACAAAAAAAAACTAATTGAAAAAAAAACAAAAAGTCAACGGCACGTGGTGTTAATAGGCGGTCACCCATCCAAGTACTGACCGTCCCTGACGCTGCCGCGTTACCGGTCGCTCAAATTTTACCCCTCATGCACCTAAAGAATTTTAACTTCCATAAAAAAAAATATAGCAATCACAACCCAAAAATCTATAACTGATTTTTTTAGGTATTTTAAGGTTTTATAAGTATACTGTGGTAGAGTTTCAATACAGAGTCGTATTATTGCAATTTAAAAATTCTTTGCAGAGGAACTAATACTTTCGCAGCCATTACACGAAGTAGAGCGCGGGACTGGAACCAATGCGCTGAGACAGTGCCATCTTACTCGAAGTGTGTAATACCAATACTCTGAAGTTTATTACAGTGTCCGGTCGCTGAAGAGAAAGAAATTCGTACACCGACCTATCATCACACAATACGGGGTTACTTCACCTGTGTGAGCGCAACCGCAATATGTTTATACGCGAGCGACAAAGACAACAGATGACAGGTCGGTGTACGAATTTCTTTCTCTTCGGCGACCGGACTTTAGTCAAGTGTAAAGGAAGTGTTGGACTATACCGGCGTCTTTTATTCCTTCAGTGTAAGATTCTGGACCCTTTGAATTATTCTGTTTGTAGGAATAAATTGAATCAAATCAATCATCGAATTTTTTATATTGCTAGCTTAATCCGATAGCTTTTGAATTACCCTTTTATAAATAAATAACTATTTTAACGAACAAAACAGTTATCCAACTTTATTGTTCGTTAAAATTAAATAGTATCAATTTTTTTTTTGTTTATTGTTGCCTATAATTGGTATCGAGAGAATTATTATAAACTCAACAGTCTGCGACCTTTATTCTATTCTATTAAATACTGTTATTTGCTTATTTTTGAGACAAAACTTTTTCTTCTATTTAGGAGTATTGAAATATACTCCGTCTTTTTGTTTTTAAGAACAAGCTCTCTTGTTGATTGACGTGAAAGGGCGAAAGTCTTACTGCAATGAATTATATCATAAAAAAACGAAAACAAATAAGAAGAAACAAACTATTTACATCAAATATTAAAAAATAAAATAAAAATCTGCAACACAAGCGCAATCTTCTGACACATCAAGAGCCACTTCATCCGATAACATTTTTAAATAGAGAAGTATATGAGATACATCTATGATATAAAACTGAAAATAAGTTTTGACATGTATTTTACATGTAAAACTTTTTTCCATTTCATACATCTAGATGATCTAGATAAAGCTTCATTTTTAGGACTCTATAAATTGAAAAGAAAAATAGAGCTATTAACGTTAACTCGTGACTTTGTCTACATTTCACAGTAGGTATACCCAAAATCTACTGAACAATAATAATTTAAGACAAAAGTCCCAGGTGTGTACATGTGCATTCAATAAAAATTAACACATTTCTCAAGTTTCTGCACACATAATTACTTACATGTTAGAATTATGACATGACATAATTATGACAATAAGTGTGAAACAAAATAACAGGTATTTAATTTCTCATATGCAAAGTCTCAAGAGAGACGTCTATTATAATTAATAAATGGATCCATATAAATAACATAAGACTTAAAAAAAACATTTATTATCATTTGAGACAATTATTGAAACCAAATCTTTTGGTTTTTTTTAATGTCGAAACGAAAATAAGCCTTGTACCTAAGCATTCCGTGATAGTGCTGTGTGATATGTTAGAATAGGAACGAAGTCATTCGGTATGCACCGATTAACTGCATTTATAATATAAACTTTTAAAGCGAATATTTTTCACTAATTTAGTATTACGGTTTTTCACTCAAAAAAAGTAAATCACTTTGTGTAGGTTTTTGATGTTCCTGATTTAGCCTGCATCTATGTATAAAGGTAATTAACCGAATATATTATGATATAAAAACATATTATATTAAAATACTATGTGTTACATTATGCTTATTTTGTCTCTGAAACTTTCACAAACAAATAAATATATGAATTACTTCCTTATCTATATTATATTAAGATTACGAATTAAGACGTGTTTATAAAAAACAGCAATAACAATATTTTGATTTGTTTTTAAGATCATAATAGCTTTACAACATTCTGGAAATATGGTTCAATTTTGAAAAAAAAAACAAAATAAAACTCTGTTACAAGCTCGAATAAAACTGAACTTAACAAAATAGGACGCTAAAGATGTTAAGTGCTGAATAAACTTTAAAATACCTTATTAACTCGAGTTCTTAGAATTGGAAAGACAAGGAAGATTTCATTGTTAATCTATTTTATATTACAATTGAACTTTTTAAATATAAAGTAACAGGACTTGGTTTAATATCACTGAATATTTAAGAAATAATTTAAAAATGAAATTAATTTGGAAAAAATGATGCCTATTCTATCATGAGTTAGCGATGTTTAAAAAGCGAATCCGATGCAGACAAACCGAAAATAGAAAAAAAAGTAAAAATGAAAAGGTAGCATATTTAACAGCACAAGCACAACGATATCATTCTTGAAATAGAATCCGTAATTTAAAAAAAAAATGAGTGATCAATTTAAAATAAAAGAAGAAAATTAAATACCTATTACTAAATCAAGAACCGATATGAGAAATTCAAGAAACAAAATCAACAAAAGATTAAGCAATGTTAGAAATCAAGACTCTTGTCCTTGATTCTCTTTTGTTCGTTCACTATTGAATATAGGCGGGCGACTAGTTCTGGCTATAACTAAGGACCCTCCTTGATTTTGAACTATTTTAAGCCGCTTACCATGCGTGCTACACATGAAAATTTTGCTTAATACTTCAATCATTATTATGGACCAAATCAAAAATTGCTTTCCTGAGCCGTTTCTTTTCACGGACCAAAGGATTGTGAGTGTATTTTTGCTATTTCCTGTATGAAGTTGAAAAAGAAGTTTAGTTTGTCGGAGTAGAAAAACCACCTTATGCAGTCAAGTCGCATATTCTTTTGTACAATTTTGTTTTTTTTAGTATGCCGTCAAACAATTATTGTGACACAATGCCTGTATTCCGATTAAACTTAGGGCCTATGCAAACCGCGTTTTTTAAACGCGATACAGACGCGATGCAAACGCGCGTGTGACGCGATGCAAACGCGCGTATGTCGCGATACAAACAAACGCGGTTTGCATAGGCCCTTACACTGACGGTCTTACAAATAATGGTTAGGACGTTATTGATTAACCATTGGATTACCATTTTCACACGATTCTCAATTATACTAAATATTTCTCGATACTACGGGGATATTTTTTGATTTTCTCGATAATTTTTTAATGTAAGCGTTATTTTGACCTAGTCGGATTTCAAAGTTTTTTTTTAATTCGACTAAAAGACTTGAAGAATTACAAAATAAATATAAATATAAAAGGTAATCTTTATTGCATCATTTTGAATAAATAGTCATACGAGATATCTTAATCATATCGAAAATATTTATTTCTTAAAGCATCAATAATGGAATCCTCGATAGATTTAGTAAATGGTTGCGATGTATTTGACAAATATACTAAATAATGGGTTCAGATAAAAGCCAAGAAAACTAGAGCGTGCTATCGCTTTATTTATATTTAGAAAAAATTCTTTTGATTTACGCTACTTTACTTGATATGAGGTTAGAGTGTAAATAAGCATGTGTTTACGCATATATATCTATAAGGCTGGGGAAAAAGTTTTTTATGTAGAAATTCGAGGTAAGATTTTATAAAATTTAGTTACATATATGTATAATTGTATATATCATTTTGTTCGATAACTTACCACCTTCTCGTAGGTAGTGAAGTAATTCTGATTAAATTACCGCGATAAGTAGTTTTCACAGTCTTCTCTTGATGTTGACTTTACACTACCAACCTTAAGAATTCTGAAGAGACCGAAACAGATCGAAATCTGAGGTTGCAAGATTGGGGCTATATGGTGGATGCATTAAGGCTTCCCAGTTAAACTCTCTTAATTTTTGTGTATTTGCTAAAAACGTATTTATGTGATCGGGCGTTGTTGCCATGAAAGACCACACCTTTTATTCGTAACTGAGCAACCAGAGCAAAATGCATGTTTGGTATAAAAATTTCCTGACTGAAAACGCTTAAACCATTTTTGTGCTACCTTTACTGACACAGAATTAAGTCTGTACATGTCACAATTTTTTTTTTCGCAGTTTGAGTCGCATGTTCTACTTTTTTAAAGTAAAACTTTAAAATGTATCGAATTTCTTTGTAGGATTCATCCATTTTTGGGTGAAAATGAAATTAAATGAAAAGTGACGAGAAACCGTTTGTTATTTTTTAATTTCATTTTTAAATTTTCATGGTATCAAAACCAGCCAGTTACGAACAATACAACCAACAAGATTTTATTGCAACTTTTTACTAGAAAATACGAAGATACTTTAATACCCGACCTATATTTTTCCCCGACGATATAAAATAACTTATTTAAGCATGCTCGTGGAAATTATTTTGTGACGCAGTAGATGATCGATTTTTTTTCTTTTCGTGCCGATAAAGTTACTCGTAAAATTATACTGAACTGCTAAGAGTGTTCTAATACAATAGCAGAGTATAAAGAGATAGAGAGAGAAGAGTGAATTTGATGCTGAATCCTTTTAATAGCACTAAAAAACAAGCAGACCACGTATATATCACCAAAAAATTATCAACAACTGCATTATTAACCTTTACGTGTTCTTTGGGATTCGCTTTGATTCTTTTTCTAACTCTACATACCATTGTCGGCGTTCACTCATTTGTTTTTTTCTTATAAAAACAACAGAACGACCACTGTCAGATAAACAACTAAAGCTTGAAAATATTTGTAGTACAATATTTTATAGAATTTTGTCACTTTTAATTCTTCTACCTAAGAATTTTTTAATAGAATTAATAGTTGTGGTGAGTTCCACACAATCAAAAGTGTTTAAAAATAATATAGAATTTTATCTGTAACCGTAATGTGATAATGACGGTTAATTAATATTGTACTTACATGTTCATATCGTTTATTTATGTGAACGGTAACCCGAGGCCAGCGTACTCTTGTTTGGATAAAGGATTCAGAATTTAGTCCGTCATGTTAGTTCATTACGTCGAACGGAGACCTATTATAACCTCGAATTTGTCGTGTGCCATAAAATAATAATATTTGTTACTAAAATGTATATAAAATTTAAAATATTTACAATTAACATTTTTTTTGTTTGCTAAGATTAGGTGGGAGACGTGGTCAAAAAGACGAAAAATCTTTCAGTAAAATTGAAGATCACGAAATAATAATGATTATTAATGAATCTGTAGAATTTAAAAAAAAAATTAAAACTAAGCACAAATAGACAAATAATTGAATGAAATTTTCCATCCCTATCTATAAAAAAATAATATTAAACTTTTCCTTTTTTCACTGCTAAGCAAATAAATGATTAAAAATAAAAGAAGCAACTGATGAAATCCGTTACTTTGCCATTAGATATAAATGTAGCTTATATTTTCGTCTACTTACTTTAATACAACGTCAAAACTCAAATCATACACCCTACGAGTAAATACCACCTTAGAAAAGCGTTGAAATTCTTTGTTGATTTTCTATTTTAAATTCATGTCTTGTTTTAAGAGCGAGGCTCGGTTTCATTCTTTTCATAAGTACAACAAAGCCAACACAGTTTTCTCGGTGAGCGACAAACGCAACTACGATACGTGAAAATATAATATTTTTCATAATAATTACTTCGTATGTTACATTAATTCATTCTTTTTTAATTTTTGTTATCGGTGATATAAATCCGTATCACAAATAGTTTACGATAAAAATATATTGTTAAATTCAAAATGTGTAGGTACCTACTGATTTGTAATTATTCTCTTTTCGACGAAAATACACAGTCGTTCGTACATACGGTAGGCAAAGTAATACTTGAGATAGAGATGATAACTGTATGATGTAAATACATGTGTTATTTAACTAGATAAATATATATACTACTACAACATCGACGTCCACGTGTAGTCTGATTTAATTTTTTTTTTTACTTGACATGTGAAACGCGCATAAAATTTTAACTGTAAAGCTCCAGCAAATATATAAAACCACATTAGGAAGACCTTCAAGAACAAAGATCCAGATCAAAAACAATTAATTTTAGTCATGAAAATATTCTCTAATATCGAATTGATATCTGGTTTCAGGTCAGATTTAAGGGAGGCTTGACACATAACACCAGAACGATTATTTATTAAAGTTAGTATGGTAAAACAATTTTAGTTAGTTCAGTCTATTGTAGTCCACTACTGGACATAGACCTTCCTCGCCGGTGGACAGAGTAAAACACCTTTTTTGTTTGTTTTTTTTCATCTGATTGTAATACTCAGACCATAAAACACAAAAATAGAAAACCTTGTTCTGTTATTAATAATATAATTTTTATTATATTTATTGAAACATTTATATAGATACACATACATATATTATATTGTTAATTTTTAGACATATTTTGTTATTTTTTTTATCGCATAATTTTTATATGTAACTGATTTTTTTCTCTTTTTGATAGCATAGTTAATTCAATTCGTATTCTGCTAATTAAATTAAAATTTAGAATTTTGATTTTTTTTCAAATGACATGTTTTTTTATTTTTGTTAGTGGAAACTTTATTGACAAATTTGTTTTATAAGAAATTTAATTGTATGTGATTTTTATATTGTTTGTTTCACAAATAAAATTACATAAAAATAAATAAAAATAGGAATAACCGAGAATTGTAATAGTATGTTCTACTATGGGTGTGTGCTTTTACAATTTAACGGTACGATTTCTCCGGTTTTCAGAACCGATTGCTAAAATCCTTGAAAGCTTAGAAATTGAAGTGTTTCGTTATCGAGAAAAAGTGGTTTTCTAGTGGATTTCATGAATGTCGATGTGGAAAATTGACGATGATAGCATTTACCGATCTTTTACTTATTTTCTTTTTTTCAATACATTCACAATATAATGTTTTAGTTTGATTCTTGTTCAATTTTAGGATTTAAATATTAGTTTTACATTATAGATTTTAATATTATTTTGAGTCTATATTTATTTACTCAACAGAGGTAAGGCGTAGCAGGGTACATCCTGCACAAAATCTGGAGCAGCCCGACTAGGGCCTCGGCCTAACAGAAGAAAATACACACATACAGATAAATAATACTGCTTTTAAGCTGTGTTGTAATCCTGTGGTAAGTAAGGTGACTAGAGCTGCTGGGTGGGATTTGGGATAGGGTTAGCAACGCGCTTGCGATGCTTCTGGTGTTGCAATAAAACCAGAAGCTACGATAATCGCTTACCATCACCAACCGTACCAACCGTACGCTTGTTTGACGACTAGTTGTATAAAAAATTAGTGAGGTGATACTAAATAGTTTTATTGCTGTGCTATCTCAAAAAGCAAATGATTTTACTTAATCTGCCATACTACTCTATAGTGTAACCTAGAAAGTCAATTAAAAAAAAATCCTAGCAGTTTTCAGATATTTACATTGCCAGGTATTAAAAGAATAGTAATTACGTCTCAGAGATGATTAACTCGGGTTTAAGTCTACAACCATCTAATATAAATCCATTTTTTTTATCCACTACGAAGATACAAGCAATATGAAATGTTCTTTTAAAATAATTAATAATTAAAGCATAATTATATAAATTTATAAATACAATCTGTATTTATCTTTCGAAAATGATCAACCCTTGTATATAAGTTAATAGTAATTTTATTCTTATTTATAATAATAACAGTTTTCAATATCTAATATTATTTTTTTCCTTTTCTTATTCGTTTCTTATTCTTTAAATGCCAACAAAAATATTTCAAAAAAGACCTTTGTACCTATAAGTACTACACGTATGGAGAAGTTTAGAGGTAGTATTGTGGCAAAACTTCCTTATTTATCATACATCGATGACACCAAACTACTTATATAACACTTTATTTAAATTAATAAAAACTGAGTTTTCTACAATATTTACTTCTAAAACAGTCAATTCAGGGGGTCTCTTGACATTTGGTGAATGGGCAACTCCTGGCATATACAAGAGCAGGCAAAGGCTTTATGAATTGTACAGTGAAAAAGCCTATAATCATAGTGTATCATTTGCTTCTTTTGTAAGTGTCTACTCAAAAATGTTTAAAAGAGTATGTTCTATGGCAAAATCCTTGTATATTAAAGACAAAATTAGAAATGCTCATAATAAAATTAAAATGACATGGAACATAATTGCTTGTGAAAGTGGAAGAGTCGCAGATCGCAGCTTCGATTTTAAGTTAAATATCAATGATAATTTTGTTACCTCAGACCGAGAAGTTGCATCTGAGTTTGAAAAATTTTTCACTGACATTCCATTTTCAACAACGCAATCACTTAATTCGTCTCCAGGCATTGCCGAATCTCTGCTAAAAGAAAATGTTAAAGAATGTAATATAATATTTACATTTTAACCTGTAAACCCCAAAGATATAACAGTAGCCTTCAGAAGACTGGACGTCAAGAAAACAGCTGATCTATGGGGTTTATCTGTAAAAGTCGTTAGTTCAATAATTGATGTTGTTGTACCTCATCTAGCTACTATATTTAATAGCTGTATAGAACATGGTGTGTTTCCTGATCTAATGAAACACAGTAAAGTAATTCCTATTTTTAAATCAGGCAGTACCTTAGACCCAAATAATTTTAGACCAATTTCAGTACTCCCAACCTTTAGTAAAATTTTTGAAAAAATCATACTCCGGAAAATGTTATCGCATTTTAATGCACACAATCTACTACATAATAAACAGTTTGGTTTTAAAAAAGGTCGCTCCACAGCAGATGCTAGTGTTGAGCTAATTAAAAATATTTTTGAGGCATGGGAGAGGTCGCAGGATGCTCTTGGAATATTCTGTGACTTATTCAAGGCCTTTGATTGTGTGCATCACGAAACGTTGATCAGGAAACTGCATCATTATGGGATTAGAAATAAGGCACTCAACCTCCTGAATTCCTATTTGAGTAATAGAATACAGAGGGTTGATGTAAATGGTAAGAGATCTCCTGGGGCTCCCCTAGGTATGGGGGTTCCACAAGGCTCTATTCTCGGTCCATTTCTCTTCCTTATTTACATAAATGATTTGCCATTTTTTGTACAGGACAAGCATGAGATAGTATTGTTTGCTGATGACACTTCACTTATTTTTAAGGTGAAACGTAATTTACTTATGTACGACGATGTAAACGATGCTCTCTCAAAGGTTGTCTATTGGTTCGATTCAAATAATTTATTATTAAATAACAAAAAGACAAAATTAATAAAATTCACTACACCTAATGTTAAACTTGTTGATAATGGTGTAGAATTAGGAGGGGAAATGTTAAAACCAGTAAAGTCCTCTTAATTTCTAGGGATTACTATAGATTCGAAATTGCAGTGGGATCTTCATATTAAGGGGTTAGCGAATAGGCTCAGCTCTGCAGCGTTCGCGGTAAAAAGAATTAGACTCATTACTGACGTAGATACAGCTCGCGTAGTATATTTTAGTTATTTTCATAGTATCATCTCCTATGGAATCGTATTATGGGGAAATGCAGCTACCGTTAATACTATTTTTGTCCTGCAGAAAAGAGCTATTCGTGCAATTTATAGTTTAGGCCCTAGAGTATCATTAAGAGATAAGTTTAAAGAAATAAAAATATTGACTGTTGCTTCTCAATATGTGTACGAAAATGTTATGTATGTTCATAAAAATATACAAGAATTTCGCAGGAATTGCGACATGCATAGCATTAATACTAGGAACAAACACAAACTTGTAATGCCTGTAACTCGCTTACGCCGAGTCAGTAATTCTTTCTATGGACAATGTATACGCTTATACAACAGGCTCCCAGAAAACGTTCAAAAAGCTTCTATCGCGAAATTTGAAAAAATTGTAAAAGAACGTTTGTGTACTAAAAGATATTATTCGATTAACGATTTTATAGAAGACAGTACGCCTTAGGAATGATGTGATCGCCTCCAGGCTATTTCAACCTATGAAATTATTGTAAATTTTAATCAGCTTTGGAAAAAAAAACATGATTAAAAAAATGATATTAGTCCCGCTGAGTTTCTTTCGCCAGTTCTTCTCAGGTCAGAGGCTTTTTATTTCCGAACTGGTAGTAGACTCATGACGTTCAGTAAGAAATTGTAATAATTTTATGCTGAATAAAATATTTTGAATTTGAATTTGAATTAATTGAGAATATAATAAGTAACATATAATTTTATTTATAAAATAGAAATAATATTATTTTATTAAATCACCCTTACAGTAAATCTATACTAATATAATAAAGCTGAAGAGTTTGTTTGTTTGTTTGTTTGTTTGAACGCGCTAATCTCAGGATCTACTGGTCCGATTTTAAAAATTCCTTCAGTGTTCGATAGCCCATTTATCGAGGAAGGCTATAGGCTATATATCATTACGCTAAGGCTAATAGGAGCGGAGTCCACGCCGACGAAGTCGCGCGCAGAAGCTAGTAATAAATATAAATCGTGATTTTGATGTAGTATTTTACACAA